>JAEOAD010002325.1:1496781-2993563 GCA_036365145.1 Orientallactaga sibirica | reverse complement strand
TCCTTTACTTCCTTGCTTAAGTCTATTCCAAGGTACTTTATTTTTTTAAGGCAATTATGAATGGGATAGATTCCCTGAATTCATCCTCTGCATGTTTATTGTTAGTATATAGAAAAGCTACAAATTTCTGTGTGTTTATTTTGTATCCTGCTACATTGCTAAAAGTGTTTATCAGCTCTAACAGTTTGCTGGTATAGTCTTTATGGTCTTTTATGTATGGAATCATACCATCTGCAAACAATGATAATTTGATCTCTTCCCTTCCAATTTGTATCCCTTTTATGAGT
Source organism: Orientallactaga sibirica (assembly GCA_036365145.1). Classification (NCBI taxonomy): domain Eukaryota; kingdom Metazoa; phylum Chordata; class Mammalia; order Rodentia; family Dipodidae; genus Orientallactaga; species Orientallactaga sibirica. The sequence goes on along the minus strand of JAEOAD010002325.1, from coordinate 2,993,276 downwards.
TTGTCTTGTCTTATTGCTATAGCTAAGACTTCTAGTACTATTCCTGAATTTAGTGGAAAAGCTTCATGGTTTTCCCCATTTAGTGTTATGTTGGCTGTAGGTTTGTCATAAATAGCTTTTGTTATGTTCAGTTATGTTTCTTCTATTCCCAGTTTCTGTAATATTTTACCATGAAGGGATGTTGGATTTTGTCAAATGCTTTTCTGCATCTATTGAGATGATCATGTGATTTTTGTCTTTCAGACTACTTATATGGTGCATTACATTTATGGATTTGCATATGTCAAACCATCCCTGCATCTCTGGGATAAAGACTACTTGATTGGGATGAATAATATTTCTGATATATTCTTGTATTCTGTTTGCCAATATTTTGTTGAGAATTTTTGCATCTATGTTCATGAGGGAGATTGGTTTGTAATTTTTTTTTGTTTCCTTCTTTGTCTGGTTTTGGTATCAGGGTGATGCTGACTTCACAGAAGGAGTTTGGTAGAATTCCTTCCTTTTCTATTTTATGGAAAAGTTTGAGAAGCAGTGGTGTTAGTTCTTCCATGAATGTCTGGTGAAATTCACCAGTGAATCCATCTGGACATGGACTTTTTTTAGTTGGGATACTTTTTTATAACTGCTTGGATCTCTGTACTTGTTATAGGTTTATTTAAATGGTTTGTTTATCTCATCTTGATGTAATTTTGGTAGTTCATATGAATCAAGGAAATCATCCATTTATTTCAGATTTTCAAACTTAGAGGCGTATATATTTTTAAAATATGTCCATATGACTTTCTGAATTTCTTTGGTATCTGTTGTAATTGTGCCTTTTTCATCTCTAATTTTATTAACTTTTGTCTCTTCTCTCTTTCTTCTGGTCAGATTTGCTAAGGGTTTATCAAGGGTTTCATTGATTCTTTGGATTTTTTTTTTTGTTTGTTTCTATTTCATTACCTTCTGCCCTAATCTTTATTATTTCTTCCCATCTATTGATTTTTGGTTGACCTTGTTCTTCTATATCCAAGACTTTAAGGTGAAACATTGAATCATTTACTTGTGCACTCTCTAAGTCCTTAATATAGGAATTTAGGGCTATAAATTTACCTCTTAGGACTGCCTTCATTGTGTCCCAAAGGTTTTGGTATGTTATACTCTTATCAACATTTCTTCTATGAAGTTATTAATATCCTTTTTAATTTCTTCAATGACCCATTCATCATTCAATAGTGTACCCTCTATTCGCCATGACTTTCTGTATGCTCTGTAGTTTTTCTTGTTGCTGATTTGCAGTTTAATCCCATTGTGGTCAGATAGAGTACAGGGGATTATTTCAATTTTTCTGTATTTGTTAAGATTTTTTTTGTGTGTGTCCTAATAGATGGTTTGTTTTAGAAAATGTTTCATGTGCTGCTGAGAAACATGTATATTCTACAGCATTTGGATGGAATGTTCTGTGTATATCTGTTAGGTCCATTTGTTCCATGACATCATTTAATACAGATGTCTCTCTGTTTATTTTTTGCTGGGATGACCTGTTAAGTGATGAGAGTGGGGTATTAAAGTCACCCACTACAATTGTATTTCATGTTATCTCTGACCTTAATTCTAATAGTGCTTGTTTAATGAAATTGGTAGCCCCCATGTTAAGTACATATATGTTTAGGATTATAATTTCCTCCTGTTGGAGAGTTTCTTTAATCAGTATAAAATGGCCTTCTTTATCTTTCCTCACTAATGTTGGTCAGATATTAGGATAACAACCACTGATTGAAATATTGTTTTCCATCCTTTCACCCTAAGAAGGTTTCTATCTTTAATTGAGAGGTGAGTTCCTGGAGGCAACAGATGGCAGGATACTGCCTTTTAATTCAGTCTGCAAGCCTGTGTCTTTTGGTTGGGGCATTGAGGCCATTGATATTAAGAGTTATTATTGAAATATATGTATTTATTCTCACCTTTCTTGTTTTATGGTGCTTCCTGTTTTCTCTTTACTAACATGTTTTAACTGTTATTTGAGTATGGTTTACATTTTCCTATTTCCTGCTGTATGTGTTTTGCTTTCTCTTCAGTATGAAGGATTCCTTCTAGTATTTTTTCTAGAGCTGGTTTCCTTTCCATAAATTCCTTTAGCCTGTTTTTGTTGTGGAATGTCCTTATTTGTCCATCAATTTGGATAGATAGCTTTTCAAGATAAAGTAATCTTGGTTGACAGTTTTTTTTTTTTTTTTTTTCCCTTTCAGAACTTGGAATACATCATTCCAAGCCCTTCTGGCTCTTAAAGTTTGTGTTGAATAATCTGCTATGATCCTGTTAGACTTCCCTTTGAAGGCCACTTTCTTCTTCTAACTGCTTTCAATACATTTTCTTTGGTTTGCCTGTTTAGTAGTTTAATTATATCATGGTGAGGAGAGGTTCTTTCTAGGTATGGTCTTTTTGTTGTTCTAAAAGTTTCTTGCATCTGCATTGGCATTTCTTTCCCAATTAGAGGAAATTTTTCTTCTATGATTTTGTTGAAAACACCTACTAAGCCTCTGGATTGAAATTATTTTCCTTCTACTGTACCCTGAATTCTTATGTTTGATCTTTTCATAGGGTCCCAGATATCTTGGAATTCCCTTTCATACCTTTCTATTAGTGTGTTTTTCTCTTTATTGGACTCTATTAGGTGTGTCACCTGGTCTTCTAGTTTAGATATTCTGTTCTCTCCTTCATCCATTCTACTGGTGAGACTTTCCATAGAGGTTTTGTTTGTTTGTTTTTGTTTTTATTTCACTGACTGGGTTCTTCAGAGATAGGATTTCAGCCTGGTTTTTCTTTAGTATTTCTATTTCCCTACTCATGTCTTGTAATGACCTTTTTATTTCATTAAGCTGGTTTTCTGTGCTCTCTTTCAGAAGTTTGTTTTCTTCTTTGAATCCTTTCATTTCTTCTTTCATTTCCTTGAGTATAGATAGCATCATCCTTTTGAAATCTTTGTCAGATGTTTCATCTAAAACAGTCTCATTAGTGATCATTTCTGATTGATTTATAATTTTTGGTGGGATTTCATTGTCTTGATTCTTTGGGTTTCTTGTATTAAAATGTGGTGACTTTTGCATCCTGAACTGATTTGATGCTTGGGTTTTCTATATATCTGCAGTGTTCATAGATGTGGTGATCCACCTTCATATACTTTCAGGATATGAGTTTAAGGTGCCAAGTGTAGCTCTTGTACCCCAATGAAACCACAGAAGTAATCCTAGCTGTTGAGTTTGCTTACTAATCAAGTATTCTAGTGGACTGGGTGGAACAATATACTGACAAATTTTAAACTTCAACTGAGCAATATACATATTCAATAAAAACCAGCACAGAACATGCCAGTGTGGGGATTAAAACAAACAGATAGTTTTATAATGCCAAAATCCCTAAGGTGTGTGTTGCTTACACCCTTAATCCTGTCAGTTAGGAGGTAGATAATTCTCTTCTGAATTGGGTTCCAGGTCAGCCGGGATCTGGATTAGACCTTGCCTCCAACAATGACAGAAACAAAAGAAAAAGGCCTTATAAATCTGCAAACATTTAAGGCAGTAATATTCAACCCCCCACGTACAGCTTATTTGAAAATAGTAAATCCAATCAAAAATATGTAACCCATAACCTGACCTGACATGGAAAGAGAGATTAGCTCTTCCAATGCAGGCCTATGTAACTGTTTTGTTTTGTCAGTCAGCCTTGTTACCTTTTGGTGTGGCTTCCAGTCTCACTAATGCTGATGCTGATTGCCCACCTTGATCCCTCTGTGTTGTACTGTGTAGCATAAGCTCTACTCAGCTATGGTGGATATGCTGCCTCTGGGGGCTGAATGCCAGACGATCACAGTTCTGATGGTCAGGGGATGGGCGAGTTCAGAAATCCTGAAGTTGTTCACACAGTCATAGCTCCCTAGTTGATCTCAGCTGACTTTTCCTTAGATTTCTGCAGTCTACAAGGCGGCTGATGGGGTTGGAAAGTCCCCTTTTTTGGTCTCTGCTGCTGCTGCTCTGGGCACTTGGTGGGTGGTGCTGAGCGTGCAGATCGGGGCTGCCACAGATCAGGGCCACAAGCTCCTCAGTGGAATTCTGGCCGTTTTCCTCCTTTCTGGTGGATCTTGGTCTCTCCTGCTTCTCCACCGTGTCTAAGAAAAACCTATACTCCTGCACTTTTCAGAAGAGTGTATTTTGCTATGGTTTTGCTTAAATACCTCCATGGGCTAGTTTGGCGTAGCTCGTATGCTGCCATCTTACCCAGAAGTCCAACCTCCAAATTTTTATCAAACCTTATTTGCCTTATGCTTCCCATGATAGCTGCTGTCTGCCTCATGTTCTCTAATTAACCTAGCACTGAGTGTAGGCAAAGCAACTGGCTCATTTATTTTTCTTGGGTATAATTAACTTGAACTATACATGTATGAATAGATGTTTTTCAAATTTAACTGAACATCCCATATGTGGAATCCAAAGCTATGTCTCCATATCCTGGTATTATAAAGAACAAAAATTATTCATAGAATGCATTTATCTATTATTGATTTATGAAGCCAGTTAAAATGCCTTGAAAATATTTATTTAACTGACATTTTATTTAATGATTTTATTTGAGCACCTATAAGGCAAAATGTGTGATTTCATTAGTAACAGGATATATCCTAAGTGTATTGCTCATTCTAATTTCTTAATTTTTTTTTTTTTTTTTTTTTTTTTGGTTTTCCAAGGTAGGGTCTCTAGTTCAGGCTGATCTGGAATTCACTATGTAGTGTCAGCGTGGCCTTGAACTCATGGCAATCCTCCTTCCTCTGCCTCCCGAGTGCTGGGATTAAAGCCTCATTCTAAATTTTAATTAAAGGATTGTAGTCTTACAAGCTGGGCATGGTGGTACATACCTTTAATCCCAGCACTTCAGAGGCAGAGGTAGAACAATCACCATGAGTTTGAGGCCAGCCTGAGACTACATAATAAATTCCAGGTCAGCCTGGGATGAAGTGAGAACCTATCTTGAAAAACAACAAAAAAATGTAGTATTTTCAATTAGTAAATACCCAGGAAAATTCATTTATCAATATTGTATTTATAAATAAATGCAACATGAAAGTGGTTAATAAAAAACATTAAAATATTTGACACAGAAATTTTATCCACAATAATCCCAAACAATTCATGAAGTAAAAACAAACTTTGTTTTCTAAACAAAAACAAAAACACTCAGAAGAAGCACATCAAATTTCCAGGTGTGCATATTTGATCATTTTTTTTCTGACATCTATAAGCAGTAATCACAGAGGCTTGTTCCTATAAAAAGGTAGAGAGAGAGAGAGAGAGAGAGATTGAAGTGAGCTCAAAGTTAAATTATAGGTTTGTGTTAACCACTATTAACTCCGTTTTCTCACATTTGAAATTTTATTATTGATTTTCAATGAGGGGATTCTTGACTGAGCATATCCATAGGCCTTTCCCTGGGTATTTGTCAGATTGTAAATTCAGATAACTGCAATGAAACACACAAATGATGAAAATAAGTGTGAGATTGATTCAAGCATTACTTTTCATCTTCTTAAAATGTTAACACAATTAAATGTTGATTGCTACATGCCTGGGATTTTACTGTTAACTTCATGAATAAATAAATATCTAATGATAAATTGGTACTGTGATGGTTTGATTCAGGTGTCCCCCATAAGCTTGTGTGTTCTGAATACTACTAGGTCCTCATCTAGTGGCAATATGGGAATTGAAGCCTCCTGGAGACAGTGTATTTTTTGGGGTGGGCTTATGGCTGTTATAGCCAGCTTCCCCTTGCCAGTGCTTGGCACACTCTCCTTCTGCTGTTGTTCACCTGATACTGGCTAGGAGGGGATGTCCACCCTCTGCTTATGCCATCATTTTCCCCTGCCATCATGGAGCTTCCCCTCGAGTTTGCAAGCCACAATAAATCCTTTCCTCCCTCCCACAAACTGGTCTTAGTCAGGTTTTTTTTTTTTTTTTTTTTTTTTTTTTTTTTTTCAAGGTAGGGTCTCACTCTAGTCCAGGCTGACCTGGAATTCACTATGTAGTCTCAGGTGGCCTTGAACTCATGGAGATCATCCTACCTTTGCCTCCTGAGTGCTGGGATTAAAGGTGTGCTCCACCCTAAAGGCTCCAAGCCTCAGATCAGAGATGTTTGCTCAACCATGTTCATAGCTGCTCAATTCATAATAGCAAAGAACTGGAATCAACCCAGGTGTCCATCACTAGATGAATGGATACCCAAGATGTGGTATGTCTATACTATGGAATTCTACATAGCAGTAAGGAAAGATGAAATAAGGAAATTTGGGAAAAAATGGTCAAACATGGAACAGATCATCCTCAGTGAGCTCACCCAATCACAAAAAGATAATCTTCGTGTGGTCTCGTTTATCTGTCGCTAACCTGAATCTACTGAGATGTTGCCAAACCTAATAATCTCTCTTCTCTCTCTCTCTCTCTCTCTCTCTCTCTCCCTCTCAGCTCTATATTCACTTTCTCTTTTATATTACCTATCTTTTTCTTCCCTCACCTTCCTAGGTGATGACTTTTAACTCCCAGTGCCAGCATAGGGTTAACTTCCACAATGAGCTGTTGATCCCAGACACCTACAAGGTTTCCCAAAAAAAGACAGATTTCTGTCAGAGTTCTTGATGACTCACTAAAGGTTAATAGTAAGACCCTAGTGTTGAAGACAGCATATGTGTGTGAGACCAAACATGGAGAGACCTGGCCAGAATCTGGAAGAGGGTCAGTCCTCAGACAGTTAGCTAATCTAGTGCCAGAGGGTGCTACATGAGCAACTGGGGGAAAATGACCTACATCTGTCCAAACAAATTGCAGTATAAGATACCCAGCAGGAAACAACCTGATGTAATGCTCAAACAAGTGCAGTAGTGGCACACAGACATGGTGGGTAACCAATTGCTCTTGATTTGGCTAATAGATCCACTCAGTGGAATGGAACTCATTGCTGGAACTGGAAAATAAGTCAAAACCATGTACAAAAAATTAACTCAGGGCTGGAGAGATGGCTTAGCAGTTAAACGCTTGCCTATGAAGCCTAAGGACCTCTGTTCGAGGCTCGATTCTCCAGGACCCATGTAAGCCAGATGCACAAGGGAGTACATGCATCTGGAGTTCGTTTGCAGTGGCTGGAGGCCCTGGCACACCCATTCTCTCTCTCTCTCTCTCTCTCTCTCTCTCTCTCTCTCTACCTGCCTATTTCTGTATCTCTCTCTCTCAAATAAATAAATAAATAAAACAAAATATTTAAAAAAATGAACTCAGTCTCCAAGATCAAGATACCACCAAATATGGGCTAGAAGAGAGCCTATGCATATAAAATTCTCTCCAAAATATCTATGGTCATCCCTTCTATCTAGTACTAACTTCTCTCTCCATTGGAGAATTTGCTTACCTTTTTCAGATGGACAATGAACCTGAAGGGAGGATCTGCCAATCACACCTCACCAGGGCCCCAGTGAAACCATAGAGTAATGTGGGGGACAGTCAAGAATACAGCGTTCTTGGCAATCACTGCACCAGAAAAAGGCTGAAGGAGATAAACACAGAGAACATCCAACTCCAATTAAGCCAGATATCCAGAGACACAGAGGCCCCAAAAACCTTATCACTGAAGTACAACTAAAATGATCCCAATGTGGCTCAGGGAAAATCGCAGAAGAGGGGGGCTGAAAGAATGTTAGAGCCACAAGTTGGGGCATTATGCACAGAGACTTGGCCTAAGCCCCAGAACTCTTGACTACCCCCCCACAATGCATGACCCACATTCCCCATTGATGAGGGTCCTTTGGAAGAGGGAGGACAGGGAGGAGTATAAGGGAGCCAACACAATGAATGTAAAATCGGAATAAAATAAATAAAATTAAATTATGGGAAAAACACATTTTAATAGGTCAATCTATTCTAGAAATATACACTAAAATTGGAATTTGCTTTTTTTTTTTTAAAATTTTATTTATTTATTTATGAGAGAAAGAAAGAGAGAGAGAGAAAGAATGGGCACACCAGGGCCACTAGCCACTGCAAAGGAACTCTAGATGCATGTGCCACCATTTGCATTTGGCTTACTTGTATACTAGGGAAATGCCTTAAGTGCTAAGATATCTCTCCAGGTCAACTTTATATTGTTTGTTTGTTTGTTTTTAAATGAATTGAACCTAATGAAATCACATTTGGGCCTATCTATGCATTTTCATGTTTCATCAAACACACAATAAGAAAGTAAAACCTCAAATCCTTTTCCAGTACTAACAATGTTGTCAAATTTTCCTGATATTAATAACTAAGTATAGCAGGTAGATAAAAAGCCAAGGAAACTTTTTGATATACCTATTGTATCCCCTGTGTCCATTCATCCTGCTACTAATCTCCTACCAAAGCAACCCTATCATAAAATATATAAAGAACTAAACCACACATAAAATCAAATCATTCACCATTTTAATGCAGACTTAAATCCAGCTTTAGGAACAAACATGTCAAAGATAAACAGTTTTACCAAACATTTCATTTTCACTTTGTTTCAGTGAAAGAAAGCACAATATATTATTCCTATAGGAGAAAACTGAGTATTTTATCTTTAAGATAAAATGATTTTCTTGTAAATAACAAAAAAGTCCCATTTTCTTTTTAGAAAAGTATTTAGCTATGAAATAATTTCTTTTTTAGAAAGCCATGTTGGGACAGGGATATAGCTCAATTGTTAAAGAGCTTGCTAAACATTCATATGATTATGAGTTTAATTGCTTCTCTCTCTTTCTCTTTCTCTATCTCACACACACATACACACATATACAAATACATGTTTATTGGAAATGTAATGCATAGGATTTTCAAATGTAAGAAAATAGACATCATGATTTGAGTTTTGCCTTTGGAATAAGATGTTTGCAATGGTAGGCAATTTATTCCTAACACCCACAACTAGAAAAAGTTTAATAGGTCACAAAAATTATATTTTAAAAGGCATGGAATTACCAATGCAATGTCAAATAAATACTAAAATATAAGAATGGGAAGATTTCTGAGGCAAGTAGATGGTATCTAAGTATCCCTTCCCTGGGCAGTATGAATATTCTGTATTGCTGGCATTACATTGGATTTTACCAGATTGCAGACTACCTCAGCGAGACTGACCCTGCTAGGAGATAGAAAAATTAATAAGTCATTCAGTAGTTAATTGCAGTTAGCTAATAAGACACACTGAACAACTAAATAAACTAGAATAAATAACCAGGTCTCAACATGAGGTGTTTCCTTGAACTGCTGAACCACCTTTCCATCATAGTTTTGCTTTCTTTTCCAGTTGGTATTTTTCAATCACTGTCTATTGTTAGTATTTATTTTTGAATTGTCAAGCATATACTTTGTACTCCTTTACTCTAGTACACCTTAAAATTTAAGCTCTTAGATTTCTTTTTTAATGAATTCTTTCCTACTTCACTTCCCACCAGACCTGGTGTATGACTAAAATAGCATAGTATTACCACCCATCTCTCATCACTTATTATAATTAATTGTTGATGCATTTATTTATTTAGAATATCCAGTATATAATAAATCCCAATGGGAGAGATTCTGTGTTTTAGTTCACCTAGTATCTGATGTGTGTGTGTGTGTTTGTGATACGTGTGATATGTGTGTGCTTGGGCATATGCATGTCATGGGTCTGAGGACCCATCTTTACCTGTGAAAAGTTCTTCCTTGCTGTATTTACTACTGCTTGCGTGCCAGTGCAGCTGCTGATTTTCCTTGATCACCTCTAACTGTCATAGGTACCTTGAGATTACAGATGTGTACACCATTGTGGGACCAGCTTTTACCTGGGTGCTTGGGAATTCAACCCATGTTGGCATACTTAAAAACAAGTGCCTTTAACCACTCAGCTATTTCTCCAGCCCCTGAGATTTTTTTTTTGTTGTTTTTTTTTTTTTAGAAAATTACAAAAGATAAGAAGTTAAAACCATACCTTGAAAGGTACAGTGGTCTTTAAATGGATAAAAATGTGTCTAATTATCGTACAACTTGCTCCTGTTCCTTATAGCTACAGTCAGGGAGTAGGAAACTACTTAGAAATTCCATTTTTTTTTTTAAATCTGAGTGTGTCCAAATTTATCTGACTATGACACAAGTAATTGGGGAAATGAGCAAGAGTGCTGCTTTCTTGGTGAACCTGGTATCAGCACAAGTGTGAAGGAGATGGACACAGAGGACACTCAACTCCTACCAAACCACAGATCCAGAGATCCAGAGGCTCCCAAGAACCCATCACTGAAGTGAACCTAAAATGAACCCAACATAGTTCAGGGAAATTTTTGGAAGAGGGGGCAGAAAGATTGTTAGAGCCACAAGTTGGGATATTACATACAGAAACATTGCCTCCTCTCCATAACAGGTGGCTACCCCCACAATGCATGACCCACAGTCCCCATGGTGATAACTGGCATCCCCAACAAGGAGGGTCCCTTCGGAGGGAGGGACAGGGATGACAGTAAGGATGTTACCAGCATGTATTGTTTACACACTGTATATGCTGATAACTATTAATAATCATAAAATAACTTTATTTAATAATAATAATAAAACTTATTTGCCTTATTTATTTATTTATTAAAAATTAATAATAAAAAACTTTAATAAAAATAATATTGTAATATGAATTTTAAAATAATGGAGAATATTCTAAGTGTTCTCATCATGAGGAAATGACAAGTGGTTGAGAGGCTACCATAATTTCATCATTATTCAAATATATGCATATATTGAAAGAATGTATCCTATGAATATTTATTAATATGAATATTTTAATTAAAACAAAAGCATGGCCTGAGGATATACCTCAGTTGTAGAGCACTTATCAAGCAAGTGTGAGATCCTGAGTTTAATCCTTAGTCCTGCAAATAAAGACAAAAGTGAATAAGATAAATATATCTAGGAACTTTAATTGACATTGTCTTATTTGGGTTGATTTGTTATAAGATACAACTAGTGAATTATAATTTCATAAACACAGAAAGTAGTGTTTGTTCTTTAGAAAATTTAAACCCAAATAAAATATGATGTTAAATTCAAATAATAACATTTGAAAAAAATAGATTTATGGTTTTCTATTTATTTTGTCTTTTGGGTATTTTTTTACTCCTTGCTTTGGGGCTGTGGAGATGGCTCATTTGATAAAGTGCTTGGCATACAAGAATAAGGACCTGAGTTTAGATCCCCATCACTCACATGGATGCTGGTAATTCCTTTGCTGGTAAGGCAGAGAAAGGATATTCCTGGGAATTAATAGGTAGCTAATTTAGTGGAACTGGTAATCTGTAGTTTCAGAGTGAGAGAATACCTTAAGAAAATAAGGGACAGACTAATTGAGGAGGAAACTCAGTGTTGACCACTGGCCTTTCTATGCAAGCTTACATACATGTGCATGCATTCACACATGTGTGTGTCCATACACAAAGATAATATATACACCACACACAAACACCTGTGTAAAAATATTCTCTGTTGTAGTAGATGTTATAGTCATATTTTAATTTTGAAATGCGAGATAAATTATGAAGATGATATGACTTCAAATGCCTGTTATTTAAACACCTGATCTTTCTATCTCATTTATCCTTCTAGGTTTATTTAATATGTAACATATCTAGCCTATGCTAAAAAATAAAAGTGCTTCCACACTGATAAATAATCTATAAATTCAGTTCATATTTCAAAAGTTTTTCCACAAATGAAAAGACCTTCCTTTATTTAAAATATATTAGAAGTTACAAGTCCTATTTGTTAATTGTTAATTAAATTGTTAAATTGTTAATCTGTTATTTGTTACTAAAACTTGAATATTATTACTATTTTTTGTTTGTTTGTTTTTAGGTAGGGTCTCCCTCTAGCCCTGGCTGACCTGGAATTAACTTCAGGGTGATCTCAAACTCATGGCGATCCTCCTACCTCTGCCTCCCAAGTTCTGGTATTAAAGTAGTGTGCCACCACACCTGGCTTAGAATATTATTTTAAGAAGCAAGCTTTCTATTTGGTACTTATTACTTATCTGATGTATGTCATAGCATACTAACTTTATCTTATTCCAAATGTCTTCTCTGTATATTTTACTAACATCAAAATATAACCTGATCCTCTCTATACATCACTTTTATCCTTTATTCCTAATACAAAATGATGTATCTTTAAAAACTACAGAGCATACAGAAATTCATGGAGACTAAACAGTACATTATTGAATGACGCATGGGTCATTGAAGAAATTAAGAAGGAAATCAAGAAATTCATAGAATCAAACGATGATGAGAATACAACATACCAAAACCTGTGGGACACAATGAAGGCAGTCCTATTTATAGCTCTAAGTGCCTATATTAAGAAACTAGAGAGTTCACAACTAAACAATTTAATGCTTCACCTTAAGGCCTTGGAAAGAGAAGAACAAGGCAAACCAAAAATCAGTAGACGGGAAGAAATAATAAAGGTTAGGCAGAAATTAATGAAATGGAAACCAAAAAACAATCAAAAAAATCAATGAAACAAAGAGTTGGTTCTTTGAAAGGATTAACAATATTGACAAACCCTTAGCAAATCTGACCAAAAGAAAGAGAGAAGAGACAAAAATTGATAAAATTAGAGATGAAAAAGGCAACATCACAACAGATACCAAAGAAATTCAGAAAATCATACGGACATACTTTAAGAATATATATGCCTCTAAGTTTGAAAACCTGAAAGAAATGGATGATTTCCTTGATTTATATGACCTACCAAAATTAAATCAAGATGAGATAAACCATTTAAATAGACCTATAACAACCACAGAGATCCAAGCAGTCATAAAAAGTCTCCCAATTAAAAAAAGCCCAGGCCCAGATGGATTCACTACTGAATTTTACCAGACATTCCTGGAAGATCTAACACCAATGCTTCTCAAACTTTTCCATAAAATAGAAGAGGAAGGAATTCTACCAAAATCCTTCTATGAAGCCAGCATCACCCTGATACCCAAACCGGACAAAGACAGATCAAAAAAGAAAACTATAGACCAATCTCCTCATGAACATAGATGCAAAAATTCTCAACAAAATACTGGCAAACAGAATACAAGAATATATCAGAAAGATTATTCACCCTGACCAAGTAGGCTTTATCCCAGAGATGCAGGGATGGTTCAACATAAGCAAATCCATAAATGTAATACAACATATAAATGGTCTGAAGGACAAAAATCACATGGTCATCTCAATAGATGCAGAAAAGGCATTCGACAAAATCCAACACCCCTTCATGGTGAAAGTACTACAGAAACTTGGAATAGAAGGTACATATCTCAACATAATAAAAGCTATTTATGACAAACCTACAGCCATAATACTTAATGGGGAAAAAAAGCTTGAAGCTTTTCCTCTAAATTCAGGAACAAGACAAGGGTGTCCACTTTCTCCACTATTATTTAATATAGTATTGGAAGTCTTAGCCATAGCAATAAGGCAAGAGGCACTCATAAAGGGGATACAAATTGGAAAGGAAGAGGTCAAATTATCATTATTTGCAGATGATATGATTCTATACATAACAGATCCTAAGGACTCTACCAGCAAATTATTAGAGCTGATAAACACTTTTAGCAATGTAGCAGGATACAAAATAAACACACAGAAATCAGTAGCTTTTCTATACACTAACAACAAACATGCAGAGGATGAAATCAGGGAATCTCTCCCATTCACAATTGCCTCAAAAAAATAAAATACCTTGGAATAAACTTAACCAAGGAAGTGAAGGATCTCTACAATGAGAACTATAAAAAACTCGAGCGACAAATTGCAGAAGACACAAGGAAATGGAAAGACATTCCTTGCTCCTGGATTGGAAGAATCAATATAGTGAAAATGTCAATCTTACTAAAAGCAATCTACACATTTAATGCATCCCCATTAAAATCCCAATAGCATTCTTCACAGAAATAGAAAAACAATACTAAAATTCATCTGGAAACACAAAAACCTCGAATAGCCAAAACAATTTTGCATAACAAAAATCAGGCAGGTGGTATAACCATACCCGATTTTAAGTTATACTACAAAGCCATAGTAACAAAAACAGCATGGTACTGGCACAAGGACAGACAGGTAGATCAATGGAACAGAATAGAAGACCCAAATATTAATCCAGGCAGATACAGCCACCTGATTTTTGACAAAAACGCCAAAAATACTCATTGGAGAAAAGATAGTCTCTTTAACAAGTGGTGCTGGGAAAATTGGACATCTGTTTGTAAAAGGATAAACATAGATCCTTGTCTCTCTCCTTGCACAAGAATCAAGTCCAAATGGATCAGGGACCTTAATATCAGACCTGAAACTCTGAAAATGCTAGAGGAAAAAGTAGGGGAAACTCTTCAACATATTGGAATAGGCAAGGACTTTCTGAATATAACTCCAATTGCTCAGAGAATAAAAGCACTAATCAACCACTGGGACCTTATAAAATTACAAAGCTTTTGTACAGCAAAGGACACTGTGAATAGAGCAAAAAGACAACCTACAGAATGGGAGAAAATCTTTGCCAGTTATTCAACTGACAGAGGATTAATATCCAGAATATACAAAGAACTCAAAAAACAGAATAACAAGAATTCAAACAACCCAGTTAAAAATGGGCTACGGAACTAAATAGAGAATTCACGGAAGATGAAATACAGATGGCATATAAACATCTAAAAAAATGTTCTACATCCTTAGCCATCAGGGAAATGCAAATTAAAACCACTTTGAGATTCCATATCACTCCTGTCAGAATGGCTGCCATCAAGAAAACAAATGACAATAAGTGTTGGCGTGGATGCGGAAAAAACAGGAACACTTCTACACTGTTGGTGGGAATGTAAGCTGGTCCAGCCACTGTGGAAATCAGTGTGGAGGTTCTTGAGACAGCTAGAAATAGATTTACCATATGATCCAGCTATAGCACTCCTAGGCATATATCCAGAGGACTCTTCTCACTTCCTTAGAGATACTTGCAAACCATGTTTATTGCTGCTGGTATTCACAATAGCTAAGAAATGGAAGCAGCCTAGATGTCCGTCCACAGATGAGTGGATAATAAAGTTGTGGTACATTTACACAATGGAGTTCTATTCAGCAGTAAAGAAAAATGAAATTATGAAATTTGCAGGGAAATGGATGGATCTGGAAAGGATTATACTTAGTGAGGTAACCCAGGCTCAGAAAGCCAAACGTCACATGTTCTCTCTCATATGTGGATCCTAGCTACCAATGTATAGACTTGTGTGTGAAATGGAACCAAAAATAGGTACTAGAAACCAGTAAGCTGGTAAAAGGCTATAAGGGAGGCAGAAGAAGGAAAGATTTAAGTGTAAGGTATTGTACATATGTAAGTAGAAGAACAGATTACAGGGAGGGGAATGGCCTAAGCGAGGCCATGGGAAGAGAATGCATACAAAAAGGGCAGGGGGAGGGACAATCTAAACTCAAGATATTATCAATAAGACATATGTAAAACTACTTTTTTGATTAAGGTCACGTCTAGAAGATGTAGACTTTACTAGAAAATTTTCAGTACCTGGGATGGAACTCCTTCCAGTGAGATGTTGGCCAAGGAGGTCCCGGTAGCCTCCAAAACATTAAGGCTTTTGCCAAAGCCCTTGGTTTCCCAGAGAAATAGATAGTAAGACCCTATTGCTGAAGACATCTCATGCCTGAGAGGCAAGGACACTGAGAAAGCAAGCTGGTGCTGAGCAGAAAACCTTCTCCCTGTAGACCAGCCAACTGAAAGCTGGAAAAGCTGCACTGCACACAGCGTATGGGAGACAGAAGCCATCAACAGTGAAAATAGTGGATGCTGAATATTCAAGCTTGGCCAGACAGGCCCAATGACTGAACGGGTGCAATAGTGGCGTGTCTACTCTTGGGGTAACCAACTGCTCCATAATTGGACTGAAGGCCCTCTCTACGGGAGGGAATACATACCCAGTACTGAAAAACCTAAGTAAAAGTCTATGGTAGGTGAGGTCATGAGCCTTGGGGGTATAAGCCTGCTCATGTCTGACTAAATGTATATATTATTCCCACCATGCCCTGGGGACACTACACTAAATGTTCATGTCCACATATTAACGCTATTCTCACTTCTGGCTAGAGAAGCTTCTCTTTTCAGATGGTGATGACCACTGGGATGACACAAAAGGCAACATAGTGCTGAGAAGAAGGGATGGAGGAGTGCCCAGCACTGAAACACCTCTGTCACATCCTCCAGTGGCTCAGGGACCATTGTGGAAGAGGGGGCGGATAGAATGGAAGAGCCAAAGGAAGGATATGACCTCTTACTATGCAGCTGCCCAGACAGAAATTGGCCTCGATATCCATGATCTTGCAGTGCCTAGCAATACCTTTGCAAGACCCTCAAAATAGAAGAGAAAGATGATGTCATCAAATTAGGAGAGAGACTAATGGAGAAAGGGAGGGGATATGATGGAGACTGGAGTTCTAAAGTGGAATGGGGGAGGGGAGGGAAATATCAGGTGGGGTTTTTTTTGGTATGTAAGATTAAAAATCAATAAAAATTAAAAAAAAATGATGTATCTTTAGATGATACTAAGAAAAATGTTTAAATAAAAACTAAAATATTTTATAAAGAAAATATTGAAGTTTTTCAATTATACTTATCACTATAAATACATATGAACACATATAATTTCCACAAATATCCTCATTGGAGATTAGATAGTGTGGTGATTTGAATGGATGTCACACAATTGATTCAGTTTATTAAATCTTGTAATTTAGATTTCCAGCCACTTGGCTGGAGGAGATGTCACTATGGGCTGATCCTAAGGTCCAGCCCTAAGGTCTGGTCCTGGATTTGGAATCACAGTCAAAAGATATGTTAAAGTACCTGAGCTTTGTCTGGAGTTCCAGGAGTAGGCTTGCTTGTGTGTTGGAGATGTTATTTCTCTTGGGCTGGACCAAGTGGGCCAGCTTCTTCTGCCATTATGGAACTTCCCCTCTATCTGTAAGCTTCAAGAAATACTTTCCTCCATAACTGTGTACGGTTGGGAAGTTCATCCCATCAACAGAAGCTGACTGTGACAGATAACAAATTATTTTAAAGGATTTTGACATGAGGCTATCCACTAGTTTCTCAATTCTACTTTAATTCCTTTGGATCATGAGGGGTGGAGAGACAGGACAAAAAGTGTAACTGATTCATGGCTAAGTCTTTTGTAAATAGTTATTTTTTTTACAAATAGAATTGCTTATATAAAATGCAAAAATTAGTTATGTGTTAGTTTGTTCAAGCCACATCATGCTTTCCTAGTTGTAATCTAACAGCCAAAGGGGAAAAGAAATACAGTAATCCAGGTAAGGCATCATTCTGTAAGTGGGGGTCCTGATTCAATCAAAAGGTTAAAAAGAAAAAGTTTCCTGGGTGCTAGTATTCACTTTTCTCCCACAATCATACATAACAAGCTCCCACAATCATAGCTCCAAACCACTGCTGCTATCATAACCCCCAAGTTCATCATGATGGACCTCAGACCATGAGCCAATATAAGACCTTCTCCCTTCTAAGTGGCTTCTTGTCAGGTTATTATCTCTCGCATATTCAGAAATCAATTTAAAATGAATCAAAGATTAAGATGGAAGAATAATAAGTACAAAGATTTACTGTGACATTAATTATACCACAGTGAATACCAATAACCAAACTGAAGAGAACCCTCAAGCAAAGTGGGTCTGGAGGAGAGAGACTATAAGACTATACATTTCAAAAATAAATAAATTATAAGTAGTAAGTAAATAATAAAAATATTTATATTGATAGCATTGGTCTACTGAAGAATATTTTACACAGGTATTTGTGTGTGATTTCTATATTATCTTTGTGTATGGGTACACATGTGAGTGTATGCACATGTGTAAGCATGCATGGGAAGGACAATGGTCCATATTGGATTTCTTCCTCAAGTATTCTCTCCCTTATTTTCATATGGCATAGTCATTCTCTGAAACTAGAGTTTACCAGTTCCACTAAATTAGCTACTAGCTCTTTCTAGGAATGTTCTATCTCTGCCTCACCAGCACTGGGATTACTAGCATTTATGTGAGTGCTGAGGATCTTAACTCAGGTCCTTATGCTTGTGTACCAAGCACATTATCAAATGAGCCATCTCCCCAGCCCCAATGTAAAGGTTTAAAAAGAGAAACTCAAGGGCTGGAGAGATGGCTTAGCAGTTAAGGCGCCTGCCTCCTAAGCTTAAGAACACAGGTTCCAATCACCAGCGGTTCCAATCTCCAGGTCCCACGTTTAGCCAGATGCAAAGTGATGCAAGGGTGCAATGCTGCACTTGACCACAAGGGGGCACACACATCTGGATTTCGTTCACAGCAGTTGAGATACTGCTGACGCGCCCATCTCCATCTGTCTTCCTCTCCTTCTCTCTCTGTCTCCCCCCCAAAAAAAAAAAGAAACTCAAAAGAAGAAATGAGAAATAGAAGTCCATAAAACTACTTAAAACTAAGAAGCTGTTCAATAGTAGAGGACATGAGCACCCAACAGCAAAGATAAGACCTGGAAAATGTTTGCAAAGCATACATCTAAAGAAATGTTACTATGCCAAATGTATTACAAATTCCAAAGCCATAGTAAGAAAAACAGCATACTACTGGCATAAAAAAAAAAAAAAATCCAGACATATAGATCAATGGAACAGAAATGAAAGACCCGGCCCTTAGGTCAAGTAACCATAACTACCTGATCTTTGACAAAGGTGCTAACAATGTAGGTTGGAGGAAAAAAAAAAAAAAACAGATTCAACAAATGGTGCTGGACAAATTGTATAACCACATGTAGAGGAATGAAACTAGATGCACTCATCGCCCCATACACAAAAATAAACTCTATATGTATTAACGACCTCATTATAAGACCTGAAATTCTTCAACTACTGTACAAAAAATAGGAGGAACTCTCTGTGACATAGGAATGGTGAAAGACTTCCTGAATAACACCCCAGTAGCCCAGAAAATTAAACATTTACTCAGCCAATGGGTTCAATTGAAGCTAAAAACTTTTGCACAGACAAGCATACCATAATCAGAGCTAATAGATGCTGTGCACCCTTGAATATCTGGTTTATGTGGGCACTGGGGAATTGAACTTGGGTCCTTAAGCTTGACAGGCAAGTGCCTTAACTGCTAAGTCATCTCTCCAGTCCCACTTCTATGTTTCTTATAACACTATTCACTATAACTAAGATAAGTAATCAATATATTTGTCTAAATGGATCTAAATGATGAAATAATATTCACCATACAAAGACTGAATTTACTAATTTGTGTCAGTATAGATGAACCCAAAGGAAATTATGTTAAGTGAAATAAGACACTAGAATTTTTAGAATAAAGTGACATTTAGGAATGTTAAGACTAATGCAAATACAAAAATAAGGCAATGGGTTATGTTGAACCAAATAGTATAATACTAGTATAAATATTCATTGTATCCTAACAGAAAGAAAGAATAGACAATTTCAATCTTTTGTTTTCCTTTTTTATTTTTATTTTTTGGTTTTTCAAGGTAAGGTCTCGCTCTGGCCCAGGCTGACCTGGAATTCACTCTGTAGTCTCAGGGTGACCTTGAACTTATGGCAATCCTCCTACCTCTGCCTCCCAAGTGCTGGGATTAAAGGTGTGCGCCACCATGCCCGGCTGACAATTTCAATCTTGATAATTATTTGCTATCCACTTTACTGTCAAGAATATAATCATCAATTTTCTTTTATTTATTCATTTTTCTTTTGTTTTTTATTTTTATTTATTTTTGGAGAGAGACACAGAGAGAGACAGAGAGAGAGGGAGAGGGAGACAGATAGAGAATGGGCACGCCAGCAGTCTCTCAGCTGCTGTGAACAAAATCCAGATGTGTGCGCCCCCTTGTGGGCAAATGCGGCATTGCGCCCTTGCATCACTTTACATCTGGCTAAAGGTGGGACCTGGAGATTGGAACCGGGTTCTTAGGTTTAACAGGCAGGCGCCTTAACCGCTAAGCCATCAATCCAGCCCTTTTGTTTTTTTGAGGTAGGTTCTCACTCTACTCCAGGCTGACCTTGAATTCACTATGTAGTTTCAGGGTGGCCTTGAACTCATGATGATCCTCCTACCTCTGCCTCCCAAGTGAATGCTGGGATTAAAGATGTGTGTCACCATGCATTGAGGCTTAATCCTCAATTTCAATGCAAAGTAACCCCTACCTCAAAGTTTAAATTTATAAGCAGTTCTATCAAAAATATCCAATTTAGGGCTGGAGAGATGGTTCAGTAGTTAAGGTGTTTGGCAATGAAGTTTAAGGACCCAGGTTTGATTCCCCAGGACCCATGGAAATCAGCTGCACAAGGTGGCACATGTGACTGCAGTTAGTTTACAGTTGCTGGAGGTTCTGATATGCCCATTCTGTCTCTCTCTCTCTCTCTTTCCCTCCCTATTTCTCTCTCTCTCAAATAAATAAATAAAATTAACAAAAATAAATACCCAATTTAGTTCCTTAGATATAGAAGGTTACATGAAGATATTTACATAGTTTAATTAAAGGCAACATTATTATTAAAATATAAAATGAGATTGAAATAAAATTGTAAATAATAATCAATTAAATACTTTAAATAGTATTAACTTGTTTATTATGCATGTAATACAGTATAAATAGGCAAGATAAAAATTCAATATTGATATATTTTATTGAAATGACCTGAATAAAAACATAAAACTCTACTGCAAAATCATTCCCTTCAAGCTTAGGATAATATAATATTGTAATCTCAAACCTTTCTTGACAAACTGAATTATATTATTAATTCTTGAAATCTTGAGGTTAGACATATATTAAGAAAACACTCTCTCACTTTCTCTCTCTCTGATAAAAAATAAGTTTAAAAGGGGTCTGGAGAGATGGCTTAGTGGTTACCGTGCTTGCCTGTGAAACCTAAGGACTCATGTTTACCTCTCCAAGTCCCACATAAGCCATACACACATTGTGACCCAAGAGCACAAGGTCGCATGTGCACAAGATGTTGCACGCGTCTAGAATTCAATTACAGTGGCTAGAGGCCCTGACGTGCCAATTCTCTCTCTCTCTCTCTGATAAAAAAAATAATAATAATAAAAGAAATGGTGTCCTTTTGTTTAATTTTGATATCTATTTACCTGAAAATAAAATCCTGATGGCAGAAAAAGTTTTAAAATTCTGATTACAAATGGAAATTTGGTGTTAATTTTGTTGTGTTTGTAGGATTTTCCAAAATCTCAATTGAAAAAAAAAAATAGGCTTAAAGGCTTAAAATTTAATTCAAAATTCTAGCAAAGGTAGATTTACAACCTTTCACAAGTCAAATTAACGCATATAGGTGAGGAAAGACAACAGGCTATTTTCTAAAACTATTGATTTGCTTTATCTCTTAATGCCTTCCATTTTGAATCACTGAGCTGTGATGTAAATGCTTTCTTATTAGACCTCTCTCTCTTCGTAAGGTCATGGAGGAACTGAATGCCAGTACTTTTCTACTGAACTATTTCTCTTAATAAAATTCTCAGAACTAAAATAGTAATAAGTAACCTGAAAACAATTTAAAGCTCAAGCCTAATCCATTGACTTTTATTCTGTCATAGGGGAAATTTGCCATTTTTCTTCATAATGCACTACACTTGAAAGTATATTACTAAATTTTAGAAAACACCTGCATATTTGTCCTGGGGATTAATTATAGTAACATCTTTCTATTTTGGATATTTTGAGGCAAAGAAAAAATTCTCAGCCAAATAAATTAAGGTAAGATGCTTTATGAGCTGATGGTTACTTTGTAAGCATGTCCACAGCCTGTGTGTTTTAGCAGAAACATCAAGTAAAGGATCCTTTCAGGGCACAAAGTAAATATACTTAATTAAACACACTGTCTCTTTGAGGTCTTATGTTTACTGTTTACAAGGTGAAAGAAATTCAATACTTTATGAAGAATTTTGTAAAATAACCACTCACAGATGCATTATGCTCTGAGAAAGAACAGGTTTGCATAGAAGAAAATAACAAAATAACAATTCCTACCTTAGGATATCAAATTACTATTTTATAATTATTCATCTTAAATATTCTATAAAAAACCTCAAAGAAAGCATGTTTATTGATTATATTTCTGCACATTACAGTTTATTTTACCATTAATTTACAATAAGAAAAAGTATTTTAGCACATTAGGATGAGGGCAGTCTTCATTATAATACTATTTTATGCAAAGCTGACATCAATTTATTACAATAAAACTTATTGTTTATATTTAAATAAGAATATTAAAGATATGATATGTGCCTTCTTAACATTTTTTGGTGTACAATAAGGTATTGTTAACTCTATGCAGTGTTGTATAGCAGATATCTACAATTTATTTATCCTGCATGAGTTAAGAGGTTTTAGTAAAATACCAGATTTAAAAAATAAATCATAGGGGAGATAGCTCTTATAATTATCTAAATTTGAACACATTAAAAACATGAATACAGGCAGAAAAAATAATGTGCCAAAGTTATACAATTTAATTGTTTTAGAGGGTAAGAATTTTGTTGTTGTTTTTTTTTTTTTCATTTTTCAGTTTTTCAAGGTAGGGTCTCACTCTCGCCTAGGCTGACCTGGAATTTACTATGTAATCTCAGGGTGACCTTGAACTCATGGCGATCCTCCTACTTTTGCCTAAGATAATAAGAGCCACATGGTGGAAAAGAGTATCCTGAGGCATTGTACCTCCACAGTGACTGACTGAAGTATTTATGACACCACAGTGAGTACCACTAGCTCCACTGAGGAGGACCCTCAATGGAATGTGGATGAGAGAGAGGGGACATAAGAGCATAATCCAATAAAAATATGACTAATATGCAAATGTTCATACTGTATAGTTCATAATTTGTTAAACATTTACTATTACTGTTGCTATTATAATGAGATCTATTCCCAGGGGATGTTGGTATTTGATCTGACTAGGAGTTTATGTCCTTTTAAAGCCTTTTCACTGACACATAGCTTGAAAATTGTAGGCTGAAACAACAGGAACTTGGTCAAAAACAGCCTTTAAAATTCACTTTTACCAAGATACAGGAAAACTTATAGAAGTGGGAGGGTTTGAAAGGTTTTTTTTTTCAAACTTTTTGTTATCTAGAATTCCTCTCACATATGCAGGGCTATAGCATGCCCAAGATAGTGAGCAACTCAGTTCTAAATTTTCCTCTTTGTGTGATCTTGAGGGCTTTATAAGGAAGAAAGAAATGAAGAATGCTGAACTTTCCCATATGCATACAAATGTGTGCATGGGTTTTTATTCAAGAAAAAATTCAATATTTCAAGACATTTAAGAAAATATAAGCCCAACTGAAGACACCATAAGCTTCAGTTGTAGGACATTGCAAAATCAAACAAGAACTCAGCTAGAAGCCTCCTCACTCCTGACCAGCTGTTCTGGTGCAGGAAAGTGGTAAGTAGTCTGCTAGCAGAGAAAAATCATGGAAAGTGGTAATCATCAGTGGACTTTGCAAGCTACACAACCAGCTAGCCAATCAAGATGTGCCCAATGATTTTATGGTGGCATGACTGTTATAAGGGTACTCACCTGGTCTCTTATTAGATTTAAGGCTTGTTCTATGAGAGAGAATTCATATCTGATACAGAACACCTACTCAAAAGCTTATGGCTTGGAAGATCACAAGTTCTAGGAAGGGAGTTACTACTGTTGTTTGGCTACATGGATATATTATGCACACCAAATTGCCCTAAATATACTTATGTTTATGCCTATAATTTAGAGATGATGTCACTTTTGGTTAGAAAAGTGTTGCTTTTCAAATGGTGATGACTGCTGAGTGCTAAAAAGTGAGAGTTGAATGTTCAGAACTTAAAGAGACATCTCTTTCACATCCTCCAATGGCTTAGGGACTATAGATAAAGAAGTTGCAGAAGGTAAGAGCCAAAGGATGTGGAGGAGAGCTTTGGAACTTTGTGCCCCAGACACAAAGTGGCCATTCTATTTTTGGCATCACAGTAGCTGTTCTTACCTGCCCAAGACCTGCACAATATTGGGCCCATCAACAGGGTTTTGTGGATGATGGAGGGGGGAGGCATTTATAGAAAAAAGGGTGTAGTAAGCAAAAAGAAGGTATCTTCACTGGTGATTTCTCTCTCCCATTGAACTGCATGCAGTGTAGCTTTTTCTGACTTTCTGTCAGCTGGTTCACATGGAGGAGGCTTTCAGCTCAGCTCCAGCAGGATTTCCCAGTGACCTCGCAGCCCAAGTATGTGGAGTCTTCAGCAATAGGGTCTTACCATCTATTCCTGGTTGGAAACCAAGGACCTCTGCAATGGCCTATAATGTTTTGGGGGTATCTCTGACCTCCCCAGCCAACAACTCACTGGTAGGTATCCCATCCTTGGCACTGAAAATTTTGTAGCAACAATCTATGGCTTCTGAGTGCTCCATTGTCCAGAAAAGTAGGTTTCCATATGACTTATTTATATCCTCTTAGATTTTGATTAGCCCTCACTCCACCTTTCCTTTACTCAATCTCTTCCTCTGACCTCCCTTAGACCTTTTCACCCCCATTAATCTGTTCTTCTAGTTACATATATACAATACCATCCTATTAAGTACCCCTCCCTCCTTTTTAATTCCCTTTATATCCCCTTTCTAGCTTACTGGCTTCGGCTACTGAGTTTTTTTTTTTTTTTTTTTTTTTTTTTTTTTCACATCGAAGTCCAATTATTTGTAGCTAGGATCCACATATGAGAAAGAACATGTGACATTTGGCTTTCTGGGCCTGGGTTACCTCACTTAGTATAATACTTTCCAGATCCATCCATTTTCCACCAAATTTCATAACTGCATTTTTCTTTATTGCTGAGTAGAACTCCATTGTGTAAATGTGCCACATCTTCATTATTCACTCATCAGTTGAGGGACATCTAGGCTGGTTCCATTTCCTAGCTATTGTGAATAGAGCAGCAATAAACATTGTTGAGCAAGTATCTTTAAGGCAGTGAGATGAGTCCTTAGGATATATGCCTAGGAGTGGTATAGCTGGGTCATATGGTAGATCTAAGATACTCAACAGTGAATACCAAAAACCTTAAATTTGGCCAGCCAGGCCAGATGAGCCAATGGGTGCAATAGTGGCTGTTATGGGGGAAACCAACTGCTGACTAATTGGACTGGAGGCCTGCTCCATGGGAGGGAATACATCCCTGATACTGAAAATGTATGACAGGGGTAGTCATGAGCCCTAAAGGTGTAATGTCTGCTGGTGTTTCGCTAAATGTATATACTATGCTCACCAAGCGGTCCAGTAAGCACTTCTCTTAATGCCCACACCCATATATTTATGCTACTCTCACTTTTTAAAAAATATTTTTAATTTATTTTTATTTATTTATTTGAGAGCAACAGACACAGAGAGAAAGGCAGAAAGAGAGATAGAGAAAGAGAATGGGCATGCCAGGGCCTCCAGCCACTGCAAATGAACTCCAGATGCATGTGACCCCTGTGCATCTGGCTTACATGGGTCCTGGGGAATTGAGCCTTGAACCTGGGGTCCTTAGGCTTCACAGGCAAGCTCTTAACCGCTAAGCCATCTCTTCAGCCCATTATGCTACTCTCACTTTTGTTTATAGAAGCTTCTCTTTTCAGATGGTGGCAACCTTGGGATGACTCAGAAGACACCATAGTGCTGAGAAGAAGGGACAGAGGAATGCTCAGCACTGAAATATCCCTATCACACCTTCCAAGGCTCAGAGTCCATTGTGGAAGAGGTAGCAAAAAGAATGTAAGAGCCAAAAGAAGGCCAGGACTCCTTACAACATGCTCCTCCAAACACAAAATGGACCGGATATCCATGACCTCACAGTGCCGACATTACCTACACAAGACCATCATAATAGGAGGAAAAGATCATGACATCAAACTGAAAAGAGAGACTGATTGAGAGGAGGAGGGGATATGATGGAGAGTGAAGTTTCAAAGGGGAAAGTGGGAGGAGGGAGAGAAGTACTATGAGATATTGTCTACAATTAAGAAAGTTGTCAATAAAAAATAATAATAATAAAAAAATAAAATTTAACTTAAAACTAGAGGGGCTTCAGTGGAGGGGTATTAGAGAGGGAACAAAGAAGTATTATGGGAATGGGTTGCATACATTAAAATATCTTATTTATTTAGTTGCCTTGAGAGAGAGACAGAGAAAGAGACAGAGGAAAAGATAGAGCGAGAATAGGTACATCAGGGCATCTTGCAGCTCCAAATGATCTACATGTACATGTTCCATTTGGTGTATTTGGCTTATGTGGATACTGAGGAATTGGCCCCAAGTGAGCAGGCTTTGCAAGCAAGTGCCTTTAACTGCTGAGCCATCTCCCCAGTTCATATCTTTTTAAAAATACAATTAATTAATTTATTTATTTGAGAGAGAGGGAGAGAAAGAGAGAGAG
Source organism: Orientallactaga sibirica (assembly GCA_036365145.1). Classification (NCBI taxonomy): domain Eukaryota; kingdom Metazoa; phylum Chordata; class Mammalia; order Rodentia; family Dipodidae; genus Orientallactaga; species Orientallactaga sibirica. Next base: position 2,966,703 of record JAEOAD010002325.1, on the reverse strand, counting down.
AAATTGAGAGAGAGAGAGATTGAGAGAGAGAGTGGGCATGCCAGTGCATCCAGCCACTGCAAATGAACTTGAGATGCATGTGCCCCCTTGTGAATCTGGCTTATGTGGGTCCTGGGGAATGGAACTAGGGTCCTTTGGCTTTGCAGGCAAATGCCTTAACCACTAAGCTATCTTCTCTTGCCCCTCACATCTTTTTTAAATAAATTTTTTATGTGATGAAAACTCTAAAATAAGTCAAAGTGGAAAGAAAAGCACATTTAAAAAAGAACTGTTAGCCAGGTTTTCTTCAGTCTAAATAATGTTTTGCACATTTTAATTGGAGGGACTTAAAATAAAATAAAATAATGAATTTTATTGCTTGTAATGTCTACAGAGTTACATTTTTAAAATTTTTAGTCCATTGATTGGAATATCCACAATAATGAATGATGTTAAATAATAATTTTAAAGGGTATTTTAATTTTATTTTTGATCTTAATGGGAGTGGATGTAGAGTTTTGCTGTAAAACATGATAATTCTTATCACTTTAGGATAGATATTTAAATTACCTAGTTTTAAGTTAGACACTTGAAAAAAATCACATTCTATTTATAAAATGTTTTCAAAAAGGCAGGACAAGATAATATTAAAAATTTTAGAACCTTATGATTGGGAAAGTAACAGACTCTAAGGAGGTAGCTACTACTGTTGTTTGACTAAATGAAAACATTGTACCCATCTAATTCTCCACTAATTTTTATGTTAAAAATAGACAATTTATGCCCAAGTTAGTGGAACACTAAGCTGAGTAGAAAATTTAGTCCCACACATGGCAAGAGAAATAGGCTACATAGAATTCATTCAATTAAGTCACCAAAATGTACATCAGCAATTACAACAATAGCAAAACATTTTTAAAAGCAACAATAAACACCAATGAAGAAGGATTAGCAAATCTAATTGCTAGACTGGCAAAGTACATATTTTTAAGTTTCCCATTTCACCTAAAATCATGATACAAAGTACACAGAAAAATATAACTAATCCACAAGACAACAAGCAATTAAGTGAAACTTCCCCTGACAACTGTTAGAAAGCACTGAATTGAAGTTACTGTACAAAGACAAAATGAGTTGGGCATTGGCAGGAAACTCATGTCATCCCAGCACCTGTGAACCTAAGGCAAGAGGATAACAAGCTGTGTTAAATAGAGAGACTCTGCCTCAAACACACACAAGTAAATAAGGAACAAGGAAATGAAAAAGGGAAAAAATAAAAACAATATCCCTCTAGTTTAAAACAAGGACAAAATGAGCTATAAAAAATATTTAGAATAGTAAAAGAAACCAAGCATGAAGAATTAAATTAATATGGGAAAGTGATTTTTTTAACCAAATAAATAACAAGATCAGTATAAAAATATTAATAAAATATACAACAAGGGAAAATAAATCTTGCTTTTAAAATTTAAAATAATAGAAACCCTAGGTAGGGAACCAATGGCTTTCTAATTGGTTAAAAGATCCCTTCAGTGGAAAGAAACCCATTGCTGGAAATAGGATCAAAGCCAGAATCCTATGGAGACCAAGATTATGGTCTCCAATGAGACTCTCACTAGTCTTTGGCCAAAAGTAAGTTGACACCCTTCAAAATCTCTCTAAATTAACAATGCTTATATACTTAACATATCCTTATCTCACTCTCTATTGGTGAATCTGTTTTTTTTTTTTTCAGAAAGCATGAAAACTAAGGACAACAAAAATCTATCAGCAAGACAAGGATAGTTGACTCCATGTCAGAAGATAAACCACCCCTAGCACAGCAGCAAGGGCCCAAGAGAAAACACAAAGGAACACTGGTGAGATGAGCAAGGTTGATACTTCCGTAGCTAACCTGACAACCTGAGCCAGGGTGATAGAGACAGACATTGAGGTTACTCAAAACACACCAAAGCAGAAATCCAGGAGCTGCTGAGAAATCAATATTAAATTAAACTTGAAGCAAAAAGGCTCAAGGAATTTGGTGGAAGAGGGAGTAGAAAGAATGTTACAGCCACAGGGTGTGAAGAAATAGACAGAGGCATTGCCCCCCACAAGAACTGACTGTTGCTCTCACAACTCATAACCCAAAACTCCATGGTGAATACCAGAAATCCCACTAAGGAGGGATCTCATTGTAGTGGGGGCAGGGAGGAAGGAAATGATGGTACCAACATATGATGCCTCCATAAAAAGTTTCTACTTAATGAAAAATATTCATTTCTTTAATTCTCTATTCATCAGTGGCTTCTTAAAATAACTTTTGTTATCATGTTTTCTACTGTACAGAAGACATTAAACTACCCAGCAAACCAGTTTTCATTCTACTTGCAGAAAAAAAAAAAAATTAAAACCATTTTCTGTCCCAAGCCTTCACTCACCGATTTCTATCCTTATTCTAACTGGATCATTACCAGCAATTAATGATTTTTATTATTTTATTCTCCATGGTGAATACCAGCAATCACACTAATGGAAACTCTCAGTGGTGTGGGGACAGGGAGGAGGGGAATGATGGCACCTACATTTGATGTATCCATACAGACTTTTAACTTAAAAACAAACAAACAAACAAACAAACTTAAGGGCTGGAGAGATGGCTTAGCAGTTAAGTCATTTGCCTGCAAAGCCAAAAGACCCAGGTTCGATTTCGAAGGATCCACCTAAGCCAGATGCACAAAGGGACACATATGTCTAGAGTTCATTTGCAACAGCTGAAAGCCATGGTGCACCCAGTCTCTCTCTCTCTCACTCTCTCTCTCTCTCTCTCTTTCTCTGTGTGTGTGTCTCAAATAAAAATAAACTTTCTAAAAGCAGACAAACAAACAAAAAAATAAAACAACTGCCAATATGGCATGGTATAATCTTAGCCTTCTGAATAGTCAGGGTTCTCTAGAGGAACATAATGGATATAATGAATTGTATTAAAAGGGAATATATTGGATTAGCTTACACAGTCCAGCAATAGCAGTTGCAGGTCCGAGAGTCAAGGAACCCGGTAGCTGCTCAGTCCACGGGGCTGGAGGCCTCACAGTCCCAATCTGGCACTGAAGGCCTGGAGGCTTCCTGGAGAGACGCTGCTCTTCAGTCCACCCTGGTCTTCAGTCCACACTGGAAAGCAGCAAACACCAAGCACCAAGCGGCAAGCAGCGAACAGCACTGCAGCCAGGTGGGAGAGAGAGAGAGAGCCTTTCTTCCCAGAGCTTCTTTTAATCAACCAGCCCCCTCCTCCAAGAGGGGCTGCCCACTCTGGAGGAAGGGTTCACCCCTGGGGGAAGGATTCTTCCTTTAGTTAATCCTTCCTAGAGGCAGCCTCAGAGACACACTTATGAGGAATGTCTGTGGATTCCTAAACAAATCATGTTGACACAAACTTAACCATCACACCTTCCAAGATGGATAAAAAAGAAAATCAATAAAGGGACTTATCCTCAGATCTTCACTGGCAAAAAAAAAAAAATCTCAACTGAGATTACCTGATGCAAGGTGAAAAAGACTAAAGAAAATTGAGGACTCTAAAGTATGCATGGAACATTATACAACATTTGAACGTTCAGATAGGACAAAATTAGACAAAAGGGATATTTGAAGAAATAATAGGTAAAACCTTCCAAAGTTTAAGGAAAATTATTTTATACATCCAAAACCTCACAAAATATGAATAGAATATATTCAAACATATCTATGCCTAGCCATACCATATTCAAGTATTGAGATCCAAAAATATATTTTGGAACTAGTAGGAGGAAAAAATATATACTCTACAACAGATCCAGAGTTAAAATTAGCAATTAGCAGTATATAAGAAATTAGGGCATTAGATAGTAATGGGATATTTAATACACTTAAAATTCTGTCAATGAATAATAATATACAACACAATTATAGTTCAAGAGTCAATGAAAAATTAAGAAATGGAAAGATGAGCAAAAAACAATTACTCATCAGAAGTAGCTCTGTGAGAAAAAGAAAGAGAGACAGAAACTTTTGGCTTTTATTTTGCACTGATCAATTGACTGAGAGTATTCCCAAGATAGCCAGCTGTTTTCTTAACTGTCAAATTTTGATCTCTCTCCATATACACGTTACATATTATGTATGTGTGTGTTTGCCTATGTATAAAAAGAAACCATAAGTAAAACAAGATGGAAAAACGGAGACTGAGAAATATCTTCTGATAATCCCTCCCCACAGCCAAACAAGTGAACAGCCATCACATACAAAAACTTCTGTTGCAAGGGGTAAGGTAAGTCAAGAAGCTCTGAAAGCAGTAGGAAAGATAGACCAACCATGTGTAACTCTTGGACCCAAATCCAAGCAATATAGCATGGAAAACAATGTGTTTTCTACTTGGAAAAAGCAAAACAAAATGAAATCCAGACATTAAATCTGAAACCCAGTACCAGGAACACTATGGTCAAACCAGTACTTGACAAAGCCACACGTCCCTTGATGATTGCTTACACACTGAGTAAACTCTGAGAATTTTGTTTGCAAAAAGGCTGTCTACCCATCTCCACCTTAAATGTTATCTGTAGAGTAGAAAGTGGACTTCCACTCAGTGGGTAAAAGCACATTCATGATATCATAGGGCTCTGTCTCAAAGCCTGTGCCATATTTTCTGTGGTGAGTGCAAGAACACAGTAAAAAGTGAAATCCCTATAGGATTAGAGATGCAGCCATCCCAACTTCAGCTTCTGGTAGAGACCTGTGTACCTGTGTGGCAGACACAAGTTTGTATTAATCTAGGTAATCCAGATTCTTCTGTCACCAACAATATCTCAACTTTGAGCAGCATGCAAACCACATTCACTGCTTGTCACAGGTGACTTGAAGTTCATGGAAAACAGCAGTTCGTAACATTACATCAAGTATGTTACTCAGCTGATTTAAAGGAATTTCAATGGTTGTGGAAGGTTTGAAATATTTCATGTCCAAGTCAAATTATCGTGGGATGTTTTAGCTCATTGGTGGCCATTTATTGCCCATCTCATTGTGTGATCTAATATCCTGTGACTTAAAGAAAAATATCATCTGCAATGCATGGGCAGACCCCCGAGCTTCCAAAATGATTGCTAAGAGTGCCAACAAATAAGGTGTGAAACCTATACCAAAGCTTTCCTCATTTTGTTATAAAAAACAAACAAAGAAAACCAACTTGATATTTCTACCAAGGTAAAAAAATAGTGCCTTGATTTATGTTCTTTTTGAGTTAAGTGAATATAAAATCTTAACAAAACTAGTGACCAGTAAGAACATGCAATCTGGGGTAACCTAAATGTGTGTTCTCAGGCCATGGTCACTCATATTTGGCTCCAGAATAACCTCTTTTTCCCTTTTGGGCAAGAGCTGTATTTGTTGATTGTAGTGTTAGGCCACTGAAAATTAATCCTTCCCATTCCCAGGCCATGTAAATATTGAGCCGCTGGAAAAGCTCCAGTACCAAGAGGAGACATGGTCTAAGTTTATCAGAATGCTATTTCATCTGGATTTGGGTATGACTACATGTAGTGATTTCCAGCCACAAGAACAATTTACCAAATGCCATCTCATGAACAGGTAGGCCATGATCCTAACACAATTTTATTCGGTTCTTAGTTGCCATGGGCTTTTGGTTTGGCATAATTTGGCGATTTTGGTTGCTACAGGGGTGATGTAGTCTGTGGCCAGTCCATATATAATGATGCTGCTCATTGCTGGGTAACTGTGGGAAAAGTATCTTAGTCTATTGTGGCCATAGAGAGAAATTTGCATAGATAGAACACTCTCTAGGTAATTTCTGGTTTCTTTCTGCTCACCATGGTTTCTCTCTAGTACCAAAACAGATTCCTTGCAAATCTTTATGTGTGTAAATCTAGTGCTTACTTAAGAGAAATAAGTGTTGTTTAAAGAAAATAAACAGCTTACTTAGAATTTCTGGGAAGGCAGGCAAAAACATAGCCCTAGTAGAAAGACGAAAAAATCTACCATAACCTTCCATGTCCAAGGAACATTGTACATCACTGCAAGGCAAGACTTTTCAGAAAAAACTTTCTGCACATAGTATTCAAAATAAAGTGCTGGAAACTGACCAGTCAGTACTACTTATGGGAAAACTGAATTTAAAATAACCTTTTTAAGGAAGCTTATAGAATTTGAAAAAAATCACAGAGAAAACTTTTTGTTATTCTAACTAACATTTAACAAAGATATGGAAACTAGCCAGGGGCGAGTGACGCACGCCTTTAATCCTAGCACTCGAGAGGCAGATGTAGGAGGATCGCTGTGAGTTCAAGGCCACCCTGAGACTACACAGTGAATTCCAGGGCAGCCTGAGCTAGAGTGAGACCTTACCTCAGAAAATTAAAAAAAAAAAAAAAAAAGATATGGAAGCAGCTAAAAATACCCAGTATCATTTTTGAGCTGAAAAAATGTCAGAAAAATTAAAAGCATGGTAAGTATCACTAGTGGCAGAATATATCAAATAGGAGAAAAACATGTTAGCTGAGATAAAATACATATAAAACATACAGATGGAAGAGAAAAAAGAAAGAGGAATGAGAAAAATTTATGGGAATACTGATATGCTTAATCTTCATGGTCAACTTGAGTAGATTTGGATTTACCTAGAAGACACAACTCTGGGTATGTTTGTTAAAACAGTTCCAGAGTTTAACTGAGGAGAAAAAATACACACCCTAAATCTTAGAGGCCTCCTTTTGTACACTGGGTTCTCAAACTAAAGAAAGATAGGGGAAATAAAATAACCTCATAAACATCAATATTCATCATTCTCTGCTCCCAGAATATTAATATCATGTGATCAGCAACTTCATAGTACTGCTACGGTGCCTCCCTCACCATTATAGACTGTATCCTCAAACATCAAGCCATAATAAACCCTTCCTCCCATAAATTCCTTCCTTTATAGCAACAACAAATGTTACTAATATACCTGTGATAGCATCAAAAAGTAGATTACTGAGGTTAAAGCAGGACTGGAGAATGCTAAACATATATGATGCTGATTAAAACAAATAATAGAAACTTCTAAGACCTAGAGAAGGCTACCCATACCAAGGTAAAATAGGATCAAAGATCATAAGTGAAATTTAACTTGACAAACATGTTGTCAAATCTCTCATAGGTAAAATATAAAGGAATGATTCCAAAAGATACATGAAAAATGAAACAGAAATATAGGGGCGCCCAAGTTTATCTGACAGCTGACTTCTGGTCAGAAGCCTTGTAGGACATGAAAGAGCAACATAATATTTTCATAGTACTAAAGTGAAAACAATTATAAACCAAGAATACTATATGAAGCAAAGTTATCCTTTAGAAATAAAAGAGGGATAATAAATTTCCCAGAAAGAAACAATAGTTAAAAGAACATATTTCTAACAGGTCTATTTCCAAGAATGGCTAAAATAAGTTCTCCACAATGAGAAAAAGAGATGTTAATATAATGAGTAAGAAACAAACATATGAATGCATAAATCTTACTTCAAATAGGAATAATATAAACAAAATAAGAATGAAATATAAGCATGATATGTTAACTATGTATATCTTTACTATGAATTTGAAAAATATGTCAATTAAAATTATAGAATTGAATTAATATGCTCAGCAATGAGTAATGTAGTAAGGTATAAAATGTGATAACAAAAATTAAAATATAGGGGTCAATGCTATACAACTGGGGATCTTCTTATGAGTATTTTGTTCAGGATCTTTTTTTTTTCTCTGTTCATTTTTTTTATTGATAACTTCTATACTTACATACAAAAAAACCACATGATATTTCCCTCCCCTCCCCCCATTCCACTTTAGAACTCCAATGTCCATCATATCCCCTCCCTCTCTCCATTAGTCTTTTTTTTTAATTTGATGTCATCATCTTTTTCTTCCATTTTGAGGGTCTTGTGAAGGTATTTCTAGGCACTGCAAGGTCATGGATATCGAGGCCAATTTCTGTCTGGGTGGTTGCATTGTAAGAAGTCATACCCTTCCTTTAGCTCTTCCATTCTATCCGCCCCCTCTTCCGCAATGGTCCCTGAGCCTTGGAGGGTGTGACAGAGGTGTTTCAGTGTTGGGCACTCCTCCATCATTTCTTCTCAGCCCTTTTTTTAATGTATATGTTTCTATTCTCTTTATGATGATGTAAAATTTCTACCATTTCAAAATATGTTATAATTACAAACACAAATCAAAAATCTATAGTAATATAATAAGAAAAATAATATGCAAAGTATAAAATATTCTACTTAACTAATTCACTTAAATACCAAGGAAGCACATAAAAAAAGAAAATGTTACAAAGTGACTATGAAAAGATATTGCCTATTAGTAATTACCTTCAACATAAAATTATTAATTTTTCTAGTAAGACATAAGGAGATAAAATGTATAGTAAAAAATCAATTTTATGTTGCTTATTAGAAAATCACAAGAAAATGTATTGATAACTAGTCATATATTGATGAAAAATGAAAGAAGAGAGCATAATATTTTGTACAAATGAAAGCCAAAGTGGATAAAAGCCAAGTAAAATAGATTTTAAATCAAGGACAGTACAGAGAAAAGGAAAATATGAGAAAAGGGTCAGTTCATCAAAATTAATCATTCTAAATACATATAAACCCAATGTTGGAAGCTTAAATATATGAGATATTGATAGATCTAATAGGAGAGGAAGATGTCAATATAATGGTACTTGGGACATAATTAGGAAGTGGACATAAAATCCATGGAGAAATTTCCATAAAGAAATATCTGAGTAAAATAATAGTCTAACTTAGATGGATAGAAGAGACATCCACAGAAAATACCATTCAGTAGGTGTTTAATAAATATTTTTATCATCAACAAGGTATGGTATATTCTTCAGAACAGGTATTATAGTATATTTAAAAACAAGTCTCGACATACTTAACAAAAACTGAAATTCTATCAACTAGATATTCTGACAATAGTGCAATCACACTAGAAATCAACAAGAAGATCTAGAGAACATTATAGTAAGTGAGGTAACACTGGACAGGAAATACAAAATTACATGTTCATATGCACATATTAACTATTTAATATTTGTATTTATGTGAATAAGAGATTCGAGAGCCAGTGTAATGTGTGCAATGAGATAAGGGACCATGGAAGGGGAACAAGAGACATGGAGAATGGTGGAGATGAACAAATATGTATCACGAAAGGAGAAGTGAGATTATAGTGGATGAGGGACAAATAGGAGAAAGTTATGTGGGAAAGGAGGAGGGAAGAATAAAAAACAAAATGATTGTTGAAAAATTTTGGATTAGGAAAAAATGCTTTCTTGAAAACATAAACCTAGTCATAAAGCTAGTCTAGTGCCAGAGGGTGCTACACTAGCAACTGGGGGAAAATGGCCGACATCTGTCCAAACAACTTGCAGTCTAAGCTACCCAGCAAGAAACAACCTGACATAATGCTCAAACAAGTGCAGTAGTGGCACATAGCCATGGTGGGTTACCAACTGCTCTTGGTTTGGCTAATAGATCTACTCAGTGGAATGGAACTCATTGCTGGAACTGGAAAATAAGTCAAAATCATGTACAAAAATGAGCTCAGTCTCCAAGATCAAGATAACACACCACATGAGGGCTAGAAGAGGGCCTACACATAAAAAATTCCCTCTAAAATATCTAGCCATCCCATCTATCTAGTACTAACTTCTCTCTCCGTTGGAGAATTTGCTTATCTTTTTCAGATGGACAATGAACCTGAAGGGAGAATCAGCCAATCACACCTCACCAGGGTCCCAGCTGAAACCATAGAGTAATGCAGGGGAAGGGCAAGAGTACAGCATTCTTGGTGATCATGACACCAGAAAAAGGCTGAAGGAGATAAACACAGAGAACATCCAACTCTTACTAAGCCAGATATCCAGAGACACAGAGGCTCCCAAAACCTCATTACTGTAGTAGAACTAAAATGATCCCAATGTGGCTCAGGGAAATTTGTGGAAGAGGAGGTGGAAAGAATGTTAGAGCCACAAGTTGGGGCATTATGCATAAAGACTTGGCCTATCCCCCATAACTCTTGACTACCCCCACAATGTATGACCCACATTCCCCATTGATGAGGGTCTCTTTGGAAGAGGGAGGACAGGGAGGAGGATAATGGAGTCACCATTATGATTGTAAAATTAGAATAATAAAAAATAAACTATTAATTTTTTAAAAAAGAAAATATAAACAAGATAGAAACCCATAACTAAACTATGCTGAAATAGCTAAAGAAAACACAAAATGCAAAATGTCATAATTATATTCTTTTTATGGCTAAATAAAATTTGATTATGCTCTATATACTGTTTCATTTGCCCATATACCCATTGATTGTCACCTAAATGATTAAATGTCTTTGCTTGTATGAATAATGCCATAAATATGAATATGCAGATATTTCTATTGTAATTTGACTGTTTATTTTGAGTATAACCCAAAAGTATTTGTACTATATCATGTAATAATTCTAAATTTAATTTCTATTTATTTTTATTGTACTTTATTTTATTTGCTTTTTTCAATTTTTTTATTGACAACTTCTATATTTACAGACAATAAACCATGATATTTCCCTCCTCTCCCCCCATTCTCTTTCAGAACTCCACTCTCCATCATATCCACTCCCTCTCTCCATTAGTCATTAGTCTCTCTTTTAATTTGATACCATCATCTTTTTCTCCATGGTGGTTATTCCGTGACATTTTTTCCAATAAGCATCGAGTATAGACTGAGCGTGGTTATAGTTCTCCAAATGTCATCAGGGCTATGAGTGACAAGTTCAAACCACTTTGATCAGTGCTGGGAAGGCAAGATGCTAGCCCTGTGTTTCCCTTCCTGCCTCACCTATTCCAGTTCTGTGGCTTATCCTCCTCCCATTTTCCATACAGTGCTAGTCTCTGTCCTAAGTCCACACTCAATTTTGTGAGAGTTGTTTGCTTAGCTTGCAGAAAGAATTATGCACTACAACTTAGAAATATAAAAATGTTGGTACCTCTATCCCCATTAGCCAAAATATTTAATGATGATTCTCCTCATAAAATTATTTCTAGCCAGATGCCAGTGAGCAAGTTAGGACAAATAGGGGCCTCTGACTCTAATATTTTGTTCCTGAATTAATCCAAAATCTCCCAATATTAATTCTTTTTGCAGAGTTACAGGATGTGTTCCTATGTATGTAAAGTGATTATTTTGTTTGGGTCTTTTAAGGATAAAGGTCAGTGTCAATAGTAATATCATTTGCCCACAGGTATAAATACATATATGCCCAATTAAGTTTTTTCAGAAGTAAATGTGACATTTTGTCAGAGACTTATACACACACACACACACACACACACACACACACACACGATATTCTTTTATTCCCTCTTCCCTGTTCTGATTTCCCTGGGGTCCTCATCAGTGGTGTTATGGGATTCACTGTGGGGTCATGAAGGTTTCAGTCAGTCCCAATAAGCCATATTTTAATGCTCTTTTTTCAGATTTATGTAAAACATATGGTCATTTAATTCTTTTATTTTCTTTCAGAAAAAATAAACACTACCAACATAAATGTAGTAGAAAATTCACCACTCATTTGTATTTTAAAAAACTGGTAATTTTATATTATGTCCTTGTATAGTGTTTATAAAAATGAATTTGGGGCTGGAGAGATGGCTTAGCAGTTAAGGCGCCTGCCTCCTAAGCCTAAGAACGTTGGTTCCAATCTCCAGCGGTTCCAATCTCCAGGTACCACGTTTAGCCAGATGCAAAAGGGACGCAATGCCACACTTGACCACAAGGAGGCAAACACATCTGGATTTCATTCACAGCAGCTGAGAGGCTGCTGGCGTGCCCATCTCTATCTGTCTTCCTCTACCTCTCTCTCTGTCTCTGTGTCTCTCTCCCCACCCCAAAAAATGAATTTGACAAAAAATGTATATTGTTAGGCCATTCACTGAGGAAGACCATGGGGATTAAGGATATCAGTAAGAATCAATGACCAGCCTAAGCAGAGCTTGAAAGACACTGAGCTCCAGAGTAGGGGAAAGTATGCTATAGGATTAAATATCAAGAGAAAACTAATGTGAAGTACATAAAGGAAGCTTAGAAAGAAAGAAAGAGTATTGAGTACATTTTAATTAATTTTATTTATCTTCGTTCACTTATAAATTTTCTTATATTATTTAGCATAGGTTCTCCAAAACAGACACTAAAACAATATTTCCAGGGTGAATGCATACTGTTTATCTTGCTAATGGGTATACTGAGGCATGATCTCATGAATTCTTCAAATTTCTTCTAGATTATTATGTGTATTACACAATCAAGGTTGTTATTAAGAACTGAATGAAAACTTACTCTTCTTTGGCTGCTATTGGTACTGAATTGAGACATTCCAAAGGAAAGTGGTGATCAAATCTTTAAGTTTAATTGTATAGTTATTTGTTTATTTCAATCACATATTGGAAACATTGCCCCCTAAGTGCCAAAACATAAACCAGTACAGCCTTAGATTTTATGGGAGATGGAAAAAAATTCTGTAAGTTGTTGACTTTATCTACTTCTTGGTCCTCAGAAAAGTATCCTTTATCATTTTGCCATAGAATAAGGTGTCAGTTACCAGTACAGCACATATATTTTATTCTCTAACATGCTATCTCTATCAAGATATAATCCACAATGTGCTACTTTAGTGAATTTTAAACCATTCATATATGCTTTCAGGCCAAATGTTTTCAAGTGAGACAGCAATTGGTAGAACTGATAAATTATTCTTCAAAACAAAATGAGCCCATTGATATAAAGTACTTATGTGGGATCTCATGTGGCTATATGAGACAGCTGTTAGCCATAAGATGGATGATAATGGAACTCACAGATGCACTGCAGGCAAGGAAGACACACCCAGTTCCAGAATAGAAATGTGTCTTGGTATACTGTTATGAATTTTCTTGTTTGTTTCTTTACTTTTACTTTATATGGATGTTTCTTTTTCTTTCATCCTTTCTTTTGTTCTTTCTTTTTTCTTCTTTCTTCTTTTGCTAATACCACAAATTTGATAAGTTAAAATAACTTGCTTACCATTCTAGCTCTATGCTTAGAAGACAAAACTGGTGATTGTATGATGGCATTCCAAGTGTGCTAAAACAATCACACAGAAAAAAAAAATAGTGAGCTTGTAATAGACTTAGCCAAAGTAGCTTTTAGGCATGTGTATGTGTGATATGTGTGTTTGCATGTTCATATGTGTATGGGCATGTATTGTGAGCATGCATGTGTATAGAGGCCAGAGAATAATGGTTGGTATATTCCTCAATAACTTTCTACCTTATTTTTTTGAGGCAGGGTTTTTTACTGAACCTAGAGTTTACTGATTGGCTACACTATCTAGTCAGCAACTCCTAAGAATCCCCGTCTCTGTTTCCTTAGCACCTGTATTGCATATGTCTATATGCATATGTCCAGATTTTACATGGGTCTGGGAGACCTGAACTTATGTCACAAGTATTTTACCCACTGAGCCATCTTCCCAGCCCTGATTTTATTATTTTTTTAATGAGCATTTTCTAATTAGAATACACATTTTACAAAATAATGGGTTTCATTATGATATTTTCATACACCTATATCATGTTCTGTGGCCATATTCATTCCATGTTATTGTCTTTTTTGTACATCCCTTGCTGGTCCAAATGAACCCTACATGTCCAGTCTACCTACTTCCTGTACAACTGCCAAATCTTAAAAAAAAAAAAAAAAAAAAAACCCTAGCTTCATGTGGTAAAGGTATTCTTTCCAGATTGAAACACTCCTTCCTTGAGGAGAAGTGAGAGGGTGTCATGAAACTCACAAGAAAGTTATAACACATGTTTCTCCCCAAAGGTATATCAGCAGTAAATAATTCATTGGAAGAGGAAAGACTTTTGGTGAAGCTGCTTACAAATTGCATTGATACGGCTTTCATGAACCATCTCCAATGATGGGTAAAGTTTCTTTGGTGATGTAACTGCTTGAGTCACTCATACTCCAATATGTAACCCCTCACTCATGTTCCTTTAAGTAACATCCGTAAGATTATTGGGTCATCAAGTTAGACTTGACTTGAATCATGTCTTTGGTATGTTGTCAGTGGACTATCAGGGGTGAGCAGATGTATGTACATGCCTCTATGGGAAAAGTCACACAAAACTTCTGAATATGAATGAATATATATGATATTTATTTTCTAAGTCTGGCTTATTTAATATGTTAATCATCAATTCCTACCCATATTTCTTGCAAATGACATAATTTCATTCTTTTGAAAAAATATTAGCTTAGAAAATAATGTGTTTAATTTGCTCATGTTTGGTTCAGCATTTTACTCACTTCCTCTGGTTCTCTCTGTTCTCTCCATTTAGATTCCTTTCCCCCGACAGTCACTCTACATTCATGTCCTATAAATATATGGATATATCCATAAATCTAGTTTCCACATAGGATAGTAACCATGTACCATTTATGTTTCTCATTATTTCTAATTTAGGGTTGAATATTTTGTATATATACTACATTTTCTTTACCTACCTGTCAGTTGACATCTGGTTTGATTCCATAACTTAGCTATTATGAATAGTGCTGCAAAAGGGTGGATGTTCAAATTTTTCTGTGATATGCTGACTTAGTATTTTGGGGTATAAACCCAGGAGCGGCATAGCTGGATTACATGGTAGTTCTATTTTTTTAGTTTTGTAAGGAACCTTCATCCTGTTTTTGATAGTGATTACCCTCATACATTCCAACTACAGGTATAGGAGGGTTTCTTTTCCCTCACACCATCACCAGTATTTGTGGTTTAAATGACTTTGCTTGAAGACCCACTGTAAAGTAGGCCATAAAATTGCATCTATTGATTACATGGGTTGTTAAAGAACCCACCTCTTAATATCTCATAATGAAGTTCATACCTCTTAATATCTCATAATGAAGATGAATTTCAATGAACATAAACCATATATATATATATCAAAGCAACACCAATTCTTAAGTAACTAGCCACATCTTTGTGACTCTTGATTTTTTTAAATTTCTTGTTTTTTAAATAAAATGTTGCACACATGTGCCTACTATCCCCTACCCCAATTTTGTTCAGAGTCTTCTATAGTGGGGTTATTGATATTATTTGTAGGGACCAAGATTTATGCTTTGCTTTTCAGATCACTTTTTAATCTGACATTGTTATACCTTTATCACAAAAGGAACTCAACAATGAGTTATGAATGAAAATAGACAATGAAATTGTCATCACCTCTGTATGATGTTGAAACAACACTCTCAAAAAGTCAACTCAGACATTTTTTTAATTATACATCACTTTCCTCCTATTGCTATACACAGCTAAGGTGAGAAGGTTTTGTGGATTATTTATTCTTTCAGGTAGTAATCACACCTTCTGAGAAATTTCCTGTACAATGATCCCCATAAATATATTGGGTTGGGTAAAAAATTACCTGAGCCATTCTCTCACACCTAACAACAATCCTTGCTTGCTAATTGCTGTATCTTCAGTTGCCAGTGTGTCTGAAAGGAAACCTAGCAAATTCAAACAATTCTTATGATCCACAAAGATTTTATTATTGGACTGCAATGCTCTGAAATCAAATTTTGAGGGTATAATTTTCTAAGTCTCCTGGAGTAATCTATGTGGGCAACACCAGGTATTCACTCGGTCTCTACAACTCTTATAAATTTCCTTTCTGGAGTAAAGTCATGTGAATGACTATAATAATATGATACGATTAGAGAATCAATGTAGTTATAGCTCCTGGTAGGTGACACACCAATTTATTGATGGTAGTAAAAAAATAATTGTCAGTACAGCTAGAGAATTAACCTTCTAACCACTGGAATGACAAAAAAGTAAGGTTTATTAAAAATCTTCATGTTTTGGGCTGGAGACATGGCTTAGTGGTTAAGGCACTTGCCTGTGAAGCCTAAGGACCCGTGTTTGACTCACCACATCATACTTAGCCAGATGCACAAAGGTGATGCAAGCATAAGGTTGTACATGTCCACAAGTGTCTGGAGTTCTATTTCAGTGGCTGAGGCCCTGGCAATCTAATTCTCTCTCTCTCTCTCTCTCTCTCTCTCTCTCTCTCTCTATATATATATATATATATATATATATATATATATATATATATATATATATATATATATGTCTCTCTAAAAACAAAAATTAAAAAAATCGTGTTTTGGGATGAACAGTGTCTAAAGTGTTGATTGCAAACCCTGTTGACCTGGATTCATTTCCAAAGCTGCCTAAGTAAGCTGGATGCAAAAATTGTCATAAGCATCAGGCTGTGATAGAGAAATGAGGCCCTGATGACCCCCCCCCACACACACATACACACACATCAAATACAACAGATTTTAAAAATATATCCCAGCACTATTAATAAGCAAAATTTAAAAAAAAGAACGAATGATTACTCAGGCTGGAAAGATGGCTCAGTGGTTAAGTCACTTGCCTGCAAAGCCTAATGACCTGAGTTCAATACTCCAAAAGACAGATGTATAAAGAGGCACATGGATCTGGATCTGTAATTTGTCTGCAGCTGGAAGCTCTAGCACATTCATTTTCTCTGTTTATCTCTCTCCTTGCAAGTAAATAAATACAAATATATTTTAAATCTTCATGTTTGATTGTTTGTTTGTTTGTTTTGGTTTTTTGGGGGTAGGATCTCTCTCTAGCCCAGGCTGACCTGGAATTCATTATGTAGTCTCAGGGTGCCCTTGAACTCATGGCGAACCTCCTACCTCTACTTCCCAAGTGCTAGGATTAAAGGCATGTGCCACCACTCATGGCTTAAATCGTCATGTTTTAGTGAGTTATTTGCTCCTTAAATAGAGTTATAAGCATCTGAGTGTTTGCTGAATTACCACCAATGGTTTATATAAGCCTCTAACGATTGTACAGATCTCTGTATATGAGTATAAACTTAGAAGAATTTCCTTATGAGCTAGAAGATAACTTATTATGTGTATGGTTTACACAGTTATCACTAAAATCAATTTTATAATTATGCCACCTAAGCTCTAGAAAGTATTTCCATCAGCCTTCCTTTAACTTGTGTTGTTTTGAAGGAGAAATGGCCATTCTTTCACTTTTGGAGAGTCTGTAGCATATATTGGATTTTTATTATAGATTGCAGTCCCTGAATTAAGTCTTCTGATCAGTAGATATGATCAATATAGAAATTGAAGAAGCTATCTACCTAGTCTCTGAGATGGAACTTATTGTTATTTTTTTTTCCATTTGACTGAATCAAAAGTACTATTATATTTAGATGAATTCAGTTCTATAGGTTAAACTCATTCTTAGAGTACTGTAGAATAAGATAGTCACTTTAGTTAAATGACATAGGAGAGCAAATGAATTAATTTATTCTTAGTTTTTATTAGGTATTTTGTCAGTGTGACTACAAAATATCTACAAATTGGGAAAGTTTTTAAAATCTAAGACAATGTAATCAGTAAGGTCATCAAGAATGTGCAATAAAACAGCAGAAACAGTTCTTCCATGGACCATACGGTGAGGAAAGAATGCTTATTTTTATTTTGCCATTAAAACAACATTTCTTAGTAAAGTAAATAACATTACTTTCCTCAGATTCATTGTGGAATATTCTTTATTGGGCTTATTTTTTAAAATAAAGATCTTTATTTCCTATTCATAAAGATTTGTCCCTTTATGAAGAAATATCAAAAAAAATCTGGTTTATTTAAACAAACTTTAAAAAATTAATTACAGTGACAGAGAGATTTCTCAGTGGTTAAAGGTACTGACTTGCAAGGCCTGACAGCCCAGGTTTGATTACTAAGTACCCACTTAAAGCCTGAGGCACAAAGTGGCATATGCATCTGGAGTACATTTGGAGGGCCTGGAGGCCCTGGCATGCCAATACTCATATCCTCTCTCTCTCTCTCTCTCTCTCTCTGTCTGCTTCATATTCTCTGTCTCTCTCAAATAAACAAATAAAATATCTTTAAAAATCCCTGCATTATTTTCTGTATATGAACATAAACCTTATATTTCAAAATTAATGTCTATTTCAACTTTGTCAATATTCATAAACAGACTTGATACAAAGTATCAGTAGTAAATTATTTTTATAAAAAGGCAGTAATTGAATTTGATAAATAGTCCCTGAAAGTAAAGTCTTCAAAAAAGGAGTTATCTATGGTCTTACATAGATATTTAATCATATATATGATGTATTCAACAGTTCAAGAAAATTTTCATTTCTAAACAGCTGTCATTCTCTGTTAGTATGTTGACATATATTCTATGCTTAGTGGTATATCCAATACTTTGAACATGAGCAACAAGTACATGGTGGGATATTGAGTCAGTCAAAGTCTTGGACAAAAGCATAGAACTACTAATGGTGAGCAGAGAGACTAAAGACAGTTTAAGTAAGATAGCACTTAAAATATGAGAAAACAATCCAGGATAATGAAACACACTGAAGCAAACAACATGGCATAAACCTAGTGTTCCTATTTTGAAAGCACAAGGTAAGGATTCAATTACTATTATATTGTGAAGATCAAAGAAGTTGCTGGATAGGGCAATGCAAAAGGAGCTGTGGATTTTCAAAGAGGTATAGAGCTGCATAAATGACTAGTCCTGGCAAGGAAGGATAAAAAGTAACTCTGACATTTCATTCTCCCCACTTCTGAAGTTGGAGCTACCAAGACTATCTCCAACTAGAAATGCCTAAACTGAGCCAAAAATAAAGGGACCTGTTTGATTTCTTTCAAATGGATACATTTTAGGCAGCACAGGTCAGGGAATGAAGGATTATGATAGGATCTGGAGGAGTATTGAGAGATCTTTCATAAGAATCAGAAATGGAGGAGAATGTCATGGAGTCTATTTTGAACACTGTGGTAGTATTTTTTCTGAGGTGTGTAATGCCTCTTTCTACATTTGTATTTGATTCAATGTGGATGCCCAGTTGTACCAGCTCAACTTGTTGAAAAGATAATTTTTCCTCCCTTTAATTATGCTTTCTCCTTTGTCAAGACCAATTGTCGTATGTGTCTCTGGCAGGGTCTGATTATGTCACATAAATCTCTGTATGTATCACTTTATCAGTACTACATACATGATTTGAATATATATATATATATATGTCCAATTTTTGTAGAATCATTTATTAAAAATAACATTTTAGTACATTTTATTGCTTTTGATTCCATATATACCTCTTAGACTATTGAACTTATTAGCTCATTCTTTCAATATTATTATGCTGTCTTCATTGCTACAGATTTATAATAATTCTTGAAGTTGGATAGTACCAATTTTTCAAGTTTGTCATTCAATATTGTATTAGCCATTCTGAATATTTTGCCTCAACATACATAATTTAGAATTAATTTCAGCTTCTAACATCCAATTTAAATAACGTTCTGAAATCTTGGCTCAGTTTGCTCAAACCAATATATCAAATTATAAGAACTTATCTTGACAATATTTTCTTTCTGTCTATGAACAATGACTATGTTTCCATTTGTTGAGTTAATATTTTATGCAACAGTTTTGCCATTTGTTGAATATAGACCTTGGTTGTTGTTCAGTTTATGTACATTTCATTTTTTATAGGTAACAATGTAAATGGCATTTTCAGGTTTCTGTTTTAAGTCTTTAGTAGTAATGAATCATATATAAAGTAATGCTGTGTTTTTTTTACAATGATCAAAAATAGACAAAGACATCTTAAACTGACTTCACATAAAGATTTTCTTGTCCTATGACAAATGTGATGCAGAATTGGCACAGTGAAAGTTGTTCTTTTTAGTTAAACATGGTTCAGTCAATTGAAAAAAAAACCCTTTTTAATTCCACAGAAGCATGTTGGGATCAGTATGCCTACACACACACACACACACACACACACACCTCCCTAGAACTATTATTGCAACATAATAGGAGATATATATATAAAAAACTCAGCTTTAGTTATAATGTAAAATTACTACATGTAATTCCAACATTAGTCATCAATGATGGTTGTAGGTATATACCTCACCATCTACACTTAGTATTGTCAATTTCTTTTCAACCCAGTAGTTCTGGTGAATGTGAACTCCTGTTTTGCATTTATGTAAAGACTAATGAAGCTGAATATGGTTTCATAAGTCTGTTCAACATATGAAATTCCAGTTTCTCATTTTTTTATTATTTTTATTATTTAAGCATCTATTTTTATTATAGTATTGTCAGTTCTTTATATATTGAGCTTAAGGCCATTTGTTAAATAAATGCATTGTAAATGTCTTCTCTGAGATTATGCTTGACTATCAAATTACTTGACAGTGACTTCAATGACTAGTGAAATCACAGTGATTCTCCTACCTCTGCTTGTGCTGAGATTAAACACTTGTGCCACCACACTCAGCAAAAGTTCTTATTTTAATACTGTCCAACTCCTTGCTTTTTCCTTTATAATTTGAACTTTCTATATTGTTAAATAAATCTTTATCATTTACAATATTGATATACATTAGTTGATATAAAATTTGAACAGCACACTTAACAAGCTCCTCTATGTGAACATGGTGTGTGTTCATTTGCACACATACAAACATGTAGTATACATATGCACCTCACACATATTTTACACACACACACACACACACACACACACACACACACACATGACAAAATAAGTTAACAAAAAAAAAAATGAGGGGAAAACTCCCCAAAACATATATGATGGAAATAGTAGTAGTATCTCTAGTTCATATAAATATTGGAGCATGGCTATTTTTAATATCTCATTTCCATAGCTTCAGGGTTCATTTTATGCACAGTTAAACTTGTACTTTACTAAATGTGGATTATAATTAATAAAATTGGTACCTTTTAATGTTTGTATTTCCATACTATCTTTTCAAAATTTAATTTTTGTCATCTCTTGAGAATCAGCATAAATTGATATTTTAATGATATAGATTTTCAAATTTGGCTTCTGGGTAAGATGGTGGCATAGGAGCCACGCCAAACCAGCCCAGGGAGGGATTTATGCAAAACCACAGCAAAATACACTTTCTTCTGAAAAGTGCAGGAGTATAGGTTTCTCTTAGATACAGTGGAGAAGCAGGAGAGACCAAGATACACCAGAAAGGAGGAAAATAGCCAGAATACCACTGAAGAGCTTGTGGCCCCAATCCACACGATTAGCGCACAGAGCAGAGACCAAACAAGAGGACTATGCACTTCCTTGCATAGTCAAGAAATCTGAAGGAATGACAGCTGAAATCAACTAAAGAGCTATTTAGAGAGATACAGGGGCACTGTGTGAGCAACTGCGGGCTTCATGAACTCTCCCATCCCCCAGCCATCAGAACCACGAACCTCTGGCATTCAGCCCCTGGTGGCAGTGCATCCAGCACAGCTGAACAGAATTCCAGCTGCAGCTCAACAGCACAGCATGGAGGGATGGAGATGGGCATTCAGCATTGGTGAGATTGGAAGCCACACCAACAGGTAATGAGGCCAACTGACCAAAAAAATAAAAAAATGGTACATATGCCTGTGTTGGAAGTGCTAATCTCTGTTTCCATGTCAGGGCAGGTTATGAGTTACATATTTTTGGTTGGCTTTACAATTTTCAAATAAGCTGTACTTGGGGATTGAATATTGTTGCCTTTAATGCTCTCAGATTTATAGGGCCTTTGTCTTTTGCTTGTATCATTATTGGGGACAGGGTCTAATCCAGACCCAGGCTCACCTGGAACCCAGTTCAGAACAGAATTCTCTACTCCTTGCTGACAGAATTAAGGGTATAGAGCAACACACACTCATAGGGATTTTGGCCGTATAAGACTATCTGTTTGTTTTAATCACCACACTTGTATACTCTGTGCTGGTCTTTATTGATTATGTGTATTTCTCAATTGAAGCTTAGAATTTACCAGTAAGTTGATCCACCCAGTCCAGTAGAATACCAGCTTAGCAAGCAAACTCAACACCTAGGATTACTTATGTGGTTGGATTGGGGTAAAAGAGCTACACTTGGCACCTTAAACTCATATCCTGAAAGTATATAAAGGTGGATCCCCACATTTAAGAACACTGCAGATAAGTAGAAAACGCAAGCATCAAATCAATTCAGGATGCAAAAGTCACTACATTATAAGAAATACAAAGAATTAAAACAATGCAATCCCACCAAAAATTATAAATCCATCAGAAATAATTTTCAAATTATATTATCCTGATATGGGGAAATGTTTTGATATATAACTATATATTATGATAATTTAAACACATGTACATATATTTGCATATACTAAGTGAATTATCTACTCATTTTTATAATAAAATATTTATAGTCTATGATTAAAATTTTTGGAACATTAGTCAGATATGTAGAGGTTTAGTTACTATATCAGTTTTCTTCTCATTGCTGAGACAAAATATCTAATGCATGTTGGTTTAAAGGGGTAAGGGTTTATTTCAATTTAAAGTTCCAGGTTACAACCCATTAAGGTGGGGAAGGTATGGAAGCAGGATCTTAAGGCAGCTGGTCACATTCAGTCCTCAGTGAAAAAGAAGAGCAGAGTAATTAATGTTGCTGTACAGCCAGCTCTGTCATTTTTATATAGTCTAGGACAGCAACCCATGGAATGGTGTTACCCACAGTTAAGGTGAGTCTTTTTTAAAAATATTTTCTATTAGTTATGTATATAGGATATGTACAGCTATGATGGTACCATCATTAGCCTTCTCCCTGTCCTCCCCCCATGGATTATGTGGGTCTTGCCTTATGGGGGTAGCCATCAGTTATGCAGAAGAGGCAATGACTCTGTTTATATTGACCCAACTCATGGCTCTAACAATCTTTCGGCTCCCTCTTCCATGAATTTCCCTGAGCCATGTTGGGTCCATTTTAGGTCTATTTCAGTGATGAGGTTTTATGAGTCTCTGTGTCTCTGGATATCTGATTTGGTGGGGGCTGAGAGTTCTTTGTGTCTATCTCCTTCACCCTTGTGCCGGTACCAGGTTCACCTATAAAGCAGCACTCTTGCTCATTTCCCCTATAACTCTATGGCTTCAGCTGGTGCTCTGTTGAGGTGTGATGGGCTGATTCTCTCCTCAGGATATGCATCCATATGAAAGAGAGAAGCATATTCTCCAACAGAGAGTGAGGTCAGTGCAAGATAGATGGATAACCATTATTACTTTTGAGATAATTTAATAGGTGTAGGCCCTCTTGTATTCTACTATTGTTGGGAGCTTGATAATGGAGAGTGGGCTCGTTTTTGCATATGGTTCTGACTTGTTTTCCGTTTCCAGGTATGGGTACCATTCCACTGAGTGGCTCCATTAGCCAAATCTAGAGCAGTTGGTAACCCATCATGGCTGTGTGCCACTACTGTACTTGTGTGAGCATCACATCAGCTTGTTTGCTGCTGAGTAGCTTAAACCAGGCGTTGCTCAGACAGATGTTGGTCATTTTCCTGCAGTCATTTATTTAGCACCTTCTGGCACTAGACAAGCCAACTCTCTGGGGACTGATTCTCTTCCAGTTTCCAGTCAAGTCTCTCCATGTTCTGTCTGAACAGCATTGGTGTCTTCAGCAGTAGGGTCTTACCAATAACCTTTGGTGGGTCATCAAGTACCCTGACAGAAATCTGTCTTCCTTTGGAAACCTTGTAGATCTCACTGATCAACAGCTCATTGTGGATGTTATCCACATGCTAGTATTGGGAGTGAGTCTTTATACCTTAATAAACATAATCAAGGCAATTCCTCATGGGTATGAACAGAGGGTAACCTAATCTACATAATCTCTCAAAGGGCATCCTATGTCCTGTGAAATTGAGAATTATTATAAACCACCATAACTCCACTTTTGTCAACTTGACCATAAAACATATTTAAACATACAACTTTCCACTCCTTGTTCCTATATGTTTGTGGCCATTTCATTGTAAAATGGATTCAGTCCCACTTCAAAAGTCCTTAGCCTTTAACAAGTTCAGCGTTAAGTGTAAGTGCAAAATCTCTTCTGAGACTTGGGAAAACTCTTAACTATGAACTATCAACTATGAAGCAAAACCCAGCATGACAATTCCAATTCAGATCCATATCTGAGACACATAATAAAATAATCTGGCTCCCAAAACCTTGGGTAGTTCTACCCCTCAAGCAGTGCTTTCTGTACACTCTCTCCTGGGAAGAATTCACACTGATCCTGAAGTTTTCCTTCATGCCCATTCCATGGTTCTAGTATCTTCACTGCAAATTAGAGTTCATCTTTACAACTTCATGGAGTGGTCACCCAGAGCCTGCTTGTAGGGACTTCAACAGTACCTCACATTGAATAGTCTCAGTGGCTTTCTGGAACTGCTTTGCAATACATGATTCCCTCAAGGTTCTGACGACAAGTCTGGATGAAACCTAATACCTTGGGCCATAACTATAGAAGTCTCCTAATACCTTTCAGGCTGACCTTGGCAAAACATTTCCATAGGCTATTGTATCTTGTTGAAGTCAGGTTCTCATTGCTGGTAGAAATCACCCAACCAAAAGCAGCTTATGGGAAAAAAAAAAAAAGGTTTATTCTTGGTTTATAGGCTTGAAAGGTAAGCTCCATGATGGTAGGGGAAAATTATGTCATGTGTAGAGGGTGTATATCACCCCCTGGGCAATGTAAGGTAGACAATAGCAACAGGACCATGTGCCAAACACTGGCATGGGGAAACTGGCTATAATACTTATAAACCTGCCCTCAACAGTACACCACCTCCAGGAGGCTCTAATTCCCAAATCTTCATCATCTAGGAACCTAGCATTCAGAACACCTAAGTTTATGGAGGGATACCTGAATCAAACCACCACATATCTTGAGCTGGAAACCCCTTAGTTTACTCCTTCTTCCTTCAAATGAATTTGGAATTTTATAAGATAGATCCTGTAATTGGTGGGGATTTACCTTCAGGATCCTTTCATACTGTCCTAGTATAGAACAGAAGGCTTCTCTTAAATAGTGCTGATCTCTGTAATATTATCAATGACAGCCTGAGTGTTATTCTATCCTGAATTTTCCTCCACCAAACAAATTATCCCATTATATTTAAGTGTCATTCAAGTTTTCAGGACATGGGAAGAATGCAACTATTTTCATTTACAGCATGTAATATGAACTTCTTCTAGTCAAGTTTCAGATGTGTTCTTGTTATCCTTGAAACTTCCTGAGCTGAGCCTCCACTGCCTCTTTTTCTCAGCATTCTTGTCTTCTAAGATAACACCTTAACAGACTATTAGGCTCTGCTAACAGTGTTTAAGAGTTTTTCTAACACAAAGCTCTAAACTTACCCACATTATTCTGAAAACTAGTTCCAAAGACCCAAGAACCTCGTGGTCAGGTTTTTCACAGCAAAGAGTCCAGTTCTCTGTGCTAATTTTCTGTATCCATTACCTTCTCACTGCTGGAACAAAACAATGACCAAAAAAACAGTTTAAAGAAAGAAGAATTTACTTTAGTTCATAGTACCAGGTACCTCCTTCATGGAGGGGAAGTTATCAAGATAACAGCTTAAGGCAGCTGGTCATATTGAAACCACAATGAGTAAGCAGAGAATGACGAATCCTAGCACTCAGCCAGTTCTCTCCTTTTTTTTTTTTTTATGTATTCCAGGATCCTAGTCAATGGAATGGTGTTGCTCACAGTTAAGGTGGGTCTTCTTACCTCAAATAAAGTAATTTAGATAATTATTCACAGACATTCCCAAAAGCTAATTTAATAGAGATAATTCCTAATAGGGAATTCTAGGTTCTATCAAGTGGGATATGAATATAAACAATCACAGTTGCCATTTCAAAGCATAAAATTCCTTTAAAACAAGAATAAGCTATCATTTTAATGAAAAGATTTTAGTTCAATTTGAACATTGAAATTTAGACTGGCAATAAGATGAAGTCAGGCCTCCTTTTATGCATAGTATGAACACAAGGGAATGCCTAATGTAAAATTCATTGATTTGGGTTCAGATGGGATTTAGTATATCTAATCATTACACTGATGTTACATATTTCAAACCCCTTTATCTTACAAGTTTCTTTTCCTTAAGATCTTTGCATACACTATGGGGAAAAGAAAACCCACTGACAAAATTATAAAAAATGTAAAGATAAAATTTAATGCAAATCTTATTCTACTGCATGTACCAAGGGATCAGAATTTAGATGCTAGCATAACTCAAAGGAAATACTATACTTACAGTGCTCTATCACTGAAGGGGATAATACTTAATTGTACAATCTAATATGATTTAAAGGCAACTTTGGGAAATATTTTTGTTAGGTTTTAATGGAAAAATACTTTGAAATTATCTAATAAAGGTAAAAAAAATATCTCCTTGAAAATAGAAATTATCTCTAAAATGTAAGAAGAATCCTTAGAAAAATAGATAAAGACCCTAAAAAGAAATAGGTTCAACACAAAATTCCACAGGGAAGAAGAGATAAAAGAAATAAATATAACAGTTTGAATAAAAAATGAAATTGGCCCATTTATTTGGGATAACAGAGGTTAATATGAGTAAGAAAGAATTAAGTAACATTACATTTTTGGATAATTCAGTCTTGTCTATGGAATGAGAATTTTAACTAATTTTTGTAGAACATCTTCATGTTTTATGTCTAAGACAACTACTTTTGACTCTGTTTATATATTGAATTGAATATGATGAAGTATGAACAATCTTCTCCCAATATATATGAAATGTTCTTAGTACATAATATAAAACAATCATATATTATTACTAGTCTGATAAGTTGCATCTAAAATGTACCAAAATAAACCCAATAACAATGATTAATAATATTTCAGAATTTGGTGACTAATTAACAATTTTTGAGGCAAGCCTAACAGACTGCATTTTTTATGCAAGAGAGAGAGAGAGAGAGATTGGCACACCAGGGCCTCCAGCCACTGCAGTCAAACTCCAGACATGTGTGCCCCCTTATGAGCATGTGTGACCTTACACACTTGCTTACATGGGACTTGGAGAATTGAATATGATTCCTTAGGCTTGACAGCCAACTGTCTTAACCACTAAGCCATCTCTCCAGCCCAATAACAACAATTTTTAACTGAGTGTCAGAACTTTTCTAATAATATTACAACAGCAAGAAAACAACACAAGCAAGGAGACAAAGAGCATATTAAAAGAGAACTAAAATACTATATTAAATACTATATTAAATCCCAAACCATAATAGATGAAGTTTTCACACATTCTATGAACCTTCAAATAAATTGTATTCTTTATATTTTGGTCATAAAGAAAAACATTTTTCCATCAGCTTGTACAAGGTACAACAACATAGAGTAGATATATATATCAAACTTTGCCTTATATTAGTCCAAAGAGACAGCAAATAAGCCCTCTTTTCTTTATCTATACATACATTTATTTATGGATTAAGAGATAGAGGGAGAGAAAGAAAGGAAAAAGCAGATAGAGAAAGAAAGTGGGTATGCCAGGGCCTCCAACCACTGCAAACAAACTCCAGACACATGTGCTATCTTGTGCATCTGGCTTACATGGGTACTGGAGAATCAAACCTGGGTCCTTAGGCTTTGCAGGCAGCCACTTTAACTACTAAGCCATCTCTCCAGCCCCAAGACCCCCTTTCATATAGTCAGCTAAGTTATGATCCAGACTTATTTTCCTAGATTTGCAGGCATTTAGAACATGTACTACCTATTCCTACTGACAATGGGAATATAATTAGATGCTACTTAGTCAAATTTTCTCTTCTAAATATTTTGGAGATATAGATGATAACTAATTGCTCCATGAAGATTAGCCATAACATTTTTCTTTACAGTCACACTTGTTGCAATAATACCAAGTTTTCTTACCTAGCTTCATGCCAGTATTAAACAGCATTGCCCTACTCAGACAACAAAGTTATGAAGTATGATTTTCAACAAGGTCCTGGGTCTTCAAAAAGCATTCTTCCAGGCAACAATTATAAATATAGCATCATCTCTCATATTTCACTGAAGAAAAAAACATTATAGCTACCTACAAACTGTTCTCTTTCACATGCTTGCTTACTTGTTATGTCCATTGACCATAAATATCAGACATCAACTCTAATAATAGCACAATAACAACAAAATAACCCAATTAGTGAGCAGAAGACACAATTATGAAGTTTGAAGATAATGAACAGCATTCTAGGAAACAGTGAAGCTATCAAGAAAAAGTCATAATAAAAATTATAAGACATTTTTCTTTCACTCATTCTTGTTCCACTTTCCCCATTGTGCACGGTGTTCTCTTGTTTGAAGAAGTAACATTTTGTTCCAAATACAAATAAACAAATCAGATGGAGTTGAGTAAACCTTATCTGTAAGTTGCAAAATTTTTGGAAGCCATTGAAATAAGTAGAGTTCATTTTTGCTCACATAAGACTAAAAAGTGACAGAAGTGATCAAGCTCTTCTTGGGAAAATGGAGGGGTGATTACATACCTAAAAAATGTATTGGGGAAGAAATGCCGATTAAAGGCATCAATGGATTACTAAGATCCTCAGAAGAAGCAAGGCTGAGAATCTCTAGAAGCACAAGATATTCAAAAACATTTCTGTATATTTGAGAACAAAAAGCAAAGATACATAGGAATACAGGCAAGACATGTGTTCTCCAAAGACCTAAAAAAATCACATTTATTTACCTTGGTCTGATTGATCACAAGGCTCCAAGCAAATCCATGGAAGTGTTCTCTAAAATCAAATTGGTTTGTAAAGACCAAAAAGAACAGCTGCATTTTCAAATATTCAATTTGCAACAATAAATCGCAAGATCTACAAAGAAATAAGAACATATAATCTCATTGTGTGGCATAAACAACAGTGGCAAGTATCATACTCTATTATTAAACAACTGAAAGTTTTCCTTATAAGATCAGGAACAATGTAGATATGCTCTCTCAGCATGTGTGTGAATAGTCTCATGAGAGCAATTTGTCAAGAAAACGAAAAGTATTTGATTTGAAAACAGAGAAATGGAACAATCTCTCATGTAGATGACAGGATTTTTTTAGATATATTATTTTTTTCTTAGATATACTAAATAAAATAGGAAAATGTTTTAAGATTAAATGTTAACATCCTTCCATATGAATTTTGAGACCTTTTTTTTTTCTATTTCTGTGAAGAATGGTATTGGGATTTTGATGAGAATTGCAGTTAATCTATATATTTCTTTTGGTAGGATGGCTATTTGCACCATATTATAATAATGCAGGACCATCAGAGATCTTTCCAAATCCTCATGTCTGCCTCAATTTCTTTCTTCAGAATTTTGATATTTTCATTGTAGAGGTCTTTCATTTCCTTGGTTAGGTATATTCCAAGATATTTTAATTTTTGTGGCTATTGTAAATGGGGCTACTTCCTGATTTCTTTCTATATATATTTGTCATTGGTATATAAGAAGGCTACTGATTTTTGTGTGTTGACTTTGTATCCTGCCACTTTTATGAGAGACTTTATTAGATCAAGGAGTTTTTTAGTTCAGTCTTTCATGTTTTGTAATTATAGAATTATATCATCTGCAATTAAGGATTGTTTGACTTTTTCCTTTCCAATTTTTATCCACTTTGTTTCTTGCTCTTATTGATTGTTATAGCTAAAGCTTCAAGAACTCTATTAAATATCAGTGGGGAGAGTAAATACCCTGTCTTGTTCTAGACATTAGTGGGAATTCTTCAATTTTTCTCCATGTGCTATGGTATGAGCTTTAGGAGTGTTATATACCACCCTTATTATGTTGGGATATGGTCCTTCCATCTCTAGTATTTCCAGTGTTTTAATCATGAAGGGATGTTGTATTTTTTAAATGTCTTTTCTGTATCTATTGAAATTATCATGCAATTTTTTATCCATAAGATTCTTTATGTCAAATATTGTGTTTCTTATTTTCCATATGGTGAATTATCTCTGCATCGCTGGGATAAGATATACTTGATAAAGGTGGGTGATACTTTGATGTGTTCTTGGATTTGATTTGAAGTGATCCTGTAAGCTACAAAATCAACCAGTCATACAATATGTCCAAACAGTGCAATTGTGGCCCATAGGTTATGGGGGCAATCAACTACTTCCTGATTAGATATGAGGTCTGCCTAGTGGGAGGGAACCCATACCTTGGTTCTGAGAACTAAATCAGGCCTTAGAGGTAAGCTTTCACTGTTCTTTGGCTAAAAGAAGTTAAATCCTATCAAAAATCTTCTAGATATATTTCTTCCCCTTTGATCTATGTTTCTTTCACTTTTGGCCACAAACTGCATTTTTCAGATGGCAGCAGATAGCAGGGAGGCTGAATATACATCAGTATGAAGAGAAAAGAAATCCAATTGCCTAGCACAAGCCCAGTCATCTCTATCATACCCGCCATGGTCCAGGAAACTTTACAGAGGAAGAGCAGATAAAATATGAGTGCCTTTCTCACTGATAGACTGAGGACCTCTACAAGGGAGATGGTGGTAAATATTGAGGAGACTCAAAACTCATCTAACCAGAAAACCAGAGGTTTCTGAGAGCTCAACACTAAAGCAGACATCTAACATGCCCTCCAAGCATCAGGAAACATTGCAGAAGAGGGGAACGAAAGTATGTAAGAGCCACAGGTTGGAAAGGTATATTCTGAGGCATTGTCTTCTACCTAAAAAACAGACTGGTGCATTCATGACCCCACAGTGAATACTGATAACTCCACTGAAGAGGACCCTAAGTAGAATGAGGATGGGAAAGAGGAAACATAAGACTATAACCTAATGAGAATATGACTGTTGCAGTCAGGTTTGCATGGCTGACAGAAATCACCCAACCAAGAGCAGCTTTTGGGGGAAAAATGGGTTTATTTTGGCTTATATACTTAAGGAGAAACTCCATGATGGCAAGGGGAAATGACGACATGAGCAGAGGGTGGACATCACCCCCTGGCCAACATAAGGTGGACAACAGGAACAGAAGAGCATGCCAAACACTGGCAAGGGGAAGCTGGCTATAACACCCATAAGCCCATCCCCAACAATACACCACCTCCAGGAAACTTTAATTTCAATTGCCATCAGCTTGGCAACCTAGTATTCAGAACACCTAAGTTTATGGGGGACACCTGAATCAAACTACCACACTGACCAACATGCAATATATTCATACAAAAAAGTTTTCAATAAAATAAAAGAAAATAGAATTGGTGATAAGAAAGAAAAGAACCAACAAAAGGTGAAATATAAAAGGCAAAGTCCATTAAGAGGCATAAAAATAAATCAACTTGAAGGAAAGTGATATACCCTTCCCTTCTCTTAGTGTCAATACCACTAGAACACACACTACCAAAAAGACTATCTATCATCCATCTATCTATCTATCTATCTATCTATCTATCTATCTATCTATCTATCATCTATCTATCTATCATCTATCTATATGGCATTAAATTGAAGATATAGGTTGATTTTGTTCACAATTTCTCAGTCAGAGTAGGCCCCATTTTAAAATAAAATGAGAACTCCTTTTAGAAAAAATCAGTTTTTCAGTAGAAACACAGGGAAATAGAACCAATTGATAAAAGCTGATTGATCACCTTTAATCTAATTTTGGGGTAAGAGCTAAAGCACACTTCCTTATCATATTGACTTTGCTAGACTGGAGCCTTCTGTTTGCAGGGGGGAAAAATGAAACATGTGTAATTTGGAGAACAACTTGTTTCCCCAGCATGTGGGACTCCATTTTGGTCTGGTCTAGTCTGCATGGACCTAATACCAGACCCTAATACATAACAATTGCCCTCAGTGAAGACATAGTAGAAGGAATCTGGTTCAAAGGCACCATTCCAAACCCCATGAGAACTCATTTTGCCACCACTAAAATATCTGAAGAGAATAAACCACCCTTATTTATATCACTGATATTTCAAGTTTGCCACTCAAATAGCAGTAATGAATCTAACATAATCCTAAACAGTACCTCTTTCATTAAAATATGTAGGGCTGGAGGGATGGCTTAGCAGTTAAGGTGGTTGCCTGCAAAACCAAAGGACCCAGGTTTGATTCCCCAGGACTCACGTAAGCCAGATGCACAAGGGGTAACATGCATCTGGAGCTCATTTGTAGTGGCTGGATGCCCTGGCATGCCTTCTCTCTCACTCACTCTCTCTCTCTCTCTCTCTCTCCCTACTTATTTCTGTATCTCTGTCTCAAATCAATAAGTAAAAATAAAATATTTTTTAAAATTCAAAAAATAATAAAATATGTAAATACCACTTAGTTTTTTGTTTGTGAAATTATGTTCAATCTATCTCCTACATTTAGAACATTCTCCCAATATAGTTTTAATAGGAAAAATCACAGTTTAAATATTATTTTTAGAACAAAATACTTCCTGAAATCTCACATTAAATGAGGTGGCCTTTATGTTCATATAATACCATGTGCACTTTCTGTCATGGTAATCTCAAAAATGTACTAAAATTACATATTTGTGCATCACTTCCTTGAACTAGATTGTATAATACTTTACAGAAGAACCTTAATATTTATTGTTGATTTCTAAATATCAAAATCAGTATCTGGTATATAGTGGAAAATTAAATGTTTTCAAGATAAACATATATGTCTCATACTTTAAGATTTAAGTTCACTTCATTGTACTTTTAATGAGTATTTACTAATGGGGTGGACATAAATAAATTTTAATAAGAATGTACATTTTGGAATGCATTTCTAAAATTTCTAATCAACTTAAGAAATTTTCTGAATAAGGTGATTATCACTCTTATTACCTACTTAAGGTAATATTAAGTAATACATGGCTAGAACCCACCCTGTTCCTTTGGCTACTTCCTGATGAGGATGCTTTATTTTATTACAGTAAACTAAGTTTATCTTATTGCAATATAATAAACTTAATTAACACTTGAAAATAGAAGATACTTCCTGAATATTTGCTCCAAATTCTTTATGCAACGTCCGTTTGTCAATTCCTAAGATCCAGTATACTCTACATTAAATGTAGTCTTTTAATATTGCATTATAAAAAAATAGTGCTAAGAAAACATTAGTATTCATTGCACTCTAATTTAATTTAATTTAACTTAAAGGGATGTGAAATTTTGGTTGATGCAAATAAGAGTAATATCACACATTAATGATGGGAAATCTGTGAGTCAAGAACTGGCTCAGTGATAATTTATTGAATCTCTTCCCTAGAGTAACAACAACATTCTGGCCCTATAAATGTTTTATTTCTTAGGTCATCTCATTTTACATTTGCAACATTGTGTGATGGAGGGCTGAGGAGATACCTTAGTGGTTAAGGGAACTTTGTTTGCAAGCATGAGTGCCTGAGAAGGCCCCAGAGACCACTCAAGTTCATTCCTCAGGACCCACATAAACAACTGGGAGTGGCACCACTTGTCTGTAATCCCAGACCTGTAGGGGAACAGAGATCTGCTAAAAAGTGTCAATCTCCAGGATCAGTAAGAGATTCCAACTCAAATAAGAATGGGAAAAAGAAGATAGAGTGGGACACCTGATGTTCCACTCGGGCCACCACAGGGGAGCACACCCTTGAGAGTAGGCAAGCCTAAGGGATACACCACATGGGCATACACACACACACACACACACACACACACACACACACACACACACACACACACACACATTTAATTTAATTGTACTTAAATTTGATATAATCTCCTTATGTAATAAAGATTCCTCCAACTAATGTGAAAGCATTGTCAAGAGGAAGCGTTTCATATGTAAGCAAGAGACATGTAAAAACTTAAAAATAAAAAGCTTTACAAAGGATATTTTGACTAATAATAAAATTAAGTAATTTTAAGAGGGATTAAATCATTCTTATAATTCTTACTTAATAGTTGAGTTAAGGAAAATTAAGAATGCTAATTGTATAAAAATATTAGAATGATTGAGAAATCTATTTTTACAGAGTTAAAAGTTGTTATAGCCGCAGTATTGTAAGCTGTGAAACTATATCTTCTCCTGTTTCTCTCTCTATCACTTCCTCTTCCCTCTTTCTGTTTCATATTACCTATACTTTTTCTTCCTTCTTTTCCATTGGCACTGACCTGTAATTCCCAATACTAGCATGTGGATAACATCCACAATGAGCTGTTGATCAGTGAGATCTACAAGGTTTCCCAAAAGAAGACAGAGTTCTGTCAGGTTACTTGATGACCCACCAAAGGTTATTGGTAAAACCCTACTGCCAAAGACATCACATGCTATTCAGATGGAACATGGAGAGACCTGTCTGGAATCTGGAAGAGAGTCAGTCCCCTGACAGTTAGCTTGGCTAGTACCAGAAGGACCAACATTTGTCTAAGCAACTCATGGTCTAAGCTACTCAACAGCAAACAACCTGACATGATGCTCACACAAGTGCAATAGTAGCACACAACCATGGTGGATTACCAACTGTTCTAGATTTGGCTAACACATCCACTCAGTAGAATGGAACCCATACCTGGAATGGGGAAACAAGTCAGAAACATATCCAAAAACAAGCCTGCTCTCCAACATCAAGCTCCCACCAATAGTGGAATACAAGAGGGCCTACATCTATTAAATTTTCTCTAAAATAATAATGGTTATCCATGTATCTTGCACTGACCTCACTGTCCATTGGAGAATCTGCTTCTCTCTTTCAGATGGACGCAGAACCTAAAGAAGAATCAACCCATCGCACCTCAGCAGGGGCACCAGCTGAAGCCATAAAGTTATAGGGTAAATGAGCAAGAGTGCTGCTATATCAGTGAACCTGGTACCAGCACAAGGGCAAAGGAGATAGACACAAAGAACTCTCAACACCTACCAAATCAGATATCCAGAGACACAGAGACTCACAAAACCTTGTCACTGAAATATACCTAAGATTAACCCAACATGGCTCAGGGAAATTCACAGAAGAGGGGGCGGAAAGATTGTTTAGAGCTATGAGTTGGGTCATTATACACAAAGTCATTGCCTCTCCCACATAACTGATGGCTACCCCCATAAAGCAAGACCCACATTACCCATGGGAGGACAGGGAGATGGCTAACTATGGTACCATCATAGTTGTGTGTATATATATATATATATATATATATATATATATATATATATATATAGTATGTTGGTGTCCCCCCTAGGGCCATCCCATCCCAGGAGAGACGACATGGTCTCTGCTGAGTAGGGAGTGAGAGGCGCAGAGTCATGACACAGACTCCAGGAGTTGGGTGGAAGCAACAGAGGGCAAGCTGCAGCAAACTCGTTTATTCAAGGAAGTGTAGGGGGTTTTAAGGGGTTTGGCTGGCAAATCATTGTTTGGGTGGTTCCCTTTTTGTGACCAATGACAGCCTGTCTCTGGACAGATCATCTTATAGCAGGTTTCTCGCGAACATGGGACTGTAGCTGTTGTCACGCCAAGCCTGCGCAGGACACCATGTTCACAGAAGCCACTTCCCAGTTTCTTCTGACATGTGGTCTGGCTAGGGCCAGACCTGCATTGTGCCATACATATCCTCCTTTTTGTTTTTATTATTGGCAACCCTGGGAGGCATGGTCTTTGCCAAGCTATTGTTGAACCTAGGCCCCAAGGGATCATCACATGCGACAGTGCCTGTCTTAGGTTGCCCCATCTCATGGAGTCTTACCCATCACTGATTACCCACCATCCTGGTGAGAAAACCCGAGGGGTGTGACCTGGTTTCTTAGCATGTGGTCTGGCTAGGTCCAGACCTGTATTGTGACATACACTACTAAAATATATTTAAAATATTACCTGTAGTATTATGAGAAACATTTTAAAAATAATATAGAAGTCTAGACTAAAATATTATTTCAAAATAATCTTTAGAGACATAGGAACACGTATATGTACAGCTATATGTGTGTGTGTGTGTGTGTGTGTGTGTGTGTGTGTGTGTGTGTGTGTGTACACATGCATGTGTGTGTATGTGTATGTGATACATTTATACTTTGTACACTCATGATCCTCCTGTCTCAGTCTGTTCACTTCTGGGATGACAAGTGTGCACTACTTCACTCAGCTGCTTAAAACAAGGAAAATACTTTGAACTCTATCCACTTTGATGCAAATATAATTCAGTGAAAGTTATTTATCAATAATGAAAGTAGTTTTTGAATGTGTGTATTATATGTGTTCAAGTTAAGGCCCTCAGGCCACATGAAGATAGTTATGAATGTAGTCTGACACAAAATCACAAAGTTACATAAAGCATTATGAGAATTTTTCTGCAATATTTTGTAACTCACTTGTGAAATTCTTGAGTGTGAACTGCATAGAGGACAATGTTATACTGCAATATCAAGTATGTATATACCAGATTGCTTTTTGTATTGCTGAACATATACTTGTTTACAGAATAATTTTCAACTACCCTAGGTTTATAGAACCCATGGAATCCTTGTTTGAAAGTCATATTTTCTTAGATCAAATATTTTTGAGAGAAGATGCAGTTGGCCTTTGAGGAGGGCATGGTTTATTTTGTTTTATTTTCTGACATGCTAGTCCACACACTGGATGATGTTACATCTTTGATTTGAGGGTGATAAGTGACAGTAGCACCAGCAATTTGAATGATTAAAAGAAAGCTCACACATTTCCAAGTATACCATACAAGAAGAGACCACTAATCTAATAATTACTGACTGTAAAACTTTAAAAGAGCACTTGATTATTTCTCTTGATTTCAAAATTATTCCACTAAAGTGTTTTGTCTTGATTTTTTTTGTTTCTCATTTATTTTGTTGATATAGGGTCTAACTCTGCAGCATTGATTGACCTAGCACTCAGAACTGTATTACAGGCTGGCCTTAAATTTATGATAGTCCTACTTCAACATCCTATGTGCTAATTCACAAAGTTCTCTGATTTCCATTATTTACATGAAAAGTAGATTAGGTTGTATTGCTTTGGCATACATAATAATATGTAATTCACATGAATATAAATATGCAAATCTAAAGTGTGTATTCAAATTACTTATTACAGAGCAAAATAGGGAGACTGTGCCTCAGGGTATTCCTACCCACTCTGTGGCTCTTACATTCTTTCCGGCCCCTCTTCTGCAATGTTCCCTGTCCATGGTAGGCCTAATGATAGTCTGATTTAATGTTGAATTCTCTGTAGCCTCTGAATTTCTGCTTTGATGGGTTTTGATCATTCTCTGTGTCCATTACCATCACCCTGCAGCTGGTTTTCAGGCTAACACTAAGAGCAATATTACTATCACCACTTCCCCTGCAATTTCTCCTGGGCTCTGGCAGATGTGGCAGAGGTGACACATCTTGCGGTGGACAGTCAGCTATCTTTTTGTCTCATTGATAGATCATGATTGTCCTCCATTTTTTCTTCCTCGTGTAAGACCAAACTGATTCACTGATCTTCCACCATTTGTTTGCTCCCAGGCTTCCAGGCAGATGCTATAGAACGTTGGTCTTTTAAATATGCAACTCATGAACATTATATGCGAGTTTTTTATTCTCGCAATCTATCATCTATGTATCATCTGTCATATTGCCTATTTCCTATGTTGAGAAAATTTTACTCAGTTTAGGTTTTCAGGATCTATTCATACTGTAATGCACATTTGTG
Organism: Orientallactaga sibirica; assembly: GCA_036365145.1. NCBI lineage: Eukaryota > Metazoa > Chordata > Mammalia > Rodentia > Dipodidae > Orientallactaga > Orientallactaga sibirica. The sequence goes on along the minus strand of JAEOAD010002325.1, from coordinate 2,928,966 downwards.
TTTTGTTCATGTTAATTACTTCATGTTCCATTCTACTATGTACCATAGTGGGTTTACCCATTAATAAATATTTTAGGATGTTTCCAGTATTCTGTTATAAGTAATATATCTAAAATCAGTTTGTACACTTTTTCTGATAAAAGCTAGGCAAATGGCATTTGCTTGTTGAAGAATCATACACTTGGCAGAGGAGACATGATATTTACTTAAGAAAAGTATATCCAGGCCTGGGAAACATAAACAGACATAGTCATCATTTTTGTTGTTTTTGTTATTGTTACTGTTTTGTTTTGTTTCCCTCTGGAATTGATGTCTTCCTACTTAATTTGAAGTTACTAGGCATGATTATCTTCTGTTATTCAATATAAATGGGTAATGCCAATTCTTTTATTTAATGACCACATTTTTTTAATTTATTGAAATAATATGAAAGCACAGAAAATATAGGAAATATTGAAAAATAAATGCAGTGTGTGGGCTAAAATAATCACAGCATATCTTGTGTCATGTTTAAATGAGCATCTAACAACCTTTCCCTATAAGAACATTGGGAAGAAAGAAAGAAGGGTGCCTGTTGTGATTAGCTGTTGGAAGAGAAGAGAAAGGATTCTGAAAGTCCAACAACAATACTGCTTCTGTCCTGAGCAAGAACTATAAGGCTTCAGAAGTCAACTGTGCTGACTGAGAATGCAAGCTTAGAACATATCTCGATCTGAAGGCCATTTCTGCTTAACACTGCCTGGGTTCTAAAGTATTTCCTTTTTGTTCTTTTACTCTAACTACTTTGTTTACATTATTAAATTGCTTTGATTACATTATGGATTTTTCTTGGTTATATTTTAAATACCTTTGAAAGATTGCTATTTTCAGTTCTTTATCTTCTGAGGGGGATACTTACTTGTATTTACAAAGGCAGGTGTTAACTGTTTTCACTTACAAGTATTCTATTGCCATTAGGAAATTAATCCCTAAGCCTTGGTGATTCTGTCATAGAATGTAGGTGCTGGATGGTAGACCTAGGCAATCAACTCTAATTTACTTGGGAAATACTGGGCATTTCCATTACTTATTTTATTTTTTATTAGTTATTCTTTTTTATTGACAACTTCCTTAATTGTAGACAATATCCCATGGTACTTCCCTCCCTACCCCACTTTCCCCTTTGAAACTCCACTCTCCATCATATCCCCTCCCCCTCTCAATCAGTGTCTTTTTTCATTTTGATGTCATCATCTTTTCCTCATATTAAGATGGTCTTGTGTAGGTAGTGTCAGGCACTGTGAGGTCATGGATATCCAGGCCATTTTTTGTTTGGAGAAGCATATTATAAGGAGTCCAACTCTTTTTTTGTTTGTTTGTTTATTTGTTTTGTTTTTTTGAGGTAGGGTCTCACTCTAGCTCAGGCTGACCTGGAATTCACTATGTAGTCTCAGAGTGGCCTTGAACTCATGGTGATCCTCCTCCTACCTCTACCGCCTCAGTGCTGGGATTAAAGACATGCACCACCACTCCTTGCAAAGTCCTACTCTTCTTTTGGCTCTTAACATTCTTTCTGCCCCCTCTTCTGCAATGGACCCTGAGCCTTGTAAGGTGTGTTAGAGATATTTCAGTGCTGAGCACTCCTGTGTCCCCTCTTCTCAGCACCATGGTGCCTTCTGAGTTATCCCAAGGTCACCACCATCTGAAAAGAGAAGCTTCTCTAACCAAAAGTAAAAGTAGCATTAATATATGGGTATGGACATTAAGTCCCTACTGGGCAGTTTGGTGAGTATAGTGTATACATTTAGTCAGACACCAACAACTCATGACTACCCCTATCATAGGTTTTCAGTATAAGGGAAACATTCCCTTCCATGGAGCGGGCCTCCAGTCCAATTAGAAAGTGGTTGGTTTCCCCCATAACTGACATGCCACCATTGCACCTGCTGGCTCATTTGGCCTGGCTGGCCAAATTTAAAACTTGCAGTGTTCACTGTTGAGTATCTTCACGGGTGTTTTCTCTCTCCCATTGAACTCCATGCACCATAACTTTTTCCAGCTTTGTGTCAGCTGGTCCACATGGAGGAGGCTTTCAGGTCAGCCCAGCAGGATTTCTCAGTGACCTTGCAGCCCATGTATGTGGAGTCTTCAGCAATAGGGTCTTACCATCTATTCCTAGTGGGAAACCAAGGGCCTTAGCAATGGTCATTAATGCTTGGAGGGTATACACATTTAATGCAACCCCCATCAAAATTCCAATGGCATTCTTCACAGAAATAGAAAAAACAATCCAAAAATTCATTTGGGGGGCTGGAGAGATGGCTTAGCAGTTAAGGTGTTTGCCTGAAAAGCCAAAGGATCTCGTTTCAATTCTCCAGGACCCACGTAAGTCAGATGCACAAGGGGGTGCATGCACCTGGAGTTCTTTTGCAGTGTCTGGAGCCCCTGGCATGCCCATTTTCTCTCTCTCTCTCTCTCTCTCTCTGACTCTATCTCTCTCTCAAACAAATAAATAAAATAAAATATATTTAAAAAATTCATTTGGAAACACAAAAAAACCTCAGATATCTAAAACAATTTTGAGCAACAAAAATAAGTCTATTGGTATCACCATACCTGATTTTAACCTATATTACAGAGCCATAGTAATCACAGCAGCATGGTACTGGAACAAAAACAGACATGTAGGTCATTGGAACAGAATAGAAGACCCTGATGTAAGTCCAGGTAGCTATAGCCACCTGATCTTTGACAAAAGTGCCAAAAATACTCATTGGAGAAAAGACTGGAAAGTCTGAAACTGCTAGAGGAAAAAGTAGGGGAAAACCTTCAACATATTGGCCTTGGCAAAGACTTTATGAATATAACCCCAATTGCTCAGTAAATAAAACCACAGATCAACCGCTGGGACCTCATGAAATTACAAAGCTTCTGTACAGCTAAGGACACTGTGAATAGAGCAAAGAGGCAACTGACAGAGTGGGAGAAAATCTTTGCCAGCTATACATCCATTACTTTTTAAGAATCAATTTCCTTAACAGGAGAAGTAGAAAGAAAGTCTTATAAGAAGTTGACTATGAGGACATTGAACTGGAAACTAATGGAATTGTTTTTTATTAGTTATGTAGATAGTGTGTATACAGTCATGCTGGTGCCATCATTAGGCTCCTCCCTGTCCTACCCCCTCCAAATGAATTCTCCTTGTTGGGGAATGTGGGTCGTGCATTGTGGGGGTAGCCATCAGTTATGGGGAAGAGGCAATGTCTCTGTGCATAATGTCCCAACTTGTGTCTCTAACAATCTTTCCACCCCTTCTTCCATGAATTTCCTGAGAGATGGTGGGATCCATTTAGTTCTACTTCAGTGATGAGGTCTAGGGAGCCTCTGTGTCTCTAGGTATCTGGTTTGGTAGGAGTTGAGTGCTCTCTGTGTCTATCTCCTTCACCCTTGTGTTGGTACCAAGTTTGTCAAGAAAGCAGCACTCTTGCTCATTTCCCTCATTATTCTATGGTTTCAGCTAGGGCCCTATTATGGTTCAATGGGCTGATTCCCTCCTCAGGTTCTGTGTCCATCTGAAAAAGAGAAGCAAATTTTCCAATGTAGAGAGAGGTTAGTACCAGATAAATGGGATAACCATCATTATTTTAGAGAGAATTTCATAGGTGTAGGCCCCCTTGTACCTCATGATTGGTGGGAACTTGATATTGGAGAGTGGACTCATGTTTTGGATATGTTTCTGACTTATTTCACAGTTCCAGGTATGGGTTCCATTCCACTGAGAGGATCTGTTAGCCAAATCAAGAGCAGTTGGTTACCCACCATGGCTGTGTGCCAGTATTGCCCTTGTGTGAGCATCATGTCAGGTTGTTTGAGGCTGAGAAGCTTAGATCACATGTTGCTTGCACAGTTGTTGGTCACTTAAACCCAGTCCCTCGTGTAGCACCTTCTGGCACTAGACAGGCTAACTGTCTGGGGACTGACTCTCTTCTAGATTCCAGCCACGTCACTCCATGTTCCACACCAACAGCATATGGTATCTTTGGCAGTAAGATCTTACCATTAACCTTTGGTGGGTCATCAAGTACTCTGACAGAAATCTGTCTTCTTTTGGGAAACCTTGTAGGCCTCTTTGATCAACAGCTCATTGTGGATGTTAACTGCATGCTGCTACAGGGAGTTACAGGCCAGCACCAAGGGAAAAGAAGGAAGAAAAAGATAGGTAATATTAAAGGAATGAGAGAAGAGAGAGAAAAGGTAGAGAGAGAGAAGTAGGAGAAGCTTAATGTTAGTTTTCATCCTGGGCCCTGTGAATCAGGTGTTCCCTCTAAGGACTTGATGAAGGTTCAACCTTTTAATCTGTCTTTCAGGATATAGGATGTTGCCATTTCCACTTGGGTCCAGTTATATATCTACCTATACAATGTTTTCAGTTCAATTGTACTTCCCTCAACACTTTTCCTGTGTCCATAGCTATTTGGTTATATTTTAATATACTTTGACAGTTTAAAATTCACTCCCATTTTCTTTTGCATTTTTGCAGTATTTTATATAAAATCTTCTTTTCCCCATTGGTTTGTTGGTTGATTTTTAGGGTCTCCCTGTTTAGAGGAGGAGCAGTTTATATTGCTCAACTAGCCTCAAATTTAGGATTGTCCTGCCACATTCTTCTGAGGGCTGGGATTACAGGCATGTATCACCATATTTGAATGAATTAAAACATATCATCTTCATTGAAAATATTTTCCATTTTGTGTGGCTTTACTTCACTATTTAATTTCCTAATGGATTCTTTTTCTCTCAGGTTGCAAGAATTTTTATTGAGAAATTTTTGTACACATTTATCTCTCTGTCATTATCAATGAAAATTGAACATTTTAAACAATATAAGGCAATTTTAGAAATTGTTTCTCTCCCTTCACTTTTAAAGCTTTTGTTACTGGTTGTTGGTAAGCTGTTTTGCTTTTAGATTTACAACCCACTTCAAATGAATTGCGGGGAGTAATAGGAAAGATGCCTTTTTAACATAGATATCCATTTGTCCTGACATCCACTTATTGAAAAAATAATTCTCAACGTCCCTGCAGAGCAGCCTTCATCATTATTCAAATATTAATATGTACCTGAGTTAGTTTCTGAACTCTCTTCTGTGATGTATCTTTTTATTCTTTAGTCAATACCAAGCTGCATTTTTTTGCTCTAGGTTCAAAATGAGTCTTGGTGTCTGTAAGATCTAGTTCTTTCTAAGAACATTGGTCTGTACTTAACTTTGCATTTCCATATACATTTTTGAATGAGGTTTCTGAATTTCAAAATTACAATCTGATAAACCTTAATTAGAATTATAAGTCATTTTGAAGAATTAATTTAAGAATTAATATAAGTAACAAGGTATTAACCACCATTCAATTAAGTCTTACTGACATTCTTCATTCATTCAGTTTTCTGTGTAGATGTATTTTAAATAGTTTAGTAAATGTATTTCTAAATGTATTTCTAAAATCTTCTGTGAATTTTATGGTATATATTTAGTAAATTTTCCTTTCAAATGCTATGTTAACGATATATAGAAATGCATTGACCTTATAGTCAATTGATCTTACTTAATTCAATTACTAATTCCAATAATTTATCTGTATATACTTTAGGATATCTGATGATGCAACTAATTATCAGAAAATAGAGAAGTTTTTTAGTTTCTTTCAATGCTTAAAAATACTTTAAAATTTTAACATTATTTATCTAACAAGACCTCAGAGTATAATGGTGAATAGTAATGATATTAGACATCCATGTCTATTACTGAAATAGAATGAAAACGTTTTTTCCTATTTTATCATTGAAATGTTTTAAGGTGTGTGTGTATGTGTGTGTGTGTGTGTGTGTGTGTGTGTGTGTGTGTGTGTGTTGGTGATGTATGGGAGTGTCAGGGCCTCTTGTTGCTGTAATGAACACCAGATGCAAAGAAATGCCATTAGCCACTGAGACATCTTACCAACCCCATCACTGGGATATTTGTTATAGCAGTTTTTAAAATAGCATTTGTTGGGCTGGAGAGATGGCTTAGGGGTTAAGGCGCCTGCCTCCTAAGCCTAAGAACACTGGTTCCAATCTCCAGTGGTTCCAATCTCCAGGTCCCACGTTTAGCCAGATGCAGTGACACAAGGGCGCAATGCCGCACTTGACCACAAGGGGGCACACACATCTGGATTTCGTTCGCAGCAGCTGAGACACTGCTGGCATGCCCATCTCTGTCTTCCTCTCCCCCTCTCTCTCTGTCTCTCTCTGTGTCTTTCCCTGTGTCTCTCTCCAAAAAAAAAAAAAAATAGAAAACAAAACAAAAAAAAGTTTTAAAATAGCATTTGTTAAGTCAAGGTACATCCCCTCTCTGATTGGTTTTCTAATTTTTACCAATGGGCAAATACTTACTTTTATACAACTTTATGTGTATGTTTTTGAAATGATTATATTTTTTAATGTAGTGAATTATGTTTTTGTTATTGAATATATAATTAAGTTTGCATTTGTAGAATAAACACACTTGATTGCTCAGCTACTCAATTAAAATCTCTATGATTATAGATTGGATGATTATTGCTTATAGTTCTATCAGTTTGGATTCATATACATTTGAAAGAAAGTATTTTAAATAGTTGAAAATAACTCTACTATCTGATGACTGACATCTTTCTGAAATGTAGCACTTTATATTTTATGCTTACTTATGTTTGGTGCTTGTTCAGGATGTGGTCTCTAATGTTTTCCATTTAGCCTTTTGACAAATTTAGGTTTTAGATATGATTCTTGTCAAGCAAGTATGACTTTATTTTATTGCTTAACTAGTCTGAATATATATATATAATTGCTATATATTTGTTATTAAATCTATCATATATATATATATATATATATATGTGTGTGTGTGTGTGTGTGTGTGTGTGTGTGATTTCCATAACCTTTGAGGTTTGTAATTTTCCCTATTTAAATAAAATATTTTGTATTATGTTTCCTTGTACCACATGAGAAGTTATCCAATAAAATACAATACAATAATTTTTAAACAATATTAGTTAGGACTTTAAATTGTTCACTCAAAAAATAAAAGTCCACTGATCACAGTCTACAGTTCCTACTCAAATGAAACCTAGCTGATAGTATCTAAGAAATTCAGTGATGGAATCTGTTTAACATGAAAATGTTTATGCTGGTTCTCATCCAAGAACATATGATCTTAAGTGGTTGAACATCACTAAAGCCCATCATTCTACTATAAAATAGGTTTAATGATCATTTCTCAGTAATATTATTATTTTATATTGAAGAATTTTATTTAAGTCAGAATCTGTTAAGTTTGAACTTTGCATTGACAAAACTCCGTTTCTATTCTAGGGCATTTGGAAATTAAATGAATGTCAATAAAAATACGCACACAGGGCTGGAGAGATGGCTTAGCATTTAAGGTGCCTGCTCCCTAAGCCTAAGAACGCTGGTTCCAATCTGCAGCGGTTCCAATCTCCACGTTCCACATGACGCAAGGGCGCAATGCCGCACTTGACCACAAGGGGGCTGAAGAATCTGGATTTCATTCACAGCAGCTGAGAGGCTGCTGGGTCGCCCATCTCTATCTGTCTTCCTCTCCCTCTCTCTCTGTCTCTCTCCAAAAAAATTATATATATATACACACACACACACACACACACACACACAGGGAATTGTCAGATTGACATATATCATTTTCAAAACCTAATCTGATTCTTTCAGAGTTATTCTTTTATTTTCCATAATTCTACTGAAAAATAAATGATATTAAAGACAAGCAAACCAGATATTAATTGTAAGGAATTTATAGTAACTTAATATTTTAAGTAACTAGATATGATTTTTAATTGATTGCATTAAATATCAAGTTATTTTATTTACTCTACCAATAAACATTTAAAAGATGCTTATGCCATTAGGAAATCATATATCAAATCAAATCATAAAGTAATGCCATTTTATCCTAATTCAGATGGATAAAATCTAAAGTAAAGACAATAGCAAGAATTGGCTCAGATAAGAAAAAAAAAACTGAAACCCTCATGTACTTCTGATGAAATCATAAATTGGGCATTCACAAAGGAGATCGTTCTACAATTTTATTTGGAAGTTAAACAGAATTATGCTATCACCCATAAATTAGAGGCCTAGATATATACCTCAATTAAATGGAAATAATATTTCCATAAAAGCATGTGCATGAATATTTATAACAATGCTATTTGTAAATAGAAATCAGCAAAATGTCAACAGTAGAGCCCGAATGCTATATTACAGGCACCTTTCTAGCTTCTCTGCAACTTGGAAACAAAACAGCCAAAGAACAGTGACATATTGAGGCAGGTTCCTGAGGAATATCATGCTGATGCACAATTTTGGTCAGAAACTATCCTCTATACCCAGGGACCATGATTGCTGGAATAGAGGGTGACAAAGGTCTTGGACTGCTGTGGCTCAGCAGGGCAGCAGTGGGGAGAGCTAACAAAGGGGAAGAAAGAATTAGTAGGTAAAGTCAGTACAGAAACAGGTACACTACACAACCCCATCTGAATTTAGGTCATCTGGGAGCTGACCAGAATTTGGCACTTGGGAGTATGTTGTATTTCTCCATGGAACATCAAACCTCGTGCTATAACAAGGAGCCATCTAGTCTAGTTCACAATTAAGCTCCTTTGAGAAAATATAAATCCCTGTATCTTCTCATTCCCTGAAACTCAAAACAGGTATTGCCATCCTATCCAGGCTAGTGTCCCCCTGTAGCCTAGTGTGGCCTGGAAATCATCAACAAAGCAATTTCACTGCAATATATGTACATAAGATTTGGGTCAGAATCATGAACTGGAGTGGAGCTCCCTTTCCTTTTAAGCATATTCTTGCTAGTAGTCAGCTATAGAGGGTCTAAAACCTAAGTAGCATGTGTGATCCCATGTAGGGACTGAGCTCAGGAAACCATCACGTGAGTGATGAAAAGTCTGTTATCTGCTGTACCATATGAGCCCAGTCGTTTTTAGTGCTCTGACCTTTATATTTGCTTTATAAGGGGACCAATGACCCTAACAAGGAGAAGAACTAGGAATCAGCCTGGCACCAATGCTACACTGGTCTAGTCTTTCTCATGTAATTTCCAGCCGAGTGATCTTTGAGTCTCTGCTGCCTTATACTAAGGAGTAGGAAAATACCTATTCCAAACAGATCCAGTCCCAAACACTAATGCTAGTTGAATGGAGAATAACACTAGAAAAGAAATGTTGGATAACTCCCAACATTTATGTTCTCCAAGGCATAAATAGGTCAAGAAGAAATAGAACAAAGTTGAGATTGACAGAAACAGTAAATAACCACTCTTGCTCACATGAACACACTAGCCAAAACAATAGTTATATTTTTAAATTTTATTAAGACATTTTTATATTTGCAAATATCTTATATGATATAGATATATTCATATATGTTTTATATATTAACACATACATTTTAATTTGGATACATATTTTATATAACACATACATATATGTATGCATACATTTTTTTTTTTTTTTTCAAGTATTTTTATTTAAGAGAGAGAGAGAGAGAGAGAGAGAGAGAGAGAGAGAATTGGCATGCCAGCACCTCAGCCACTGAAATGGAACTCCAGATGCTTGTGCCATCTAGTGGGCATGTGCAACCTTGCACTTGCCTCCCCTTTGTGGGTCTAGCTTATGTGGGGTCTGGAGAGTCAAACATGGGTCCCTAGGCTTTGCAGGCAAACACCATAACTGCTAAGCCATCTCTTCAGCCCAATTTTTTCTATCTTTTAAAACATAATTTAAAGATGCTGGGAAGGTGGCTAAGTAAACAAAGCATTTTGCTTCAAGCATGAGTTCTTAGTTCAGAATTCCAGACCTCTTGTAAAAATCCAGAAACCATGGTGGGATTTTATAATCCAAACATGTTTACAAAACGAGACAGGATAATTTCCCCAATGTTGGCCTGGCAAATGCAGGGGTGAACATGTGACCATCTCTCCAACCTGGAAACTGAAAGCCAACACTCAAAATTTGTCCTCCGACCTCCTCACACACTGTGATACATATGCATGCTGACACACATGAACACACAGCACATAATTCACATACACACAGACATATTTCATACATCTTTTATTAATTTTGGTTTTACTCTTATCTAATACTTTCTTTCATTATCATTTTCCATTTCATTATTTCTACTTTTCCTTATAAGTAATGAAAAAGTGACTGTAATGGCCTAAAATTTTAAGTTTGCCATTGTAATTACTGTTAACAGACTCACTTAATAAAAAAGAAAGACCTGCTCCCAGTTTTATAATAGGAATTATTTAACTTTCCCAAACCTAGGGACAGCTAATTTTGTTATTTATCAAGCAAAAAGTAGCAGCTTGCAATAGACTTCTTCTTAACTGAAAGTTACACAAATTATGAATTGTTTCTAATGTATAGGACATATTGACTGACACAAGGAGCAGTTAATAAAACTCCAGCAATGGTGATTTTCACACTGGGGTCTGGGTACTTCTGGAGGATATCTGTATGCAAAGGGAAACTTCCAATGATATGGTGATTATGCTCCCTATTTCCAGATAGCAATGTTTACTCCAGGTTAAATAATCATATACATATATGTATTACAATCAGCTCCACGTGTTGTTGTGATGAACTTACAAACAGACACAGTTTACAGGAGGCTTTATTTAAGCTTACAGATCCAAGGGAAAGTATCATCAATGGTGGAAGAAGCTAGCTTCCTTTCACAGATCCAAGTACAGAGACACAACCACACAGCCAGCACCACAAGCAAACACAAAAAATAACCTGCAGTAGCAGGAACCCCAGAGCTCACTTTCTATATCTTAGGCTATAAATCAGGTCTGCTCCCAGTAACACCTTAGGGCTGGTCCCCAGGATCTGCCACCAGTAGTGACCTATCCTTCAGCCAGTCCGCTAGAGACAAGCTTTTTTAAAACCTCTGAGGGTATTGGGGGACCTACATTCAAACCACCATAATATTTATGTCTATATATTTGTATAAACACACGTGTGTGTATTTTAATATTAAACTTGAGTTTTCCCCACTAGATGAAACAATACAGAACTCTAATGAATAATGCAGTTTTAATAAACTGTTGGTAATGGTAATTAGCTAATGTGTTCTCCCTCTATAACACACCCTGGGAGTACATGGCCCCTTCCCTCCTGGCACACCCAAGGGTAATGTTCTGCACATAAATCTTCACTGCCTTCTGATGTCAATTAAAAGACTGGGCATCCAGCCATAGGCACATGAAGGTCTGAATGAATCCAGGAGTCATAAGGTGACTACTGCCAATCGATCCTGTTTGCCATCCTTTCAGATAAGTAGTAGTTGGGTATTCCATGCTTCCATGCAAACTCTGCAAACTTTTTTTTTTTTTTTTTTGGTTTTTCAAGGTAGGGTCTCACTCTGGTCCAGGCTGACCTGGAATTAACTATGTAATCTCAGGGTGGCCTAGAACTCATGGCGATCCTCCTACCTCTGCCTCCCAGGTGCTATGATTAAAGGCGTGTGCCACCACGCCTGGCTGCAAACTCTTTAAATTGATATTTATCACTAGCCACGCATCTCAATAAATTAAAAATGCTTATACTTATAGTCCCAAATCTTATGTCACCTCCACTTTTAGAAAAGCTTACAGAGCAGTAAACCTTCACAAACAGTGAGAAAGTGCTGGGTATTACCAAGTAGTATCCTGGATTCTAATCTGTTTTCTGAATTTCTTGGATCTTTTCCTTTTCTGTATATCTGTGTGGTTTGATTCAGGTATCCTCAATAAACTTAGGTGTTCTGAATGCTAGGTTCCCAGATGATGGAGATTTGGGAATTAAAGCCTCTTAGAGGCAGTGTATTTTGGGGAGTAGGCTTATAGGTATTATAGCCAGCATCCCCTTGCCAGTGTTTGGCATACTCTCCTTTTGCTATTGTCCACATGATGATGGCCAGGGGATGATGTCCACCTCTGCTCATGCCATTGTTTTCCCCTACCATCAAGGAGTCTCCCCTCAAGTCTGTAAGCCAAAATAAACCTTTTATTTCCCCATAAGCTGTGCTTGGTTAGGTAATTTCTACCAGCAATGTGAACCTGACTGCAAAATTGCTTGTGACCAAGGAACTCACTTCACAGGCAAGGAAAAACAGCAGTGGGCTCATGATAATGGAATTCAATGTTCTTACCATGTGCCCCACCACCCTGAAGCAGCTGGTCGACAGAACACTGGAATGGTCTTTTAAAGAAACAGTTACAGCACCAACTAGGTGGCAATAGCTTGGAGGGCTGGGGGCGTGTCCTCCAGCAGGCTGTATATGCTCTGAATCAGCGTCCTAAATATGGTACTGTTTCTCCTATAGCCTGCGTTCACTGGTCCAGGAATCAAGGGGTGTAAATGGGACTGGTCCCACTTACCATCACCCCAAAGGACTCATTAGCTAAATTTTTGCTTCCTGTTCCTGCAATCTTACTATGCTCTGGTACCAGAGGGGGCATTGCTTTTGCCAAGAACCACAAAGAACATTCCATTGAACTGGAAGCCAACAGTCAGGAATGAAGGTATGGGTCACCCCTTCAGGTAAAGAACCAAGACCTGCTGAGGTGCTTGCTGAAGGTGGAGCAAATACAGAATGAATAGGAGAAGAAGGTAGTTACAAATACCAGCTAAGGCCACATGACCAGTTACATAAATGATGACTATAATTGCAATGTTTCTGTTCTACCTTTATAAGGAGTGTTTCTACATATCAACACCAGTATTAAGATTATATCACTAGCTAACTGTTGTTGAATTTACATTAGACCTATTATATTAGAGACTAAACATTCCTCAAGGAACTTTGCTTTGTGTTGAGGGGAAGATTTTGAATTTGTGGTTGTGCATGTGATAGTTATACCATGTTAGGAATTATGAGCTTGTCATTGTTTTCAGTTCAAAAATAAGAATGATGTAAGGAGATATGGTTTAGTGTCAAGTTGACAAGGGGTAGAATTGTGATGGTAAAAGTGTTGCTAACCCTATCTGTTTAGTAATCTGCAGAAATCCCTTTCGGGTGGGTCTCTGAGTTTACTTCCAGGAAGGATTAACTGAAGAAGGAAGTCCTTCCCCCTGAGTGAGCCCTTCCCCCAGAGTGGGTGGTCCCTCTCAGAGGGGGACTTCATATAAGGAATCTCTGGGTGAAAAGAGCCCCTTCCTTCCAAAGCTGCTTACTGCCTTCCAGCATGGATTAAAGACCCACATGGACTGAAGACCAGCATCAACAGTGTGGATTGAAAATCAGCTGCTCCTCAGGGAGCCTCCAGGCCTTCAGTGCTGGATTGGGACTACTGAGGCATGTGGCCACCTGGGCTGAGCAGCTACCGGGTTCCTTGATTCTCAGGCCTACAATTGTATTGGACTACCATAATAATCCAATAAATTCCCTTTTTAATATAATTCATTCCAGCAGTTGTGTTCCTCTAAAGAACCCTGATTAATAGAGTATTCTTCTAATTGAGGAAACCATTTGGACCAGTACTGGGAACTGAACTCTATATGAATGATGTGTAGTTGAGCAGGGGAAATATTTTCATAGACCATCACAAGTACATCACACTGAACCTAAAAAAATCTATAGTTGACATCATGATTTATGACACCTATGGATGCTACTACTTGTAGTGAGTTGTCATATGTATTTTAGAGAAAAAGGTTTTGGTTTTTGTGATGTCTTTGAAACAATCAGCCACATCATTGAGGAGACCTACATTATTTTGTTCATTTTTCATGTAGACACATTTGAAGAGATGTCCATCTCTACATTAAGTTCTGCTGAGGAGAGTGTGTTTTCCAAGGCTTCATGGAACTTTTCCCCTTAACATCTGAGACTCCACCATGCTTTAACACACAGGATGTCAACAATTTCTCGATATGTGTACTTGGAACTGTCCTGGCTTTAGCCTTGTGTCAGGCCAAATCAAGGCAGCCCCAGCATGCACTGCAATGCTCATACCCCAGCTCTGTCTTTTTTCATTTCCTTTTTTATTTTTTTAATTAATTATTTATTTATTTAATTTATTTATTTGCTTTTTCGAGGTAGAGTCTCACTCTGGCCCAGGCTGACCTGGAGTTAACTATGTAGTCTCAGGGTGGCCTCAAACTCATAGCAATCCTCCTACCTCTTCCTTCATTTCCTTTTTATAGTAACATCTTTAGTTTCAACATTTCTCCTTTCTCAATTTTTATGTATTGAATACTTGGCTCTTAATTTCCTTTTCTAATTTTCTCTTTTCTTACCAAATTTTAAAAAAATGTTGGTATACACTCTCTTTGCATTCACCATTCCTGTTGTTGTTGCTGGAGTTGGAGATACTGTTGTTGGTACTTGATTTTTAACCTTACCTAGTTCATTGTTATTTGTTATAAATATTATTCTTTGTAGCTCTGTGAGTTAACTATAACACTGAATATAGTATGTCAACCTTCTGCTGAGCTATACTGCATGTGTAAGACTCACTGCATCTTTCTATATATAAAACCTGACCATGCTTAAAATTTAGTGAATGAATGAACTGGAATAATATGGGAGACAAAAATGTCTTTAGTTAATGATCAAAATCCAAGTGGATACCATTGGGGAGTGGGAACAAAAGATACACTAACTCTTTGACATGTACCCCATACAAAAAAAAAAAAAAAAAAACCAGAAGAAACAGCAAAATATTTGTAGACTCAGCAGCTAAGCAGGCTGCAATACTTTTATCCTAAAATGTTGACACTGGTCATTGTTAGTAAGACTGGAAGTGTAGTGAAACAGGGACTATCTCACATATTTCACTGTCTACAACACATATTTCCGATTTACTAGAAATAGACAAGTCTTAGTTGGACATGGTGGCAATACGTACAATCCCAGCATTCAAGAGGATAAAGAGCATCAAGTCAAGACTATGCTATATACCAAGTTTTAAGCCAAAATTAAATAAAAAAGTAAATAAACAAAAGCAGGAGTGATGCACTATTGTGAGACCTATAGAGAATGTGTTGCCCTATTTGAAGCAAATATGAATGGTATTGAAGAACCCTAATCACCACCACAGAAATGAAGGGAAACTATGCTATAAAATCTAATTGTAGGGCTGGAGAGATGGCTTAGCGGTTAAGTGTTTGCCTGTGAAGCCTAAGGACACCGGTACCCATTTAAGCCAGATGCACAAGGTGGCACATGCCTCTGGAGGCCCTGGTGTGCCCTTCCTCTCTCTCTCTCTCTGTCACTCTCAAATAAATAAATAAATATAAATATAAACATATTTGAAAAATTCTAATTGCAGGCTGGAGAGATGGCTTAGCAGTTAAGGCGTCTGCCTGCTAAGCCTAAGAACGCCTGTTTGATTCTCCAGGTTCCACATTATGCCAGATGCAAAGTGACACAAGGGTGCAACACTGCAAGTGTCTGGAGTTCATTCACAGCCCATTCTCTGTCTCTCTCTTTCTCTCTCTCTCTCTCTCTCTCTCTCTCTCTCTCTCTGACTCTCTCAAAAAATATAATTGGAAATATATCCACCATTTCACAACAAAACAGAAATCCCAGAACACATCATAAAGAGAAGGCTGTTTCCTCAAAAGATTCTCATAAAGGGGAAGAGATATCCATCCCAACATATGTGCAAATCCCCACATAAGAATGTGAAGTATATGTAAAAACATGGCACCATGACTCCTCCAAAGATCCATAAATTGATTCCAAAAAAGTGATATTTGATGAAATGCTGGAGAAAAGTACTAAAGAGGATTATTTTAAAGACCAGTGGGTGGGCTGGAGAGATAGCTTAGTGGTTAAGGTGCTTGTCTGGGAAGCCTAAGGACCAAAGTTTGACTCCCCAGTCCCCACATAAGCCAGATGCACAAGGTGGCACATGCATCTGGAGTGTGTTTGTAGTGGCTAGAGGCTCTAGCATGCCCATCCCAACCCCCTCTCTCGTAAATAAATAAATAAAAATAAAATAAAAGGCTAGCCTGAGACTACATAGTGAATTCCATGTCAGTCTGGGATAGAGTGAGACTCTACTTCATAATAAATAAATAAATAAAAATAAATGAAGAAGAAAAAGAAGTGAATATTTGGTTTTTAAAAAAAAAAATAAAGAAATAAAAATCAATGGATTCTAATAAAATATAGAAAAAATCTAATGAATTAAGGAAGACAATACAGAATAATAAAGAGAAGTTCAAGCTGTGCATGGTGGAATACTCCTTTAATCCCAGCAATTGGGAGGCAGAGGTAGGAGGACCGCTGTGAGTTTGAGGCTACCCTGAGACTAAAGAGTGAATTCCAGGTCAGCCTGAACTAGAATGAGACTCTACCTCGAAAAACCAAAATAAATCAATAAATTAAATAAATAAATAAAGAGAATTTCAACAAATAGAAATTTGAAACTACAACGCAGAAATATTGGAAATGAAAACATTAATTAGTCAAATAAAACATTCAGTTGAAAACCCTACCAAAACACTTGATAAGCGAAAGAGAGGTTTGTAGGCTTGAAGACAATGTTCATGATTTAGAATATTCAGGTAGCAATATAGAAAAAATATTATAAGGTGAACATGCAAGCCTTTTGAGGTATGAATAAAAATCTTAGATTTTCATAAAAATTGATTAGACACAGAGTGAAGATGTAGAAAATATACTCAATGAAATAATAATAGAAATTTTGCTAAGTATTATGAATGATGTGAATGTTCAGGTAGAGGAGGCATTTTCATCCACATTAATTACTGGTGGACTCATCAGTTTTCACTCCCACCAACAATGATAAAGGTTTCCTCTCTCCCCATGGCTATACCAGCATTTGTTGTCATTTGTTTTCTTGATGATAAGTCATTCTGATTGGGGTGAGATGGACTCTCATAATAGTTTTTATTTTTTCATTTCCCTGATGGCTAGAGATATTGAATTAAAAAAATTCCTTTAGCCATTTGTGTTTCTTTTTAGAGCTGTCTATATATTTCATTGCCCACTTATTGATTGATAGTTTTGTACTTTTGGTTGTTAGTTTCTGTAGTTCTTTGTATATTTTAAATGTGAACTCCTTATTTAAGATGTAACAGCAAAGCTTTTCTTTCATTCTGTGAGCTGTTTGCTCTGCTGAGAGTTTCCTTTGCTGTGCAGAAGTTTTTTTTTTTTTTCTTTTAATTTCATGCAATTTGTGCTGTTGGAATGCTGCTTAGAAATTTCTTGCCTATACCTATATCTAATATCATTTGCTTATCTACTCTTCTCATGGAACTTACTTCTTCCGGTATTCTTATAGTTTACCTTCCTCATGTTTATGTAGTGTTCCTTTAAGTATCTTCTGGAAATTTTGCTTAGTAAACATCAATTCCTTTCATTTGTACCTGTCTTACAACATCTATATTTCTTCTTTGATTTGGAAGATTACTTTGCTCTAGTGCTGATGCAAAATGGAAAGAAATGGTAGGATTGAACAAAAAATGAAGACAATAGGGAAGAAGAAGAAGAAACAGCAATTCATTTTTTGTGGATTAG
Source organism: Orientallactaga sibirica (assembly GCA_036365145.1). NCBI lineage: Eukaryota > Metazoa > Chordata > Mammalia > Rodentia > Dipodidae > Orientallactaga > Orientallactaga sibirica. The sequence goes on along the minus strand of JAEOAD010002325.1, from coordinate 2,911,383 downwards.
AAAGATATATTGAGTCAATAGCAATTGGTGAATCATTGAATGTAGAAAAGAAGGAATAAAAATATTGTAATTCATTAGAAAATGATTTTGCTTTCATGATATGACAGGGACAATGACTTTTATAAAGAAGACCAATTTAGTTTTAGACATTTGAATTTAATATTGTCTATAAAATTCTACTAGTTATACACATTACCTATTTTGCTCTCCCTAGTGAACATTTTGAGGGTATTGCACTTACTTCCTCCTATCTTCCAGGTACATATTCCATGATCCCTATTAGATGCCAAACTGTGGATAATATATAACACTGTACTATGTTATTTTCCTTTATATACATACCTAGGATAATTTTTTAATCAAATTAATAAAAAAATTAAAAAATAGTAAGAAATTAATAATCATAAAAATAAAATAGAGTAATTAGCAATATTATAATAATATTGTTAGCTTTACCAGTATCACTACCTTTGCATATTGGGACTGTTACTAAGTAAAATTAGTGCTGCATGGAAGTAACCTGTTATATTGTGGCACTCAATCTATAAATGAAGAGCTTTACTATGTGTCCAACAGGGAATTAGGTTATATTTAAGAGAAAGGGAAGAATCATACCTAGGTGGAGCAGTGTGAGATTATATGAAATTTTACGATGCTTCTCAGAATGATATGCAGTTTTAAAACAACTTTTTATTTTTGACATTTTCAATTTAATGTAATACTGTGGTTGATCATGGATAAGAGAAAGAAGCCAAGGAAGCGAGATCATGTTTAAGAGAGACTATTATACTAAATAAGATCTTTATTGGTGACATAAGTATTAGGAAAAATATCTACCTTTTGAAAATCTAATTTTCATTTTATTACCCTAAAAAGGATACTTTGGAACTAAATATGCCATGAGAGTGATAGAATAACAATACCAAAAGTAGCTTATTGTTTCCAGCTTCTCATATAGTGCATGTCAGACTCTGGGATCTTAATGCCCACACCATTTCACTTTGATTCATATGCATTATTTTTTTATGTTGCCTTAACACTTTTAGTTGCATTCTTTATGCCTTCACTTCTGAGAGACATTAGTAATTTCAATGAATTAAGAATATAAACCACAGGGGCACATATTTTTATTAGTTGTCTGCCTAAGCATTCCCTCTGAGCAGCAGAAAATTCTAAATGAATAAAAAGAAAAAAAAAAAAAACTCGTAAAAAATTGTGGAAAACCAGGCTGGAGAGATGGCTTAGCGGTTAAGGCACCTGCCTGCTAAGCCTAAGAGTGTCAGTTCCAATCTCTAGGTCCCACGTTTAGCCAGCTGCAAAGTGACACAAGGGCGCAATGCTGCACTTACCCACAAGGGGGCATATGTATCTGGATTTCGTTCACAGTGGCTGAGAGGCTGCTGGCACACCCATTTTCTATCTGTCTTCCTCTACCTCTCTCTCTGTCTCTCTCTGTGTCTCTCTGCAAAAAAAAAAAAAAAAAAAATGGAAAACCAAAAAGATTATGTGAAAACTTGAAAACTTGTTATAAGATATCATATTCCTCATAAATAAGTAAAGCCTAAGTACCCATCAACAAAAATACACATTCTTAAAACATAAAATAGCTACAAAATATATAAATTTATTTAAAAATGGTGGCTCTGTTTTTCTACTGACAAATTACTATGTGAACTAAAGTACATAGTTGTGTAAATTGTGGTTATAACACAAGTTCTCATGATAAAGTTGAACTTATGCATATAAAATTGGTTAACTCTATTTATTTATTTGAGATATATATATAGAGAGAGAATGGTCAAGCCAGTGCCTCTAGCCATTGGAAACAAACTCCAAATGCATGCACCACCATGTGTATCTGGCTTACTTGGGTACTGAAGAATTGAATCTGGGTCCTTAGGCTTCACAGGCAAATGTCCTAGCCACTAGGCCTTCTCTCCAGCCCAGTACTGGTATTTTGATTGGTAACATGTTGAATCTGTATATTGCTTTCGGATTGAATTGCAATTTTCACAATATTATTTCTACCTGCCCAGGAGAATGAGAAGTCTTTCCATCTTCTTATGTCCTCTTTAGTTCTTTCATGAGTGTTTCTGTTTTCCTTGTATAGGTCTTTCACATCCTTGGTTAGTGTTATTTCAAGGTATTTGGTTTTTTGTGGCTATGGAAAATGTGACAGCCTTATTGATTTCTTACACTATTTATTTGTCTTTTGCATCTAGGAAGGCTACTGCTTTTTGTGTGTTGATTTTGTATCCTGCCACTTTGATGAAAGAAATTATCACCTTTAGAAATTTTATGGTAGAGTCTTTTGGGTCACTTGTATATAGGATCATGTCACTTGCATATAGGACTAGTCTGACTTTTTTTTCCCAATTTTTATCTTTTTTTATCTTTCTCCTATCTTTTTGCTTGGGCTAGAACTTCTAGTACTAATTTGAAGAGCAGTGGTGAGAGTGGGTACCCCTGTCTTGTTCTTGATCTTAATGGGAAATCCTTGAGTGTTTCACCCTTAAGTATGATTTGGGAACTGTACATGTATAAGGCAACCTACTTGGGATACAAACTACAAGGAGGTAAGAGGATGATGTCAGCCTCTAGAATCCAGGCCATCACTCAGATACCCATACAACAGACTAAGAGAAAAATCTAAGAATTCCTCAGAGCTGTGGGGTATTGCAGAATTTAGATTCCAAGGTTTACAGCATTAGCAAAGCCTCTACATGAGACTACCAGGTAATTTGATGGATGCTGAGAGGCAGCAATTTTTTCTGCTAGATCTGCCAGTATGTTCCCTCTTGCTTCTGTGGTCTCCCCTTTCTGATGACCTGGACAATGATTATGGCTACTTTAGCAGACACATTAATGGCAGCTAATAATGTCTTTACCTTCTGCTGTTAATAGTCCTTGCTCATGGTAGATGGCCCCATGGACATGAGCCATGGAAAAGGCTTAACAGCTGTCTGGGCAGATAATCGCTGTCTTGTCTTTTTTCCAATATCAGAGCCTTGGTCAGTGCTATCAGTTCAGCTTTCTGAGCCAATGTACACCGAGATAGGGCCTCAGCCCACAGGGTTCCTTCCAAAGTCATGACAGCTTCCCCTGCATACCTGATTTTGTCCATGACAAAGCTGCTGCCATCAGAATACATCACCCGATCAGGGTCCAGTCGAGCCACATCTGTCAGGTCAGGTGGAGTCCATGGAAGGCAGAGGTGATCTCTAGGCAGTCATGCAGAATGGATGAAGCCTCCTCAGTTTCTGGCAGCAGGGAGGCTGGGTTCAAAGCCTCAGTTTGGTGAGACTGTATTCTTGCTTGATCTAAGGGCAAGACCTGATAGTGGGTTATGTGAGAGTTGGAGAGCCATTGGTCTGGGTTTTTTTTTTTTTAAACAGTCTCTATCACATGTGGGACCATAATTGATAAAGTCTGGCCCAAGGTTCATTTGTCAGTGTCCTTTTTCAGAATAGAAGCAGCTGCAATAGCCCAGAGAAAAGGGGACTACCCAGTGGCTACTGGGTCTAACTTCTTAGATAAGCAGGCCATTGGGCAATGCCAAGCAGTTGGAAATAATCTGAAATACACTGGATTTAGTTAGAGAAAATCTCAAAGAAAGAGAACTTCAGAGACAAGCCACTAATAATTGGTTTCAGTCTATGTTTAGTTGTTCTCCAGGGCTAACTTCCTTTGTTTCTTCTATTGTTGGCCACCCTGATACTACCACTCTTAGGCCTTATCATAGGACTCTGCATTATGAGTGCTCTAAGTAGATTTATAAAGAATAGAATAAACTCTGTTAAACTCATAGTATTACAGCCACAATACAACCCCTTAGATGAAAACTGCCTAGACACTGTCTTTCATGAGTCAAAGATTTGACTTAGTGTCATATCATATGGGGAAATGGAATGTAAAGGGACACAACAGACCTGGTTAAACATCCTCCTGTGCAGCCCTTGCCTTTGGGCACACATAATGGAGGCCACAACCCAAGTTGATCTTCCTGACAGATAAAGGAGAAGTTCCAGGAATCATTATCACAGGCCTTGTTGCAAAAGGCAGGTGTTTTCTGTTATCTAAGAAATGGGATGACCCCTCTGTGCAATACCATGACCTTCCTGTACCTCTTTGTTTCCAAATATCTTTGTGATTACATAGCATAGAATGTTTCTTGCCTCAGTTCTGCCTATGTGATTTATTGAATGAATACCTTATAACTTCTTGTAATAGTCCCCCCCCCATTTACAGTAACTTTATGGTTTAACTCACATCCTGTTTTTTCTATGAACATGTGGTTATTTCCAATAAAAGTTGACACTCTGAGCAGTTTGGGGCTGCATCCTGAGATCCCAAACTCTGGGATGCAGACCTGATGCACCAGCCCTTCTTCTTTTTTCTTTTACTTTTTTTACCCAATAAAACTTTGCCTCACATTCCATGAGTCTATGGTCTTACTTGTGTCTCACTGGACCCAATAACAGGATCCTCTGCAAATAAAAGACTGGAGAAGATTAAGAAGCTATGTGTAAATGTGACATCCAGTATGACAAAGGCTTTATATTTATTTTTAAAATGACAAAAGAAAAGGAAATTTCCAGGTCCCAGATAAGAATGCTCTTTGCTGGATTGACAAGCTTATTTGACTGTAGTGATCAAGTGAAATTTCCATAAATCTAGTATTGTACAAGACTGAACATCCATGCAGAAATAAGAACTCTGAAGCCTAGACTTATATCCTAAATATCTGAAATCTGGAACTCTTGAAAGGCTGAGACTCTAGGTATAGGAAATTGAAAAGATTCTCTCAAATGATCTAAAAAGATATAAGAAATTTATTTTTCTATTTGGAACTTTTTTCTGTTTTTTAGATAATAATTAATCTTTGTTAAAGGACAAGTTATACTTTTACATATCTTAATTATAATTATTATATTCCTTTTACTTTTAAACTTTTTATATTTTATTACTTTTTGAGAGAGACACACACAGAGAGAGAGAGAGAGAGAGAGAGAGAGAGAGAGAGAGAGAGAGAGAGAGCGAACAGTGTCTCAGCTGCTGAGAACAAAATCCAGATGTGTGTGCCCCCTTGTGGTCAAGTGTGGCATTGTGCCCTTGCATCACTTTGCATCTGGCTAAACGTGGCGTCTGGGGATTGGAACCGCTGGAGATTGGAACCAGTGTTCTTAGGCTTAGGAGGCAGGTGCCTTAACCCCTAAGCCATCTCTCCAGCCCTATTCCTTTTACTTTTAAGAGACATTTTAAAATGTTTTATGGTAAAAATAACTTCAATATTGAAAAAAAATCAGTTCCAAAAACATGATAAGCATTACCTGCACCAAATAGGCATGTGTATTAAATTTATGCCAAATAATCTATGTCTGAAATCTCAAGAGCAAAATGATAACCTAAAGACCCTTGAAGGTACAGCTACTAGGAATAAATGCAAAATCTCCAGCAACTGTAAATGCCTTGATGGGTCACCATAACTCTTCTTGGAAATGAAGGGCACATTTTCTTCAATGATGTGTAGTAAAGCCCTATGGACAAATGTTAGCTATTAGCCCCAGTGAAGATTAACTGTGCTGAAAACAAGAAAATTTCCCCAGAGTTTCACTTCCTTCTGAGAGTAGCCTACAACCAAGTACTGATCAAAGTGACAATGTAAAGGGTGGATTTCCTTGTTCTAATGAAACAATTTTTCAATACTTTTCATGGAGTCAGTTGAATTATCTAGTAAGACTAAATTATATCCTTGTTGAGGTTTATGCATAGATACTTTATTTTAGGGGGCTCTTATGAATGAGATAGTTTTCCTAATTTCTTTCTTAGCAAGTTTGTTATTGGTATATATGAGAGCTATTGAACTTTCAATGTTGATTTTGTATTCTGCAACCTTGCTGAAATTGTTTATATAATGTAAGAGTTTTTTGTTAGCATTTGTAGGGTGTCAAGTATAGAATCATGTTATCTATGAATGAGGATAATTTCACTTCTCTCTTTCATATTTTTGTCCATTTTATGTCTCTTTATTGTCTTATTGTTCTAAGACTTTGAAGGCTGTATTAAATATGAGTGGTGATAGTGGGTTCCATTCCAGATTTTAATATAAATTTTTCATTATTTCTCATTCAGTGTAATGTTGCCTATAGGTTTGTCATATATAGTCTTTATTATTTTGAGGTATGTTCCATTTACTCTTAATTTCTCCAGAACTTTCATCACTAAGGCCTGTTTCACTTTGTTAAATGCCTTCTCTTCATCTATTGATATGATCAGGTGATTCCTGTCCTTAATTTATATGGATAATCACATTTATTGATTTGCTTATGTTGAAAAAAACTTGCAACCCTTCGGTGAAACTTACTTAGAGACCTTCTTAATGTGTTCTTAAATTCAGCTTGCAAATATTTTGTTCAGAATTTTTTAATCTATATTCATCTGAGAAATTGGGGGAAGAAAAACATTTATTCACTACTGATGGGAATATAAACTACTTATAGCCATAAAGGAAATTGATATGGAGGTTTCTCAAAACACGTAGAAATAGAACTACCCTATGACCCAGTTATACCATTCCTGGGCCTATACCCAAATGATACTATATTGTACTACAGAAATACTTATCTATCTTTATTGCTTAATTATTCATAATAGCAATGAAATGTACCCATACTATATTATCTGTCCCTCAACAGAAGAATGGGTGATGAAATTGTGGCACATATGCACAATAGAATTTTACTCACAGGGGAAAAATAAAATTATAAATTTTGCAGGAAAACGAGTAGATCTTGAAAAGATTATCTGAAGTGTGTTGCTTCAGATTCAGGAAAACAAAAAATAACCACTTCTCACTCATATGTAGATTCTAACTTTTAATGTTTCTATATATGTAAATAAGTGGATCTGAAAGTAGGTATAGTCTATGGAAGTAGATAGGAGACCACAAAGGGGATAAAGAGGTGTTGAACAAGGGTGAAGGGCAAAAGGACTTGAAAATGGAAAGAAAGCTACTGTGGGATAGACACAAGGGAGAAAACAGGGATAGAGAATTTAAAAAAGGCAAGCGGGATCACAAAAAACAGATTTTGCCTGAAAAAAAAAGCCATAATAAACCCAATCATTTATATGCTAATAAATATTTAAGTTGAAAAGAACAATATGCTAAAAAAGAGTGCATTGCAAGTGCTGATCTAAATAGCATACCCTAAATATAATTTGGCAGACAAATCTATTTTTGAATTTGCTTTTGAGCACACAAAATAAGTGGTGATAGTGAGCACCAGTGTTCCATTCCAGAGTTTAAGAGAAATTTTTCATTTATTTCTCATTCAGTGTAATGTTGGATATAGGTTTGCCATATATAGTCTTTATTATTTTGAGGTGTGTTCCATTTACTCTTAATTTCTCCATAACTTTCATCACCAAGGCCTGTTGAACTTTGTTAAATGCCTTCTCTTCATCTATTGATATGATCAGGAGATTTCTGTCCTTAACTTATATGGATAATCACATTTATTGATTTGCTTATGTTGAAAGTAAGTCTTACACTATTGAGAGGTGGTAAAAACATAAGAGACTTGGAAACGAATAGGAGGAAATAAGGTCACTGAGAACGTAAATGAAAATGTGACTAACAAAAACAATTAGTGCTAACTAGTGGACTTGTTACCTCAAACCAGAAATAATGGGCAGAATCTTAGGAACCAGTTCATGACAAGAATTTGGAAAAGCAGGATACAAAAATATCTAAAATTCCATAAGAGTATTTCTGGGCATTTCTGGCTTTGTAGATAAAAATGCTGATAGAAATTTGAATAGTAAAGGGTATGCTGATGAGATTTTAGACAGACAATGAGGACTTTTTTGGGGCTTGTATTAGATGCAATACTTTATAGGTCATGTAGATTTATTGTAAAGGCTTTCCTGGGCAGAAACTAATGATTAAAGAAGTGGGAGAGGCTAAGGAGATGACTTAGAGGTTAAAGGTTCTTGCTGGCAAAGCCTCCCAGCCTGGGTACAATTCCCTATTCTCCACATAAGGCCAGATGCACAAAGTTGTGTATGTGTCTGGAGTAAATCTGCAGCAGCAAGAAGCCTTGGAGTTCCTCTATTGCCCCTCTCTCTCTTTCTTTCTCTTTCTAAATAAGTAAATATTTTTAATAAGAAGTGGGACATCCTCACTAGCTCCTGAACACTTTGAGTATCATTCCTGAGATTCATTTTAGCCTATGAGGAACTGAAAGGCCACAGTAGCTTGACTACTCCTCCTCACAGTGGTAAAACTGAGAAAGTGATCACACCATGCTAGTTTTGTGCACATGTATGTTAAGAGGTCATAAATACTTACACTGAAATTTCAAAGAAAAATCTGAGTGGTCAGGCAAGGGGTCACAGGATCAAAGCCCTTTCAAGGCATCTGTGATAAGATCATGAAAAGGAAAACTCTGAAAGTAAAGCCAAAGCTTCAATTGAGACCCTTGGAATTTACAGAGATGTCAGGACTGCGGAATGTTTGTAAAAGAGAAGCTTCAGACAGCAATCAGAGGCAGCCCATGTGAGTTGCTAACCTGTATGCAACCAATAAGCCTATAAAGTTGAGATTTCATAAGTCCTTGGAAGCCCAAATTCTGCCACAAAATGTCCAAGACCCTAGACATAGGCATGTAGGCTGTAATGTTTGCCCTGACAGATTTCAGTTTTGCATAAGTATGTTCTTTTTTTGATACTCCTATTTTTACCCTTTGTTTACCAAGGGCCATTTTGCCTTGGAAGTATATGACTTATTTTTATTCTTATAATATATAATATATTAATATTATAAATTATAATATATATATTCTTATAATTGCCTATAACTGTGTTTGCCTTGAGTCTCAGAGCAGACTTTGGACTTGTGATTTTCAGTAATGTGGGAAGAGGTCAGAATTTAAGGTCTCTTAGAGATGTACTGAATGCATTTTGAATTGTGATTTGGAGGATCATGTGCTAGAGTCTGATTGATCGATCTTCAAAGGCTCATATGTTCAAAACTTAGTCTTCAGCTTGGCATTATTGAGAGGTGATAAAACTTTTAAAAGGTGAGTCTAGGGTAAAGTTAGGGGTATGTCCACAAAGAAGGATGGTGGGCATCAGTATCATATTCTGTCTCTCTCTTTCTCCTTCCCAGCTGACATGATATTTGCAGTTTGCTTCATGTCACACTCCCCACCATGATATGCATTTTGCTAGTGCTCCAAAACCAAAGAACTACTCAACCATAGAATGAAACCTCAGAAAATATGAGATAAGGGCTAAGGAGATTGTTCAGTGGTTAGCAATGCTTGTCCCTTGAGCATAAGTGCCTGGGAGGGCCTGAGAATACTGAATTCAACTTCCTAGAACCCATGCAAAAAACTTGGTATTAACAAAACATCAAATGGCACCACATGCTGGCAGGTAAGTGATAAAAGAGGTGGAGGGAGGGCTAATCAAAAATTAAGAGGATATGAAAAAATCATGTGGAAACCTACTTTTCTGGACAATGGAACACTCAGAAGCCATAGATTGTTACTAGAAAATTTTCAGTGCGAGGGATGGGATACCTTCCAGTGAGTTGTTGGCCAGGGAGGTCACAGATATCCCCAAAACATTATAGGCCATTGCCGAGGCCCTTGGTTTCCCACCAGGAATAGATGGTAAGACCCTATTGCTGAAGACTCCACATACTTGGGTGGCAAGGTCACTGAGAAATCCTGCTGGAGCTGAGCTGAGCTGAAAGCTTTCTCCATGAGAACCAGCTGACAGAAAGTTGGAAAAAGCTATGCTGCATGCAGTTCAATGGGAGAGAGAAAACACCAGTGAAGGTACTCAACAGTGAACACTGCAAGCTTTAAATTTGGCCAGCCAGGCCAAATGAGCCAATGGTACAATAGTGGCATGTCTGTTATGGGGGAAACCAACTGCTCTTTAATTGGTCTCTACATCCATGCACATGGAGTGTGTATGTGCATACACCACACACATTACTCCACAACCATACACTCTACAAACTCCACACACACACTGGCCAAAAAGAGTATGAGTAAACTTTCGTTCAAGCTGATCATTTTAGTAAACAATAACTGAATGCAGTAAAATAAATCTAGAGCATATATAGGGTATATGTACAAAATATGTATATACATGTATATATGTACATATGTATCTTGCTAAACACAAAATTAATACAAAAATACAAATATTCAGAGGATATGACCTAAAAGATGAAATTTCACAGACACTACAAAGACAATTAATTTCATCAAAGCACTTGAAAATGAAATTTAATGGCATATCAAAATAATTTTAACAAATTAATGAAAAATTTATGATGGGAATAGATATATAGAATTTTCAAAAGCAAGTTAGATTTGAGAGAAAAAATAGGAAAAAAATTGTCAGGGATATAGCACATTGGAAGTCAGTATCCATTCTGCCTTCTCTCTAGGGGGCCTTTCTCTTCTGGGCATCCAGGAGAGTAACATCATGCATTTCTGAGACTCCCTTGAACAAAGCCTCTGGATGTAATTTATATTCAGGCAGGCAGCCATATTGATGTAAAATTTGAATGTAGACAAAAGGCAAAGACTTCACTTCTTTTTATTGTGCTATTTCTGCTCCCAAGCAAAGTCATAGAGGTTTAATTCAAGTCCTCATGTCTAGTTCATTTTATAGCAAAGCAAGGAATATGGTGAGGCTTCAAGAATACACTTTAAGTGAAATTAATTATCTCAATAATCTAGAGAAAACAACATCATTGCAATATTTTAAAAGACAAAGTTAGGGTAAATTTTCACATTGAACAAAGTATGAAATATGTAAAGAAACTCGGGGTCAATGTTCAGTTATTCCTCTTAAGCTCTAATGTAGCTTCCAACAAGAAATAAAAGTGATTTTGTCCTTAAAAATTTGGTAATTTATGAGGAACATGTTGTATTAATTCAGATGTAATTAGATCATGAAGATATTTATTTGCCAACTTATTTTCTATTCTGCAATATGCTGCTTAATTGTTCTCATTTCTTTCTAAGTTTATTTTGAATTAATTGACTATTATTATTATTATTATTATTATTATTATTTTTTTTTTTTTCAAGGTAGGGTCTCAATCTAGCTCAGGCTGACCTGGATCTCATTCTGTAGTCTGAGGGTGGCCTTGAACTCACAGAGATCTTCCTACCTCTCCCTCCTGAGTACTGGGATTAAAGGCATGCACCACCATGCCCAGTTATTTTTCTTATTTCATTCATTTTCTTATAGTTTGGTTGCTTTCACATTTTACTTCTCAAAAATCATTGCTTAGAAATTAAAACTTGCATACTAAAATAATATAACTAGTAAATATCTGTTGCATACTTCAGTATTACATAAAAAATCGGAACATTTAGCTGTATTTAAATTTCTCCCCTATATGTTATTATTGTTTCACTTCAATTTGGGGTGAAACTTTACAATGATTATATTTTATGTATATCCATATATTCCTCTTTCTGATTCTTTATTCCTTCTAAAATTTTATTCCTACAATCCAAGATCATTTTCTTTATGAATAAAAGCTACACTTTGACGTTTTCTTATATTTTGAATTGTTGACATAGGCTTATAGATTGAAATTCTGCTTGTTTTCTTTCTTTTTTTTTTTTTTTTTTTGTTGTTATTTTTTTCCAGACAGGGTCTCACTCTAGCTCAGGCTGACCTGGAATTCACTATGTAGTCTCAGGGTGGCCTCGAACTCATGGCAATCCTCCTACCTCTGCCTCCTGACTGCTGGGATTAAACAGCCACACCTTTAACCCCAGCAGTCAGGAGGCAGAGGTAGGAGGATTGCCATGAGTTCGAGGCCACCTTGAGACTACATAGTGAATTCCAGGTCAGCCTGAGCTAGAGTGAGACCCCATCTGGAAAAACAACAACAACAACAACAACAAAAAAAGAACTTGAAAAATGTTCTACATGTAATCATTGTTATTTACCTTTGTCAACAGAATGGCAAATGATCTAAACCTTGTTCATTTGAGATCCTACACTTGACTGCTCTTATACTTTTTTGATAGTCTGTATTTTTTTTTACAATTATGTTATATTCTCTGGGAGAGATTCTTTCATATAATATGACAAGACTTCAGCTGCATTCATTCTTTCTTTGAAACTGATTACATTTATATACTATCTATTATTTATCTGTTTTATTTCATATTTTCCATTTCTCAGAATATCCATTATATTTTATATTTTTAATGTATATTATTTATTTATTTGCCAATAGAGACAGACAAACAGAAAGAGAGACAGAGAGGGAGAGACTGAGCACATCAGTGCCTCTTGCTATGGCAACTGTAGACCTATGAGCCACTTTGTGCATTTGGCTTAAATGGGCACCAGGGAATTAAACATGGGCACTCAGGCTTTGCAAGCAAGCACTTTGGACTGCTGAGTCATATCTCCAGCCTGCATTTTCTATTTATATGATTTATATTTCTTAGTGACATTTACCATATTTTATTTCTTATTTTTTCCATTTTAAATCTCTTGAAATATCAATTGTATTTTGTCTTTATATGACCTATAGTTCTATTTCTTAGTGACTTTTTTCCAGAAGAACAAAAAAAAAAAAAAAACAGTTTGCTTTTGTGTGTGTTTGTGTGTGTGTGTGTGTGTGTGTGTGTACTGAGTGAGCAAGAACTCTAACAATTTCCAAGGTATATAGATGATACATTAGTAGTTCAAGATGTTGATAGAACAGTTACCATACCATTATGAAGGTCTGAGAACCAGAAGAGATAATGGTAAAGTTCCAGTCTGAAGGTTAGACAACTCAAGTTTGAGGAAGATTTTGTGTTTCAGGTCTAATCTGGAGGCTGGATTAAAAACTACCATCAAAACTCAATGTGAACAGGGAGGAGAAATTCCATCTTTTTAATAGAGTGTTATCTTTTTTGTTTTATGCAAGCCTTGAGCTGTTTGGATGTGATCAATCATTATTAAGAAAAGCAGGGCTGGAGAGATGGCTTAGCGGTTAAGGCGCCTGCCTGCTAAGCCTAAGAACGCTGGTTCCAATCTCCAGGTCCCACGTTTAGCTAGATGCAGTGACACAAGGGCGCAATGCCGCACTTGGCCACAAGGGGGCGCACACATCTGGATTTCGTTCACAGCAGCTGAGACTGCTGGCGCGCCCATCTCTGTCTCTCTCTCCCTCTGTCTATCTCTCTCTGTGTCTCTCTCCAAAAATAAATAAAATAATAAAAAAAATTTAAAAAAAGAAAAGAAAAGCAGTCTATTTGTTGTATTTTATTTACTTATGTATTATTTTAATACAAACACCTTCATAAATATACCCATATTAATTATGACCAAATGCCTAGATGTCCCATAATACAATTAAGTTGACAAATAAAATTTCTCATTACATACAGTTCACTAATAAACGTTTTCTTGTTATGTTAACTTAGTATTTACAGAGAAAGGACCAAGAAAGCGAAAATTCATATATCTCAAGCCTAGAATCTTCTATTTTTTCATGATTGTGCTAAACATTTGTAGCATATATATGCACAATTTCTATCAATTTTATGGAATTATATACAAAAATGTTTTGCACAAACAGCATCATGTTCTTCTCTACAATATTTTCATCTTTCCAACTTGAAACTCTGAACCTAATACAAAGTAACTTTGTCTGCCAAAGCCCTCTTCTCCCAGAAACAACCATAGTATTGTAGTCTCTGTAAATTTAACTGTTGCAGAAACCTCATATAATAGTGATCATCCCAGACTTGCCTTTTTGTGACTTTGTTTATCATTTAACCCAATATCATGAAGATTCTTCCATGTAGTAGCATATGTAAAAATCTATTTTAAAGATGATTAATTTTTGATTACATGCACATAACACACATTGTTTGCACAATCATTTGTTTCATTGAGCATTGTGGTGTTTCTCCTGTTTTCAAATTCTTTTTTTTTTTCTATTAAACTGGACATACAAATATCTATTCAAATATGTACTTTAGGTTATAGTTTTTGTATTTCTGGAAGTGAAGTTTGTAGGTCATATGATCATTCTATGTTTTTCAGGAATCATCACAGTTGTTTTCTACACAGGCTCAAGTAATTTTGTATTTGAAGAAGTAATACACAACGAGTTGCAAATTTCTTCACATTCTCACCAAAGTTTTCTTTTGTTTCTTTTTTAAGTAATATATTGTCTCATAGGTATGGAATGTCTATAACTGTGATTTTTTTCATTACATTTCCCTAATTACTAGTGGTGTTGAGAATATTTCCAGGTGTTTATTGGATTTTTGTATAACTTCTTTTGAAAAATATCTGCTAAATTATTTTGCATATTTTAATTGGATTGTTTAATTTATATTGTTAGTTTTTGGAATGCTTGATATATTCTGGATATCAATGTTTTATTAGGTGTATGTTTTGCAAATTCCCCTCCTTCATCATGAGTATGATTTTTTTAACATTCTTGGAATTGTAATTTAATGAGCAAAAGTGTTAATTTTGAAAAAGTCTATCTTAGTTATATTTCTTTTGTTGCTTATTTTTTGTTTTTTTTTTTCCAAAAATATCATTGGTGAATATAATTTCCACTATGATTCCTTCAATTCTTTTAAATTTTACGTTCGGTCATCAATCCATTTTGCCCTTAGTAGAAGGTAAGAATCTCACTTTTTTTCCCTTAAATATGTAGTTTTCATATCACCAGTTATTCAAAAGCCTGCTCTTTCTCCCTCTAATAACACTGATAATCTATAAAAATGACCTTTATTCATTCAAAAGTTCATTATTTCTACATGATTTCATTATATATGTATATATATAAGCTTCATATAAATATAGATATATTTTAATAGCTATAGGTTTATAATACATTTTTAAATTAAGAAGTAAGAGACCCCCAACTGAGTTTTATTTTTGAGATCATTTTGGTTATTTAAAGAAACTTGTGATTTCACGTAAATTTTAAGAGTTTTTTTTTTTTTTTTTTTTTGTATTTTCCTGAAAAAAATACTGGATTTTTATGAGAATTACACTGAATATGTAGATCACTGTGAGAGTATTGACATTTTAGCAAAACTAAATGGTCGAATCCATAAATATATTTTTCCTGTTTTGTGCATTTTTATTGTCTCTCAGCAGTATTCATTGTAGAATAATTTTAACTCCTTAGTTCAATTTATTCCCAAATATTTTCACACTATGTTCAGTAAAATTCTTTCATTGACTTACTTTACAAGTTGTTCATTGTTAATGGATATACTATAGTTTTATTTGTGCATTGATTTTGTATCATGCAATGTTGATAAATTTGCTTATTAGTTCTAATAGGATTTCTATGGACTATTTAGGATTTCCTCTTACACAATAATTCATATCATCTGTATTTTTAAGCTTGTTTATTATAAAAAGTTCAAATAATTGTCAGCATCAGCTGAAATATTTATATTTTCCCTTCATGCTGCTAATATAGTTTGTTACATTGATTGAATTTTGTATAGTTGACTTCCATCAATTTTAGGAAGTAACTCACATAGGCATGGTAAGTAGTTCTTTTAATACATAGTTAAGTGCTATCTTTTGGCATTTTTAGAGTATTTTGGACAACAACCTTCATAAGAAATATTGGCTCATAACTGTTTTTCCATATAATTTATACAAAACTTTTATATTAGTTTAATGCTGGTACAATAAAAGAAGTTATGAAGTATTTCATATTCTTCAAATTTTGGAAGATATTAAAATATTAGTTTTAATTCTTCTTTAAATGTTTTTTAGAGTTCATAACTGACATCATCTAGCCTTGGAATAATATTTGTTGTTAAGTTTTGATTGTTTACTAAAATCATTACCAGTCATAGACTTATGTCTATTTTCTATTTTTCATGATTCAGTAGTGTTATTTCTCTTTCTAGATATCTGTCCACTTAATGGAGGTTATCCATTTTGCCTGTGTAATAATATTCAAAATACTGCCTATTTTATTTGTATAAAATTGAAACAAATGCCCACCTCTCTCAATTCTAACTTTAGATATTTGACTCATCCCACTTTTCCAAATAAATATAAAAATGGATGAATTCATCTTTGTAAAGAACTAACTCTTGTTATCTATGTTTTTCTACTTTGTTTATCTCAGCTTAATATTATCTAATTTCTTCCACTGAGTTTAAATTTGTTTTTTCTCTGTTTCTCATTCTGCAAGGTATGTAACTTGAGTATTTAATCTGTTTTAATGTAAACATTACACCTATAAATATCCCTGTTTAAACAGATTCTGTTACATCTCATAAGTTTTAATATGTCTTTCTCTTTCATTTGCCTCAAGATATTTTGCAATTTCTCCATTGCTACTTATCTTATATTTAAATATGAGTTTTTCATGCTTTTTATATAGGTTAACTTTCTGGGATTTCCTTTGTTTTTTTCTAGTTTCATCCCATTTTGATCATGGAAATTTCTCTAATTTCAATCTCTTCTAAATTATAAAAAAATTGTAAAATAATATGTAATATATTTGGTTGTCTTACATCCACATGTACTTGAAAAAAAGTATTATTACTGAACCAGGTCTATTTTGTTTATTTTACAGTATAACAATCAATGATATTGTTTATTCCCAAGAAGACCAAGGGTGGAATGCAGACTGGATCTTAAATCCACCTCTCTAATGACGTAGTTTAGTTATATTTATGGGATAAAAGCAAAATTCCAGGAGTTGGGGGGGAGTGATCAGAGGTGAAGTAACCATTGGTTTAACCACGCACAACCAAACTTACTGTATTCTCAAAACACTTTGGTGTTAGTCTAATTTGAAGGTAGACTTTGTGTGTTGGTTCCTGACATGAAAAGTTTACCAGTGGACACTTGTCGTGGACTAAGTGAAGAAGACTTAGTGGTTTTGTAAAAAGTAGCCATCATGTCCCTGAAATGTACCACAAAAGTTTTTTTATTACCATGAGCAGCTTTTCAGAGGTTCAGTCAATAGCAAATTCAATGAGAGATTAATTGCATATTGCTCAATTACAATTTCCAAAATCACTAATTTTAGAGTGAACTAAAGCAAATAACTGAAAGTAAGTAAAGCTAGATGGTTTACTTATATTCTCCCTCAGTTTCAATCCTCAATTGTCTGTTTATTCTTCATTCATGAGATATTTAGGGTGATAAGTTATCTGGCTACTTCCAGCTAAAGTGAAAGGTTGATCTGGATTAGATGAAACTGTTTAGAACTTATTTTGAAATATTCATAGTTTGTCTGGAAAGTTGGAAAACTAGTACTAAACAATTTTTCTTTGTTTGATAAGTATTATATATGAAGTGGACAAGTCTTGAACAATGGGTGAAGTATTACATTTAAAAGGGAGCAAAGTCATCAGCCTAAAATTAAAAGTATTATTGTAACTGGTGACTGGAGAGATAGCTTAGCAGTTAAGGCACTTGCCTGAAAAGCCAAAAGACCACAGTTCGATTCCCCAGGACCTAAGTAAGCCAGATGAACAAGGTGGCACATGTGTCTATGTGTCTGGAGTATGTTTGTAGCAGCTGGAGTCCCTGCTGTGTCTATTTTTCTCTCTCCCTCCCTCTCTTTCTCTCAAATAAGTTAAAAAACAAATAGTATTATTGCAACTGTAAGGCAGAATGTACTCAACTAAATAACTTATATTGATGGACCAATCTCTTTCTTTCCAAATGGCTCCATAGTCACATCTCATTGAAAAAGTAACTTGGAATCAGAGAAAATCATTATCCTTGTCCCTTTTGCTCCATCAAAGAAAAAAAAAAATATATATATATATAGTTGTGAGCTACTCCAAGGGAATGTATCCACTTCACCTAGTCAACCACAAATGGTTGAAATAAGTTCTCTCTTAATTGTTAAATCCAACTCTTTTAAATAATAACATGTTTTCTCATATTATACAGACTTTTTGGGGGGAGGTCAGGTGGCTTTCCAATATGCAAGAGACCTAAAGCAAAAGTGACATTAGTCAAACTGAAGGGTTCATTTCCTCATCTTTTTTTTTTTTTTGGTTTGTTTGTTTTTCTTTTTAGAGGTAGGGTCTTACTCTAGCTCAGGCTGACCAGGAATTTACTAAGCAGTCTCAGGGTGGCCTCACTCATGGCCATCCTCCTACCTCTGCCTCCCGAGTGCTGGGATTAAAGGCATGCCCAACCACACCCGGCCATTTCCTCATCTTTTAAGAGTTTCATAGAAGAGCTAGTCTGTTAGTCAAAATTTCAGGATCTAGATATGCTAGAACATTGTCATACCCATAACCCATGCAATGGTGTCCTGGGAGTGTTCATGCTACATTTTCTAATGACTCTCTTAGTAGGGATTGGCCTTCTTTGTGCAGAGGAAGCCCAAAACATAGACATTGAGCAAACCATTGAGAGAACTGGTCCCCTTTCTTATAGATTTGTTTAAAAATGTAAAGTCAGAATTTTGTTTTATTCTAAGGTCTATTTGATCCGACTAACATCAAGGATGTTGTGGTAGTTTAAATACATGTCCCCCAATATATTCAGTGTTTTACTTTATAGTTTGCATCTGCAATCACCTTGCTAGAGGCAAGGTCACTGGGGGCCTGGTCTTAAGGTGTGGTGATGGTTTGAGATTCCATTGTAAAGATATGCAAAGTGTGCCTAGCAGGAGTTCCTGAAGTGTGCTGTGTGACCTTTTGGCTGTTGTTTTTGCTCTGTGTGCTGTGGTGGCTGGTTGGCTTTTGCTCTCTCTGCTTGGCCCTGTGAAGGCCAGTTGCTTCTCCTGCCATTATGGAACTTCCCCTAGATTTGTAAGCTTCAATAAATAATATCCCTTCCTCCATAACTGTGCCTGGTCTGGAAGTTCATCTCAGCGAACCTGAAGCTGTCTGCAACAGTAAAGTGGTACCGAGGAGTGTGGGGTGAGATGAACCAGATCGTGTGGATGTTCGTCTTTTGGAACCTTTGTTTTGGAGGAATGGGCATGGACTTGGTGCTTGCAACTGAAGATGCCTTCTGGAATGGTAAGCCAAGTTTTATGGACTATTCTGATGAGAGTTTGAGAATGCTAAGTGCAGACAGTATTGAACTTCGAGGCTTGGCTTATGAGCTTTCTAAGGGGAAGGAAAGATGGCAGAGGACTTTGTTGGAACTGGGCTGCTGGCATAAGGGATGGCTACGTTCTGCTATCCAGGTCCGGAAAGTTTGATCAAGGTTAAATTTGTAATGGACTGATGTGCTTGGCTAAAGATATCGGACTGAAATTTTAAGATTTTTGAGTTGGAAAACCTGAAGCAAGCTAAAAGTAGAGGCACTGAGACTGGTTAAGCTGCTATTGTCTACACATTAGCAATCTTAAGGAAGGTGGAAGGAAGGTGGCCTGACGACTGATTTACATTAAAACAATGGAGAGGATGCCTGAGGAAAGACTGTTAAAAATGCAAATTCTTGGAAAGAGCTGACTGGAGAAGGAACCTGCTGTTCAAGGCTGTGGTTTATTTCATCCCTGGATTAAGAATATGGCTGTGTCCTGCACACCTGGTATTAGTTTTGGAAGCATGAAAAATGCATGGAGTGGTCATGAATTGCACACGGTTCCAGGAGCCCCTGCTGAGATGCGGCATGAAGCAGGGCATGAAGACCCTCACGAATAGGCTGGAAGAGCCTTTTGGAAGATGGACTGTGGGTTGCATGGAGACCTGAAGATGTTTTGGATATACCAGGACTGTGCAAAAGGACTACCATGGAGTGCAGTGTTGAACTGGGATGAAAGTTTTCCCTGGCGACTCTGCCCAGCTGGAGGGGCGGAATTGGTAAACATGGAGACTGTCAGTCTCTGGTTATATTGAACTTGAACTGCAGAAGTTTGATGACTGTTGATGGTGGTTGAGTTTGCATTGTTTTACTTTCTCCTTGCTATGCCTTATACCAGTTAAAAATGTTTACTCTGTGCCTTTACATGTTGAAAGTATTTAACTTGTTTGATCTTACAGGACTCACTATCTTAAGTTCATCAAGACTGTGAGAACCTTTGAAATTTGACTGAGTACAATTTACAATGTGTGATAGTTATAAATCTATTGGGGGCCAGGAGCTAAATATATTGGGGGCCAGGGGCGGAATGTGGTAGTTTGAATACATGTCCCCCAATATATTCAGTGTTTTACTTTATAGTTTGCATCTGCAATCACCTTGCTAGAGGCAAGGTCACTGGGGGCCTGGTCTTAAGGTGTGGTGATGGTTTGAGATTCCATTGTAAAGATATGCAAAGTGTGCCTAGCAGGAGTTCCTGAAGTGTGCTGTGTGACCTTTTGGCTGATGTTTTGCTCTGTGTGCTGTGGTGGCTGGTTGGCTTTTGCTCTCTCTGCTTGGCCCTGTGAAGGCCAGTTGCTTCTCCTGCCATTATGGAACTTCCCCTAGATTTGTAAGCTTCAATAAATAATATCCCTTCCTCCATAACTGTGCCTGGTCTGGAAGTTCATCTCCGCGAACCTGAAGCTGTCTGCTACAGATGTCATCCACATATTGGAGAAAAATCCCCTCTTAAAATTGGAGTGCTTTCAATTGTTTGTGGTGGCACATGCCTTTAACCCCAGCACTTGGGAGGCAGAGGTAGGAGGATGGCCGTGACTCCGAGGCCACCCTGAGACTACATAATGAATTCCAGGTCAGCCTGAGCTAGAGTGAGGCCCTACCTTGAAAAACCAAAAATAATAAATAATAAATAAATAAATGTGTGTTCTCAAATTTGTGATTAAAATTTTGTCAAAATTAGTATGGACATTCCTTTTTAAAACATTTATTTACATATTTGAACAAGAGAGAGAAAAGTTAAAAGAGAAACAGAGACAGAGAGAACAGGCACACCAGGCCTTCTCACCTCTACAAAGATGAACTGCAGATACATACCACCACTGTGCATCTAAGTGAGTAATGGATAATCAAACCCAGGCTGGTAGGATTTACAAGAAAATGCCTTTACCCACAGAATCATCTCTCTAGCCCCACTGCTGATGTTCTTAAAGTACTGAATGAGAACATTCCAAGTATATTGTTTTTTAACTCCAGTCTCTATATCTTTCCAGACAAACAGTTGTGGGAACCAATACCCAGGGATTTACCAATGAATGTGTCTTTGATATCCAGAACTGTGTACCATCTGAAGTCTCTAAGCAAGGTAGTAAATCAAGAATACAGATTGGATACCACCTGATGGATATCTTCCATTATCTGGCCATCCTTAAGTCTCACAGAAAGTGATACTCTCATATGACCAGCTTCTTTTGTACATGATACATTTGGGTGAATGAGGGTGGGTGTGGTTATATTTAGGAGAGTTATAATTCAGGTCAAACATCTCTAATAGCAGAATTTTACGTTGGTATTGTTATGGATTTGAGAGCAATGGGGGATTTCTTGGCACAGGTGGGCTTAATTCTAGGGGCTAAGGTAATGACAAATTCAATGGTAACCAGTGCCAGTGTGAGTCAGTGGGTCTTGAGTTCATGTCCGATGCCAAAGTGAAAGTAAGGATTGCAGGCAAACATCTGAGAAGGGCAAAAATAAATGTTATCAAGAAAATATAGGAAAAAACTCTGAAGAAAATGGGAAGTCCCCCCCCCTAAAAAAAAGAGAGAGGGAGTTGCCACATGGTCTTGGTCTAGCAGTTCATGATATTGTCTTAGTAAAGGGAAAACTATGCCTCCCAACTCTTTAGCATATCTTTAGGTGTGGAGTAGTCTCTTGACCAGTTTAATGATTGATAGGCTTCATGCAGGGCCAGAAGACATTGTTGCTCTGGTCAGAAAGAATGGCTCTTCCCTTAATGGGCATAAACAAAATTAAAACAAAGTCCTCGGTAGTTCCAACCTCCTTTTTATTTTGTGTTTTAAACCTATGGAGGAGCAATTGTGTTGTCTCCCTGGAAGCCTGTATGTGGAGGTTTCTCCATTAATGACCTGCAAACCTACAGTCTGTTTTGTTACCTATCAGTTTGTAATATTTCACACTTCCAATTTTAGACTCAGGGAAAATTTGAATATATATATATATATATATATATATATATATATATATATATATATATATTTCTATCACATCCTCACATCCTCTCATTTGCCCATATATCTTTCATTTTCTAAAATTCCTCTGTAATCTGTACAAACTTGTATTTTGATCAGTATTTTGTGATAGTTACTAATAGTAAATGATATAAAGGAACTGTTCCTTCATATTCTTCTTCACATATTTACTTGTGCATGAGGTTGTCCCATTGACTCCATTTTAGTTCTGACATCTTTCATATTTCTATGACATTCTACACTGTTAATTGTTTTTTTTTTTTTTTTTGCTGAAGATATTACTAATAATTTTTCCTGTAGTTGTAGCTTGATTGCCCCTTATTGACAAGGTAGACCTTTCTCATTTGTTACTCTGATATGGTCCGATGTTGGGGAGAAACTGATTGATAGCACTATATGTCAAAACACTTTTATCTACTTACAACAATGAAGGGGAGTGGGATTGAATTTGAAGGTAAGTTTAACTGCAGTAGTTTATTGAGTTCAACTGTCCATGTTCTATCAGTGATGGTTACCATCTGAAAACACTCAACAGATTACTTTGTGTGAAATTATACTTAATTATTTTTTTAATTTATATTATTCTAATTTTACATTCATAATGGTCACTCGATTATCCTCCTCCCTATCCTTCCTCTTCCAAAGGGACCCTCATCAATGGGGAATGTGGGTCATGCATTGTGGGGGTAGTCAAGAGTTATGGGGGATTGGCCAAGTCTCTGTGCATAATGCCCCAATTTGTGGCTCTAACATTCTTTCCGCCCCTCTTCCGCAAATTTCCCTGAGCCACATTGGGGTCATTTTAGTTCTACTTCAGTGATGAGGTCTTGGGCACCTCTGTGTCTCTGGATATCTGGCTTAGTAGGAGTTGGATGTTCTCTGTGTTTATCTCCTTCAGCCTTTTTCTGGTATCGTGATCACCAAGAATGCTGTACTCTTATCCTTCCCCCGCATTACTCTATGGTTTCAGCTGGGGCCCTGGTGAGGTGTGATTGGCTGATCCTCCCTTCAGGTTCGTTTTCCATCTGAAAAAAGATAAGCAAATTTTCTAATGGAGAGAGAAGTTAGTACTAGATAGATGGGATGACCATAGATACCTTGGAGGGAATTTTATATGCATAGGCCCTCTTCTAGCCCACATTTGGTGGTATTTTTATTGGAGACTGTGCTCATTTTTTGTACATGGTTTTGACTTATTTCCCAGTTCCAACAATGAGTTCCAGTCCACTGAGTGGATCTATTAGCCAAATCAAGAGCAGTTGGTTGCCCACCATGGCTGTGTGCCACTACTGCACTTGTTTAAGCATTACATCAGGTTGTTTCTTGCTGGGTATCTTAGACTGCAAGTTGTTTGGACTGATGTCGGACATTTTCCCCCAGTTGCTCGTGTAGCACCCTCTGGCACTATACTAGCTAAACTGTCTGGGGACTGACCCTCTTGACATAGGAGTGGGAAAAGACTTCCTGAACAAAACCCCAGCAGCTCAGGAAATTAAACAATCACTCAACCATTGGAATCTCATGAAGCTGAAAAGCTTTTTCACTGACAAATATACTATAACCAAAGCCAGCAGATTACCCACAGAATCGGAGAAAATTTTCACCAGATATACAACTGATAGAGGCCTAATTTCTAGAATCTACAAAGAACTCCAAAGCCTAAACCATCAATCATCAAACAACCCACTCAAAAATGGGGCAGACATTCTCTATCTGTCTTCCTCTCCCCCTCTCTCTGTCTCTCTCTGTGTCTCTCTCCAAAAATAAATAAAATAATAAAAAAAATAAAAAAAAAAAAAAAAAAAAAAAAAGGGGCAGAGAACTGCACAGGGAGTTTTCAGAGGAAGAAATACAAATAGCAAACACACATTTAAGAAAATGTTCAACATCCCTAATCATCAGGGAAATGCAAATTAAAACAACTGTGAGATTTCACCTTACCCCAATAAGAATGGCTAACATTAAAAAAAAAAAGAAAACAAGCTGTGAGTGGTGCAGCACGCCTTTAGTCCCAGCACTGGGAGGCAGATGTAGGAGGAGCACCATGAGTTCGAGGTCACCCTGAGACTACATAGTTAATTCCAGGTCAGCCTGGACCAGAGTGAGACCCTAGCTCGAAACCCTCACCCCCAAAAAAAAAAAAAACAAATGCTGGAGAGGCTGTGGAGAAATAGGAACAAGCTTTAACTGCTGGTGGGAATGTAAAATGGTTCAACCATTATGGAAAGCTATATGGAGACTCCTGAAAAGGATGACCATAGACCTGCCAACAGATCCAGCTATTCCCTTACTGGGCATTTACCCTAAAGGCTCCAAACCTCAGATCAGAGACATTTGCTCAACCATGTTTATAGCTGTTCAATTCATAATAGCATAGAGCTGGAATCAACCCAGACATCCATCATTAGATGAATGGATAAGAAAGATGTTGTATATCTATACTATGGAATTCTATGTAGCAGTAAGGAAAGATGAAATAATGAAATTTGAAAAAAAAATGGTCAAACATGGAACAGATCATCCTCAGTGAGCTCACCCAATCACAAAAAGATAATCATTGCATGGTCTCGTTTATCTGTCGCTCCTAACCTGAATCCACCTGAGATGAGGCCAAACCTAATAAGCACTATGAGGACCAGACAATAGTGAGGGTGGGATGGAGGGAAGGTAAGAGTGGGAATGAGCAAGAGGGTGGGAGGGAGGACAAGGGGGGGGATACAAATAGGGACCCAAAAGGAAATGATACTATAAAACCCTTTATTATGAGCAACAGGCTAAAACATTGATCCTTCAGCTGGCCCACAGAGGGAACACCTGAACCACAGGAAACTGGGGAGAACATCATGAAGACCAACCTTAATTTTTTCCTGCTTTCCTTTCTCTTCTCTCTCCCTCTCTCTACCTTTCTCCCCATCTCCTCTCTATCCTCACTTTCTCTTTTATATTATCTATCTTTTTCTCCCCACACGTTCCTAGGCATTGACTTATAACTCCCAGCACCAGCACGGGGTTAACTTTCACAATGAGCTGTTGATCCGAGAGACCTACAAGGTTTCCCAAAAGAAACAGATTACTATCAGAGTTCTTGATGACCCACCAAAGGTTAATGGTAAGACCCTACTGTACTTAATATTTTTGATAGGCAACAGTTATAAAGTTTTAAGAGGAAAATATAAATTTAATATTTTTGTATAATTATATAAGTTATTTCCTCAAAGATATACACAAAGGTTTGTCTCCTTGGAGATTATAGATCTTATCAAGTTGACAATACTAATCATTACACCTCACCCAAAACTGCATTATATATTTGTGACATATGTCACATAGTGAACATTCACATTCAAAGGGAAGAATGAAGACATAATAAGGAAAGATTAGAGAAAAGAAGACCAAAACCCATCAGACAAGCACAGAATCCTATAGCTCTATGTCAGGAATCTAGGAGTTATGATGAAAATATCAAGACTACAAATGGCTTGTGTAGTCCCATCTCTTCTGTTCTGTTGCTTGTAGCACAAATATTCTGTCTCTTGTCCTAGCTCTACTCCATGCATGCAGCTTTCATCAATGGATACCTCATGACTGTGGAATCTCCAACATCCTGGGGTTCCCTTGTAAGTTAGATTTCACCTTCAAAATTTTACACAATGGCCTCATGGGGCCTCCTTGAAGGGAATTCAATGCAGCCACACATATTTTGGTGTTAGAGACTTTTTATAACTTATCAAAAGCCTCCATGACTCCTTTACTATTGCAACTACTATGCCTATAAAACCACTACCACATACATGACACTGTCAAGTCTCATGCTAGCTTAATATATATAGCCTGCCCCCCTTGAACCACAGTTACAATGGCCCCTGTGTGTCTTACACTCTGATCCTTACCACTTCTGACTAATCTTGGCTTGAAATCTATTTTTATCAGCTTATTTTCAACCCCCTTTGCTTAATTGACTACTATCCTGTGATTATTTTCATTTTCTTATTTTATAAAGCAATATTTTGCATTTTTGAAATCTGCTTTTATTTTTGTAGTACCATTATTTGTAGTTCCCTGTTCCCAATATATTTCCTAAATGTAAACAAAAGCACTTAACTTTTTTTTCTGATGACTCAAAGAGAACATTTTGTTGACTTGCTTTTTGCTGAATTATTTTCATTATTTCTTATACATAGTGTATTTTTTGAATGTCAGGGAGTAAAATTCATAAGAAAAACAATACCTGAGGTTATTCCATGTCTAGGAAACAGGTGCCATTATCTAAATACAATTTGTATTTATCATGGGCAGATGTTCATGTGTACCACAAGCACCAGATCACTATGCAGCAATACAAGGATTCCATTCTTACGGCTTATTTTTGTAGTATGAATTTAAGGTGAAGATGCTATTATCGTGGTTCAGTGTCCTTTATTTGGTGTGTTTCATTTCAGCCTTGAACTGTTCCAACTAAACCACTTTATACTATAGTTTCCCAGTGATTATAAAGATAAAAAAGCACCCTATTTCTTTTTTGAAATTTACACTGTTGTTATAGGAGTAAGGGTCTCAGATTTGTGGGATAGCCCATGATGCTCTGGCTTTTGTTTGCCATTACTTACATCTTTATAGATGAAAATCAATATTAAATGTTTCCAATCTTGTAAAAACCAGCATGAGAAAAAAGCATTTCATTTCTTTCTTACTATTTTTTCTTTTCCTGATAATTATTTTCTATCTTGCCGATTTTTCAATAATTTAAAATTTAGGGCAAGAATTTCATCTACCATCTTTATTTACAGTAGGGATATTAATTTGACATATAGATGGCTGCATTATTTTAACCAAAGAAGAATATAGTTTTTTTCATAATCATAGGGTTTAATTTAAGCAGGATCTTATTGAAAATCCAAAATTAATAGATTAAATGAAAGCATAAGCAAAAAATCTACATAATATATTTTATGAATCACTTGCATATCAGATGAGTATCAAAATGAGGATTCCTGTGTTACATCTAAAACATAGTGGATAAAGGGTTAAGGGTCTATCCTAGTGTTCTATATTCTTGTCTTCTACCACAAGAAATTCATAGGCATATAAAATTATAGCACTTTCTATTTAAATCTAAGATGAAAATAATTTATTTTTTCATATAGTCATAAATTAGTTTCATTATTTGAAAAAACAGGGAATAGAACCCTCAATGAAAAAGATCAGATATTTAAATGGTGCTCCAGGGCTTTGACAAATTATAAAAATGCAAATTAATTTTACACATTAATAACAACATAACTTTTCTGTAATTAGACAAATATAATTGATACTTAAAATATGTACTAATTATAACCAATAAATATATAACCAATACAAATATAACAGATTAAATGCATTAAATAAAATCATTTTATGATTTTGATCATATTTTTAATCAAACATGGAATTTGGAAGGTATACAAACAGCTTTCTAACAATGCAATTCAAAGCAAAGCCCTGTGAAATGATTTACCTGGCATGCCAAAGAACAAATATCTTTAATTTTGTGAAGAGCACCTCAGGGAGTCTGACAAGACAAACCTCAGGGTGCAATCTTTCTCCCTCAAATAAATGGCTACTGCTGTGCTATTCACCCATGTGCCTTTCACCTGCTGACTTTCTGTGCCTGATATTGTACTAGGCATTTTAGAGGCAGCTTCTCTTGAATGTAATATAGTCCACATAGCAGAACCTTACATCTCTCTTATGGCTAAAAGCTAAGTTACTGGTGTGAATGAAAATCTTTATTTTAGGTGGTGTTATACATGAAAGGAAGAATATTTTTGAAGAATCTGAAAATGGATGTTATATGATAGCTGCAGTCAAGACAGCCTATAAATGTAAAGCAGTTTTCCACAAATAATTTCAGAATTTTGGGTAATGAATGCCACTTTTCAAATTTATAAATTAATCATCTTGAACAACGAGAAATGAATGACATCCAAAAAGAGAGCATTCAGTGTAGGAGTGGGAGAGAGGGGACATACCACAATGGGAATATGACAAATTTCCAATGTGTTCATATGTTAAAAATTTTAATAAAAAATAAAAAAATAAGCACTGTTCTTTAGAACAGTAAAGGACCTTTGCAACTAGGTGTTAACTTGAAGAGTCATCAAGTCTACACATTTACAAATTTAAATTGAACTTATTTTACTCTAGATTAGAGAGATACATACATAGATGATTAATAGGTATGAACAAAATAGATAACTAATCCAAAATAACATCAGGAAGCTTCCTTTTGAGAGCTTAAGCCAAAATAATGCACATATAGCAATTAATGAAACACTTACATCTTGGTTATTCACCAGGGATTATTTCTCATATTTCTCATTCAACAACTTACCATAAGAAATATAAAAAGTGAAGGAAGGGGTTGGGGATTTAGCTCACTGGATGAGCGCTTGCCTAGCAAGCACAAGGCCCTGGGTTCGGTCCTCAGCACCAAAAAAAAAAAAAAAAAAAAAAAAAAAAAAAAAAAAGTGAAGGAAGATCTTTGTCAATAGCTTGGATTGTATATATAGCTTAGGGTCAGGGTCAGTAAAAATCATATATCATATACAGGAAGACAATATATTTTCAGTTTAAAATATTGTGATTATAAGATATGTTTCACTAAATTATAATCTATATTGTAAATCACTGATAATTACTTATCCAATATCTACTTTTTTCTTACTAACAGCTGTATTGTGGGGTGATTTTTAAAATGTTGTAATACTTTACTTCTCAGCTTTCTGTGTATCTAGTATAAATAATTTGACAAAATTGTGATACATATATACACAATTATGTGTACATTAGGGATTTGGGAAGAAAAATATATATGTATTCCTTTTGTATTCCCTAAATGCAGTATGCATGTTATAAGTGCATCCACCACTTTGTTACCTTGAATATAACAAGTCAGCACTAAGAATGACTTTACAGAAAGATAAAAGAATCCTGCGTATCAGGTCACTAGGTTTCTCCTTTATATTCTGAATGAAATTCTTATTTGATATTTCTCTCCACTGTGGTAATACAGAATTTTGTTGTCAATAATGTATAATGAAATTGCATTCTTGGTCATATCACATAAATTGTGAATTCTTAACTCTATGAAATTTCATAGTGAGCAGAGAAATATACATATCATCAATGTCAAGAAGAAAGTAGAAACAAAAATTTGTTTTCTATCCTCGTCACTATTGATCTGTCACTAAACAGTGACTTGTTTTATGTTTGTTCAACATTGTATT
Organism: Orientallactaga sibirica; assembly: GCA_036365145.1. Classification (NCBI taxonomy): domain Eukaryota; kingdom Metazoa; phylum Chordata; class Mammalia; order Rodentia; family Dipodidae; genus Orientallactaga; species Orientallactaga sibirica. The sequence goes on along the minus strand of JAEOAD010002325.1, from coordinate 2,882,021 downwards.
TCTGAAATTAAGCTATTATGTTGCTTACTTATATACATTTTTTAAGAAAACTTGAAGTCTTGTTATCACCAAGAATGGCACATTCAATCCTTACTTATTCTCAGCACTTTGACTATTTACTTCCTGATCAACCCTTACCCCTGTAAAAATAAGCAGAGAGGAAGGGAGTGAGCAGGACAGAGAGATAAGAGGGTAATGGGGATTTGAATACAATCAGAATATAGAGTATGTATGTATGAAGTCACAAATACTCCAAAATACAGCAGGGCATGGTGGCACACACCTTTTTTCCCAGCACTTGGGAAGACAGAGTAGGATTGCTATGAGTTCACGGTCAGCTTGGGACTACAGAGGGTGTTGCAGATTGGTCTGGGCTAGAGTGAGATGCTACCTCAAAGCATCCAAAAAGTACTCCAAAATAAAATATTAAAAGAATCACTAAGAGCATTCCAGACTCGAACAAACAAACAAAAAAAGAATTAATGGATATTTTACCTGAGGTAATTTTTAAATTTTTGTAATAAATTAATACAAAATGAATGAGCTTCCTTATGATATATTAATACTTAGATTCATTTTCTCTTTCTGCTCCCCTCTTCCCCATCTCCCTGTATCCCCATTCCATATTCTTGGCCATATTCTCACCTACAGAATACACATAACTTACATTTTGCCAAACCTTCTATTGAGTTGTCTGATTTTTTTCAAATATATAATGAGAACTTTAAGCTGAGGAAATGGCTTAGTGGTTAAGGTGTTTGCCTGCAAAGCCTAAGGATCCCAGTTCATTTCCCCAGGATCCATGTAAGCCAGATACACAAGTGGGCGCGTGTCCCCGGAGTTTGTTTGCAGTGGCTGGAGGCCATGGCGCAGCCATTCTCTCTTCCCTGTCCTCTCTCTCTCTCTTAAATAAATAAATAAAATAATGAGAACTTTAGAAAGTGCATTCCATGTCTGAGAATATCGTTCAGTGTTAGATCTTTTGCCTAACATTAAAGAGGCCCTGGATTGATTCCTAGCACTAACAGCCATATATGTATGTGTGTGTGTGACATATATGTGTGACACACATGTATCGGTTCTTTATTATATGTATATATTACATATATTCTTCTACAAAGTAGCTTATTTTTCTTCTTTTAATATGACATTATGAAAAATATAAGTTATCTTTACTTAGATTATTAATTTATGATAAAGTAAGATTATTTTATACAGATTTATAATTCATGATTTCTGATAGTTTATGTCATTCATATTTGTCATTGTTTATGTCGTCTATAATTAGTAATCATTTTAAAAAAAGATTTATTTTTATTTATTTATTTATTTATTAGAGACAGAGAGAGAGAGAGAGAGAAAGAGAGAGAGGGAGAGAAATAGAGAGAGAATGGGCATGCCAGGGCCTCTAGCCACTGAAAACTCACTCCAAATGCATGTGCCACCATGTGCATCTGGCTTATGTGGAAACTGGAGAATCGAACCTGGATCCTTAGGCTTTGCAAGTAAGCACCTTAACCACTAAGCCATCTCTCCAGCCCACAAATCTCTTTTATTTACACATAAATACTAAAATCTCTGTCAATTTCCAAAATTTGTTGGTATTTTATTTAAATATTAGATCTTTAATTTGTGGGGAAATATTAACAGCATTTACAACTATGTTTTAAAAACATTTTCCCTTCCATTAATTTATATTTTAGTTAGTTTCTCTGAAAAATATTACTATCTTCATTGAACAATAATTATGCATATCTGTCAAATTTAAACCTAAAGAGCATGTATGGTTTTGATAATTTAATTAGCATAAATCTTAATTTTCTATATTGTGGATGATGTATGAGAATGAAATTCACTTTTTATATTGATATTATATAGAAAACATAATCATTTCTTATGTAATTCTAATACTCTTTCTGTGAAAATACATACGCAAATGTGCATATGCTATGTCTTCTTTCTCAGTGTTTTTGCATTATTTCTTATTACACAATTTCATTATTTACAACGTTTCAGTACAACAGTGTGGATTGTGGTTCCATTTCCATTCTCAACCACAGATTGGCTGAATGAATATGCTTTAGCTGTAGTTTATGGTAATCATCTCCTATAATATAGAAATACTGAATTTCTATGACTATTTTGCTTAGAGGTTTTATTCAGTGAAAGTAAAATTTTTGTCAGACATATATTGCTGAAGATAATCTAGTTTCTCTACTTTTCTAGTGATACAATGAATTAATAGAATAAAATAGTTTGATAGAGTTTTCAATTTTTACCATTTTTTTCTTTTTCTTTCTTTTTTTTTTTTTTTTTTTATTTTGTTTTTTTGAAGTAGGGTCTCACTCTAGTCCAGGCTGACCTGGAATTCACTCTGTATTCTCAAGGTGGCCTCAAACTCATGGCAATCTTCCTACCTCTGCCTCCTGAGTGCTGGGATTAAAGGTGTGCACCACCATACCTGACTAATTTTTACCAATTCTTAAGTGCCTATATAAAATTCTACTTCACAGTGATCTTTTTTTTTTTTTTTTTTTTTTTTTTTTTTTTTTTACCAATTACAGTGAAATAATTATAGATTCACTGGAATTACAAAAGAAACAGAGAGATCTTCAGGAACTTTGACCCAGCAGGTTTTAAAGATTACATATTGAATAGTTGAGCACTATCCAAGCTAGGAATGTGACACTGAAAAAAAATATGTATCTAGTTATTTGTCACATTTCATGAATGGTAATCACCACCAAAATCCAGACACAAAAGTATATTATCACCACACATACTTCCCTGCATTTTACCTTTTTATAATTTCACTAAAACATTCCTTCCATGAAGAAACTTCTATTCCATATTCTGTATTCTGTCTCTGCAATTTTGTTATTTTGAAAATCTTAAATAAGTTGAAGCATCATTCGTGACCTACTATGGGAAACTTTGATTCATTTCTATTTGGGCTAGCAATAATAGAACTGAAATGAGTAATCAAATATATATTTTGTATATATTTATGTATGTATTTTATTTTTCTTGGAATATGGGATATGGATGTAGTTATTGAGAAATATAATAAATGCAGAATTTGTATTTTTTAAAAATAAAAAATTGTCATTTATGGTAGGTATTTACACCACTTCATCTTATAATTTATTACAATTATTTATTTAAAATTTTAATAGGTACTAATGATACAAAATTGTGTTATTGATTTATTTCTTCCTAATAGGTAGGTATAGAGAACACTATATATATATATATATATATATATATATATATATATATATATATATATATATATATATATATATAGACTTCAGTAATGTAACCAATGTTGTTACAATTCAGGTCTGTCATAGACTTCAAGGAGCTTTACTGTATTTTTTTATTGACCACAAAACCTCTTTAGAGGAATTAATCCAGGAACTGCAGGCTGAATTAGAAATTGCACTGGTTCCAATTTGTCTTTAAGAGAAATGCCTATGGAGCTGGGCGTGGTGGCACACACCTTTAATTCCAGCACTCGGGACGCAGAGGTAGGAGGATTGCCAAGAGTTCGAGGCCACCCTGGGACTACATAGTGAATTCCAGGTCAGCCTGAGCTAGAATGAGACCCTACTTAAAAAACAAAAACCAAAAAAAAAAAAAAATCCATGGAAATTCTGTTCTCTATTAAAAAAAAAAAAATCTGAACAAGCTGAGATAGTCCTGAATGTATTTTAGAATTTGGATTAAGTTATAATTTTAGCTAAAGTCTAGAACTAATTATATTTCAACTTTTCTGTATGACTTCCATTTTAGTTATAACTTCCTGCATTATAGCTAATAGCAATTAGCCTGTTGTCTTTCAGGAATACCACTTGTCAAAATGAGGTTAGATGCATTTTAGACATATAATTATAGTTATATGAAATTTGCATAGCCTATTGGTGGTGTTTCATTAAACACTTGGCAATTTCTTTTGATCACCTCCAAGAAACAGGTAACTATTTTCAAAACAGAAACTAGTTGATTCTTAGATCCCACATGGGGGAATGGTTAGAAGGGTACAAAATTCATTCTGTATACAAAGTACTGTTTGTAATTATTGTAGCTTTCCAGTGGATACCTTTTCTGTAGGTAGCTGAGTTACTGAACATTTATTGTGTCTTCCTAGTAAACAGTTAAGACTTAGGATTCCCAATTAAGGTCAAGTGATTGATTCTGGCATTCCTCTACAAAAAGAACCTCCTGACAGCAGTTAGTTCATTGCCTCTTATATGTCCACCCAAAGGACATTTGTTCACCTCATGCCATGAATAAGTGACAAATAAGAAAACAATGGCAGGAAATGTAGTGGAAATGTCAACATATGCTAGCCTGACAGATGCAAACACTTTCATTACCCCATGCTGCTTCTGATCACAATAGAGGTAAAGAAAATGTTTATCAGATTGTGGTTACAAATAGTGAGGAAAAGAAGTTTACTCTGTTACACATACTACATTTGCAACAATTCAACAAAGTATTGCACTTTCAGTTTACCAGCCGCAATCCTGAGGCATAGAAGTCATTAATACCTGTTATTGTCCATAACTCCAGGGGTAAAATATGTCCCTCTTCAGGGCTGTGGTGGCTTGATTCAGGTGTCCCCTATAAACTTATGTGTCTGAATGCTAGGTCCCAAGCTGGTGGCAATTTAGGAATTGGAGTATCATGGAGGTGATGTATTTGCAGGTGAGCTTATGGGTATTATAGTCAGCTTCACCTTGTCAGTGTTTGGCATACTCTTCTGTTGGTCTTGTCCACCTGATATTGGCCAGGAGGTGATGTCCACCCTCTGCTCATACCATTATTCTCCACTGCTATCATGGAGCTTTCCCTCAAGTCTGTAAGCCAAAATAAGCCCTTTCCTCCCACAATTTGCTCTTGGTTGGGTGATTTCTGGTAGCAATGTGAAGTTTACTACAACAGTAAAATTGGTACTGAGAAATGGGACTACTGCTGCTAGAAACCTGACTCTGACTTTTGGCCTTTTGGAGCTGACTTGTAGGAGGAAAGTGGAAGTATTTGGAAACGTGGCCTAAGACACACTTGCAGTGCTGTAAGTACGGCTTGATGAACTATTCTGGTCAGAGTTGAAAGACCTGAATGCAGTAAGAACAATGGACTGTGAGGTTTGGCTTATGAGGGTGAGAAACAGTTTTGCCTGGAATGTGCTAGAAACATTTTGTGTGAGAGGCTTGGTGCTATGCTCATTTCCTGAGAACTTTTGGAGGGCTGCATTACATAGAAACGGACTGGTGTGAGCAGAGGGATGCAGCACAGAAAAATCCAAATGGAAACATACTAGAATGAAAGAAGTGATCAAGATCAGGGCAGCTCCTAAATCAATAATGAATTAGAAGCAAAACAATTAAAAAATTGATGAAGCAAAGAGCTGATGCTTTATTTAAAAAAAAAAAAACAAGATTGATAAACCCCTAACCAAATTAATCAAAATAAAAAGAGAATAAGAAGATTAAATATGAAAGAGTGATGTTACAAAAGATACCAATAAAATTGAGAGAATAATAAGGACATATTTCACAATCATATATTCCATCAAACTGGAAAATCTGGAAGAAATGGGTGAATTTCTTGACATATGTGATCTACCAAAGTTAAACCCAGAAGAGGTAAATAATCTAAATAGAGTAATGAGATCTAATGAGTTTGAAAGAGTAATTAAAAACATCGCAAACAATAAAAGTCCAGGTCCAATAAATTCATTGATGAATTCTTACCAGACATTTTTAGAAGAGATGAATGATATATTTTTCAAGTTATGCCTTAAAATTCAAAACTAACACCTATGAATCCACCATTACACTAATAGCAAAACCAGGTAGAGACACAATGAAAAAGTAAATTATAGGTCAATAAACCTGTTAATTTAGACATAAAAATTGCCAATAAAAGCTTTGCAAATCTAGTTCAAGAACACATTTAACTATGGCCCAGAATATAAAATTAACACACAAATTTCTATAAATCAGGGTAGAAAAGTCATCAACAGTCTTAACAAGCAGTGGATCCTGCAAGTGACAAAACTAACTAGCCAGGCAAGATATACCTACTGGTGCAATAGTGGTACATAGGCTATGTGGGTAATCAACTGCTCTCAGTTTGTATATGGGGCTTGATTAGTGGGAGGCAATTCATGCCTGGTACTGAGAACCAAGTCAAAAGCCTATGACTATGAAATATCATAGATCCTAGTGGTAAGCTTTCACTGTTCTTTGGCTAAAAGAAGATGTTATGCCTGTCAAAAAAGCCTTTTAATATATATATATATATGTTATATATATATATATATTTATTTAATTAATATTTAATTAATTATTTAATTAATAATTAATATTTAATTAATGCTTTTTTCAGTTTTGGTTAGCAAATCTTATTTTTACAGATGGTCATGAATACAAGGGAGACCCAAGATACACCGTAATGACAAGAAGAAAAAGCTCAGTGCTACAAACTGGGCCATTCATTTCTATCACATTCACTAGGGCTCAGGGAACATTTCAGAGAAAGTGACTGAATAAATATGAGTACTGCTTTTACTTCTAGCCACAGAAGCTTCTCGGTGGAGATGGTTATAGACAGTGAAAAGATTCAAAACTCATCAAAGCAGAAAATAAGAGATTATCTAGAGCTCCACATTAAATGAGATATATATTATACCCTCCAAGGCTCAGGGATTATTGTGGAAGAGAGAGCAAAAACAATATAAGAGCCACATTGAACAAATGTATGCTTTGGGGCACTGTCCTTTCAACATGAATTAAGGGATACATTCATGAACCCACGGTGGTTACCAATATTCCCGCAAGATCTGCACTGTTCTGAGTCCATCAAAATTTTGACATGGAAGAAAGAGGATGAAAAAAAAGGTGAGATAACAAAATAGAGTAAAGATTACCTAGAAAGAGACTTCTGATTGGATTGAGGGAGAGGAGGGAAAAGAGGATAGCACAGCATGTGTATTTAGGAAAATTCTCATTAAAAATGTCATAGAGGTCTGAATGGCTCAGAAGTTAAGATTCTTGCCTGCAAAGCCTAAGGACATGGGTTTGATTCCCCAATACCCATGTAAAGCCAGATTCACAAGGTGGTACAAGTATCTGCAGTTCATTTTTATTTCCAGTGGCTTGAGTCCCTGGCATGCCTATTCTCCCCTCTAAATAAATAAATGAATAAATAAATAAATAAATAAATAAATAAATAAATAAATAAAGTGATAGACAAAATCTTAAAAGGCAGATCAAGAAAGAATAGATACATAACAAGGTGTTCTGTATTGTATGCCACTAGGAAAATGCCAATTAAAACAAGTGAGATGCCATATCAAGATGGCCAAAACTTAAATCATTACTAAATGCTAGTAAGAATGTACAGCAATATGGAATCACATCCATATGTGGAAATGCAAAATGGAATAACAATATTGGAAGATAGTGTGCAAGTTAATTTTACATGTCAACTGGATTAAGTGGTGCCCAATTCTTGGTAAAATTACTTTTAGGTCTATTTCTGAAGATGTTGCTACAAGAGATTAGCATTTCAACCAGTGAAGTGAAGAAAAAAATATCTGTTTTCAGCAGTGTAAGAAGTCATTTTCCATTTAGATGGGAGTCTGGATAGAACAAATGTAAAAGGTTGAATTCCCTCTGCCTTCCTGTACTATCTCCCCTGTGTTTTACTCTCAATCTCATTCACTCTCAATTTAAGACACTAGCCTCCCAGTGCCCCATGGCATCAGATCTCTTCTTTCTTGTCCTTTTGTACTACAGCTCTCAAATTAGAAGTTCCACAAACCAGTTGTCAGTATTTTAGCTTCAACACTGTTGCAGTCAGGTTTGCATTGTTGCTAGGAAGCACCCAACCAAGAGTGGTTTGTGGGGAAAAAAGGGATTATTTTGGCTTACAGATTTGAGGGGAAGATCCATGAAGGCAGGGGAAAATGATGGCATGAGCAGAGGGTGGACATCACCTCTTGGCCAACATCATATGTACAATAGGAATAGGAGACTGTGTAAAACACTAGCAAAGAGGAGCTGGTTATAATACCCATAAGCCTGCCCCGAACAACACACTGCCTCCAGGAGGCATTTATTCCCAAATCTCTATAAGCTGGGAACCTAGCATTCAGAACACCTAAGTTTATGGGGAACAGCTGAATCAAACCACAACATTCTGCCCCTGGCCCCCATAAAATGACAACCATGCATCATTTAAAATGCATGCAATGCATTCATCCAACTTAAAAAAAAAAAAAAACATAGTTTTTAGTCAATCACTATGATGTTCAAACATCCCCATAGTCCAAGATCTTTTAACTGAGCCAAAATACCAAAGAGACATAATGGCACCAAATAAACACACTGCAAAATATGGCATTGGGCATAGCAAAGAAATATTCAAGCAATACAAGATTTAAACAGGGAAAAAAACCAAACTCTAGCTCCAATTCCAACAAACTTATCCAGTAACAAGTCTCCAAGTCTGATAATTCTAACAGCAACAAGTCTCTAGAGTTCCAAGTCTTCCCCTCCAGCTAGGCTACTTACTGTCCTGGAAAACTTTATCTGGGGCCAACAGCTCTCCTTAGCAGTCATCTCATGATCCCAGCATCTCCACTAGGTCTCCACTGCAACCCACGGTTCATCCTCACAGTTCCATCGGGTCTCCATGCAGGCATCCAGCAAACCTGCTTCACACTGCCTTCAGCCATTGCCAAAACACAAGACTGTATTGCAAATTCAATGCTCCTCTTTTTCCTGCATGTCTCATACTCCACAATACCAGGTGGCGTGCCAATTTACAAATCCGGGGAAGGGGGGATAAATCAGACTTTGAAGAACAGGACACCCCTTGAGCATTCAGGCCTCTTCAAAAGAGTCTACATTCTGCTGGGTGTGGTAGTACATGCCTTTAATCTTTAATCCCAGCACTCAGGAGGCAGAGGTCGAAGGATCACCATGAGATTGAGGCCACTCTGAGAATACAGAGTGAATTCCAGGTCAGCCTGGGCTAGAGTGAGACCCTACCTCGAAAAAACAAACAAACAAACAAAACAAGAGTCTACATTCTTCCTGTTGCTCCAATGCAGGTCAGCTGGTCCAATCTCAAAGGTTGCAATTTCTCATATAATTGCAGCTGAATGGGCAGAAGGTTCAGCCCAAAGATCTCATTTCCGTGCCATATCCCTGTGCTCACACCAGTACATTTCTATGCAATGCAACCCTGCACAAATTCTCAGGATACGGACATAACACCAAATATCTCAAATAAACTGCTTGCAGCCCAGTCCAAGCAAAACTCTTTCTCACCCGCATAAGCCAAACCTCACAGTCCATAGTTCTTATTGCATTCAGGTCTTTCAACTCCGACCAGAATAGTCCATCAAGCTTTATGTACAGAACTACAAGTCATCTCTAAGCCAAGGAAAATAAGCTCCAAAAGGCCAAAGCCACACAGTCAGGTGTCTAGCAGCAATCCCACTCTTCTGGTACCACCTTTAATGTTGCAGTCAGGTTCACATTACTGCCCGAAAGCACCTGATCAAGAGCAGCTTGTGGGGGGCGGGGGAAAGGTTGATTTTGGCTTACAGACTTGAGGGGAAGCTCCATGATGTCAGGGGAAAATAATGGCACGAGCAGAGGGTGGAATCACTTCTTGGCCAACATTAGGTGGACTGCAGGAACAGTAGATTGTATAAAACACTACCAAGGGGGACCTGGTTATAATCCCTATAAGACAGCCCCCAACAATACATTGCCTCCAGGAGGTGTTAATTCCCAAATCTCCTTCAGCTGGAAACCTAACATTCAGAACATGTAAGTTTATGGGGGACATCTGAATCAAGCCACGACAAACACTGTCAATTTCACTAGACCTCAGGCCCTTGAACTCAGACTGAACCAGAAATACTATTGGTTGTTATGATTTTCCAGCCTGTAGATAGTATATGTTTTTGTATCCCTACAGTTTCATTGGTAAATCTCATAATACATCTCAATATCTAAAAGGGGATGATTAATAAGCCTGGAAATATTATGGAGAAACATTAAGTCCCCATGACTCTGAAAGAAGCTGATTTGAATAGGCTTCAAGCCTTTTAATTTCAATTATAAGACATTCTGGTAGATACAACTATGAAGATAGTAAAAGCTTCAGTGGTTAACAAGGGTTATATAAAAAAGATATATGGGTAAGTGGAGCTCATGGTATTTGGGCACAAAGAAAATCTATTCTGTATAGCACTGTAATGGTGTATAAAAGTACGATGCCTTTTTCTCAATGGATCAAATGTACAACAAAAAGAGTGAACTCTAATGCAAACTCTGGACTTTGGTTGAGGTTGATGTTTCAATGATGGTTCACCAGTTACAACAAACACAGCACACTGGGACAGAATATTGACAAAAGGAAGACTGTGTCCACTAAGCTTTGTTGAGAGTCAAAAGTTGCCCCCAAATTAAGATCTACTATTTTTATGACGTCAGTAAAAGTAGTTGTTCATTTGTGTTCCTTAGGATGTCCAAAGTAACAAGCATGTGTCAGGAAAGTGAAAAGGCATTACATTTTTGGCTAAATTCTGATTGTCAGAGGAGAAATGAAGACAGGTTAGAGGAAGTGACTGATGTGTTCTGTGATGGAGGAATAGTATTATTTGCAGTTACCAAAGTCAACTATCCTTATTTCATCATTTTTTTAGTAGCATAAGTAAATATTTCCTTCAAAGTGAAGGAATGTGCACATGCATGTGCGTGTGCACACACACACAGTGGTGGTTTGATTCAGGTGTCCCCCATAAACTTAAGTATTCTGAATACTAATCTCACCAGCTGATGGATATTGGAAATTAAAGCCTCCTGGAGGCAGTGTATTGTTGGTGGTGGGCTTATTGGTGTTATAGCCAGTTTCTCCATGCCAATGTTTGGCAGACTCTCCTGTTGCTATTGTCCATCATATGTTGGCCAGAGGGTGATGTCCACCTTCTGCTTGTGCCATCATTTTCCCTGCCATCGTGGAGCTACCCCCTCAAGCCTGTAAGCCAAAATAAACTTTTTTTTTTTTCTCAAAAACTACTCTTGGCTGGGTGTTTTATACCAGCAATATAAACCTGACTGCAACACACACACACACACACACACACACACACACACACACACGAGAGAGAGAGAGAGAGAGAGAGAGAGAGAGAGAGAGAGAAAAGTTGAAACCTACTTTGAATATTCCTAAGAAGAATCATTTGATTAACAAACTCAATGTGAAAACATTTTTTATCTCTATATGCCAGTTTCCACTAATTATTAGTTTACTTGCAACCTGTTGGTATAAAAAGAAAAGAATATAAATGTGTGGGGAATAAAAGGAAATGAGTTTACTTACTTTATCTGAACTTAAATCTTTATTTTGATCAAAAACACTTTTGTGAATAAGATTCCTTTTATAGACCTAAAGTCTCCAGGTATAAAGATACATGATGTAAAATAATTAAAAATATGTATAGTTCAAAATTTATTTTTTAAATTTTTACTTTAGTTTATATTTTTGAGATAGAGAATGAATGAGAAAGAAGCAGAGAGAGAGAGACAGAGAGAGAGAGAGAGAAAGAGAGAGAGAGAGAATTTTAATGCTGGGACCTATAGCCATTGCAAATGAGCTGCAGACACATGTGCCACCTTGTGCATCTGGCTTATGTGGGTTCTAGGGAATTGATCCTGGGTCCTTAGGCTTCACAGTCAAATGCCTTAACTTCTATGTCATCTCTCCAGCCTGCAATTTAAAATTTTAAGTTCAATTTTTTATAACATGTCTAGCAAATAAATAAATATAAAATAAATATTTACATGTATTTAGAATTTTCAGCATTAATGATATTGTTTCCTAATGAGGAATGTTAATTCAGGGCAATTATAAACTTAGTATTTATAACAAAACAAGCATTAGTATTTTTAAAAAATATGTTTGACACAAAACTTTCTTTGGGTCAGAAAGAAGATGGTTTGATGTCTTAATTTGTAAAGTACTATGGGAGAAAATAGAAACTAGAGTTCCATTGAAAATACTTCTAATTTTATTCCACAATAAAGGAATAGTAAATTATCAACACACCAAAGGTACCCAGGATCTGACATAAATGATTTCTTGCATGCCAAGTCTCTGATAAAATAGAGTCCAAGTTCAGGGACATGATTGATTAGTCATTTTTTCTCTTGGTTTATTGAAGGGTAAATGTCATAAATACATGTTGACCCTGAATAAAACTTTTCAACATAATTTATAACATATTATTTCAATTTAATTAAAATAAAAAGAATACAGAAAAATATTTTATTTTAAAGTACAAAATTTAAAAGTCATTCCATAGGATTTTATGCTTCATCTGGAAAAGAAGGTCAAGGAACCAAAACGAGCATAATCAAATAGATTGGAAGAGAGTGAGCAAGAGATGAAAGATATTTAAATAGAACAAAATGTTGAGTAGGTGTTCCAGAAGGAATTAAGATATGCCTCAATGGTGAGATTTAAAAAGAGAAGAATTGAATATTATTATGATTACATGAAAAGTGAATGCATAGTAAATGCTAAATACTATTGTATTTTCAAAAGATTCTGAGGCTTTCCAAATGAAAAAAAAAAAGTCAATGCTAATATTAATTCATTCTAAAGGCTTCATGATTTGCTTTCTATACTTTGCCGTTTGGTATTTCCATCCTATTATCTTTCTAAAAGTATTGGAATACTATGATTCTTAGAATCAGGGCAGACATGAATAGGTCAGCAATGCAAAGAAATATATTTAGCACCTTTATCACCGCTTTCTAAATCAGGAAACACCACTTTTCTTGTGAGCAGGAGGGGGGAGAGTAAGAGAATGAGAGAGACTATAACATCACAGCATATGCTTGAGGAAATAAAATATATGGTACTGATTTTCTAAAAGAAGATCTATGAATATGAATAAATAGTTATCATAAAATTACTTTAAATATTCCTATTTCCTTGGGAGAATAACTCACTTACTTGTTTATTATTATGTTTAATTTTATTTGAAATCATTCTAAGTGCTCAGCTTGTGGAACAATCTTAATGCCTGTCCTGTTATTTTCCAAAGTAAGTAAACAATACTAAAAATAAAATGAGATGTGAATATATATATATATATATATATATATATATATATATTTGTTTGTTTGTTTGTTTGTTTGTTTTTGTTTTTCAAGGTAGGGTTTCACTCTGGTACAGGCTGACCTGGAATTAACTATGTAGTCTCAGGGTGGCCTCGAACTCACGGCGATCCTCCTACCTCTGCCTCCCGAGTGCTGGGATTAAAGGCGTGCGCCACCACACCCGGCTTTCATTATATATATTTTTAAATACCATATCCTTTATACCTCAACTGAAATTTTTGGAAACTATAATGACTTATTTTATCAGGTACATATTGATTTCATTCCCTATAATATGAATCAAAATAAAATTTATTTAAATCTTTTATAAGTTTGTAAAGTATCCTTTTATTTCAAGGTCATTTTTCCTATCCTGCACTCCATTGTTAAATGTTTTCACAGTAACACATTGTATTATCTATATAGATCTTGTCATAAATTAGTATTTTTTTTTTGTTTGGCGATGACACACCACTGTATGTAATGTTAAAACTAGTATGTACAGGAGATACCATGCCTGTCTTGTTCAACATTCTATTTCTTATGCAAAACATAAAGGCTGAAACATAGGGGACTCTCAATAAATGCATTTATGGAGGTAAATGGGTGAATCACAAATAGATATTTATATCCACTTTGATTTTATCATTTATAAAATCTTATGAAAAGGAGAGAAGTTTCTGAAATATGTACATAAACAAAAATAAACCTTTTCTTTGGGAGGGGGAGATGAGAAAAAAAACAAAGTCCACTCACTTAGGTTGATGAATAATGTATCCAAACATTCTAAAGGTCACCTCAATATTATTGAAGCCACAAATAAGTAAATAAATAAAGCAAGAGACATATCCTCTCATTACTAATTAATGATTTTTAGTCTTAATAGTATTTCAGCTGCAAAACTGTTTTGGCAATCAAGGTCTAGTTATAAGATAAACAGTTTAAGAAAAGAAATAGGAGGAAAGTTGGAGCCATAACGAGTGTAATTTGGTCAACACTAATATCTCAGGTCTCTATGCAGCTTTAAAAATTTTATGGTTAGTTTATACCTTCCATTTGAGTTTAAATAGCCTAAAGAGAACACATTGCTCCAAGTCAATAATTATTTTGTTTATAATGTAATTCAAAAAGTAAGAATTATTTATAATCCTTTTTTAAAAAATAAATTGAATATATATTTCTTCTCCAGATCACATGTGTTCTAATAATTCACTGGAATTAGTTTATTGAGAAAATCAAGGAATACGTGTATAATTTTAATAATATACTAGTAGAAGCATTGACAAATTTACTAGTGTAAATTATTTCTCTTAACTTTCCAGTCAGCATGGACCCAAACATCTTGGCATATCTGGGATTTATTTTGTAGATAAGATTAATTGATGATGGAAGGACCCACCCTAACTGTGAACAACAACATTCTATGGGCATTTTATACAAAGGAAAAAGCTAGGTGGACATTAGCATTTATCGCTCTGCTTGCCTTCTTCTTTCCATTTCCTTCATTACGCTGCTTCTGAGCAAGTATTTTGTCTCAGCAACAAGAAAACAACTGATGGAGCTGCAGAGATGGGTTAGCAGTTAAGGTGCTTGCCTGCAAAGCCTAAGGACCCTGTAGCAGACAGCTTCAGGTTCACTGAGATGAACTTCCAGATCAGGCACAGTTATGGAGGAAGGGATATTATTTATTGAAGCTTACAGATCCAGGGGAAGTTCCATAATGGCAGAAGAAGCGGCCTGCTCTCCACAGGGCCAAGCAAGAGAGAAAAACCAACCAGCCACACAGCACACAGAGCAAAACTACAGCCAAAAGAGTCACTCACACAGCACACTTCAGGAACTCCTGCTAGGCACACTTTGCATATCTTTACAATGGAATCTCAAACTCACCACCACACCTTAAGACAGGCCCCCAGTGATATTGCCTCTAGCAAGGTGATTGCAGATGCAAACTATAACTAATAAAACACTGAATATATTGGGCGACATATATACAAACTACCACAGACCCAGATTTGATTCTCCAGAATCTTCATGAACTAGATACACATGGGGGGACATGCGTCTGGAGTTTGTTTGCAGTGGCAACAGGCCCTGGCATGCCTATTTTTTTTTCTCTCTCTCATACACAAGTAAATTTTTAAAAATTAAAAAAAAAACATTTAAAACTGATACAGAAAATTGGTGTTATAATTGGGATTGTTAAGTTGTGTCAGGTGGACTTATGCCTTAATATTGTCCACATTTGGAAATTAAGCACAACATAGGGAGATGTGGTTTGCTGTCAAGTTGACAAGATGTGGACTGGAGATGATTATTCTTTTGTCAACCTGACAGCATTTAGAATCATTATTGAAAACAAATCTCTTTTTATTAACCAGAATATCTCATAAAGTTCTTTTACCACTGCAAGGTTTTTCCAGTCCAAACAACCAAGATCTTCCCTATTTCTCCCATGAATACCTTCCAAAAGATCAAAAGCCTCAAGGTCAGATTCATTGGAGCAAGGATCCTACTTCTTGTACCAATTTTCTATTGCAGTCACTACCACTTTGCTCCAGCACTTGACTAGAAGCAGTGTATGGGAAGAAAGCTTGTATTTCAGGTTTTTGGATTCCAGGATAACTTTCATCATGGCAGAAGAACCTGTATCAGTCCATTATACATCCTCAGCATAGAGAGAGAAGCCAACTCCAGCAAGCAGAAACAGCCAGAGCTCCTATTGACTATTTCTACATATTTTGTAGGGCTGGACTCAAGATCTGCCCCCAGTAACACACCCCCACCAGCAGGGTTCTGCCTGTTAGAGACTAAGTAGTAAGCTTAATCAAAAATAACCTCAGGGGCTGGAGAGGTGGTTTAGTGGTTAAGGTGCTTGGCTGCAAAGCCAAAAGAACCAGGTTCGATTCCCTCAGACCCACATAAGCTAGATGATACATGTGTCTGGAGTCGTTGGCAGCAGCTGGAGGCCCTGGAGTGCCAATTCTCTTTCGTTCTCTCTATCTCAAATAAATAAATAAAATATTTAAAAAAAACTCAGGCTATTGGGAATATACACTTACATTCAAATCACCATCACCATAAAGGTAAATACTTAGCTTGGATTGAAAAGATGGCCTGGGTCAATGAGATAGCCCTCATATATGAGTTTATAACAGTGATTCAGGGATCTTTTATGGTTTTATTTTAAAGTGAGAATTTTAAAGTGAGAATTCCATTAATCCTTCACAATTTTTCTTAAAAGTTAAGTGATAGTATTCAACTATTGTTGCAGTTACATTCTTGTTGCTGAGACAAATATCCAACCAGAAGCAGCTTATTGGAAGAAAGAGTTTGTTGTTTGTTTTAGGCCTATAGTTTCCAGGGGAAGCTTCACTATGGTGTGGGAAGGTATCTAACTTCATCATAAATTCATAGCAGTGAGCCAGGCGTGGTGGCACACTCCTTTAATCCCAGCATTCGGGAGGCAAAGGTAGGAGGATCGCCATGAGTTCGAGGCCACCCTGAGATTACATAGTGAATTCCAGGTCAGCCTGGGCCAGAGTGAGACCCTACCTTGAAAAGACCGAAAAATGAAAAACCCAAAAAAAGAAAAAAAAAAACAAATAAATTCATAGCAGTGAAACAACAGCAAGCAGCAGCAAACACAAGCTGACTGTGAACATACAGCAGGATAAATTTCACCCCAAGGTCTGTCCTTGGTGCGATACTTGCTCCAGCAGACCTCTACCTTCCAAAAGCTCTATTAGGTGGAGGCTAAATAGGAAACTTAATCACAAACACCTGAGGCTATGGGGACATTACATTGAAAATCACAACTATAAAATTACTGTGTATATTTTTCAATAGCATATGTGTAATAATTATGTAATCTCTTTTATACTTGTTATTCTTCCACTGTTAAATCAGATTGGATAATTCATGATTTCCCAGAAATCAGTCATTTCATCTTTTTTTTAATTTAATTTTTTTTTTAACTTCTCCTCTTCCTCTTCCTTTTTTTTCCAAGGTAGGGTTTCACTCTAGTCCAGGCTAACCTAGAATTCACTATGTAGTCTTCAGGGTGGCCTCAAACTCATGGTTATCCTCCTACCTCTGCCTCCTGAGTGCTGAGATTAAAGGTGTGTACCACCATGCCTGGCTTATCTGTTTTTTTTTTTAAATGTATATATTTTATTATATGTCCATTATACTGCTCTTGCATGTGTATGGTACTGGAGATTAAACCAAGGGCTTTGTACATACCAGGAAAGCACTCAATCACTGTGCTACATCTCCAGCTCTTTCGTGTAACTTTTAACATTGGTGAAATAGGTTATATACTATGCCATTTTTGAAATGTCATTTGACAGTATCTATTAATATTTAATAATGCCTATAACATTTAACTGTGAAATTTCTGCAGCTGATATTTAACTAATTGAAACAGGAGCAATTACATGTAAAGCTATGTGAATAACAATATTTCTTATAGTATTGTATGTCATGACAATAAAATAACTAAAAGCAGCTTTAATAGTCAACATCAGAGAAATATTTTAATATTTTAAGTCTTATCTAAAACACGCACATTAACTTGGTTCTATCTTTAATTTGGAAAGATGAAAAGAGTTTGAGAGGGTAATGATGACTAAACAACAATGTGGATGCTACTGAACTATATGCTTAAAAATTGTTAGGTGTTGGGTTGGAGAAATTGTTCAGTGGTTAAGGCACTTGCCTGTGAAGCCTGAGGATCTAGGTTTGATTTCCCAGTACCCATGTAAGACAGATGCACAAGGTGGTGCATGCATATTGAGTTCATTTTCAGTGGCTAGAGGCCTTGGCATACCCATTCTCTCTCTATCTGCCTCCTCTCCTCTGTCCAGTCTCTCTCTCATAAATGAATAAATAAATAAAATATTCAAAAATTAAAAATAGTTAGGTGCCAAATATTATGTTACATGTATTTTTATTTTAGTTAAGTATAAACTTTGCATGATTACATGTATTTTAACACAATTTTTAAAATAAATATAATGCTTAATGCTACATTGTATAAACTCAATTTTGCCTTAACTAGGTCAATTGAAATGACCATAATTTATGGCTTTTAATCAGACACTGCATTTTATTTCACTATATGAAAATTCTCTTCAGTTAACTTGCCTTGGCAAGTAGAAATTAGTCTGAGACAATCTATCCAGTTGTTGATACCCCTACAATTTTAAAATTTATATGAGAAATGCCTTGATTCAACATGAGATATGTGTAGCAGACAGCTTCAGGTTCGTTGAGATGAACTTCCAGACCAGGCACAGTTATGGAGGAAGGGATATTATTTATTGAAGCTTACAGATCCAGGGGAAGTTCCATAATGGCAGAAGAAACGGCCTGCTCTCCGCAGAGAGAGCAAAGCCAACCAGCCAGCCAGCCACCACAGAGCAAAACTACAGCCAAAAGGTCACACAGCACACTTCAGGAACTCCTGCTAGGCACATTTGCATATCTTTACAATGGAATCTCAAACCCACCATTAACACCTTAAGACCGGCCCCCAGTGACATTGCCTCTAGCAAGGTGATTGCAGATGCAAAGTATAACTAGTAAAACACTGAATATATTGGGGGACATATATTTAAACTACCACATTCCGCCCCTGGCTCCCAATAGATTTAGCTCTTGGCCCCCAATAGATTTATAACTATCACACATTGTAAATTGTACTCAGTCCAATTTCAAAGGTTCTCACAGTCTTGATCAACTTAAGATAGTGAGTCCTGTAAAATCAAACAAGTTAAATACTTTCAACATGTAAAGGCACAGAGTAAACATTTTAACTGTATAAGGAATACCAAGGAGAGACTAGAACAATGCAAACTCAACCACCATCAGCGGTCATCAAACTTCTGCAGTTCAAGTTCAATATAACCAGAGACTGACAGTCTCCAGGTTTTCCAATTCCGCCCCTCCAGCTGGGCAGAGTTGCCAGGGAAAACTTTGATCCCAGGCCAACACTGCACTACATGGGAGTCCTTGCATAGTCCTGGCATATCCAAAACATCTTCAGGTCTCCATGCAAACCACGGTCCATCTTCCAAAAGGCTCTTCCAGCCTATTCCTGAGGGACTTCATGCCCTGCTTCATGCTGAATCTCAGCAGCAGCTCCTGGAACCGTGTGCAATTCATGACCACTCCATGCAATTTTCATGCTTCCAGAACTAATACCAGGTGTGCAGGACACAGCCATATTCTTAATCCAGGAACAAAATAAATCATAGCCTTGAAAAGCAGGTTCCTTCTCCAGTAAACACTCTTTCCAAAAGTTTGCATTTCTAACAGTCTTTCCTCAGGCATCCTTTCCATTGTTTTAATGTAAAAGCAGTCGGGCCACCTTCCTTCCACCTTCCTTAAGATTGCTAATGTGCTTGACAATAGCAGCTAAACCAGTCTCAGTGCCTCTACTTTTAACTTGCTTCAGGTTTTCCAACTTAAAATCTTAAAACCTCAGTCTGATAACTTCAGCCAAGCACATCAGTCCATTACAAACTTAACCTTGATCAAACTGTCTGGGCCTGGATAGTGGGACGTAGCCATCCTTTATGCCAGTAGCCCAGTTCCAACAAAGTCCTCTGCAGTCTTTCCTTCCCCTTAGAAAGCTCATAAGCCAAGCCTCGAAGTTCAATACTGTCTGCACTTAGCATTCTCAAACTCTCATCAGAATAGTCCATAAGACTTGGCTTACCACTCCAGAAGGCATCTTCAGTTGCAAGCACCAAGTCCATGCCCATTCCTCCAAAACAAAGGTTCCAAAAGATGAACATCCACGTGGTAAGGTTCATCTCACCCCACACTCCTCCGTACCACTTTACTGTAGCAGACAGCTTCAGGTTCGCTGAGATGAACTTCCAGACCAGGCACATTTATGGAGGAAGGGATATTATTTATTGAAGCTTACAGATCCAGGGGAAGTTCCATAATGGCAGAAGAAGTGGCCTGCTCTCCACAGGACCAGGCAAGAGAGAACAAAACCCCCAGCCATGCAGCACACAGAGCAAAACTACAGCCAAAAGGTCACACAGCACACTTCAGGAACTCCTGCTAGGCATATTTGCATATCTTTACAATGAATCTCAAACCCACAACTTAAGACCAGCCCCCAGTGACATTGCCTCTAGCAAGGTGATTGCAGATGCAAACTATAAAGTAATAAAACATTGAATATATTGGGGGCCATATATTCAAACTACCACAATATGCTATATAAAACTTCAAAGAAATCAAATTGTGAATGAATAAAGTTGCATAATTTTACATGCATTTTTTATGTATTTCTTTTTAAACTAATAAGATTTAATAAAAAGAGCATGCTAATATGTGTTTTATTTTGATTCTGATAATCATTGTACAATGTGTGTCAAATTATCGCAATGTAAAGTACACACACACACACACATTGGTGAGTTGGTTCTAATTTTGTGACAGTTTCTTGCTACACAGAATTTTAGATACACTTTATATATTTTGGAACTCCATCTAAAATTCGATTGTTTTTATTATATATTCTTAACCCACACATGTATTCACTGTTGAATGCATGTTTGTTTTTATTTCAAAAGAACACTTAACTAAGGTCCACATTTAAGGAAATTGTAAGACTAAAGTACAGCATCACTTAACCATAGGCACAATATTGTATGGCATATCTCTAGAACTTATTTATCCAATGGAAACAAATTTCATATTCTTTCTAATTTATCCATTTATTCCTCAACCAGATCATTCCAAGCATCATTGTATTGTTTCTATTACTATTGTAAAGACTTCATAGTAGCAGAATCGTGCAATGTTTGTCCTGTGATTGTCTTATTTTACTTAGAATACTGTTCTAAAGGTCCATTTATGCTGCCACATATTTCAGGATTCCAGGTTTGGGGGCTCTATTGTTTTTATGTATGTAACTCTCCTTTTCCAGTCATTTATAAGTGAACATATAATTTGTTTACATGTCTTGAATATTGATTTATGCCACTGCAATGAACATGAGAATTAAAATGTCCTTTTAAAATCCTGATTTCATTTTTTTTTTGGATGCGTAATTAAAAGTGGAGTAACTAAATTATATAGAAATTATACATTTTTCTCTTTTCTATTTTTCCTGAGGCACCTCTATATTGTGTTCCATACCAGGCCTATCTTTTTATGTTCTCATCAACAGTTTATACAGCTTCCAGGCTTCCCATTTTTTCCCACATCTTTGCAAAAACTTGTAACTTTTTAGGATTTTTACTTTTTTTGTAACAATCCCAATAAATATAAGATGACATTTTATTTTTTACTATAATTTTCATCCTCCTCAATATTAGTGGTTGTAATTCTCTATTCATATAATTATTTGCCATTCATATTTCTTATACTCAACCTGTGTGTTTGGGTGGGTCATGAGTGGGCTTTGTTTTAGTATTGTGTTGTGGAAATTTCTTATCACATGGGTGGTTTGCAAATATGTTCTTTATTATCTCTTTTTCTGGGCAGAACCTTTTCAGATTTATGTAGTCTCACTTTGTAATTTCTGTTTTTCCTACTTCTCTTTTGCATACTATATCCAAGAAGACCTTAACAAGATCAATGTCATGAAGATTTTCCTTTTTTATCCCTAGAAACTTCACAGGCTTAGAACTTACATGAAAGTCTTTAATTACAAGTCATTTGAACTGATTTTTCAGTATGGTTTTAAGGGAGAGAAAATTTTATTCATTTGAATGTGGTTATCAACTTTATCCAAAATCAGTTGTGAAGAGGCATTCCTTTCTCCAGTTCGTATTCTGAACTCCATGAATTGTCAATTGATTTCATGTTTATGTAAGTTTTTTTTTTCTTCTGGGATTGTTGCTCTGCATACTATTTAATTTTATGTCTGTACAATGTTTAAAAATGTAATTTTGTAATACACATTTAGAAATCAAGATGATTCTAGGTTTTTCCTTCTCTCTCAAGATTTAGGCATGCTCTAGCTTCAAAACTAATTTGTTATTTTGTTTATCTTTCTAAAAAATAGTCATCGGAAAAAAAAAATAGTCATCGGAAGAGATGGAGAGATGGCTCAGTAGTTAAGGTGCGTTCTTGCAAAGCCTAGTAACCCAAGTTTGATTCTCCAGTACCCATGTAAGAGCCTGATGCACAAAGTGGCACATGCATTTAGAATTTGTTTACAGCAGCTGAAGGCCCTGGCATGCCTATTCTCTCTGTTTCTCTTCTATCTCTGACTACTTGCAAATAAATAATTTTTTAAAAATAATGCTATTGGAATTATTAGATATAGTACTGAATCTCTAGATTTCTTGGAATGGAATAGGTATTTTAAACATCTTAATTTTTCCAGACCATGACTACATGCTTTCCTTCAATGGCGATCCTCCTACGTCTGCCTCCTGAGTGCTGAGATTAAACATGTGCGCCGCCACGCCTGGCTGTATTTTCACTTTTTAAAGGATTGTATTAAGTTTCTGATTTCTCGTTTTCTTGATCAAGTTGCTTCCTAATCTTTTTTTTTCTTTTTGTGCTATTGGTAATAGAATATTTGAATAGAAAGGACAAAATATAGACATCCATTCCTTATCATTATTATCAAGGAAAAACCCTCAGTTTTTCACAGCAGAGTACAATATTAGCTATGGTATTTGAAAATATAATCTTTTATGTAGAAATACATTTCTCCTATAACTAGTTTGTTGGGGGTCTTATCACAGCAGTAAGAAAGCTTGATGGTCTTAAATTCACTATGTAATTAATGTTACACATCAAACATCAAATTACATTGTTTTGTTTTCTAACTTATTTTGCATTTTGTCTGATATGAAATAATTGCTAAAAACATGTGTTACATTCCAAATAACAGAGTTCATATTTTATGATCTTCTGTTTTTCCATCTCTGAATCCATTCATTTAAGAGAACAGTAATTTTACTTAATGATAAAGTTCCAGCCACTTACACAACTCTGATTGTTTTTATTCATTTAGTTTTGCATGTGTACATGTGGTGTGTGTGTGTCCAGGTGTGCATACTGGAAAGAAGTAAACATCAAATGTCTTCCTCAATCACTCTCCACCTTATTTTTAATATTCTTAATTTTTTATTTATTTGAGAGAGAGAGAGAGAGAGAGAGAGAGAGAGAGAGAGAGAGAGAGAAAATAAAGAGGCAGATAAAGAAAGAGAAATAGGCAGGCCAGGACCTGTAGCCACTGCAAACAAACTCAGGACTCATGTGTCACCATGTACATCTGGATTATTTGGATACTGAGGAATTGAACCTGAGCTCCTAGGCTTTACAGGTAAGCACCTTAATCACTAAGCCATCTC
This sequence comes from Orientallactaga sibirica, assembly GCA_036365145.1. Lineage (NCBI taxonomy): Eukaryota > Metazoa > Chordata > Mammalia > Rodentia > Dipodidae > Orientallactaga > Orientallactaga sibirica. Next base: position 2,858,485 of record JAEOAD010002325.1, on the reverse strand, counting down.
TCTAACCCCTCCACTTTATTTTTTAAGACAAGGTCTCTCACAGAGCCTAGAATCTAGAACCTATCAACTCAGCAAGACTTGCTAGTCAACAAGCCCTAGGGGATGCCCAGCACTGATATTACAGGTATGTACATTGCCTAGCATTTTACATGGGTGCTGTGGATCTGAACCTGGTCCTTATGTTTATGTGGTAAGCATTTGACTCAGCTCCCTGGCCTCTACAGCTGAGAGTTTTATTTAGAAACACAATATTAAATGTCTCTTACAATAAAGAGCAAAACAAATTCCAACTCCTATCTTCCTCCACTCATCCTGACATATTATTCCCAACTACAAATAGCAGTGTGGGGTGGAATGCACTTAAAATGCCAGTTGTCCATGACTTTTTTCATCATGCATAATATCTCTTAGATTTAAAAAAGCACACCCATGCTTCAATCAACTATTTTACAGACCTGTGTGACAGTTATTAATGGATTATAAAATGGGAATGAGAATGATATGCACTGTAAGTTTACCTTTTAATATGTAATGAAAGTTACAGAAGGCAATGGTTTGTATTTGATTTTTTTTTAATTATAAAGAATTTTCAGTCTAAAACTTAAAATGATTGCTGTGCAGGAATTCCCTTCAAATCTAAATATTTCATCTTTCAGGGAAGCTCCTTAAGACTCCTTAAGTTCCAAAGCTCATTAAGGAACAAGAAATAAACAGGACTGAGGACCTCACAAGTCTCCAGAGTTCCTAAAACTTTCAAGATCTACAAGACAGCCTTCATCCTCTACAGTTACATAAAGAGTAAACATCTGCTCTCAGTGAGAGTTGGCCACCAGCACAGCTGCTTCTAAGTCCTGCAATGAGCTCCAGAGATGCAGCTTCCATGGTCACCTATGCTATGGTGAGTTTTTAGGTGATGTAGTTGCCTTTGAGTCACCTATGATCCTGTAAGCAACACCTCACACTGCTCTGTAAGTAACCCCAATAAACTGAACTAAGAGTCATTTATTTCAAAGGAGTTTAGGAATTATGAACTTTGATCTGTATTTTGTCACTATCACTTGCCAATTTTGCAATGATCCTGCTGCCATACTAACAATAAATATGGAGAGGAGGTTATTTTCAAAATAAATGTTTTAAAAACTCAATTCTATCTTATAGAAAAACATATTGATAAAGGTTGTAGTTACCTACTTATTGCACCTGACCAAAAGCAGCTAATGGGAGAAAAGGTTTTAATTTTGACTTACAGTCTCAAATGGAAGCTCCATGATAGCAGGGATAAGCATGGCATGAGCAGAGGCTGGACCTCACCTCTGCCACAGAAGGTGGAAAACAGAAGCAGGAGAGTGATCCAGTTCTTGCAAGGCAGAACCGGCTATAATATCCCTGAACCCACTAGCAGCAACACATCTCCCCCAGCAAGGCTCCATTACCCAAATTTGGTACAGCTATGGACCAAACATGCAGAACACATGAGTTTTACTGGGAACATCTGATTCAAATCACCATATTAAATGAATTCCAATATGGACAATTGGATGACTTTATGAACAAATGAATTGTTTCGTTAGTGATAAGATCATGGGAATTACTCTTGTATTTATGAATTCTATCATCACAATTTGGTAAAATAATACTTTAAATGAAAAAAAAAGATCATTACGTTGTTAGATACACCTAACATGAAGGATTTTTTTTATTATGTGTGTATATATTTATATTTTGAAAGGTGCTAAGATCAAGCCTAGGGATTCCTATATTCTGAGCATGCACTCTATCTTACTGCTAAGCTACACTCTCAGACATGGAAAGATGAATATAAAATATACATAAATAAAATACTGTAACCAGGGGTCCACAAGGGTTTCTATTTTGAGTCACTGTTTTCATATTTTAAGGCTAGCACAGTAGTATATATCTACAAATTGTTTTGTTCATTTGCCATTTTGTCTCTATGTTCTCCATGTCTTAGCTAAGCAAGAACCATAGAATACAGACAAGGATACAAAAAGATATTACATTCTTGAGTATTGAAAGTAAATAAATTTTACTCAAGTATACCATTAAATAGAAATTGTAAAATTCAAAAAAGAAAAAATATAAGCTGCATGTAAGGATAGCCTGTTATTCTAAGAACTTCTTCTTAAGGAAACACCCATTAAAGTGGTATCCTTTCATTGCATTCCTTCTTACCTTGGGATCTTTTCCAGCCCAAAGGAACTGATAAATGTTGTACTTGAATTTTCTTCAGTGGAGGAGGGAGTGAACAGGGAGCTCTGTGAGGATTTGTGTATGTGAGATTCTGATGATTTTCTCAAAGAAGGAGCAAAATTTTCTCAAACAGTTTAAAAACTCTGTTGTCTAATAAGTGTGAGGTCATAGATGTGTGTATGTGTGTTTGTGAGAGAGAGAAAGATAGAGATTGATACTTGGGAAATCTCTGAAATGAATCTGTGTTAATGTTCCCTTTTCTGTAATGATTGTTGAAATTCATAATTGTGTAAAATGCCTATATGTTGACACACTTACTTCATCTCTGAATATATTAATCATGTATTTTCATAGATCCTGCTTCCATCTCTTTAAGTGAAAAGTTTCAACTGTTGATTCTGAATGCATGTGAGAAACTTCAATGTTTTGTGGTGCTAAGTATCATCAAAAACCATTTTGTGACTCTCCAATCTTAGTATCAGTGGAGTAAAGAAAAGAACTCTGCCCACTCCCTGGGGATAATGCTTCCATTATGCTGGAGATTAATGGAGGAAGGATAAAGGCCAGACACACATCTCTGTGTTCTATTTGACCCTGTGATCATTTAGCATTGGTAGTCCAGTACAGCTGTCATTTTGATTTCCAAATATACTCAAGGAAGTATGCAACCTATACCCTCTTTTCCAAACAAACAATAATATAGGGAAGTAGCTTAAAAAAAAAAAAAAACTTTACGTTTTCTGCCCTGGTTCATAATTTATTTTATCATGTTGGAGTGGGGGGGAGAAATTATACTTAAAAATATGATAAACATCCAAACTTTAAAAAATGCACAGTATCTTTTTCTCTTTTAAAATACTCTTATTCATTTTCAAGAAATCTTGGCAAGGAGCGAGCGGGAAGTTACTAGCAAGGTTCCGGGTTTGGTCGCGCACCCCGCCCGCGCGCCTGCCCGCCCAAGCACAGCTACAAGCTCGGGGTCCCTTGGTCTTCTGTGTGTGCGGAAAGCTAGCCTGGTCCATCGGTCCCCGCTGGGCCCGCCCGCAGCGCATCTGCCCTGCTCGCTGACTCCGCCCCGCATCTGTCCGGACCCGCCTCGCGTCGGAGCTGACCCACTGCGCTTCTGCCAGTCAGTCCCTCCGGACCTGCCGAGAGCCTCGGGCTGCCGAAATCACCGCGCCTCGCTCGGTCCGTACCCAGTGGGCATCTTGGGGATGATCTGGGCGGTCTCCGGTTCCCCGTGCGGGTGTCTGTGTGTCTGTCTCCGTGTGAGCCTCTGCCTGCAGCCTGCCTGCCGCTCCCGGCGCACCAAGTCGCTCGCGTGCCCTTTGGCTGACGCTGAGCGCTGAGCGGCCTTGGTGAGCTCCAAGCCCGCCTGAGAGCGGCCGTGTTGGCGGAGGAACACACGGCCCCTGCCCCTGTCGATCGCGTTTGAAACCACCAGGAACCAGGCCTGTGTTTATGCAGAGAGCCTGTCGCGGGAAGGCCTCTGTGGGCTAGGCAGAGTTAGATGTGGGGAGCCACCCAGCTCCTTGGTGATTTCTTAAAATTGAACGGGAAGAGGGCAATTCCTTTCTAAACACAGCTGTGGAAACCGATTTGAAATCTGAACGGGTGTAAATTTTCAGTCTTCTTAGGGAGGATAGATTCGTGATTGGGTTGCCTTTTTGTCTGATGCGTTTGTACTGAGCCTGCTGACCAGCTGTTTCTGAACTTCATTTTCTCAGCCTCAACAGTGATTCTGAGTCTGCTTTTAGCTTCCCTTCGCCTGCGTTGGCTTTTTCTGGTCACGAACAGCTGTTTGGCCTATAGATTAGAAAAAAGCAGCCTTGTTTTCTCTCCCAAGAGAACCTTTTCTCTGTGCTCAGAGATGGGGAGTGGGGAGCCTAATCCTGCTGGCAAGAAAAAGAAGTACCTTAAGGCTGCCCTGTATGTGGGTGACTTGGACCCAGATGTCACAGAGGACATGCTCTATAAGAAATTCAGGCCTGCTGGCCCTCTGCGCTTCACCAGAATCTGCCGTGACCCTGTGACCCGCAGCCCCCTGGGTTATGGCTATGTTAACTTCCGCTTTCCAGCGGATGCTGAGTGGGCCTTGAACACCATGAATTTTGATTTGATTAATGGCAAACCATTTCGCCTGATGTGGTCACAGCCAGATGACCGCTTGAGAAAGTCTGGAGTTGGAAACATATTCATCAAAAACCTGGATAAATCTATAGACAACAGGGCCCTGTTTTATTTATTTTCTGCTTTTGGCAACATTCTCTCCTGTAAGGTTGTGTGTGATGACAATGGTTCCAAGGGCTATGCCTATGTGCACTTTGATAGCCTGGCTGCTGCCAATAGGGCTATATGGCACATGAATGGCGTGCGGCTCAACAACCGCCAGGTGTACGTGGGTAGATTCAAATTCCCAGAAGAAAGAGCTGCCGAAGTGAGAACCAGGGATAGAGCAACTTTCACCAATGTCTTCGTAAAAAACTTCGGAGATGACATGGATGACGAAAAGCTGAAAGAACTTTTCAGTGAATTTGGGCCAACGGAGAGTGTAAAAGTAATACGAGATGGCAGTGGGAAATCCAAAGGTTTTGGATTTGTGAGATATGAAACACACGATGCTGCCCAAAAAGCCGTGCTAGACCTTCATGGCAAGTCCATCGATGGCAAAGTTCTGTATGTAGGGCGAGCACAGAAGAAAATTGAACGCCTGGCCGAGTTAAGGCGGAGATTTGAGCGGCTGAGATTGAAAGAAAAAAGTCGGCCTCCAGGAGTGCCCATCTACATTAAGAACTTGGATGAGACCATTGACGACGAAAAACTGAAGCAGGAGTTTTCTTCATTTGGATCAATTAGTCGAGCCAAAGTAATGATGGAAGTGGGGCAAGGCAAAGGGTTTGGTGTGGTCTGCTTCTCTTCCTTTGAAGAGGCTACCAAAGCAGTGGATGAGATGAATGGCCGGGTGGTGGGCTCCAAGCCCCTGCATGTCACTCTAGGCCAAGCCAGGCGCAGGTGGTGAGAGTCAGTGTTCAGTTTGTTTCAGCCTTAGCTGGTGCCTACTTAGTTTGGGCTCCTTTGTGATAGGGGGTTATTTTCTGCCAACTCACAGTTTTTTTTTTTTTTTTAACTGAATACTTTCTTTTTAAAAAGTATACCTAGAAAACCGTGTTTATTTAAGTGAAGGACATAATTTCTAATTGAAAAGTTGTCATTTTGTACAATTTTGATACAATACTCTTAGGAATGTGTAGAATACAGTTCAATTCCCCACATTTTTCAGGACTAGCCAAAGTGAGGCATTTGATTCTATTCCTCCTTTATTTCAGCAATCCTAAATTTAATTTCTTCCATGAAAATGTTTAGCATGGTCTTAAATTCTCAATCGGTCATGCTGAAAAGTTTCAACTTTCTTTGTGAAAAATCAAGAGAGAAGAGAGTTGTGTGTATGATCCAAGTAAAATCTGCATAATTTCACTTTAAAATATTATTTTAAATGAATGTTCCTTGAAAGTATATGATCTTCTTTCCTTTATTTATTTGTATTTGTTGTCCCTTTCAAATCTACTGTGAGCATTCTACAGATTTAGGAGTGGCTGTGACTAAGTACTGGGAATTGTCTTTCTAAACTTCAAGTTATCCATCAATACTTTAGAAAATTAACACTTTGTGTAGAACGCTTCTTAAATTATGATTTAATCTTTAAAACTGTTCCTGGTTTGATATATGAAGATGCTCTATAAACCACTCTTATAGCTCATGTTCCTAAGTTACTTACCATACAAATATTACATTACATAAACAAGATTATTAACCTCACTGTATCTCCTTTACCTATAATTGAATATTATACTTTCATTCTTTAACAGGTGTCAGTGTAAAAGTTTATCAATAGAATGCTTTTGAAAAACTAAAGAACATTTTCTATTAAACTTGTTATTTCTTGTAAATCTTTAATATAATAAAGTGAAAATCTTCTCAGGTGTTTCAAATTAATATCGGTTAATTAGGTCAGATGCTCCTATATATTATATGGAAATTATTAATTCCAAATAATTCTCCTTGTCTACTTCAGAACACTGAGAAAATAAGCATTCTGTTTCAGAACATTCACTTTTAGAATATTAGGCAAGGAAAAGTTCTATTTCATACTGAAGTGAATTTATATACCTTGTAATCTCTATGTTCCACATTGACGTGCAGTTCTCTGTCCCACATTCCACTTTCTGTTTATGTTATACTTATTTGATCATTTCTTTATCACCTTTATTTAAGTGTATTGGCAGTTAAATTCTGTTTGAAAAGTAGAGAAATAATCATAAAATTTGAATAATTACCTTGAAAACTTATAATTTTTGATACTACAATCAAACCACAAAATATTTAATTTCCATTGTCAGTTGGTTTCTATTATTTTATATACAAATACACATTATCATAAATTATACAGTATGAATTTACAATTTTAAAAACTTTGTTAACTCTTTGACCATAAAATGAAAATAGCCGGTTTTATATAATTGTTTATCTACAAATCACACACACACACACACACACACACACACACACACATATATATATATATATATATATATACATTTTCCAATATTTTCAAATTGAAAATCATGTTTTGTTTATTATAAATATAATACATGTTAATTATAGGAAAAATACTCAGTACAGAAGGAAGTAAAATCACAAATCAAAGAAAACCACTATTAATAATTTTACTATGTGCATATCCCTCCATATTTTCCTATGTATACCTACACATTTTTACAAAAAATACTTATGCACTATGTTGTAGTTTTTGATTTTAAATTGCACCATAATCATCTTTTCATGCCAATAAAAATTATATCATCATTTTAGTGGCTATATAGTATTCCATAATTTGGATGTACTATAAATTGCATAAGTAGTTTTTTAATGAATAAGGTTTATATGTTTTGATATTTTCTACATTTTAAAACAGTGATGTAATGAACAACCTTTTTTTACAACATTATGAGTTATGAATGTGTCAAAAATCTGTAGCTTGTAAAGGCTTAAATTAAAACTCATAGAATACTTGTATATACCAAAATTTTGTAATGACTTTGATATATGTTCTGTATCTAAATAGACATGGGAAAACTAAAAAGAAAACAGTCCGCATATTTTATGAGCCTGCTTTATGTTATAAAGGTCATCAAAATGATTAAAGCTATGAAAGTCCACATAAAATTCTAAAAATATTTATATTGGCTGTTATTTGTCATATATAGCACCATTCCTTTTCAAATATATCATTTTTGCTTAACTTAATAATTTGATTTAAATTTATATTTTGCCTTCATCTTAAAATAATTAGATGAAGTATAATTCTAGAAAGTTTTCTGGGAAACCAAAATCAAGTGTAGCCATGTACTGTGTGATTTTGGAACTGCATATTTAAAATATTACTATTTTCTAAAGGCCACCTTGCATAATAGCAGGGTAAATTAAAATATGCCTAAGCAGTTTTAAAACATGCATGCTTAGGACCTTGTTAATGAGTTTTAAAAACAAGAGGAAAATATAACTAAAAGAAAGAATACCTGAGTAGCTTTTCAGTCTTTTACATGTTCTAGCTACAAATCATAGATTACTGACATTTAAGCCTTCTAAGGAGCAATAAAATTCAGTATTTCTGAATAATGCTCCAAAACTTATTGCCATTATAATCAAGGTTATATTGAAAAAGGATCTTCTAAACAAGAGGTTTCATATATGCTACTCTCCATCTAATATTAATGATTAAGGAAAAAGTAAAATTGTCTTACATGTAAGTTATATTTTTAGACAATTGTAAAAAAGCAAGAATAATTATGCCTTTAATGAGAAACTTAGAAATGGATTGAATACTATGTTTTTGCAAATGAATGGTCCAGTCAAAGAGGAAAAATTAGAAATGTATTAATAAATAAATAAAGCCAAGAGGTACAATTGTTCTTAATACTTACTCCAGTTCCCGAAATTCAGCAAGCATCCCACAAATTCATAATGAATGCACTAGTAATGTATGAATTATAAATTTCGCTTTGTTCTCTTCCTAATACTTCTTGATATTAATGAGATTATTACAGAAAAAGTCATTTTATTAAGAATTTTATGAAAACAGGATTGAGAACTATTGGAAACATACATTGGAGCATAGTGTTGTTGCTTACATAGAATCCTGTTTTTCATGTTAAAGTTTTATCACTAGTCTGATTCTTACTATGCTGTATTTCCATGATTGCTCAACATTAAACTTGTAATAACTAACACACATAAGTAAAAGTGGATTGTAGAGCAATACTACTTAAAAGTTAATGGCATAATGTTTCAGAAGCAATGTGAATCTACAAAGACCTGCTCCTTTGTTGAACCAGCTGATCATAGTATTCTTACTTGTCTGTAATGACTGTTTCATGACATTATTTACTATTCATGATATACATCCAGAAAGTGGTTCATTCCTTGGATTCTCCAGAGTTAACATATCCTTCTTGTCTCCAGGAGATCAAGATAAGTATCTAGAAATAATCTAGCTATCATGGGAAATTTGAAAATAGAATGGCTTGGTGAAACCCAAGTACCAATCCTAAAAATATAATTCTGATAAAGTATAATATTAACTTTCAATCTTTTCACCATCAAACATCACAGCCAATTTTAAAGTAGCTCTTGTGGACAGAAAAAGAAGAGATTAGCTCTTTCATTGAATTTCTCATCAAAGGTTGAGGCCTTCATTGTGTATTTAAGCAAAATATCAAATGTTGGCACCTTTTGAATTTAAAAAAGCCTTTATAATGTAGAATACAATATTAAATCCCTTTGGGATTAACTTGAGACTTCCAAAAGGAAAAATATTGCTTTAGAACGATCAAGGGCTTTTTAACTCAATATTTGGGGCCTATTAAGAAATGACTTTAGGTTAGTTTATAAAAATGGAAAACATTTTTTAAGTCACCAAAGGAATTTTGCTCATCTAATTCTCTGAATATATCAAATAAAGGGAGGAATTTATATACATTTTTTTCTGTTTCAAAAATCCCAAGATATAAAATTAGCAGATTTATTGCATAATCCGTTATATTTTAATGTTATTGAGTAAAGTAAATACTGCCATCTGTATGAAAAAAGATCAGTTTAACTACATTATAATAAGGTTAGTACAAAGCAAACGAGTCACAATTATTTGTTTTCTAGTAAGAAAGAGATAAAAAGTAAGAGTGTGTTTTCTTATTCATTATAGAATCTCCAAAAAATTATAGATTTATTATCTCAACTACAATTAAGAAAGGATATAAATAAATCACAATTTAAATGTTAGTAATGTAAATGAATACTGTAAAGACATTAAAATTCTACATAGTTTGATATCTACTTTAAAGTGAAATATCACTATCAGTTTCCATTAAATTTATGTGATTATCCCTACCCTTGATGTGACTACTACAGTGATCCTAAGCCTCAGGAGTCCTTTGTATGTGAGCTTTCTTAAATAATTGCTGGTGCTAACCTTATTCTCTACTCTCTTACCTCCATTCACCTAACCTCAATTCACCTTTTCAAACACTTAATAACTATTACACAGAATATTTCTGATTTATGTTGTTTGTCTAAACATAACTTTAAATTTTATTTGTAGCTATTAATGTGCATGTATGTGATACTGTACAGCTTTGATGAGAAAATGCTTCAGGAATTGCATGTTAAGTTACAGTAGATGGTGGGAAACATGTCTACTGTTTATATGTGAAAGAATGTATTGAACTGAAAATATTCTTTTTAAAGAATGTGCATTCAATAATGATACTAATTAAAAAAAGGAAATCCATGGGATCTGCTTGGAATTGTGGTTTTATAATGTATCCATGTGCTAGAATAATACCAAAGACAACATAATTATAAGTATACTGCTAATGCAAGATAATTTTGTGGTATGAAAGCACATTCCTAGAAAAGCAAGACATACTATTAAGAGAAATTGCTCAAAATTTCTTTTGAAGCTAGAAGTGAAATGTTACAGGCAGATTTTGTTTGTTTTATGGTGGCATACCACAATAATGTTATCCCCCTACATAATGAATAAAAGTCCATGGGAAGTATATTCTTTGAAACTTCTGTTTTGTTTTGTGACAAGTGAAGCTAACTGTGCAGGAACATAAAACAGGTATGAAATAGGCATGTCACTTACTTGAATGTCTAAAATAAAAAGTTTTACTTTAAGCAGAATGATTCTTGAAGACTACTAGGCTATTTATACTACTTTTATCATTTTTATCTTAGAGCTGGATTTTAATGCTCCAAGATAAGTATATCTCCATAATATTTTAAAATGTAATTTATAAACTTAAAATCAGTGCCACTAATTTTCCTAAAAGTAGTTTTGATTAAAAAAGATCATTTTAGCTGAGTTTGTAAGACAAGTATGTGGTTGGTTGAAATGTTATATGGAATCTAGGAAATATTGAAAATATTTTAATTAATTTTGCACTATATGTTTTTAGAGCATTGCTAACCTTATTTGGTAGAATTTTTTTATCATAATATGCAGTGTATATTTATCATTCAGATTTGTGGATGATATTTGAAATGTTATTAAATTCACAGACAATGTGGAATTAGCTCATTGACTAATAATGGCATTATATTAAATGATTTAAATCAATATTAAAAAGCCATTATTAAAATTATTGGCATTTCAGATAAATGTAATAAACATGTTTTGAAAACAAAACTAATGAATTTTACATTTTAGAAGATGAAAAGTATCATAGGGTCAGATTCTAGTTACTATATTGTCTTCACTGGAGAGTACTTGTGAAGTATGTGAATATGATGATTGGATAGAAAAAGAGCAAAAGTATTCACAGAATTTTTCCCTGAAAAATCCTCTGAAAGGAGAGCCATATGTCTTTGCTGTACTAACAATGTAGGCACTGATCACTTCTCTAAAGGCTACACCTGCTCAAACCATCACTTACTAGGCTATGATTTTAACATGAATTTAAGTGACATATAAATATCCAACTAAACTGTGAGCTATCTTTAATACAACAGGCAATGCAAATGTAGACGGTATAAGAAAAGGAGTAAATATTTTGTCCTTAAAAACTTGTGGCTCCCCATTGATGTGGCACTAAAGAGGGTCACTATTTAATGTTTTAAGATGTCTCACATCTCACAAGTTAGCATAGTTCTTTTTAATTTTTTTGTATATATTTATTTATTTTTTTTATTTTGGAGAGAGAGACAGAGCGAGAGGGAGCGCCTTAAGTGCTAAGCCATCTCTCCAGCCCAATTTCTTTGAAATGCATAACCTCCTGAAATTTTTATTATGTCATCCTAGCAATAATTTCTAACTTCTAATAATGATTCTGATATATGCTATATTTTTTAATTTAAGAAAAATCTTATGTTTTATTTTTAATCAGATGTCCATAAATTTGCTCTTTCCAAGGTACATTAGTAAATTTCTATATAAAAACACAAGTTGTAGACCATACTTAAAAAACATCAAGATTTGTATGAAAATTTGAATGGATGGCAATGTTAACTAGTAAATTTAAAATTCGATTCTGGAGAATTTAGATGGACAAAATATTGGTGCATGGCTAGGTGGGCAGATGCATGCATACATACATTCCATATATCAATAGAAATAAAGAGAACATAAAGTTGAACATTACAGCAAATCAATGGAACACAAGAAAAACAGTGCATCCTAATAATTTTAGCACACTTTTGTAACTACTGACCTCAAAAAATCAAAACTGAAGATTTTTTTCCAAGAAAGTTTGTGTTTGAAGGAAAGGTGGTTAGAGAAACAAGTGGTTAAAAGAGCCTTAGATAAGTGTCATCCATTCAAACTGCATACTCAATAACAAAATTATATTTGCCAGTCAGTGTTTGTAAAGAGTCTCTGGCTCACATGTACAGTTATGCAGTACATAATGTTATTTCGATCAATGGTAGATGTATACCACAATAACCCCAAATATTCCCTTGTACATTTGTGTTAGACTTAGTTTAAGCAAGACCACTTTATGATGTTCCTACAACCACAAAATCACATACCCATGCATCTTACAGAACTTAACCTTTTGTTAAACAAGATGTGGCCATCTACTAACATAAATTAGCATTCTGCGTTTTACAAATTTTGAACCAAAGTATATTACAATTATTGGGGATATCTTTTTTTTTTTTTTTTTTTGGAGAGAGACAGATAGAGAGGGAGAGGAAGACAGATAGAGACGGGCACACCAGCAATCTCTCAGCTGCTGTGAACAAAATCCAGATGTGTGTGCCCCCTTGTGGTCAAGTGTGGCATTGTGCCCTTGTGCCACTTTGCATCTGGCTAAACGTGGGACCTGGAGATTGGAACCAGCGTTCTTAGCCTTAGGAGGCAGGCGCCTTAACCGCGAAGCCATCTCTCCAGCTCTGGGGATATCTTTTAAAGTTGACATTTCTAGGACTCATCACTTGGCATAATGATTTAAAATCAATGCAGCAATGATAATGATGGGACTGAAGAACATATCGTTTTCTCAGTATATCTAGGAGATTCATACACATACCTATATGCCTAACTAGAAGAGATGTCAGCAAACATACCTATATGCCTAACTAGAAGAGATGTCAGCAAACATTTTTTCTAAAAGACCAGATAGCATATGTTCCAGCCTTGTGGCCAAAGGGTAGCAACAAAGATATTTTTCAGAACTTATGTAGCAAACATCATATTTCCACAAATTTTAATTTGACAAAATACAACAATGGTAATAGTACAAAGAGCACATTTTTATTTTATGATGCAATTCTATTTTGAGGGATTCTATTTTACCTAATAAGGTTTCAAAGTTAGAATTCTCAATCACTAAATTGATTGCACATTTGTTATTTTGTAAAGATTTTTAACTTGTATCCAACATTGTATCCATTTAACTTGTATCCATTAAAACAAAATTTAAAAAAAAAAAAACTTTCATTGACAGCCAAGATTTTGCCTTCAAGACATAGTTTTCCAACCCCTGATTGCAAAATGCTGGTTGGGAGATTTTCCTTTGTCCTTTCCCATTGTTAAAACAAAATGAAATTGAGACATTGACTGGGTAGTTTATGAACAACAGAAATTTGTTCCTCATAGTTCTGGAGGTGGGAACATCTAATGTCAAAATTCTGGTAGATGATGTGTTTCGTGAGAACCTGTTCATCATAGATTATGCCTCCTCATTCCATTCTCACACATGTTAAAAGGTACAAAGAACCCCATTTCCTGAAGGTACTAAGGCCTTTCATGAAGTCTTCACTCCCATGACTTGATCACATCTCCAAATCCTGTCTAAACCATCATTTTGTAGGCTATGATTTTAACATGAATTTTGGGGACCTACAAATGTTCAACTAAAATGTAGTCTATCATTAACACAAATTATTTTAAAAGGCAATCACATATATCTTATCAAAACTTAACTCATGTCTTTAGTCTAAAATCTGTTCCTCCTGTATGATCTCCATCTCAATAAATATCAGGACCTTTCTTGAAGATTTAATACCAAATACCTCGGTGTTACTTTTATTTTTGTTCTTATTCTCATACATTGTATACTGTTTTTAGGAAATCATGAAGGCTGTCTCCAAAATTTCCAAATCTTAGGACTTACAATGGCTTTTTTGCCAGTAGTGCAGGTTACATTTATTTGTTTTCATCATGAATAGAAAATACTCTGGCATTGATTATCAGGTTCAGCATGGAAGCAGCACTCTTGCTTGTCTCCCCAATTCCTCTGTGGTTTCACTGTGTCTTGGCTGAAGTGTGAGGGGTAGTTTATCTCCTTGGATTTCACTACCTTCTGAAAAACAACAAATTTTCCAATGGAGAGTGACATCATCATAGTTTAAATGGGATAAACATTATTAATATAAAGATAATTTGATGTATGTAACCCTCTTTTAGCCAAAGACTAGTGAGAGCTTGATACTGAAGAACATAATCTTTGTCCCTGTAGGATTCTGATCTGCTTCCCAATCCCAGATATGGTTTTCTTTACACTGAATGGATATCTAAGCCAATAAAAAGCTATTGGTTACCCACCAAAGCTGTGTGCCACTATTTCACTGGTGTGTACATCCTGTCAGTGTGTTTGCTTCTGAGTAGCTTAGACCTCTGTTTGCATCTTTTCCCTTGTCCCTGCCCTCATTCCACTGGGGACCCTCGTAAGTGGGGTTGCTGGTATTCCCTATGGGGTTGTGGGTTATGCATTGTGGGAGCAGCAGATCATTATTTTTGGAGGGAAGGGAATGCCTGTGGGCATGAGGTTTAAGCTTCTTTTGTTAAAATATTTTATTTTTATTTGTATATTTTGGAACGAGAAAGATGCAGGCAGAGAGAAAGAGAGCATGGGTGTGCCAGGGCCTCCAGCCACTGCAAAAGAACTCCAGACACATGTGCCAACTCATGCATCTGGCTTACATGGGCCCTGGGGAATCAAACCAAGGTCCCTTGGCTTTGCAGGCAAACCCCATAACTGCTAAGCCATCTCTCCAGCCCAGGTTCAAGCTTTTATAACAATTTTCCCTCAGAAGAATTTACTCCAGGAAAACAGCATTTCCTTCAAAGGGTAGCTCTCCAGTGATGTATTGACTTCCTACTGTACTACTTTTTTTGTTTTTATTTATTTATTTATTTATTTATTTATTTATTTGAGAGCAACAGACAGAGAGAGAAAGAAGCAGATAGATAGAGAGATAATGGGTGTGCCAGGGCCTCCAGCCATTGCAAGTGAACTCCAGATGCATGTGTCACCTTGTGCATCTGGCTTACTTGTGTTCTGGGGAATCGAGCCTCAAACCAGGGTCCTTAGGCTTCACGGGCAAGCACGTAACTGCTAAGCCATCTCTCCAGGCCCTATGTACTACTTTTTAAGGTCCTTAGCATTTAACCATTGTCACTCTGAAGGTCAATTATCCAACACATTACTTCTTGGGAACACACTGCATTCATAACATACAATTGAAACTCTTAGGATGGTTCTCCCAGTACAAAATACCACTATTTCCCATCTATATTTTTAAATGATTCATAAATTATCTTCCTGATATTACACTTTTTAGTCCTGTAGTCTATTCTACACACAACTAAGTGACTCTTAGTATAAATCTGATCAAGTAACAATTCTGCTCTAAATGTTCAGTAGGAGGCCATCTCACATTCAATTAAATCCAAAGTCCTTACCTACTGTATCTTATATCTTAACTGACTTCCTTCTGCCCTTCTCTGATTTCACCCCACTCCTGACTACTAATCCTTCAGTGTTCTCTGAAATATCAAGGGCTTTCCTATCTACTGTTCTGTCCATTTGCCTAGTATTCTTCCTAGATATCCTTATGACTAATCAGTTCACTCAGATCTCTGCCAAAATATCACTGAATAAAAAATACTTTTCTTCACTCCCTACGTAAAGATAAAATAATATTTATTTCTAAAACTATTTATTCCTCTCACTTATTTTTGTTCTTCATAACATGAACACATACCTAGTAAATTTTATGGTTTTGTTTTTATCACCTGTGCCACTACAAAATAGAATCCTGTGTATGAGAAAGCATATAGTTCATGACTGCTTCCTAGTGAAACAGGTCTTCTGAGAGGGAGGGAGCCCTATCTTATATCTTAGGTGGGCATGACTCAGGAACTAAGGTGTCATATGCTCCAAGGTCACCAAAGATCTACTGAGTCAGGGTTCCAAATTGTCTCAAGGAATTCAAATAATGAATCTCATGGACAAGAAGGATGAATTTAAAAAGAGAAACTTTATTACAGACACAAGGGGTATTTAGGAGAAAAATCTTTTTGAAGAGAGGAAACACACTTTATTTTATATATATATATATATATATATATATATATATATATATATATATATATATATGCACAGAGAGCTCATATGGGGAGATTCTCTATCTGAGGGACCCAAGTCCACTTAAAAATTAAAGAAGCAAAGGTAAAACAAACGATAAAGTTCTCTGTAGCAGAGAGGAGTCCAAGAAAGTGTGTTGCCAATGAGATTTTTGTCTAGAGGTTTGTAAAGCTTTTGGCTATAGAAATAAGCTGATTTTTAAAATGACTGGATGGAGCTATGGACAAGTGAAGTTGTAGCCCAATCATCAATCCTCACAAGATAACCATGTCTCTCCTTTTCCAAGTAAAGGACTGATCTAATTCCTGATTTTCTAGGTGAATGAGCAGGACAGGGTTAAGCATCTACCTGGAAGCTTTTCAAGGGAGAAACTAAAACAGAATTAAAGATGAAAAAAACAAGGGGGACCTGATGGGGGCAGCTGGAGCCTGCCAAGGCTGGTTTTGTTGTTTTTCCCAAATCCCTATCCTTCCTCTTATTTGGTCAACTTGGCTGTCACATAACCAGCTGCAAACCCTCTTGTTCTTTTTTCTCCCAGTGTTTTTCTTTTATTTTTTTTTAACTCTAGCATCCATTTTTACCATTACATTCTCAAGGCAAGTGCAAAGGACTGCTAATTTTGAACATCATAACTATCTAACCAATTTCTTCCTCCTACTCTCTATCATTAGTGCCTAAAGTAGTAACTAATATGATGATAAGTAAATGTCAATTTAATAAATGAAAGTGCTATTCAGGTCTGGGTGGGGGGAGAGAAAATTCATCAAAAGGCTTACCCAACTACTTACCAATCCTGTGTTCCATATAACTAACTAGCTAATTAACTAAATGATTCAATCTGAGGATCCACTCCATGGGAAAGAATGCATGCCTAGTACTGAAAACTTCCTCCCAAATCTATGGTTGTGAAGATCATAGACCCTGGTGGTGAAGCTACCTTAAAATTACTCTGATAGGGAGAATATGAATAACTTTTAAGGTTGTCTATTAATGCATTTCCCCTGAACTACTTCTGTTCAAGTGTTTTTCTGCTAACTTCTGTGATTTTTTTTTCATATAAAGATAAATGATTTAAAGCAGTGTGGATTTCTAACTCATATGCAGTATTGGGAGAATGACAATTATTTAACATTTACCAAAGATAGAGAATTATATGTTCATGTTCAGATCATTTATTAGCAAATAAGATAGAGTCTATAATACTTTAAATTAGTTCAAGAAGTCAAAAGAAAGGCCAATACCTAATAAATTTACACAAAATGCAAATTTTGTTAGATACTACATTTGCTAATAAACAAGGTTAATCAAATAGCCTAGAGGGCAAGGCTAAACATCCTATCATGGTTGTTATTAAATATAATGTCCACTGCATTGTTTATTTTATAAAATATAAAAGAAACTTCCCCCTCCCACTCCTGCAAAACACTACTTTTCCCCAACTAGTCCTCTTGCTGTTTTCCTATTATTCTTTTACGAACCACTAAGTTTAATTAGGGTTCCTTGCATAAGCATGGGTGTAGGGTTATGGCGGTTATTAAAGAAATGTAGACAATTTACCAATGGCTATACAACTGAAAAAAATTCTGTTCCTCACCCAACAACTTTAATTTCTAATAGCTCCTCAGATAGGAATGGTGTCTAATATTTCATTGTGAGATGTTGACAGGTCAAATCTTGTACAAGTCTTTCAGATAACTACAGCTAATGTGAGTTCATACACTTAACATACATTTAACAGAGCATTGCATATCTTAGGCATAAATAGGTATGTGGATGGATACATACATAAAACATAATGTAAAATGTTTTCAATGATAAGACTACCACTATTCGTATTAAAATGGTTTAGAAATTAAAAATATAATGAATAGTTTTTATTACAAAATTAAAACTATAACAGAAAATTGTAAAATCAAGGTTCATCAAAAAGGAAACCTTTAAATTCATGTCAAATGTTCATACATTAAAAGTTTAATTTTAATTATTTTATTTATTTGAGAAGAGAGCTAATGGGCATATCTATCACTTTGCTATAGCTTATGTAAGTACTAGGGGAATCAAACCTTGATCCTTTGTCTTTGCAGGAAAGTGTCTTAACTGCTAACCCATCTCTCCAGCCCCTAAAAGTTTAATTTTTAGGATGGTTCATATGGTTGAAGGTTCTATCTAAGGTCCTATGTTGAAAGTTTAGACCTTAGCTTGTGGTGCTATTTTAGGAAATATTGGAAAGCTTAGATAAGACCTTAAAAATAAAATGTATGCAGTTTTTATAAAATCAATAAAACATAACCATGATATGCATCACCATCCCAGATTCAATTATCTATTAGGAGGGTTTGCAGGTGTCTATTGGGGGTCATGATGTGTCTATCAATACCACACTAATTTATATCCAAGACAACAATAAAAGTCTAAAATTGAAGAAAACAAGTTACATATTGATTTCCATATATCAATCATAAAAAAAAAACCAGCACTTAAAGTTACTGTTTATGCATGGATATTTTTATGTCTTTGATGAACAGGTATACTTTTAAATTTATTTATTTATTTATTTATTTATTTTGGTCTTTAACAATGTTTTTTAGAGAGAATGTTGGAGAGTGTTTTTATTATAATAAAGGAAAAGATTTAATAATCCATAAAAAATATTTTAAAAATCTGAACAAAATTAAAGAATGGAAGTAACTATTTGCAGTGTGGAGAAATAGTCTCAAAATATATCATATACCTCTAGAGATAAAACAAATAACAAGTAATACAATTTTTTAAAAGTCTACAATAGATTGGAATTTCACAAAGAAAAATCAAAATGGATAATAACTACATGAAGAAATGCCCAGCCATGTTATCAGTCATGAAAGTACAGCTTAACAATATGCTGAGGATTAACTATACATCCACTAGCATGAGCAGTGGAAAATGTCTAAATTTATTATTTGTTATTGTACATGGTCTTGTTCTTTCTGAATTTAAAATATAGGCTGTTATGAATACTGGTGAATTCCTTTGATCCAATTAAGAATCATCACTTTAAAATATGAGACATCAAATTAATTCTTTTATATAACACAGGGAGAGGACAATGGGGATGATCAAGTACCTAATATGCACATAGGAAAATGACATAATGAAACCCAATATTTGAATCAAAATCATTTTCTCAAAAATAAATAAATAAAAATAAAAATCTATTCAAAAGATTTTTATTAGTTATTGACAAAACCAGATATTAACCTGCATAAACATGTTTTATTTATATGCTTGATAATTAAAAATAAATACATTATAAAATCAATAAAACATAAGCATCACTCTATTATGTAGCTTCATTCTAGTCACTTATGTATAGGTGTTAGAATTTTAATTCTTTTTATATTTATTTATTTATTTATTTTGGTTTTTCGAAATCTAATGTGTTTACTTGTAGTCTCAGGGTGGCCTTGAACTCATGGCGATCCTCTTACCTCTGCCTCCCGAGTGCTGGGATTAAAGGTGTCCAAAAAATATTGGGAACATTTTAAAAGATATTAGTTGACAACACAATGTCAAGTCTTGTGTACAAATTGTTAGCTCATCTTTTATAGTGTATTAAAGTATAACATGGAAATAGCCTGTAGCTGGGTAATTCAAAACTGAGACTCAGTCAGGAATTATATCAAACAATATCAAACAAACAAAAAAGTAAAATATTTTACTGTCAAAATGACTGATTATAAATAGTTATGCCAACAATGTAATATAATCATCTCATTATTTATTAGACGCAAACATTTACCAAACATAAATATTTCTACAACCTAGTGGATTGTTATTTTGAGAAAGAATGTGCTTTCCATAATTAACATAATGAACACAGTGATTCACGTTTCTATCATCGAAATACACATGGGTTAGAAGTTCTTACACTACAAAAGATTGTAATAAAAGGGTCATTCAGGAAGAACAAAGTAAATTATTTTGATTCACAATATGAATATGTGCATTTAAAACAAAAGTTACAAATAGTATAAAATATTAGCAATTTTGAATGAACACTTTGATTAGAAACTTTGATTAGCTGTGGTAGTTTTTTTTTTTTTTGTGATAGGGTCTCACTGTAGCCCAGGATGACATCAAATTCACTGTGGAGTCTCAGGGTGGCCTCAAACTCATGGCAATCTTCCTACTTCTATTTCTCAAGTGCTAGTATTAAAAGTGTACACAACCATGCCCAGCTTAGCTGTCTAGTTTGAATGTATGGCCCCATAGACTCAAGCTTGAATCATAAGTCTCTAATAGACAAAGTTCTCCTACAGAAGAGGCATGTCACTGGGGGCAGATCTTGGAGTCCATCCCTGAGGTGTGTTTGGGCGTGGATCTAAAGTCCTGTCCAAAGGTATGTGGAGAGCAGTTTGGAGCTCTGGTTGTGCTCTTGTTGGTGTTGGTGTTTGCTAGCTATTTATTGGTGTCTCTCTGCCATTGATCTAAGGAAGTGAACAAGCTTCTGCCATTGATGGTGTCCCACTTAATTTTGTATTTTGTAAGTCTGAAATAAAACTATTCCTCTCATAAGTTGCTTATAGTTGGATGTTTGTCCCAGCAAAAGGAAGCTGACTACAACAGTAAAATTGGTACAGGGAAGTGTGCCCATTGCTGCAATGAGTTTGACCAAGTGGATTTTGGCCCTTTGGAATTTGTTTCCTGGAGGAATGTGAAGGGACTTGTTACTTGGGATTAAAGAAGCCTCATAGTGTGGTAAGCCAAATTATATGGGCTATTTTGGTGAGAGTATGAAAATAATAAATACAGAGAGAATTGTGAACAGTGATGGCTTGATTTATAAACTTTCAAAGAGGAGGGAGAGAGAGCAGAGAACTTTGTTGGAACTGGGCTACTGGCATAAAGGCAGGCTGTGTTCTTCTGTCCATGCCCAGAGGATTTGTTCAAGGTTAAGTTTAAAAGTAATGGACTGGAGAAAGATATGGAATATATATGGTTTATCGGAAAAATTTTAAGGGATTTTATGTTTGCTGTTACACAGATAAACACCATTAATGGTGGGGCAACTATTTGGCTTTGGAACAATGGAAAAGAGGCCTGAGGATGCAATCCATACAGGAAAAGCTCAATGAGTAAGAATACAATTTTTTTTGAAAGTGGATGACTTTAATGAAGAATTCTGGAGAAGTATGCTGGTCTTCAAGGTCATGGTTTATCTCCCCGTGGATTTACAAAATTTTCTGTGCTACTGCTTACCTGGTATTGGTTTTGGAAGCATGATAAATTCAGGGAAGTTGGTCATGAAGTACACATGGTTCCCGGAGCTACATGAGTTGCAGTGGGAAGCAGGGTAAATTTCCTGTGTAGAGCCCCAGTAAGGCCATTTTATGAAGATGAAGCAGTTCCAATTGCTAATGAGTTTGGACAATGAGAAACAGGAAACATCCCATTTGGAGGCCAACTAAGGACATTATATGGAGCTGTGAAGGTGGACTGTGGTTTGCAGTGGAGACCTGAAGACCTTAATAGATGTACCAGGACTGCAATGGCTATCATACAGAGCTGGGGTCTCAGAATGGGATGTTTGTTTGGGCTGTTACCAGCCTAGATGTAGGAGCAAAAATGAAAATCCAGAGATTTTTCATCACTGATTTATGAATGTTGGACTTGAACAGCAGATGTTTCATGTTTACCTGATGGCTATTGATTTTGCATTGGTCCAGTTTTTGCTTTTGATGCCTTCTTGCAATGGAAATGTTTGTGCCATCTTATTGTGGAAGTAGGTAACTTGTTTTTATTTTATATGACTTACAGTTATGAGACATTCTTAAATCTCAGATAAGACTATAGTCTTTGAAATAGTATTAAAGTTGGTAAAGGTTATGGAGAATTTTGAAGTCGGTCTGCATGCAGTTTTCATTTCGAGATTATGATGAATCTATCAGGGTTAGGGGCAAAATGTGGCAGTTTGTGTGTATGGTCCCATAGACTCAGGCTTGAATCGTAAGTCTTCAATGAGTGGATCCCTACTGTATAAGAGGCACACCATTGGAGATCAGTTTGGAGCTGTAGCTCTTTGTGCTTGCTGGTGTTGTTACTTGATGGCTCTTTGGTGGTTTCTCTCTGCTACTGATCTGTGGAAGTTAGCCAGCTTCTTGCACTATTGATGGTGTTCCCTTTAAATTTATAAGCCTGAAATAAACTCCTTCCTCCCATAAGCTGCTTCTGCTTGGATATTTGTCCCAGCAATGTGAAGCTGACTGCAACAGTAGCTTAATAAAGTTAATGTAAAATCTAAGGCATTAGTTCTCATGCTTGTTCAAACTCAAAACAAGAAGTTCAGTATTTAAAAAATTATATAAATTTAGCACATTTTGATTTCTATAATTCAGCTTTTGCTATGGATATCATCAATATACACAAAAACTGTGTAGATAACCTTATATTTTTGTGTACTGATGAGGTAAAACACAATTTTGTGGTTAGAAAGTATCAGTGTAGGAGAATGTAGCATCATAGAAAGGAGATTCTTCAGATTGGAGTTTGAGGATACTTTCACAAGGCTTATATGACAGAACTTATGCTATCTGAATCACTACAAAGTTCCATTAACACTGATATCAATTCAATGATTAGTTCACTTAAAATAAATTGATAATTCTGATTGCAGCATCTTGTTCAGTTAAGAAACATCATTAAGCTATAGTTGTTCTGTTCATGAAAATAATAATAACAGCTTAATTTTGTTTTACCTGTTATCTTGAATCAAATTGTATTAAAGCATGGTATGTTTCTAATGCATCTTAACTACCTCTACCTTAAAAATCACATGTATATTGCTGACAATATGGTAAAAGGTGACCAATATTTTCAATATGTTCAGTCAAATCTTAATGACAAATGATTAAAGAAAAAAAATCCCCCTTTGACTTTGGGCTCTGGGTAAATAATTGTCATCTTCTAGTCCACAAAGTAATTAGAAGGTAATATTGCTAAACTGAGAAGGAAAAATATTATTTTGCTTAGAAATTCATTTTAAAAATCAATTTTACATATGGCTTTTCATGTAAATACTGCATTGCCCCAGTTATCTCCTGAGTTAACTAACAATAACAAAAAGTAACTACATTTATATAGTTTCTGACCTGTGGCAGATTATTTGAGGTTATTCATCTAAAATATTACAAATATAGCTCCATATTTTACCCACTCTGCTCATCTGGTGACTTCCTTCGACAAGTATATAACAATATCTATGAGTTTAGCTCTTGGTTTTCTCAGCAATACTAAAGGGAACACCAAGTGCTGGGGATGTAATTGACACACAGAAGTACTTAACAATGAGCAATACGGAGTCAGGAATAAGTGCCCCCAGCTCTTCTGTTCTTCATCTGTATGCTTCAGATGTATAATATGCCCAATACCTTATGAGGTCTGAGCCAAAGTTACCTGTGTATATAACTTATAAATACACAAACCCTAAATTAATTTTCTCTTTCTCTCACTTTATCCAATTACTTGTGTTTCATGGAATCATTTGGAAAGTAAATATCTGTACCACAGACTCTGCCTCAGAGAATGTATATGAAGAATAAAAAAAAGGGAAAAATAAATCTAATACTCCAATGAAAAGACCAAAAATCAGCAAGCCCACATAATTTGTCTAACATTTCTTAACCAGAAAACAGTACAAGCAAGAATTGAACTTACATCTTTCTTGCTCCACAATGTATATACATTGTGTGACATTATCTCCCATGATTAGAACTTGATTAAAACAATTTCACTGTAGTGCTCTGAAATGTATTTATATAAACCAACTGCTATATGTTAATGCATTTACACAAAAATGACAGAAGTATGGAAAATGTATGTATGACAATTCAGAAAGCATAATCTCATTGCAGCAAGGCCGTGTGGCACATGACTTTACCCCAGAACTCAAGAGGTTGTGACTTGATGATTATCACACATTTGAGGCAGGCTTAGGCTACATAAGTAGACCCTCCTTTAAACACACACACACATAGACACAGCAACAACAACAACAAAATCCTTGTAATTATATCAAAGGATTTGGGAACTACAATAAAAACAAATTTTTGAAACATATATTTTTAATAAATCTGTCTGTATTTGCTTATAACATGTCTTTAGTTTACTACTATCTATGATAGAATGAAAAAATACATTATTAACTGAGAAATTCTTCTTTAATTAGTGCAGTATATATTTGCATGCATAGAATTTTAATCATAAAATAATAGAAAAAATTGGGACTTAGAAATGAGTTAGTGGGTAAGAGCACATTCTATGTAAGCATCAAGATCCAAGAGAGCTTAAGAGCGTATGATCCATCATGATTTCCCAGAGCCCATGTAAATAGATTGGCACGACCACAACTGTTCCTCCAGACCTGTGGGACTGAGACTGAAGAATCAATGGGACTCACTAGTCAGGCAATCTTACTGAAAACGGCAGCTGTAGGTTTGGTGAGAGACCTCATCTGAAAGAAACATGTGGAAGAGGAGAAGAGGACACTTGTTCTCCTCTGGCCACTGCACTACATGTGCCACACAATACATTTTACACATTCATGCAAAAAATAAAAACTAAAAAATAAAATGCATTAAAGAAGTGCTGTATTCTTCATTTATATTCTATCATTTCCTTAAATATCACATTTGAATGTTACTTTAAGAATACTAGTTACAAGACAGATGGCTCAGTTAAAAAAAAAAAAAAAGTTCAGGTCCGCAGTTCCCAATTAAGTGAATGTTTTGTCATGTAATCCCAGTGCAGGAGGAGGCCTGAAACAGGGGATCCTCAGGGTAAGCTATCTAACCAGAGTAGCTTAAACAGTGAGCTCTGAGTTCTAAGAAGAGACCCAGCCTCGGTAAGTAAAGTGAAGAGTGATTGAAGAAAATTTCTGTTCTTCATACACACTTGTACACACATGTGAACACACCTACACATATATCCACTAACATATATACAGACATGCACACATTATACACACATATACAAAAATACTGAAAAAAATCACTATCTTGTAAAAACAGCATTAAAAATAATAATATACTTTCTAGTCTAGAATATCAAGAGTTCCAACCTTCATTGGTGCATCCTAACTATAGTCAAAAGCTGAACAAAATAGAGACAACAACTACTCTTAAAACTTGTATAGATCAGTATCTCTAATGACAGTAGAACATACATCCTTCTTAAGTAAATTTGAAATGCTCACCAAGTTAGACCACATTTTGGAACATATGGCATATCTCAACAAGTTTCAGAAACAGCTATGCTATATCTGCTTTCAGGATATAACTTAATTGGACTGGAATTCAATAACAAAAAACACAGATTAAGAATCATAAAATAATTGAATATTAGAAAACATATTTCTAATCAGCTCTAAGAAAAAGAAGAGTTTTAAAATGAATAAATATTGTAATAAATTAAAATTAAAATAGAACTTATTGAAATTTGTGCAGGGAAAACAGTACTTTGAGGAAATTTATGACATTGAGTGCCTATGTTAGAGATGAACAAAGATCTAAAATTGATCTTCTAAACTTTTATCTAATATACTAAAAAATTAAAAACTGAATTCAGAGTAAGCAAAGAAAGAAATAAAAAAAATCAGGTAGAAATCAATTAAACTGAAAACAAAGAATTAATAGGAATAGTCAACAAGACCCATTCTGGTTACTTGAACAATAAAGTGAGGAATATAGGTACCTAGGGAAGTTAACAATGACACAAAGAGAGAAGGAGCAAATGCTAATAATATAAATGAAAGAGTAGATGACAACACAAATACCATGAATATTCCAACAGCAATTAATCAATATTATATGACTATGTTAAGAAATTTACTGCCAAATCCAATGAAAACAAATATGCATTATCTAGATGAAATGACTGAGTACCAGAAGATCGAGAATCATTGAACAATTCTTAAGTCATAAGTCCTGCTTTACCTTAATACCAAAGTCAGACCAAGAGATTATTTAACATAGATGCTAACATGCTAAAAAACAACTCCTGGGCCTGGAGAGATGGCTTAGTGGTTAAACACTTGCCTGTGAAGCCTAAGGACCCTGGTTTGAGGCTTGATTCTCTAGGACCCACGTAAGCCAGATACACAGGGGGCACACACATCTGGAGTTCGTTTGCAGTGGCTGGAGGCCCTGTTGTGCCCATTCTCTCTCTCTACCTGCCTATTTCTGTATCTCTCTCTCTCAAATAAATAAATAAAATATTTAAAAAAAAAACAACTCCTGATCCACCACCCTGCAATGAATACCAGCAATCCCACTGAGGAGGGTCCTTAGTAGAATAGGGACAGGGAGGAAGGAAATGATGATACCAATACATGATGTATCTATACGAAGTATCTACTTATAAAAAATAGCAAATTATACTCAACAATATATAAAACAAATTCTACACTGAATTTGTATCAGGTATGCAAGAACAATCCAACATGTGTAACCCAAATGTTGTGATTCATCACATCTAGCCTTGACTGAGGAAAAGAACTTGTCAAAATTTCAACACTCATTTGAAATAAAACTGTTGGACACTAGGAGGAAAGAACTTCTTCAATTTTCTGTAAAAGACTCACAGATAACACTATACCTAATGATAAGAAACTTGGAGCTTTCCAAAAACCAACCACAAAAACAAGACCAGAATATCCTTCTCAGTACTGCTTTTCACCATCACAGTGCAAGTCCTATTATTGCAATCAGCTCAGAAAAGGCAGTAAAATGGACACAGATTTGGAAAGAAGGAACAAAACTTTATTCACAAATGGAATTGTCATCTGTATAGAAAACACCAATGAACTGAATGATGTAAGTTTACTACTTGATCAAGGTCTAGTTCTTTTTCTTTCTTTTTTTTTTTTTTTTTCAAGGTAGCATCTCATTCTAGCCCAGGTTTACCTGGAATTCATTCTGTATTCTCAGGATGGCCTCAAACTCATAGCGATCCTCCTACCTCTGCCTCCTGAGTCCTGGGATTGAAGGCGTGTACCATCACGCCCAACAAGGTCTAGTTGTTTGATACACAAGCAATGAAAAGTACAAGTTGACAGTAAATATATTATTATTTATATTAGCAACTGAAACTATGAAATACTTAAGCATTAATATAAAAAATCTGTACAAAATCCACATAATAATAACTAAACATTTTTTTTTTTTTTTTTTCAGGTAGGGTCTCACTCTGGTCCAGGCTGACCTGGAATTAACTATATAGTCTCAGGGTGGCCTCGAACTCTCAGTGATCCTCTTACCTCTGCCTCCCAAGTGCTGGGATTAAAGGTGTGTGCCACCATGCCCGGCAAACTAAACAATTTTGATGAACTATGTAAATAACTAAGTAAATGGCACATTTCTTATCAATGCATAGAAAATTCCATATTATTAAGAAATCATTTTTTCTCAATTGTTCTAGAAATTCAACATAACTGAAACCAAAATCCTAGCAAGTAATTTTTTGGATACTAATAAAGCCAGCACTCAGAAAGATCAAGCTGGCCTCAAAATTGCCACATAGCTCAAATTGGCCTTGTATTTTGCAATCCTTTTACCTCATCCTCATGAGAGATGAGGTTGCACGCATACACCAGTAGTTTGATGAAAGAATAAATAAATATCTATGGAAATAACTAAATAGCTCACAAATCCACCTACATACATAGTTCAGTAGATTTGACAAAAGATCCAAGGTAACACAATGTGAAGAAAATATTTTCAATAAATGATGCTATAATGATTGGGCTTCTGCATGCATACATGTAATTTAGACCCAGCCCTTATATTGCTGACAAAAACATTAAGACAACCTGCATCATAGATCTAAATGTAAAATACAAAATTGGGATGGTTCAATTCTCCAGTACCCATGTAAATCCAGTTGCACATGCTTCTGGAGTTTGTTTGCAGTGGCCAGAGCTCCTGGTACACCCATTCTTTCTCTTTCTCTCTCTCTCTGCCTCTTTCTCTCTTGTT
Source organism: Orientallactaga sibirica (assembly GCA_036365145.1). Taxonomy (NCBI): domain Eukaryota; kingdom Metazoa; phylum Chordata; class Mammalia; order Rodentia; family Dipodidae; genus Orientallactaga; species Orientallactaga sibirica. Next base: position 2,830,335 of record JAEOAD010002325.1, on the reverse strand, counting down.
CTCTCTCAAATAAATAAATAAATAAATAAATAAATAAATAAATAAATAAAATACTTATTAAAAATCTTTAAAACACAAAATTGTAAGCATCATAAAAGACAATATAGGAGAAATTTGATATATCCATAGGTATGGTGGTGACATTTTAGATACAATACCAGAGACACAATCTGTGAAAGAATTGAGTAACTCAATTTCATTCAAATCATAAATTTCTACTTTGAGAAAAACAACATTAGGAGGATGAAAAGAAAGATTAGAGTAGATAACTTCAAATTTGAAAATTAATAACATGAATTTAAAATGGTCAAATATTAGTTGAGTTATCTCACCCAGAAGATATACAGGTAGTATGTAAGCATTTACAAAAGATGTTAAGCATAGGCTGTAACTAGAGACTTGGAAAATAAAATAACAATGTGATAATATTATACATTCATTAATAAGGCCAAATCCAGGCCCCAGACCACACCAAATTATGACAAGAATATGAGTCATTAGGAAGTTTAATTCATTGCTTTTGGAAAGCCAAATGATGTAGCATAAATAAATAATACTAAATAAAATCAAAGTCAGCTTGACAGTTTCTCATAGAAGGTGACATTCTTACTAAATGATTCAGCAAACTTCTTTATAGTTCCTCAATGATATAAACAAGTTGTGGCTATGGCTGGAGAAATGGCTTAACTGTTAGACACTTGCCTTCAGTCTAAGAACCAAGGTTAGATTCCCCAGTACCCATGAAGCCAGTTGCACATAGTATTGCATGTGTCTAGAATTTATTTATAGTGGCTAGAGGCTCTGGGGTCCTCATTCTTTCTCTCCCTCTCTCTCTCAAATAAATAAATATAAATAAAATATTAAAACAAAGTAAATGCTGTGCTTATATAAGTGCCTGAACACTCAGATTTATTGTGGCTTTATTCATAATTGCTTATATTTAAATGTACTCAAGTTGTTGTTAGTAAACTAATATATAAACTATGGCACATTGAAAATAGAATGTCATTAAATGCTAAAAGAAATTTATTATTAAGCCGGGTGCAGGCATGCAGGAAACTTACATGTATATTTACTATTTGGAGAAGTCAACATACATACCATATGATTCCAACTATGTAACTTTCACAACACAGTAAAAATATGAAGATAGAAATAAGAGGTTAGTCGTTTTTGAAGGTTAGCGATGAGGAAATCATGAGTGGACAGAGCGCTGAAGATGCTTTTTTTTTTTTTTTTTTTTAATAGTGAAAATATTCTGTACTATGTTATAGCAATGGATACCTGTCTCTACTAATCTGGCTTCCAGAACACCAAAAACAACCATCAATGTATATTCTGGAAATGGAAAAGTAATTATGTGTCAACATAAGCCCATCCATTTGAACAAGTTTTCCACTCTGGTAAGGGATATTACTGGCTGTGAAGGTTATATATACATTTGGGAACAAAAAGCATAAAAGGAGTACTTTCAACTCAACTTTGTTGTGAACTTAAAGGTGCTCTAAAATATAGCTTATTTATTGAAAAACATACTATATTTTAAAGGCAATTTCTCCAGAGAAGTTTTAAATATATATATATATATATATATATATATTTTTGGTTTTTCGTGGTAGGGTCTCACTCTAGCTCAGGCTGACCTGGAATTCACTATGTAGTTCTCAGGGTGGCCTCAAACTCACAGCGATCCTCCTACCTCTGCCTCCCAAGTGCTGGGATTAAAGGTGTGTGCCACCATGCCTGGTTTGTTTTGTGATTTTTTTGAAGAAAATAACTTGTTTAGGAATTGAGGGGTTAAGAACAAAGTGTTTAAGCAAATAGCCTCTGGAAACAGCTGCCTGGCTATAAATTCTAGTTCTAGTACTAGCTATATAAGCTAAGATTTATTTATGTTTTTGATTCCTTAGTACTTTTTATATATTCAATGAAGATAATAGCACCTCATTTCATATATTTGTTGTTAGAATTAGCTTAATTCATTTGGTATATGCATTCAAATAAATACACTATTTTATAGGCAGGATCAATTATTTTATTCTTTTGAATGAAATACTGTTCACATAATTTGAGAAAATAGGAAGCTTTCCTAAAAATTATGTCAGTTTTTATAACAACTTTTGTACTGGATATGAATTCTGAGCATATATATTATCTTACCTTTTACCATAACATCTGCTTTATTAATACTCTACATATATCACTCTTTTATCAAATATCTTTGACTATAAGAAATCTGAATGTCATTATCAAATTTAAATATAATATATATTTACAACTATTTTATGTATAATTTTCTGGTATGTAACAAAGCTGCAATGTTTTATAAGAAAGTATATGCGTTAGATATGCTTTGGGGAGTTGAACAAAACATGCATACAAGTTCCTATTAAGTAAGAAAGAGAGAGAATGAGTATGCCAGGACCTTCTGCCACTGAAACCAAACTTAAGACACCACTTTGTGCATCTGGTTTTATGTGGGGACTGGAGATTGGGCTGCCAGATTTTGCAAGCAAGTGCCTTTAACTTCTGAGCCATCTGTCTATCCCCATAATTTGGGTTGTTGATCAGGTCTTCAAAATTGCAATTCAATTTAACATGCCATTGTATGTGTGCATGTGTGTTTTTGTCTCTTTGTGTGTAGGGTAGTGTGTGAATGCAAGAGGAGAAAATGGGAAAACAAAATCAGAAAAAAAATGGCATATGTGGAATAGGTATAAAGGGATGTATGTATTGACTAACTTTTTGGGACTATTTCATGCAAAGTGTCTGTTGAATAAAGAATAAATTTGTAAATAAAATAATAAATGAGATACATTTTTGCTTTTCTGGAATTGAACAGTTAAAGCAAACCTATGAATTTTAGGCAGTAAAACAATTAATATTTTCTCAAAACAATGAATTTTGGAAATATCTTCAGAATTACCACTCTTTTCCATAATGAAGAGTAAAGAAACATTAAAAGTGAACTTATAGCTGTACTCTATTATTGGTAGAAATAGTTTGATTGTATTGAGTTTGAGAAAACATACAGCTTATCAAGTTTGAGTAAACAAGCTACTTAGTTTACCTGAGGGTCTAATTTCAAGAAATCCATCTGGTCCCAATGTTTTCTTTTCTCCTTTCTCAAGACTTTACTTCAATTTGAGAACTGTTTGCTTGAGCATGCACCAAGTGCTTGGCATGGCACTCAGCAAGAAATGGTTATTTCTACAGATCACAGAGATGGCACGCTCCCTGCCCAGGAGGCTGTGAGTACCAGCAAAGAACTTCTCATCCATATGTCAGCTCATGTGAAAATGGCTTGAATAATTTCTGCCGTCATTTGGGGCTTTGGAAACCTGCTCTTTTGAATCACAAGCAGGTTGTATTCCAATTAGTTTCCAAAAGATTCTCTATGAGTGAAATTTTTTCTAGTTTACTTGAAAAAAATCAAATCATGGTAGTCAAAATTCTGTGTGGAATATGGCACAGAAACTTGAAAATAAGAAGAAAATAAAATTTTAATCATTACCTAAGCTTTGGAATGGAAGAAAATGCAATAAAATGACAAAGCAATAGAATAGATTGTGATCAGACTGACTTACGTTTACTAAAGAAGTAATTTGGATCGAATTTTGAAGTAAACAACATAAAGATAGAAAGGAAGGCCCCGAAATAGATTTCTGATGACAAAGCACTAGACGTTGTGCAGATTATGCATTCTGAAGGGTCAAGGTGAGGGCAGTCCAATGCTGAGCTGAGGCTTTGTTTTCAAGTCAGGGGAAGCTTTTTGCATGATCCATGTTTACATTAAAGAATTGCTTCATGATTTCAAAGCACACCAGAATTTATTTATCATTTTCTACTTTTCAATAAATCTAAACACACATGACAAGAACAAATCCTGCCTATAAAATATTTTGAAGCATAGATAATATATATTTAAGTATGTAATATGTCATAAGATATATATTTTCCACAGTAAAAATGTTACTGTAATAGAACAAATAACATATTCACCATTCACATACTTACGTGCTTTGGTCCTTGTGTCCAGAGCATTTAGTAGCATATGGTAATTTAGCAAAAGACCTGAATATATTACATTGTGTGTAACTAATCTTCATGTTTTATGTTTCACACTGTTTATTACACCGATTTGTTACTTTGCATCCTTCTGTCAATATTTCTCAATTTTCTCCACAACCATGATCCTAAAAACAACTGTTTTAGTCTCTATGTATCTGACTTAAGAAAATATCTTTTATAAAATTAGAGTGAGTACCTAGCCAAACTCTCTTACAAAAAAATAGATTGTAGTACATATCATTGTTACTAAGCTGCCAATAATTTTCATGGTAATAAAGTCATGATACTCTGAACCTCCTAAATTCCTTTACAGCTGTCTTCCATCTCTGACTAAAAATAAATTGAAAGTTCTTGTTTTCTATTTGTTTCAATAGTACCTGCCACAAGAATCATAAATTATTACTTCTTTTATAATGCAGCTTTAGTTCAAAGTGAAAATATTGATGATGAAAATCACTACAATAAAGTTTATGTCAAATATTATACTGAACAATTAAAATAAGTTTGTGAGTGCTGCACCTACACTGGTTCATAAACTCCCACAAAGGCCCATGAAATTCAGATTTTCAGAGAAAAACATGACCAGAAGTTAAAAAAAAATTCTCTATATCTTTGGCTGCATATCTGAATGCTTTCTTCTAGCAATAATTTATGCTATAGTGAACACGATTTTCCTTTCTGCATTAAGAGAAACTGAGGTACCACAGGACTAGGAATGTATGTGCATGTGAATTATGAATGATCTTCTTTATATGTCCAATGATACTTATGTGTAAAAAAAGCAAAGCATGTTTACCTTAACATAACTATGAAAATGTTAATCTTTCAGGAATTAATTGACTAATTAGCTAACATTATGGTATGCTAATTTTGTTTTGCATGAGGAATAGCAAAATTAAAAAAAATAATTAATAAGGGTTTATTATATTTGTGTTATGCTCCTTTATTTCAAACCAGAAATGAACAAATCAATTATAGTATGTAATGGTTGTTCTTCATTGCCAAACTGGCTAGATTTACAATCACTCAGAATATTTGTGAAGGATACACCTGTATGTCTCCATGCAGATGTTTCCAGTGAGGATTAAATTAAGGGGATAACCTACAATTTATATTTCTGGCTGTCAACTTGACAGGATTCAGAATCACCATGGAAATAAATCTCCAGGAATGTCTGTGAGGGATTTTCTAGATTAGGTTAATTGAGGTGGGAGGAACCATGCCTTTCCAGCCATGATGGACTGTACCCCTAGAATTGTAAGCCTAAATAAACCCTTTCATTCCTTAAGCTGCTTTTTGTCAAGTATTTGATGATTGCAGTATGGAATGGGAGCCTCCTGGACAGAACGGAAAGGGAAAATAAGAAAGCAAGCAGAGCACCCTTACTGCCCATTTCCTTTGCTTCTTGGCCAGATACAATGTGAACTGCTGGATGCCAATATAACCTCCTGCCATGGGGACCAAAACCTCTGAAATCTCAAACAAAACTTACTTATATTTCTTTCCTTGTTTTTGCAGGGCAGTTTGTCACAGAATTTAGAAAAGTAATTTACACACACAACAACAAAGATGTTTCCTGAAATCACTGGAGAGTAAAGAATGAATTCACAGTAAAGCTAAATGTGACCTACCCAAGATCATGGCCATTAAAATAATGCATCTAATAAATTATTAACAATTAATTGTCTAACCAAATATACATTATAAGTCTTAAAACTTTTGTATGAGTATCCCAGGTTCATGCAGTGTTTCTAAAGTAGGTCTATTATAGCATTAAGTGATTTTCAAACATGATTTAATTATTGTTTTTATAAGTTTTTAATAAGATTTCAAACAGATTAATCACTATATTAAAATATTTAAAGAGATGCTTGCACTATACTAAACAGCTTTAGAAAGTCACATCCCCCAACTCCCTGTTAAACTTTCTTTAGAGATCCAAGTATCATTTGACTTTGCTGACATAAAATTCATTAGTTTATCTCTCTCTCTCTCTCTCTCTCTCTCTATATATATATATATATATATATATATATATATATATATATATATAACAATTTTCATTTTCAAATATTTATTTATTTGAGAAAAACAGGTAAAGAAAGAAAGAGAATATGAATGAATATGGGTATTCTAGGGCCTCCTGCCACTGCAAATGAATTCTAGACTTGTGTGCCATTTTGTACATCTGGCTTTATGAGAGTACTGGGGAAATGATCTCAGGCTATCAGGCTTTGTAACCAAGTGCCTTTAACCACTGATCCCACTCCCTAGCACCCCAGAAGAATTTTTAAATCTTACTGATCCAGAGGCCAGGTTTATTACATCTGAATAATCTGAATATTTTGCTATATATTCCTCATATGTATTTTTAGTAATCATGTATAGCATATTTTTAGTTAACATGGACTTGTAAATACGTTGAGAAATGCTTGGTAATCATCCTTGTTCTCTCTCGCCTCTCCCTTAACAGTGCTCTCTATCTTTAATTCAATATTTATTATTTTCATATATTTTATACTATTAAACCCTATTATAAGATAAAATATACATTTATGGTTTGTTTCAAGCTTTCTAATACATGATATGACACATTAAATATCATTTCTTTTCCTGAAATATATTTTGAAGATTTAGTTATACATTGGATACAAAGATATAGATTATCATTTTATTTTTTTATTTTTTTTTTTTTGGTTTTGCGAGGTAGGGTCTCACTCTGGTCCAGGCTGACCTGGAATTAACTATGTAGTCTCAGGGTGGCCTTGAACTCTCAGCGATCCTCCTACCTCTGCCTCCCGAGTGCTGGGATTAAAGGCGTGCGCCACCACGCCTGGCTAGATTATCATTTTAATTGTTTGTGTTGATTTCACCATCTGAATTCAGAAACGTATTTTCCCAATGATAAGCATATGGTATTTGAGATTATTCACTTTTACAAATCTTATGAGCAGGGCTAGGAAAGGTGAGATTGTTTCTATTTTTGCTAGATACTGAAAACTTGCTTTCATGAACCATGGTGTATGTTAATATACAGAACAGGAAGGTGTCATGCAGAAAATTACAATATTTTCATAGGTCTGCCTGATTTATTTCTCTCTGTATAAATGTTTTAAAATACTTTTTAGGATACAGTGTGAAAGAGGGCATAAGGTAAATTGGCAATATTTATTTTACTAATTATGAAAAATGAGTACATAAATGTCATTACTTTTGTCCCTTTTTGCTTGATGATTATCGATTATGTTTAGTGGATTGATGCTATTGTACAGAGTTCTATACTTGCTTCTGTTTGATCTAATTGCCCAAAGTGATGATTTATAATGTTTGACAAAAAACAAAAATTATGTTCAATGTATAAAGAACTCATACAAGTCAACAATAAAAATAGGACAGTGTTGTAAATAACATCTCCTAAAAGAAAATAGTAAAAGTCTTGTAATGGATGTAATTATAAAAATCATTGCTGATCTTTCCATTGGTAAGTATATAATAATATAGGTATCAAAAATGATAAAATGTGAAGTCAAATTTATCACTAGAATTTTTAAATCACATTAATTTTTCTATATAATTATGCAATGCTTTGATTTCTTCTTCAAAACGCATGCTAAAATTTAATTGCCACTGTGATGGTAATGGAAAATGAAATATTTAAGAGGTGATTAGATCATGAGAAATGTACTGTTGTGAAAAGAATGAAATACTTATTGTGAGGGTAGGTTTTTATCATGAGTGATTTTGCCATAAAGTTGGGTAGTCTTTATATAAATGTTCTCATTGTTTTATTTTATGCTCTCTTGCACACTTTCACTATGTGAGTTTCTCCTCTGTGTGGAAACAAGAAAGACACTTGGTGCTCATACCTTGATATTAGTTTCTGTAGCCTGCAAAATAGTGAAAAATAAATTTATGAATATTTTTCCTCATGTAGTGCTGTAGTAAGCTTCTCATTGCTGGACAAACACCCAACCAGAAGTAGCTTATGGAAGTAAACAGTTTTAGTTTTACAGAATCCTGTGTAACACCATCAATGGTGGAAGAAGCTGGCTCACTTCCACAGATCCTTAGCAAAGAGACACCATCAAACAACCATCAAACATCACCAACAGGAACAGCTAGATCTCTAAACTTCTCTCCCCACACTTTACGGCTAGACTAAAGATCTTCCCATAGATATGCCATAGGGTTGGACACTAACATGTGACCCTAGTGACATACATCTACCCTAAGGCTCTACCCACTGGAAAATCAAGATTCAGTCCTGAGTCTATGGGGCCACACATTTAAATCACTCGATGTAGTATTGTGTTTTAGCAACAGAATACAGGCTAATGCAGGTCATTTTCAAGTTGAGAAATATTCCTTAACAAAATTTGCAGGCTCCTAATAAAATTGTAAGTGAAACTTTGAGCTCTCAACAATTTGCCAATATTAAGAGCAAAAATACTTTCTAAATCTTGACATACATTCTAAATTGACATTTAGTTAAAATTTTGCTATTTTCATCAATCAAATTTTGACAATAATTGTTTTAGAGCCCAGTGGATATAAATTCAAATATGAATCATTCTAACATCTAGTATCATTTTATTATACAGTTGATTTAATCATCCTAAGCCACAATTGATCATTCATAAAATGAGATTATCATTGATATTGCCTACTTGACTGGGCTGCTATGATTAACTGATTACATACTGCAATAAAACTGATTTATACCATGAAAACTACTACACCAATACGTAGTGTCATTAACTCCATGCACTAGGCTGGGTTCTCCAGAGAAACATAACCAATGGCAGATATACATAAAGTTTATTATAAATACTTGGGATATTTAATTATGTAGGTCAAAAAGCCCATGATCTACTGTTTATAAGATTAACAACTAGAATTGTTTGTGATGTAACTTCTAGTCTGAGTCTGTAGTTATGGAAATCAGTAGTTCATAATGTAAGCTTCATTTAAAGGAAAGAGGACTAATACCAGTCAGACAGAGTGAGATGGTTCAACCTTAATCCTAATTTTTGAACTCTATCAGTAGGTTTTATGCTACTCAAGCACATTGGAGAAGGCCATTCCAATTGTAATCCTATCAAATGTCTCTCTCACATTTAACCAAATGTCTAGGTATCTTGTTATTGTCTAGACAGTCAGCGCACAAAATGAACCATTATGTACCATGTAAGTGCTTCCATAAATTTCTATGTAAGTTTTGTTTAGCAAATTTCTATTAACTAGAAGTCAAAACTAAAAATGAAAATAAAAATACACAACTGTGATTTGGAAGGCATACATTTAATACATTTGCTGGATCTAATTTTAGTTTAATTTACATCTGATTTCATGATCAAACCAGGATATAAAGTCAAATTGATCTTAAGTAGAAAAGTATCTACCCAGTGTGCTAACTTTTAAATTCTATACATTTTCAAAACTGAGGTGTTATTTACTTGTATCCCACATTATTGAGGACACAATAAATCTCCAGTTGTAACAGTGCTTATCTAGAATAGTCATTTTTTCTTGATTCTATAACCCTAAGGTAAAAAACCTGTTTAATATATCAATTATATGATAAAATCTCAAAGTAGGCTTTTACCCTACAATTCACTCATTTTAGCACCTACACTTGTGTTATTCAAGCCATATTTGGCAATTCTTTCATAAACTCATTGAATTCATGAAAAATTTAATTTAATTTTGTCAGGTTCAGTGGTCACTTATCAAGTGTTCATTGCCTACATTTTCATCATCATAGAAGGTTCTACTGGACAGTATTGAATAGACAAACCCTATTTGGAGATATAGAAGAGCCAAACGATGAAAAAGCACACCAACCACTTGCTTGTGTATATTTATATGAAATAAAAAAACAACTCTTAATTGCCAAACAATCTTAATAAAGGATAAAGCTGAAGGCCTCTCACTTCCTGACTTCAACACTTATCATAAAGCCACCATCATAAGAAAAAAGAATATGTTCATTGGCTGGGCATGGTGACATACACCTTTCATCCCAGCACTCAGGAGGCAGAGGTACGAGGATCACCATGAGTTCGAGGCCACCCTGAGACTACATAGTGAATTCCAGGTCTGCCTGGGCTAGAGTGAGACCCTACCTCAAAAAAACCACAAAAAAAAATAATAATATGTTCCTTGAATAACAACGGACATGTAGATCAGTTGAAGAAAGCAAAGAGCCTACCTAAAACTCACAATATATGGCTAATTGTTCTTCAGAAAAGAAGTCACAATGTGAGAATGTGAGAAAGATGATCTCTTCCATAAATGGTATTGTGGAATTTGGATATGCACTTAAAAAAGAATGGAATTAAATTTTTGCCTTACATTGTACACAAAAGTCAAAACAAAATGGATTAAAAACTTACATCTAAGAAACAAAAACTGTAAAACTAGTAAGAGAAAATACAGGAGGAATGTGTCATGACATCGGTCAATCATTGTGAAAATTATTTCATGAGTTTAACACCAAAAGCTCAGATAACTAAAGCAAATATAGATCAATAGAACTGCATCAAATTAATGTGCTACTTCAATAAACAGAGCAAATGATAACCTTCATAATGGGAGAACATATTTGCAGGTAATACTTAAGGAAAGGGTACTATAAAATATATATGTGTAAATATGTGTGTAACACAACAACAGCAAAAAGTCTAAAAATTACCTCAATTAAAAATAGATATAAAATCTTTGGTCATAACTACCCTGTGTGGTGGATAATCTGTGCTTAGTAGCTATATATTGTTAAAAGAAAATTTCAGTGCTAAAGGTGGGATCACTTCCAGTGAGTTGTTGTGGGTGCTATGCCCCCAAACATTACAGGCTTTTGACAAGGCTCTTGGCTGCCCAGCAGAACTAGATGGTAAGACCCTATTGCTGAAGACAACTCATACTGGGCTGTAAGTCACTGGTAAATCAAAGTGGAAGCCTTCTCCCTGTTGACTATCTGTCACTATGTTGTAAAATCTATGCAGCCTGTGGAAGAGAAGTCATCATCTATTGTAAGCAGCAGTGGACCCTGCAAGCTTCATGAATGGGCAGCCAGGCAAAATGTGCTAACTGGTGCAATGATGGCATTCTGTTATGGGGAAAAAATATCTGTTATTTGATTTGGATTTGAGGCCCACTCCACAGTATGGAATTCCTTCCTGGTAGTGAAATCCTAGTCAAAATCTATGGAGATCATAAGACCTAGGGGTGGGGGAATCTACTCCTGTTCTTTGACTAAATGGATACATTATGTCCATCAAACTGTCCTCTTAATACCTATGTTTTTGCCCAAATGTTAATGCTACTCCTACTTTTGGTTATAGAAGCTTCTTTTTTCTTAGGGTGGTGAACCCTGGGGAGACTCAAAACTCATCAAAATGCTGAGAAATGAGAGTAGAATATTCAGCACAAAGTGAGATATATCTATCCCACCCTTCAAGGGTCAGTAACCATTGTGGAAAGAGGTGGCAGAAAGAATGTAAGAGCCAAAGAAAGGCCCAGAGTGTTTGGCAATACTGTTTGCTGGACACAAAGTGGCTGTGGCACTTATGTTGCCACAGTGGCTAGAGCTACCTACACAGGACTTGTATAATAAAAGGGAAAATGGACAACATCAAAATAGAACAGAGACTAGTGAGAAAGAAGAAAGATTTGCTGTATGGTGTTAGGGAAGGTAAGAACAAAGGAAGGAGGTGTAAGGGGATTAAGGTCATGGTATAGAATTTATATGTACGGAGATTGTTAGTAAAAAGTTTTTTAAAAGTGCTGGAAAATGAACATATGTTTCCAAAGAACACACACCATTAATCATTAATTATATGAAAAGTTATTCAACATCTTAATCATCAGACCAATTCTGGTGAAAAACATGCCATCATTTCATACATGCCATGATGGCCAGAGTAAATCCAAATAAATAAATAAAAGCAGAATAATAATAATAAAAAAGTCTTGCTGAAAATGTCAACAATGTGGAATCCCTATGTATTGAGAATGGGAATAAACAACAATGTAGTTGCTATGGAGAAAAACATAATGGCTCTTCAAAATTATATAACAAGCCGGGCGTGGTGGTGCACACCTTTAATCCCAGCACTCCGGAGGCAGAGGTAGGAGGATCGCCGTAAGTTCCAGGCAACCCTGAGACTACTTAGTTAATTCCAGGTCAGCCTGGGCCAGAGTGAGACACTACCTCGAAAAACCATAAATAAAAAAAAATTATATAACAGAAATGATACATGATCCTTGAGATTTATTTTGGGGTATTTATTTAAAATATTGAAATAAATATCTCAGACAATGCACTCCTGTTCATCACATTCCATTCATCATACTCAGGCTTTTGAGCAGCCTAGATGTCCATCTATTCATGAATGGGTAAATAAATTATGGTACATACAAACAAGAGAATATTATTCAGCTTTAGCAAAGCTAGAAATAGTGACATATGTGACAATATGTGTGAACCTACATTATTTTATTCTGAAAAAGCAAAGGTGAAACATAAGGACAAATATTATATAATTTCACTTATGTGTGTTGTGTAAACAATCAAACTCAGAAAATCCAGCAGTAGAGTTGTGAATGTGAGGGACTAGAAAAATAGCAAATGACAAGCAGATATGCAACTGGAAAACATTTTTAGTTATGCAATGTTAAGAAGTTCTAGACATGATACAGAATCTTGTTATAATTAATGATACTGCATTATGGACTTAAAATTATTAAGTGTGTAGCAGTTTTCATGTGCTTTTACCAGAATAAAAGTATTCATTCACAGGACATGTTATGATATATACTAGTAGCAGACTTCATGTATTTCATTCTTGTGAAAGATCCAGATGAACAGTAGTGCTAAATGCTGTAATAAATTCTGAGTACTAAAAGCAACCAGTGAACAGATATCAAATCAAGACTTGGAGGCCAAAAATCGTGAAAGCTTCACAGAAAAATGTTTTTAAGGTTCAGAAGTTATTAACTACATCAGTGGAGGGTGGATTTAGCTATAAAGGGGAAGATTATTCTAGACACATATTCTATCTTGTATAAATATATAGAAAAGAATATATAAGAATCAAGGAGACAGAGAATTGTGATGGTGATAAGGCATGGGAAGTGAGAAAAAAGAGAGTAAGCAAGGAATATGTGGCTGATAAGGTAAAAACTGAGCAGAAATTTAAGACCCAAGTAAGTCATGCAAAGAATTTGAACTTTACCTAAGATCAATGGGAAACATTGATATTAAGTGAGAGAGTGATGGAACAAAGACAGAAAGGTAAGTCCGTATTCTGAGGAAGTCATCCAATGTGAATGGTTGTCTGAATTGTTTTAACATCCTATAGGCATAATATGCCAATCTTAGTGATTAATGAGAGGGCAGGAACAAGCCATCATCACGGATGATTTCTAGAAATGCACACTAGGCAATAGTCTACATGGATGAATGGTGTATAATTCAATTCATTGAAGTGGATAATATGTAATGAACACGATGACTAGAAAGTGACAGTATGAGAAATATTTAAGAATAAACTGACTTAAGCAACTTGTGCAAGTTGGACAATTCTGACTTTGACTTTAAAATTAAGACAGTATTTGGTAATTTGGGGTACAATTTTTTTAATATTTAATCTCTTCAGCTTAAACAATTCATGCCTTAATGTGACTATTTTGTAATAGATTTTATTAATATACACATTACTTTTTAATTTACTTGATAGATATTGTGTAGCTGTCATACAGATAATAGTAAATTGTATTAACAAACCAATTTAGTGGTATATTTTAAGAGATAAAAACATGCGGTGAAAATAAATAAAAAAGATTCTCTTTGCAAAGTGTCATGAATAGCAAGAAGATAGGTATGCTATTAACACTATAGTATTACACAGCCTCTGGTTAATATTCAATGCTCTGAAAACATTTCTGAATATTATAGAGTTATTTGAAATTTTTGCCATGAGGAAAATCTAGAATTTGTTTTCTTCATTTTATTTTGTTGTGGAACACCCTTAAGTTTCATCAATGGTTACCTACGGGTTAAATATGAATAACGTTAGATAGTTACGTCATATATTATAACAAAAGGTGAAGATGTAAAAAGTTAGGCAGAAGAATGCTCTGAATGTTGCTGATTCATATGCTCTAATAAGACAATGATTCATGAATCAGTGCCTATAATTAATTCATGTTCTCTGATATGGCTCTTTGGGAAATAGTGTCAGTCTTCAGTTAAATTATTAAGTAAGTGATGGAATCACAGCCCTTTCATTAGGGAAGATATTTCAATCTAAATGTGCATGTGATGTTATAATCTATTTTATACTCAGACTGTTTGCTTACACGAATTATAAACATATTCAATTCCCCTGAATATTAAAGGTGAAAAAGTGATTCTTATTTTCTCTTCATGCCACATGACATACCCCCACAACTTCAAAGGCAATTTTTTTGAAAAGTATAATTTATAATTGTCTTCATTTTCTTAACAATTACTTTTTGTTTCTTATTATTTAGGGTCTGTTCTAAATCAAAGTGCTTTTAAAGCAGGTAATTGTACATCCCCTAGCTGTCAATTCTAAATGCTTCTCAGTCCTCAATGGACATTTGACATTGATCACCTATACACTTGAACACACCATGTCATTTCGAAAGCTCTCCTTCTCACTGTTTGTAATAAAACCCTAGCATTCTGCTTTGTCTTCTATTTGTCCAATATCTTTTCAATCACTTGCAAAGCCTTTACTCTCTGCCTTTTAGCTGTAGACGTTTATTAATGAGTTGTCTCTTTTATGTCCCCACTTTCCAGAGATGATATGAATTACCACACACAGGCTAATGACTACATCTATAATTCTGGCCCTGCTGCTTCTTTCGAGCTCCAACTCATTTTTAACATATGGTTTGGCATGTGTTTCATTGTGAATATCCCAGTAGGATCCTAAATGTGACATTTATAATACCAAACTTATCTGATTCACCAAACCTGTTATTCCTCTCCTCAGCCCCTATCCTTATTAATTGGGTTCTGACCTTTAAAACCACTTATATTAGAAATCTCATACATTTTTAACTCGATCATTTCTTTCACTCCATACTCAAAACCATTTTACACCCATGATTTTATCATGTCTTTAGTATCTATCTTTTTGTTCATAGTTATGCTTAATACCTTCAACCACTCTGAGTACTATGAAACTCCCATTGATTTCTCTGTTTTGCATAAATATGGTAGAGTTGTCCTCATCAGGTAAGGCTATGTTACCAATTAATCTCAAACATTTTGAATCTTTCTACTGCATTGGATATGTCCATAATAATTAGCAAATAGTCAAGGTGTCCAGAATCTAAAATTTTTCAAGTACCTTTTTGTACTATATCTTATTCAAATTATGTTCTTGCTGCAATAACCTCTTTATCCACATTACCTATGAAGCCACACCTCATATTTGACACTACAGGTAGTGGACTGAACCTTAAAAATCCAGCTAAAATATCATTTACCTGAAACTTTGTTAGAAATCAATGTCCTATTTTCCTAAATTTTTATAGAATTTTATATCTTACCTCATTTATAGTACTTTTTCTTCTTTATACCATGATAGTTGTTTCATCAAGATAATGTTTCAGATCCTTCACTGTTATAAATGCTTAGAATGCATAGAGGTAATAAATATTGGAGTAATAAAGTTTCTGGTAAAGAGCAGGAAAATGAATAGAATATGAACCAGCTATAGCCAATGTCATCTTAACATAATAAAAATATATCTTTAAACAAAGCATTAAATAGCAATAAGTACAAAGCAGTGCATCACTCCTACAAAGTTCTTGGTATTTACCACAAACTAAATGGCATTTATTTTCTCTCATTCATGTGAAGAAGACAGAGGATATTTATTACTTATTTATGGGTTCATTCACACTGACCATGAGATAACAGCATATCAAAGACATAACTTTATGTTATGGGCTTAATATAAACATGTTTAACATACTCTAAAATGTCATAGTATGAAAAACATATTAAGAATTACGAATATTATATGTATACTTCCAATTTTACTAGTAGAGGTCAGCCTCTAAGAACAATAATAGCCTTTACTATTATTTTTTTAGGCTTCAGCATAATGAATGGAAACTATTGTTCAAGAATAATGACTCTAGAACAGATGAGAAATTCTTTTATGTTGGACACACTATTTGTCAACTTTTATGTCCAATGTCAGCTAGTTTATTTCAAGACTTCTAAGGATCCTGGGATAGTGAGAAATTTCCTTGTTATATGAAACAATTCTGATC
Organism: Orientallactaga sibirica; assembly: GCA_036365145.1. NCBI lineage: Eukaryota > Metazoa > Chordata > Mammalia > Rodentia > Dipodidae > Orientallactaga > Orientallactaga sibirica. The sequence continues at coordinate 2,813,946 of JAEOAD010002325.1, read as the reverse complement.
ATCTTTCAAGCAGTTCAATCAAAAGAAAAATACCTCTAATTATGGAATATCAAAATCAATGTTTGAATCAAGTATCTAATGATTTCTTCAACTCTGATTTTCCTATTCTTTGTATTGGTTAAAATATTTTCAATGTAAGGAGAAAAAGCCTCTGTGAGCCTTGCATTTCTCTTTATCTTACAAGGAGAAGTATTGTCTTTCTTCCAGAAAATCTCATGAAGCATGTTTCAGAAGATAAACATGGCTTCTCCTCTAGATCATAGCAAAGTTTTATATAATAAGGACAATGTGTTCCTTTGGGGCAAAAGTCAAACAAGTTCACTGACTATGATAAAGATCCAAGTACCCCAAACTCAGGATTCCATTTCACTAATGCAACTAATTGCACATTCAGAGTGCCTCTGAAGACCACACTATGGGAACTGAGGCTTAAACTTATTGACTCTAGAGCTGGCTATTACTATTTCCATGACTAATAATGTTCTTATATTTTTCATAAAGCCAAGGTCTCATTTATTCTGCCTTTGAAACTACCAGATGAACTTATTAGATTAAAAGTTGGGTAAAAGTTCAAAATCTGGTGGCTGGGGGATATCTTAGCATTAAAGTACACTTGCTTACAGAGCTTGCCAGTACAGGTTTAATTTCCCAGTACCCACAAAAAGCCAAATGCACAAAATGGTGCATGTGTCTGTACTTTGTATGCAGCAGCAACAGGCAGTGGTACACCCTTTTTTCCCACCCCTTCTCTCCTTATCATCTCCCCAATAAATTAATAAATAAATAATATTTATAAAAAAAATCAAAAGCTTCAAAGGTTTTGACCCTTATAAGCACATGGTTTCCTAAAAAAAAAGAATCTTCCTCTATGGATCTTTGCCATTGAAAGAAATTCTAAACAGAAAAAAAAGAGAATATAATAATGAAAGTTTTCTTAATTTTCTTTCTTCAAATTATCCTAAATTGTAGAGTACTTTGCTAGCTAACATTATTCCAATTTTATTTCCCATTAAATTAGTGAATTAAATTGTTTTGTGATTTGTTATTATTTGCCTATTGCATTTTAGTCTATATTAATATTAGTCAAGAGAATAACATAACCAAATATATTTATATGCCTATACTAATGGGTATCTTGAGAGTTCTCTGACACTTTTCTTCCTTGGGAGAAAATGACATGTTAAACAGTTCTTTTCTCAGAGAATATGAGAAACACTATTTAATTCATGGTAAGGGAGAATTAGAACTGTGTCCATGAAAAATATTGTGACAAATACAAACATGCTACAATTTATTTTGCATGTGGCAGCATTTTCATAGCTGTGGCTTATACAGAAAAAAATATTATATTAGACCAAAATTCAGCTATTTCTGTACTCTTGGGTTTAGGTTGGAAGCATTTTTTTCTCTGCTATCATGCTTACTTTGCAGGAGGCTATAGATGCATGCAACCTGATTTTCTGAGAATGCTACAATGAGGAAAAAAAAAAATTGGAGGAAATTGCTATAGAGATTTAAAATATACTGTTCATACATTTTGCTCAAATAGAAATGATGTGAGTAACCATATCTTACACTGGTGGTATGTTAGCATGTGACTGCTATAACCCACATAGTCTCATAAATATTCCATTGTTAGAGTTTTGCCTTAAAAATTGTAAGACATTGCATTTCACCACACAGAGAACATAAAATGGCTAATATTTGCTCTGAGATCATTTCATAAACATGTGATTTGGTGGCTTATGAAATTGGAGAAAAAAATTAGTAAAGTCATAAAACAAAAAGTTTCAATGATGTTTGCTGAGATTATTTATTTGAACATTGTCACACAAATAGCATATCATTTTGGATTTTATTGATATTTCATACTATTTTATTCATCAACCATGTATGAAATAATAATTAAAGGTTTTAATAAAGGACAAACAACCAGAGTTGGAGGTGATACTAGATTTCTTTATTCAAAATAACTATATATTTGATAACAAGGAAAGGGCAGCTTTCATATGAAGAGTCATATATCTTTCATATTTTAAACAAATTGTGAACATGTTATGATAATAAATACAGCAACTTTCGTTAGTCTGATTTTGTCACACTCATTCATTCTTGAGTATCAATCATCCAATAAGAATATAGCAGAAAATAAATGGAAAAAGGTGTAAAGTTTGTCCTTGTAGCAAAGCCTTTATATTTAGAAAACTAGTAAGATGTAAGATCTCATACTTATATAACCAGACAGATAGGAATGTGCTCATGACTTTCTCGTGTGAAGTTGTATCACAAATTCTGAATTTGGGTCCTTAAAGGAGTTGGTCTGTGTGGTAGTTTGAATATATGTCCCCCAATATATTCAGTGGTTTATTACTCAGAGTTTGCATCTGCAATCACCTTGCTAGAGGCAATGTCACTGGGGTCTGGTCTTAAGGTGTGGTGATGGTTTGAGATTCCATTGTAAAGATATGCAAATGTGCCTAGCAGGAGTTCCTGAAGTGTGCTGTGTGACCTTTTGGCTGTAGTTTTGCTCTGTGTGCTGTGGTGGCTGGTTGGCTTTTGCTCTCTTGCCTGGTCCTGTGAAGAGCAGGCTGCTTCTCTTGCCATTATGGAACTTCCCCTGGATCTGTAAGCTTCAATAAAGAATATCCCTTCCTCCATAACTGTGCCTGGTCTGGAAGTTCATCTCAGCGAACCTGAAGCTGTCTGCAACAGTCTGAAAAAAGGAAAAATGTGTCCCTAGAAAGCTGACAATGAACAAAGTTCATTTTACTTGAAGCAATTTAGTTTATGCTTCAAAGTAGAGGAAACTAAATGAAAGAAAATTACTTCTAATTTTATTCTTCATATGTGTTAGTGAAAATAAGATAAATTAAATTATTATTAAATTAAAAATTCAGTGGGCAGTCATAGTTTTAAAAGGTATGAATATTAGCTGTCCTTAAATTATAAGGAAGCCCTCAACCTTTGGCTAAAATAAAACAACACAATAATATAAATCACATTGGAAAGAAATCTTAGTCATAGGTTATAAAAAGTATAAAAAGTTCTCAACAAAGCAGTCTCTGTGGCAAAAATTTATATTGAGAAAATATGGAATATTTAAGAATGTATAACATCAAAGGCATAGGACCTCTTATTAATATTTAATACTTTGTTGCAAATAACTTTACACAGGAATGTTGAAAGTTAAAATATGTATTAGATGCAGTTTATATGTGATCCAAATTTAATATTTAAGCTTCCTGTTAGTCATCATTCATATCACTGCTTTCTGTGGCTCTTTTTCCTGTCTCCTAACAGAATAATGGAACTGAAAATCACAAGGGACCTTAGAAGTTAGCTAACTATCAATCTCTAAAAGTTTCTCTGGCAAGTGGTTCTCCAACTTTTGCTAGTTAGATGGTGGACAAAGGATTGTGGTGGGATGGGATTATGTAAACTTAAAATAAATTTTAGTGACAGATAACATGTACTGACATATAACAATACTATTTTGCTTTAAACAATTATAAACAGGTTTCTTTGTTGTTATGGTTTTTGTTCCGACCTTCAAAATTTGCCTATTCAGCATGCCTACCCAATATATCATCTGTTACCATAGAAATGAATCTTTACTACAGGATATCTCACAAGTCTTCTGGTTTCTATTTTTAATGTTTTCCCTCATAAGTTTTACAGTTTTGTTTCTTAGATGAAAGTTTTTATAAAAGGGTCAACACTCTTTAAATTCTCTCTAAGTTAATGGTTATACCATTTAAACTATGCTAACTTCATTCTCCATTTGAGAATCTGCTTCTCTTTTTCAGACGGGAGCTGGACCTGAGGAAATAAATGACCCAATGCACTCCACCTCTGCCCCTGCTGAAACCACTGAGGAATTTGGGAAATGAGCAAGAGAGCTGCTATCTCTGTGAATCTGATGTCAATCAGCACAAGGGTGAAGGAAATAGACACTGAGGATGTGCAACACCTACCAAACCAGAGATCCAGAGGCTCTTAAGAGCCCATCACTGAAGTACACTTAAATGCACCCAACATGGCTCAGGGAATTTTGTGGAAGAGGGGTGGAAAGAATGTTAGAGCCACAAGTTGAGACATTATGCACAGAGATATTCCCTCTCCCCCATAACTGTCTGCTGCCCCCACAATCTCCAGGGAGATGACCTGCATCTCCAATGAGGAAGACCTCTTTGGAAAAGTGGCAGGGATGAGGGGAAGGATGGTACAAACATGTTGTTTACATATTAAATATGTCCAGAACTAATAAAAATAAACTTAAAAAATACTGTGTATTATATACTGTAAGTTTGCTAAGGAGCTAACTCTAGGTTCTACTTATTAAAACCATCCATCTATATGTGTATGCTTAATAATAGGATTTATTTTAATTTAAAACAACTTTGTATGTAGGAGGTGTAGCCCAGTGATAAAGATTTTGCCTAGCATATACATGACATAGGCTTCTATCTTTAAAATCAAATTGATAGAAGTATAATTAATCTACAGGGAAAATGCCATTTTCAATGTGCTTAACTGAAGAATATGTACACATGGAACTAACACTCAATCCAGTTTCAGAATATTTGATTATTTAAGAACTTCCCCATGTTATTTTTTCAGTTAATTCTTATCCCTACATGTACTACTAGTGTTTTGTGACTATTGGAATAATAGTTCATATTATCTTTACTGTCTTGTTTCTTTTGCTAATTTCATTTTTTTACCTTTCCAGCCAATTTTTGTTTCCTACTAGCTCAAATTAAAATATAATATATAGATGTGGGGCTGGAGAGATTACTCAGTGGTTAATGGTGCTTGCTAACAATGCATGACTGCCTGGGTTCGAGTCCCCTGTATCCAAGTAAAGGTATATGCACAAATTGCTGCATGTGACTGGAGTTTGTTTGCAGTGGCAGGAGGCCCCGGCAAGCCCATATTCACTCTCTCAGTTTCTTCCTCTTTCTCTCTGTCTCTATCTCTCTCTCAATAAATAAAATAAAATAAAATAAAATAAAATAAAATAAAATAAAATAAAATAATGATTGTATAAAAAAGAAAACTATCATTGGCAGGAATTTATTTCATTTTATAAGGATTCATGATCCTTATTGTGTTTATTGCTTATAATCAACAAATAGCTATTGAAAGTGAGTTTTTATATACAGAATATTATGATTTATTTTATATTTCTAAATAAAAATTCTAGAATGGGTCCATTCCAAATTTATTTCCAAACAGTGGACATCAAATTGTGGGAAATTATATTAATACTAGTCAAAACCTGAAATAAAAGGAATAAAATATCATTGTCTTTATAAAATAAGAAATACTATTTCCATACTACCATAACTCAAGAAAGCACTGTCACATTTTTAATTTTTTTTCTGATTTTATTTTTATTTATTTATTTATTAGAGACACAGATAAGGACAGAGAGAGAGAGAGAGAGAGAGAGAGAGAGAGAGAGAGAAAAATGGTGTGCCAGGGCTTCTAGACACTGTAAAACAACTCCAGACACATGTGCCATCATGTGCTTCTGGCTTACGTGGGACCTCAAGAATCGAACCTGGGTCCTTAGACTTCTCAGGCAGGCCTATTACCTGCTAAGCCATCTCTCCAGCCCAGCACTGTCACATTTTAATCAGCTAGTAAATGACAAATTTGTAAAATTGAGAATATAATTGCATGTTTGAAAGCAGAATCATCTCCATACAATTGATGTGAATATTTGTGTCTCCCACAGAGCACAGATAAAGGTTAGGTGATAGATGAAAATACACATGCAATGAAACATACTTGGTACACATGAATTGGAAAATAACTTGAATTCTGAATATAAAGATTTGAAATTTTATCACTTTATTAATAACCTTTTTATTCTATTGCTTCCTCTCCTCCTGTGAGGATTCTTGGTACACAAAGGTATCCATCACACAACTGTAAAATAATGATAGGTTTTTATTGAATAAAATACTATTCACATTATTTCAAAAGGTATAATTAAGAGATAATTGCAAATGAAAAAGTTAATACTGGATCCATGATATCTAATACACTCAGTATTTCACAATGGAGAAATGTACAGATGAGGTAAGTTGGTGACCTGAATATGAGAACCAAGTAATGCTGAGATTTCCATATTATGCCTTCAGCTTTTCAAGGTTCCCTTTCTAGGACACCATTAAGGAAGTATATATTTCTTTTTCTTAATTTTACTTGACTTTATTTCCTCCTCTTCTAATTAGTTATAGGAGTGGCATGAGTCATGGTTGAATTGGCTTGACTTTCATAAAGTGTAATAAGACTTCAGAGTCCAGAGACAATGCTATGCAGAGCAGGCAGATTTTAGATATGTTACCTTAACAACTTAACTGGAACTGAAACTCCATGCACAAGTTCTAGTAGAAAGCCAAACCTACAGAATGTACTTCAGGGAATTCTACACATAGAAGAATCAAATAACCAACCACAAGTGCCCATGAGAAGTAGAGCACAATAACCAAACCATGAGAAGGCAAAAAAAAAAAAAAAAAAAAAAAAAAAACAAAGACCAAGAAAACACCAAACCATATAAACCACCACAATATGTCAGGTATTAAATCAAACCTCACAGTTTTTACCCTAAATATTAATGGCCTTAATTCACTCATCAAAAGACATAAGCTAACAGGGTGGATCAGAAAATTAGATCCCTCAATCTGCTGTCTTCAAGAAACCCACCTCACCACTAAAGACAGAAACCTCCTGGGTGTGAAAGGGTAGAAAATGATATTCCAAGCAAATGGAAATAAGAAACCAGCAGGTGTAGCTATACTTTTGTCAGATAAAATAAACCTCAAACCAAAAAATAATCAAAAAAGACAAATATGGCCACTTCTTACTTATCAAGGGAATAATCCAACAAGAGGATATCACAACCATCAATATTTATGTACCAAACACAGATGCACCACAATTCATAAAACAAAACCTCCTTGACAATAAAACAGAAATAACCACCAACACCATAATAGTTAGGGACTTCAATACTCTACTATCGGCAATAGACATATCATCCAAACAGAAAATTAACAGGGAAGTAAGAGAGCTCAACAACACCATAAATAAATTGGACCTAACAGACATCTATGTTGGGATCCACCCTAGGGCCAGCCCAGGAGGGATGGCAGGGTCTCTGCCGAGTTGCGGGTGAGCAGTGCGGAATCATGACACAGACTCCAGGAGTTGGGTGGAAACAACAGAGGGTGCCACAAAACTCCTTTATTTGAGGAAGTGTGGGGGGTTTTAAGGGGTTTGGCTGGCCAATCATTGTATGGGGTGGTCCCCTTTTTGTGACCAATGACAGCCTGTCTCTGGATAGGTCATCTCCTAGCAGGTTTCTCGTGAGCATGGGACTGTAGCTATTGTCATGCCAGGCCTGTGCAGAATGCCACATTCACAGAAGCCACTTCCTGGTTTCTTCTGCCATGCAGTCTGGCTAGGGCCACATTTATAGAATATTCTACCCTCAAACCACAGATTACACATTCTTCTCTAGCTGCCCATGGAACCCTCTCTAAAATTGATCACATATTGGATTATAAAGCCTGCCTCCATATATTTAAGATGATCAACATAATTTCCTTCATGATACCAGATCTCAATGTTGTATTGCTAGAAATTAACAACAAAAGTTGTGCCAGGAACCCAACTAGCTCTTGGAAACTCTTAAACAATAAATGGGTACTGGGAGAAATAAGAAATGAAATTGCAAAATTTCTAGAAATGAATGACAATGAGAACACATCATACCAAAATTTATGGGACACAATGAAGGCAGTCCTCAGGGGAAAATTCATTGCCCTAAATGCCTTTATAACAAAGACAGAGAGATCCCAAATCAATAATCTAACCATCCACCTAAAGGTGTTGGAAAAACAAGAAGAAGCCAACCCAGAAAGCTCCAGATGGAAATAAATAATAAGATTAGAGCAGAAATTAATGAATTGGAAACTAAGAAGACAATTAAGAGAACTGATCAAACAAAGAGAAGGTTCTTTGAAAAAAATTCATAAACCCCAGCCAATTTGATTAAATGGAAAAAAGAGACAACTCAAAAACAAAATTAGAAATGAAAAAGGAGAGATCACAACAGACCTAAGTGAAATTGGGAGAATCATCAGGACTTACTTCAAAAACCTCTAATCCACAAAACTGGGTAATATGGCAGAAATGAATGAATTCCTGGATACATACTACCTACCAAAGCTAAACTCAAAGCAGATTAATCTCCTAAACAAACCTATCACAACCATCGAGATTGAAAGTGTAATCAAAAACCTCCCTAAAAATAAGAGTTCACAAGCAGATGGCTTTTCAGTTGAATTCTATCAAACCTTCATGGAAGAACAGAAACTAATTTTATTCAAATTGTGCCACACAATCAGAGAACACGGAAAGCTCTCCAACTCCTTCTATGAACCTAGTATCATCCTAATACCAAAACCAGGCAGAGATGAACTATTTCCCTGATGAACTTAGATGCAAAGATCCTGAACAAAATCTTTGCAAACCAAATTCAACAACACATCAAAAGTAGTATCCACCCCTATCAAATAGGTTTCATCCCAGGAACACAGGGATGGTGCATCATAAGGAAAACTGTCAATAGAATAAACTACATAAATAAGCTTAAATGATCATTTTGATAGATGCAGAAAAGGCCTTTGACAAAATACAACACCATTTCGTGATCAAAACATTGAAGAGACTAGGTATGTATGGTTTATATCTCAACATAATAAAGGGTATATATACAGCTCCTAAAGCCCAAATAATACTTAATGGGGAGAGACTGAATGAATTCCCATTGAAATCAGGAACAGGACAAGTGTGTGCCCTCTCACCTCTGCTCTTAAACATATTAATAGAAGTCCTAGCTCAAGCAATAAGACAGGAGAATGAAATAAAAGGAATACAAATTGGGAAGGAAGAAGTTAAGTTAGCCCTATTTGCAGATGACATGATTCTATACATAAGTGACCCAAGATCCTCCATCTCAAAACTCTTAAAAGTGATTAACTCCTTCAGTAAATTAGCAGGATACAAAGTCAATGCACAAAAATCAGTAGCCTTTCTATATGCAAAAGACAATGATACAGAGAAAGAAATAAGCAACCTTGTCCCATTTTCAAAAGCATCAAAATAAATAAATAAATAAAATGCCTTGGAATAACATTAACCAAGGAGGTGAAAGACCTTTACAATGAAAACAGAAAAAACACTCAAGAAAGAAATTGAGGAGTACTTGAGAAAGTAGAAAGACCTCCCATGCTTCTGGATAGGGAGAATTAACATTGTGAAAACGCCAATCTTACCAAAAGAAATATACAGATTTAATGCAATGCCAATAAAAATCCCAATATCTTTCTTCACAGAGACAGAAAAAATGATCTCAAAATTCATATGGAATGGCAAAAGGCCTCTGTTATCCAAGCATATCCTCAGCAAAATAACTACCTCTGGAGGCATCACCATACCTGATCTTAAGCTATACTACAAAGCCATAGTAATAAAAACTACATGGTACTGGCATAAAAACAGGAATATAGACCAATGGAACAGAACCAAGGATACAGACTTTGGGTCAAGTAACTACAGCTACTTGGTACTTGACAAAGTCCCCAACAATGTAGACTGGAAAAAAGATAGCATCTTTAACAAATGGTGTGGGACAAACTGGATAACCATATGCAGGAAAATGAAACTTGATCCACACATTTCAGCATGCACAAAAATCGAGTCCAAATGTATCAAAGACCTAAATGTAAGGCCAAAAACACTGCTACTGCTGGAAGAAAAAGTAGGAGGAACTTTCCATGATATAGGAGTGGGAAAAGACTTCCTGAACAAAACCCCAGTAGCTCAGGAGATTAAACAATCACTCAACCATTGGGATCTCATGAAGCTGAAAAGCTTTTTCACAAACAAACATACAATAAGCAGAGCAATTAGATTACTTACAGAACGGGAGAAAATTTTTGCTGGATATGCATCAGACAGAGGCCTAATTTCTAAAATCTATAAAGAACCCAAAAAACCTAAACAATAAAAAATCAAAAACCCACTCACAAAATGGGGCAGAGTTCTCAGGGGAAGAAATACAAATGGCAAACACAAACTTAAGAAAATGTTCAACATCCCTAATCATCAGGGAAATGATAATTAAAATATCTATGAGAATCCACCTTACACCAGTAAGGATAGCAAACATTAAAAAATCTAATGACAGTAAATGCTGTTGAGAGTGTGGAGAAATAGGAACCCTTAGTCACTGCTGGTGGGAATGTAAGTTGGTACAACCACTATGGAAAGCAATATGGATATTCCTAAAAAGCATAACTATAGAGGTACCAACAGACACAGTTATCCCCTTACTGGGCATTTAGCCTAAAATTTCCAAGCCTCAGTTCAGAGAGATTTGCTCAACTATGTTTATAGCTGCTAAATTTATAATACCTAAGAACTGTAATCAACCCAGATGTCCATCATTAGAAGAACCCAACATGGCTCAGGGAAATTCATGGAAGAGGAGTTGGAAAGATTGTTAGAACCATGAGTTGGGTCATTATACACAGTCATGTCCTCTCCCACATAACTGATGGCTATCCCCATAAGGCAAGATCCACATTACCCATGGGGGAAGGACAAAAATCTGAGAAAAAGAGTATTTATGGACTTCCTTTTCCACTTTCCTGATTATCACTTTTCCAATATTACAAGATATTTAATGCTTTATACTAAGCCTCAAAATCAAGAACTATACATCCTTCATTTTTAACATTATCTTCAAACCTAGCAATCAATCAGAGTCATTTGTTTCTCCTTCTCTTATCTGTCTTACTCTCTGTGTCCTAGTGTCATACTGTCTGTAAATATCTTATGATACAATATGTAAGGTCATGCTTTCGCAATTTCTGTATTTTCATACATAAGTGAATAGCAAAGTATACAAGGATTTTTGTAGGGTTTGTGAGGATCTGCAGTGATTTCTAAATATAATCACAATAGGATTAAGACCAGTGGGAATCTCAGGGTCATTAAAAGGTCATCTTCAATCACATTTATTACAAAAGAGAAATCTCTATCCAAATATTTTCTTACAAATAATTATTTTGGCATTGTCAAAGGTATTATGAAAACTGATTCATATGAGCTTTATGATTAATGGCAAATTGACTTGATGCATTAGTAAGTACATTAGTAAGTGTCATATTTACCTTACAATACATTGTTTGATTATAATTTCAAATTTTTCTAGGTCTTTATGGATTTATTAATGACATATCACAATTTTAATTGGAATAAATCTACATAGGGGAAATAATTTTTCCAGCTTGATTGATTTTGCAATTTTCTGTAGCAGAAAACTATTTGAGGATAAGATTTAAATGAAGTATATAAAAAGATTAAAACAACATAACTTGCAATGGTTAATTTCTTTAACTTATAAGAAAGGCTTTTATAAATCAAAAATTAAAAAAAAAAAGTCTCATAAGAACCAAAAGTCAGATTACCAAAACATTTCACAGAAAATGAAGTGCCAATCACACTTAAAACAGAGGGCTAGGGATGTAATCTAGTCGCACAGTGCTTGCCTAGTATATACAAACTTTTGTGTTCCATGCTCAGTACCATAAGGAAAAAAATAGAACAAAACAATCAACATGACTCAAGAAATGGGAAATTTAAAATGAATATGATACAGATTTTTATACGTTAAATTTTCAAATATCAAGAATTTTTTGAAGTTGAATTATCAGGCCAGGTATCGTGGCATACACCTTTAATCCCAGCACTTGGGAGGCAGAGGTAGGAGAATTGCTGTGAGTTCAAGGAAAACCTGAGAATACATAGTGAATTCCAGGCCTGAACTAGAGTGAAACCATACCTCCATAACAATTTGAATTATCAAGGATAACACAGATACAATAAATTATTACATGCATATATAAATTACAAATTCTCAAGAAAAATACTTTTATTAAATGTTCAATGGCAAAACAGGAAAAAAAAACACTTCTATAAACTGAATATCAGTTTATTACATTCTAATAAGCACATATATTTGTTTGTAAATGTATAGATTTTGTCAAGAAGAGTATACACATGTACAAAATAAATTACAATGACTGCTTACTGGGTATGAAATAGAGATGGAGGGATAGCATATTTTGCTATCTAGTTAGCCCTCCATATTTGTTGGTTCTACCTACTCAAATTCAACCAACTAAGAATCAAACGTGTACAATAGCATAGTGTAAACTTATTTGTGGACAATTTTTATTATACTACATATAAATTAACTAGATGATTTAAAGTTTATGAGATTATATGCATATGCTATATTTAAATATTAAATGGTTTCGTATATGAGATGTATCCATAATTTTTTTTTGGAGAGAGACACAGAGAGAGACAGAGAAAGAGAGAGGGAGAGGAAGACAGATAGAGATGGGCGTGCCAGCACCCTCTAAGCTGCTGTGAATGAAATCCATATGCATTCGCCCCCTTGTGGTCAAGTGCGGCATTGAGCCCTTTCGTCACTGTGCATCTGGCTAAATGTGGGACCTGGAGATTGGAACCAGCGTTCTTTAGGCTTAGGAGGCAGGCGCCTTAACCACTAAGCAATCTCTCCAGCCCATATCCATAATTTTATTTTATTTTTTTGGTTTTTCGAGGTAGGGTCTCACTCTGGCCCAGGCTGACCTGGAATTCACTATGTAGTCTCAGGGTGGCCTCGAACTCACGGCGATCCTCCTACCTCTGCCTCCCAAGTGCTGGGATTAAAGGCGTGAGCCACCACGCCCGGCCCTCATATCCATAATTTTTTATCTATTAAGGTACTAGAAAGATTTGGGTGCAAAAAAAAAACCATATATTATTTTAATTGTTTGAGACAGTATCTCAATCTGTACTTCAGTCTGGTCTCAAATCCATGGCAATCCTCTTGCCTTAGCTTCCTAATTTCTGGAATTGCAGAGAGGAGCCACCATACCTGGCTTGTTAAACTTTCTTAAAATTATTAATTTCCAAAACCATTTTTTATTATGGAGAAAGTTAGCAAGAAGTTTTTAAAAATCATTGTTAATTTTTTTATTATTATTATTATTATTATTATTATTATTATTATTGTAGGGTCTCATTTAACCCAGACTGTCCTACAACTCTCTATGTAACTAAGTATGACTGAATTTCTCATATTCATTTATCCACCTCCACCTCCTGGGTACTAGGACTATATTCACATACCACCTAGGCTAGTATATGTATGCTGGGGATCACAACCAGAGCATTATGTATGCTAGGCAGACATTCTACCAACTGAGCTACTTCTGCAGCCCTTAAAAGGCTTAATTATTGAATTGACAATTCGCAGGTGTGCTGGCAATACATAGGGTTACAACATTCTAATATTTGAAATGACTTTACTTGACTTTTAAGTAAACAACACAATCTATGAAAGTACACAGTTGCCCAGTGTTAAGTCCTGGCTGGAAATCACTGTTAGTTATCACAGTGAAATTATTCTGCTACAATAATCCAGTGAGGTTTTGCTAAATGTTTCCCTAGGTTTCAAGTACTTTAAAATTTTTCAGATAACCTTGAACATAATGGAAATGTTTCTTATGTGGTAATCTTAAGGTTTGTGAATGATGAAAGACCATGCACGACCACTCTGAGGCAGGAAAAAGCTACATATTGTGGCCCAAGCTGCTGGCCTATATCACAAGAGGAGAGAGAGAGAACAGCTGGCATAAGTCTAGATAGTTTGGGTTATTATAGAGTTTTTCTTTTTGGGAGGGGTACAGAGAACAAATGACTGAGGAATTCAAGGAAGATTAGGGACCAAATGTAGAAGCTAATTAATCAGAGAGACAGAGACCAAACAGAGGAGGTATTCAATCAGAGGATGAGTTGCCATCAGAAGAGGAGCCAAGTTGTCTCTAAGATAAGATTGGCAGGAAAACTATGGCTGAAGGCATTGCTACATCAGGGGAGGAAGGGTTCGACAATACAAACATCAAAGTTACAACAGTCAGGCTGCTGTCATTCTCTTCCTTCATTTCAATACCATCTTGGGACTCGTCCTACCTAACATTCCAGCATTTTGTTAAGGACAAGGACATGGTAATCTCTCATTACTGTTTCCTGCTGTGAGGGGACTTTTCGGGTGTTTCAGGGGATGCTGGTGTCAGCAGCTGGCAAGTACCCCCAGGAGCAGGCAATGCGGCGTCAAGTATGAGCAGGCTAAACGTTGGTACTGAGTGGAAGAGGGATAGGTTAATAAAAGCTGGTTGAATGATGTGTGAGATTATGTACCTAGTTTGGGATGCATTTCCAAGGACAGGAGGATATCAAGAGTAAAAATAATTGCCCCATAAATTGGCCACGCAATGGTAGTAGCCAAGGCCAAATAGTTCCAAAGGAACCCATGGCCCTACGGATAGTGGGGTGCCAGGATAGAGCCTATCAGTCCCAGTTTGGACCTTTTTTATTTCTAATTCTACTTACCCAATTGGTTTATATAATAGCAACATTCCTCATTTAGGAAGAGACAGGTTCCCCCTTCTTTGCTGTGATGAATTCGAGGGCTCGATGGTTCTGAAAGAACACTGACACTGGAAGGTGAGCTGCTGCTGTAGCAGGTGAAGGGCTGTAGCAGAGTCTTTAATAGCTGTATGCAGTTCTGTGCAAAGCTGTTGATAGTTGAGTGTTGAATGTGTTGGAGGAGGAAGTAGGATAGTTAGGTAGCAAGGTGACAGGTGTACAAGGACCTGTATGTGTTATTAGGGAGATGCAAGTGCACAGAGCAGAATCACACCAGAAGTAAATCCCTACCATTAGGGTGTGATTGATAGAGATAGAGATGTTGATTGTCCCTGGGCAGCACTTAGAGTGTCTTTACACTAGAAGTCAAGAAGGCCTGAAGGGGAGACAGGAACAGAAAAAAGAGAGATGGGTTCCCAGGAACAAGAGGAGCCTAAAGTGGAGGTGACATTGAATAGGGATATTGCAGTAATAAGAGACTGTTGAAAAGAGGCACAAAGAAAGCAGGCAGTATATTTTGTTGAAATGAGCTGGTTGAGCAAGGAGAGTGAGGAATTTATGATCGATATCCAAGGTGGAGTGGAAACAGAAAGGTTAGAAAGGTTATGCTGAAGATCGTCATGAACCTGTTGTATAAATCAGACCACATGTATGATGGAATTTTGGGCCATCACTGGAGCTATTTGGAGTGACCTGAAAATCTTTATTTCTCCCCCACAGAAGGCTTTGTCAAATGCGTCTACTGTGTAGGCCACTCTGTCCATTCCATCTGCCCGTTTTTGGTTCCAGGGATCATTAATTGCAAAAGTAACCTTTCTCCCTCATTGTCTGAGTTCTTATACAATGAAGTGATGCCATAGCCTGGCCTAGTGAATGATATCTACAACTCCTTCAGGGACACCCTCCCCAGGAGGAAAGGGCAGGCATACATGAGTTCTAAGGGCCGAGAAAAGAAGGAGCTCAGGGCATAGATCTGATTAATGCAAACGCAAGTGGGAGGAGATGGGTCCAAGGCAAGTGGAGCTCAGAGGTAAACTTTGAAAGGTGGGTTTTAAGGATGGCATTTGCCCTTTCTGTCTTGCCTGAGGATTGGGGTCTGTATGGGATATGGAGTCACCAGTCTATGCCCAGGGCTCTGCATATTTCCTGTGTAACCTTAGAGATAAAGCCTGATTTATTATCAGATTGGATAGTAAGAGGAAAGCCTATGCAAGGTAGACTGGACTCAAGAAGGTAGAAGGCAACTGTTTGCAGTTTCCCCAGTTGTGGGGAAGGCTTTAGCCCATCCCAAGAAAGTGTCTACCACACTGTGAAGGTATTTATTCTTTTTTGAGGAGGCATATGAGTGAAATCTATTTGCTAGCAGGGCGTGGTGGTGCACGCCTTTAATCCCAGCACTCGGGAGGCAGAGGTAGGAGGATCGCTGAGAGTTCGAGGCCACCCTGAGACTACATAGTTAATTCCAGGTCAGCCTGGACCAGAGTGAAACCCTACCTCGCAAAACCAAAAAAAAAAAATCTATTTGCTAATCAACCCTAGGGAGAGAACCCCAGTTTTGATGGGGTTTGAAGGAAGGAGGGGGTTTGGTTCTGCCTTGTGGAGAGGGTTTTGTGCAGAGAAAGCAGCTTGAGTCACAGAGGAAATCAGTGAGGAGAGGTGAGGATGGAAAGAAGTGGAGTCAGAAATCTTTGTAGGGGTGAGCACAAATATGGAAATGATTATGTAAATGAGTTAACACATGGTAGTAGCCTGGGGATCACCTGGCAAGCAGAAGAGGTCTCCCAAGAGTAACCATTCCCATGGTCCCATGACAGCACCCTATCTTATGAGAGTCTAATATTGTTCAGGGGTATATCAAGGGGTAAAAGGAGGCTAGGGCGAGGAAAAGAGCTGAGATATGTCTGTATGCTGAAGACATATCCTCTGCAAATGAGTTTCCCCGGGCCCATAGTTGAGGTTAGAGACTGTTTTCCCCTGTAATGTATGATGGCTGCTTTTGTGTGAAGGTAAGAAGCTTGTAGTAGCTTAAGGATAAGAGGCCTGTTGGTAATTGGGGTTCCATTCACTGAGAGAATGCCTCACTCCTTCCAGGTGATAACATGGTGGTGTAGAATATGAAAAGCATACTTATAGGCTATATGTATATTAACTGTTTTTCCTTGGACTAAAGTCAGAACCCTAGTGAGAGCGACAAGCTCAGCCTCCTGGGATGTACTTTCCTTAGGCAATTGACCAGTATGTATTATCTGGTCATGTGACACAATAGCATACCCTGCTATTCAGGACCTATGTGGGGTAGTAGAAGAACTTCCATCTATATACCAAGTGTGGTCAGGGTCAGGGAAGGGAGACAATGAAGTTTTGGGGTTGTGGTAGGTAAGCACTCCTACAGTCTCTGCACAGGAGTGTATAAGTTGTTTAGATAGAGGTAGAAGGGTAACTGGGTTAAGTAGGGAGCAGAAGTCTGAAGTAATTTTGGGGTTATATAGAAAGGTAGCATGAAAAAGTTGAAGTTTAGGGCTGGAGAGATGGCTTAGGGGTTAAGGCGCCTGCCTCCTAACCCTCAGAACACTGGTTCCAATCTCCAGCTGTTCCAATCTCCAGGTCCCACGTTTAGCCAGATACAAAGTGACGCAAGGGCGCAATGCCGCACTTGACCACAAGGGGGCACCCATCTAGATTTCGTTCTCAGCAGCTGAGACACTGCTCGCGTGCCCATCTCTGTCTTCCTCCCTCCCTCCCTCCCTCCCTCCCTCCCTCTCTCTCTCTCTCTGTCTCTCTCTGTGTCTCTCTCCAAAAAAAATAAGATAAAATAAAAAGTTAAAAAAAAAAGTTGAAGTTTAAATGGGTTCGGGTTGGCAGGCAAGAGTAAGAGATGAGATCCTTGAGACTATGAGGTGAAAGAGCTGTGGACTTTTGGCCAAAGGTGAGCTTTTGTGCTTCCTGGGCCAGGAGTGCTGCCAAGGCTAAGGTACATAGGCACGGTTGCCAGCCTTGGACAGAGGTTTTTAATTGTTTGTAGAAGTAGACCACCAGGGCAAAAGAGGAGCCTTTTATCTTTCCCCAGAAGTCCCAGTGCCATTCCTTCCTTTTCAGTGCTATAGAGGAGAAATGCCTGTTGAGGATTGGAAGAAGCCAGGCCTAGTGCTGCCAGGAGGGCATCTTATAGGCAAGAAAAAACAGTGGCTATCTCAGTCTGGGGAGTAAGCAGTTCATGTGGGTCACCCTTAGCTTTGTCATAGAGGGGTTTTGCCAAGAGGGCAAAAATGGGAATCCATGTTCTAAGGAATCCAACAAAGCCAAGAAATGATAGGATTTCTTCCTTAGAGGTAGGAGGGGAGAGAGAGCAAGAATGCTGTTTGAGATCTAGGGTTAGTTGTTGTGAGGTGGGAGTAAGGAGGAAATGAAGATATTTAAATTGAGTTAGAGAGAGTCAAGCCTTACAGGGGGAAACTCTATAACCCCTGGAGCCTAGAAATCTGAAAAGTTTGTTTGTGTGTGAACTTGAGTCTGGAAGAGAGGGTGAGCAGAGCAGAAGGTCATCAACATACTGCAACAGTGTGCTAGGTGACAGGTTGAGGGATAGGTGGTCAGTGGATAGAGCTTAGACAAACAGGTGAGGGCTGTATCTAATCCCTTGGGGGAGGACAGTCCAAGTTAGTTGAGTTGCAGTGTGGGTAACAGGGTCTTCCCAGGTGAAACAGAAGAGATCATAGGAGTCAGGGTGTACCTGTATAGAGAAGAAAGCATCCTTGCGGTCAAACACTGAGAAGTGAGTGGTAGAGGAAGGGATGTGAGATAGAAGGGTGTATGGGTTACGCACTACCTGGTAAATGGGTAGGACAGCAGCATTGACTAAGCTAAGATCTTGGACTAATTGGTAGATATCTTCAGGCTTAATGATAGGCAGGATGGGAGTATTGTAGGGGGAATGAGTGGGGCAGAGGAGGCCAGCTTGAAGGACGTGAGAAATGTTGGGTTTAATTCCCTGACTGTGTTTAAGTGAGATCAGGTATTGGGGCCAGCAGGGGAACACTGCTGGGTCTTTGAGCTTGTTACAAACAGGTGGGTGAAGTGAGGCCAGAGCAGGCAAAGAAGTGTTCCACAGCTGGGGATCGACCTCAGAAGTGGGAAGGAGAAAGTTAGGGGTTTTGATAAGAGAAGGAGCTGTGACGAAGATGGTGCATGAGTGCCAACTGGATAGGTTGGCTCATCTGGATGGATATTATCAGCATAGTTCTGGGAAGCCACCCAGGTACACCCATGTTCATTGGGGTAAAAGTAGTAGAGAGGTCAACATAGAGATCATGTCAAGTAAGGTCATAGGCTTGAGTAAGGTAGAGGAATGCCTTAGTATAGTGAGCATGGTCAGAAGAGAAGGATCCTTGGCATGATTCAATTTGAGACAGGTCAGTGGTACATGATGCATACAATTCCCTCAGTTCCTGCCACCTCCCATAGGGGTAAGACGACATCTGTGCCTGAGCAGGTGCATTGAGCAGGAGGGGAGAGAGGAGGGGAAGGAGAGGGTGGAGGTGGCGAGGATAGAACAGATGAAAGAGGAGATGGGGGAGCAGTACATGTCAGGTCGTCAATGCATAGGGATCAAGAGCTGATGGTGGGGAAGAATAAGAAGGGGGTGTTGAATTTGACTTTTGTCCCTGTGGTCTTATTTAGAAGAATCTGGTGAATAGGGCAAGCATAGCAGAGAGATCAGGCCAACTCATGAAAGACAGTAACCAAGGGGGAAAGGATGAGGGAAAGTTTAGAAGATAAAAAATGAGACAAAGGGAGAGAGAGAGAGGGAGAAAGAATACCTCTGAGAGGCCAGTCTGTGAGGGACATTTACCAAAGAGTAGAGGATGAGGGAAGGAGGAGAAGTGAAGCTGAATCCTGGTGAATGGGAGAGCCTGCACCTCAGAGGAGAGAGAGAGAGAAGAGCTGGCACAAGTATAGATAGTTTGGGTTTTTATAGACTTTTTTCTTTTGGGAGGGGTTACAGAGAACAAAGGACCGAGGAATTCAAGGGAGAGCAGGGACTAAAGAGAGGAGGTAATCAATCAGAGAATGAGTACCCATTAGAAGAGGAGCCAGGTTGTCTCTAAGATAAGATCAGCAGGAAAACTATGGCCAATGGCATTTTTTGGTCAGGGGAGTAAGGGTTAGACAATGTTAATATCTAAAGTTGCATCAATCAGGCTGATGTCATTCTCTTTCTTAGTCTTGACTCTATCTTGGGACTCTTGTCCTACCTAACAGGAGTTTGTTAAGATTAAAGCATTAGCTCATTTCTGAACATTAGAAAATGTACAAAGGAGGCAAATTGTCTGGTTAATTTCTGTAGCTGGCATACACTTCAAACCTAATCAACACTTTCTTCCTCCTATTAAAATAACACCTGCAAATTCTTGCATCTGGAAACAAAGCCCTATCTGTCTCATTTGTTCTCAAAATATGTAATCTAGAGACTGTTGAAAAGGTTAATTTATACTGTTATTTAAATATATACTGTATTTGAAAACTTTTAATGGAATACTTTAAGAAAAATATTAAATATATTTAATGGCATAAGAATAAGATGTATGAATCAGGTGTTTGGGATAAAGTTTGTAAATAGGTGCAATGAAAATAAGAATGACTAAACTTGCTGCATTTATTAAAAAAATAATTCTATAATTGATTGGTAATGCCTATAATGCACTACACATGGGAAACTGAGGTAGTAAGATAATCAGTTCAAGGTAAGTTGGGGATTCATTGCTTGGCCTTATCTTAAAAATATATAAATAAATTCACCATGACAAAATGTGGCCAACAAGTAGTATGCAATTTTAAATTTGCTTTTTAAATCATCACTGTGTCTTATATGAGCTACGTAGTGAACAATTTCACTTTGAAGATAATACATAGATTTATAGTTCTAATAAAATCTGTCTTGGGGCTGGAAGATTGTTCAGTAGTTAAAGGCACTTGCTTGCAAATCCTGCTATCCCAGGATTCAATTCTTTAGCCACTCATATGAAGCCAGATAGGCATTCATTTGCAATGTCAAGAGACCCTGATGTGCACACATGTGTGTGCACAAATTCATATGCAAATTAATGTATTTTTTTTTTTTAGTCCAACTGTCTACATTCAACTAAGTTCACCATTTCATCGGGACCGTGCAAACATATGTCTACAATGCTTGACAATTAAATTGAAAGAATATTTAAAGTATAACTTTAAGATTCATTGGCTTGCTATGGATTCAAGCCTACTTTGGAAAATAAACTAGAGATGTTCCAAACCCCATGATTAAAAGAGGATCAGATTCTGTTTTATGACAAGTTTTGAAGAGAGAAAGCACTATTTGCATTCTGCATGTGTGAACATAAGACACTAAGTAACATGCATTCTTACAGTAAGACAGAATTCTGGGACTGACAAGCAGTGGAGGTTTCCTCTTTTCTAGATTTCTTACACATATACAATTTATTCAGTTTACATAAATAGCATCGTGACTAATTCTATGGAACACTGACTTAAGCGTAACACCATTTTAATAACTATATTTTGACAATAACAACTGTTATTGTGTTCAAATGATAGTATTAAATAAAAACAAAATATCTGCCCTTCACATTATTTCCATCTTACTTGAAAGAAACTACTTCCAAGCTCAGTGCCTACTTTCTTTAGACTATAAATTTGAATACCTTCAATTCTATAAACCATAAAATACCTGAACAATTATTCACAAATTCATTCTAATCAATTGATTTCTACAGATATCAATGATGTATAATTTCTCTATTTGGGTTTTCAAGACTTTCAGATATATCATTGAGAAATGAATTGTTAAATGATTCAAGACTGGGTGGATGGTTAGGTATAAGATAGGATATAAGAAGGTAAAGGAAAAGGATAACATTGTTTCACATCTCAGCTAAAGGGTAATTATGAATTTTTCTAGAAAGAAAATTTTGCAAAATATCAAAAAGCTATATATGAAAAATGTCTGACAAATTTTAAAAATCATCATATGTGTGAGTTCAGGTATATAGATTTCATGGCTCACATTTGAAGGACAAAGGAAAATTTCAAGTGCATTTGCTTTCTTTCCTTCTTGTAAAATGAAGTGTGTCTTGCTTACAGCTGCAAACACTGTGATAATTTGCTCATGAGCTTATAGGGATTCTCTTCTCTCTGCTTCCCATCTCACAGTAAACACAATGCTTGACATGGAGCCCTCACTGATGAAATAACTCCTCTCAAAGATTAATATATATGAAGCAAACTAGAGGTTGATTTCAAGGACTAGATTATCTGCTCCAGAAAATATTTGATTTGTATCACCAATCTGAATGAAGACATATAATATGTTATTGAAACCCTAAAGGTACTATCACAGGCTAACTGCCCCAGTGAAAGGGAAATTCTCAAGTCTGACCAAATGGGAAATAAAGCAGTTGAGAAAGCTCAGAAATTCATAGCCCAGATGCATAACCTCACTAAAAAGCCAAACCTAACAACACAATCATATACTACTTTTCTTTACCACAATTATATCACTAAAACCCTCATTGCAGCACTTCCTTTTATATGATACAGTGTCTCATGATGAAAAAGGTGTAAAAAGCAATAAACACAATTGTAAGAAACACAGAAAGCCTCAGAACCAGATATGGCAGGTCTACCAAAATATTCAGACTAGACATTTCACACAGCTCTGATTAATATGATAAAAGCTAAAATGGATGAAGTAGAGTGTGGGATAAGATATGAGTAATATAATTAGAGAGATGAAAATTCTAAGAAAGAATCAAAATGAAATGGGAGAGATCAAAATCAAACAGAAATGAAAATGCCTTTTAGGAGGAGCTCATCCCATATACTGGGCTCAGCTGGAGGAAGAGTCTGAGTTTTAGGCTATATGAATAGAATCCTCCAAAATAGAAAAAGAAAAAAAAGACAAAAAAATGAAGAAAGGAATAAAAAAGAAGAGAATACCTCAGGACTGTGAGGCAACTACAAAAAGAACATACTCATAGCAGGAACACTACAAGGAGAATGAGAAAGGGAACTAAAAGATCATAGGTCCTTTTGATTTCAAAATTACAAATGAACTTCACCTGAAGTTCTGTAGTTCTTTCCAGTTGTTGTATTTGCCACTTTGACTGTGACAGGAATGTCCAACCTGTGACCCAAAGGCCTCTTGCTTCCCAGGATAGCTATGAATGCAGCCAAACACATTTGTAGATGACATTGTCAGGTCACACTGTCAAAAGGTTGGACACCCCATCATTTAGACTTCTAAATCAAGTAATAGGCAAACTGCAGGCTATGGGCTAAATTTGTCCTGCTGCCTATTTTTATAAACAAAATTTATTGGAACACAGGCATATTATGTCATCATAAAGGAAATGGAGAGCATAGGACAGATATAATATTGCCCACAAAGCCTAAAATATTTGTAACCTGATCCATTAGATAAAAACAAGTTTCATGACTCTTGGTCTAAACTATGAAAAAAATAACCAGTCTAAATTTTTCAGTATTGGAAAAATATTGGAGTTAGTAAAATATAATACCCTAATATCCCCAAACATTATGAATGTACTTATTACATGACTTTTCCTGTGAAATATATTTCTCTTGAACCCCAATAGAGAGATAAACAGACCAAAGAAAGGTTCTATCCAAGGCTAGTTTCAATTTAATTAATGAATCAGTTTATTGGCATTTCTTACAGGAGTATGGGTGACAAACATACTCATTAAAGAATTCTTATTAATAAAAGTCATAAAAATTAAAAAATATATATATATTATAATTAGAACATAAGAGTAATAATTTTTAGAAGACACATGGATAGATATAAAAATTGGTGGCAACAACTTTAAAGAAAAGTAGGGTATTTAAAGAGCTCTAAAAACTATGTTGATTAGTCATAAATATATCAAATTATTAATTGCTGATTAAAAATAAAATATAAAATTTTAAACTAGCCTCCTCATTTTAATAATTATACTGGTGGGTTATTTTTTTACAATGCTATGGATTGAACCTAAGGCCCTATATATGCTAGGCACTCACTTTACCACCTCAGCTACATCTCCATGCCTCATTGTGGTGGATATTCACGTATAATGACTCAGTAAAATAAAGCTGTATGTAGAAAAAATTCTTATACATTTGTTCACCTGAAATCAATAGAACATTAGATGAAACATGGAAAGCTGATATTAGGAATTCTCAGGTAGATGCTTTTGATATTTCCCTAAGTTAATGTGGTAGTTTGAATGTGTGTCCCTCCAATAGACTCAAGTATAAAACACCTTGTCTCTAACTGCCTGGCTGGAGGAAGTATCACTGGGATCAAATGCTGGAGTCCAGCCCTAAAGTGTCACTGGAGGTTGATCTGATTCCCAGCCCAAAGGTATAAGAGACACTTTTGTGCTCTGCCTGGGTCCCTGCTGTTTTGTTGCCCATGTGTGTTTGTAGGCTGCTGGTGGTTTCTCTGTGTTTGGATCTGTGAAAGGGAGCCAGTGTCTTCTACCATGATGGAACTCCCCCTGTATCTGTAATCTTCAAATAAATTACGTCCGGGCTAGAGAGATGGCTTAGCAGTTAAACGTGTGCCTGTGAAGCCTAAGGAACTCAGTTTGAGGCTCGATTCCCCAGTACACACGAAGCCAGGTGCACAAGGTGGCACATGCATCTGGAGTTCGTTTGTAGTGGCTGGAGGCACTGGTGCACCCATTATTTCTCTCTACCTCTCTCTCTCTCTGTCTGTCTGTTGCTAATAAAAATAAAAAAAATAAACAAAAATTTAAAAAATAAATAAATAAAATAAATCATGTCCTTCCTCTAAACTGTGCCTAATTTGGATGTTCATCCTAGCAATGCAAACCTGAATACACAGTTCATATTTCTCTGAAGAAAATACCAGTATGCTTCTTACTCTTTGAAAGCCCAAGAATACTGAACAATGGAAGATTCAACATATGCAATTTACTGCAATGCACTGATATATCCAAGAAGTGAATAAGTATCAACATGGAGAAATTATCAAAATGTTAGTCAATTATTCAGAGTTTTAATACTAGAACAGTATGTAACATTAGTGCTTAATGTCACTGAACAAATGCATGCCTGAGTGAAGTAATTTAAAGAAATTTTAATTGAAATAAAAATAAAAGTTCAAATATGAAATCTCAAATTTCTCAGATCCAAAACCAATCCAAATGTGACTTAGCTGATTTTTTTTCTTTACTTTTTCTTTCTCCCTCTCTCTCTTTCTCTCATTGCTTTGTTTTGAGTGAAGTCTTTTAAGAACATTCCTTAATGTGTCAGGATTATAGAACTCAAATAGATCTTGATGATCATTTTAAGTCATCTCACCAGGGCTGGAGAAATGGCTTAGTGGTTAAGGCATTTGCCTGTGAAGCCAAAGGATCCTGGTTCGATTGTTCAGGACCCATGTAAGCCAGATGCACAAGGGGCACATGCATCTGGAGTTCTTTTGCAGTGGCCAGAGCTCCTAGTGTGCCCATTCTCTCTCTGTATACCTCTCTTCTATCTCTCTCTCTGCTTGCAAATAAATAAATAATTTAAAAAATTAAATCATCTCAGGATAAAATAATTGAGTCAAAATTTATTAGGAGGTAATCTTTGATTCAATGTCCTCCAAATCTCCAAATGATAAACTAAGAGATTTTTTTCCTTTGCCTTTCAAACACTCAATACATTTTTTCTAACTGTATATTTTACTGATTTTATTCAATATTGTGTTTATCTACTTGATCCTAAACTATTTGTGAAGTGATATATCTTTTTCATATTTACATTCTCACTAATATGTCCTACTTGGGACCTTACAACAAATATTTTACTTGAAAAAAATATTTTGTAGAATAATAGGGGCTCAACCAAGGTTTTAATGGTTATATCTCTTTCGATAATATTATTCTGCTGTTTCTCCAAGTACTTCTTGTAAGCAAATATACATGTGTGGAAATCACATTTTTATCAAAATTGTTCAATTTGTTTGGAAGGAGAATAGGAGAAAGTTCGCTTCTTTAAAGCAGCTTCAGCAATCTTCAAACTTCTGCATTTCAAGTTCAATACAAGCAGAGACTAATAGTCTCCAGATTTTCCAATTCTGTCCCTCTAGCTGGGTATAGTAGCCAGGGAAAACTTCCATCCCGGGCCAACAGTGCACTCCATGGTAGCCCTTGCATAGTCCTGGTATACTAAAATGTCTTCAGGTCTCCATGCTAACCTCAGTCCATCTTCCAAAGGCTCTCCCAGGTTTGACCTTTTAGTATATCCTTCAGAATGTAGGGTTTTAGGGTACCATTTCCATTTTGGTCCATTTTTTTGTTCCCCCCACCAGCCCTTTCCCTGCTCTCCCACCCAACCATCCCTATTGTCCAGTCCTCGAGTTGTTTAGTAGGTGTGTCAAAATCTTGGGAAAATACAAATTAGGAGCCACAGATAAGTGAGACCATGTGACACTTACCTTTTTGTGATTGGGTGAGTTCACTAAGAATGATCTGTTCCAAGTATGACCATTTCTCTTCAAATTGCTTTGTGTCATTTTTCCTTACTGCTGTGTAAAATTCCATTGTGTATATATATTAAAACCTTGATCAAACTCTCTGGGCCTGGGCAGCAGGACACAACCATCCCTTATTCCAGTAGCCCAGTTCCAACAAAGTCCTCTGAAGTCTTTCCTTCCTCTTAGAATGCTCATAAGTCAAGCCTCCAACTTCAGTTTGTCTACACTTAGCATTCTCAAACTCTCATCAGAATAGTCCGTAAAACTTGGCTTACCATTCCAGAAGGCATCTTCACTTGCAAACTTCCATGTTTGTTCCTCCAAAACAAAGGTTCCAAAAGACGAATATCCACACAGTCAGGTTCATCTCACCCCACACTCCTCGGTACCACTTTACTGTAGCAGACAGCTTCAGGTTTGCTGAGATGAACTTCCAGACCAGGGACCCTTATGGAGGAAGGGATATTTATTGAAGCTTATAGATCTAGGGGAAGTTCCATAATGGCAGAAGAAGCTGGCCTGCTTTCACAGGACAAAACACAGACAGCCAAGCCAAAAGCCAAAAGCCACACAGCACAGCACAGCACACCAGGTGGCTGTAGATGCAAATTACAAACTAATAAAACACTGAATATTTTGGAGGCCATCTAATCAAACTACCACACCACCCCTACATGCAACCCTCCTTGGCAGGAATGGAACTCCTGTCTAATCAAGACTGACAGTGTCCCCTGTTGCCTGTGTTCTAGCACACTACCTAGATAAATGGCCCAGATGAGCTGACCCCTGGGACCCACCCTTCAATCTACAAACCAACGGGGTCTTCTCTTTTATATACCTGAATCTGAGGAAAGAATACATTTCAATCAATTGCAAAGGCTGTTCCAGAAACTCCTTTGCTCTCTCTGGATTTTCTCTCACCTCTGCTTAGATACATGAGAGTAGCTACCTCTTTCACCCAGCCTGGCTGGGTATAGGAGAGCAGAGAGCATAATATTGTTTCTTGGTCTGAGTAAATCTCTGCTTGCCTCTGTTTCAAACTTTGTGGCAACTTCTCACTTTAATCCCATACATGATTGACTTTCTTCTGGTCCCTGAATATACCCTGTACTTATTTCCCTTGCATTCCAGATCTACCCTGTATGCTTTCACTAATTCTAGGCCTATTGCCTTTGTCTCTAAACTCAGGGTAATTATGGGTACAATTATCTTTCCTCTTTAAGATTTCTTACTTGGATTTCTTGGTCTCTGCTTTGATACTTTCTCTCTGATATTCCTTAACTCACCACTATTTGCTTTTAACTTTCTTCCATGGAGAAACTCAGGGTGGATTGTATGTGTCTTCCTTCTAAATCTTCATATACAAGCTCCTAAATTCTATCCTCCTCTTATTTGTAGCTCTACTCTAGTCTTTCTCTAACAACCTCATTTTTACTTAAATTATGAACTATGCAGTATTTACCACGAGAGAATGTGTTTCCTACTTTCCATGTGTTTATGACTGCTCTAGCCTTCTTCCTGGGTCTTAATAATCTTTAAATAAAACCCACACTTTGTGATTTTTCCGTTGAATAAACTCAATAATTCATAAATTATCTTTCTAGAGTTTATCTTTATCAATTTTTTTGTTAATGATAGGACAGAACTCAAACTTAGCGATTACAATTTTGGGGACCCCTCCTGAACCAAAAAATCCTGCATCACTTTCAGCTTTCCTTCAGTGAAATATGAATGACTGAAGTAATTCACATATACTAATAAAAGTCATCTGAAAAATATGTTTTTTTCTTTAATTTCCTAGGACAAGGGAAAGGTATAGAATATTTTTTTTTTCTAAAATAGGGAAATCTGAGGAAAAGATTAGTAGTACCTTAATGTTTGGCTGGGGTAGAAAGTGACTACTAATAAGTATAGGATTTCTTTTGCAGTAGATGAAAATGTCTCTAAGTCAGATTATAATTTCACAACTCTATATTTCTAAAATTATTGCATGAAATAATTAATCAAGAGAGCTTTTATGACATCTAAAGTGCTTTCTGAAAATATTCTAGAAAGTTCTGTGCTACCGTTAAATTAAGGCAAAATTTTGCTTAAATATTGAAAGTGATAGATGTACAGAGAAATTTAAGAGCAAACATTTTGTTAGTGGGAGTCTTAGTAATGCCCTGGGTTATATTCTGAAAGGCTTACTACCATTACTAGCTATAATCAACCAGCATTTCCATTATATTAATGTGGCAATTTTCTCCCAATATATAAAACATTTTGAAACAGTATTGGTGTATTATATGTATTCTTTAATATTCATGGCCTGATATATGGTTTAAGCACAAAATTAGTGTTTTCCTTAGTGAAGTATTTTCTCCAGCTTCACTAGTTAGTGTCTTTTAGTAGCCTTTTATTCATCATTGCCACTATTACATTAATGCTGTTACCATGAGCATTTAGGCTATTCTAAAGCATGTGCCAAAGTTGCTAGTGTTACCTTCTGAACTGAGAATTAAACATCATAAAGTCAGCTATGCAGAATTTCACATTGCATCACTATCAATGATTCTTCAAAATTCTACTTCCATTAAGCCAAAGATTTATTCCAGAAATAGAAAGATATTTTCATTTTAAAAATAGGAAAAATGTACCCTTACAAAGTGATCTGAGCACTTCAGAGGCAATGAACAATACTTTTACAGACATGAGTAATAGTCCCTCTAATTGGTGATAGGTGATTGACTCTTCTAGCACATATGTGTTATTCAGGTATATGTCCAAGAACTATTAGCCTATTATAACCACACACTTTTAAGAGCTATATGCTGTGAAGATATGATCTATAGTTAAAGGATTTTAAGGAAAAAAACATATAATCCTAATTGTAGGCATTGGTTTGTATATTATTCATTTTAACAATGCATGTTATATAGATTTTGTAGAAATTTACACATGTCAGAAATATTACCTTTTTCCTCAAAAGGAGGGTTATATACTATTTCCATTAATATATCTATATCTATATCTATATCTATATCTATATCTATATCTATCTATCTATCTATCTATCTATCTATCTATCTATCTATAAAACACTTATATGTATCCTAGATGTACTTGTTGGGCAGCAAGAAATGACTGAAAAGTAAATGTATAGTCTAAGGGTGATTTTTTTTTTCTACTGGTGGAGAAAATAATGCTGCACTGTTACTTCACTATACATTGTTTACTTTAGCTATTGTCAATAGCAATAATTCTGTGCTATTATGCTTTTAAACTCATCTCCAGAGAAATTGGTTCAGTATTGGCAGAAAAGTATAGGACATTAATATTGATAAAAATATTTAAAGATTCTCAGAGTCAGACAAATGGAGAATATGTCTATCCAAAACTGATGAACTGTGAGTAGATGTGCCACCACAGGTTTATGGAAATTGTCACTTAGTATGTGTACAGAGATAGGTAGGCATGCCATTTTGTCAGAAGGGAGGACTCACATACACTGAGACTAGAAGTCACTTGCCCAAGATTATACTACTAATAATTGATCTACTTTTATTACAGTATAGGCAGTTGTGTACCCGTGGCTTGCTTTAATTCATATTTTCCTGTTTCCTAGTTATAGGAAATCTTTCATTTGTTGAATACTGAAAAAATAGGAAAATGAAAGGACAAGATGAGCCTAACAAATTCACTGCCTCCTGATAAATCGCACATTAATTTTCTTTCTTATTGCCAACTGTTACAAGGTATCAATAAATAGAAATAGTTCTTCCATTATAATGTCATGTATATATGAAGTTACATTTTAAAAATATAGTATAAATGTAGTTTTATATAATCAATTTTAAAATACATCTTTAATTCTCAAAAATAAAATTTAAATTTATATTTAAAATAATAAAAAATTTGGAAAAAATTCAATGACTATAATTTGAGTAATTACTTCATGAGAAAAATTCCAGGTGAAACATTTATCTTCTGGTGATTTGCATAAAATTCAACATTTTAAGAAATGACTCACTGACCTTGTTTTAAGAATGGTTGTTTATGTTTCCTATTATCTATTGTCTAAACTAATTCATTCACATTTCCAGGCTAAACCACAAACTTGATTAAAAAAATGTATTTTTATGTTTGCTTCATTAAATAAACTATTGTGTAGAGCCATGGTCTTTGCATAGTGACCAATAAATACATGATTACACACATGGGAAGTGGTGAAATTATGGTCTAATAAAACTATGGAAAACATACTTGTTGAATACAGTTTCATCTATTATTTTATTTTATTTTATTTATCTGTGAGAGAGAGAAAGAGAGAGAGAGAGAGTATGGGTGCACCAGGCCCCCCCACTTCTGTAAATGAATCTGGCTTATGGGATCCTGGGGAATAGAACCTGGGCTCTTTGGCTTTGCATGCAAGTGCCTTAACTGCTAAGCCTTCTCTCCAGCCCTGTAGTCTCTTCTTTTGCTTCAACCGAGTACTATAAATTGAACACGGGGATTTGCATAATCTAACAATCATTCTACCACTGAAGTCCATCCCAGCTCCTGAGTCAGACTTGAGTAAGCTTTTTCAAAATACTGTATGTGGACTTGAAAAACAATCACTTTTGGGTAACTGGTTATAAAAGCATTAGAAAATTGGCCACTTTCTGTAAAGTTTCAGACATCTTATCACATGGCTGAGATATTACCAAGTTAAATATATGCTTTTCTCTTCATTCACCTCAATGAACATGTAAAACATAAGGGTTTCTAATAAAATGGTAGCTATGACCAGCATAAATTCCATCCAAATTTTTCCTTAGCATCAACTACTAAAATGTTTTATTTAAAATAGAAATGAACACATTATTTATCATCATTTTTTGGAAATAAATAACCAGACATTCTTTCATACTGTCTCCTTAAAAGCTATTTGCAATTTGGGGGTATTTGTGTCTCTCCTTCATATAGAAATCCATTATTCATTTTCATGACACTTTAACAATGAGCCAACAGAGGGCACTATCCTCTAAGGAGGAGATCATTGTTCAAGCACAGAAATAATGACAAATTGCTGGATATTAATTATTCTTTTTTCTGCAGTCCTGGAGTTTGAATCCAGGACAATGAAAGTAGTCTACCCCTGAGACACATACCAAACCCAAAGACTATTTTGGGTAGTGTTTTGATCAGTATTTAGTGTCAAATCTATGAAACATGGTTATTTTTCTTGAAAACAATTTATTAGCATAGAATAAATGACCTGACCAGATACTCTCTTGTTATCCTTGTCACATGACATGACATTTATCACCTGACAGAAATTAAAATCCCCAAGATACAGAACTAATAACTAACAATACTAATAACTAATGGTCACTGCCAACATAATTTCACTATTAGCTAATGAAAATCATAGGATTAGCTTGTAAATATGGATGGTAAAAGGTTGAAATTGTCACTATATGGTTCTAACATGAAGTTTTCAGTAACTGCACTAATACATAGCTCAAATTTTATAGACTATTGTATTTCCTTTCACAGCCTCTAAATATTGTCTACAATTACTCATGGGCGTAACCACTTTAGAACACATTTTAGTTTCTTAAATATCACCTTTTATACTGAAATGAGTTTATTCCCATTTCAAATGGATTAACATAAAAATGGAATAAAGTATAATTTTTCTATTTATAAGGAATAAAAATTCTTGTTACTGATTGGGGGTGAAACCAAGTGAGTAGAAAATAACACCTTTCAGTTCTAAGATTTACAGTGTTATCCTCTTTCATAATATATCAATGTATGTTTTCAAAAAGATATCATCATTCTAATATTTAGTAACTTTTCAATTAATGTTGACTCTGTCATGAAGATTGTTACATGTATCTGCTTTTTCATAAGGAGTTCATCTTTGGCAGCCTGCTGTGTTGTTCCGGTCTTCTAATTAATGAGCTTTTCTTAACTTGTGATTATCTAATTTTCACTTAATTGCTTTATTAACAATAAAGTTCATCTTGCATTCTTCCCACATAAGGATAAGAGTTTTTAATTCCACAAATCTTCATCTGGTAGAGCTGAGAATGCTATATTATATTAGGATGGGTTCTCTTCCTCAGAGATTCAGAAGACTGCAATTTTAACTGAAGGTTGAAAGGGCTGTTATAAGCCTCCTATTTCAGATGCACATTGTTTATTGAATGACATACATTTACTTTCTTTAGAATAAAGAAAGCAATGAAAAACACTATTGCACTAGATCTATGTCCATTTTATAATTTACTGACATAAGATCTATTTCTTGCTCACCATTTCCTCTAAATTGCTTTTTTATACCATTTTTTTTTCTTTTTTAGTTATGTACATACTCACTGTGTAAACAGCACATTTTGGTACCACTCTTACCCTCATCCCTGTCTTCCCCCCTCCAAAGGGACCCTCTGCTTTGGGGATGCCAGTTATCTCCATGGGGATTGTGGGTCATGCATTGTGGGGACAGCAGTCAGTTATGGTTGAGAGGCAATGCCTTTTGCATAATGTCCCAACTTGTGGCTCTAACAATCTTTCCACCCCCTCTTCTGTGAATTGCTTTTTCAAATGATTTTACCATATTCAAAACTCATAAGTAAGTGTTCAAACATAATTTGATCTATTCAGTACATAGTAGAATAACTAAAGAATATTTATATTTATTTTATTATTTCCATCCTTTTCACTAATGAAAATTTTTATATCAACTGCACATTTTAAGTTATGATAAAAATTCTTTTATGTGTGATATCAAATGAATTATCTGGAAAAGTATATAGACATTAAGCAAGCTGTAGCAACCATGCAAATTGAAAATAAACATTTTAATAGAGTCGTCATTTAGAATCAGAATAATCATTGAGACAAAATTTTTATATCATTGTTGTACTAGATATAGAAAAAAGGAGCAAAACCCTATAGACAATTTGACTGCATATAAAAACTATGTTCTTAAGGAACCTAGTTTGATTCAGCTATTGGAATGAAGAAGGATATGTGTAAATTTATTTATTTTATCCATTTTCTCAATCACATTAATGCCTGTAGGGGAAAAAAAAAAAAACAGTAATAACTTTTCTTACACATCACTCAAAAATATTTAAAATTCTCAATAATTATAAATTTAAAATGTTTTCTCCAGGTTTAAGAAGCTAGCAAGAAAATGAATCAATAATTACTCACCTATGAAGCTAACTGATATTTTCCTCTCAACATTGGAAGATAAAAAGGTAAGAACTGTATTTTGAGTTTCCAAATTTGTGGATTCTCGAATGTATTAATCCAAATTAATTTTGAAGAAAATTGGTTGCCTTCAAATATGATTCACTAATTCCTATTAGTGCTTACTGCCTTTAAATACTTTTAATACTTAACACAGCTGCTTTTATATCTCTGCATTTAGCAGTGAGAATTGAAGATGAGTATGCGTCTGATTTTTTGATAATAAATATTGCCTGTGAGGTTTGAGTTTCTTCCAAACAACAAACAATAATGACATTACATGTCTTTTTTGGTAGTTAGAAACTTAATATTATCATTAAAATAGTTGAATAACAATGACAGAATGTTTCATGTTACAGTTGTAAAATCTATTTTTGACACAGCCTCCATTATTTCTGAGCACTGTTGTTGCTACAGTTTCATTTGGCTAGAAAATTACCAGAGTCTCTCTAATGAGCACCATAAGCATCGCAAGCTGATTGATATCATAAAAAGCATGAGGAGTTAACAAAGGAATCAGAAAAATTTCATAAAATTTTAAGAATTTGTTGTTATAGCATATTGATAAAAATAAGTACAATTAATTAGAGGACTAGACCTGAAACATTTAACCTTAGGTGACCCAAATGATGGCCATGCTATAACAGTGTGAAACCACCACCCATTCAGACGATATAAGAAGGTTTAATATGTGAAATTATTTGGGTTAAATAAGAAATTTCAGAGAGTTTCAATCTGAGGAAGGTGGTTTTTGTTTCCAGTCATTAAACATCAAGATATATGTGTATGGAAAAGCTAAAAAATGTATCATCAGTGTTCATTTCTGAAAAATCATGTTCAAGGAGATATATTGATTGTTCTTTTTTCATTAAAAGGAGAAATAAGTTTTTTTCTTTAAAAATATAAATTTCAGCTGGGCATAATGGTGTAATCCTAAAATCCTGAGAGAGGTTGATGAGATATATATACACACACATACATACTCAGTTGTTAGCAGAGATGTGTATGTGTATGACTGTAAATAATTTGCTGAAAAAGATTTTATGACTTAATTGTGAAGTATTTGAATAGAGAATTGATGTAGAAAGAGACTAAGTGAAGAACATGTTTTTAGAGAGCAATTAATAGGTATAAAGTCATGGGAATGAGAAAAAGTATTTTTATAGTGTAGTGTTTAGGGTTGAAGGATGCACTTATGTAGGAAACAAGATTGATTTCGACTTTTTAAAGACAGCTTCCCCACAGTGTAGTCCAGAGTAGCCTGGAACTCATCACATTCCTGCCTCAGACTCCTGGGTACTAGGATTACAGATATTTACCACCATTCTTGGCTTGGAAAAGTGATTTTACATAGAAGTGGGAAGACATCCAAATCCAAACCATACCAAAGATCCCATGTTAAGCTTAGTGGCTGATTAAAGAAATTTCATCAGGAATGACAGTTCCTGATTTGCAATTTTAAAACATAATTATGGCAGCATAGTGAGTCACTGGTGGGGACCAAGACTAACAGTAACGGAATTAGTTAGGTGTGCTTTGTCATGATCTTGTTAGAATATAGACTAAGACTGTTTCAGTGAACTTGGAATCATGTATACAGATTGTGTAAATATTTAAATGTGGTTTCTATCAGCTGTGTTGAACAAATGGAGACAAGAAATGAAAAACAGATGAGGAAACTAGACTTCTCTATTGACAGCAAACAGAATCGGTTTGATTTCATACTGATTACATAGAGAAGCAAGCAGAGCATACTGGTGGAAATACTGGGCATGGAAGTATATTCACAAAAGAAATAACTAGAAATAGCTTGCAAAATACTTGCTCTAACTTTTTTGTTGTTGTTGTTGTTGAATTGCTAGCTGGGGAAGAGATGGCATACTGCTGGGCTGGTGCCACAGAAATCATGGATGGGAAGATGATGGTTATTCCAGTAACTTTCTTTTTCGGTATTGGTATCCAACGGATGGCCTTACAAGTGTTAGTCAAGTGATTTATTATGTATCTACATCACAACCCATAACCCATGCTTTAAAGTTAATAAACATAAGTATCTGCTACCACTTAGGAGATAACTTCCTTATTTTTCATTTACTTGTTTAGTAAATGTTTTATTCTCCTTTTTGCTGAGGAAGGTTTGAAATGCAATCATACTCTTTAGACCAAGGTGCTCTGAAATTAAGGGTGCTCCTTCTTCAGGCTCCTGTGTGCTTGAGTTACAGGTCAGCACCCTGCACAGTTAAATCTTCTAGTTCCCTAAGGAGAAAATTAAGGTCATTTATTTGAAATGTTTTTGTTCTAATTTGTGTGTGTGTATGTTGTGTATAATATTTCATTATATCCAGGCTGGCCTGGAACTCACTATGTAATGTAAGATGAGTTTAAACTCATGGGTATTCTTCTCCCTCAATTTTCCAAGTGCTAGGATTACAGCATGAGTCACCTCACTTAGCTATTTTATGTTTCTCTGGTATAATGAAACACATGACTTCTTTATTGAAAGAGACAATCTGCATGAAATGGCTGTCAAATGGGTTTCTCATGATATTTTTATGTCATGTTAAAAAGTAAACACCCAGAAATGTTGAAATCTTTTTACAATGAAAACCTGCAATATTTTAGTTAAAGTTTTAATTTTGAATGCTGAGAAGATCAATGAGAAAATATGCTGAGGTATTTACATGATCTGTAATGTGTGGCCTCACTCAAGATATCCAAAAAGAAGATTCTATACCATAACTTTAATTTTATAATGAGGTAATTTAATAATAATTACAGTATGGCATAAAGTTTTGGATTTCTTTTTAAGTTATTCAGTGTAAGAAACAAATTAAAAAATGTTCATTTGATAATCTCTGATACTAAAAGATACATTAAGATTCACTAGTACCTTCCCTCCAATTTTGTATATATTTGAAATTTCTCATAATAAAAAGTTTAAAATATAGTAATTCTACACATATAAATTGCATCATAAACATTAATTATAATAAAAATTGAGAACATTTAATATGAATGTTTAATCACAAATTATGAAATAAGACATGTTTGAAGGGATGGTGATTGAAAATATCCTCCCTTGCTAGGCATGGTAGTGCACGCCTTTAATCCCAGTACTCAGGAGGCAGAGGTAGGAGGATCGCTGTGAGTTAGAGGCCACTCTGACATTACAGGTCAGTCTGGACCATAGTAAGACTCTACCTCAACAACAACAACAACAAAAAAATGGCCTCCCTCGGCCTGTAGAGATGGCTTAGCTGTTGAGGCGTTTGCCTGCAAAGCCAAAGAACCTCTGTTCAATTCCCCATGTAAGCCAGATGCACAAGGTACCACATGCATCTGGAGTTTGTTTGCATTGGCTGGAGGCCCTGGTGTGTCCATTCTCTTTCTCTCTCTCTCTCTCTCTCTCTCTCTCTCTCTCTCTTTCCCTGTCTTTCTTTCAAATAAACAGATAAAAATTAAATTTTTTAAATTTTTTTATTGACAACTTCTATACTTACAGGCAAAAAAAAAAAAAAAAACATGATATTTCCCTCCCCTCCCCCCATTCTCCTTCAGAACTCCATTCTCCGTCATATCACCTCCCTCTCTCCATTAATTTCTCTTTTAGTTTGAGGTCATCATCTTTTTCTTCTATTATGAGGGTCTTGCGAAGGTATTGCTAGGCACTGCAAGGTCATGGATATTGAGGCCAATTTCTGTCTGGACAGTAGCATTGTAAGCAGTCATACCCTTCCTTTGGCTCTTACATTCTTTCTGCCCCATCTTCCACAATGGATCCTGAGCCTTGGAGGTGTGACAGAGGTGTTTCAGTGCTGGACACTCTATGTCCCTTCTTCTCAGCACTATGTTGCCTTTTGGGTCATCCCAGTGCACTATACTTAATGTTCATATTCACATATTAATGCTACTCTTTTCTGGTTAAATAAAATATTTTTAAAAGTAGCCTCCCTTGAGGAAGAAAACATAGATAGCACCTAAGTGCATGCAAGTTTTATACAAGCTAATTTTGTGTTTATTGCCATTATCCAAAGTCAGCTGTTGTGAGAAAAATGAACAAATGGTTAAAAATACAAATTGTCTCAAGATATATTGGATTTTTGTATTTTGAATATTTTGCTCACTTGTTTTTGCTATGAGAGTCATATCAAATCTCATACAACTAAAACTTATGTTAAGCTTTATAAAAGCAAATAGAAAGACAATGCTTATTTTACTGTTACCTTGGAAGCATGCTTCAACAAATTTAATTACTCATTTTAACATTATATTTGCAGCTTTCTAATGTTTGCTGTAATAAATATTGAGTATTCTCTTATTCACTTAAGAAAATGACAATAATTGTATAACAAAATTTACAAATACAAGGTATATGATTTTCTTGATTTGTGACTTTAGATAGAAAGTTTATAAACCATGTTCTCCCAGTAGATAAAGGTTCTTGGAATGTTCTAGTAAGTCTTTTGTTAGGGTCAAAAAGTATATGACAGAGCTGGAGAAGTGGCTTAGCAGTTAAGGCATTTATTCATGAAGCCTAAGGACCCAGTTTCAATTCTCTAGAACCCACATAAGCCAGACACACAGGGTAGTGCATGCATCTGGAGTTCATTTGCAGTGGCTAGAGGCCCTGGTAAGCCCACCCTTTCTCTTTCTCTCTCTGATCAATAAACAAAAATAAAATATAAATTACAGAAAATATATGACATAAACCACTCAAAGAAGGAATAGTGTATTTTGCTTCACAGTTTCAGAGGTTTTTTTTTTTTTTTTTTTTTGGTTTTTGCGAGGTAGGGTCTCACTCTGGTCCAGGCTGACCTGGAATTCACTATGTAGTCTCAGGGTGGCCTCGAACTCTCGGCGATCCTCCTACCTCAGCCTCCCGAGTGCTGGGATTAAAGGCGTGCGCCACCACGCCCGGCCTAGTTTCAGAGGTTTTTTTTCCACGCTTGGTTGCTTTGATTGCTTTTGGCCTGAGCTGAAGCTGAGTATCACCACAGATGATGTAGAAGTGACAGCAATATTGCAATCTCAAATTGCCTTCACTTGGAATCTGATAAATAACTAAAATGTTTCAAATAGTTTGCTTTTGTCATTGTGGTTCATGGACTATCTTATATGATAATAAAATACAGAGTATCTAGTGCATTCTATAACTGTTTCTCAAAGGGCTATCCAGGAACATTTTGCAATATTAGGGGGCATGCGATATACATAATGGAACAAAACACACACTTTAATGCACTTTAATGCAGTATTCTCTGTGATCCTTAAGTACATTAAATCTTCAATATCATTGTGTTAGTGGATAAGAAGATACAGGGTATTTCTGTAAAATTAGTCATATAACAGAGATTCCATATTTGAATTTACCCAGTTGTCTCTGCTATGGTGGATAAAGCAAGATTAAAGAATTGTATTAAATTTCTTAGGCCACATTAAATACTTGGCATAAGCTATTTGGAGTATTCCTACCAAACAGACATAATTTTCCATTAATAAATATTTACTGAATAATAAAATATAAATGTGAGAATATTATTATTAAGAAACAGTTCTTTCCTCTGAGTTACCTCCAGTAATGAAGAGTCAATCACAAAGCATCTACCATGTTCTTAGCCCTGTTTAGAAGATACTGGAAATATGATCAAGTGAGTGAATGGGCACACTCCATGTCAAGCACAAATATTACACAAAGTGTGTTCTTCAGTAAGAGATTGAGGTCCAAAGTAAATACATTTCAAAATAATGCAATGAGTTTGTGTATTATTCTCTTATAAAAAGGTCAGTAAACCTGCATTAGCCGTTAATTTGTAAAGTACATATTTGTTATAGTACTTTGCTGGATCTAATGGGATGTGTGACCGAACTGATGTTTCAAAAGCATCAAAAGGGCTAGAGAAATGGCTTAGAGTTAAGGTGTTTGCTGCAAAGCCTGAGGACCCTCATCCAATTCTCCAGGTCCCATGCAAGCCAGACGTACAAGTTAATGCAAATGTGCAAGGTCACACATGCGCACAAGGTGGTGCACACATCTGGAGTTTGATTACAGTGGCTGGAAGACCCTGTGCCTCAACCTGCTGGTCCCCGTCGCTCTCACTCCCTTTCAGAGAAAAAGGGGGCAGTCTGTTGGGCTTGCCTCAAAAAAAAAATAAAAATATCACAAGTTAGTTTTCCTTATCTGACGGATACTAATATATGCTCATCAAATTTGTTACTTACTTTTTTTGCAGTCAGCTGTTTTGTATCTCTTACTTTATCTTATTCAAATATGATCTTGTGTCTGATTTCTAGAAAAGCAAATATACCAGAAGTGTTTGACACTAGAGCTAATCCTTTCATAAAAATCTCTGTGATCACCCATTCTATTCTCCAGTAAATTCAAAATCAAAAGAGCCACAGATGAAAGGCATCAGGATTCATAAATCACTACTTAAATGACAGCTGCCAGCTCTTCTGAAGCCTCTATTTAATATTATATGTAAATTTTAAGCCACTCATATATGAGAACTTATCTTACAATAACTATCATAATAATGTTAAACAGAAATTAGCTCTTTGAACTAAATACCTACCACAACACTGTTCATAATTTCCTAAGTTTAACAGTCAGGCAGTGAGTAGTAAGGTATGTTTTTGGAGGCTAAAAAGATGAAGGCCAATGATATACAGCCACAAACTATTTTTAATACTGTTGCATATTTAAATTTTTTGTTTAACAAAATACTAAAAGAGATGATCTTAGAAAATAATTGTGTAGTTTGAAAGCAAAAATGAACCTGCTTACTTTTATATTTGCATATAACAATATTCTATGTGGACATCCTAGGTAGCACAGACTAATAATTCCAGAATTTGGGAAGGGAAGACAGAACAAACATGAGTTCAAGACCATCCATGCTATATGAGTGCAAGGCTTGCCTGAGCTCTAAAAAGACACAAAAACAAATTCTGGAAGTTCTTTATACATTATGAAAGGCATACTAGGAGGTCTTTCCCTCTCCATAAATACAAAGTAGTCAAAAGGAAATTGCTCTCAGATGCTAATTATTTCAATGAAAATTAGCACTTATAATATCCAACTCTGCATTATAAGCAGTAGTGTACTTAAAAGAATACAAAAACTTTATCTCTAAATTTAAGAAGTTAAAAATCCTAGTGAGTTGAAAAAGATAACAGAGTTTGAAAGTGAATACAAACAAGTCTAGATCAATCTAGATGATTATATATTGTATTACATTGTGGTCTTCTAAGTGGTGGCATATGATGATATAATCATTATTTTTTAAAGGTTGTATACACCAAAAAGAGACAAATCAATAATTATAAACTTAATGAATAAGCCTGGAACTACACACTGAAACATCCTAGGAAAGGACATATACAAACTAAATGCATTCATCCCAGGAGTGGAATTTATTATATATATATATATACACAAGCAGAGAAAGAGAGAGAAAGTAGGAGGAATGGGGAGAGAGAGAGAGAGAGAGAGAGAGAGAGAGAGAGAATATTTCAATGGGCATCACAGGGCCTAGTGCGACTGCAAACAAATTTCAGACACATATACTACTTACGCATGTGGCTTCAGCTGGATACTGAGGACTCAAACCCAGGCTGTTAAGCTTTGCAAGCAAGTGTCTTTTAACCACAGAGCTATCGCCCTGGCTCCACAGAAGTGGATTTAAATGTGTTTAACAAGTTAATTTGTATGAATTATAGGAAAACAAAGTTACCAGAGGGTATTAAAGTTTGAACATGGTTTATCTACCAAAAGTATCTTGGAAACTTGGACCTTAGACAACAACATTAAGTGGTGTAGAACCTTGGTGATATGGGGCCTATTGGCATGTTGTTAGGTCACTAGAGTTCCTCCCATAGAAAGATGTTAAATCTACATTTTCAGAGTGCTTTTGTGTGAAGACTCTGGTCTTTAGCTGCCTGTATTATCATGCTTCACTTCCCTATGCTGATCCAATTATGATGTCATCCATTGTGAGGTGCTCACCAAAGGCCTGCTGTTTGATCCCAGGCTTCAGTCAAGAAAACTTAGGGCTGGAGAAATGGCTCAGATCACACGTAAGCCAGATGCACACGGTGATTCAAGCTCACAAGGTGGCACATATGTCTGGAGTTTGATTACATTGGTTGGAGGACCTGGCCCGCCAACTCAGTCTCTCTCTCTCTCTCTCTCTTTCTCTCTCTCACTTGTTCTCTGGCATAAAAAAAAGAAAAGAAAAAAAGAGCAATGTCCTAATGAAGATCCTTCTCTTAGGTATTTTGTTACAGAATGATAAACAGACTAATAACGAGGTATGTTTCATCTTCATGTTTGTAAATATGTTTGAAACACTGTATTATAATGGAGCCAAATAGCCGCATCCAAGTCCACTTACCAAATTGTAATACATGGAACTTAGTGACATATAAAGTAAAAGAAGTGAATGTTGGGGCTGTAGAGATGGCCTAGCAGTTAAGGTACTTGGCTGCAAAGCCAAGGGATCCCAGTTCTATTCCCCAGGACCCCTGTAAGCCAGATGCACAAGGTGGCATGTGCATCTTGAGTTTGTTTGCAGCAGCTGAAGGTCCTGGGGTGCCCATTCTCTTTCTCTCTATCTGGGTCTTTCTCTTTGTCACTAACTCACATAAATATGTAAATAAGTTTTTTAAAAATAGTGAATATTTACAACCATACTGATATATTGCCATTAGTTTACAGTGGGATTAAGCTATGAAATGGAACATAGGAAGATACTATAGCATGATAATATAGAATTCCAATTCAAAGATGCTGTTGAAAATAAGAAGACATTAATACATTGCATGTCTGAAATATCTTTTGTCTTTGTCTTTCCTTATCTAGTCCACTACCTTAGCAATGATGGGATGTATCTACTAGACAATGCTAACAACCTTCTAAAGCAGTTTATTTGCCTTCCCACACAATATTCTAAGCCTTTCTTCCCTCATGTCTCTGCCCAGTTTAGTGGCAGAGACAAATATTTCTTAAATGCAAATACCCTTATCAGTCCTCTAATTACAATTATTTCCCATCAGAGTCACTTCTGTGTCATTATATATTTGTTTCTTCCATATGCTTGATTCTCCTTGTCCAGAATGATTTTCCCACCTTCTCCTAGCCTCCAACTATGCTTTGTTTGGTGGTTTAAAGATTGAATTTTTAGATTGAAGTCATTCAGATACTTCTTCCACATGAAAGAAATAGAATATATATGCAGAGAGAGAGGTGACAATTTTTGTGTATTCTCT
Organism: Orientallactaga sibirica; assembly: GCA_036365145.1. Taxonomy (NCBI): domain Eukaryota; kingdom Metazoa; phylum Chordata; class Mammalia; order Rodentia; family Dipodidae; genus Orientallactaga; species Orientallactaga sibirica. Next base: position 2,771,315 of record JAEOAD010002325.1, on the reverse strand, counting down.
GAAACCTTTCTACATTCATTTTTATCATAACGTGTTTTCATTGTCTGTGTGTTACTCTAATTCCAGGGTTTGAGTTTTGAAGGTAGCCATCATATCTGATTTATCTTGTGAATTCTCATTTATTCTAACACAGAATAGGCATGCAATTAATGATTACCAAATAAAATTGTGCATTTTAACATGATGCAATTAAGCAGGAAGGAAATGTAAATGTACATGATCTCAAAACACTGTTTTCCCTATTCTAAACTTCATATTTAGGAAAGGAGTCTGATCCTGGTGGTGGCCCTAGAGCTACAATTACCTAATAAAGGTATGCATGCCACAGTGTGGCCTATTCAGGCAGAGGATTGTATGTACTATATTTTAGCCATCTCAATGAGTAGTACTTTTTCTTCCTTTAGAGAATTTATTGGTTTGAAATTTGAATTTTAGTGGCTTTAAATTTGAAAACAATAGGTGTATCTTTTGTGGTTTTATCAAAACTTTATAAATGAAGGAAAATAATATATAAAATGGATATGAACTAAATTAGTCCAGAAGTGACCCAGTTTTATCTAATACCTAAAAAACTTTCAATGGTTGTGTACATGCTTTTGTATTTTTTCCCCATATTAATCAAATACTAGGATATAAAGTATTTCAAGGGTAGAGACTACATAAGCACTAAATGCCATTCACATGCTATTAACCTTTTGATTACAGGCAATCAAAGGTGTCTTGTTGAGCAGTCTTGTGTGAATGAGAATAAGGTCTTGAATAAACTGCTCACAAAATCCATGCTAAACTGACCCCCCAATACCTCCCAGCGATCACATATGTCTTTTACACAAATCTCTACAGTGCTTGATTGACCTCATGGACCTCTCACACTTAACTAAATGAGTCAGTGGGGGCATTTGCCTATTTTGTAAGACAAACATATCTTCCTGAATTTGATAAATGGCAAATAATCACTGGCGTGCACATAAATTATTGCAGCTGGTCCTGTGGACTACTTCTTATCATGGAAGGATCATTTACTTCAAAGATGTCTGAAAATTCAAGGCAATTAGACTATTCATACTGACACATTTCTATTATTAATCATCCACCATTGAGTCTGTGAAAAAGAAGTATGTCAAATATTTTCTTTTTGATTATCTAAAATAATGATAATATTTACATATTCTAAAACATGGGGATAAAGAGATAAAAATCTTACTCATTATGGGATTTTGTGGGTTTTGATTTTTAAAGCAAGGTCTTGCTGCATCCCAGATTGACTTTAAACTCAATCTGTAACCCAGAGTGGCCTGGATTCTACAATTCTCCTACCTTGGGATAACAGGCATGATCTACCATGCCTGGCCCTTCTGGGTTTTTAACAGAAAATTTCATTAATTGCAGATGAAAATCAAATGTTTTTGGAATTAGAAGAATAATAGTTAATCACATGCCCTTTATCTTATTTGATATATATATATATATATATATATATAGTGGAATTAGGTATTCTGCTATTGAATTACTTGAGCAAGAAATGATATTCAACAGTTTTTCATTATAAAGTTTCCTTATCTCCATTCAAGTGTGAGAAAACAAAAGAGGGTTTAAATTGCAGACTAAATCTGAATCTTACCTCCTGATATTATGTAATATAATGAGATAGCAACAAACACTGGTCTAGAAGTCAAAAGATTGAGTGTTTCTACTCCCTTTGCCTCTGAACGTTCTACAACCACAGACACATAATCAAACCTGTGTGACTCAAATGTGTCATCAAAAAAAAAAAAAAAAAAAAAGAAATCATTCTACTGGCTTCTCGTGTCCCTGGGTTATGGTAAAACTGAAGTTTCTAATGATTATAAGGTTCATAAATTGTACTAGGTAAATGAGAAAAAGAACCAAGTGATGTGTTGATATTATAAGAATGTCTAGCTCCAAATCAAAATACCTAGGGAATGATCAGAGAAGAGTGTGAAAGGACATGAGGATCAGAAAAGGAAGTATTCAAGAATTAGTAGTCTGTATAAAGATGTTTGTGCTATTGGTTTAATGTGCATGTTTATTAAGTACGCTCTCCTGCATTGTCTCCACTGCTGCCTTGGGATACTATGAGAAAATGTCTGAAACAACAATGGAAAAGTTGGTATTGTGATATAGGAGTCTGTGCAGGTGACACATAAGCAGTGAAGGAATTTACATGGTTATAAAGATTTGCACTGATTCGTCAGGGCATCAATATATATTTGATAGTATGTAGGCTTCTTTTACTGAGTATTCTTTAACATAAATAATATTCTAATAGTAATAAAACCTTCTTTCTTAAAACAAGTAATTTTCAGATCTGGAATTCTTTGTTATCTTGCAATTAAAGACTGTCCCCTAAAGAGTTTTGTTGACTTGTGTATACTCTAAAATGAACATTTTTAAAAGACCATTTCAAATTTTAAGGCCCACAGAGAGATATGCTACAGTCTTCTGGGCTCCTTCCTTATTCCTCAGTTTTCATAATTATGAACTGTATCTTAGTAATAAATCATAAGATGGTAATTACCAGCAATTACATGATTATTTTACTAATTATATTTTACTTATACCTTTGTAAGTATTTGATTCCTCAGTTGACTATTTAACTTTCTCTAAGAACTGGAAATGAATAAAAACAGGTAACTTTTCACTTTTAATAAAAAATCGGGGCTGGGGAGATGGCTCAGTGGTTAAAGGCACTTATTTGCAAAGCCTGTCAGTCCTGGTTCAATTCCTTTGTGCCCATGTAAAAAGCTTGATTCACAATGTGATACACGTAACTCAAACTTATTTACAATGCCGAGAGGGCCTTGCACATCCATACTCTACATCTATCTTTCCCATAATATATAAAAATATTTAAAAGAAAATCTAGATGTAGGGGACATAGTTTGGTGGATAAAGCTCTTGCCCTGCAAGCGAGAACACCTCTCTCTCTCTCATATACATATCACATTCATACACACAAATATACTAAAATAAATAAATATTATAGATTGTAAAAGAATTCAAGTAACCACTTCACTGTGTCCTCTGACAATATCCAAACATTTATTAGCAATTGCATTTCTGAAATGGGGACTAATGAATTACAATACAGGCATACATTGTGATCTAGCTAACTCAAGACAGTTATAACTAACTTATATACCAGGCCTCACTTTGGTAAATGAAATGTTCCCATGATTAGAGAACATCACAGAATTTGCTTTAAAAATGCAGTATGGGGCTGGAGAGATATCTTAGTGGTTAAGGCATTTGCCTGTGAAGCCAAAAAACCCAGGTTCAATTCCCCAGGACCCATGTAAGCCAGATGCACAAGGAGCACATGAATCTGGAGTTCGTTTGCACTGGCTATAGGCCCTGGCATACCCATTCTCTCTCTATCTTTCTATCTCTTTCTCTGCTTGCAAATAAATAAATAAAATTTTAAAAATGTAGTGAGAATTCTATAGAAATTTATGTTATATACAATTAGAAATACAAATCTGTGTTCAGAAAAATGTTCACCATCATTACTCTGTTAAAATTTTCCTTAATGGAGCAAGGAGTGGTGGTGCATGCCTTTAATCCCAGCACTTGGGAGGCAGAGGTAGGAGGATACCAGTGAGATCGAGGCCACCCTGAGACTACATAGTGTGTTCCAGGTCAGCGTGAAGTAGAGTGAAACCCTACCTTGAAAAACAATAACAAAAATTCTTTAATGATTTTTTGGGAATATATGTATATGTATGTATACATACATGCATACATATAGTAAAATAAGTAAATGTGACAAAAATTTCTGGATTTCATTAAAACTAACTAAATTTGGTTCATTTTTATTGTCCCAATCTTTCCAATATAGTCATATTTTACATTAACCAGTTTAAATTCTGTATCTTTAAAAACCAATGGCTTGCAAGGGTTTAATGTAAAGACAAGTAGCAATTTCTCTTATGAACAAGAGATAATTTCACAAAGTAGATAAGCTGCAATAAAATATAGTGCTTAAGGTAAATAAAACAGTGACATTTTTCTCTCTGAAAGTCAAATGCATTCATGATTAGTGCAAATAACTGTTTTCATAAGAAAATTTTAAAAAATCATTCTTGGAATGTGGTAATATATGTGTTTAGATATAATTGTGAAATAACGGTAATCATATAATGTTTTAAAGCACTTGAGCAGAAGCACAGACTGAATGATAAGATGTCCAAATAATTACAAACATTTCATAACTTTCCCATTTTTAATGTTGTTTTAAGGAGGTCTTTACTCTGTTACCTGGTTTTTAGTATCTACTGATTTAATAAAGAAAGAGTACTATAGAGTACTATAGAGACTTGTGTATACCAGAAATTTGTGCCTAAATATATTGAAATATTTAAATATATTTAAATATTATTAAGAGAAAATGGGATAAAATTAGTCAATATATAACAGAACACTGACATATCACTGTAAATTTGTATTATGATATACATAATTTGCTGTGCTAAATTCCCTGGTACATGCCTGAGAAGCCCAAGGACCCCAGTTCAATTCTCCAGTTCCCACGTAAGCCAGATGCACATGTTGGTGCATGTGCCTGGAGTTCATTTGGAGTGGCTAGAGGCCTGTCATGTCCATTCTCTCTCTCTCTCTCTCTCTCTCTCTCTCTCTCTCTCTCTGTGTGTGTGTGTGTCTGATAAATAAATAAAAATTAAAAAAAAAAAGAAAGTAGCATGGACACACCATATGTTAACACCATAATTTCTCTCCTCCTTGTCCCCATTCTGCTGAGTGCCCTCCTCAGGGGGATTGCTGGTGTTATCCCTAGGTCTGCGGAATTGGCAAGATGATCAAGAGTGCTGCTTCAATAAAGTGCCTGTCAATCAGCTCCAGGGAGATGGAGACAGAGACAGAAGATACTCAAAGCACACCAAAGCATAAATCCAGATGCTGCTGAGAGCACAACACTAAAGTAGACTTAAAACACACCCAGCATGGATCAGAGAATTTTCCAGAAGAGGGGGGCAGAAAGAAAGTAAGATCCACCTAGTTGGGCTGGAGAGATGGCTTAGCCTTTAAGGTACCTGCCTCCTAAACCTAAGAACGCTGGTTCCAATCTCCAGGTCCCACGTTTAGCCAGATACAAAGTGACGCAAGGGCGCAAGGCCGCACTTGACCACAAGGGGGCGCACACATCTGGATTTCGTTCACAGCAGCTGAGAGACTGCTGGCGTGCCCATCTCTATCTGTCTCCCTCTCCCTCTCTGTCTGTGTCTCTCTGTGTCTGTCTCCAAAAATAAATAAAATTTTAAAAAGATCCACCTACTTGAAGGGAAAGTCCAGAGGCACTGTCCTCACCTCCTGACAAAGACTGATGGTCTCACATGTGTTTACACACAAGAAATTAGATTGTATTGTGTTGCTTTCAAATAAATTGTCTTTTTCATTTCTGTTCCCTCTTTGTTTCCCCACCCACTTCTCCCATTGTTCCTTTTCCCCACTATAGACTCTTTTTCACTTTCATGCTACAAGTTTCCTCCCCACATTTATACTCACACCTTTTTCTTCTCTTATGTTCTATTAATTTTTATTTATTTATTTATTTTAACAGATTATACACTTGTATCCCCTCCTCCATTTCATTTTCCCTGGGTCCCTCCTCTGTGGGGTCATGTAGGCCCAATGGGACAGTGTGGAAACAGTGCCTCAGGGTATGCCTACCCACTCTGGCTCTTACAGTCTTTCTACACCCTCTTCCACAATGTTCCAAGAACCACTGCAGACCTCTTGACAGTCTGATTTAGTGTTGCATTCTTTTTTCTTCTCTTTTTTATTTTTATTTATTTATTAGAGACAGAGCGGGAGAGAGAGAGTGAGAATGGGCGTGCCAGGGCTTCTAGCCACTGCAAATGAACTCCAGATGCATGTGCCCCTTATGCATCTGGCTTACGTGGGACCTGGAGAATCGAACTGGAGTCCTTGGGCTTCACAGGCATGAGCCTTAACCACTAAGCCATCTCTCCACCCCTTTTCTTCCTTTTTTTTTAATAAGTAGGAGCTTTGTATGGATATTGGCCTCTCATTTTTATTCATAGTATATAATGACTTTCACATCCCCTTAGTTACTTATACACAATTATTAAAAGTTTGGATGTGCATATGAGAGATAATAAGGAGATTTTTGTCATTCTGGATCTGGGTTACTCACTTAGTACAATCTTTTCCAGTTTCATACATCTTCCTGCAGATTTAATTATTCCATTTTTCTTTATGGCTGAGAAAAATTTCATTGAGCGTATGTGCATTTTGATTTTGCAACCATCAGCTGATGAATACCTGGGTACATCTGATTTCCTACATATTGTAATTATAGCTGCAATGAACATGGATGTGCATGCATCACTATAATAGGATATAATGTCCTATGGGTATATCGCCAGGAATGGTATAGATGGCTTATCTGATAGTTAAATTTTCAGTTTTTGAGAAACATCCACACTGTTTTCCACAACGGTGACACCAGTTGACACTCCCCTCAACAGGAAATGAGGATTATCTTCTCATCCTAACCGCTCCAGTATTTGCTATCATATTTTTTTTTTAAATAGCCATTCTGACTAGTGCTGAGAAGAAATCTTAAAGTGATATTGATTGGCATTTCCCTTGTAGCTAAAGATGCTGAACATTTTTGAATATCTGTTGCTCATTTATGTTTCTTCTTCATAAATTGTTCATTTTATTGACACATTAGTGGATAGGCAGAGTCATGTTGTGATTATTTTTTGCAGATCTTTATATATTCTAGTTATCAGTTCCCTGAGATATGGGTGGCAAATGTTTTATATCATTCTATATGATTCCTGATTACACAGCTTCCTTTACTAGTTTCCTTTACTGTGCAGAAAATTTTAAATTTCTTTTTTATTAAATTATATTCATGTATTTATTTATTTGAGAGAGCTACAGAGAAAGAGGCAGAGATAGAGACAGACAGAGAGAGAGAGAATGGGCATACCAAGGCCTCCAGCTACTGCAAACAAACTCCAGACGCATGCGCCACCTTGTGTATCTGGCTTACGTGGGTACTGGGGAATTTAATGGAGGTCCTTTGGCTTTGCAGGCAAGCTCCTTAACCACTAAGCCATCTCTCCAGCCCAGAAAAATTTTAAATTTCTAATAGTCCCATTGTTGATTCTTGGAACAATTTACTATGCTGTTGGAATCTTCTTTAGCGAGTTTTTACATATACCTATAACTTCCAATGTATCACAGGTATTTCAATGATGAAACCACCTAGGAGTGAAGTAAAAACATAATTCAATATTGAATGAGAATAACCAAGAATCTACAAGTATAAGCCACTCCAGTATTATTCTATAGATGGATAGGCAGTTAAGGGGGGTTCCTTGCAAAGCCTGACAGCCTGGGTTTGATTTCCCTAGTATTTGTATAAAGTCAGATGCACAGAATGGCAGCTGTGAGAGGCCCTAGGGCAACTTCCCTCTCTCTCTCTTCCTTGTAAATAAATAAAAATATATTGTTTTTAAAAGGAGGTCTGCCACTGAATCTGAGCCCTGGTTTCCCAGTCTTTCTGTCAGAAATGATTAGCTGAAGTGCATCTCTCTACTGATTCATTTGTACAAAAACTCACTAACTTGACTTGACAAAACACTAGTTAGGCTTTGCTCCTTCTTTGAGGCACCTGGACTTTGGCATGCTCTCTGTGAAATGAGCACCCAAGGAAGGGACCACCATTCTCTTGTTAGCAGTCTCTTCCAAGACACTAACCATAGGTAAATGCATTATCTGATGAACTGCCTGATCAAGCCATCAATTTGTTGTACAACATGACATCAGGTTATCTATAGTCTTGTTTACTTTACCTCATGAAAAAAAAGCTCCTAATGTTTGTTGTTTGAGTTTTGTAGATTGTCTTTAGTCATACTCAACTGATTTATTGCCTTTATAAATTTATTTTTAATTTGAATGGAAATAAGAACATTACAAATGTCTATCACAAGTATTAATAAATAAAAATATCTATTTTACACATTAAACAATGTATACATGTATGGAATATTCTATTGTACTCCACTAATTATGTGGAATTTTGTAATCAGTTAAATAGAAATAAATAAATGAAAACTTAAAACAATAACCATATTATTTTTCTGTACCTCAAGCCTTCATGTCATTATTCACAATCCCATTGTCTCATAAGATTTTCCATTATTGTAGACTTTTCAATTAAAAATATTTTTTACTTAAGTGTGAATTTATTTTTATTTGATTATAATTAGTCATTTCACTAAATATCCTCCACCGTTAATGATTACCATCAAAGGCATCTGCTGAAAATCAGAAAATCCAGTTGAAATTGTGACATTCTGTGCCCCATCGTTTTAACAAACTAAAATGTTCCTCTTTAAACAGTCTATCTGATAAAATTAAAAGTTTCTGTTTTTGTTTCCTGTGAAGAGAAACAGCCGCTAATTAAAGGATTTGGCTCAACTCACATATGTATGGCAGAAAGGTTTCAATAATAGTCAAATTATTAGTGGTGCACAGAATAGTTGATGTCAGACAAAAGAGAGATTATTTGAATATTCAGGTGTAAATATTAATTTGATGGTGTTCTCATTTTTATAGTATATTTTCAATTACGTTATAATATCTTAATTATATATTAAGAATAATTATATGCTATGTGAATATATATGTTGAATTATCATTCTGCTAATAAATATGTTATTTATTAGAGACCAGAAAATTTCTAAAACTTCTTAGCACAGTTAGTGACAAAAAGAAATATCAATTTTAATGTGTATCAGAAAGGCCAACAAACACACCAAATGTAAAGTAAATCTACACTTCCAGTTTCTGTTCTGATGTGTAATAACATTGAAAGTTATTATTCATTTATTCATGTCGATATTTCTGTTAGAGATGGGACAAACCAATGTCTAAACCTATGCACTGCAGTACACATCTATACTTGTACTTGGCAGGCAGAGACGGTGGTGATTGGAGGGTACTCTAGCCTGATCTGCATAGCAAGAAATCCAATGGCTAAAAGTACAACTCAACAGCTTGCCTAACATATGTAAGATCTTGAGTTTCGTTTCCAGAATTTAAAAAAAAAAAAAAAGGTAAAAGAAAAAGAAAGTGCCAGCAGGATGGATCAAGTGCATTTTACTCAAGTCAAGACCTGCTGTGCATAAACTGGCTGCCATGGTAAACTTCTGTAATCCCAATAGTTCTGGCACTTGTGTCATGAAATGGGATACATATATATATATATATATATATATATATATATATATATATATATATATATATATATGTGTGTGTGTGTGTTGAATGTTTTATTTTAAAAATCTTCTGGATGTATATGTTTATTCTCTTTGATCAATGCTGCTCTCACATATGGTCAAATCATTTTTAACACATTCTTGTGTGTTTGATTTTCCCATCTCTCAAGAAGGAAAAATTTGACCCCCTCCCTGTAAACAATTTCTTAAAAAATATTTGAACCATAATGGTGAATTACTACATATTTTTCCTCATCTAAACTTGAATTTCATGATTCTCTCTTTTCTGTTTTTGGTTTGCACATCACTTTATTATCAACTTGGAAAGTCCTATTTTATCCTCAACGTCCATCAAATCCCAACTCTCACAGGAAATCTTGCCTTGATTGGCCCCATCATAAGCTAGTTAATTCTTTAAGGTTCTCATATTCTTTTACCTATTTTTCTGCAATGATACTTGCATTAGCCTTTGATTTAAAATAATTTGAGTTTTCTTAAATTAAATTGTAAGCATTCTTCAGTTTTCCTTTCCATTTCCCAAAGGACATAATAGTGCATTATAATAAATGTACCTGCTAAATGTAAATATACCTATTGAGATGAATGAATAAATACACTACATTTTAAGTAGCAAAAACAACAAATGTCTGTACAAAACCTTTATTTCTCTTCATTTAAATTATTCTTATTGGAAATCCCTAAATCCTAAAGTTAGTATGTTTACAAGCAATGTGACATTTCATTCAATTAACTCATAAGTCAAATGTATTTAATTTTTATGTCAGGTACAGTTGGACATTTAAAAAGCCTCTTTCACACTTTTATTTTAGAAAGAAAGTAGGGAGTACTGATTATTTTAAAGATCATGTTTAAGAATAATTACTATAGCCTCCCTCCTACTTAAAACCATTTTGTCTAAAAAAATTTCAATCAGTTGTCTTCCTGCACTGTCTTGATCATAAATATTATAAATGGTAAAAGGATAATTAAAATTAATTAAAATGTGTAAAGCAGGAATAAAAGGTTATAAAATTAAGTGAATTCAGAGGCTGAAAATTTCACAATTAGCTAATGACATTTTCTAATTGCCAAGCTTGGTATGTGCAGTAAGTTGGCATATATATATATATATATATATATATATATATATATATATATATATATTTGATTCTATTCTAGTTTCTTGTAATTAGTCTGAGTTAACTATATAGCTTGGTCATTGATAATGGTCTTCTTTTAAGTAATTGTGTGATGAAAGCAAGACTCTGGGAATATATTCCTTTTACTTGTTCACTGAATACCAGCATTTAATGATTTGCTAGGGATATGACTTAGGGCATCATTAAGCAAATCTATGCAGCAGATGATAAACCATATGCTTTTGCCTTCTTCTTACATGAATAATTTCTACACGATTCATCAGAAATCATGATAGTTCTTATTTACCTAGTGTTCATGAGATGAGTAATATGCAACCTTATAACTATAGCCAGCTTACTATCAGTCATCTTGGAAAAAAAAAAAAAAGCAGGAAGACACATGCCCATCATTTCTCATGTATCTTTTAATCTAAACTACATTTAACACAATAGTTTTTAAAGAAAAAAAAGTACTATTAAATTATCTATAAATGATTTTAGTTACAATTCAGAGCCTAACTCTGATCAACCTACTAAGTAAATTTGTAAGTACAATTTACAAAATATGAATTAAAGTTGAAATGAATCCAGGTGTGGTGGCAAGCAACTTTAGTTTCAGTATTGGGAAGTCTGAGGAAGTAGGATTACAATGAATTCAAGGCTAATCTAGGATACAGAGTGAGTTCTAGGACAGCATAGGGTAACATGAGATGCTGTCTCTAAAAAAAGGTGAAAGCTCCTTTGAACAAAGGATGTTGAATGGACCAGAGCAATAATGAAAAACAGGCAAATCATACCAATTGTCATTCTATATTATTTGAAAATTCTAATAAAGTCATCTACCTTGGAATAGTTTTTAAAATTGTATAAACATCAAAATATGAGATAAAATGCTTTTCAAAGTATAATAAAAAGATTAAGTATTGTAGTAGTCTGAATGTATATCCTCCATTGATTTAGGTGTTAAAATTAAACTTATAACTTGGATCTCTAGCCATTGGCTGGAGATGTCACCAGTGACAGATCCTAGAGTCCAGTCCTAAGGTGTCACTGTCATAGATTCTAGACAAGAAGAGTAGTCTGAGCTGTGGTGGGGTCTGTTCTTGCTGCTTTTTGGTGTTTGCTGACTATTGTTTTTTCACTCTCATTGGATTTATGAATGGGAACCAGCTTCTCCGATCATTGATGGAAATTTTTCTGCATCTATAAGCTTGTATTTATAAAATTGTGTTTGGTTGGATACTCATTCCAGCAATAAGAAGCCATCTACTACAGAAATTTGTTACCTGAGAGTTGCATTGTTGCTGCATGATAAATCTCCCCATGTGGATCTGGGTCTTTTGGAACTTGTGTAGTGTAAGAATATTGAAGAAGTTGGTACTGTGAACTGCAAATGCCTTTGAGAGTGTTAAGCTAAGTTCTATGGGCTATTTTGCTAGAAATTTGAAAATGCTGAATGCAGAGAGAATTATGTTGCCTTATGAGCTTTCAAATGTGAATGAAAGACTTCAGAGAACTTTGTTGGAACTGGACTACTCTATAAGGGCTGCCTGCATTCTTCTGTTCAAGTCCTAAGAATTTGATCAAAGTTGAATTTGAACCTAATGGACTGATGTGCTTGGCCATGATACAGAACTGAAAGATATAAGATTTAAAGTTGGAAAAATTCAAACATATGTAAAGTTTCTGGCACAGAGACAAGCTTTAGTTTACTGAAGATGCTATTTCCAGTAGACTACCATCATTAAGGAGCTTACATTGAAACAATGGAAGGATCCTGAGGTGATGTCTATGCAGGAAAAACTTAATGAATTAGAATGAAATAAGAAAGAAGCAGGTGCAGCTATTCTTATATTGGATAAAACAGACTTCAAACCAAAAGTAATCAAAAAAGACAAAAAGGCCACTTCTTACTTATCAAGAGAACAATCCAACAAGGGGATGTCACACTCATCAATCTTTATGCACCAAACACAGGTGCACCACAATTCAAAAAACTAAACCTACTTGACAATAAAACAGAAATAACCACCAACACCATCATAGTTGGTGACTTCAATACTCCACTATCAGCAATAGACAGATTATCCAAACAGAAAATTAACAGGGAAGTAAGAGAGCTCAACGACACCATAGATCAATTAAATCTAATGGACATCTACAGAACATTCTAACCAAAATCCACAGAATATGCATTCTTCTCAGCAGTCCATGGAATAGTCTCTAAAATAGACCATATACTGATCAAGCAGAAAAAAAAAGAGACAACTAAAAAACAAAATTATAATGAAAAAGGAGAGATCACATCAGACATAAGTGAAATTAGGAGAATCATCAGGACTTACTTCAAAAACTCCAGAATATTGGATAATATGGAGGATATGGATGATTTCTTGGACACATACCACCTACCAAAGCTAAATTCAGAACAGCTTAATCTCCTAAACAAACCTGTCACACCCATCGAGATTGAAAGAGTAATCAAAAACCTCCCTAAAAAAAGAGTCCTGGACCAGATGGCTTCTCAGCTGACTTCTATCAAAACTTCATGGAAGAGATGAAATCAATTATTTTCAAATTGTGCCACACAATCAGAGAACAGGGAAAGCTCTCCAACTCCTTCTATGAGGCTGGTATAATCCTAATACCAAAACCAGGCAGAGATGCCATTAAAAAAGAAAACTACAGGCCTATTTCCCTGATGAAGTTAGATGCAAAGTTCCTGAGCAAAATCTCACAAACTGAATTAAATAGCACTTAAAAAGAATTATCTACCTGGGTCAAGTAGGCTTTATCCCAGGAACACAGGGATGGTTCAACATATGGAAAACTGTCAATGTAATACACCACATAAATAACCTTAAACACTGAAAACCCATAATCATTTCAGTAGATGCAAAAAGGCCTTTGACAAAATAGAACATCACTTCATGAGCCAAACATTGGAGATAATAGGCATGGACAGTATATATCTCAACATAATAAATGCTATATATAAAGCTCCTAAAGCCCAAATAATACTTAATGGGGAACAAATGAAGGAATTCCCATTCAGATCAGGAACTAATGGGTGTCTACTCTCACTTCTGCTCTTTAACATAGTGCTGGAAGTACTATCTCAAGCAATAAGACAGGAGAAAGAAATAAAATGGATACAAATTAGAAAAGAAAAAGTTAAGTTAGCCCTATTTACAGACCACATGATTCTCTACATAAGAGACCCGAGAACCTCCCTCTCAAAACACTTATTAAAAGTCATTAACTGGGCTGGAGAGATGGCTTAGGGGTTAAGGAGCCTGTCTCCTAAGCCTAAGAACACTGGTTCCAATCTCCAGGGGTTCCAATCTCCAGGTCCCACGTTTAGCCAGATGCAAAGTGACGCAAGGGTGTAATGCCGCACTTGACCACAAGGGGGTGCACACATCTGGATTTCGTTCGCAGCAGCTGAGACACTGCTGGTGTGCCCATCTCTGTCTTCCTTTCTCTCTCTCTCTCTCTCTCTCTCTCTCTCTCTCTCTCTCTCTCTCTGTGTGTGTGTGTGTGTGTGTGTGTGTCTCTCTCCAAAATATAATAAAAAATAAAAAGTTTTAAAAAGTGATTAACTCCTTCAGGAAAGTATCAGGATACAATGTCAGTGCATAGAAATCAGTAGTCTTTCTATGTTCAAAAGACAAAGATACAGGGAAAGAAATAAATGACATTGTCCCATTTTCAATAGCATTAAAAAAATAAAATACCTTGGAATAATATTAACCAAGGAGGTGAAAGACCTTTACAATGAAAACATAAGAACACTCAAGAAAGAAATTGAGGAGGACTTGAGAAAATGGGAAGACCTCCTATGTTCCTAGATAGGCAGAATTAACATTGTGAAAATGGTGATCTTACCAAAAGCAATATATCAATTTAATTTAATACCAATAAAATTCCCAACATCTTTCTTCACAGAGATAGAAAAAAAATCTCAAAATTCATATGTAATGGCCTCAGATATCCAAGCATATCCTCCACACCCTTACCCTCCCCTCCTGCCCCACTGTCCCTATTGTCCAGTCCTTGAGATATTTATTAGGTATGTCAGCATCTTGGGCAGATTCAGGTTGGGAGCCACAGATGAGTGAGACCATGCAATGATTATCTTTCTGTGATTGGGTGAGTTCGCTGAGAATGATCTGTTCCAAGTCTGACCATACTACTTCAAATTGCATTGTGTCATTCCCCATACTTCTAAGAAGAATTCCATCATGTAGATATGTCACCTGAGGAGGGAATCAACCCATCACACCTCACCAAGGCCCCAGCTGGATCCATAAACTAATGGCAGAAATGAGAAAAGTGCTGATTTCATTTTGAACCTTGTACCAACACAAGGGTGAAGGAGATAGACAAAGAGAAACTCAACTCCTACCAAACCAGATATCCAGAGACAAAGAGGCTCCCTAGACCTCATCACTGAAGTAGACCTAAAAGGAACCCAACATGGCTCAGGGAAATTCACAGAAGAGGGGGCAGAATGATTGCTAGAGACACAAGTTGCAACATTATGCACAGAGACATTGCCTCTTCCCCATAACTGACAGCTACCCCCACAATTCAAGACCCACAAACCCCATGGGGGAAGGACAGGCAGAAGGCTAAGGATGGTACCATCATGGCTGTATACACACTATTTACATAACTGATAAAAAGAAATGGAAAGGCTTACTCTGTGCCATTATATGTTAAAAGTATGCAACTTGTTTTGATTTTACCAAATTCACAATTAAAGTGACAGTCTTAAATTTGGTAAAGAGTCTGAGGACCTTAGATGTTAGATTGAACACAATTTGCAATGTGAAATGATTATGAGTTGATGGGGGCCAGGAGCAGAATGTGATGGTTTGAATGTATGTCCCCCATTGACTCAGATGTTAAATTAAACTTGCAACTTGGATCTCTAGGTGCCAGGCTGGAGGAGTTGTCACTGGGTGAAGATCCTGGAGTCCAGCCCTAAGGTGTCTCTGGGGCCTGTATTGCCTCCAGTCCAAAGGTGTACAGAGCAGTCTGAGCTTCGTTGTGTCCCTGCTTGCTGATTTTTTGGTATTTTCTGGCTGGTGGTGCTTTTTGTCTTTTCTTGGATTTATGAAGGGGAACCCGATTCTCCCACCATTGATGGTATTTCCCTTAGATCTGTAAGCTGGAAAGAAATTCATTCCTCTCATAAACCTATGTTTGGTTGGGTATTCATCCCAGAAATGTGAAGCTGTCTACTACAAATATCCTTTTAAGGGGCCTGGGGAGATGCTCAGTAGATAAAGCAAGTATGAAGACTGGATTCTAATCCCCAGCACCAAAAATGCCAGGTGGGTGAGTATGATGGCACAACTGAAATCTCTATGCAAAGAATGTGGAGACAAGGGATCCCTGGGACAAATTGGATAGCTAGACTAACTGATTTGGTGAGCTCTGGATTGAAGTGACCTTGCTTCAGTAAATAAAGAGGAGAGTGATAGAAGAAGGCCTATAATGTCAACTACTGGCCTCCACATGCCTGCACATCCACTCACACATGCACCCACATATATGGACATACATACACACAAGCACACATATACAAATGCAAAAAATACACTTTAAAATTGAAATTTTTTTCCCATTATTGTAAAAACAACTTTTTTTTTCTGTTACCTAGATATAGACTCTCACCATAAGGAAATTCTGTGAGCAACACTAATGTAGTAAAGTTGTTTTACATTTTAAACAGAGGTCTTATTACTTTTCTCATATTTAACATCTACAAAACCAAAAAATAAATATTCCTCGGAACAGAATGGTTATCAGATAACATAGAGTTGATCCATGAGATGGAGGAAACAAATGATGGCTAAAATGCCCACCTATAGAGATTTTCCAGGTAAATCTGGGTCCTTCTAAGTTAAGAAAATGAAGCTGAGAAATTGAAGGGGTCAAAGGCACACAAATTTGCAGAATAGCATATAAAAGAGAGAGAGAGTTGGACAGAATGAAGATACTAAAGACAGGCAGAGTCCCCTTGAAGTCATTTGATTATTTTATTCCCTTTAAGTTTTCTTTGCTTATTTATAGTGATTTTGTTTATCTTTGTATCTTTGTTATAAGTACTAAATATAAGTTTATAAAACTCTATTGATATTGGAATATTTTCTACTATACATGAGTAAGGAAACTACATTCTCACTTAAATTCCTTTCCTTTCTCCACTTTCAAATACTAATAACTTGATAAACATAATAAAATTCCCAAGAAAGTAATTTTCTTTGCTGCTTTAAACATTATTATTTTTCATTAGTTTTCTTTACTTTCTAGAAGTGAATTATAATGTGTGCATTTTTGCATTTATTATATTGGGTTCTACTTACCTTTTTGTTTGCTGCGTTGCTATTTTTAATCAAGTCGTGGCAATTTTGCCATTTTTTGCAAGTCTAGACTTTCTTCCCTTCTTTCACACCTCCTCAAAAGCTAAGTCTTAAAACTGTACTTGTTACTTTTTAAATCACCTTGATAAAAAAAATCTTGCCAAGCAATTGAAGGAAAGAAGGATTTATTTTGTTTGCTTTAGAGGTTTCTTGTCATCATGGTGGGGAAGACATGGTGGCAGGTGTAGCTCAGTCAAGGGCCACCAGGAGCATGAAATGACCAGGGATCAGAAAGCTAAAATGGAACTAGAAGTAGGAATAAAGTTCAAAGTTTCACTCCTAATGGCCTATGTCCTACAACAAGGAGCCATAGATTTCTCAAAGTTTTCAGAGCCTCTAGTTTCAAGACAAGTGTTTAAACATAAGTCAATAGGAACCATGTCACATTAAAACCCTAATACAAATCTATTCTTGGATATCATTGTTACTTATCCATAGGACACTAAGGATCTTCTCTTTTATTTTTCTTTTAGTTTGTTTTTTGGAGATGGTAGACAGCATAATGAGCACTATTGATACACCATTTGTAAACATCTTTTTTGTTGCTTTTATGCTGTTCATTTGTGTCCTACAGTTTCATTTTTTTATAACTTCTTTATAAATCACCATGATTTGTAATGAATTCTAGAAATTTATGATTGATGGCTGCTTTAAAATTCTTTTTAGGAGCTGGGTGTGGTGGTGCACGCATTTAATACCAGCACTCGGGAGGCAGAGGTAGGAGGATCACCGTGAGTTCGAGGCCACCCTGAGACTACATAGTGAATTCCAGGTTAACCTGAGCTAGAGTGGGATCCTACCTCGGAAAACCAAAAAAAAAAAAAAACTTATTTTCATAAAATTCAACAACTAATAATACCTAATTCATCTCAATGACGACTTAAATTGATTGATGTCTTTTGACATCAAATTGTAATTTTCTTTATTCATGGTATGACCAATGAGTTCTAATTGTGTCATACATATTTATTTATTTTTTGGCTATTTATGACTTTTATTTTCAGTATGCAAGTTATGGGTTACTTTTCTGGGCTGTGATTTCAATGACTAACTTTTTGAACATTTGGGCTAGGAAATTTTTTTGTATAGTTTATCTGATGTTATCAGTATCCCACTTTTCCATGCTAGTGATATCTAAAGATGCAGAGGACAACTTCTTGGACTAAGCCACCAGGTTCTCTAAATTGGTAAAAGGAATCTCAAGTCTACTCAGATGAAGAGTTATCTGGTAATAGTAGTAGGTATAGATGAGTAGTCTCTGGGACATTGAGAATAGAATTTCTGGGAATGAGGATCCATCCCCAGAAATGAGCAGGCTTTTTCACCATTTCTTCAAGGTGAGGAAGGAAGCATCAGGCATGTAAGGAACTTATTTTGTGTACTGTTTATCTTGGTAAGATTTACTATACCTGTGGAAGATAAAAATGACTTTATGAGCCATGCCAATTGTTGAGGTTGGGTCCTTTTACCTGAGTAACACACTTTCCCTAGTAAAACTTTGAAGAGGTATGGATCTCATACCAACTGAAACAGACACACACAAACACATTCTGGAACAAACCATATGGTTTTATAGGATCCTTCATGCTTGTTTCCACTCAGAATCTATACATAGATTAAGGAATTCTAAGTGGTGAAGAAATATATGCAGTGCCTTTGTATGCTCATTGTTGTTTAGTTTCCCAACAGATTATCTTTAGTTTTTTTTTTTTTTTTTTTAACTGTACGACTCTCATTTTATTTTTATTTTATTTATTTCTATTCTTTTGGATTATAAATTCTTTTTTAAATTTTTAACTTTTTTGACAACATCTATACTTGCATACAAAAATGCAGGATATTTCCCTCCCCTCCCCCCATTCCCCTTTAGAACTCCAATCTCTATCATATCCCCTTCCTCTCTCCATTAGTCTCTCTTTTAATTTGATGTCATAATCTTTTTCTTCTATTATGAGGGTCTTGTGAAGGTATTGCTAGGCACTGCAAGGTCATGGATATCAAGGCCAATTTCTGTCTGGGCAGTTGCACTGTGAGGAGTCATACCCTTCCGTTGGCTCTTCCATTCTATCTGCACCCTCTTCCGCAATGGTCTCTGAGCCTTGGAGGCTGTGACAGAGGTGTTTCAGTGCTGGTCACTCCTCCATCCCTTCTTCTCAGCACTATGTTGCCGTTTGGGTCATTCCAGTGGTCATTGACACCTGAAAAGAGAAGGTTCTCTAACCAGAAGTGAGAGTAGTGTTAATATGTGAATATGAACATTAAGTGTAGTGCTTTCAGGGCAGCTTGGTGGGAATAATATATACATTTAATCAGACAAGAGAAGGCTTTATACCCCTAAGGCTCATGACCTCTCCTGACATCGACTTTTGCTTGGGTTTTTCAGTACCCGGTATGCATTCCCTCCCTTAGAGAGGGCCTTCAGTCCAATTATGGAACAGTTGGTTTCCCCAAGAGCAGACATGCCACTATTGCACCCGTTCAGTCATTGGGCTTGTCTGGCCAAACTTGAAGTTTCAGTGTCCACTGCTTTCATTGCTGATCACTTCTGTCTCCTATTGGGCTGCATGCACTGCAGCTTTTTACAGCTTTCAGTTGGCTGGTATACAGGGAGAAGGTTTTCTGCTCAGCACCAGCTTGCTTTCTCAGTGACCTTGCCTCTCAGGCAAGAAATGTCTTCAGCAATAGGGTCTTACTATCTATTTCTCAAAGGAAACCAAGGATGTTGGCAAAAGCCTTTAATGTTTTGGAGGCTACCGAGACCTCCTTGGTCAACAACTCACTGGAAGGTATCCCATCCAAGACACTGAAAATTTTCTAGTAACAGTCTACAACTTTTGGATGTGCCATTATTCAAAAAAGTAGGTTTACATAAGTCTTATTCACACTATCTTGAATTTTTATTGACCCTCCCCTTCCCTTCTTTTATGCATTCTCTTCCCATGGCCTCGCTTAGGCCATTCCCCTCCCTGTAATCTGTTCTTCTACTTACATATGTACAATACCTTACACTTAAATCTTTCCTTCTTCTGCCTCCCTTATAGCCTTTTACCAGCTTACTGGTTTCTAGTACCTATTTTTGGTTCCATTTCACACACAAGTCTATACATTCATAGCTAGGATCCACATATGAGAGAGAACATGTGACGTTTGGCTTTCTGAGCCTCGATTACCTCACTTAATATAATCCTTTCCAGATCCACCCATTTCCCTGCAAATTTCATAATTTCATTTTTCTTTACCACTGAATAGAACTCCATTGTGAAAATGTACCACATCTTCATTATCCATTCATTTGTGGAGAGACATCTAGGCTGGTTCCATTTCTTAGCTATTGTGAATAGAGCAGCAATAAACATGGTTGTGCAAGTATCTCTAAGGTAGTGAGAAGAGTCTTCTTGATATATGCCTAGGAGTGCTATAGCTGGATCATATGTTAAATCTATTTTTAGCTCTCTCAAGAACATCCACACTGATTTCCACAATGGCTGGACCAGATTAAATTCCCACCAACAGTGTAGAAGTGTTCCTCTTTTTCTGCATCTACGCCAACACTTATTGTCATTTGTTTTCTTGATGGTAGCCATTCTGACAGGAGTAAAATGGAATCTCAAAGTGGTTTTAATTGCATTTCCCTGATGGCTAAGGATGTGAAACACTTTTTTTAGATGTTTATATGCCATCTGTATTTCATCTTCTGAGAACTCTCTTTTTAGTTCCATATCCCATTTTTTAACTGGGTTGTTTGATTTCTTATTATTCTGTTTTTTGAGTTCTTTGTATATTCTGGATATTAATCTTCTGTCAGATGTATAGCTGGCAAAGATTTTCTCCCATTCTGTAGGTTGTCTCTTTGCTGAATTCACAGTGTCCTTTGCTGTACAAAAGCTTTGTAATTTCATAAGGTCCCAGTGGATGATTAGTGGTTTTATTCCCTGTGCAATTGGTGTTATATTCAGAAAGTCCTTGCCTATGCTAATATGTTGAAAGATTTACCCTACCTTTTCCTCTATCAGTTTCAGAGTTTCAGGTCTGATATTAAGGTCCCTGATCCATTTGGACTTGACTCTTGTGCATGGAGAGAGACAAGGATCTATTTCTATCCTTTTACATACAGATGTCCAGTTTTCCCAGCACCACTTGTTAAAGAGGCTATCTTTTCTCCAATGAACATTTTTGGCATTTTCGTTAAAAATCAGGTGGCTGAAGCCAGGCGTGGTGGCGCACACCTTTAATCTCAGCACTTGGGAGGCAGAGGTAGGAAGATCGCCAAGAGTTCAAGGCCACCCTGAGACTAAGTAGTTAATTCCAGGTCATCCTGGACCAGAGTGAGACCCTCCAAATTTTTTTTCTCTTTCCTTTTTCTTTTCTTTTTTTTTCTTTTTTTTCTTATTAATTTTTTATTGACACCTTCTATATTTACATACAAAAACATATATTTCCCTCCCCTCCCCCATTCTACTTTAGAACACCAATATCCATCATATCCCCTCCCTCTCTCCATTAGTCTTCAAAAAACCAAAAAAATAAAAATAAAGATCAGGTGGCTGTAGCTGCTTGGATTAATATTTGAGTCTTCTATTCTGTTCCATTATATATCTGTCTGTCCTTGTAGTAGTACCATGCTGTTTTTATTACTATGGCTTTGTAAAATAACTTAAAAGCCGGTATGGTAATACCACCAGCCTGATTTTTGTTGCACAAAATTGTTTTGGCTATTCAAGGTTTTTTGTGTTTCCAGATAAATTTTAGGATTGATTTTTCTATTTATGTGAAGAATGCTATTGGGATTTTAATGGGTATCACATTAAATGTGTAGATTGCTTTTGGTAAGATTGATATTTACACAATTTTGATTCTTCTAATCCAGGACCATGGGATGTCTTTCCATTTCCTTGTGTCTTCTGCAACTTGTCGCTCGAGTTTTTTAAAGTTTTCATTGTAGACATCTTTCACTTCCTTGGTTAAGTTTATTCCAGGTAATTTTATTTATTTATTTATTTATTTTTTTTAGGCAATTGTGTATAGGAGAGATTCCCTGACTTTATCCTCTTCATGTTTGTTGTTAGTATATAGAAAAGCTACTGATTTTTGTGTGTTTATTTTGTATCCTGCTACATTGCTAAAAGGGTTTATCAGCTTAACAGTTTGTTGGTAGAGTCTTTAGGGTCTGTTATGTATAGAATCATATCGTCTGCCAATAATGATAACTTGATCTCTACCCTTCTGATTTGTATCCCTTTTATGAGTGTCTCATGCCTTATTGCTATGGCTAAGACTTCCAGTACTATATTAAATAGAATTGGGGAAAGTGGACACCCTTGTCTTGTTCCTGAATTTAGAGAAAAAGCTTCAAGTTTTTCCCCATTTAGTATTATGTTGGCTGTAGGTTTGTCATAAATAGCTCTTATTACATTGAGATATGTTCCTTTTATTCCCAGTTTCTGTAATACTTTCACCTTGAAGGGGTGTTGGATTTTGTCAAATGCCTTTTCTGAATCTATTGAGAAGACCATGTGATTTTTGTCCTTCAGACCATTTATATGGTGTATTACATTTATGAATTTGCATATGTTGAACTATTCCTGCATCTCTGGGATAAAGCCTACTTGGTTGGGGTGAATAATCTTTCTGATATATTCTTGTATTCTGTTTGCCAGTATTTTTTGAGAATTTTTGCATCTATGTTCATGAGGGAGATTGGTCTGTAATTTTCTTTTTTTGATGTGTCTTTGTCTGGTTTGGGTATCAGGGTGATGCTGGCTTCATAGAAGGGTTTCGGTAGAATTTGTTCCTTTTCTATTTTATGGAAAAGTTTGAGAAGCATTGGTGTTAGTTCTTCCAAGAATGTCTGGTAAAATTGAGCAGTGAATCCATCTGGGCCTGGGCTTTTTTTTAGTTGGGAGACATTTTATAACTGCTTGGATCTCTGTAGTTGTTATAGGTCTATTTAAATGGTTTATCTCATCTTGATTTAAATTTGGTAGGTCATATGAATCAAGGAAATCATCCATTGCTTTCAGGTTTTCAAACTTAGAGCCATATATATTCTTAAAGTATGTGCGTATGATTTTCTGAAATTTTTTGGTATCTGTTGTGATGCTGCCTTTTCATCTCTAATTTCATCAATTTTTGTCTCTTCTCTCTTTCTTTTGGTCAGACTTGCTAAGGGTTCTTCAATCTTGTTTATCCTTTCAAAGAAACAACTCTTTGTTTCATTGATTCTTTTGATTGTTTTTTTTTTTGTTGTTGTTGTTGTTGTTGTTTGTTTGTTTCCATTTCGTTAATTTCTGCCCTAACCTTTATTATTTCTTCCCATCCACTGATTTTTGGTTTGCCTTGTTCTTCTCTTTACAAGGCCTTAAGAGGAATATTAAATTGTTTAATTGTGAACTCTCTAATTTCTTAATATAGGCACTTAGAGCTATGAATTTCCCTCATAGGACTACCTTCATTGTGTCCCAAAGGTTTGTGTATGTTGGAATATCATCATCATTTGATTCTATGAATTTCTTGATTTCCTTTTTAATTTCTTCAATGATCCATGTATCATTCAATAATGTACGGTATTCTCCATGAATTTCTGTATGCTCTGTAATTTTTCTTGTTGCTGGTTTGTAGTTTAATCCTATTGTGGTCAGATAGCATACAAGGGATTATTTCAATTTTCCTGGGTTTGTTAAGCTTTGATTTGTGTCCTAATATATGGTCTATTTTAGAGAATGTCCCATGTCCTGCTGAGAAAAATGTATGTTCTGCAGCATTTGGATGGAATGTTCTGTATATATCTGTTAGGTCCATTTGTTCCATGATAACATTTAATGCAGATGTCCATCTGTTTATATTTTGCTGGGTAGACCTGTCAAGTGATGAGAGTGGGGTATTGAAGTCACCCACTACTATTGTTTTAGGAGTTACCTCTGACCTTAAGTCTAATACTGTTTGTTTGGTGAAATTGGGACCCCCCGTGTTAGGAGCATATATGTTTAGGGTTGTGATGTCCTCCTATTGGAGTGTTCCTTTAATCAGTATAAAGTGACCTTCTTTATCTTTCCTCACTAATGTTGGTTTGAAGTCTATCCTGTCAGAAATTAGCATAGGAACCCCTGCTTGTTTCCTAGGCCCATTTGCTTGAAATACCGTTTTCCAACCTTTCACCCTAAGAAGGTTTCTATCTTTTGTTGGGAGGTGAGTTTCCTGGAGGCAACTGATGGTAGGATCGTGCTTTTTAATCCAGTCTGCAAGTCTGTGTCTTTTGATTGGTATTGAGGACATTGATATTAAGTGTTATTATTGAAAGATATGTATTTGATCTCTCCATTTTTCTTGTTTTGTAGTTCTTCCTGGTTTTCACTTTACTCACTTGTTTTAACTGTTATTTGAGTATGGTTTATATTTTCCTATTTCTTGCTGTGTGTGTACTGCTTTGTCTTCAGCGTGAATGATTCCTGCAAGTATTTTCTGTAGAGCTGGTTTAGTTGCCATAAATTCCTTTAGCCTGTCTTTGTTTTGGAATGTCCTTATTTCTCCATCAATTTGGATAGATAGCTTTGCAGGATAAAGTAATCTTGGTTGACAGATTTTATCTTTCAGAACTTGGAATAGATCACTTGAGGCCCTTCTGGCTTTTAAAGTTTGTGTTGAGTAATCTGATGTGATCCTGATGGGTTTCCCTTTGAAGGTCATTTGTTTTTTCTCTCTAACTTCTTTCAAAATATTTTCTTTGTTTTGCATGTTTAGTAGTTTAATTATAACATAGCGAGAAGAGTATCTTTCTAGTGTTTGTTTATTTGTTGTCTAAATGCTTCTTGTATCTGCATTGGCATTTCTTTCCCAATTTGGGGAAAATTTTCTTCTATGATTTTGTGGAAAACACCTACTAAGCCTCTGGATTGAAATTCTTCCCCTTCTGCTTTACCTTGAATTCTTAGGTTTGATCTTTTTATAGTGTCCCAGATGTCTTGGAGTTCCCATTCATACCTTTCTATTAGCTTGTATTTCTCTTTGTTGGACTGTATTAGGTCTGCCATCTGGTCTTCTAGTTTAGATATTCTGTCCTCTCCTTCATCCATTCTACTGGTGAGACTTTCCACAGAGTTTTTTTTTTTTTTTTTTTTTTTTTTTTTTTTTTCACTGACTGTATTCTTCAGAGCTTGGACTTCAGCCTGGTTTTTCTTCAGTATTTCTATTTCCTTATTCATGTCCTGTAATGACCTTTTTATTTCATTAAGCTGTTTTTCTGTATTCTCTTTCAAGAGTTTATTTTCTTCTTTAATTCCTTTGGTTTCTTCTCTGATTCCTTTCATTTCTTTTTTTTTTTTCTTTCTTCTTTCATTTATTTGAGTATAGATAACATCATTATTTTGAAATATTTTTCAGGAATTTCATCGAAAACAGTCTCATTGGTGAACAATTCTGATGGATTTGTAATTTTTGGTGGGATTGCATTGTCTTGATTCTTTGTGTTTCTTGTATTATAATGTAGTGAATTTTGCATCATTGATTGATTTGATGCTTAGGTTTTCTATTTATCTGCAGTGTTCTTAAGTGTGGTGAGCCACCTTTGTATATTTTCAGGATGTGAGTTTAAGGTGCCAAGTGTAGCACTTGTAACCAAGTCCAACCTCAGAAGTAATCCTAGCTGTTTAACTTGCTTGTTAAGCAAGTATTGTAGTGGACTGGTGTAACAATTTACTGGCAAGTCCTAAACTTCAACTGAACAAAATACACATTCAATTAAAATGAGCACATAGTATACAAGTGTGGGAATTAAAACAAACAGTCTTATAAGGTCAAAATCCCTAAGGGTGTGTGTTGCTCTACACCCTTAATCCTGTCAGCTAGGAGATAGAGGACTTGGGTTCCAGTTCATCCTGGAACTGGATCAGACCCTGCCCCCAATAATGACAAAAACAGACGATAAAGGCCCTCTAAATCTAAAAGTATTACAGGCAGCATTATTCAACACCCCATATCCACCTTATTAGAAAATGGTAAGGCCAACCACAAATATGTAACCCATAACCTACCCTGACCTGGTAAGAGAGATTAGCACAACCAATGCAGGCCTATGTACCTTTTTTTTTTTGTCAGCCAGCCTTGTTACCTTTTGGTGTGGCTTCCACACTCACCAATGCTGAGTGCCCACCTCATTCCCTGAGCTGTGGAGCTTGGCTCAGCTGTGCTGGATGCGGTGCTGGTGATGTGGTACAGAGCTTGAGCTTGCCTCCACGGTGCTGGATACACTGATGCTAGTTGCTGAATGCTGGCAGTTTGCTGTGGTTCTGTTGGTTGGGGGATGGACAAGTTCAGGAGCCTGTAGTTGCTCACACTGTTCCCCTGTATCTCTTTCAGTAGCTCAGCAGACTTTTTTTCAATGTCTAGGTTCTGTGAGGAGACTGATGAGATTGGAAAGTCCCCTTTTGTGGGTGGCTGCAGTTGCAGAGGTGGCTCCACGGTTCTGGGCAGTGGCTTGGAGCTGCTCTGGAGCGGACTGCCGTGGGTCAGGCTGCAAGCTCCACAGTGGGATTCTGGCCGTCTCCTGCTTTTCTGCTGTTTCCCAGAAAAAAAAAAAAAAATGCTCTTTTCTGAAGAAGAGTGTCGTTTTGCTTAAATCCCTCCCTGATCTGGTTTGGTATGGCTCTTATGCTGCCATCTTACCCGGAAATCCCCCCACAACCAGGTTACCTTTAGTTATAACACAAGTTTCCAGTAGTATATTTCTTGGTGGAGGAATGAACTTATCTAGAATGCATTTTGTTACAAGGTCTGAGATTAGGAAATGCTGGTTCTTGGTCCAATTCTTTTGGTGTGCAGGAAGATATATAATGGCGTGCTACTGTGTTTTTACATCAGTATTGGAGTCTCAAAATTATACATTTTTCTTCTCACCACATTGCAGCGTTCTTTGCTTGCCTTATATTGTATATGGGTCCATACTCGTATTTAGCGGACAGAAGCAGAGCAAGATTTGTGCCATCTTGTATAGTTTGGAACATGTTATACTTATTTGTATTTTTATTTTTTGAGATTTTATATTTTTCTAGATGATGTTTTTCTTTTTCCTCATCTGTACCTATTTGTCTGTTTGCACTATACATTAGGTATCATTTCTGTACACTTTATCTTAATAGTCTTTATCACACTATAAATATTAATCAAATATGTGTTTAAATTTTCTACTAACGATTTTATTGACAGAAATCATGTATATTATTGCTTTTTCTTTTTAATTTAAATCCAACTCTTACACTTGGTTGTGGCTATCTTATAAATTCATTAAATATTTTGACAGTGAATCAATGCAAGTAACAAAAAAATCTGGGGCTTGAGGAGATGCCTCAGTGGATAATTTTCTTGCATTGAAAGCGTGAGGTCTTGAGTTTGATTCCTAGTATCCACATAATATGTCAGGCATGGTGAGAACACTTGTAATCATATTACTGGGGACATAGAGACCACAGGATCCCAGGACTTGTGGACAATCTAGTCTATACTAATTGATGAACAGAAGGCCAATCAAAGACCCTGTCTCCCAAAAGAAGTGTCCAGAATTCCTGAGGATCACTTGACACAGAAATATGGGAAGCAGGGTATATAGAAACATAATTGCTTTTTGTCATAATATTACAAATTTTGAAATTTGATTCTGAAAGCAGATGCTTGGTTATGTACTTGTGGGAAACAGTACATCAATTCATAGTGAAAAGGAGCTTGATGTTCTATAGTATTTTAAATAATATAATTGTCTACCAGGAATTCTTTACATGCCTGGGTTCAAATGCTAGAGTTTAATGTCATAGTCCCACAAGACTTTTACCACTTCAGCTGCTGATTGCCAGTCTGTCATATGTGCTTATGTCTGAGACTGTAAATTGGACATTCCAATGACCTTCCATTGATTTTGAATTTTTGCTAGAATGGCTCACATAATATAGTTAAAGAGGTTACCCTATAGGTTATTAGTTTATAGGGTTCAGTTTTATGGGTTATATCTATTAACAAATATTCATTATATAGTTAATGAGGTTCAATACAATATGTATATACATTCATTAGCATATCATGCCCTGGTCTAGTCCACCTTCCATTACATTCTCTAGTGTCCTCTCCTCTTCCACTCACTTTGATGCTCTTTCCTGGAAATTTCTACTTTCAGTTCAACTTTATTACATATTTTGGTCTACATATGAAGAAAACAAAACATGTCATACTTTCTTTACTAGTTTATTGCAAGAAGCTGTAGATCAGGAGCAGTTAGAATGGAAGCATAGAGGAAGGTACAGAGGAAGAGACTTTAGAGATTTTAGGCACTTTCCAGACATGCTACCATTTGAATACTGCCATATGTTCACCAGAAAAGAAATTCTTTAAGCTTTTCTTTATGGAAATATACTTGGGCATTCATTATGCAAATATACTTGATGGCATGATTGGTTATTTGTGATCCAATTGACTTTAGTCTATTTGCATTTTTGAAGGTATGGGGGTATGGCAGAAAATGCTAACCCTTTAATTACAGGTTGGTCCCCTTCATGGTGACCTCCATATTGAAGCTGTCCAAGAGCTCTCAATCACCTATTGTCTAATTAGTATACAAAGGCCTTTTAAACTTTAGAGATTCATAGGAGATGGAACCTAGTTTGAGGGACCTAGGTCATATGACCTTAATGGAAATTATAGGCTTTCGTCTTTTCTGCTTTTTCTCTAGTTTCCTGACAATTTTTTTTTTACAGCACATGCTCCCACAGTGATGTCCTACAGAAGGCCAAAGCTCAAGTGGCCTCTTGATCTTTAACTAAAATCTCTAAATTTATGAGCCAACACAAATTAATTTGTCATAGTAACACAAACACACCTATACAGTGAGATACCTTACAAAATAATCTCGCCAATTACTAAATAAAAAAAAGTAAGAATAGAATATACGTTCTGAAATCTAAAGGCAAAGAGAGACACTTATACCCAGAACCACAACAGAATATCAATAACTAACTATCTATCTATCTATCTATCATCTATCTATCTATCTATTGTCTATCATTAGAAAACAAACCATTTATAAATAATGAAATGCCAGATATCTCAAGAAAATTTCAAAGTAATAATATATAAATATATTCACATAATAAAGTGAACAATGTAAATGTAGGTTTGAGAATGATGTTACATCAATTTGATAGTATCAATATAGAACCAGATGTGAGCAAAAAAGAATCAAATAAAAATGATGTAGTTGAAATCTTTAATGAAAGCTCTGCCAGTGAAAGTAAAAATTATAAAAAGAAATACATACCTAAAAATATGACACTTACAGAAAACAAATAGTAAATTGGCAGATGTAATTCCACCTATATTTATAATGGCATCAAATATGAATTTATCAATCAACCCAATATTTATGGATAAATTTCTATACTAACAAAAAGTGATCTAAATATACCTTGTGTTATATATAGGAGACCCACTTCAGATTCAAAGCTGAAAATAGGTAATATAATAATAATAATAGCAATAATAATAAGAATATATTATTTAAAAAGGTCAAACATGGAACAGATCATCCTCAGTGAGCTCACCAAATCACAAAGACATTTCATGGTCTCGTTTATCTGTTGCTCCTAACCTGAATCCACCTGAGATGCTGCCAAACCTAATAAGCACTCTGAGGACCAGACAATAGTGAGGATGGAGGGAGGGTAAGGGTGAGAGGGAGTGAGAGGGAAGGGTTGGGGGATACAAATAGGGACCCAAAAGGAAATGATACTATAAAACCCTTTATTCTGAACAACAGTCTAAAACATTGATCCTTCAGCAGGCCCACAGAGGGAACACCTGAAACACAGGAGACTGGAGAGAATAGCATGAAGACCAACCTTAACCTTTTTCTGCTTCTCTCTCTCTCTCTTCTCTCTCTCTCCCTCTCCTCCCTATATTCACTTTCTCTTTTATATTATCTATCTTTTTCTTCCCTCACTTTCCTAGGTGCTGACTTATAACTCCCAGTCCCAGCACGGGATTAACTTCCACAATGAGCTGTTGATCTGAGACACCTACAAGGTTTCTCAAAAAAGACAGATTTCTGTCAGAGTTCTTGATGACCCACCAAAGGTTAATGGTAAGACCATTCTGTTGAAGACAGCATACATGTGTGAGACCAAACATGGAGAGACCTGGCCAGAATCTGGAAGAGGGTCAGTCCCCAGACAGTTAGCTAGTCTAGTGCCAGAGGGTGTTACACGAGCAACTGGGGGATAATGGCTGACATCTGTCCAAACAACTTGCAGTATAAGATACCCAGTAGGAAACAACCTGACGTAATGCTCAAACAAGTGAAGTAGTGGCACACAGCCATGGGGGGTAACCAACTGCTCTTGATTTGGTTAATAGATACACTAAGTGGAATGGAACTCATTGCTAGAACTGGGAAATAAGTCAAAACCATGTACAAAAAATGAGCTCAGTCTTCAAGATCAAGATACCACCAAATGTGGGCTAGAAGAGAGCCTATGCATATAATATTCCCTCCAAAATATCTATGGCCATCCCTTCTATCTAGTACTAACTTCTCTCTCTGTTGGAGAATTTTCTTATCTTTTTCAGATGGACAACAAACCTGAAGGGAGGATCCACCAATCACACCTCACCAGGGCCCCAGCTGAAACCATAGATTAATGCAGGGAAAAGACAAGAATACAGTGTTCTTGGTTATCACGGCACCAGAAAAAGGCTAAAGGAGATAAACACAGAGAACATCCAACTCCAGCTAAGCTAGATATCCAGAGACACAGAGGCTCCCAAAACCTCATCACTGAAGTAGAACTAAATTGACCCCAATGTGGCTCAGGGAAGTTTATGAAAGAAGGGGCAGAAAGAATGTTAGAGTCACAAGTTGGGGCATTATGCACAGAGACTTGGCCTACCCCCCAGAACTCTTGACTACCTCCATAATGCATGACCCACATTCCCCATTGATGAGGGTCCCTTTGGAAGAGAGAGGACAGGGAGGATGATAAGGGAGCCAACACTATTAATGTAAAATCAGAATAATATAAATAAAATAAATTATAAAAAAAAAGAAAAAGAAATTGATATGGGCATGTTGCAATGATGAAATTTCAATAGATAAGGAAAAGAAAAACATTAAAATCTTAGGTACTGACAACATACCTTCAATATACATAAAGCAAAAACTGACAAAATTGGAAACAATTTAATAAAATGTAGAGTTATCTCCACCATTTTTAGCAATGGAATGAGTAGTTGGATAAAAGATTCATAATTTAAAAAATAATTTAAGACTATGAATCAAGCCAAAAAACACCAAAATAATAGAGGCACATTCTTCCACTATATTCAAGAAATATTTTCCATGATATACCATGTTATATATTAAAATATCTCTAAATAAATCTAAATTATTGTAACAATAAAGTATATTCTCATTTCATAACAACATATAGTTAGATAGTGATATGGAAATTTTTTTTAATCACAAATGTGAAAATTTAACAACACTCCCAAATAAGCAATAATAATAGAAGAATACAAAATGGTTAGCAAAAATATGCAGAGTAGAAGAAAATGGGAATTTACCACATTTGTAGGATGTAGCTAACCTAATTGATAGAGCATGGTTTATATGTATTATTGCCTATATTAAGAAGAACAACCTCAAATAACTTCATATCTTTTAAGACAATGAAATGAAGACAAAACTGTATCTATTGTAAGGGGAGAAAAGGAAGCTATAAAAGAGTGAAAATTAATTGAATAGGGAATAAAATGTCAACACAACAAAAAAAAACAATTAAACTAAAAGATAATTATTTAGAAAAAAATAAGGATTAAATTAGTATAGTTTGATCAAGAAAACTAAAAGAAAGACTCAAATTGCTAGAACCAGAAATAAAATAGAAGACATTATTATATTAAATAAATGATTATAAAGAAATACTATGAACAACTAAAGACTGAATAGTGAAGAATTTTCCTCATGTAAGGAGCTATCTAGCCTTTGATCTCTAGGCCTCTGGAATGTCCTGGTAGGCAGGAATGCCTTGTTTACCAGAAGTATTTTTTAAATTATTTCTATGTATCATTTTATTTATTTATTTATTTAAGAGAGAGAATGGGCACACTAGGGCCTCTAGCCACTGTAAATGAACTCCAGATGCATGTGCCACCCTATGTGTCTCATTTACCTGGTTACTGCGGAATCAAACCTGGGTCTTTATGCTTTGCAGGCAAGTTCCTTTACTGCTAAGCCATCTCTCCAGCCCCCACAAGAACTATTTTGTCACTATCCAGTCTAGTGTAATTTATAATATGAATTATAATTATTATACTAAATAAAATTCAAAATAATATAATTAATATAATTCCAAAATATCTAGCCAATAAATGTTTCATATTAAAATATCAGTAACATAATGTGTATGTGAACAAATGCCAATAATACTTTTGTGTACCCAGTATTAGCATACACTTTCCTGCTTGAAAACACATAATGTATATTGCCATAGTCATGCTTAGAAAAAAATAACAATATTTAAGCTCTACAGGGTGATGGATATTTATAAATTCTGGATTTGGACCACTCCTGATCTATACACTACATTTCCCTTCATCAGTTGGTTTTAATTTTTATTCTGTCAGTATAATAAAATATAATTCTAAGTAGAAACTTCACTGGATACTGTAAGGCATTCCAGTCATTCGAGTCTAATTTAGTTTATGATAACCCAAATTTTATCCAGCTGATGTGAAGTTAGTTCTGAGAAAACTTGAAATCGTTTACTGTCTGCAGGAACAGCAATTTTCTTAACTTTTGCATAACCACAAAGAAAAGCCTAGTGCTAGATGGTTTCACAATTACATTCCACCAACTTTCAAAAATGAATAAATTTTACCAAAGGTAGGAAATACTGTCGCCGCCCAATCCGTCCAGCAGAGTAAGGCAACGACCACAGGAACTCTTCTTGAAGCAGTTTATTCAGGAACCTTTTACAACAGGAAGCCCCCGAGCTCAAGCCCGCCACCCTATATAAAGCCTTGCCTGGTCCAATCAGCAGTTGCCACGCTGGCGCTGATCATAGGCTACAGACAGCCACCTGACGGTGGACTGGTATGACGTACTCAGGTGCATGCGCACAACCACCAAAAGTACGTGACAAACAGCAGGATTCTGCCTAGTCATCCTACTTGGCAAGCATCCAAGGCGCCATCTTAGAATGGTCGCCCTAATGTCGCTCTCCACAGTTCCCCCTTTTCTATTAAATACAATGACAATGAACGAGCTCCATATTCCATTGATGACATGGTGGGCTTATAACCGACTGGGGGAGCAGGGACCTGGCTCCTCCCGTGAGTTCTCATGAACACACTATGTGGGCCCTTGGTACCTTTTGGGGAGGAGAGGCAGGGCCGAGAACATGAAGATACAAGAAGCAGTACCAACCTCCTTGCAAGCCAGGTGCTACTCTCAGGGAAGTCAGAAGTGGTCAGATAAGGACCTTCCCTTGCGTGCTTTGCCTCGCACTCCATGTCGGTACCCATATTGCACTCACACATGTGAGTCAATAAGCATAGATCTGACTCCTTATGCTGTTCCCGGAGGAGAGCTCCAGCCATGTAGATTCAATATACCCAGGGGAAAGAGAATACCAAACTAAGTTTTAAGCATATTTAACCAAATTTGTGGCAAGTTGCCATGATCGATTTGGCGACAGCCTGAACCAAGACCATATTATCTCTATGATGTGCGGACTTCATACTACAGATACACCAGAGAAGCACACCACTGACCAAGATCAGGCAAAAGCTAAACTTCCCAGACCCGCCCACTCCTTCAAGTGATGCATGGCACACTGGATCCATTGCGATAGTCCGTCGCTAGGGGACACATCCACTCGAGTGGAGTTGATGTGTGTAATGGAGGTCCGCAGCGCACTCACAAGGCGATCCATTTCCCTGGACCAATTGCCTGTAAGATATCCAGAGAGCTCGTGATAGATTAGCAGCTCTACTAGCATTATGAAAAGGCACAGAAGTCACACATAACCCAGCCATCTTCCATTCACAACCCAATTGGGCTACTTCCAGAAGAATATCCACTTGTTCTTGGACAAGATCTACCCTTTGATTGAGCAGCATAATGCCTGCTCGCAATTAAGCATTTATTTGAGTTTGTGTAGAGAGGGCTTCAGCCACACCAGCAGAAAGATTATTTATAGCTGTTGCTGTCTGTACTGTCTGAGTTAAGGAGTGGGACTTTGAAAAGTCCAGTTATATCCTTTGAAGGTGCAGTTTACTAATGTACCTATGTAAGGGGGAAAGGTAAAATAATCCTTAACAACCCATCCATTCTTACGTAACTGACATCCTGTCCATGGGAACAACGGCTCTCGGATACCTGAGCAGAATTGAGCACATTTAGGCTGTGGTGGGATGGTACTATTCCCCTTGGCGACAATGCTGGGCCAAATTCCTTGAAGCCAAGTGGCATTTGTGGCGTTGGCGCCTCCTTGAGGCCTATCAAACCAACCTCCAACTTGAGGGTACAAGTGAATACAACTGCTAAGCTGAGAATGATTGGATATAATTTGAAAACAAAGAATTCCTTTAAGGGGCACCTGTCCTATCTCTTGTACTACAGCGAGTTCTTCATCATAGGGCAAATAAGGAAGTTGAAGAGATTAATTGCAAGTGAAAAATCGAGGGAAAACCTGGGCCGAATGAGCAACGGGTAGGGGTCTAGGGAAACACTGGCAGGATTCCCCATCTCAGGTTCTGGCTGATCACCTCCCCGGAAGTGTCATCAACATCAGGAGCAGGAACATCTTGATCGCTGGACAACACCACACGGGTTAACCGCTCCGGGACCCAGATTGGCTTGTCTTGATTCTGTGGAAACACACAAACAGATCCTCTTGCCCATATTAATACAGGATCTGGACCATGCCAAGCACCTGTAAGTATATCTCTCCACATCACTTGTCCTTTTTCTGTATTATGGGGATGCATATGGCGATCAGCAGCACAGCGGCCTTGCTTATCCAATTGAAAAAATTCAAGGTTAAAAGGGCGAGGAAAGACGGTCTCTTGGTGTCCTACTATACCCAATTCCCCCTTTTGTTTAGTTAGACATTCCTTTATCGTAAATGAGCACGCCCACTATACCCTGTCCCTGAGGGTTGTAGGGCAACCCGTGGTTTAAGTAGACTCCCATCTGTGTACAGAACAATTGAAAAGATTTAGATGTATATGCGGGGCCATTATCAGTTTTGAGAGACGAGGGTATGCCCCAAGCCCCCAAGCTTCAGACAGTGAGCAATGACATGTGTAGTATTTTCCCAGAATGAGGAGAGGCAAAGATAATACCTGAAGCTGTATCCACAGAAACATGAACATACTTTAA
The DNA here is from genome assembly GCA_036365145.1 of Orientallactaga sibirica. Taxonomy (NCBI): domain Eukaryota; kingdom Metazoa; phylum Chordata; class Mammalia; order Rodentia; family Dipodidae; genus Orientallactaga; species Orientallactaga sibirica. The sequence continues at coordinate 2,736,031 of JAEOAD010002325.1, read as the reverse complement.
TTTACCAAATTCAGCAATATGGGTCACATCCATCTGCCAAATGTGTAGTGGACGTAAGCCACGGGATTCACCCCCAAAGTAGGTTGAAGGCGGAGAGGGGCACAAGAAGTGCATTGCTTAACTATATCTCGGGCATTCGCTCGTGAAATAGCAAATCTAGAAGCCAGTGTTTTTGAGTTGACATGGAATTGAGAATGAAATTGGCGCGACTATCCAATGGGGAAATGGCAGTGAATATAAGAATAGCACGCGAGCTCGATCCACTAAATCATTTCCTTTAGATAAAGGGCCAGGCAAGCCTGTATGAGCCCGAATATGCTGAATAAAAAGGGGGCTGCTCTCTGCCAAATGAGAGCTTGCAATTTTAATAACAAAGCCCCTATTGTACTTTTCATATTAATTTTTCCTGTGATCTCCAATACATTAAGGATATTAACAACATACAAAGAATCTGAAAGTAGATTAAAAGGGCATGAAAATTGTTCAAAGACATGAATTATTATCTGCAATTCCACAACTTGTGGGGATGCAGATGGAAAGGGTACAATAACTGGGTCGGATCCCATAATAACATATGCTCCAGTACCCGTCTTAGACCCATCTGTAAATATAGTCAAGCAATCTAAGAGAGGCATTTTGGAAGTTACCTGAGGAAAGACTATGGGATGAGCACTTGCCAACTGCAGAATAGGATCTTTAGGATAATGATTGTCTATATTGCCCTGATAAGTACAGCAGAGAATAGCCCAGTCGTCCACTGTGGCTGTGAGAACTTCCCATTGTTGTGTATTATAAGGTATCACTAATGAATCAGCTGCTAGGCCAAAATATTGATAACATTGTTGAATTCCTGTCAGGGCCAACTGTGCTACTGCTGTAGGATAATGAAGCAAGGTCTTAGCAGGAGAGATTCTAGGTGGATCCAAAGCAGAGGAGCTCCTTGCCATAAAACTCCAGTAGGCTGCTTTTCAGTGGATAATATACATAAAAGAATAGGACTATTTTCTTCTCTCCTACCTAGGGCAGCTTCCTCAATACTCTGTTCAACCAAATGAAGAGCTGCTTTGGCCTCCACTGTAAGTTGTCGAGGAGATGTTAGTTCCGGGTCCCCTGGCAGGATGTCATACAAAGGTTGCAACTGCTTATTAGTTAACTTTAGATAGGGTCTGACCCATTGGATGTCGCCCAGCAATTTCTGAAAGTCATTGAGTGTACTTAAGGAATCTTGTCTAATCTGGATCTTTTGTGGCCATACCTTTTCTGAGGAGATTTTAGTACCCAAATAATCCACTACTGTATCCTTTTGTACCTTTTCTGGGGCAATATATAAATGCTTAGAATTTAAATCCTGAACCATTTTGCTATAAGCAGAATCTAGCAGTGCTTCATCAGACCCTGCTAGAAGAATATCATCCATATAATGGAGGCATCTAATGGTTGGGAATTCTTGTCGCATTTTTTCTAATGCTTTTCCAACATACAGCTGACACATAGTAGGGCTGTTGGCCATCCCTTGGGGTAAGACTACCCACTCATAGTGTTGATCTGGGAATTCATGATTTATAGACGGGACGGTAAAAGCAAATCTTTTGGTATCATCTTCATGTAGAGGAATAGAGAAAAAACAATCTTTTATATCGACAACTATTAAAGGCCAATGTTTTGGAATTGTAGATGGAAGGGGTAGACCTCTTTGAACTGGGCCCATAGGTATCATTTGATTATTGATGGCTCTTAGATCATGCAATAGACGCCATTTTCCAGATTTTTTCTTTATCACAAAATGGGCGTATTCCAGGGGGAAGTAGATGCTTGCAAATGGCCCATGGCTACCTGTTCCTTAACTAAATCATGCACAGCTTGTAATTTTTCTGAGGGGAGGCCACTGAGGAACCCACACCGGATCCTCAGACTTCCAGGTAATGGGGATCGCTTCCTCAGTGGCCGCTATGAAAACCCAGCCCCTGCCTGTTTAATTTAGGTTCTGTCATTAATAGAGATCTACGCCCTGAGAGTGCCTTCCTAAACCTTGCCCTGCTTTATATCCCATCCTCTGCATCATAGCCTGAGCCTTAGAGCTGTAGATCCCTTCATTAGTTAGAACAAAGCCCATCTCTTTCATCAGGTCTCTTCCCATAAAGAGATAGGGACTTCAAGAATATAGGGCTGAAAGGAGCCTGAATGCCCTTCATTGTCCTGCCACTGCAAACTTTGTGCACTCATTTCAGGCTCTTTAGCATAACCTAAGCCCCTTAGCACCTGCTCAGATACCTGCTTAGGCCAATTCTGAGGCCAATCTGCTTGACTTATGATACTTCTGTCTGCTCCTGTGTCGAGTAATCCTGATATGCTTCTCCCATTAATTTTAAGTGTGACTATAGGACGTGATCCAAGCTCCATGGAACAGAATACAGCGGAGGTCCCTGTAGATCCAAACCCTTTATCCCCCCATTGTCTCTGATTGGATGGGTATGCCTCATGACAGCTAGGGATGATCAAGAGCTGAGCTATTCTGTCCCCTGGGGAAATAGCAGAAACTCCTCTTGGGGAAGAAACCATAATTTTGACTACTCCTGTGTAATCTGGATCAATGACCCCAGGATGAACAATTAAACCTTGCATTGTTATAGAACTTCTGCCTATTAATAAGCCAACGGTTCCCATTGGAAGAGGGCCTGAAAAATCTGTTTCAATCAGCTGAGGCCCCATCCGAGGGGTCAAAATGAGTCTGGTGGTGGAACGGAGGTCAAGTCCTGCGCTCCCTGCTGTGGCTCTTCTGGGCGAGTCCACTGCATTGGCGGGGCGCAGAGTGGGCCATCTCTCTGTCATTGCCCCATATATTTGAGGGCCCTGGGGTCGAGGGCCCCTCATCCCGCTTTTTGGCCTTGCACCAGTTTGCTCCCAGAGGCTGTCCATCTATATCCTTCACTGATCTACACTCATTAGCCCAATGATTTCCCTTTCTACATCTTGGGCACAGACCTGGCATTCTAGGTTGACTTCCATCTATTCTTCTTTGCTGTGGGCACTGGCGCTTCATGTGACCAGGCTGGCCACATTTGAAGCAATTTCCTGCTTTTGTTCTAACTCGTGCTCTTGTTTGGGTCATTTGCACAACAGCGGCTGCGAGGCCTGCATTAGATAAGGGACCCCTATCTCTCTACAAATCTTTAACCATACCTCAATTCCTCTAGCCTTGTATGGATTAATAGCTTGTCTACACTCTTTGTGCACTGCTCAAACACCAATTGCTTTATGAGTGGCATAGCTGTGTCAGGATCTCCAAAAATCCTTCCCGCTGCCTCAACCATGCGCGCCACAAAAATCAGCAAAAGGCTCAGTGGGTCCCTGCGCAATCTTTGTAAGATTTCCTGCTACCTCACCTCTATTAGGAAGTGCTTTCCATGCTTTCGTGCCAATGGTATTAATTTGCGATACACCTGTTGCGGGTATCCTATTTGTGCATTGGCAAATCTGCCTTGTCCTAGCAGCATATCACGATCCCATGCCTGCTGTCCTGTGCGGGCATTCTCAGCCGCTTGTTCAGCAGCGAACTCAACTACAAAAGCCTTCCAATCCAAGTATTGCCCTGAGGTTAAACAAGCCTTGGCTAAATTTTGCCAATCAGTAGGAGTCATACAATATCTGTGAAGACTCTCCAGCAAGGCTATAACATATGCTGCACTAGTGCCATAGGCACGCACTCCTTCAGCAAGTCTTTGTACTACCTTCCAATCAAGAGGATCGTGATATCTATTCCCCTGCGCATCAGTAAACACTGGGAAGGCCCCTTGCACATGCAATTCTCTCCATACCTCTGGACATAAGCTCCGCCACTTGTCACCGCTGCTCTTTAGCCTGGCCTGGAGCATACGGCGGAGGGCGGGGCGCCCAGGGGCTGAAGGGGAAACTCTCATCTTCACTGTACTGAATCTGTCTGTTACTTCCTCTATTTCCTCTTCAATCGATTCTTCATCTGAGCTTTCTGCCTCTCCTCTTTCAGACTCCAATGACCGCTCCTCTTTCAACTGCTCTAAGGCCTCACTTCCTCTTTTCTATTTCATTTCGCACAACCCTTCTGTGTCTGTTAAACAAGATCGTACCAACTTCCAAATCGACTGAGTCCCGGGGGGTATGCAGCCCTGATCATGGGCAAAATCAATATCTCTTCCCAGTTTGTCCCAACTAGCAAGTGTCAAATGCCCCGAGGTGGCAAACCATGGAGCAATTTCATCTACAGCCGTCATGAATCTCTTTATTGTGGCACTTTTCAACCCTAGTCCTTTCACTTTCAAGAGATCTTTCAATGCGGATGCCACAGTTTTACTAGAATGCGTATTGCCCATCTTAACATGGGACTTTATCGTCTCTCTACCGGAGAACTTGCTTTTACCTCTTTTAGTCCACTTACCTGGAACTTACCAGCTAGCTGCCCTGACCGCTTCAAGTTCTGAGTCCCCGTACGGGCCACCACTTGTCGCCGCCCAATCCGTCCAGCAGAGTAAGGCAACGACCACAGGAACTCTTCTTGAAGCAGTTTATTCAGGAACCTTTTACAACAGGAAGCCCCCGAGCTCAAGCCCGCCACCCTATATAAAGCCTTGCCTGGTCCAATCAGCAGTTGCCACGCTGGCGCTGATCATAGGCTACAGACAGCCACCTGACGGTGGACTGGTATGACGTACTCAGGTGCATGCGCACAACCACCAAAAGTACGTGACAAACAGCAGGATTCTGCCTAGTCATCCTACTTGGCAAGCATCCAAGGCGCCATCTTAGAATGGTCGCCTAATGTCGGCTCTCCACAAAATACTGCTGAACTTTCTTGAGTACAATTTTCAATTAACTTGAAAGCTCAAAAGTCATCTCACAAAAACATTTGCCCCAATCTCTCTTATGAATGTGGAAGTCAAAATCCATGACAAACACAACAAATTGAATTCAGCAATAACAAAAGAACTATGAACCATAGAGAAGTTGGGTTTATGGAAGATTGCAATACTGATTCCATATCTGAAAGTCAATTAGTAAGCTACCTCAAACCAGTAAGATGAAAAAACAAAAAATATAAGAATATCTCAAATTTAGAAAACAAAGGAAAGAAATCCAATTTCCTTTCATTACAAAAGTAGTAGATAAATGAGGGGGAAAAAAAAACACGTACAGCTAGAATCATATTTAGTTGAAAAAGACTACAGGTTTCTCCCATAAGATCAAGGACATAACAAAGATGACCACATCTTCCACTTCTATTAAATTGAACTAGAGGGTCTGTCCATGTAAATTAAACAAGGAAACTGAACAAATAGCATTAAAATTGGAAAGCAATAACTAATTTTTCTCAGCAAATAAAGAAAAATCTAAGTTACCAAAATTGTAAGTGGAGCTAGACTGTAGTATACAAGATCAGTATAAAAAACTAGTTGTATTTCTATATAGTTTTAATGTGTGGTTATTGAATATTGGATGCCTCCATAGTCTCATATGTTTGTGACTGATCCCCAGCTACTGAAGCCTTTGTGGTAGTAGAATCTTGCTGATGGAGGTGTGTCACTGGGGGTAAGCCTTCGAATTTTATAATACAGCCCAGCTTTCCAGTACCAATTAAGCTCACTTTTGCTGCTCCCTTCCAGTGGATGTGACAATAGGTGATGTCTTGCTGTCTGCTCTTGCCGTGCTTTCTGTACCATGATGTAAATTATTCTAGAAACTGTAAGCTGAAATAAACCCTTTCCTTCAATAAGTTGCTTCTGTTTTGTCCCAGAAATGAGAAAGTAACTGCCACATAATTAAAAAAAATTGAAACTGGAACTAGGACAACAATTAAATTCACATTAACATAAAAAGTACCTAGCATAAGTTGGATAAAACTATAAAATTCACATACAAGTGTTAACAAATACAAAAAAAATAAACTCCTGTGTGTGAGTTCCTTGATCAAACAGGGTGTGGGCCAGCGCTGTGGTCTGGAGTGAGTAGGTGAGGCACATTTCTAGGCACCTCTCACCTCCCAGGTCTGAGTTGCCTGCCCTGGTCTGGGCGCTTGAGGGCTAGGCAGGAAGTAGGCCAGATCCCTGTTCCTTTGCTCCTCCCAGTCCCCTGGTCCTGGTAGTTCTCACTGTGCCCTGCTTGTGGGGGCCTGGTCCCTGTGTGAGCTGAGGAATCAGGCCTTTTACTCTGGTATCCTGACTGGCCACTAGGTTCCACCATCCCTGTTCACCTGAGTCACAGGTCAAACCATGAAAACTTGCTTCCTCCTGAATAAAATAAAAAGCCTTCCTAAAATTTATAGACAACAATACAAAAAAGCCAACAAAAGCCAAAACACTGAGATATCTCCTCGAAGGATGCCTAGTTCTACAGTGGAATCTTCCAATGAAATCATAGAGAAATCAACAGAAATTCATTCCCAAAATGAAAACACAACAACAAATGACACCCTGATTAAAAAAAAGGGGGGGGGAATTAAAAAAATAGGGAATACTTTAAAACTATATCCCCCAAAACTGGAAAACCTAGATGAAATGAATAAATTGCTAAATACATATGACCTACTAAAATTAAAGTCAGAATATATAAATAAACAGAGTCATAAGAAGCAATGAGATTGAAACCATAATTAAAAGTCTGCATACAAAGAAAAGTCTATGACTGGATGGATTCACTGCTGAATTTTATGAAATTTTTAATGATGCCCTAATACCCTCACTTCTCAAAAGGTTACCCAAAATAGAAAAGAAAGAGACCCTACTACACTCATGTTATAAAGCCAATATTAACTGGATAACAAATTCTGATGCACGTAACAAGAAGGGAAACTACAGACCAATTCCATTATGAATATAGATGGCAAAATATCAACCAAATATTTGTAAGCAAAAACTTGGTATTCCCAACTGTCTACCAGAATAAGGTTCACCTCCCCTTCATCTGTCCTGGCCCAGATGCCATTACACGGGAAGCAGTGATGTAAATATTGCCCTCATGGCTAGCCTGAAAACTAGTTACACGGAAATGTTGATAGACACTGTGGTCACTCAAACCTCATCAGAAATGAGATCCAGAGTCTACACAGAGAGCAACACTAAATCAGATGTCTCATACCCACCAAGTTTCAGGGAGCATTGTGAAAAAGGAAGTGGAAAGATTGTAAGAGATTCATGGTAGATAAGAGGAAACTGAGACACCATGCTTCCCCTATCACTGCAGAGACTGACTGAAGCCTCTTGGTCTCCACAACGAATATCAATAACTCCACTGAAGACTTTTCAGAACTGGGGCAGTGGAAAGGGAGTCTATGTGTACAATCTTTTATTAAAAATATCAATAACTCTAGTCAGTGACAAGTCTCCAAGTCCAATAATTCTAACCACTGACAAGTCTCTGGAGTTCCAACTCTGCCCCTCCAGATAGGCTACTCATAGTCCTGGAAAACTTCATCTGGTGCTGGCAGCTCTCCTTAGCAGCCATTCCATAGTCCTAACATCTTCATTGGGTCTCCACTGCAACCCAAGGTTCATCCTCATGGCTCCATTAGGTCTCCACATAGATAATCCAACAAGCCTGCTTCACATTGCCTGTGGCCATTTCCAAAGTACAAAACCATGTTGCAAATTCAATTACCATCTCTTTCCTGAACTTGTTTATACTCCATAACACCAGGTGGGCTGACAGTTTGTTAATCCAAGGGGGAATAAATCAGCCTTTGATGAACATAACACTCCTTCAGCATTCAGACACCTTTGAAAGACTCTGCATTTTTCCTCTTGTCCCAATGCAGGACAGCTGACCCAATCTAAATGGCTATAATCTCTCAAACAATTGCAGCTGAATGGGCAGAAGTTTCAGCACAAAGATTTCTTTCTGTGTCATATCCCTCTGCTCATACTAGTCCATTTCTACACAATGCAACCCTGCACTAGTTTTCAGGATACAGGCATAACAGCAAGCCTCTCACTCAAATGCTTCTACCCAGTCCAGGCAAAGCTCTTTCTTACCCTCATAAGCCAAACCTCACAGTCCTGAGTTCTTGCTGCATTCAGGCCTTTCAACTCTGACCAGAATGGTCCATCAAGCTGTACTTATAGCACTGAAAGATGTATCTCAGGCCAAGATTTCAAATTCTTCCACATTCTTCTTGAAAATTAGCTCTAAAATATCATAAGTCATGCATTCAGGTTTCTAGCATCAATTATCCCACTTCTTGGTACCAACTTTACTGTTGCAGTCAGGTTTGCATTCCTGGTAGAAAACACCCGACCAAGATCAGCTTGTGGGGGAAAAAAGGTTTATTTTGGCTTACAGACTTGAGAGAAAGGTCCATAATGGCAGGGAAAAATGATGACATGAGCAGAGTGTGGATATCACCTCCTGGCCAACATCAGGTGGACAATAGCAGCAGGTGAGTGTGCCAAACAATGGCAAGAGGAAACTAGCTATAACACCCGTAAGCCCACCCACAACAATACACTGCCTCAAGGAGTCTTCATTTCCCAAATTGCCATCAGCTGAGGACCTAATATTCAGAATACCTAAGTTTATGGGGGACACCTGAATCAAAGAACCAGACTCAAAAATGGAGCATTTAAAATAGTGCCCTGGGAGTATAACTTAATTTACTTAAGGATATTTTTAAAAATAGCACTAACAGTTCCACTAATTTCTAAAACAGAATGGACTATATGATCAGTGATTTTTTTAAGGTGTAAATGGGCCCTTTGATTCAATTCTGATTGCTTGAGGTTCTATTGTTGAGGTTGGCTACTTGAGCAAGAAAATGTCCCAAGAGGAACCCATGATTTCTAGAATTGTTATTTAAGCAATGTCTGTTGCTTTTGGTTCAGGTTATTGTATATTTCACATAGATTCAAGAGAAGAAAAAAAACTACAGTTTTTGGAAAGCAGACTTGGGCCTCCATATGGCACATGTGCGTGTGCATGCAATTTATTCATATTTGTAAATATAAATAAGTAAACACAATACAAAATCCTAAGAAATGCATAAAATCAAAGATGTCACTGGAAAATACATATTTCCATAGCTTGATGATTTCTATCCTTTCATTTAATACTTGTAACACAATATAAGGGGGTGAATTGTGCATGTACAAAAAATTCCTAGGAAATTCTTACTTTACACTTTTACTATGGAAAATGAACTAGTACTTTTTTAGATTTAGTTAATATTTTAGTAAGAATATCTATAGATTTTCAAAGATTTTCTTCCCCCTATGAAAAAATGATACAATTCCAAATATATTAGTTATATTTAACTCTACAAGTATGGAACTTTTATTGATGACTTTTTAAAATTGCATTAACTAATTCATCTCCTTATCCTGGACATTATACTGATCATTGAACATAAATCTCAGCTTGCACAGTTACATTTTCACTCAGAGTTATAGTAAAAAGAATATCATACTCTGAGTCTTATAACTTCCTGAAAATGCAGGACAAGAAGATTAATTAGGAGACAGATAAGTGAAGAACTAGCACTTTGTGGAATGAAAGTATAATAAAAGTCATTTCATTGAGAGCCTAATGGTAAGCCTAAAGTTTTATGCACATGGCTTTGAGCACAACATGAACATTAACAACTGGCAAATGTTCACTTGTAAATTTATAAGCTAACCCCAGTTGTTGCTATCATGATAGATGTTTAGTAAGTTGAATCTACTCTTGACTTGGGTGGCAGTGGAGGTTTCAGTAAACATTCCTTGGCTGTTATAATAAAGAAAGACAATTGTTATATGAGCCACATCATTATGATTGTTTTTCACAATTATTCACACACTCATGCAGCTTGGACAAAATTCATAATTAGCATTGAAATGGAATATTTATTGAAGATCTATACACAACTTTAAATGAATATTTGTATTATGTTCTTTTTTAGCATCTTTGGGATGCAACAGGTTCTCATGTAGCTCAAGCTGGCCTCAAATTCTCCATGACATTAAAAATTACCTTGAGTTCCTAATCCTCCTACTTTCATTTCTAAACTTGTGAGATTATAAACATGCACCATCACGCACAGATTTTATTACATGGTTGCACATACCAAAAATAATATCAGTATAATGTAAAATATATAGCTAGTACATAAGAAGGTACAGGAATGTCAATGTATTCATACTTTCCACTCTATGCCTCCTAATTTTATTAAGACAATGAAATATTTTCATTTAATACAGAAATATAAACACTGAAGAATATTTCATTGGTAGTGAAATTTACCTCAGCTTTCTTTCACAGAACCCAATAGAAATCTTTGTACCTATCTAAACTAAGCAAGAAGTTCATATTGGACCATCAGATTTGTCAAGTTTAGGATCTAATAGGAACTACAGTGGGAATTTTTTCTCCTCTCTGTAATTTTAACAGGTTGAATGATTCCTGGTCATTTTTTTAGAAAAAAAGAGAATAAAAAATATACCATTAGGGCCGGGGAACTGGCTTAGCTATTAAGGCATTTGCCTGTGAAGCCTAAGGACTCTGGTTCAATTCACCAGGACCCACATAAGCCAGATGCACATGAAGGCACATGTGTCTGGAGTTCGTTTACAGTGACTGGAGGCCCTTGCATGCCCATTCTCTCCCTCTCTCTCTTTCTGCCTCTTTCTCTCTCTCTCTCAAATAAATAAACATATATATTTCAAAAATATTCCATGAGACCTCAGATTGTTCTTTACACCAACCAAAAATACATTTTAATACAGAATACAGTTCAGCAATTTTCACACTGAAAAACATCATTACTCAGAAGGAAGAAATAGCTTTAGTTATATGGAGAGAATCGTGGTACTATATTTTCTTACTTCTTAAGAAGGATAAGAAAGAAATATATATATTGACTGTTTCACAGTTCAGATTTGACATTCGACATTTAGAAGGCAAGTAATTGAAACTGCTATTACCCTGCCAAACACAGTTCGTGAGCTACTGTTATGGGTCTTCATAGATGTTAGAGAGATGACATTTTCATAAATTTCACTATCATTCTGTTGAAAGTGGTGTCTCCTGGTAAATGTGCTCCAATACTCTCATAAAGTGTTTAAAGCACATTAATTTCTTTCTTGTCCTAATACTTACCTATTGTATCTTGATTAAGCATACAACTATCTCAGCAGCAATTAACGTGCATATGCACACTTGTTTTAATGACACTGATTTTATCTTAGTTATCGTTTATAAGATGCAAAGAAAATTCCTGTATAATTTAAAAAACATAAATATACCTGAAAGAATCATACATACGTATACATAAAATACATAAGTAGTTTCCCTTTTATAATTTACTTAGTATGAATGCTTGCATTTGAAAAAGAAGACTATGTTTTACTGTATTATTTCACTCCAGATAGCATAGTCTTGGGAAGATAAATCTTGCATACTCAAATCAGAAGCTCAGGGTATAGAAGGAATAATCTCCAAAGACATGGTCTCTGTAAACCCTAAATATTTGATTTGTCATTAGTAACAATCAATTGTGAAGTATTTTCTGGCAGAAAGAATGCTTAAGTTTTCATTTTATTTTATCAACATCTTTCCTCTAGTCTAGACTTGTAACAATACCAAAATTAAAAAGTGGACAGGCTATTAGGAAACCTGTCATGATTTAGGCAAATTTTTAATGTGGCACAAAGATTCAAACCCATCTTTTATAATCAAATAAACATATTGTTTCTCTTCTTCCTTTTTTCAAATAGAACTCAAATCCAGCTGATAATTAAACAAATTTTGGAAAATGGTTTGTTGCTGCTGTGAGATTCCTGTCATAAGTATTGCTAAAAACGTTTAGTTTGTCTTCATTATTGACAATCTCATTTTATAACCAATCAGTATAATGTTTGTGCCAGTTTGCATTAATTTACTGTAATCTAAGTATTTGAAATATTATTAGGAAAAAAAACATTTATTGACTTTTCAGCATATTCACATTGTACTATGTATTTATTTTCAAAGAAAACAGCTTCCCCAGACAAGAGTTTGTGTGGAGAAATAATCATAATATATATTTCACATTATCTGTCTTGCTGACTGGCAGATTGTTTCATTGAAAATAAACATATTTTTATTGTTTTATATTTCCCCAAAATCACTTTTTATATCTATCAGAAAAATTTTGGTAGAACAATATAGTGTAGGAACAGAGAAAAAGAAAATGGAAGGGAGAGGAAGAGGATAGAAAAGAAAATGTTTTGGTAATGAGATACTATTGGAAAAAAATTTCTTTTGTAGTTTTAAAGATTATTGAGGATGAAGATATTTTATTATCCACAAATACTGTAGTAATTTCTTTATGTACTTACCTTCAATACTTCAAGTGACATGTATCAAGTCATTAATTTTTTTATGTTATTAGCCACCATCATTGCCCAGCCATAACATCTCCATAGCTGGAGAATTATATCTAATATATATATAAAGTTTAAAATGCACTATTTTTCTCTTTCACATTTTTGATGAATCTTTTATGTGACTAATTCATGATGTCTTGAACATGTTCATGTTTTCATGACAACTACAAACTGAAGCTTGGATTGCATGTAACTCTAAAATAGGAAGTGGTTAATAGTGCTTGCTGCTTAAGCATGGTATCTCTGGTCCTTCCCAGAACCAACCTAAAAAGCTGGGCATGGTCATGCACTTCTACAACTCTAGTACAGATAGGGGAGAATCACCGGGACTCGTAGTTGAGGCACAGTGCTTGTCTCAAGGAAAGAAATACCTGGAAGAAAAGGACAGCAGATGTTTTCCTTCGGCTTCTGTAGGCATATTCATACATGATATATCATAAACACCACAAACACCAAACCACACATATACTGTATACAGAGAGAGAGATAGAGAAAGAGACTCCAATTAGAAGAATTAAGTATTGTCAATTAGAAAATTCCCTACCAAATTTATCACCAAGTGTTGTATGTTGTTTATCATCTGCACATAACAGGAAGCCATCTTGAGGTAAAGAGGTTTTAGCTCCATAGCTATGGCAACTTTGGAACAGAACAATACTGTGTTACAAGGTCTGTAGTATCCAATGGTTATGGAACTATTGGCAACTCCTCTAGTAGAAGAAAGGAGGGTCACAGAATCCAGACCTGGAATTCCAGCAATTGTTTCCACTTGTCCTCCCCCCCCTTAGCTATAATTGGTCTTGGGGAAAACCTATATTATATAGGAGGTAGAAGATTACAAGTTGGACTGTGTACTATAGCTTCCATGAAGTTGCCATCCAGGATGTAGTAGGACTTTGTGGTGACTCAGCTGCCTTTCTCACCCATGTTCCTATAGGTAATTCTTCATCCATGTTCTGTAAGCAATTCCAATAATCTCCTTGATTCACACAAACTGGTTTTGGTGCAATCACACTTCATTCTGCTGTTCATGCCCTAGATGAGCTGAGTTGATATCTTTTGAGGGGCAATGATTCTCATGACCCCAAGAATATTTAGTCTTAAATACCATACATTGGAAAAACCAATTTACAACTGACAAACATGCTTTTTTTTTTGTTTCTTTTCTCATCAGAAACCATAGTAAAACCACCATAAACCTAAACTGAAGTGTTTATCTCTTTTCTATTTCAGTTTTGACATTTGGATGACCATTTTCAGGTCATGGTTTTCTTTCATTTACAATATTTTTCCATTCATTGTATTTTACATGGTCCAAAAACCATCAACTTAGAGATAGCTGTCCTAGACTCCTTTTCAGTCGTCCTTGAATGTATTATATTTTGCTTATCTGTATGCATTTCTTATTTTATTTTACATGTAAAATATGTGGTCTCCATATGTATATTGTGTGTGTGTGTGCTTGCACATGTCCTGTGTGTACATGTGCAGAGGTCAGAGGAAAATGGAAGGCGTGTTCCTCTATCACTCCTTTGGGTGTTTCCTTAAGACAAAGTTTCTCATTAACTTGGAAAGCTGCTGCTTTCTACATATTGGCTAACAAGCAAGCTCCAGTAATTCTGCAGTCTCTGCTCCTCACAAGACAGGCACACATGTGCATGGCTATGACAAGCTTTTTACATAGGTGCTCTGGAATTGAGCCATCAGAGTAAAGCCAACTCTCAGGCCCTAATGCTTGCATGGTAAGTGCTGTTACTCACTGAGCAATAGCCTCAACACCCCACATTTCTAAATTGATTTTTCTAACTCATCTTCTGAAATGTATGCTTATCACTTAACTTTGGTTATTCTACATTTAATTTCTCAATGGGAAATTTTTTGTGGATGTTGACCAACATATACAATGAAATTGTTTTTGTTAAAACATATTTCTGATGACTAGCATCAATATCACCCAAGAACCTTCTAAGTTATTGAAACTACAGTACAGAATGAAGTAAATAAGATTAAATGATTAGTCTATGTAAAATTTCTTTCAAAAAATTTGAAAAATTTCCCACCATTAGATTGACCAATATATTTCCTATCTAATTTTGTTTTTTACAGGCTAGTGATGCTTTCTATAAGAAGTTATATGGTCACATTATCTTTCATTCTCTTTCCCTGTGTCAATGCAACTATTACTTTCAATATAATTTCCATTTTAGCACAAATTTAGGTAGACTTAAGTTTTTTTTTTATTTTTTATTTATATTATTCTAATTTTACATTCATAATGGTGACTCCATTATCCTCTATGTCCTCCCTCTTCCAAAGGGACCCTAATCAATGGGGAATGTGGGTCATGCATTGTGGGGGTAATCAAGAGTTATGGGGGATAGGCCAAGTCTCTGTGCATAATGACCCAATTTATGGCTCTAACATTCTTTTTGCCCCTCTTCCATGAATTTCCCTGAGCCACATTGGGGTAATTTTAGTTCTACTTCAGTGATGAGGTTTTGGGAGCCTCTGTGTCTCTGGATATCTGGCTTAGTAGGAGTTGGATGTTCTCTGTGTTTATCTCCTTCAGCCTTTTTCTGGTGTTGTGATCCCCAAGAACACTGAACTCTTGCCCTTCCCCCACATTACTCTATGGTTTCAGCTGGGGCCCTGGTGATGTGTGATTGGCTGATCCTCCCTTCAGGTTCGTTTTCCACATGAAAAAGATAAGCAAATTCTCCAACGGAGAGAGCAGTTAGTACTAGATAGATGGGATGGCCATAGATATCTTGGAGGGAATTTTATATGTGTAGGCCCTCTTCTAGCCCACATTGGGTAGTATATTGATTAGAGACTGTGCTCATTTTTTGTACATGGTTTTGACTCATTTCCCAGTTCCAGCAATGAGTTCCAGTCCACTGAGTGGATCAGTTAGCCAAATCAAGAGCAGTTGGTTGCCCACCATGGCTTTGTGTGCCACTACTGCACTTATTTGAGCATTACATCAGGTTGTTTCCTACTGGGTATCTTAGACTTCAAGTAGTTTGGACCAATGTCGACCATTTTCCCCCAGTTGCTCATGTAGCACTTAAGTTTTATATACAGGTGCTTAAGAATAAATAGTCCAAGCTACTTGGCAAACCCAAGCTGGAGGATCATTTGATCCCATAATTTATGGTGTTCATTCCTCATTTTCTTCACTTGGGTACCAAATAATCAACACTAAAGAATCCAGAATCTCAGATCCTATGGTATGTACACTGTCTTGAAATTTTAAAAAATCCATAAAATATTTAAAAATATTTTCCTGTGGATAATGAAAATTAAAGAAATCAATATTTGCTTTCCAGGACTCTGCAGTGCAAGAAAAGACAAAATTCTTTCAATATTTTATAATCCTTTTCTCCAACTTTCATAGTAACTTTCAGGCTTGCTGACCTACTAGCCTGGATTCTTAGTTTTGAATGACACTCCAGTGAAGACCAAACAGTTTTGAAATTTGCTTCAGAGATTTGCTTGAAATTTTGACCAAGGCTTCTGGACAGATATTTCCTTGATGCAAGTTAGTGCTACCCAAGTTGGTGGTTAATATCTTGTGGCTGTTATGCACATATGTAGTGCCTGGATTTTATCTAATGATATCCAAGAGGAAATGGTTTTTAATTTTTGTTGACACAATATAATCCTCAGCATATTTTTCTCATTATTTTAATTTTTTAACCTTTGAGGATAGGTAAGAATTTTTGTTACTAAAAACATGAAGAAAAAACACCTAATGAAACTTGCAAAAATGTATATATTTCTTTAGATCAGCAAGTTTGGTAATGAGTAAAGTAAGAAATTGCATTTCTATTATCTAGTCTCTCACTTCTACCATTTTAGTGTCCACAATACCTAGTAATTTTAGAAGATTCTAAATGCTTAGAAGAAGCATTAGAGAGATAAAAATAAAAATCATGACTTAAATGGGTTCAACCCCATCATAGAGGACTGAAATATATTACATTTGAGGTAGGAAATATGTTTTAACCAAACACAGATGGCCTCTGATTTGAAGCAAAACATAAAATAAATCAATACTTAGATACAGATGATCTATCATTGATTAACCATAAAGAATAGATTCTAAGAATCAAGGTATAGCAACTACTCTGAATGCTTCAAAGAGAAGCGGAGATCTTAAGAGCTGTCTAAAATATCAACGTGGTACAATTATAGTTTGATATTTTAGAATTTCATATGCACAGTATATTGTGTAAATAGCAAATGCAATGATATGACAAAGACTTATTGAGTCAGATAAAAATGAGTGGTATGAACATAGTTTTAAGGAAAATAAATAAGATAAAATATCATCTCAATCTTTAAAAATTGGTTCTGATCTTCTTCTCCCACATAACTGATGGTTATAAGGCAAAACCCACATTACCCATGGGGGGAGGACAGGGAGAATGCTAATACCATCACGGCTGTATATATACTATATACATAACTAATAAAAAAATATTTCAACCTACTAAGAGATGACTTTGGTGCCAATGCCTAAAGTGGTAAGGATCCACCATTTTTCTTAAGTGAAAACACTGGAGAGGGATCCCTCTAAAATCCATATAAGTATGAATTTGGTCTTAAACTAATTCTATTATTAAATTGGAAATTTAAAAATGCTCTTAGGTTTGTCTCTGTGGCTTTATTCATGAGGGGACATCTCCTACCTCCTCACTAGTTTTACCATGAAAGAAATGGAAATTAAAAAAATCTTTTTCTATTACCTAAAATGAATAAGAAAGATGAATTGATATTTAATATAAGACTACTTACATCTCACTCTAGACTTCGAGTCCAAACATCGCAAAACTCAAATACTTATCTTCTTTGCCCTCCCGAAATCATAAAGAAATGGAGGAATTGGAAGGGTATGTTCATATTATTCTAACTCAGAACATAAGCAAGAATGGGTAAGTGTATACTTCTGATATACAGAATAACAAATCACAGGTAATTTTAACTTAATTGAAGAAAGCTCAGTTACTTTTATGTGAGACTACATATGGAGAGAGAAAATAGGTATTGTGCCTACAATTACCTAAATTCCACTTGTTAGAGATCTATGTATGAAGCTAACAAATAGCAAACAAATCTTTTCAGACACTATTTCTTTTGAACCCAGAATGGAGAAAATAATGTTATAGTAGGAGAAATAGTAGCCTAGGAATCAGGACATTCAGATTATTTTCTCAGAAAGGACTGGAAGAACATGAACAAACTAATGTTAGACATGTAAAAAAATAAACACATTCATGGACAACTGAGCAAACAGGGATAGCAAACAAGCCAGCCATTTGCTAATGGTGTCATTATTCCTTTGAGGAAACAGTGAAGACTTTGCCAGTTGTCACTGACATTTGTCTATATTTATCTTCCAAGACCTTTGCCAAAATTTGATAAAATACATCTAAAGTCACTTTACATAAATAAATTAAGTATGAAGATGACCCCTGGGTATTGGGAAGGAAAAATCTAAGAGAAAAAAAAAAAGCAAGTTTTCTATTGAGTACAAATATTTTAAATCAAGTTTTGTTTCAAATATCTTCAAAGCTTCCTCTATTACTTACTCTTAAGAAACTCCAGTTGATACTGTGCTAACTCTTGCTTTAAAAAACTATAGGGGTTTATGAACACATTTATAACAAGCTTTGCCATTAGACTACCTTTTACTAGAGCAATTGGTCATTTTGCCCTATTATTTCCAAGGGACTTTTTTTTTTTGAACTGTAAAATCAAATCATTAGCTGAAAAATGAAACAAGCAACATGGTGCTTTTCAGTAAGTCATTAGCCTCAATTTATCAGATACTCACTTTCCCTCTTTAAAAAACTATTACCTTGGGGTTGAAGAGATAGCTCAGCAGTTAAAGGCAATTACTTGCAAAAAACCCCTGAACTGGGTAAAATTCCTCAATACATACATGGTGGAACATGCATTTGGAATTCGTTTATAGCAGCAAGAGATCCTTGTGTGCCTGTTCTCTCCCTCCCTCTCTCTCTCTCTCTCTCTCTCTCTCTCTCTCTCTCCCTCCCTTAAAATTAAATAAATGAAAATATTTTACATAACTATTATCTAATATAAACCTAATTTTCCACATCAGGTTAATCACATGACATATCTTCTTTTCCCCATGTATTTGAAAATTGTTCCTTCATTATAATGTGATTTTTGTCCTCCCAAAGAAGGAATCAGGCAGAATTTTGTTGTAAACATCAAAAACTATGAGCATAATTAGATATGGGAAAAATTATATGTACTTTAAAAGACTCACTTAAATAAAAATGTAGAGCTGGGACTTGCAAAATGTGCATAAGAACTCAGGCCCCACTTAGAACTCTAATGAGAGATAATGCTGCTCCCAGAAGCCAACACTTATTCATTAAATGAAAATAATACTGTCAGGTATGGGATAGCTCTCTTTGAGTTCTTGGTCAATGACCTTCAAATCAATGCAACCCAGCGACTGCTATTGTTATCCACTAGAACTTAACAATAAGACCCTATTGCTGAATAATACTAACTTTCTGGTTGCAGAGTATAGAAAAATCAAGCTGACACTCAATTAGAAGCTGCCTTCCAACCATTTAATTCTCATAATGCCAGAATTTGCTGTGCAGGCTGCTGGGGAAGAAAAGTCATCATTTTTCCCAGATGTCGACCCTGAGAGCTACAGTACCAAAGGGCCAGGCAAGAGATTCCCCCCTGGTGCCTTAGTGGCATGACTGCGATGAAGGTAACTGATGACTTTCTGATTGGATTTGAGATCTACTCTACAAGGGAGAATTCATGCCTGATTACTTTATTCCAGGTCAAAAGTCCCAGAATGGGGACACTATAGGCCCTGGGGGAGCACCTAATTCTGTTGTTTTGTTAATCAGATATGGTGTTAATCTAATTTCTAAATATGTATGTTTATACTCAGTGATTGGCACTGCTCTCAGACTTGGGCAGTAAAAAAGCTTGTTTTTTGCTGTTGACTGTGGCTACTGCAGTATCTAATAACTGGTTAATGTGTTGAAAATAAGTTTTGGCTGAGTACTCAGCCCTATATGTTAGATCGATGTTATCCTTCCCCAAGGCTCAGAGAACATCACAGAAGTGGTTCAGAGAGAACATAAAAGCTGATAGGTGGGGAGGAAGGTTATAAAATACTCTCTCCTGGATACAGCATGGCCATTGCACTCATGAACTCTTTGCAGCAATAGCTACCTGCAGGAGATAATCCCAGTCACCATCCCATCTTGGATAGGGGAGGACTTTTGAGCTCTCCACCCCAGTGGTTGCTGGGAAAGGGAGAGTCATTTTTTTCAATGATTATCCACTTATGCATGTGGGGAAGAAAGAGGTTCAGTGGGAGTAGAAAGACAAGGGAGGGTAATGGGTAATAGTATATATATACAATCAAATTTAGATGTTTGTTATGGAAGAGGGAGTAGAAAGAATATAGCCACAGGGTGGGAAGTCATACTGTGAGGCGCTGTTCTCTCTAAAGAGACTGACTGGACTCCATAGTAATTCCTGAAACCCCCATGGAGGAGGACTCTTAGTGAAACAGGGATATGGGAAAGGGAACAAAAGAGGTAGCTCATTGGAAATAAGAGCAATTTGCAATATGTTCATATATTAAAATTCCCAATAAAATATTTAAATGTGAAAAATTTATATGCTTATATATATGAAATTATCAAAGAATAAAAATATTAAATATAAACAAGCAATATATAAAATTATAAATAAAATATAAAATACGATTAAGCAAATAATGAAGTGAAAATTTAAAATTGCACAAATGAGATGATCATGGAAGTTATTTGCAGTTTTTATAATTTTGCATATCTTAAAATTAAAATAATAAAATTTGCAAAACATTCTTCAGTTAGTCATAAAGTTACTACACCATCACTGTGCCAAGCCTTGGCTTAAAAGCAACCATAAAATGAATACTTGTTTGCATAGCTTGATTTGAGTTATTAAATATTTCCTGATCCTCAATTGAAATTCAGACAAACTATATTAGTCTTTAAGTTTCCTGAGTCACTGTGTGAAAATGACTTAGGGAAGTATAATATGCTTCTTGTACCACATTAACAAGGAGAAATTTATCCCATTAACGCTGAAATATGCATTTATTAGGCAGTCTTGTGCCTGGGGTAGGCAAGTACATTTTATGAAAGTACAGACTGTGGAGAATGGTCATAAGGACAAAAAAAAATAAAAAAAATTAAAAAAGAACTAGACAAGTTAAGCTCCATGGACAGCAGATGTGGAGGAGAAATAAATTTAGTGACTAATGGGCCCTTTGATGTTTTACCTGAAAATTACTACAAGTGACATGCTCATTGCAACAGTTTCTACTAGTGCAGGAGCATGTTAAAGAATGGAATTCTCAAAGTTTTCTTCCACTACCTAATTGTATACCTCAGGAGTGCTTGCCATCTTTTACACTTCAGAGGGTATATTCGGGTGGCAGGCTTTATACATCCACAGACAGAGAATCCTAATAAGAAAAGACCCGTGCACTTACACAGTGACATATACTAGACAATTTTTTTCTCTTTTTGTCTGGAGTGTGAAAGCTAAAATGATGAAATTTCATAAATCTAGTATTTAACATTTTTATTTATAGATAGAGTTAAATAGAACTAAATACTCTTATGAATGTCTTCAATGTATGGTTACTCAATTAACTAGGGGCATGAGCATAACTTGTATGTAGCTGTGTCATCTTTTCAGTGTTGGCAGTGACATTGCTTTAGAAATATCCTGAAGATTAAATACTTGCCTCTGAATTATTAAAACCACCACGGAAAGTATTCTAAAAAAAGAATAAGAGGAGGACTATTGCAGCAGCTTTTCATGGTGGCTGTTGAGAGATAACATTTAAAAGGAGCAAAAGCTTTGTGAGTAAGTAGGAAATACAGATATAGAAGATAAAACAATACTTCGTTAGCTACACATAATTATACTTTCGGTTGCCTGTAGAAACAGCTCTCAACATATTAAGCAATCGTATGCAATTTAATTGAATTTTGTATTACACGTCTCCTTTAATCTTTACCAAATAATTAACTGGTTGCTTATATTGCACCACGCAAAGAAATGTCTGCATTTAAATTAAAATGTTGCAGAAGTTCACATAAGTTTCTAACATGCTATAGAATATAAAAACTAAAACAGCGAGTAAAAGTGAAAGTAGCATAAAATATGCCTATGTTAATTTATGAGGCAAAAATTTTATTTTATTAAAATTGACTGAAGTATGTAATTTATTTACTTAATGAGAGAGAGAGAAAGAGACAGAAAGAATCAGCACACCAGGGCATCTAATCACTGTGAACGAACTCCAGGTGCATGTGCCTCCATGTGCATTTGGCTTACATGAGTTCTTGGAAATCAAACCTGGATCCTAAGTACCTTAGCTGCTAAACCATATCTCCAGGTCATATTTTATATTTATGTATTTATTTATTTGAGAGAGAGAATGAGAGTACACTATTTATTTTGGTACTTAACAGATTATGTACATGGTCTTAAATTTAAATTTCTGAATACGTGAAAAATCAAGCACATATGGAAAACATTTAACATTTACAATAAAGTATAAGATAAACTTATGAACTGTGTTAAATATTAATGGTCCCCAGATAGCCACAAAACTGTATGTGTGAGTGTGCTCATAGTGTCTCAAGTGGCTATTAAATTTCTCTCTTGTTTCCTTCAGAGGCACCTAATGGAAAATGGCATATATTTCCCATAATTTCTAATGTAATGGGTGCTCTTGGTCATGTTTAAATAAAATAACCATCACTAAACAATTTAAAAATGAAAATTTGATATTGCCACTCTGTGCCTTAAAATAGATGAAAATCCAATTATCACTAAAACACAACAAATTCCTGTGTATAAATCAAACATCAGGGAATTCATTCAGTGCTTTACAAGCAATTTAAAGCAATATGTTGCCTTTGGGAAAGAGAAAGAACAACATGAAGGCAACTTAAGGAAAAACAACCCCAAACTTAATACCCCCAAACAAAAATAGCAATGTTTGAATGGACTTGCATTTGCCCTTGACAACATTGATAAGTCTGAAAAATATCTCTTTGTAATATATAAATCAAAAACATGTTCCTGAGATTATGTGTACTTCTGTGCTTCTTTTCACTCAGCTCAATAATAAATGACTACTGAATCTGCCTTAGAAGTCACTGAGATGATACTAACAGTTGGGCTGCAACAGCTCTTTTTTATTTATTAATTGTGGACATACTTAGTATGGATACACCATGTGTTGGTATCGTTCTTTCCCTCATCCCTGCCCCCATATCACTGGGGACCTTCCTCAGTGGGATTACAGGTTTTCCCATTGGGGTTGTGGGAGCAGCAGCCAGTTATTTTTGTGGGGAGGGAATGCCTCTGGGCATGATGTCCCAACTTGTGGCTCTAACAGTCTTTCTGAGCCATCTTCAGCAAAATTCCCTGAGCCAGGTTGGGTATGTTTTAAGTCTGTTTAGTGATGGGCTTTTCCGAGCCTCTGGATCTCTGCTTTGGTAGGTGTTGAGTGTCCTCAGTATCTGTCTCCTTCACCCTGGCACTGATTGTCAGGCTCACCAAGGAAGCTGCACTCTTGCTCATCTCCCCAATTCTGGTATGGTTTCAGCTAGGGCTTGGCTGAAATGGAAGGGGTAGTTTATCTCTTTGGGTCTCAATACCTTCTGGATAAAAAAAAAAAAAAAAGCATATTCTCCAATGGATAGTGATGTCAGCATAGATTAAATGGGATAAGAGTTTGACTATGTAACCCCTCTTTTATCTAAACACTAGTGAGAGCTTGACACTGGAGAACATAGTAATTGTCTCCATAGGATTATGATCTGGTTCCCAATTCCAGATATGGGCTACTTTACATTGAGTGGATCTATTAGCCAATCAGAAAGCTATTGGTTACCCACCAAGGCTTTGTGCCACTATTGAACTTTTGTGTCCATCTTGTCAGGGTGTTTGAGTCTGAGTAGCTTAGATCAGTGATTCCTTGAACAGTTGTTGACCACTTTCCTCCCTTAGCTCATGCAGCACTACACAGGCTAACTGTCTGAGGGTCTGGCTCTCTTCCAGATTCCAGCCAGGTCTCTGCGTTTGGTGCCAGCAACATATGGTGTCTTCAGCAGTAGGATCTTACCATTTACCTCAGGTGTATAATCAAGTGCTTTGATAGGACCCTGTCTTGATTTGGTGACCTTGTAGGTCTCTGATCAACAGCTCATTATGGGTGGTAACTGCATTCTGGTACTGGTAGTTACAGGCCAGAGCCAAAATAAGAACTTCTCAGACCCTTTATTTTAGGTGCTCCCCCCATGTTCCTATTGAGGTTTCTACTTTTTAGTCTATTTTCAAGGATAAGTATTTCTATGTTACCAGTTCATTTTGGGTTCAGTTTTGTGTTTTTACCCCTTCTGTTCCCCTCCCTCAAATCTCTTCCATCCCTACAGTCTAGGCCTCGAGTTGCCCAGCAGGTCTGTCAGCAACTCATGCTGATCCAGATTAGGAACTGCAGATGAGTGAGACCATGTGATCATCTTTCTGTGATTGTGTGAGGGTGCTGAGTATGATCTGTTCCAAGACTATCTTCTTTTCTACAAACATTATTTTATCATTTTTTCTTACTGCTGAGTAGAATTCCATCATGTAAATGGACCATAATTTTGTCAACCATTCATCCAATGATGGACACCTGGATTAATTCCAGTTCTTAGCTATTATGAATTGAGCAGCTATAAACACGGTTGAGCAAATATCTCTGTAGTGAAGCATGGATCATTTAGGACAAATGCCCAGTAAGGGAATAACTGGGTCTATTGGCAGCTCTATATTCATCCTTTTCAGAAATATCCATTTTGATTTCCATAATGGTTCTGTAAGCTTACAATCACACCAACAATGAATGAGGGTTCTTATTTCTTCTCATTCTCACCAAATTTGTTGTCATTTGATTTTTTTAATGATTGCCATCCTTACTGAAGTGAAATCTCATGGTTGTTTTAATTTGCATTTCCCTGATGGGTAGGGATGTTGACAGTGAACATTTTATATATTAAGGTATGCTTTATCAAGAGTGTTGCTTGAGCCGGGCGTGGTGGCGCACGCCTTTAATCCCAGCACTTTTCATATGAGACTTAGTTAATTCCAGGTCAGCCTGGGCTTTATCAAGTGTTGCTTGTTTGCCTTTTTAAGAAAGCACATATTATCAAGCATTTAGAAATGCTTCCTATTTGTGTCTCTAAATAGTCTGTTTGACTCAGCAAATTCTACAATTCAGTGCTGCAGTTATTACTTTAACCCATTTTCTGAAAGGACTAAGTATATGAATGTTGACTCACAAGGGCTATGTTTGTGTACATATTAAATTTAATTATGTCTGCTGTCCAAGAACTAGATGAAAATTAAACATGAACTGCACCTCTGACTAACCCACTGTCCCAAATATACAAGAGCCTATATTATCTTCATGGGAAAAAATCCAAGTGATATTGAAAAATGTTCAGCATGAATGAATTTTATATTTTATTTCAGAGAGGTTCTAATAAAATGAGTATACATAAGATGCAGAAAAGTACACATGATCCATTCTATTAATGTGTAGACTAGCTACATCTTGATTTACAATTGGAGAGTTTACACACGTCTTACACATATTCTCTGCTATATGCAATCCATGTTCACTTTTGAGAGTTTACACAAGACATACTGTAGCAGAAAATGAAACTCCCAGCTGAAAATATTTACCATTGTTTTCTAAAAAGACTAAATTAACATCATGCTCTGGATAAGTCTAGTTTGATTGGAGAGAGTCGAGGCTGCCTGGAACTTCTACAAAGTGTTAAATTAAAAACAAAACTTTTGAACTGAAGATACTAGATAGATAACCCATTGTTAGTGGTTTCATAGCATTCCAAGTGCCTTTCAGTGACAAAAATGAGCAATTCAATAGTAGTATAATCCACAAAGATGGTGTTATTTTTTTTTTTTCTTTTCACAGTACTTAAACAACTGAAAGCAAATCAACAGTTTGGTTTGTACTCTAAAAGGTTCAAAAAACAATTAAGAGGCCTTTTAAGGTTAAGGAAGTTTATTTCTTCAGGTATTTATTTAAGTGTGGACAAATGGAAGATTTTAGTTTTAAAAATTGTAATTATGGTTTAGTTCCTCTTGCAATGAAATGGTATCCTTCTTAAGTAAAAATAATGATACATACACATGTGAATATGTACACAGTTCCTTATTAATTCTAGAGATAAAGGATTTTTTTCTCTTAATTAGAATATAAAAATACTTTCCTTTTTTTTTGGAGAGAGAGAGAGAGGGAGGGAGAGGAAGACAGAGATGGACACACCAGCAGTGTCTCAGCTGGGGAAAATTAAATCCAGATGCGTGCGCCTCCTTGTGGTCAAATGCGGCATTGCGCCCTGCGTCACTTTGCATCTGGCTAAACGTAGGACCTGGAGATTGGAACCGCTGGAGAGTGGAACTGCTGGAGAGTGGAACCGCTGGAGAGTGGAACTGCTGGAGAGTGGAACCGGTGTTCTTAGGCTTAGGAGGCAGGCGCCTTAACCGCTAAGCCATCTCTCCAGCCCTAAAAATACTTTCTTTTAACATGTGATCATCTTGAAAAAATAGCTAATTTCTGCAGTTTAATATACAGCAAATTTTTTTGTAATTGGAAAATTTCAAAATTTCAGTCATCTATTTTAAAGGCAGCATTGAGATATGTGATGATGTCTCATGATGTAATAAAAGCGATTAGTACTATCTCATCAATCAGTAATTGTTACTATGTTCTTGGAAGTTTCACACTCTTCTTTTCCAGTTATTTTGAAATTTTACAGTATTTTTTCTTGTTACCCAGCTAGAAGAACAAAACTAATTCTTCCTATTTTATTGCATTTTGGTGAGAAACACTGAAATTTTGATATCACATAAATTTCACTTTGGAAATTATGTTTATTCTAAGTTTTCTTTTAGATATTCACACCTGAACCTAATTTTAAAGATCTATTTTTGAAGGGTTTTTTTGTTGTTGTTGTTGTTTGATCTGGATTTTATGACAAGGGGTGAATTAATATAGATCATTAGATTCCAACTCTGGTCTACTTTGAAACTTCTATTTTGATCATGGCTGGCAATATGAGGCTTTCTCTGTATAGAATTATGGTATATTTAATAATCATAAATAAAGTATGTTGAGCAAAAAATTGTTATGTGTTCTGAATGAAAAAAATAAAGTGTTTAAGGAATTCATTAACACTATTTAAGGCAGATGATAATGGATTGAAAAATATATGAACAACCAGAATCCAATGACAAATCTGATCCCTAAATCTAAAAACAGCAGAGTGACATATATATATGTTATAAAAATCCCAAAGTCTATTAAACAGAGCAGAGAAAATATGTGCATTAAATAATTAAATAATTATGCCTGCTGTGGCATATATTTTTCCATTGTAGCTATAATTGACTTTACCATTTTTCTTAAATTTCTGTGTCCCATCCCCCCAAATATCTTTTCCATGTGCTGAAAATAAACACCTTTGACTCTGGTTTTCATGCTGGAGATTTTTCCTTACATCATGGTGGATCAGTCACAGCTATGACAACAAAGATCATGGTGTCTCAGCAGCATAAATGCAAATAATAATACAATCACTAGATTCATAGTCATTTTCCAAAATTTTCAAACTCCAGAATACTGCCATTAGATTCAAATCCACAAAAGGCTGCCAACTACACACAAGTTAAAAGAAGGAAAATTCAACATTTCAAAATTTCATCTGGTTTTAAAATTAACAACAGCCTTGTCCAGCAATTCTTGTGGTACATTTTGAAAACAGTCCTGGATAGTTGCATTTGACTTGTTTTAAAGAACAGTTTTCACTAAAATCATAATCAATGAATGTCTTAATCATCAAAATGACTTTTTGTTATTTGACTTTCAAGATTGTATCTACCGTGGAATTTTCTATTGTTAAAGAAGCTGAGCAGACTTATTAAAATGTCACATCATCTAGTTACTATTAATATACCAATGACAGTTTTTATTCAGTTTAGACAAGTGTACTACTGAATTTTCAAAAATTAACAATACAAAATAAAGATTGAGGAACATGTAGGAAAGCTACTAAGTTTGTAACATTTCTATAACCTTAATAATATCTGAAGAGAAAAGGATTATTAAAATCCCTTTTACAAATGAAAACTCCCATCTAAAACTAGGAAGCTCCCTTTGAAAAGAAAATTCCTAAAGCTGCATTAATTTGAAATTCTGTAGAAAATCAACATTATTTGAGAAGACTATGCTGCTTGTACTGGAAAAGAAAAAGCAAAATGGGGAGAAATAGCCAAATCCACAAAACACACTCAAAATATACAAAGCCACAGAGATCACAGACACTTGTTCTTAGTGGTGCAGTACAAAATAAATTAAGCCAAAGGGAATGTTTAGCATACATTAAAATAATAAACTCATGTAACAATATTGGCGGCCTCAAAAAAAAGCAGCTTTCCTCAGTCTCCTTAATCTACCTTTACAATTTAACCATCAGCTCTGTGTACCCTAGAGTAGTAATTTTGTTTTGATATTTAAATGCTGCCTAAATATTGCTCAATCCATTTATGAAAGTAAATAAACTTAGCATAATTCTAGTTCGTTTAACCTCAATTCATTTTCAGAAAAAGTTCAGTGTATTTTGTTGCTGATGTTGGTTGGTGGGTTTTGCATTTTAGATACAAAGTCATTTTCTATTGGCCCTGGCTGATTTTGAACTTAGACCTGTCCAGTGTTCTGGCTTTACAGGCTCTCATCACTGTATCCAGTGAAAGCACTGCATTTTAGTTTTTTATATCAATCTCAATTTATAATAACTTATTCTAGAAATATTTAAATATATCAGTCCTGATAATTTTATCATTAATTTGTCATAAAGTTAGTTACTCAACCAATGTCTAATGGACACTTATTATGGGCCAGGCATTGTTATTAGTGCTGGAGCTCCAAAACTAGGCAAAAGTTTTGAAAAATAAAAGCTAGACTCAATGAAATTTATATTCTAGCCATACTTGTCTTTATTCTTTCATGTTATTGATTTATAATTGGTAAAGCATGAACTCATACTTTTATGTGGTATAACTTGATATTTTAATACATGTATACATGGCACTGATTAATAAATCTTTTAAATGTATACACCACGTGGCTTTCCAATTTGTACTAAAATATTTTACTAGCATATATTAATTATGCATAGCAATATGTTTCAGAAAGACATTTTCATTGAAGTCTATCATGTATTTGGACCATATTCATACTCCTTATTGACATCTTCTATGACATCAATTTTCTTCACCTTATCCACTCTTGCTAATACTCTCAAACTTTTCCCACATAACATCACTTTTACCTTTATTCCATAGGGACATCATACATATAAACTATACTTATGTATATTATGCACATCTTTGGATAATCTTTATTATAATAAAGGATTAATATATGCAAGAAAATATAATATTTGTTTTTATGTCTTCTTTTACTTAATATGGTATTCTCCAGTTTTTTTTTTTTTCCATTTTCTTGTGAATGACAGTATTCTTTATAGTTGAATAAATGCCACATTTTATTTATCTGTTCACTGTTGATGGACAACTAGGGCAATTCTATATTGTGACTATCATAAATAATGCTGAAACATGGTTATGTATGTTATCTCTATGATATGTTAACACTCCAAATTGTACACTGGGTCTGAAGCTTTAAACCCGGGATCCACATATGAGGGAAACACATGACATTTTCTTATTTAGCCTAAGGTTCTCACTCAATATAATTTTTTCTAGTTCTATTTTCCTGAAAATTTTATAATTTCTTTTTATTTACTCCTGAATAAATTCCATGGTTCATGTGTACTGAGGTTTTATTATTATTTTTATTAGTTATTGGACATGGAGGATGGTTCAATTTTTCTAGCTGTTGTGAATAGATCATTAATGAATGTAGATATGCAAGTATCCCTGGAATAGACAGCAGAGCTCTTTGGGTATAAGCCTAGAAGTGGTATAGCTGGGTCTAACAGCTCTATTTTTAGATTTTTGAGGAACCTCACCACTGAGTTCCATAGTGGCTGTACTAGTTTACATGTCCACCAGTAGTGGATAAAATTTCCTTTGTTTCCACAGCATCAATAGCATTTAGTGCCATGTTTTCTTGATAATTTTCATTATGACTGGAGTGAGATGGAATCTCAATGTAGTTTTAATCTGTACTTCTCTGAACACTCTTAAAATATCTAATGGTCACTTGTATTTCTTCTATTGAAAACACTCTGTTCAGTTCCATAGTCCATTTTAATTAATTAATTAATTAATTAATTAATGAGAAAGACAGAAAAGGAGAGAGCAAGAACAGAGTGTACAGAGTATGGGTGTAATAGAACCTCTTGCTGCTACAAATGAAATCTATATTCATGCCACACTTTGTGTATCCAGCTTTACATAGGAGTGCAAATCTTGAGAATGTCTTAGTGCAGCCAGATAATCATAGCTCACTTCTATTGCCAAGGGTTCCCTAAACTGAGTTGATTATTTTTCTTTTTTTCATTTCTCCTTAATCCTGGAAAGTCCCTTCTTTTTCATTCACAGTAAATGTCATTACAGCTTGCTTCCCTGAGACAAAGCATATAAAAGAGATTTTGTTGATCTTTCCCTGGACCCTCATGCTCAATTTGTCCCTGCTCACTTCTCTGCTAGATAATCCAAATTGAAAAGCTAACAAGATTAATATTTTTCATCTTAAAAAAAAAAAAAAAAAAAAAAAAAAAAACTTCACTTGAGAAAAGTAGCCATGTGGAACTTGTCTCACTGGCAGAATCATCTCTGAGTACTCTTGGGCCTGGAAGTTTTCCTCATGAAGAGATAAAGAGCCCTCCCAGTCTACACTGAGTGTATGGAATGTCTGCCCCCAGTCCAGGCTTGGCTTGTACTTTTCATTCTGCTTAATTATGTTTCATCAGTCAGCCTGCCAACCCCACTAATACTTCAGATTCCAAAGGGAAGGGGAGGAACTGTTTTCTTTTTTGGTATTTATTTTCATTAGAATTTGATGAATTAGGTTTCATATGGTGTTTTCTAACATTTTCTTCTTTCTCTTCATCCTTCTCCCATTTCCTCTCTTCTCTTATGCCCTCCAACTTGGCCTCCTTTCTGCTTTTATATTATGTGTTTTCTTTGTCATTTTACTTCTCATCACCTGCTATTAACTCTCTCATGGTCTCCTATCTCATAGCATAGCCATCCTCAGTCTCACACCTCTTTACTTGCATATACACAAACACTAAGAGTTAAGAGCCACATACAAATGAAAACATATGATTTTCGTCTTTCTGGGCTTGGGTTGCCTCACTTAGTATAATTCTTTATAATTCCATGTATTTCCCTACAAATTTTATAATTTAATTAATTTGTCATTACAACTGAGTAATCTCCCTTTTATATATGTACCACATTTAAACAATGCAGCCATCAGTTGATGGGCATTTAGGTTGATTCTATTGCCTAGCTATTGTGAATTGAACAACAATGGCCATGGATGTGACCCAGCTCTACCAGTTCTGGGCATATAGACTAAGGTGTCCATGTTTTACCAAAGAAACTGGGTCTTTTGACTGCATCATATATTAGAGTATGCACAGATGCACCAATTGCATAGGTTGCAGAGTGGAAATACTTTACACCTTGTGCCAGATATAACATGCTATTTGTTCCCAGCTACATTGACCTCTCCTCACTGTGGTACCTCTCTCCATTTTACCTGTGACCACAATGCATTCTATTCTATTTGGTGGCTCATTCTTAGTCAAATACTATCCCTTGGTTCCAGAATGTAGAGCCACAAACATTTTTGGAAGAATTTTGTCCATGAAATTAAGTACCTTATATATTCCTGTACTCACTTGAGAAGCTTCTTTTAAAAGTCCTTAATATCATTTTATGGAGGAGTGTGGCTCATCAGCGAGGGTAGAGTGGAAAAAAATCTATAAAATTATAGGTTTTGGATCTGTGCAGTGTTCTGATGAATACTAATACAAACAAGTGCAATGTTGAAAATATAGTACATACTATATATATCAAGCATTTAACACATAACATTGTCATTAATTCTTATATCAGCCCTGTAAGTAGAACATTTTTGTTGATTTTATTTTACCAATGTTAAAAACAAGGCCCATGAGATATTATTTACATATAAAGATAACACTCAGATATAAAATGATGGAGCTTGGGTTTCAGCCCTGACCATGTAACATCAGATTTTTTCCCCTATCCATGGGTATAGTTACTCTCAATTGTCAACCTGCGTGGCTCAGTAATCAATTAAGAAAAATCCTATTGGAGGGTAGGATTTAATGAGTGGGAGAACCTTCTGCCAGTGTGAGCAGCATCTTACCATGGTGGCCCACATTCAAGGTGGTCTGAGGGAAAAACAGTCCTGTTTTTGCCTGTCTACCATCACTCCTTGCTAGTGTGTGCATCTACACTGCTCATGCCAATGATGGTTGACATTAAAAACCAGTGTCTTCAATCTTCTAACATGGACTGAAATCTAGTAGCTCTCCAGGAACCCTCAAGGTATTCAGTTCCAGATTGGGACTGCTGAGTCATTGAGCCTCATGGACTGAACAGCTACCATGTTCTCTGACACCCTGGCATGCAGCCAGCCATTTTTGGATTGCTCAACCTGTGCTGGGTAAACCAATCTAATCAATATCCTTGGTGATATATATTCATTCTATCAGCTCTGTTCCTCTACAGAACCCAAATACGGTCATTATCCTGTATTGTGAATGCAGAACAACTTTACCACCTTTCATTGCTCGTGCTAATTTTGGAATTCCTTCAAATTGAGTTGGGCCAAATATAGCTCATCCCTTCCAGCCAGTAAGGTCTCATCATCACTGGCTAAACTAAGAGCTTATTCCATAATTATGATAGAACACTAACTTTGTTTATGGGAAGATCAATGTGCCAATCAAAACTCATGTGATAGAAAAACTTCAGAGCACTTGTCAGTGCTGAACAAGGCCATTATTTAAAATTTTTATAGTATTCTTTCTTTGTCATTCTTGTTCAAACTAAAACTTAATGTTGCTGGTCCAAATGATAAAAGTCCTCAAACTTTCCCACAAACTATTGTTTAAATATGTCAGTGCAAAGATGGTAAGCTGAGTCGGCACATTCAAACTGCCTAATTTTTGTGTATGTACAGATCACTAAGATAACATCTGCAATATGGAAGAAATATTCTATATAAAACAAATCTAAGTTACATAAAAATTAATCTCTTGGTACATACCATTTTTCTGTAAATGAGTTATAATGTTGAACACTTGGATATCCACTTTCTATTCACTTAAATATTGGTTACTGATTATAAAATTAAACATATTTTATTCCAGATAAACATTTATGAAGCAGTTTATAAGTGAAAGCAGCTATCAAAAGCATTCTGCTAACAGGAACTACTAACTTTTGAAGCACATGAATTTTGTTTATAAAATCACTCTTTGGGTGGTCTGAAGCCAGAAACATATCTTTACTCTCTACTTGAAATATACTGGGAAGCTTTGATTTGTTTTGTCACACAATACTTCATTATTTCTATGAAATGAATAAATGTCTTTATACAGAAGTCTTTTGTGAATATTCTTATGGAAAGTTTATTTTACAAAATCTGGTTATGTACAGCACCAAGCTCTCATCTACTGAGAGCAATAGTTTAGAGATGTCTAGTGGCTCAGCAGTTTTATACAAGTGTTCTAGTGTTTAGTGGTAACACTCCAGATAGTCAGCATGACTATGCTAATTTTCATTTTAATGAACACAACTGTAGGTCTTCACAACAACTTTACAGAGTTTTTCTTTAATATTGTGTGAGGAATTTTTTCTCATGAGGTTTCAACCACAATAATGTCTCTGTTTTATGCCTCTAACTAGATTATACTTCAGTATAAAAATGTTGTTTTAAATAGTAGAATATAATTACTAAATATATTCTGGAACAAATATGCTATTTTTGAGAGCTAAAAGAATTTAATTCCCAATATTTCTTTCCACAACCAAAGTGCTTAAATTTGCAATTTGCATTTAGCTCTCCTTGTAAAGAAAATTCTCAGTATATAGTAGTATATAACAAGCACATCCTTCTATGACTTGGCATGACCAAATATTCTGAAACAAAGCAGAAAATCTTGTAAAGTGGACATCATACCAATGAACATATATTTAAAATAAAAGTATTGTTGTGAATCTCCAAATCATAGTGTGGTAGTTTGAATGGATGCCCCCCCAATATATTCAGTGTTTTATTAGTTTATAGTTTGCATCTGAATCCACCTGGCTGGAGGCAGTGTCACTGGGAGGATCTTAAGGTGTGGTGGTGGGTTTGAGATTTCAATCTAAAGATATGCAAAGTGTGCCTAGCTGGAGTTCCTGAGGTGTGCTGTGCTGTCTTTTTTTTTTTTTTTTTTTTAGCTTTTTTTGGCTTTTGGCTTTTGGCTTTTGGCTTTTGTCTTATGGCCTTTCTCTCTGTTTGGTCCTGTGAAATCAGACCAGTTTCCTCTGCCATTATGGAACTTCCCCTGGATCTTTAAGCTTCAATAAATCTCTTCCTCCATAACTCTGCCTGGTGTGGAAGTACATCTCAATGAACCTGAAGCTGTCTGCTACACATAGTCAAGGATTTTATGATTCATGGCACATTTGCATATTATTAAAATATATATTAATGCACTTGAATAAGGGTATGTAGAAGAGCCATGTGACTAGGATCTAAACAGAGCCCAGCTCCCGGGCACAGATGGCAGCAAACACAGGGGAAACCCAAGACTCATTAAAATGACAAGAAGAGAAAGACCAAGGCTTATATATCACACCAGCTAAGGCTCAGGAAATATTGCAGAGGTAACTGTGGAGAGAATATGAGTGCATGTCTCACTACTAGTGAGAGTACAGTTTCCCTGGAGATGGTGGAAAACCAAAGTCTGACGAGAGCTCAAAACTAAGGGAGATGTCAACCATACCCCCACGAGGCTCAGGGAACATTGCAGAAAAGGGAGAAGAAAGAAGGTAAGAACCATTGGGTGGAAAGGGTAGAAAAGGGCACTGTAGAGAGCTGCGAGGTGCCGCGCCTTAAAGATGGCGCTGGCTTCCGCCTTCCGCCTTCCCGATGGCGAGTGCTCTCCTGGATAAACAAGTCCTTATTTGGCTTGGGCCGTGATCTAGGCTTGCTTCCGTATATGTGGACCTATCTGCATTCACCACGTGGCTTACCAGGGTTGGCTGTTCAAAGGCTTCTTAAGCTTTGGGAGGTGCGGCGGGCAGTGAGTCTGTGAGTGAGTGAGTGAGTGAGTGGTGAGTGAGTGAGTGAGTCAGTGAGTCAGTGAGTGAGGCAGTCAGTGAGTCAGTGAGTGAGTGAGTGAGTGAGTGAGTGAGTCAGTCAGTCAGTCAGTCAGTCAGTCAGTCAGAAGATTGTTCAAGGTTCCTGAATAAACTGCTGAAAGAAGAGTCCAAGTGTTGCGTCTTCCTTGCTGGTCGAGGCAGTCGCGACAAATGGTGGCCCGTACGGGGAACTCAGAACTTGCAGGGCAGCTAGCTGGTAAGTTCCAGGTAAGTGGACAAAAAGGGTAAAGGCAAGTTTTCCGGTAGAGAGACGATAAGGTCCCATAGCAAAATGGGCAATACATCTTCCAGTATTAGGGTTAAAAGGCACCACAATAAGGTTTCCTTAGAGGAAACGCAGTGAGAAGATTTCTTAAGAATGATAGCCGGCCAATTAATGTATATTTGTTAAGTGTGTCTTATTAGTGTATAAAAGTTGGTTAACCTCATGTGGTGTATTTGTGTTGTAGTGTGTCTAGTCATATTACATAGGGCAAACGAGAATGATTCAAAAGCAGTTAAAAAAAAATTTTAGAGGAGGTGAGAGAAGAGCACTCGAGTAAAACATCTAAAAAAAAAAGTAAGGTTCCTGAATAAACTGTTGAAAGAAGAGTCCGAAGAGGGACTCAGAACTTTCTGCAGTCAGGGCAGTAGTAAGGAATAAACTGTTGAAAGAAGAGTCCGAAGAGGGACTCAGAACTTTCTGCAGTCAGGGCAATAGTAAGGTTCCTGAATAAACTGTTGAAAGAAAAATCCAAAGAGGGACTCAAAACTTTCTGCAGTCAGGGCAGTGCACTGGTAAGTTCCCAGGTAAGGTGGGAATCCGCGACAAAAGCGGGGATTTTGCTCTTCTCGGTAGAAAAAGAGGGAGCAGGAAAGTTCCCAGGTAAGGTGGGAATCCATGACAAAAGCGGGAATTTTGCTCCTCTCGGTAGAAAAAGAGGGAGCAGGAAGGGTTAGCGATTGTAGCGAACCAAAAGTAAAAGTTTTAAAAGAATTTTTGCAAAATTAGCCATGGGCGCTTCTCACTCGCACCCAATTTTTTGGCTCTGAATGAGCTGCTTCGTTCAAAAAACTTAAAGATAAAGGGAGTACCCTGGAGAGGTTCCTGGAGGAATGTGATGCCATAGCCCCTTGGTTTGCGTGCTCTGGAAGTCTTACAATCCCTTCATGGGAAAAATTTGGGCGAAGATCTTGATTTTGCAGCAGACCAAGGCACGCTTAAGGGCGGGGTAAGATCGATCTGGAGGTTAGTGAGGAACTGCCTCGAGGAAGAAAGGTCGAAATAGGCAAACAATGAAAAAGAAAAACAAAAACAAAGAACAACTTAAGATTCAGAGTCTCACGGATTCTAAAGAAGAGCTGCAGGCTCTCATATAACAAATGAAAAGATCAAAATTATGCTAAGTGCAGACAGTATTGAACTTCGAGGCTTGTCTTATGAGCTTTCTAAGGGAAGGAAAGACTGCAGAGGACTTTGTTGGAACTGGGCTACTGGCATAAGGGATGGCTACGTTCTGCTATCCAGGCCCAGAAAGTTTGATCAAGGTTAAATTTGTAATGGACTGATGTGCTTGACTAAAGATATCGGACTGAGATTTTAAGATTTTAAGTTGGAAAATCTCAAGCAAGGTAAAAGCAGAGGCACTGAGGTTTTAGGTTACTGAAGCTGCTATTGTCAACGCATTAGCAATCTTAAGGAAGGTGGAAGGAAGGTGGCCTGACTTGATTTACATTAAAACAATGGAGAGGATGCCTGAGGAAAGACTGTAAAAATGCAAATTGATGACTGCTGATGGTGGTTGAGTTTTTGCATTGTTTTAGTTTCTCCTTGCTAATGTTGTTAAAAGACCTTGGATTATACTAGGGCTGCAAATTTATCCAGATTTTTGTCTAGTTTTCTATTACAGAATTGGTCGCTTGAATTTGAAGATACCTTAAGAGAACTGAGACTGGCAGTAGTTAATGTGAATTCTACCCGCATGGACCTCTCTTTCACATCTGGATTGTCATCTTGGCTGATCTCCGCTATGAATCATCTGAAGGAATGGGCGGGTTTGGGTGCTCTTTAGCAGGCCTTCTGTTACTGGTCTCCTTGGTTTGCTTGTGGTGTCTGTGTAAAATCAGGGTCATGCAATGACGGGATGCAGCTATGATCATTCAAGCCTTTACTGCCATAGAGGCTGCACAGTCCCCTAAGTCTGGCTGGCTACAACTAAAAGTTAATCTTCTTTCTGCTCAGGTTGCGAGGCTAAGCACTGCACTCTGGGTTAGCCCTAAAAATCCAGAGAAGAGCATGTTTGATTGCATGCGGGTTGATGCCCCAGATCCCGCCTCTGAGAAAAAGGCATCAGGGTTGCAAAAATACGCATCATCAGAGATCAGACCTCTACTCTTACCTGTGGCTTGTTTTAAAACATAAAAGGGGGAACTGTAGAGAGCTGCGAGGTGCCGCGCCTTAAAGATGGCGCTGGCTTCCGCCTTCCGCCTTCCCGATGGCGAGTGCTCTCCTGGATAAACAAGTCCTTATTTGGCTTGGGCCGTGATCTAGGCTTGCTTCCGTATATGTGGACCTATCTGCATTCACCACGTGGCTTACCAGGGTTGGCTGTTCAAAGGCTTCTTAAGCTTTGGGAGGTGCGGCGGGCAGTGAGTCTGTGAGTGAGTGAGTGAGTGAGTGAGTGAGTGAGTGAGTCAGTGAGTCAGTGAGTGAGGCAGTCAGTGAGTCAGTGAGTGAGTGAGTGAGTGAGTGAGTGAGTGAGTCAGTCAGTCAGTCAGTCAGTCAGTCAGAAGATTGTTCAAGGTTCCTGAATAAACTGCTGAAAGAAGAGTCCAAGTGTTAATATAGAAAAAATCACTTGAGTTGAAAATTATATTTACTTTACAAGATGTAAATTATAGGTTACATTACCATAAGTCACTATCAGTTCATTGTTTCAAAGAAGCTCTTGGCATAGCAGTTATAAAAAAATAATAAAATATTTGGTAAAAGGGTTATGCTATGCTGAGTCTCCAATGTGGCTTAAGATTTGGCTTTCTCAAAACCAAAGTGACTGTATCTTATGTTTCATTGCATTTTTATAAGGAATACACTTCATTCACAAAGAGAACCAATGGCCCAATGGTTTATAATAATAGATTTTACAGATTTTAAGAAGAATACAAGGGTTTAAAAAACTGTTCAATTCTATTTTAGTGTTTTGGAACATGAAATAGTACTTTCATGTAGATTAATTACTATCCTATGTTTTTTTTTTAATTTTGTGATTA
The DNA here is from genome assembly GCA_036365145.1 of Orientallactaga sibirica. Taxonomy (NCBI): domain Eukaryota; kingdom Metazoa; phylum Chordata; class Mammalia; order Rodentia; family Dipodidae; genus Orientallactaga; species Orientallactaga sibirica. The sequence goes on along the minus strand of JAEOAD010002325.1, from coordinate 2,697,887 downwards.
AAAGCCTGATTTAAAGTTAAGAATATATCTTATTACTTAGAATCATATTGGATACAATTTTAAAAATTTTCATTAGAACAATTAAATTTCTAGTTCTAGAAATTACCTATAGTCAATCAAATATGTTCAAAACATAGCCTTGTTTGGCAGCATCCTCACAACCAGTCACTTATCAAGTTCAAAATTAATGTATATTTATATTTACTAATTTTCTCCTTATCTTAAATCATTCTGCCTCTTTCTCTTTGAAGCACTGGATTCTTTCTTTGCCTCTTTAATTTCAGACTTTTTCTTGGTTTACTTTTAGTCTCTCTCTTGATAAAAGATCTTTCTGTATTATACCAACAAATTATGGTATTCTCATTTGGTGAAAATAAATGTCTTTAATCCCAGGAAGTCCTCAAGATGTAATGTTTTCTTTCTGTGAGATTCCTTAAAGAATAAGGAATGCTTCCAAACTCATTCACATGGTTCTTTAAACTCTCCCCATCACTTCAACTAAAAAGTACTACGTCACTCCAAGACCACAAGCTAAAATGCCCTGTATCCTTTTGTTAGCCTTCACCTTAGTTGTCTTTGTCTCTTGACTATTTAATGCAGCTAACTTTGTTTGGTTCTGTTAATGTTGTGGAGGTTCCTAACTTCTCTTACCACTTCTTTTCACACTCATGCAATTGTTGCATTCTGTTTTTCTGAAGCTTACTTATTCTATGAAAGTATATATTCTTGGGATTTTATTGTTAGGTGTTTTTAAATTTTTTTAAAGTATTTATTTATTTATTTACTAAAGAGAGAGACAGAGAAAATGGGTATGCCAGGCCTCTAGCCAGTGCAAAAGAACTTCAGACCCATATAACACTTGTGTATCTGGCTGATGTGGGTACTGGGGAATCAAACCCATATCCTTACGCTTTGCAAGCAAGCAACTAAAGCACTAAGCCATCTCTCCAGCCCCTTTGTTAGTTTTCTTCCATGTGCATAACAAAAATAATGAGTTGGCAAACTCCATACCATGCATGATTCAAAAATATGATTTGTTTAGACATTATTCAAATTGGTCATGCAATCTCTAGTTTACCAAAAATCTCATTAACTCTACTTTGTTATTGCTGACCTGTTGGAAGTACTTATTTTAATCAGCAATATCCAATATTTTGTCCTTCAGATTTCTGCCCTAGATACTTAGCTCATATTTTCAACTGTGTGTTACCCATCTCCATTCACATATCAGCATCCACAACTTTCTTTCTAAACATCAATGTTTCTTCTTTCCTTTCAAACATGATATCATATCTAATTTCCTTTATGTATGTTAGTGATGACAATTATATTCAATTTCATATATCTCATTCACTTAGGATTGAAGCATCAAGTCTTATCTGTGATTTCTTCCATACTATAAATAAGTTTTTATATCCTGTTGGTTCTTGTTCATTTTTATTCATACCAATGCTTTCTTTTTACTCCCAGAGCAAGCATAGAGCAAGGATCAGGTGTTCTGCACCTAAATTCCCCCAAACTAAATTGTGTATTATGGAAAACCTTTGAAAGAGCATCAAAAGTTTGATCAGGCATAAAGATGGCCATCTTGAAAATAACCTCTAAATATATGAAAAGTCATAAAATGAGGGATTAGAATTACCTTGTGAGGTTTTCTAGAAAGCAATGACCCTAGTTGCCTAAAAATTTCCAGAGGAACATGTTTGGTCCCAAATGAAGAATGTTTTTTTCCTAATAGTTACTTCAGAAAAGATACTCTGTATTACTCCATATATTTGAGCCCAAATTATAATATAAATATGAAAACTTATAAAATTCTTACATAATTTGATAGTTTCTTCTGTAAGTCTGTGATTTTAAGAACTATAAATCTATATACTTGTCGGATCTGTATGTGCATATGTCATATAAAGTTTTTAGGATGATTTATTTGGAGAAGAAGGCTGGAGAAAAGAACTTTTATGAGAAGGAAAAGAAAAGACCTCAATACATCAGTGTTAGAACCATATTTTTGTTCAGTAAGATTCAATATGTTCCTGAATATGGAGCAATGGAACACTTTGAGATTCAACTGTTTTGATAACACTCAATAAGCAAGACTTAAGTGATTTTTCATTCCCTTAGGGTATATTTTTTCAAATAAAGGAAATCACAAACTGTCCTCCCTATATTTATAATATTATTTCTGTTTTTAGTGCCTTAGTTGGTATACTTTTATCTGCTAATCATATCAACTTGGAGAGGAGACAAATGTCCTAGTAATGATTATAAAAATGATATTCAGCAGTATTGTTTCTTAAAAATGTGAAATGATCAGTCCATTACAGACATTACTAAGCCTTATTTTCCTGATTGTTAAAATGCTGTTGTTTCTACTAAGATATTTTGCTTTCTTGTAACAGAGGGATTCTGCCCTGAGAATCAACATGAGCTGAGTGATACAGATTGAGGAGAAAAAAAAAAAAACACTTTAATTTCAGAAAGCAACAGCCATATTATGAGATGGGATTTATTTCATTTACTGATGTTTCTTGCCCTCAAACAAAGTTTCACCATGACTTTGGTAAAATTAGTCAAATATGTAAGTATCTCATTATTAAGATCTTATTAAAAATTCCTGAACCTAATTTATCTTCAATATCTTATAGGAATTTCTGCATTGATGATAATTTTTTCTTGAAGATGACTGTAGAGTTTAAAAGCTAATCTAATCAACTCAGAGAAAAAATAGTTCTTATTTTGTAGAAAAATATATTTATCCATAAAACTCTGCCCTTGAAGGTCCATTGGAGGGAAAATGTAAAATTTAATAATATTCAGAATGCTCATTATAGTACTGATATCATTAGCTAGAGATTTTTTCCATTATTAGGATGTTTTATGCTATTAAATAGCCAGAATTCGTTATTTTATCTCAATCCTTATTTATTGATATATTTTATTCCTTATTATTCTTATATGTCAAAACTATGTGTACATATTAGACAAAATTCATATGCTTGGCATGTTGCACATTTCAAGACTAATTGTCATGTTAGAGCCATCTGCTAGCATAATTAGACACAACAGTCCAGTAGTTGTCCAGCTGTTGCTATCATACAGTGCATTCAATAGTCCAATAAACTGACACTGAAATGGCAAAAGCAATTGAAACAGCTGTAGGTTTATCCAGTTGGGAGTAGGCAAAGCTGCCATATTAGCTATTTACTGTCCTAATATCAATCGAAAAATTGTCCTTTAGTCTACGTGGCAAATTAGCCTATGCAGCAAATTTATAATGGGGGGTTTGTTGTTTTTCCATTAAATTTTTCACAGAATTATAATCACACTCTATTGTCCTTCTGCATTATGTATAGGCTAGCATACTTCTGTAGACCAATGTAACTGAAATCTTTCCAGCTTTCACACATCTCATCTAATGCATCTATGACAAACCCTGCTTATAGAAACCTGTCTAACTAAAAACACTGTTCATATATCAGTCTTGGTAAAGAACAAATACTAATCAATAATTGAGTATCATATATAACATGAGCACAAGGGCAAAGGAGATAGACACAAAGAACACTCAAAACCTACCAAATCAGATATCCAGAGACACAGAGACTCACAAAACCTCATCACTGAAATAGACCCAACATGGCTCAGGGAAATACATGGAAGAGGGGGCAGAAAGATTGTTAGAGCCATTAATTGGGTCATTATGCACAGAGTCATTGCCTCTACTGCATAACTGATGGCTAACCCCATAAGTCAAGACTCACATTACCCATGGAGGGAGGACAGGGAGGAGGCTAACGATGGTACCATCATGGCTGTATATACGCTATATACATAACTCATAAAAAATAATTAATTAATTTAAAATGTTATTGATCATAATCCTGAATTTTTCATTTGCTATAAGTCTCTTTGACTTTTCTTTTTATTGGAAGTGGACACAGGGTACATAAAAGTGTGGTAAGTAGTATGACCCAGGGCAATTGAAGCCACAGTCAGGGATACCATTCTAGTCACACCTAAATGTGGGTCCTCACCAACCCGGGGGGTCATTGGCCACTGACATCCCAGGTGCAGGAGGAGTTGGGTGGAAGCAGGGTCCTGGAGGGGGTGAGTGTGACGATGGGCAATGAACACCCAGGAGGCAGTCTGATGGATAGCATGCTCTCATTTATTCAATAAGGAAGTGGGTTTATAAACACTAGAGAAAGGTTGAGAAGGCACATACATACATAGTTTATGGGTTGCTATCTAATTGGTTGAAAGGCAGAAGTGCAAGGGAGATAGTGGTGGGAAAAGCTACCTGACTTCAGAGTTGCAAGGGAGGAGCTGTCAGGGAGATAACAGAAGTGGCAGGAAAAGCTACCTGACTTCAGCCACGTAAGGGTCTTTTGGGCAGCTATCCACAAGGTCAGGAACTGTGAAGGCTGGGCAAAGCCTGACTTATGGAATGGTCAGATGCTTTTGGGATCAAAGGGGGGAGGGCCTTGCCATTTCTACCCACCCTGGGCAATGACAGGGCACACTACAACCTTGTCTGAGGACAGGGAGGGCCTTGGCAGGGCCACCAGGGTGGGTTCCCGATGATAAGGACAGATGCAACCCCTACAGCCCAAGGTCCCTGGCCATGTCCAACAGCCCAGGCCAGCTTCCTCAGAGTCTCAGTCCATGTTTAGCAATGCCCAACACCTAAACCCCATATCATAGAAGTATGAGCAAAAGAGATTAATTCCCTAAACCATTGTCAATAAGCATTCCTAGGAGGTTCAGTGGCCCCAAAATAATGTCTGCTTCTGATGTCACATGTTTGTGTTTGAAGAAAAAACTGTTCTGCCACTGGAGCAATGACAGATGCTCTACTGTGGGGGAAGCCTCCTAGAATATTGAATCCAATCATTACTATCAAGGTAGTTGTGATTTAAATGTAAAATGAACTCAACATACCTAGGTAACACATGGTTCCATGTTGGTGGCACTATTTAAGAAAGTTGTGATAAGTTTAGAAAGTGGGGCTTTGTTGTGAGAGGGCAGCCACTGTAAATAGGCCTTTAAGTCTTACTCTGCTCACAGGTTGCTTTCTGCTTCATTATGACAAGCTACTTCAATACCCTGTTGCTAAGACATCCACAAATGGTGGACCACATAAGAGCTGTCCTTCCTGATATCACTTTCATCAATTATTTGGAAACAGCAATGTTAAAGGAACAAATATATGTCTCTGAATTGTGGACCAGATATTGACTGATTTGCTGAAGAAACCACATTTTTTGTTGATGAGTTACAGTGGACATAATTAGTTAACAATGATTAAAACCTGCCTATCATGAAGGTAGAATTAATTTAAGGTAAAATATGGAAATTATTAAATAACCGAGACTATTTCTCCCAGAATATCAGTACAGTGCATTTATAAGTCCTTAAGCATAAATACATGTTAAAACATGTACACAAGCTCATCAGCTGCAAATACAAAGGTATGTATATAGATTAAATTCAACCAATTTCATATAAGTTTGAGTTTGCAAGGGAAATAAATTTTCATTATGGAGACTGGAGTTGATCCTTTATAAATCTGTATTTTTTTTTTTTAAACAGGGAAAAGTACAGAAGATTTTCAGATGAGGAAAATAATAGAACATAAAAACAAGTATATTTTAAAGTACTAAGCTTATTTAAAGTATCAGTCTATGGTATTGTGTTTGTAACAAAAAGGCTAGAATAGAAAGTAGGGATAAATTAAATGCCAGACAATATAAGACATTTATCTTATGAAAGCACAAATAATGATTATCTAGCAGGTAAAAGCTATAATCTAAGTATCACATATATGAATTGTTAAACGTAAAAGACTTGTGAACACTTGTGACAGGAAAGTCTATTAGTATTGCCATATAATGATTTGGAATAGTGAAAGTAAAAATCACTGCAGTTACAAGGATAAAATTACATTTACATTCAGCAAACATATAAATGAGGGGCGGTGAAATGGCTTAGTGGTTAAAGTGCTTGCTTGCAAAGCCAAAGGACCCAGGTTCAATTCCCCAAGACCCACATAAAGCCAGATGTACAAGGTGGCACAAGTATTTGGAGTTTGTTTGCAGTGGCTAGAAGCACTGGTATGCCTATTTTCTCTCTCTACCATTCTTTCTCTTATAAATAAGTAAATAAAAATAAAACTATATATATATATATATATATATATAATTATATATAATTACAAATAAAAATAAATAAATAAGTAAATAAATAAATTTGAAAAATAAAAAAAACTAAAAAATATATAAGTGAGATAATGTATTTGAAAATAAGAACTGTCTTTTTGTTCAATAAGGAAGACTAGGATGTGAAGAAATGCAAAGGTATGATGATGAAAGATGCACATGTACAAATATGATATCTATGGTTTGAGTAATCAATCATAAATAATATAGGCTAGGTGCAGGAAATATTGTAGAGTAACAGGAAACAGAAATAAATTTGGAATATATCTTGCAGAGCTTAGTCTGGGTCCTCAACCATGAGTCCATTTAACAATATCTAGAACCCCTTCAATTCAGTCTGATACATAGCAGATAAGGGCAGCTTCATGAACTTACTTTATTCAGTAATACCGTGTGATCTGAAAGTACTCAGACAGATAGTGGGGTGACTCATTCTGGGCTACTGGCAAATAAATCGATGAAATATTCAGTGGCCTAAGACTCATAGGGTCTTACCTCATCATAAATGTAGATTAGGATGATTGAAATCTAATCGGGCTTTTCTCTGATACAGACAAGATGGCATTATCTCTCTTATCCATGATTTTTTTTTCTTGCTAAGTACAACTATAAGAAGAACAAAAAAGTACTATGAAATACAGAAGAAAATGATTGAAAAAATACTTGAAACAATTCAACTCAAAAGAAGGCAATTATGGTAGGTAGAAAAAAAAAATCAGGCTGGAGAGATGGCTGAATGGGTAAGGCACTTGCCTGTGAAGCCTAAGGAATCAGTTTCAACTCCCAGAGCCCATGTCAGCCAGATGAACATGGTGGTGCATGCATTTGGAGTTTGTTTGCAGTGGGTAGAGGCCCTGGCATGCCCATATTCTCTCTCTGTCTCTCTCTCCAATACATAAATAAATAAATAAATAAATAAATAAATAAATAAATAAATAAATATTTTTTTTAAATCTCTACTGGCCCTCCCCAAACATGTGCATACACTGATCTCAGAACCTATACTGTGATGACTTGTATGGTTTTCTAGATGGGACTAAATTAAGGTTTCTGAGATGTCATCCTTCATTATCTGATAGGCCACAAATGCCCCTATAAGAAGTCGTAGGCGGGCCAGAGTCAGAAAGAGAGGCAATGTGGCAATGGAAGCATAGTTGAAGGCCCTAGGGAGGCCTTAATAAATGAAGGAAAGTAGACAATTCAAAAATCTGGAAAAGTGAAGAGACTGGATTAACTTCTCAAGTTTTATGGTGCAGATACCATGTTGTAGAAAACTTTATTTTTTTTCCCTCAGTGTTGTGGACCTAACTCATAGCCTCGATGGGTGAGTCAAGATACCCAATGAGCTAAATCTTGATATCCTTTGATTTTTGCCCAGAGATCCCATTTTGTACTCCTGACTTCTAGAACTATAAGTTAATAAATTGTTACTGCTCTAAGCCACTAAGTTCTTAGTAATTTGTTCCAAAGCCTCAGGAAACCTAATACAAACATCTACTCTCAGCATTTTCTGACCTGAACTCAGAAATAGAAGACAATTCAGGTAGGATGATTATTCTCCCTGACTGAGTAATTAATTGTCCTTGGAAACCTCGTGTCTGAATGTGGTCTGCTACAGGAGAATATAAAAGATTGAGTAATTTGTAATGAGCAGAAATGTATTGTCTCATAGTTCTGGAGGTTAGGAAACCAAGAATGGGAGTCTGGTATCTGCCACATTTCTTGTTGAATCATCCATCCATGGCAGAAAGGGTGGAAAGGCATTTTACCAAACCCTACTATTGAAGAAAGTGGGGGAAAAATTGGCCTAATTGTTGAAAGTTTCTTTTTTAAAAAATAGAATCAATGGTGTGTGGTTATTTTTTTTACTATTTATTTATTTATTTATTTATTTATTTATTTATTTTAGTTCAATGGTTGTTTGTTGAATTCTTTAGTGCAAACAGCCAAGAATTATCTACTCTGAGACAGCATAGTGAATCTCTCCCATGGGACATGCTCATTCAATGTGAAGCATATGAGCAGGAATAATCTGGGTTGTAGCATAAAGAACATGTTTTACAAAAGCAAAACAAAACAAAACAAAACTTTGCCAATGAAAGTGCTTGCCCTGAATAGAGCATCTGCTTCCAATGTGAGCATCAGCACACATGCTCCATATCTGTTCACATATGGTGCATGCCTACCAACATGTATTGCTATAATAAATACGATGTATGCTTCTGTGGAAACTACACCATTCAATGCCATTGGAGATGAGATGACATGGACTTTGGTGATTCACAGGGTTCTCCACAGCCAAGTCTTAACTGAACAAAGCAGTCATGTCCTTCTGGAATAGCAAGTTATTCTGGGGCACCTGGTGGTTAAGCAAGAAAGCCTGGAGTACATGAGACTCAAGAGGAAGATGCTATGTTCCATTTTTCTACCATGCCTGTGATAAAAGTGTTTTTTTCACAATCATGATGACTATAAAGCAAATAGCCATATCTGTGAAGAATGTCTCTGTCAGTGTACCACTTAGAGTTATCAATGAACTCCCAGATGGCTCTTACAATTCAATCAGCCAGATGCTGCTGCAGAACAACAGAACTCAGGTCCTTCCTGCAGTAAATAGCCAAAAGTATGCACTCCGCACTCACAGTGATGTACAATACCACCTTTCCTTCCTTTTCTTTAATGGCTAGCTTTCAAACTTTCATGTGGAAGCTGAATCAAATAAGGTGATTAATCCCCCAGGAACCTGAGGTTGAGAGCAGGTGCAGTGGATTTCAGGGCTGGTGCTGAACTGAACCTTGGTTTGCATGCTGTTACTTATCCTGAAGCTGCAAAGTCTCATCACCGAGATGCCGAGTACTGACACTGGAGTGAGTGAGTCAGATAAAAAGCAGGTACAACTTCTGTCTCCAGTAGGAACTGCCAATATTATCATGCACTGTTGCCAGGATACAACCAGGCACAGTTGGCCTCTTTTCCATGCCAGGGATAAGGCTGGGCCTATACCAACCATACTAAATCCTATCTTTCAAAGCCAGAAGAGATCCTGAAAGCAGCATCTTGAAGAGATAACACAGAAGCTTACACACCCTGAGTCACTGTCAAAACATCAGAATGAATTATTTCTCAAGTAACTTAATAAATAATATGGTAATTCACCTCATTAATTTTTTTCATGCACTTAAGAAATGTTATACAGTATTTACTCTGCTCTATACACTATGTAAGTAGTGTACCAATCAGAAAACAATACTTCTTGTCATATGGCTTACATCCTAATGAATGCAATATCATTCATAAAGATGTAAGTAATGGCACAAAATGGCATAGTACCAATGAAATTGTTTAGGTGATGCCTAACATAAATTCTGTTTTTAAGTTTGTACTTTGAAGCAAATAGGTAAAAACTTGTGCAAGATGTGACACTTTCTCTGGGCCTTAGCAAAAAAAAAAAAAAAAAAAAATGAAACTTCCTAGAGATTTAGGCATAGCAGCACATGGCCTGTTAACCCTGAATTCAGGAGGCTATAGCAAGAGCATTGTGAGTTCAAGACCAGTTTAGTTTATATAACAAGATCCTGTCTCACAATCTCTTTTAAAAAGGTCATTGTGGGACTGGAAAGATGATGAGTGGTTAAAAGTGTTTTCACTATAAGCACGAAGGCCTGGAAGGCCTTAAGACCACCTAAGTTTAATTCCCAAGAACTCACATAAAAATCTGTATGTTGCCACATATATCTGTTACCCAAGTCCTGGGAGCAGAGGGGAGATATTGTGCACCAAAGAATCACTGAGACTCACTGCCCAGTAAACAAAACAAAACGAACAAAGGAAAACTTCAGCAGTTCCAGGTCGAGGGAGATATGCTCCTTCAAGAAAATATATAGATGAGCAAAAGAGAAGGGCATCTGAATTTCTCATCTAGCCTGAACCCCTGCACACAAGACATTATTATCTGTGTGCAAGCACACACACACACACACACACACACACACACACACACACAGGCACACATGTGTATACATGCATAAACCACACAATACAACACACCAAATAAATTCTACATACACAAACACAACAGTAACACAGTAATTTTGTGGTTCTTTGAATGTGTCTAAGTGATATGCAATCATATATATATATATATATATATATATATATATATATATACACACACACATTTTTTGAGTTATAGAAGAAACCTTGTAGCATTCATGGTCAGATGACAGGGAAGATAATGCAATTTATTTTAGCACAGTACTCCTCACCTTGCCAATGTCTTAAAAATTAATGAAAGGGGTCTTGTGTTTTTGACCTATTTGTACTATGGATTTTGATAATTCTATTTAAAAATTTTACTTCATTTACTAACTTCTTTTAAACTGTTATTGACTTTTGAATATTTGTAGTCTCAAGACTTCTAGACATCTATTCTGAAAGGAAAATGGCTATAGGCATTTAATTCTATAGGAAGTGGAGGCACAGTGTTGCCTAGAGTTCTTTTCCAATGTATGCTTTTCAAAAGGCTGTGGTAATAGTAGTGGTGATGAAGAATACTTCAATTCTTTTCAGCTTTTCTGACCTATCCTGAAATTTCCCTTATGATAAATATTAAGGCAGACTGAATACTTGGACAGGGAAGGTTACTGGTGAGAGGGGAAGGGGAGGGCAATGAAAGGGAAGTATACAGAGGTGAATATAGTCAAGACACCTGATATTCTTGAAAGAAATTGTATCTCTAAAACCCAGCACTATGAACAATGAATATGCACCAATGAAAAGACCAACTGCATGCTTTTAGAATAAAGTTGTGTTTCTATTTGTTTCATTTTATAACTGATAAATGTTCATGAAATAGATGTATTCTCATAGCAATAGGTCATAGACACACTGATCAGAGTACAGGAAATAGGAAAAGATAGAGTGTCTAACTACATATTTATATGCCCAAGGTAAATGAGAAGTTGGTTATGAGAATGTGGGGAAAGTGATATCATTTTAGGCTTTACAATTCTCTTTGATTTAATTTTGTATGAGTCACTGTATTTTATCTTTGACAGATAATAACCCAATCACATCTCTTTTATTATCCAGGGATGCTTCTAGATTCAGAATATTAAAAATGGAGAAAGTATAAAAAATAGTAAGTAGATACAAACCCCCTAATGGTTTAGCTTGTCATTTTTTTCCTCTTTCCTGTCTGAGACAGAGATTCAACTGTGCTGCATTATCAAAAAATTAAATCAAAAATTAAAACATCAGGGAGTCTGAATGTCTGCTTCTAGTGACATAACACTTAGTCAATATCATTCTGTTTTGCTCAGGAAGACTTTGTTTTCCTGCACTGTGCAATATTTTGTTACATTTTATTTAAAATAGAAAGAGCCATATGAAGGAAATGATCTATATATCTTGACACCTCTGTCTCAAGTTCTATTCAGACTATCAATTAAATATGCATTATGCCTTTAATTATATTACAATTCACTTTTCCCTTCTATTTATACATCCAGTTAACAGTATTGCAATTTTTAATAAAATAGAGATGCTTTATAATAATGAAGGGAAAACTAGCTTTCGATTACATGGAAAACAACATGTAAAGGCAGAAGGTTTAAATGAATCTTAAAATAATATTTGTAATTTCTATAGAGAAATAAAAGTAAGTGACTAGTTTAAATTTGAATAATAACTTTGAATTATAAGAAGTGCCTCAACAAAATTCACAAATAATAAAAATGCTGTCTGAACATCTGAATTATTTTTAGTAGAACAGCCAACTCACCAAAAGAGAAGTCGCCAAAAAACATAGAAATTGACTGGCTTTCACCAGCATGCATGTTTTGTATCCCTCATCATGTGCTAACAGTTTTATTTAGATGAGTATGAGAAATATTTTCAAAACTGTGAACCTAAAATCAGTCTTTCTGATATAAAAAATATTTCACCTAAATAGTAACTATGATTAAAATATGCCCATATATATAGGAACCTCATTTATATCACTGTTTAATCACTAATTTGAGATCAACAGGTAAAGCTTTCTTTTTGGTTTAGCAGGTCTCTAAACAACCCTACTGATTTCCACAAATTAACCAAAACTATATTCAAAAAGAAATAAGGTCATTGTAACTGTACATCTCTATTATCAAAGGTCAGAAAAGTCTGTTCAATTGTACTTCAACCGAAAAAGAATCTTTATTTTGGCATCTTCATCCCTCCCTTCTTCTCTCCCCCTCCCTCCTTTTCTCCCTTCCTTCCTTCCTCCAATTTTACCTTTCTCATTTACTGAGTTCCTCCGTAAGGATAAGTAGTGTGAAAGAGGAAGGAGAAACAAATAATGGGTCTAGAAAGGCAGTGTGCTTCATACAACTGACTTACAAGGAGAAATGGCATAAAAAATAGACACACCAATCATTGTAAGATTAGAACTGAGAAAATCCTATGAAGGAAAACTGTGGGAATATATAGTAAGCATGTTACATAGCGAGAAAGTTTGCATAAGGGAATTTCAGCTAAGTTGCAAGCTAAAGAATTGTAAGCGTTAATTGTGGAAAAGAAGAAAAATAGTCAAGTGTTGACTCTAAGGGAAGGAAGGAGGTAGAAACGGGAATACAGTAAACCTGTAAGCATAATATCCATTTAAGAACAACTTATAAAATTTCTAAAGAGGTATAAGTACATTTAAATCAAAAGGGAATTAAAGACAGATGACTGAGTGGTGAAAATGTCGCTGGCTTTCAGGTTCAATTCTTCTGCCACCCATATGAAGACAGAAAAGATACCATGGTGTTCTCTTACTTTTTCTCTCTCCTTCCCTCTCTCCTCTCTTTCTTCTCTTCCTCTCTCATCCAAGGAAATAACATTTTTAAAAAGATAAATGTAAATTCAAAACAGTTGCAAAAACATGATGTTGCAGTCAAATTCGCATTGCTGGCAGATATCACCCGACTAAAAGCAGCTTGTGGAAAAAAAGATGTTTATTTTGGCTTACAGGCTCGAGGGGGAAGCTCCATGATGGCAGGAAAAACGATGGCATGAGTAGAGGGTGGACATCACTCTCTGGTCAACATAAGGTGGACAACAGCAACAGGAGAGTGTGCCAAACACTGGCAAGGGGAAGCTGGCTATAATACCCATAAGCCCGCCCCCAACAATACTCTGCCTCCAGGAGGCTTTAATTTCCAAGTTGCCATCAGCTGGGAACCTAGCATTCAGAACACTTGAAGTTTATGGGGGACACCTGAATCAAACCACTACATTCCGCCCCTGGCCCCCATAAACTGATAACCATACATGATGTAAAATGTAATGCATTCATGCAAATTTAGAAGCCCCCATAGTTTTTATCAATTCCAATGATGTTCATACGTCCCCAAAATCCAAGGTCTTTTAACTGAGCCATAATACCAAAAATATCCCCCCAAAAACCCATAATGGCGCAGAATAAAACATTCACACTGCAAAGGATGGCATTGGGCAAAACAAAGAAGTACTTAACCAATACAAGATTTTAAACAACCAGGGCAAACGTCAAACTCTGTAATTCCAATCCAACAACTAGTCAGTGACAAATCTCCAAGTCCGATACTTCTGAGCAGCAACAAGTTTCTGGAGTTCCAATTCTGCCCCTCCAGCTAGGCTACTCACAGTCCTGGAAAACTTCATCCAGGGCCGGCAGCTCTCCTTGGCAGCCATCTCATAATCCCGGCATCTCCACTGGGTCTCCACTGGGTCTCCACTGCAACCCACGGTCCATCCTCATGGCCCCATGGGATCTCCATGCAGGCATCCAGCAAACCTGCTTCACACTGCCCATGGCCATTTCCAAAACACAAGACCACGTTACAAACTCAATGACCCTCTCTTTCCTGCATTTGTTACACTCCATAATACCAGGTAGGGTGCCAATTTGTTAATCCAGGGGGGAATAAATCAGACTTTGAAGAACAGGACACTCCTTCAGCATTCAGGCCCCTTCAAAAGAGTCTGCATTCTTCCTGTTGCCCCATTGCAGGTCAGCTGGCCCAATCTCAAAGGTTGTAATCTCTCAACTGCAGCTGAACGAGTAGAGTTCACCCAAAGATTTCATTTTTTTTCTGTGCCATATCCTTCTGCTCAAACCAGTTCATTTCTACGTAAAGCAACCCTGCACAACTTCTCAGGACATGGGCATAACAGCAAACTTGTCACACAAACTGCTAGCCCAGTCTAAATAAAGCTCTTTCTCACCCTCATAAGCCAAACCTCACAGTCCATAGTTCTTACTGCATTCAGGTCTTTCAGCTCTGACCAGAATAGTCCATTAAGCTGTACTTACAGCACTGCAAGGCATCTCTTAGGCCAAGATTTCAAATCCACATTCCTCTTGAAAATCAGCTTCAAAAGGCCAAAGCCACACAGTCAGGTGTCTAGCAGCAATCCCACTCCTCGGTACCACTTTACTGTTGCAGTCAGGTTCGCATTGCTGGCAGATATCACCCGACTAAAAGCAGCTTGTGGAAAAAAAGAGGTTTATTTTGGCTTACAGGCTCGAGGGGGAAGCTCCATGATGGCAGGAAAAACGATGGCATGAGTAGAGGGTGGACATCACTCTCTGGTCAATATAAGGTGGACAACAGCAACAGGAGAGTGTGCCAAACACTGGCAAGGGGAAGCTGGCTATAACACCCATAAGCCCGCCCCCAACAATACTCTGCCTCCAGGAGGCTTTAATTTCCAAGTTGCCATCAGCTGGGAACCTAGCATTCAGAACACTTGAAGTTTATGGGGGACACCTGAATCAAACCACCACACATGATTATTTAAAACCAGGTATATAAAAATTAATTTAGTAATTTTGCAAATACTTTACATATTTACATTGGCTTTTTACTTAATCATTTATTATATAATGGATGATTATTTAATAAAGATTTTCTCTACACAGTATGAGCAACCTATTTAGTATTAAGGGTTAAGCAGACATGCTTATTACATTATTGTTTAATTTCCATATACACCCATGCATTGCATAAGCACACAAATATATACAGGAAATGTGTAATAGGTTGTATTACTATTTCCACCATAGTATTTATTTACTTATTTGGCACTGTTTGTTCTTAATACTATTTCTATGCCAATATTTTAAATAAAAACAACATAAACTGATGTATGAGCAAATGATGTATTTATAACTAACAGCTTTTAAAATATTTTATTTACTTATTTATTTGAGAGAGCGAAACGGGGAGAGAGAGAGAGAGAGAGGGGCAGATAGAGAATGGGCATGCCAGGGACTCTAGCCACTGCAAACAAACTCCAGATGCACACACCACCTTGTGCATCTGGCTTATTTGTGTACTGGGTAGTCAAACCAGAGTTCTTAGCCTTCACAGGCAATCACCTTAACCATTAAGCCATCTCTCCGGCCCATAGCTAACAAATTTGATCATAATTGGTATGAGGACATGTAATTGTTTAAAGCTTTTGCATAAAAAGGTTAAATTATTTTTAGTTAAAGTGGGCTAGACATTAGAAATAGTAGCCATGTATAATTCAGAATACAAATTGTGATTTGTGTCCAGTCTCATTCTGCAATGCTCTTGCTGAGAACTTGGAAAAACAGCTGCTGGAAGCCACTGAGAACATTACTGGTAATCTCCTTAAGGGAAGTTAGGAGAGACTTAGGAGTCAGAGGTCAATATCCTCATCAAGTAATTTCCCTGTATAAAGGTTTCCATAATATTTAATAATGGGCAAATTCAGTTATAACTATCCACAAAAAATACTTTTATGAAAATAGCATAATGGTTAACTTTATTTCCAGGTTCAATTTATTAAAAAAATAAACTTTCATTGTATTCATTTTCTCCCTTTGACAGCCCCATGTTCAAGCTATAGATGATTTCATATAAAAACACCACTTTCTATGTATTAATTCCCTTTAGATTTTAGAATTCCCATACTCGAAAGAAAATGGTGTTTTCATCAAAGCAGGAATAAAGTCACTTTTTAATCCTTGGCATATTAACGAAAAATATCTTTCTGCTTGAAACTGTCTTGCAGTTCACAACCAAGGGAACTAAATTATAGACCAAAAATTTCTACAGATGAGATCTGAAATATTTTCCTAGATGAATAATTAATTGAATAGCTGGTTGTGTTAGATGACTGCCAGAAATACAAGGCAGTGGAAAGGAATTACAGACATAGAGAGTAAATGTTTAACCAAGAACTGGTTTACAAGGCTCAAAATAAATCTCCCAATGCTACAGAAACAACCACAAGCCAAAATCCATTCCAATTTGCAAAACGTGTTTTAATCAACACATTTGGCTTAGATTTGGAATATTCCTACAAACCTTGCAAGTTTCCATTGCCATAAATTGACTATATTCTCTGTAATATGAACTTATCCATTTATTTCAATATTAATCTTTTAGTTTGTGGCTCCAAAGTTGGAAAAAAAATTGGACTGTTGAAGGGAAGGACATAATGAGAAAATGATCATTTGGGATTTTTTTTTTTTTATTTGCACTTGATTGTGAAGTGGTGAGACTGGATGATTAGCTATCCAGACTAGTCTAAACAGTACAGAGAAAACTGTATGCTTCAACACAATTCAGCTTGAAAATTGTTCTAGTATTCTTTTTCATGTAAGTTGGTGGTATTATCTTAGAGGCTCAAGTGCAATGTGTTGTCTGTTTATTTGTTTTTTGTTTAAAATGCACAAAGTATGTTCTTTTGGTTATAGTCATCCATGTAATTATTAAATTGTAATGATTATTTTTCTAAGATTTTTCTATCAAGTTAAATTGCATATACATATATATCTAGTAGAGTTTTGAAATATGAACATTGAATACCTGAATAGATAGGAAAGTCACATTGGCTACCAAGACATGTATATGCATGGTGTGAATTAAGAACGTTATTTAAACATATATGTTAGGACTGGGCCTTTCAATACTTAGCACTATAAACTATAAACTATAAATGTGATCTGAAAACTCAACTCAGAGATCTAGAAAAGCAAAATAAATTCTAGAAGAACATCAAACTTCTAGCATTCCCCATTTTATTGTGTCATGCTTAAATATTTATATTTGTTTTCTTTGTTAGACTATAAGTTCTTTGAGGACAAGGGCCAAAACATATTCACCACTAAAATTAGGACATAGTAGAAAAAAGTTTAATATCAAATTTTAACTGCATTCCACACTCCACACTTATAAAGTACAACTATCACATTGTTTTACATGGTGACACAAAATTTTATCATATGTCAAGCCAACTCTTTTTTTTATTTCTGCATTTCACTATGTTATTTTTTCTCAAGAAATATAAAATTCAATTACATATTTTGGTTAGAACTTCAGTTTTTGATAACTTAGTTGAATGAAGAAAATAACTATGAATATTCCTTTTCAATGCCTGCTGGGAAGAATCCACATACCAACTACTATTCTTTGATGATATTTGATGAAATGAGCTATTCTTTTTCACTTCCAACAGTTTATTTAATAAGCCCTCCTATTGTTATTTTCCTATATTTTGCAAGTTAAAGGTTTTCTTTCCCTGGCTGTCTTTTTTTTATACTTAATGTAAGAATACTTAAGAATTTTGTCTTCAATCCTGTTTTCACTCAACATATTCTCCTTAGATAAATACACTATCAAGGCTTCAATTACTCAGGAATGTATGGACATCAAAACTAAGAATTCTCCCTCCCCCATCCATGTGTCTGATTCTTGAGATTCATATAAGTATAATCAACTCCAAATGTGATGTCCTACATGTTGCTTATGATTAGAATGTTAAAAATCACCTTTATCATAACAATCTCCTTCCCTAGACTTACAATATTATAACTCATATCCTGGTGAAAATAGCCTGACTTTCTCTAGTCAGAAGTATGTAAATCATTCCAAATAGGTTTGCCTCAACACTGGTATTGCAAATTGATTCAACATTTTCCTCAGTCTTCATTTTGCCATCCTTAATGCATCAGGCCAGTCATTTATAGTCATTTGCCTTGATAATTGGATTATTCCTTACGTTGTCTTCTCAGATTCAATTTTTCACCCATCCAACCCAATCTATGTCTATCAAAATTATCTATATATAACAGACATCTGGCAATGTCAGTTTCTAATGGAAAACCTAGGCCTGACACATTTTTGATGCTTCTGCTGATGTGATATTAAGGTAGAAATAAGCATTTTCTCTTTAGGAACTCTACTATTTTTATTGTTGTTGATCTATCTTGTATATTATTTCTGTTCATCTATGTGGGTTGGAAGATTTTCAAAGAATATTGTTTTAATTTTCTGTGATTCCTCCAGGATAGAAAGCAAAGATAATTTAAACATTTTGGTGATATGAAATGATTCTATAAAATTATGTCATCATAAATGCGGCAAGTAAGCCAGTTATTATACATTGAATAAGTCATATTAAAGTAAGTTTTCTATGTTTATAATCCCCAAATACAACTTGGTGAGAATGAGAAGAAATCTAGTGTCTTATTAATAAGTAAGTGTAAAGAAGTGGAAGATGGTTTTAGATAATGAGATCAGAATGTACAAAACTAGGTTCCCTCTACTAGCCTGATCAGATGATCACAATCAGATGAACTAAAAGGAAAACACTATTATTTTAGCCATTAAATAATGTCAGCATTACCTGTGTCTGGTTAAAAGTGCTAATTTATTCAACCCATTTTTTTTTTTTTTTGCTTTGACAAAATACTTGGAAAGAGGACTTAGCAAATGATAATACATCTTAATTGTTAGTTCAAGATTATCCATGTTATTTTTAGAATCTCTCTAAAACTATAGCATGCTTTCAAATAGTGCTCTAAGATGAACGGACTTCAGAAATATGTTGTAACTTAAAAGGTTATTCTTTGTAATAAGACATCTACCTATCCATCTATTGATCAATCCACTTTAACCCACAACTTTTGCTCATGCTAAATATGTGTTTTTCTTCTGATGTACAGAGCCCCAATCCTGAGAACTATCCACTTTTACAGTAATGTCAGTATAAATGGTTGTGCAACCATTTATACAGATCAATATACAGATCAAATGCTCCCTAAACCATGACATTTCTTTAGATTTAAACAAGCAGAATTTAATAGAGCTCCTCTTTTGACACCATTAAGGCTAAAATAATTTTCTGTCATTGCACTTAGATGAATATGAGTATAGGTTAACTGTGTGACCACCTATTCCTTAACTAGTTTCTTAAAGACATAGTTGTATTTCAAAGGAGTAATTATTTATCTTTCTGGAACAATGCTTGTCAAAATGATTATTTACTATGCAACTACTAATTTATTTTTTTTTTACATTCACTTAGCCACTGTTCCAGTTTAGGAACTCTATTATGGTTATTTTTATTTTTCTCAAAATGTGGCAAGTAGTGCCAAGGAGAAATTGAAATTTTGTTAGAACAGCAGAATCATAGTCTCAGATGTAAACATTTCTGGCTTAGAAGTTCTAAATAAAAACATTTGTTATAATCTCCTCTTGCACATTTTTTGAGGACTAGTCAATTACAGTTATGCATCCTGCTGATCAAGGTTTTAAAACCAATAAGAAAAACAATAGGGGATGGAGAGATGGCTTAGTGGTTCAGTCACTTGCTTTCAAAGCCTAATGACTTGAGTTTAATACCCCAGTACCCATGTAAAGCCAGATCCTTTGTTCCTTGCCAGATCCTTTGTTCCTTTGCAGCAACTGGAGGCCTTTATTTTCTCAGTCTCTCTCTCTCTCTCTCTCTCTCTCTCTCTCTCTGTGTGTGTGTGTGTGTGTGTGTGTGTGGTATCTGTGTCTCTCCATGAAAATAAATGAAGAAAATAAAGAAAAACAATAAATGATTAATTTTTAAAAGTGGGTTATAATTTAATTACCCCCCCAAATACCCCATTGTGATTGCTTTTCAAATAGCTATGCAAACAGAATTTGTCTAGCCTCAAACTATAGGGCAAGACAAACATGATGGTATGCAATAAAATCAAAACACTTAGAAGCTGAGGAAATAAGATTATGAATTTCAGATAAGCACGTCCCACATAGTAAGTTAGAACCTACCCAAAAAAAGAAAAATGGAGTGCCTGTGGTGCACAGGACAATACCCTATCATCCCACTCATTAGCAAATGTGCTAGCTACTTAAAGGTCAAATGGGGACATCTTTTAGTAATAATTGTGGTATAATAGTGTTATCATGCAAAAGTTAATCAAATTTATATTATTTACTTATATAGCACTCAAATGTATTCACTGATATTTCAGAGTTATTTCTCTTTCATGCAATTATTTTATAATCTTTTAAAGCATATATTACTGATAATTAGTGGATTGAGTTTTAAGAATGGAAGAAGAGGTGTTACCTCTAAAAACCTAGGAAATAATGAAATTATTTTAGGACTTTCACTGACATTTTCCAGGCTGGCATTCATTCTTTTTATTCTATGTTAAGGGATTCTTTAGTACTCTCCTGATTAAAAAACCTTCTTTTGTTCAAAGTGGTTATAGATTAATTATTTACTTTACTTACCAGTTCCTTTCAGCTGATGATATACTGCTAAATAAATATTTCATATAAATTCTACACTGAAAGTTCTAACAATAAAAGTAATTGATCTCAGATCAGATCTCATGGGCTCGTATTATATTTTAGGACATTCACCTGTATTATTAACCCACCCCCCAACATGTACACACTTTCCTGGAAGTTGCATTTATAATATGAATATTCTTCAATTTTGAAACTTATAAGAGAGCATATTCTCAGGGCTATATTATATGACAGGAAAGTATGTGCTTCTGTACTTTGACATTGGGCTTCCTCTAATATTGTATCCTATCAGTGAGCAAAGAAATGCTATTTATATTTTGGGGTTTACATAGATTTTTGCTTAGGTGGTTCTTTTTCTCTTTGCAAACAAACATGTTTGTTTGCTAATAGAAAATGTAAATCACCATCATGTTACCTTTTATAAAGGGATGTAAAAAGGAAGCTCCAGTCAAAAAGAAAGGTTTTGGTGCACATAAGAAAGGTATTTTTAAAGTATACTGGATAGTTAATTGAGGACAGGATTGAGGGTCCATAGACTTACAGTAGAATGGAAATATTATTTACATTTCTCAGTCATGATTCACTCATTCACCTAAGAAGATTTTGTGAGCACTACAGTATTTGTGGCATTATTGCAAGTACCAATGATATAGCAGTAAATGAATAGGTCCAAAACCTGTCTTCATGGAATTTACATTCTTGTGGGGGGAAAGAATTAGACAAAACAAATAAATAAATTATGTAGCTTATTAGAAAGTGTAAGCTGTGAGCCGGGTGTGGTGGCACATGACTTTAATCCCAGCACTCCGGAGGCAGAGGTAGGAGGATCACCTTGAGTTCAAGGCCACCCTGAGGCTACATACTGAATTCCAGGTCAGCCTGAACTAGAGTGAAACCTTACCTCAAAAAAAAAAAAAAGTGTAAATTTGGGGCTGGAGAGATGGTTTAGCAATTAACATGTTTGCCTGCAAAGCCAAAGGATCCTGGTTTGACTCTCCAGGACCAATGTAAGCCAAATGCACAAGGGAGAGCATGCTTCTGGAGTTCATTTGCAGTGGCTGAAGGCTCTGATGCACCCATTCTTTCTCTCTGTCAAATAAATAAATAAATAATATTTATTTAAAAAAGAAAATTTAAGTTTCAAGAAAAAATGAAACAAATAATTAGATATTAATTTTTGATACAGCAAGATTTTATTTAATTAATTACAGACATAATATGGATGCATCATGAGTTGATACCATCCTTTCCCTCATCCCTACCCTCCTTCGACTGGAGGCCCTTCTCAGTGGGGTTGCACATATTCCCCTTGGGTTGGTGGGATGTGCGTGTGGGAACAGCAGTCAGTTGTTAGGGGAAGCCAAAGGCTCTGGGCATGATGTCACAACCTGTGGCTCTTTCAATTTTCCCACCCCCTCTTCAGCAGAATTTCTTGAGCTTATATTGGGTGTGTTTTAAGTCTACATCAGTGATTAGCTCTTAGGAGCCTCTGAATCTCCCTTTGGTAAGTTTCGAGTATCCTCAGGGTCTGCCTCTTTCACCCTAGTGCTGATTGTCAGGCTCACCATTGAAACAGCACTCATGCTCGTCTCTACCATTCCCCTGTGGTTTCAGCTGGAGCTTGCCTGAAGTGCGAGTGCTGGTTTACCTCCTGGGGTCTCACTACCTTCTGAAAATTAAAAACAGATTCTCCAAAGAAAAGTGAAGTCAGCACAGATTAAATGGGATAAGCCTTGTTAATTTAAGGATAATTCAATGGATGAAGACCCTCTTTTAGCCCAAGACTCGTGGGAGCTTGACAATGGAGAGCATAATCTTTGTCTCCATATGATTCTGACATGGTTCCCACTTTCAGATATGGGTTCCTTTCCACTGACGGTATCTCTTAGCCAATCAGAAAGCTATTGGTTACCCACAAAGGCTGTGTGCCACTATTTTACTTCTGTGTACATCACGTCAGGGTATTTGCTTCTGAGTAGCTGATATCCCTGGCTGCTCAGACTGTTTTTGGCCACTTTTCCTCAGTAGCTCATGCAGTGGATCCCAGCACTAGACAGGCTAACTGTCTGGGGACTGGCTCTATTCAGGATTTCAGCCAGGTTTCTCCATGCTCTGTGTTGGCAACCTACGGTGTCTTCATCAACAGGGTCTTACCTTTATCATCAGGTGGGTAATCAAGTGCTTTGGCAGAAGTCTGTCTTGTTTTGGAGCCCTAATATGTCTCTCTTATGAACAGCTCATTTTGATTAGCAATTGCATTCTGAAAGTGGAAGTTGTACACCAGAGCTAAAATATATATATATATATATATATATATTAAGCTTCATCCCACCCTCTCCAGGTCCCTTCTTTTCAGGTGAATTAAATTTTATATATTGTCAGTGGAAAGTTCATTATAATGATAGCAATACAGCAAAAATAAGTAGAAAATAGTGAGACTTATAGTAATCCAGAGGAAGATAACTTCAAATACAAGGTAAAGCAAACAGTGGAGCTTTGAATACACCAGCAGAATGCTGAGGAGGCCAATCTGAGGGGAGTAGGGTGAAAAGAGAAATTTGGAAAGTTGAGGTCAGAAAAGTTAGGAGTTCAGACTGCATAGAGTCTTATGCAGACATTCCCTCTTACGGAGCTGAGAAATCACTGCAGGATTTTGAGCAGATGAATGGCATGAACTGACATGCCTCATATGGTAAGCACAATTTTTAGTAAAACTTTCTAGTTAAAACACATTTTCTTTGTTTCTCAGCCTCAGTGGGATCTCTACTTCTTTTCGATAAAATTGGAATCTCTGTTGGGATTGCCACTATCTTTATTTCCCACTGCTTTTCTTTAATTGCACGTTATGTTACATATTGCTAGGGTATACAAATTAGATACAAATGCATAATAACCCACTATTAAAAATATGAATTTAAACTTTGCAAAGATGAGCCAAATGCTCCCATCACCACAGTATTCATTATTGTGTGGTCAAAGGCTTTTACAGAACACAGTAATACATAAATTAGAATTGAATTTGACTTGGAACTTTATCATAAGCAGTTTAAGTGATGTCTAAGTGATGTCATAAGACAGACATAAAGAACCTTTTTTCTTTTTCTTTTTTTTATTTTGCGAGATAGGGTCTCACTCTAGCCCAGGCTGACCTGGTATTCACTCTGTATTCTCAGGGTGGCCTCGAACTCATGGCAATCCTCTGCCTCCTGAGTGCTGGGATTAAAGGCATGTGCCACCATGCCTTAATGCCAAAATGTTTAAATTATCTATTTTATAAAAGGTAGTAAAGGAAACAATTCCCACCAGTTAGGAGTTTTTGGAACCTAAATATATTAATACAAATTCTATAATTATCACAGTAATTATGTAAATTGTTCAGGGCTGACAAGAGATTTTCTAAATTAGACTAATATGATAATAGTATGCGTAGTCTGCATTATGACAACTATAGTTTATAAATAAAAACACATTTTAAAATATTTTTAAGCAGACCATTATATTCTTTTTTATTTTAATTTTTTATTGACAACTTCTATACTTACATGCAAAAAACATGATATTTCCCTCATCTCCCCCCATTCCCCTTTAGAACTCCATTCTCAATCATATCCCCTCCCTCTCTCCATTAACTCTCTTTTAATTTGATGCCATCATCCTTTTCTTCTATTATGAAGGTCTTGTGAAGGTATTGCTACGCACTGCAAGGTCATGGATATCAAGGCCAATTTCTGTTTGGACAGCTGCATTGTAAGGAGTCGTACCCTTCCTTTGGCTCTTCCATTCTATCCGCCCCCTCTTCCACAATGGACCCTGAGCCTTGGAGGGTGTGAAAGAGGCATTTCAGTGCTAGACACTCCTCCATCCCTTCTTCTCAGCACTATGTTGCCTTTTGGGTCATCCCTGTGGTCATCGCCACCTGAAAAGAGACGCTTCCCTAACCAGAAGTGAGAGTAGCATTAATATATGAATATGAACATTAAGTGTAATGCTTTCAGGGCAGCTTGGTGGGAATAATATATACATTTAGCCAGATAAGAGCAGGCTTTATACCCCTAAGGCTCATGACCTCCCCTGACATAGACTTTAGCTTAGTTTTTTTCAGTACCAGGTATGTATTCCCTCCCGTAGAGAGGGCCTTCAGTCCAATTATGGAGCAGTTGTTTTCCCCAAGAGCAAACATGACAATACTGCACCTATTCAGGCATTGGGCCTGTCTGACCAAACTTGAATTTTCCAGTGTCTATTGTTTTCACTGCTGATGAATTTTGTCTCTCATACGGCTGCATGCAGTGCAGCTTTTTCCAGCTTTCAGTTGGCTGGTCTACAGCGAGAAGGTTTTCTGATCAGCACCAGCTTACTTCCTCAGTGACCTTGCCTCTCAGGCAAGAGATGTCTTCTGCAATAGGGTCTTACCATCTGTTTCTCAAGGAAAACCAAGGGCCTTGGCAATAGCCTTTAAAGTTTTGGAGGCTACCGGGACCTCCTTGGCCAACAACTCACTGGAAGGTATCCCATCCCCGGCATTGAAAATTTTCTAGTAACAGTCTATAGCTTCTGGATGTTCCATTATTCAAAAAAGAATTTTGATTGACATTTCCCCTGCCCTTCTTTTACACATTCTCTTCCAATGGCCTTGCTTAGGTCATTCCCCTCCCTGTAATCTGTTCTTCTACTTACATATGTACAATACCATCCACCTAAGTCCTTCCCTCTCCTCCCTCCCTTATAGCATTTTACCAGCTTACTGACTTCTGGTACTGATTTTTGGTTCCAGTTTACACACAAATCTATACATTTGTAGCTAGGATCCACATATGAGAGAGAACATGTGATGTTTGGCTTTCTGAGCCTGGGTTACCTCAGTTAGTATAATCCTTTCCAGATCCATCCATTTCCCTGCAAATTTCATAATTTCATTTTTCTTTACCTCAGAACTCCATTGTGTAAATGTACCACATCTTTATAATCCATTCATTTGTTCATTTGTAGAGGGACATCTAGGCTGGTTCCATTTCCTAGCTATTGTGAATAGAGTAGCAATAAACACGGTTGTGCAAGTATCTCTAAGGCAGTGAGAAGAATCCTTCGGATATATGAATCGGAGTGCTATAGCTGGATCATATGGTAAATCTATTTTTAGCTGTCTCAAAAACCTCCACACTGATTTCCAAAATGGCTGGACCAGATTACATTCCCACCAACAGTGTAGAAATGTTCCTCTTTTTCCACATCCATGCCGACACTTATTGTCATTTGTTTTCTTGATGGTAGCTGTAGCAGACAGCTTCAGGTTCGCTGAGATGAACTTCCAGACCAGGCACAGTTATGGAGGAAGGGATATTATTTATTGAAGCTTACAGATCCAGGGGAAGTTCCATAATGGCAAGAGAAACGGCCTGCTCTCCACAGGGCCAAGCAGAGAGAGCAAAGTCAACCAGCCAGCCAGCCACCACAGAGCAAAAAAAAAAAAAAAAAAAAAAAAAAAAAAAAACTACTGCCAAAAGGTCACACAGCACACTTCAGGAACTCCTGCTAGGCACATTTGCATATCTTTACAATGGACTCTCAAACCATCACCACACCTTAAGACTGGCCCCCAGTGACATTGCCTCTAGCAAGGTGATTGCAGATGCAAACTATAAAGTAAAACACTGAATATATTGGGGGACATAAATTCAAACTACCACATTCCGCCCCTGGCCCCCAATATATTTAGTTCCTGGCCCCCAATAGATTTATAACTATCACACATTGTAAATTGTACACAGTCCAATTTCAAAGGTTCTCACAGTCTTGATCAACTTAAGATAGTGAGTCCTGTAAAATCAAACAAGTTAAATACTTTCAACATGTAAAGGCACAGAGTAAACATTTTTAACTGGTAAAAGGCATAGCAAGGAGAAGCTAAAACGATGCAAACTCAACCACCATCAGCCGTCATCAAACTTCTGCAGTTCAAGTTCAATATAACCAGAGACTGACAGTCTCCAGGTTTTCCAATTCCTTCCCTCCAGCTGGGCAGAATAGCCAGGGAAAACTTTCATCCCATGCCAACACTGCACTCCATGGTAGCCCTTTTGCACAGTCCTGGTATATCCAAAACATCTTCAGGTCTCCATGCAAACCACAGTCCATCTTCCAAAAGGCTCTTCCAGCCTATTCCTCAGGGACTTCATGCCCTGCCATCATGCTGCATCTCAGCAGCGGCTCCTGGAACCGTGTGCAATTCATGACCACTCCATGCATTTTTCATGCTTCCAAAACTAATACCAGGTGTGCAGGACACAGCCATATTGTTAATCCAGGGATGAAATAAATCACAGCCTTGAAAAGCAGGTTCCTTCTCCAGTCAGCTCTTTCCAAGAATTTGCATTTCTAACAGTCTTTCCTCAGGCATCCTCTCCATTGTTTTAATGTAAATCAAGTCAGGCCACCTTCCTTCCACCTTCCTTAAGATTGCTAATGTGTCAACAATAGCAGCTTAACCAGTCTCAGTGCCTCTACTTTTAGCTTGCTTCAGGTTTTCCAACTCAAAATCTTAAAATCTCAGTCCGATATCTTTAGCCAAGCACATCAGTCCATTACAAATTTAACCTTGATCAAACTTTCTGGGCCTGGATAGCGGAACGTAGCCATCCCTTATGCTAGTAGCCCAGTTCCAACAAAGTCCTCTGCAGTCTTTCCTTCCCCTTAGAAAGCTCATAAGCCAAGCCTCGAAGTAATATACTGTCTGCACTTAGCATTCTCAAACTCTCATCAGAATAGTCCATAAAACTTGGCTTACCACTCCAGAAGGCATCTTCAGTTGCAAGCACCAAGTCCATGCCCATTCCTCCAAAACAAAAGTTCCAAAAGACGAATATCCACACGGTCAGGTTCATCTCACCCCACACTCCTCGGTACCACTTTACTGTAGCAGACAGCTTCAGGTTCGCTGAGATGAACTTCCAGACCAGGCACAGTTATGGAGGAAGGGATATTATTTATTGAAGCTTACAGATCCAGGGGAAGTTCCATAATGGCAAGAGAAACGGCCTGCTCTCCACAGGGCCAAGAGAGAGCAAAGTCAAAAGCCAGCCAGCCACCACAGCAAACAGAGCAAAACTACAGCCAAAAGGTCACACAGCACACTTCAGGAACTCCTGCTAGGCACATTTGCATATCTTTACAATGGACTCTCAAACCATCACCACACCTTAAGACTGGCCCCCAGTGACATTGCCTCTAGCAAGGTGATTGCAGATGCAAACTATAAAGTAAAACACTGAATATATTGGGGGACATAAATTCAAACTACCACAGTAGCCATTCTGACAGGAGTGAAATGGAATCTCAAAGTGGTTTTAATTTGTATTTCTCTGATGGCTAAGGATGTGGAATAATTTTTTTACATGTTTATATGCCATCTGTATTTCTTCTCTGAGAACTCTGTACTTAGTTCCATAGCCCATTTTTTAACTGGGTTGTTTGATTTCTTATTAATCTGTTTTTTGAGTTCTTCGTATATTCTGGATATTAATCTTCTGTCAGATGTATAGCTGACAAAGATTTTCTCCCATTCTGTAGGTTATCTCTTTGCTCTATTCACAGTGTCCTTTGCTGTACAAAAACTTTGTAATTTCATGAGGTCCCAGTGGTTGATTAGTGGTTTTATTCCCTGAGCAATTGGGGTTATATTCAGAAAGTACTTTCCTATGCCAATATGTTGAAGGGTTTCCCTACCTTTTCCTCTAGTAGTTTCAGAGTTTCAGGTCTGATATTAAGGTCTTTGATCCATTTGGACTTGACTCTTGTGCATGGAGAGAGACAAAGATCTATATTTATCCTTTTACATACAGATATCCAGTTTTCCCAGCACCACTTGTTGAAGAGGCTATCTTTTCTCCAATGAATATTTTTGTCATTTTTGTCAAAAATCAGGTGGCTGTAGCTGCCTGGATTAATATTTAGGTCTTCTATTCTGTTCCATTGATCTACCTCTTTGCCCTTGTGCCAGTACCATGCTGTATTTGATACTATGGCTTTGTAATATAACTTAAAATTGGGTATGGTAATACCACCAGCCTGATTTTTGTTGTGCAAAATTGTTTTGGCTATTTGAGGTTTTTCTTGTATTTCCAGATGAATTTTAAGATAGTTTTTTTCTATTTCTGTGAAGAATGCAATTGGGATTTTAATAGGGATTGCATTAAATGTGTAGGTTGCTTTTGGTAAGATTGACATTTTCACAATATTGATTCTTCCAATCCAAGAGCATGGGATATCTTTCCATTTCCTTGTGTCTTCTGCAATTTCTCACTCGAGTTTTTTACAGTTCTCTTTGTAGAGATCCTTCACTTCCTTGGTTATGTTTATTCCAAGGTTTTTTTTTTTTTTTTTTTTTTCAGGCAATTCTGAATGGGAGAGATTCCCTGATTTCATCTTCTGCATGTTTTTTGTTAGTGTATAGAAAAGCTACTGATTTCTGGGTGTTTATTTTGTATCCTGCTACATTGCAGGATACAAAATAAACAACCTTTCACCCTGAGAAGGTTTCTATCTTTTATTGAGAGGTGAGTTTCCTGGAGGCAACATATGGTAGGATATTGCTCTTTAATCCAGTCTTCAAGTCTGTGTCTTTTGGTTGGGGCATTGAGGCCATTGATATTAAGAGTTATTATTGAAATATATGTATTTAGTCTCACCATTCTTCTTGTTTTGTAGTTCTTCCTATTTTCACTCTACTCACTTGTTTTCACTGTTATTTGAATATGGTTTATTTATTCCTATTTCCTGCTGTGTGTGTTTTGCTTTCTCTTCAGCGTGAATGATTCCTGCAAGTATTTTCTGTAGAGCTGGTTATGCCATAAATTCCTTTAGCCTGTTTTTGTTATGGAATATCCTTACTTCTCCATCAATTTGGATAGATAGCTTTGCAGGATAAAGTAATCTTGGTTGACAGTTTTTATCTTTAAGAACTTGAATACATCATTCCAAGCCCTTCTGGCTTTAAAAGTTTGTGTTGAGTAATCTGCTGTGATCCTGATGGGTTTCCCTTTGAAGGTCACTTGCTTTTTACTCTCTAACTACTTTCTCTATATATATTTGTTTTTGCGTGTTTAGTAGTTTAATTATTACATGGCAAGAAGAGGATCTTTCTAGGTTTTGTCTGTTTGGTGTTATAAAACCTTCTTGTATGTGCATTGGCATTTCTTTCAAATTTGGGGAAATTTTTCCTCTATGATTTTGTGGAAAACACCTATTAAGCCTCTGGATTGAAATTCTTCCCCTTCTGCTATACCTTGAATTCTTATGTTTGATCTTTTCATAGTGTCCTGGATGTCTTGGAATTACCATTCATACCTTTCTATTAGCTTGTTTTCTCTTTGTTGGAATGCATTAGGTCTGTCATCTGGTCTTCTAGTTTAGATATTCTGTCCTATCCTTCATCCATTCTACTGGTGAAACTTTCCACAGAGATTTTTATTTCACTGACTGTGTTCTTCAGAGCTAGGATTTCAGCCTGGTTTGTCTTCAGTATTTATATTTCCTTACTCATGTCCTGTAATGACCTTTTTATTTCATTAAGCTGGCTTCCTGTATTCTCTTTCAGGAGTTTGTTTTGTAGTTTAATTTCTTTGCTTTCTTCCCTGAGTCCTTTCATTTCTTCTTTCATTTCTTTGAGTATAGATAACATTATTTTGAAATCTTTGTCACGAACTTCATCTAAAACAGTCTAATTTGTGAACAATTCTAATGGATTTGTAATTTTTGGTGGGATTGCATTGTCTTGATTCTTTGTGTTTCTTGTATTATAATGTAGCGACTTTTGCATCATGGATTGATTTGATGCTTAGGTTTTTTATTTATCTGCAGTGTTCTTAGATGTGGTGATCCACCTTTATATACTTTCAGGATATGAGTTTAGGGGCTAAGTGTAGCACTTGTACCCAAATCCACCCTCAGAAGTAATCCTAGGTGTTGAGTTTGCTTGTTAAGCAAGTATTGTATTGGACTTATGGAACAATTTACTGGCAAGTTCTAAACTTCAACTGAGCAAAATACACATTCAATTTAAACCAGCACAGAGTATACAAGTGTGGGGATTAAAACAAACAGTCTTATAAGGTCAAAATCCGTAAGGGTGTGTGTTGCTCTACACCCTTAACCCTGTCAGCTTGGAGGTAGAGGATTCTGTTCTGAATTGGGTTCCAGGTCAGCCTGGATCTGAATCAGACCCTGCCCCCAATAATGACAAAAGCAAAAGATAAAGGCCCTATATATCTAAAATTATCAAAGGCAACACTATTAAACACCCCATGTTCAGCTTATTTGAAAATGGTAAAGCCAACCACAAATATGCAACCTTTAACCTGCCTTAACCAGGAAAGAGAGATTACAACTTTCAATGAAGGCCTAGATACCTTTTTTGTGTCAGGCTGCCTTGTTACCTTTGGTGTGGCTTTGAACCTCCCCAATGCTGAGTGCCCACATTGTTCCATGAGCTGTGAAGCCTGAGCTTGGCTCAGCTGTGCTGGATCGCTGCTGTTGTTGTGCTGTGGAGATTGAGTTTGGCTTTGCTGTGCTGGATGCTCTACCACTGGGAGCTGAATGCTGGAGGTTCATGGTTCTGATGGTTGGGGATGGGTGAGTTCAGGAAGCCTGTAGTTGCTCATACTGTTCCCCTGTATCTCTTTCAGTAGCTCAGAAGACTTTTTTTTTTTTTTTTTTTTTTAGATTTCTGGGCTCTGCAAGGAGACTGATGAGGCTGGAAAGTCCCCTGATTTGGTCTCTATGGCTGCTTCTAAGCAGGCCTGAAGGTGGGGCCACATCGGATTGGAGGATCCGGGCCACTGTGGACCAGGCTGCTGAGGATTGAGCAGCAAGGTCCACAGTGGCATTCTGGCTGTCTCCTTCTTTTCTGCTGTTTTACCAGAAAAAAATATTGTGTACTTTTCAGAAGAAGAGTGTATTTTGCTGTAGTTTTGCTTAAATCCATCCCCTGATCTATTTTGGTGTGGCTACTATGCCAACATCTTACCCAGAATTACCATTATATTCTTAAATCAGAAACATCAGAAGGGTTAAAAGTGATGAAAGACCTGAGAATTTTAGGTGGGATTATCACTCACTCTTGCTTTTCCTTATTAATATAAACATTCAGAAAATTCAAATTCTATATACATATGAGAACTTGTATCTTGTCATTAATGAAAAGATATTGGAGGATTTTAAACAGAAGAATACTGAGTATACACAATGAACATGTGCATAAGGATTTTATAAATTAAGAAAAATTAAATGATATTAGTACTAATTTGCACAGATTTAGGAGAGAAATGACTAGAACCACTGCAGTAGATTTCCTGAAAGAAATTTGATAAGTCATGATTTTACAAGTAGAGTGACACAAACCTAGGAAATACAAAAATGAAGCAAAAGAAATATCTACATTACAGAACAATTGAATCTTAAATAGGAATATTTTGAAGCTTATTCATTTATCTTCTTTAAAAAATATTAAGTAGAAACTTTGTATGTACACACTATATGTTGGTACCATCATTTTCCTCCTCCTATCCCCATTCCATTGAGGGATCTCCTGTGGTGGTCTTTCTGGTATTCAGTATGGAGTAATAGGTTATGATTTGTAGAGCAGTGGTTCATCTTTTTAGTGGGCCGGGGAGCAAAGCCTCTGGATATACTCTCCCACCCTGTAGCTCTTACATTCTTTTTCACCCACACTTCTGATGGAAGGGTTTGGGGAGAGGGAACTGGGTGGGAGGATCCACGTTCATTTTCTTGATACACAAGGGGGAGCATGCATCTGGAGTTCGTTTGTAGTGGTTGGAGGCCCTCATGCCCCATTCTCTCTCTACCTTCCTATTTCTGTCTGTCTGTCTGTTTGTCTCTCTCTCTCTCTCTCTCTCAAATAAATAAATAAATAAAAAAAAATTAAATTTTTTGAAAAAAAGAAAATGGGACAGCCTCACTGATTTCTTTCCCTGTTCCTTGTCTTTTGTGTATAGAAAGGCTACTAATTTTTGAGTTTTAATCATGTATCCTGTCATTCTGCTGAAGAAATTTAGCACTATTAGAAGTATTATGGTAGAGTCTTTCAGGTCAACTTATGTATAGGATCATGTCATCTGCAAATAGAACTAGTTTGGCTTATTCATTTCCAATTTCTATCCCTTTATATTTTCTCCTGTTTTAATGCTAAGACAAGGATTTCTAGAACTATTTTTGAATAGCAGTGGTGAAAGTAGGCACCCCTATCTTGTTCCCAATCTTAATGGCAACTCTTTGTTTTTTTCCCCATTAAGTTTGAGTTAGGATTTAGGTGCTTTGTATATTGCTTTTATTATGTTGAGATATAAACATTTAATGCCTATTCTCTCCAGCATTTTAATCATGAAATGATGTAATTTGCCAAGGCCTTCTCTGCATGTTTTTGATATGATCATGTGGTTCTTATGTTGAAGATTATTTATGTGGTGTATTACATTAATCAATTTCTGTATGTTGAACCATCCCTGAATCCCTGGGACTCAATCCTGCTTGATTGTGGTAAATGATAGTATTGATATATTGTTTAAATCAGTTTGTGAGGATTTTCTTAAGGATTTTTGCATCCAAGTTTATAAGGTCCATTTATGTGAAAAATGCTTGAGTAAAAGTGGTTTTAGTTCTCTGATGAATGTTTGCTAGAATTTGGCTGATAGTCCATCAGATTCCTGGACTTTTCCTTTTGTGGAGGTTTTGATTATATGTTCAGTCTCAATGGTTGTAATAGGTTTGTTTAGGAGATTTATCTGCTCTGAATTTACTTGTGGAAAGTAGTATTCATCTAGAAATTTATCCATTTCTTTTAGGTTATCCTATTTGTGGAGTAGAGTTGTTGGAAATATGTCCTGATGATTCTTCCAATTTCATTTAGGTTCTGATTAACAATATCCATGTTGCTAACTGTATATCCTTGTGCTAAAATTGATAACTTTATCACATGTTTATAGTGAATTTAATTTAAATTCCAAAGAGGAGATAAAGATGCTCATTAATTGATGCTAAAAATATAATCTCAGGTCTCAGTGAATATATATTTGGCAATCTAAATTAGGTAGATAAACCAAGATAGCCCTTTAACTTTTTTTAACTTTAACTTTTTTGTAAGTTGTCTCTAACCTGGTCATTTTCTTTAACAGTTTTGTCCAGTATGCTTTCCAGGTTTCAATTTTCATGGCTGACAATTAGCTATAAAATTTATCATTCTGTTTTTTTGATGAATGTTAAGAAGTCCCTTAAAATAGAGGGATATTAATAACTTAGTGATGCAGATTAATAAAATATGACAAGATATCAGAGTAATTTGGTATGTTTAAAAAAAATCCTGGGTTGAGGCAGGGCATGGTGGCTCATGCCTTTAATCCCAGCACTCGGGGAGGCAGAGGTAGGAGGATTGCTGAGAGTTCGAGGCCACCCTGAGACTACATAGTTAATTCCAGGTCAGCCTGGACCAGAGTGAGACCCTACCTTGCAAAACCAAAAAAAAAAAAAAAAAAAAATCCTGGGTTGAACTGATATAGTATTATTAAACCACTTACCTATGAAACCTAAGTACCTAGGTTCAACTCTCCAGAACTCACATAAGCCAGATATACATGGTGTTGCATGCATCTAGATTTTATTTGGATATAATTTAAAGGCCCTGGAACACAATATTCTCTCTTTCTGTCTATATCTTTCTGTCATAAACAAATAAATATAAATAAAATATTTTTTTTCAATTAACTTGTTTTCAAAGCACATGCACAACTACAATATGATGGTGATGCTTAATATGTTTAAGTGTTGAGTCAAACAGAAGACTTTGAAAACAAGCTCTAAAATTATATTTTATTTAACAATAATACAAAATTGCTGTAGAGAATATATGCTTACAGTTAGTTGGCATTTAAAGGAAACATATGTAACTTCACAGGCAAATGCTGTTTTGTATCATTATTCAACATTTTGATTTTCAGAAAAGTTTCAAGTTTTTATTGCAATATCATATTCTGTCTTATACTGCATCCATGTAAAAATCTTGTCATGACTGTGCATGCCAAGTAACCCAGTGCTCATGGGTTCAGAGACAGGAGGATCATTGGGGACCCTAGTCAATCAGTCTGCCCAAAGGAAAAAAAAAAATGACAAAAACAAGCTCCAGGTTCTTAAAATGCCTCTGCCCCTCAAGAAAAAATGAAACAAATAATTAGATATGGTTTTTTTACAGCAAGATTTTATTTATTTATTTGACAGACATAAAAACGGATGCATCATGAGTTGATACCAATGGGCCCTCATCCCAGAGCCTCCATCCACTGGAGGCCCTTCCAGTGGGGTTGCATATTCCCCTTGGGTTGGTGGGATTGCGTGTGGGAACAGCAGTCAGTTGTTGGGAAGCCAAAGGCTCTGGGCATGATGTCACAACCTGTGGCTCTTTCAATTTTCCCACCCCCTCTTCTCCAGCTTGAGCCATATTGGGTGTGTTTTAAGTCTACTTCAGTGATGAGCTCTTAGGAGCCTCTGAATCTGCTTTTAGGTGTTAGTATCCTCAGGGTCTATCTCTTTCACCCTAGTGCTGATTGTCAGGCTCACCATTGAAACAGCACTCATGCTCGTCTCTACCATTCCCCTGTGGTTTCAGCTGGAGCTTGCCTGAAGTGCGAGTGCTGGTTTACCTCCTGGGGTCTCACTACCTTCTGAAAATTAAAAACAGATTCTCCAAAGAAAAGTGAAGTCAGCACAGATTAAATGGGATAAGCCTTGTTAATTTAAGGATAATTCAATGGATGAAGACCCTCTTTTTAGCCAAAGACTAGTGGGAGCTTGACAATGGAGAGCATAATCTTTGTCTCCATATGATTCTGACATGGTTCCCACTTTCAGATATGGGTTCCTTTCCACTGACGGTATCTCTTAGCCAATCAGAAAGCTATTGGTTACCCACAAAGGCTGTGTGCCACTATTTTACTTCTGTGTACATCACGTCAGGGTATTTGCTTCTGAGTAGCTGATATCCCTGGCTGCTCGGACTGTTTTTGGCCACTTTTCCTCGGTAGCTCATGCAGTGGATCCCAGCACTAGAGACAGGCTAACTGTCTGGGGACTGGCTCTATTCAGGATTTCAGCCAGGTTTCTCCATGCTCTGTGTTGGCAACCTACGGTGTCTTCATCAACAGGGTCTTACCTTTATCATCAGGTGGGTAATCAAGTGCTTTGGCAGAAGTCTGTCTTGTTTTGGAGCCCTAATATGTCTCTCTTATGAACAGCTCATTTTGATTAGCAATTGCATTCTGAAAGTGGAAGTTGTACACCAGAGCTAAAATATAAATATATATATATATATATATATATATATATTGTTTTGACATCCCACCCTCTCCAGGTCCCTTCTTTTCAGGTGAATTAAATTTTATATATTGTCAGTGGAAAGTTCATTATAATGATAGCAATACAGCAAAAATAAGTAGAAAATAGTGAGACTTATAGTAATCCAGAGGAAGATAACTTCAAATACAAGGTAAAGCAAACAGTGGAGCTTTGAATACACCAGCAGAATGCTGAGGAGGCCAATCTGAGGGGAGTAGGGTGAAAAGAGAAATTTGGAAAGTTGAGGTCAGAAAAGTTAGGAGTTCAGACTGCATAGAGTCTTATGCAGACATTCCCTCTTACGGAGCTGAGAAATCACTGCAGGATTTTGAGCAGATGAATGGCATGAACTGACATGCCTCATATGGTAAGCACAATTTTTAGTAAAACTTTCTAGTTAAAACACATTTTCTTTGTTTCTCAGCCTCAGTGGGATCTCTACTTCTTTTCGATAAAATTGGAATCTCTGTTGGGATTGCCACTATCTTTATTTCCCACTGCTTTTCTTTAATTGCACGTTATGTTACATATTGCTAGGGTATACAAATTAGATACAAATGCATAATAACCCACTATTAAAAATATGAATTTAAACTTTGCAAAGATGAGCCAAATGCTCCCATCACCACAGTATTCATTATTGTGTGGTCAAAGGCTTTTACAGAACACAGTAATACATAGATTAGAATTGAATTTGACTTGGAACTTTATCATAAGCAGTTTAAGTGATGTCTAAGTGATGTCATAAGACAGACATAAAGAACCTTTTTTCTTTTTCTTTTTTTTTATTTTGCGAGATAAGGTCTCACTCTAGCCCAGGCTGACCTGGTATTCACTCTGTATTCTCAGGGTGGCCTCGAACTCATGGCAATCCTCTGCCTCCTGAGTGCTGGGATTAAAGGCATGTGCCACCATGCCTTAATGCCAAAATGTTTAAATTATCTATTTTATAAAAGGTAGTAAAAAACAATTCCCACCAGTTAGGAGTTTTGGAACCTAAATATATTAATACAAATTCTATAATTATCACAGTAATTATGTAAATTGTTCAGGGCTGACAAGAGATTTTCTAAATTAGACTAATATGATAATAGTATGCGTAGTCTGCATTATGACAACTATAGTTTATAAATAAAAACACATTTTAAAATATTTTTAAGCAGACCATTATATTCTTTTTTATTTTAATTTTTTATTGACAACTTCTATACTTACATGCAAAAAACATGATATTTCCCTCATCTCCCCCCCATTCCCCTTTAGAACTCCATTCTCAATCATATCCCCTCCCTCTCTCCATTAACTCTCTTTTAATTTGATGCCATCATCCTTTTCTTCTATTATGAAGGTCTTGTGAAGGTATTGCTACGCACTGCAAGGTCATGGATATTAAGGCCAATTTCTGTTTGGACAGCTGCATTGTAAGTTCTCGTACCTTCCTTTGGCTCTTCCATTCTATCCGCCCCCTCTTCCACAATGGACCCTGAGCCTTGGAGGGTGTGAAAGAGGCATTTCAGTGCTAGACACTCCTCCATCCCTTCTTCTCAGCACTATGTTGCCTTTTGGGTCATCCCTGTGGTCATCGCCACCTGAAAAGAGACGCTTCTCTGACCAGAAGTGAGAGTAGCATTAATATGTGAATATGAACATTAAGTGTAATGCTTTCAGGGCAGCTTGGTGGGAATAATATATACATTTAGCCAGATAAGAGCAGGCTTTATACCCTAAGGCTCATGACCTCCTGACATAGACTTTTTGCTTAGGTTTTTTTCAGTACCAGGTATGTATTCCCTCCCGTGAGAGGGGGCTTCAGTCCAATTATGGAGCAGTTGTTTTCCCCAAGAGCAAACATGCCAATACTGCACCTATTCAGGCATTGGGCCTGTCTGGCCAAACTTGAATTTTCCAGTGTCCACTGTTTTCACTGCTGATGACTTTTGTCTCTCATACGGCTGCATGCAGTGCAGCTTTTTCCAGCTTTCAGTTGGCTGGTCTACAGGGAGAAGGTTTTCTGCTCAGCACCAGCTTGCTTTCTCAGTGACCTTGCCTCTCAGGCAAGAGATGTCTTCAGCAATAGGGTCTTACCATCTGTTTCTCAAGGAAAACCAAGGGCCTTGGAAATAGCCTTTAAAGTTTTGGAGGCTACTGGGACCTCCTTGGCCAACAACTCACTGGAAGGTATCCCATCCCAGGCACTGAAAATTTTCTAGTAACAGTCTATAGCTTCTGGATGTTCCATTATTCAAAAATAAGTCTTATTCAGAATTTTGATTGACATTTCCCCTGCCCTTCTTTTTTACATTCTCTTCCAATGGCCTTGCTTAGGTCATTCCCCTCCCTGTAATCTGTTCTTCTACTTACATATGTACAATACCATCCACCTAAGTCCTTCCCTCTCCTCCCTCCCTTATAGCATTTTACCAGCTTACTGACTTCTGGTACTGATTTTTGGTTCCAGTTTACACACAAATCTATACATTTGTAGCTAGGATCCACATATGAGAGAGAACATGTGATGTTTGGCTTTCTGAGCCTGGGTTACCTCAATTAGTATAATCCTTTCCAGATCCATCCATTTCCCTGCAAATTTCATAATTTCATTTTTCTTTACCTCAGAACTCCATTGTGTAAATGTACCACATCTTTATAATCCATTCATTTGTTCATTTGTAGAGGGACATCTAGGCTGGTTCCATTTCCTAGCTATTGTGAATAGAGTAGCAATAAACACGGTTGTGCAAGTATCTCTAAGGTAGTGAGAAGAATCCTTCGGATATATGCCTCGGAGTGCTATAGCTGGATCATATGGTAAATCTATTTTTAGCTGTCTCAAAAACCTCCACACTGATTTCCAAAATGGCTGGACCAGATTACATTCCCACCAACAGTGTAGAAATGTTCCTCTTTTTCCACATCCATGCCGACACTTATTGTCATTTGTTTTCTTGATGGTAGCTGTAGCAGACAGCTTCAGGTTCGCTGAGATGAACTTCCAGACCAGGCACAGTTATGGAGGAAGGGATATTATTTATTGAAGCTTACAGATCCAGGGGAAGTTCCATAATGGCAAGAGAAACGGCCTGCTCTCCACAGGGCCAAGCAGAGAGAGCAAAGTCAACCAGCCAGCCAGCCACCACAGAGCAAAAAAAAAAAAAAAAACTACTGCCAAAAGGTCACACAGCACACTTCAGGAACTCCTGCTAGGCACATTTGCATATCTTTACAATGGACTCTCAAACCATCACCACACCTTAAGACTGGCCCCCAGTGACATTGCCTCTAGCAAGGTGATTGCAGATGCAAACTATAAAGTAAAACACTGAATATATTGGGGGACATAAATTCAAACTACCACATTCCGCCCCTGGCCCCCAATATATTTAGCTCCTGGCCCCCAATAGATTTATAACTATCACACATTGTAAATTGTACACAGTCCAATTTCAAAGGTTCTCACAGTCTTGATCATCTTAAGATAGTAAGTCCTGTAAAATCAAACAAGTTAAATACTTTCAACATGTCAAGGCACAGAGTAAACATTTTTAACTGGTAAAAGGCATAGCAAGGAGAAGCTAAAACGATGCAAACTCAACCACCATCAGCCGTCATCAAACTTCTGCAGTTCAAGTTCAATATAACCAGAGACTGACAGTCTCCAGGTTTTCCAATTCCTTCCCTCCAGCTGGGCAGAATCGCCAGGGAAAACTTTCATCCCATGCCAACACTGCACTCCATGGTAGCCCTTTTGCACAGTCCTGGTATATCCAAAACATCTTCAGGTCTCCATGCAAACCACAGTCCATCTTCCAAAAGGCTCTTCCAGCCTATTCCTCAGGGACTTCATGCCCTGCCATCATGCTGCATCTCAGCAGCGGCTCCTGGAACCGTGTGCAATTCATGACCACTCCATGCATTTTTCATGCTTCCAAAACTAATACCAGGTGTGCAGGACACAGCCATATTGTTAATCCAGGGATGAAAGAAATAAATCACAGCCTTGAAAAGCAGGTTCCTTCTCCAGTCAGCTCTTTCCAAGAATTTGCATTTCTAACAGTCTTTCCTCAGGCATCCTCTCCATTGTTTTAATGTAAATCAAGTCAGGCCACCTTCCTTCCACCTTCCTTAAGATTGCTAATGTGTCAAATAATAGCAGCTTAACCAGTCTCAGTGCCTCTACTTTTAACTTGCTTCAGGTTTTCCAACTCAAAATCTTAAAATCTCAGTCCGATATCTTTAGCCAAGCACATCAGTCCATTACAAATTTAACCTTGATCAAACTTTCTGGGCCTGGATAGCGGAACGTAGCCATCCCTATGCCAGTAGCCCAGTTCCAACAAAGTCCTCTGCAGTCTTTCCTTCCCCTTAAAAAGCTCATAAGCCAAGCCTCAAGTAATATACTGTCTGCACTTAGCATTCTCAAACTCTCATCAGAATAGTCCATAAAACTTGGCTTACCACTCCAGAAGGCATCTTCAGTTGCAAGCACCAAGTCCATGCCCATTCCTCCAAAACAAAAGTTCCAAAAGACGAATATCCACACGGTCAGGTTCATCTCACCCCACACTCCTCGGTACCACTTTACTGTAGCAGACAGCTTCAGGTTCGCTGAGATGAACTTCCAGACCAGGCACAGTTATGGAGGAAGGGATATTATTTATTGAAGCTTACAGATCCAGGGGAAGTTCCATAATGGCAAGAGAAACGGCCTGCTCTCCACAGGGCCAAGCAGAGAGAGCAAAAGCCAACCAGCCACCACAGCAAACAGAGCAAAACTACAGCCAAAAGGTCACACAGCACACTTCAGGAACTCCTGCTAGGCACATTTGCATATCTTTACAATGGACTCTCAAACCATCACCACACCTTAAGACTGGCCCCCAGTGACATTGCCTCTAGCAAGGTGATTGCAGATGCAAACTATAAAGTAAAACACTGAATATATTGGGGGACATAAATTCAAACTACCACAGTAGCCATTCTGACAGGAGTGAAATGGAATCTCAAAGTGGTTTTAATTTGTATTTCTCTGATGGCTAAGGATGTGGAATAATTTTTTACATGTTTATATGCCATCTGTATTTCTTCTCTGAGAACTCTGTACTTAGTTCCATAGCCCATTTTTTAACTGGGTTGTTTGATTTCTTATTAATCTGTTTTTTGAGTTCTTCGTATATTCTGGATATTAATCTTCTGTCAGATGTATAGCTGACAAAGATTTTCTCCCATTCTGTAGGTTATCTCTTTGCTCTATTCACAGTGTCCTTTGCTGTACAAAAACTTTGTAATTTCATGAGGTCCCAGTGGTTGATTAGTGGTTTTATTCCCTGAGCAATTGGGGTTATATTCAGAAAGTACTTTCCTATGCCAATATGTTGAAGGGTTTCCCCTACCTTTTCCTCTAGTAGTTTCAGAGTTTCAGGTCTGATATTAAGGTCTTTGATCCATTTGGACTTGACTCTTGTGCATGGAGAGAGACAAAGATCTATATTTATCCTTTTACATACAGATATCCAGTTTTCCCAGCACCACTTGTTGAAGAGGCTATCTTTTCTCCAATGAATATTTTTGTCATTTTTGTCAAAAATCAGGTGGCTGTAGCTGCCTGGATTAATATTTAGGTCTTCTATTCTGTTCCATTGATCTACCTCTTTGCCCTTGTGCCAGTACCATGCTGTATTTGATACTATGGCTTTGTAATATAACTTAAAATTGGGTATGGTAATACCACCAGCCTGATTTTTGTTGTGCAAAATTGTTTTGGCTATTTGAGGTTTTTCTTGTATTTCCAGATGAATTTTAAGATAGTTTTTTTTCT
This sequence comes from Orientallactaga sibirica, assembly GCA_036365145.1. NCBI lineage: Eukaryota > Metazoa > Chordata > Mammalia > Rodentia > Dipodidae > Orientallactaga > Orientallactaga sibirica. Next base: position 2,655,888 of record JAEOAD010002325.1, on the reverse strand, counting down.
ATTTCTGTGAAGAATGCAATTGGGATTTTAATAGGGATTGCATTAAATGTGTAGGTTGCTTTTGGTAAGATTGACATTTTCACAATATTGATTCTTCCAATCCAAGAGCATGGGATATCTTTCCATTTCCTTGTGTCTTCTGCAATTTCTCACTCGAGTTTTTTACAGTTCTCTTTGTAGAGATCCTTCACTTCCTTGGTTATGTTTATTCCAAGGTATTTTTTTTTTCAGGCAATTCTGAATGGGAGAGATTCCCTGATTTCATCTTCTGCATGTTTTTTGTTAGTGTATAGAAAAGCTACTGATTTCTGGGTGTTTATTTTGTATCCTGCTACATTGCAGGATACAAAATAAACAACCTTTCACCCTAAGAAGGTTTCTATCTTTTATTGAGAGGTGAGTTTCCTGGAGGCAACATATGGTAGGATATTGCTCTTTAATCCAGTCTTCAAGTCTGTGTCTTTGGGTTGGGGCATTGAGGCCATTGATATTAAGAGTTATTATTGAAATATATGTATTTAGTCTCACCATTCTTCTTGTTTTGTAGTTCTTCCTATTTTCACTCTACTCACTTGTTTTCACTGTTATTTGAATATGGTTTATTTATTCCTATTTCCTGCTGTGTGTGTTTTGCTTTCTCTTCAGCGTGAATGATTCCTGCAATTATTTTCTGTAGAGCTGGTTATTTGCCATAAATTCCTTTAGCCTGTTTTTGTTATGGAATATCCTTACTTCTCCATCAATTTGGATAGATAGCTTTGCAGGATAAAGTAATCTTGGTTGATAGTTTTTATCTTTAAGAACTTGGAATACATCATTCCAAGCCCTTCTGGCTTTAAAAGTTTGTGTTGAGTAATCTGCTGTGATCCTGATGGGTTTCCCTTTGAAGGTCACTTGCTTTTACTCTCTAACTACTTTCTCTCTATATATTTGTTTTGCGTGTTTAGTAGTTTAATTATTACATGGCAAGAAGAGGATCTTTCTAGGTTTTGTCTGTTTGGTGTTATAAAACCTTCTTGTATGTGCATTGGCATTTCTTTCAAATTTGGGGAAATTTTTCCTCTATGATTTTGTGGAAAACACCTATTAAGCCTCTGGATTGAAATTCTTCCCCTTCTGCTATACCTTGAATTCTTATGTTTGATCTTTTCATAGTGTCCTGGATGTCTTGGAATTACCATTCATACCTTTCTATTAGCTTGTTTTCTCTTTGTTGGAATGCATTAGGTCTGTCATCTGGTCTTCTAGTTTAGATATTCTGTCCTATCCTTCATCCATTCTACTGGTGAAACTTTCCACAGAGATTTTTATTTCACTGACTGTGTTCTTCAGAGCTAGGATTTCAGCCTGGTTTGTCTTCAGTATTTATATTTCCTTACTCATGTCCTGTAATGACCTTTTTATTTCATTAAGCTGGCTTCCTGTATTCTCTTTCAGGAGTTTGTTTTCTAGTTTAATTTCTTTGCTTTCTTCCCTGAGTCCTTTCATTTCTTCTTTCATTTCTTTGAGTATAGATAACATTATTTTGAAATCTTTGTCACGAACTTCATCTAAAACAGTCTAATTTGTGAACAATTCTAATGGATTTGTAATTTTTGGTGGGATTGCATTGTCTTGATTCTTTGTGTTTCTTGTATTATAATGTAGTGACTTTTGCATCATGGATTGATTTGATGCTTAGTTTTTTTATTTATCTGCAGTGTTCTTAGATGTGGTGATCCACCTTTATATACTTTCAGGATATGAGTTTAAGGGGCTAAGTGTAGCACTTGTACCCAAATCCACCCTCAGAAGTAATCCTAGGTGTTGAGTTTGCTTGTTAAGCAAGTATTGTATTGGACTTATGGAACAATTTACTGGCAAGTTCTAAACTTCAACTGAGCAAAATACACATTCAATTTAAACCAGCACAGAGTATACAAGTGTGGGGATTAAAACAAACAGTCTTATAAGGTCAAAATCCCTAAGGGTGTGTGTTGCTCTACACCCTTAACCCTGTCAGCTTGGAGGTAGAGGATTCTGTTCTGAATTGGGTTCCAGGTCAGCCTGGATCTGAATCAGACCCTGCCCCCAATAATGACAAAAGCAAAAGATAAAGGCCCTATATATCTAAAATTATCAAAGGCAACACTATTAAACACCCCATGTTCAGCTTATTTGAAAATGGTAAAGCCAACCACAAATATGCAACCTTTAACCTGCCTTAACCAGGAAAGAGAGATTACAACTTTCAATGAAGGCCTAGATACCTTTTTTGTGTCAGGCTGCCTTGTTACCTTTTGGTGTGGCTTTGAACCTCCCCAATGCTGAGTGCCCACATTGTTCCATGAGCTGTGAAGCCTGAGCTTGGCTCAGCTGTGCTCGATGCGCTGCTGTTGTTGTGCTGTGGAGATTGAGTTTGGCTTTGCTGTGCTGGATGCTCTACCACTGGGAGCTGAATGCTGGAGGTTCATGGTTCTGATGGTTGGGGGATGGGTGAGTTCAGGAAGCCTGTAGTTGCTCATACTGTTCCCCTGTATCTCTTTCAGTAGCTCAGAAGACTTTTTTTTTTTTTTTTTTTTTTTTTTTTTTTTTTTTAGATTTCTGGGCTCTGCAAGGAGACTGATGAGGCTGGAAAGTCCCCTGGTTTGGTCTCTATGGCTGCTTCTAAGCAGGCCTGAAGGTGGGGCCACATCGGATTGGAGGATCCCGGCCACTGTGGACCAGGCTGCTGAGGATTGAGCAGCAAGGTCCACAGTGGCATTCTGGCTGTCGCCTTCTTTTCTGCTGTTTTACCAGAAAAAAAATATTGTGTACTTTTCAGAAGAAGAGTGTATTTTGCTGTAGTTTTGCTTAAATCCATCCCTGATCTATTTTGGTGTGGCTACTATGCCAACATCTTACCCAGAATTACCATTATATTCTTAAGGAAACATCAGAAGGGTTAAAAGTGATGAAAGACCTGAGAATTTTAGGTGGGATTATCACTCACTCTTGCTTTTCCTTATTAATATAAACATTCAGAAAATTCAAATTCTATATACATATGAGAACTTGTATCTTGTCATTAATGAAAAGATATTGGAGGATTTTAAACAGAAGAATACTGAGTATACACAATGAACGTGTGCATAAGGATTTTATAAATTAAGAAAAATTAAATGATATTAGTACTAATTTGCACAGATTTAGGAGAGAAATGACTAGAACCACTGCAGTAGATGGAAAAGAAATTTGATAAGTCATGATTTTACAAGTAGAGTGACACAAACCTAGGAAATACAAAAGGAAGCAAAAGAAATATCTACATTACAGAACAATTGAATCTTAAATAGGAATATTTTGAAGCTTATTCATTTATCTTCTTTAAAAAATATTAAGTAGAAACTTTGTATGTACACACTATATGTTGGTACCATCATTTTCCTCCTCCCTATCCCCATTCCATTGAGGGATCTCCTTAGTGGTCTTTCTGGTATTCAGTATGGAGTAATAGGTTATGATTTGTAGAGCAGTGGTTCATCTTTTAGTGGGCCGGGGAGCAAAGCCTCTGGATATACTCTCCCACCCTGTAGCTCTTACATTCTTTTCACCCACACTTCTGATGGAAGGGTTTGGGGAGAGGGAACTGGGTGGGAGGATCCACGTACGCCAGATACACAAGGGGGAGCATGCATCTGGAGTTCGTTTGTAGTGGTTGGAGGCCCTCATGCCCCCATTCTCTCTCTACCTTCCTATTTCTGTCTGTCTGTCTGTCTCTCTCTCTCTCTCTCTCTCTCTCTCAAATAAATAAATAAATAAAAATAAATTAAATTTTGAAAAAAGAAAATGGGACAGCCTCACTGATTTCTTTCCCTGTAGATTTGTCTTTTGTGTATAGAAAGGCTACTAATTTTTGAGTTTTAATCATGTATCCTGTCATTCTGCTGAAGAAATTTAGCACTATTAGAAGTATTATGGTAGAGTCTTTCAGGTCACTTATGTATAGGATCATGTCATCTGCAAATAGAACTAGTTTGGCTTATTCCTTTCCAATTTCTATCCCTTTTATATTTTTCTCCTGTTTTAATGCTAAGACAAGGATTTCTAGAACTATTTTGAAGAGCAGTGGTGAAAGTAGGCACCCCTATCTTGTTCCCAATCTTAATGGCAACTCTTTGTTTTTTTCCCCATTAAGTTTGAGTTAGGATTTAGGTGCTTTGTATATTGCTTTTATTATGTTGAGATATAAACATTTAATGCCTATTCTCTCCAGCATTTTGATCATGAAATGATGTAATTTGCCTAAGGCCTTCTCTGCATATTGATATGATCATGTGGTTCTTATGTTGAAGATTATTTATGTGGTGTATTACATTAATCAATTTCTGTATGTTGAACCATCCCTGAATCCCTGGGACGAATCCTGCTTGATTGTGGTAAATGATAGTATTGATATATTGTTTAAATCAGTTTGTGAGGATTTTCTTAAGGATTTTTGCATCCAAGTTTATAAGGTCCATTTATGTGAAAAATGCTTGAGTAAAAGTGGTTTTAGTTCTCTGATGAATGTTTGCTAGAATTTGGCTGATAGTCCATCAGATCCTGGACTTTTCCTTTTGTGGAGGTTTTTGATTATATGTTCAGTCTCAATGGTTGTAATAGGTTTGTTTAGGAGATTTATCTGCTCTGAATTTACTTGTGGAAAGTAGTATTCATCTAGAAATTTATCCATTTCTTTTAGGTTATCCTATTTGTGGAGTAGAGTTGTTGGAAATATGTCCTGATGATTCTTCCAATTTCATTTAGGTTCTGATTAACAATATCCATGTTGCTAACTGTATATCCTTGTGCTAAAATTGATAACTTTATCACATGTTTATAGTGAATTTAATTTAAATTCCAAAGAGGAGATAAAGATGCTCATTAATTGATGCTAAAAATATAATCTCAGGTCTCAATGAATATATATTTGGCAATCTAAATTAGGTAGATAAACCAAGTTAGCCCTTTAACTTTTTTTAACTTTAACTTTTTTGTAAGTTGTCTCTAACCTGGTCATTTTCTTTAACAGTTTTGTCCAGTATGCTTTCCAGGTTTCAATTTTCATGGCTGACAATTAGCTATAAAATTTATCATTCTGTTTTTTTAATGAATGTTAAGAAGTCCCTTAAAATAGAGGGATATTAATAACTTAGTGATGCAGATTAATAAAATATGACAAGATATCAGAGTAATTTGGTATGTTTAAAAAATCCTGGGTTGAGGCCGGGCATGGTGGCTCACGCCTTTAATCCCAGCACTCGGGAGGCAGAGGTAGGAGGATTGCTGAGAGTTCGAGGCCACCCTGAGACTACATAGTTAATTCCAGGTCAGCCTGGACCAGAGTGAGACCCTACCTTGCAAAACCAAAAAAAAAAAAAAAAATCTGGGTTGAACTGATGGCTTAGTAGTTAAACCACTTACCTATGAAACCTAAGTACCTAGGTTCAACTCTCCAGAACTCACATAAGCCAGATATACATGGTGTTGCATGCATCTAGAGTGTATTTGCAGTAGCTAAAGGCCCTGGCACACACATTCTCTCTTTCTGTCTATATCTTTCTGTCATAAACAAATAAATATAAATAAAATATTTTTTTTAAATTAACTTGTTTTCAAAGCACATACAACTACAATATGATGGTGATGCTTAATATGTTTAAGTGTTGGAGTCAAACAGAAGACTTTGAAAACAAGCTCTAAAATTATATTTTATTTAACAATAATACAAAATTGCTGTAGAGAATATATGCTTACAGTTAGTTGGCATTTAAAGGAAACATATGTAACTTCACAGGCAAATGCTGTTACAGTCATTATTCACATTTTGATTTTCACAAAAGTTTCAAGTTCACCAGCTTGCAATATCATATTCTATCTTATACTGCATCCATGTAAAAATCTTGTCATGACTGTGCATGCCAAGTAACCCAGTGCTCATGGGTTCAGAGACAGGAGGATCATTGGGGACCCTAGTCAATCAGTCTGCCCAAAGGAAAAAAAAAAACAAAAACAAGCTCCAGGTTCAATGCAGGACTCTGTCTCAAAGAAATGAGGTGGGGGCTGGAGAGATGGCTTAGTGGTTAAGGCGCCTGCCTGCTAAGCCTAAGAACAATCTCCAGGTCCCACATTTACCAAATGCAAAGTGACAAAAGGGCGCAATGCCACACTTGCCCACAAGGGGGCGCACACATCTGGATTTCGTTCACAGCAGCTGAGAGACTTCTCTGTCTCCCTTTCCCTCTCTCTCTCTGTCTGTCTCTCTCTGTGTCTCTCTCCAAAAATAAAAAAAAAAAAAGAAATTAGATGGAAGACTGACATTGGAAGATATTAGATGGCTTCCTCTGTCCTGTGCATCCATGCTCATGGGTCATGCTCATCTGCACACATAGGTGCATACACCATAATAACATCACATACTACACACACACACACACACACACACACACACACACACACTGAAAGGTTTCAAAAATACATGGAGCATTTTATGTTTCTGTTAAAAAATAAATAATGTAAATTACTTTGTAAGGGACTGTTTTTTTCTTTCCTATTATAACAGTACAATATTTATTTGGTACTGTCAATGAACCATAAAGAATATAAGGTATTTATCTCTTTTCTCTTACCCATCTCCTCTGGTCCTATTCCTTTACAAATGATTCCAACCAAACGTTTGTTTACATATCACTACTGTGAACATTCAGAGATACTTCTTTTTTAGTTTAATTTTATTTATTTGCATATGTACATATTCGTGTGTGTGTGTGTGTGTGTGTGTGTGTGTGTGTGTGTGTGTGTGTTTGTCTGTCTGGATGTTCCATAGTCCCTTGCATCTGCAAATGAACTCCAGAAATGTATTTCACTTCACTTTGAATCTGGCTTTAAGTGAATCTAGAGAATTGAGCACAGGCCTGGCCTTTTCTTATCTCTGTCCCTTGGGGACAGTTCTTCTACCCCCTTTCCAAGAAGGCCCTTCCTAGAAGATTAAGATTTCCGTGAAATTTTCCCAGAAAATGCATAAATTCTGACCCCAAACTCCTGATATCAGGACTGAACTGACTAGGACAGCTACCCATCGAAGTGGCTCAAATAATTCATGATCTCAAAGATTGCCAACTTTAGCCTCTGGTCTGTGGATTTCAATGCTTTGAATTCATAAGACAATAATCTAGAGACCACTGACTCACTGGAAGTTTTGTGTGATTATTGAGTTTTTGACACCCTAATTCCCATGTTAGTGCCCACCTAAGACCAAGATAAGGTTCTGATTTTCTCAACATATCAAATTTCCTGTATCAATAAGGATACTCAATATAATATATTAGTTTTCTTTTTAAAGTACACTTTTAAAATTTCTTATTAAAGTATTTAGAAATGTATAATTAAGCATATTAGCATATTTTATAAGATTATATAATTATAACAGAATTTTTTTACTTCCCCTGTGTAAACATTCATTCTTATAACATTGTTTGTACACAGGGAAATATTTATCCTTAAAATAATGATTTGTCAGTTCTACTTTTTCTTGTGTTATCATGAAAATGTTAAATATTTTGTTATTTCCTCTGAGAATATGAGTGGAAGATTGTAGGTTTAGAAAATGTTCTCCATGTCCCATAAATTTGTTAATTAAAATGTTTAAAACTACCTCCTTCTGTACCAACACTCAACTATTAAAAACAATATATTATTTTCCAAGTAGAAATTACTGGAAAATAAAAACCTAGTCTCTGATTCATTGTTATAGTTTGCTTTGAAAAAAACTCTCTATTATTTTTCTGAGTCAGCAATTCACATCCTTCCCTTTCTTTCCTTTTAATAAAAATTTGCCTTTATCCTGCAAAATGTTCAAAATAATAGTTTAATTTAATATTATGGTACTTCCCTACTAGACCATAAAATTCCACATCCTCAGGTGTGGCGAACTTATTTACAATGCTCTGAGAAACAATGTTTTCATAACTAAGTTTCATGTTGCCTGTTGGAAATGTCAAGAAAGGAACTATTTTGACCATAGCATTCAAATAAGACAACTTTTCATATCTCTGGTTGATGATGCTCTTCATTTTATTTCATAAATTACATAATGCCAAAAAAGCAGGGGAACAATTCAAAGTACTTTATCCTATGGGAATCTTGCAGATAAAGTATAGCTTAAACTTGATATTATGTCTTATTCTAATATACAGACATCCACAGTGACTTTCATATTAAGAATCTTAGAGTCAAATTGCACTTATTTGAGTTTAAGGTCAACTTCTCATAGTGGTAAAAGGAAAGAATGCTCATCATACACATTGTTGCAGTAATAGAGTGGCATCTGAACTGAACAAGCCCAATGAAAGACCATTTTATAGAGAGCAGTATGCTACTAGATTCTTTTTTTAAATATATTTTTATTAGTTATGTATATAGTGTGTATACAGCCATGATGGTACCATCGTTAGCCTTCTCTCTGTCCTCCCCCCATGGGTAATATGGGTCTTGCCTTATGGGAGTAGCCATCAGTTATGCGGGAGAGGCAATGACTCTGTGTATAATGACCCAACTCACGGCTCTAACAATCTTTCTGCCCCCTCTTCCACAAATTTCTCTGAGCCGTGTTGGGTTCATTTTAGGACTATTTCAGTGACAAGTTTTTGTGAGTCTCTGTCTCTGGATATCTGATTTGGTAGGGATTGAGTGTTCTTTGTGTCTATCTCCTTCGCCCTTGTGCTGGTACCAGATTCAACGAGAAAGCAGTACTCTTGCTCATTTCCCCTTTGACTACGGTTTCATCTGATGCCCTGTTGAGGTGCAATGGGCTGACTCTCTCCTCAGGATATGCACCCATCTGAAAGAGAGAAGCAGATTCTCCAACGGAGAGTGAGGTCAGTGCAAGATACATGGATAACCTTTATTATTTTAGAGAGAATTTAATAGGTGTAGGCCCTCTTGTACCCCACTATTGGTGGGAGCTTGATATTGGAGAGCGGGCTCATTTTTGGATATGGTTCTTACTTGTTTCCCCTTTCTAGGAATGGGTTCCATTCCACTGAGTGGATCTGTTAGCCAAATCTAGAACAGTTGGTAACCCACTATGGCTGTGTGCCACTATTGCACTTGTGTGAGCATCATGTTAGGTTGTTTGCTGCTGAGTAGCTTAGACCATGAGTTGTTTAGACAGATGTTGGTCGTTTTGCCCCAGTCACTTATGTAGCACCTTCTGACACTAGACAAGCTGTCTGGAGACTGACTCTCTTCCAGATTCCAGCCAGGTCTCTCTATGTTCCATCCAAACAGCATATGGTGTCTTCAGCAGTAGGATCTTACCAGTAACCTTTGGTGGGTCATTAAGTACTCTGACAGAAATCTGTCTTCTTTTCTTCCCATACAAGGACTCAGATATTGCTTGACTGATAAACTAAGTAATGACTTAAAAACCTGGATCTTAAAAACTTTTAAAAATGTCAAGTTATGTCTCTGAAAATATCAAAATGTTCATTAAAGTTTTAAAATATATAAGGGAAGAGTTGGGCGTGGTGGCGCACACCTTTAATCCCAGCATGCGGGAGGCAGAGGTAGGAGGATCGCCATGAGTTCAAGGCCACCCTAAGAATACAGAATGTGAATTCCAGGTCAGCCTGGGCTAGAGTGAGACCCTACCTTGAAAACCCAACCCCCCCAAATATATATATATGAAAGCACTATTATCAGAAATCAGTATCTTACTATTTTTAAATTTCTCTACATGTTTTTATACTGTCCTCCCATAGCTAATGTTTTGGAAATTAAGAGGAAAGTGTGCTGGGCTCTACATAATACCTCTGATTTCTCAGTTAGTGCATGTGGTTCATCATTTGAACAGTGATATAGAAAAATTGCACATTTACATTTATTATATAAGGTAAACTAAAATGCCATCTGTCCAAATTATTAGAAAACTATTGTCAAAATTTTATGTAATTTACATACTAATTTCTGAAAAAAAAATGTCCTGCTGTCTATTCTTTAGCACGCAGTCAGTTCTGCTATAATATTTTTAAGGCATTATGTTCTGGCAATGCTTTATATTAGGGATATTTGAGGCCTGAATAATATTTCTTAATGATTATGCTTTGAAAATTCTCTGTGTTAACACAGTAAACTATACATACAACTTAATAACAACAACTACAAAATATACACATTATACTTCAAAAATCTACAGGCAACCTCATTTGGCTCTAATTCTTTTTCTATACAATCTGGATTGCCATTCTTTTACATTTACAAATCATTAAAAAATCAATATCTGGGCTGGAGGGATGACTTAGTGGTTAAATTGCTTGCCTGCATAGCCTAAGTATCTAGATTCAATTCTCCAGATCCCACGTAAGCCAGATGCACATGATGGCTCATGCATATGGAATTCATTCGCAGTGGCTAGAGGCCCTGGCACTCCCATTCCCTCTCTCTCCTTCTCTCTCTCCCTGTCTCTGTCTTTAATAAATAAATAAATAATCAATATCTATAACATGTAAATATTTTGATTGTAAGACACAAAATATTAAATGATAAGGAAAGTTTTAAGAATTGAAAAGCTTGGTATAAAGTGTTTTAAACTGAGAGAACATGTGATGTATTGTCTTCCAAGCAGCAGAGAAATCTATATCAGGCACCATAAATAAAATTAAAGACAAAAGAAATGTCTATGGTTATCTGGTGTGCCCAAAGCATATTGGTCATTTTCTCTAGTTCCTAGAATTGAGTTTCTAAAGCTCATGGTATTTTGTGAGTGATGACTATCTTTTTGTAATTCACAATGGGTCTGGTTTGGTAATACCTAAATTCAAGCTAAAGAATTAGGATATGGTTCTTGGTATAAGGAATGGACATAAAGAGGAAGTACTCAGAATATAAGAACTTTCAGCCCAAACTGCTGACCACCAAGTAGGAAAACCACATTAGAGACTTAGAACTATAAAACCCTTAGAATTTTAGAACCCTATAATGCAGGGGATTTCTTGGAGGCTGGACACAAAATTTCTAGAAAAGTTACATGACTAAAGGGAGCATGTAAATTCCACAGAACCTTCAACCCATTATGTTGCTCTAGTCATCTATTTTCCAAGCTATTACCATTATAATTAATTAATTAATTAAGGTGATATAGCTTCCTGAGTTTGGTGAGCTGTTCTAGAACATTGTCAAACACAAGGAGAGAATTATAAGGAGGCTTCAATTTATAGCTAGTTACTCAAAAACAGAAGTGGTACTCTAGGAGTTGAAGTGTCTGAAACAGAGAGGTTTGTGTAATAAAGCCTATTAATTTTATAGATCTTGTATTAATAGCACCATAATTTAATTGAATTGTTAGAGGGCTGTTTGATATAAAAGTATCAGAAAGTTTGTTGTTGGAAGGAAGAAATGTCATAGAAACTAAATTATTTCAAATACTGTTGCAAAGTTAATAACAAGGCCTAAAAGAGGATGAAGAAATTAAATAGGGAAAGTACCAAGAATAAATTTTCTCAAAAAAAGAAAGATCAATTGATACACAATAATAATTAGAAATTGACAATTCTGGCAGAAGTTACTTCATTTTATCAAAGTGAAGGTTGTTTTAGTTATGTCAAGTATCAGTACAATTCTCAAACACTTCAGTGTCCTATAAAGATGTGAGCACATATGAAAATTAATATTATATATAATTTTATTAAAGAAGACAACTCTTCAAATGAAATTTTCAAATGTGATGAAATGTGTTATAAACTCATACAGAAAAGATCAACATGTGAAAAGCAGAAAAAAAGAAGTATAGGCTTTAAATGTATAAAGGACTTTTAGTTGTGATATTTGAGAACACAAATTTAGGAACAATGAACCGTACCATCAACATCTGATGTTACAACACTCCATCTGCTTTTCAGAAATATCTTCACACAATTCCATAATAAATCACACATGTCATTATTACCTAAACCCACTTTGATAACGTAAAAACCTTACTGGAACATTTCCTCATGTGATATTTTAACCATATCACAAACATAAAATTGTGATATCATATTTGTTAGGCCATTGTTTTGCTTTGTTTTGTTTACGCTTGCTACAAGTGTTCAATGCATAATCAAAGATAGCCCATAAAATACTTGACACAACTGGAGACCTAATTTGTGAACTGAAACAAGTCCTTGAAAAAAAAAATCAACCAAATACTACATAAATAGATGAAGGTATAGAAAGCATAAAAAGACAGGTATAGAATACAGATAAAACCATGGATGATGGTCTAGTACTGTATGTTAGTTGCTTTCTGGTTGTTGGGATAAAATACCCAACCAGAAGCAGCTTATGGAAGGAAAAGGGTTTTGACAGGAGAAAGAAATTAGCTTGGCAGTCAGAGTAACAGAACCCCACACTGAATGGCTTCTTTTACTTGGTTTAAAGCAGGAAATGTCTCTACAGAAAACTGAATGTTACACCCTCCAGGAAAGATTTCTAGATTAAGTTTGTACCCTTCCTAGGAGAAACTCTGATCCTTACCAACTGTGAAAGCTATACAATCTTGTCTTTGTCCACAGTAACCTGAAGCCTGTTCTTCCTTTCATACCCTCTCCCATTAAGAAGGAGAGTTCTGCCTCCTTCTCATGGGGCTTCTCAAACACCTCCTTGCCTCCCTGGGCAAGAACTCCACTTTGTTTCCTTCTCTTATGTTCTAGGCTTAAGCTTGCTTCTCTTCTCCCTCCTAAAGCTTTAAGCTATAATGAAATCTTCCTCAACCTTATCCTCTGGTCAGTGGATTTCATTCTTTGAATTGGTAAGACAAGGATCCGGGAACACTCCACCGTCTGGGCAGAAACACAACCAGGGCTTTGCCACTGTGTGCATGGGGAGAAGGTAAGAGCAGAGTAGGCAGTGGAGTCAGAGATAGAAGTGTGACATGGGAGTCTGAATCTTAAGCCAGGTGATATTTGCCAGATAAAACACCATCACTGACAAGAGACCCTGGCATGCACATACTATCCCTCTCCTCTTACTCTCCTATCTCCTCTCCCTCTTTCTCCTTGCAAATAAATAAATAAATATTTAAAAACTAGGAAAAGAAGAATATATCTGAAAAGTGGTCATATATAAAAGATTGGTTAAAAGCAAATATCAAAAATATATTTTAAATTAAAAATGATGAAAAGCAATTGTACATAAGTCCAAAGTGAAAAAAAAATGACAGCTAATGAAGCAATTTGCCACTAATAGACCTTTGCTATAGAAACTTAATAATAATAGGTAGTGAATCCGGCAGGGTGGAGCAGAGTGTGAAGATGAGTACATAATTAACTATATGAGTAACTATAAAGAAGCATGCACTTTATTAAACTAATAATGCTATTGTGCAATCTGTGGGGCCATGAAATAAAGTACTAAAATATAGAACAACAGGAAATCTTCAGAAAATGAAAGGAATATTTGTAGAGGAAATGCTCCAACTTATTATTAAGATAAGGTTAGAAATAATGGCTAATTTAAGACTTTGGGTTTCCTAAAAACTGTTTTTGTTTTACTTTTATTTACTATATTTTGGATTTCTTTTCTCATTGGGATTTGCTGTACTGAGTTAATTATATTTCATTCTAAATTTCAAAATTTGTAAATTTTGTCCTATTTTTAGTGGACAATCTTAGTTTTAAAAATCCTTGACAAGTCTTAAATTAGCCACTATGTGACATGCTTAAAGTACAATAGCATAATAAAGCTTTCACAAATGCATTAAATTAATATATTACATTAGAAAATGTATTATTTGGATAAAAAGATCTGCCATAAATTTTCAAAAGTCAACATACTGGAACATACATAAAAGGGACAGAAATTCATAAATCTGTAAGTCAGAGCTTTAAAAATTATTTTATTGAATGATATTGTGGTAGTTTGAATTGATGGCCCCCAATATATATAAGGACTCAGGTTCAGTTGCCCAGGACCCACATAAGTCCAATACACAAGGTGGTGTATGTGTCTTGAGTTTGTTTGCTGCAGCTGAGAGGTCCTGGTGTTCCCATTCTTTCTCTCTATCTGCCCTTTTCTTTTTCAAATAAATAAATAAAAATTTAAAAAAAAAACAATGAAATTTGAATTATTTTCTGAGTATAATTGAAATATTTGATAAAAGAGTTAATATCTAGTGAGTGTTAGTAACATTTGTCCAAGGCCGTAAATTTAATCCTGTACTGAAAAATTAGAACATAAAATACCCCTTCATTGTAAAAATTCACCACATATGCAATCTATTAGCAAGTTTAAAAATTCAAAACTTATATGTTTTTTTACAATTTAATTATACTAGCAAGAAATAAAATACAAAATGTATCATAATTTTTGAAATTTATTTACTAGATCAAAGATTACATCACAAAATTTAATCTCTATTACATGTAGAATTTAATAACAATAGAATCACAGCATTTGAACATATCTGAGATATGTCATTAAAATTTGTAGTCATACATGAAAAGAGGAAATATTTTTCAAAATATCCTAGGCATGAAAATGAGAAATTATTGAAGAGCAATACAAACATACAATGAATGGGAAAACATGAAATAGTCTGATTTTTTATGAGGATTTAAATGGTATGCCCCGTATCATATTTTTCCCATGAGCTCCATGGTTTTTACCACATAATTTTTTTTTAAATAACAATTTTAGGACACTGTAAATCATGTTATATCCAAACTAACTATACATGGAAATTGGCCCATAGAGGAAGTCAGACAACCAAAGAGCTAGATAAATGGACGAAGGCATTTGATTTCTAAAATAATTATTTTCCCTATATGCATTTTGCTCTAAGCTAATCAATTTACCACTGCAAAAGTAAAAGATAAGGAATTATTCTCTAAAATTCCTCATTTCATTTGCTATAAGAATATTATTATGATTATTGAGTATTCTCTTTATGATGACCTACAAAAGAAATTTCACCATGGTTTTAGTTCTATGAAGATTTATGCTTCTCCTACAAACTTAGTTGATTTTTATCTTTATTTATACCAATAATTTTAAAGTAATATGTAATAGATCACAATGGATACTTTCAAAGCAAATGAACAAATGGGTTTCAATTAACCATGGTTCCTTCTCCACTGTTATAATACTAAGTCAAATTTATGAACCATTTTTGGCAAGAGTAAAGGCCTTCACAGCTCATATTCTGTTTACCACATCTATATTTCTATGATTATTGTCCATTGATATAAATTTGAATACATTTTCAATGTTTTTCATAAAGGGTGAAACTAGCCTAAATATAGATGGAACATAAAATGAAGTTTAAATATGAAAATCTAATCAAATCTAGACCAATGGAAAATAATCATAAGAATATATAATAATAACTACAAGGACATAATTACAGTAAACCATAAATATGATATCAATTTACAAATAATTTCACAATATAACACATTATAAAATAATGGTAAAATATGTACATGTGTGACAAACCAGGTAAAATGAAATAAGAAAGGTAAAATACAGGTATTTATGTCAATTTTATTTATAGAATTCCTTTCAATATGTCGAATATTTGAATATTTTAGCAAAATTAGAGAAAATAGAGCATAAAATTATTTAACAATACAAACATATGAATGAAAAGCATGAAGATTATGGGGAGATTTCATTAATTTTATAATTTGTATCTAAAGTAGAGAAGTGGGTCTGATAAAAGGAATTGAATACCTTGATTGAAAAGTAAGATCTAAACAGATACATATTCATATTAGATATGTCTGGAAAAGAGTGCAAAAGACATTGCCATGATTTGGAATTGATGTGTCCCCCCAAAATGTTCATTTATTGAAGGCTTACTTCCCCCATGAAAGCAGTATTTAAATGTAGTGGTTTTAGGAACTGAGTGGATCTTAAGGGTTCTAACTTCATTAATAAATAAATTCATTCAATTGGATTAAATGAATATTAAATAAATAAATAAATGTGTCCACCCAATTCCAAAGGATTTGTGGAGTCCCACCCTTCTAGCACAGCTGCCTGCAGTAAATGAATCCTTTCTCTCTTTGAGTCTGCTGTACTCAATTTCTGTAACTTTCCTTCGTAGATCTACCATGGATCTGGCATCTCCAGCTTCCTGGGATCGCCACTGAAGCTTAGGCTTCACTTGCATAGCTTCATACACCTGCCTCTCAAGGCCTGCTTGGTGGGACTCAGACGTTTCCACATATTGCTTGGCCTCAACATCTCTTTTAAGTTTTGTGCCAGACTCTATGATCCCTTAAACCTTGTATCTTTCATAGAAGCATCTGTGTGCATTGAAGGCTAACACTGGAAAAACACTTCCCTAAGTGGTCATTTTGGAACAGAGAGCCCCTACACCACTATTCTCAGTTTTTTCTCTCTTTGCATTCCAAGATATGTGCATTTTCACAAGTTAGAGTCTTTAATGGCTCTTAAATTTAAGGAATTTTTCTGTTGTTCCAGTGCAAAACATCTGGTTTACCTTTAATGGTGCTCTTCTCTTTTAAAATTATAGCTGCTTTAGAACCAGTCTTTTCTGTGACTTTAAATTGGCTCATATTCTTCCTCTCAAGTGTGCACATTTGTAATATCTTTCCAATCCCCCTTTACCTTATCTCACTGTAAACATGGATGAGAGCAATAAGCAGTTACCATGGCACAGCTTAAATACTACTTTTTCTTAAGACATCTTCCATAAAACAAGTTAATCCATTATGATTGTGGTTCTGGAAATTGATCTAAGGCCCTCATACATGTAAGAGAGGCCCTCTACTACTGAGCTCTTATGCCCAGTAAGTTTATTACTTTACAATTCAGCCTCATTCAGGTTCTAAAGAGATGGGCAGAATGCAGCCAGATATTTTGCCAAAATATCACATGAATTACCTCTAGACCAGTTTCCAATAGAGTCTTTCTTCCCCTCTGAGTCCTGATGAGAGAAGACATTCCTCAAGGTTTAAAAGCCACATGGTCAGGTTTATAACAACCATGATCCCATACTCAGTTACAGATTTCTATTATTAGTTACTTTTACATTGCTATGACTAGATAACTGTCCTGAAAAAATTAATAAAGGAAAGATGTATTTGGTTGGTGGACTCCATTATGGCAGAGAAGCCAGAGATGTTATTGTGAAGCAGTATCTACAGTCAGAATGAAGAGAGAGATGAATAATGTTTGACTCACTTTCTACTTTTCACTAAATTGAAGACCCCAGCCCATGAAATGATGCTACTCACATTTAGGGAGTATCTTCACTCCTCAGTGAAACCTTTCTGGAAAAATCATGAGAACTCTCAGAGGCGTGTTTCCATGGTGATTCTAAATTAAGGCAAGCTGACATTTATGACTAATCATCATAAATATTCTGGTTTTATGAATTAGAATGATAATTAAGAAAATAGAAACTAAAAAATATGAATTTCTTCTTGGTGAACTACTATAATATTTGTATGATGTGTAAAATAATGTTATATATACATATATAATGTTATATATGACATGTAATCAATATTAAAACCAGATAGAAAGGAATACCAACATAACTGTATTAATATTTTGCTTACACATGTATTAACTCACCACAGATTTATGGCAGTTCATCATAAAAAATATTTTTAGCCTAATATAAATAATGTAACACCTTTATTTCTCTTTTCCTTTTTTTTAGGAGTAGGGTCTCACTCTCTAGCCCAGGCTGACCTGGAATTCACCATGTAGTTCCAGGCTGGCCTTGAACTCAGAGATCCTCCTATCCCTGCCTCCCAAGCACTGGGAATAAAGGCATGTACCACCATGCCAGGCTTGATGTTTATTTATTTATTTATTTATTTATTTATTTATTTATTTATTTAGGAGAGAGAGAGGTGCAGAAATAGGCAGGTAGAGAGAGAGAGAAAGAGAGAGAGAGAGAGTATGGGTGTTCCAGGGCCTCAAGCCATGGCAAATGAACTCCAGAAACGTGTACCCCTTGTGCATCTGGCTTACATGGGTCCCAGGGAGTCGATCCTGGGTCCTTTGGCTTTGCAGGCAAGCACCTTAACTGCTAAGCCATCTCTCCAGCCCCCAATGTTTCTTTTTAATGAGGTTAAAATTACTTTTCAAACTTTAGAAAGGAAGAAATTGAGAAACAAATGACAAGGACAAGGGGCCTTATTCTATTCCAGGTCTATTTTATGCCCAAGTTTTTTTTTTTTTACTTACTTCTTTGTTATTCTACCTTTTTCATTAATGCTGGTAGGTTTGGGTGACTCACTTGAAATTTTATCATCTATCATATTTATCAGTATCATGGAGTTATATTCCAGGAATATAATGCAACTAAAATTAGTTCGTAGATAGGTAACACTCTATTTTATGACAGAATAGATTGAAAATTATTTTATAGGTCTCATAATAAAATAGCTATATTGTGGGCTGGAGAGATGGCTTAGTGGTTAAAGCACCTGCCTGCTAAGCCTAAGAACCGGTTCCAATCTCCAGGTCCCACGTTTAGCCAGATGCAAAGTGACACAAGGGTGCAATGCCGCACTTGCCCACAAGGGGGCACACACGCATCTGGATTTCATTCACAGCAGCTGAGAGACTGCTGGCCCCCATTCTCTATCTGTCTCCCTCTCCCTTTCTCTCTGTCTGTCTCTCTCTGTGTCTCCCTCCAAAAAAAAAAAAAAAAAATAATAATAATAATAATAATAATAATAATAATAATAAAAAATAGCTGTATTGTTGTCAGGGAATTATAAAGAGTAATGTATTTCAGTACTTGGTAGAAACTATGTAGGATATTTGGTAATCAATGGTAAGAAAATCAGCATCTAGAATGTTATGATTAAACCTAGCAATCCATTTTTTTTGGGGGGGTGAGGTAAAATTTCACTCTAGTTCAGGCTGACCTGGAATTAACTATGTAGTCTCAGGGTGGCCTGGAACTCATGGTGATCCTCCTACCTCTGCCTCCTGAGTGCTCGGATTAAAGGCATGCACTACCATGCCCAGCAGCAATTCATTTTTTAATCAAGTTTAAATCCAATTACTTTAATTTTTCTTATAAAACCTACCTTTAACCTTTCATTCAGTAAGGTAGGTTTTATAAGAAAAAAATAAAATAATTCGTAATTTTAATTAAAAGGATTAAAAGTTTCTGGCAAAATATGTTATATATTAAATATTTAGTAAATTAAAAGAATTTTAATACAGTTACATATAGAATACAAGTTGATTATTTATTTGCAGCATATTGATAAAGTACTTTAGCTATTTAATAATATTCCTTGAATGTTTTCTCAGTAATTGTGGTTATTATAGGCAATTTATGTACCTTATGCCATTTAATACAAACAGCAATTATGACCCAAATACTTCAGGTTAATAAACCAAGTAATTACCTGATTTTTACTTGCAATACTAGAGCTATAGTCAATATACATTTTAATGAATAAATGAATCTTCTTAGATAAGATATATGTTATCACCTGGTATATTTCTCATAATTTTCCTATGTGTTAATATATTTAATAATATTGACTAAAATATGTCCTTTCCTTTTCCAGTTGATAAATATCTTTATCCTATTATCCTTTTATGGTACTCTTTTGCAAATGTGAACATAGCAATATTCCAGTAATGTTTTAATATATATGTTGAAATACAGCACACATTTCTTGGTTTCATCCATTTACCTACTCTTCAAAAAAGTCACACTTAACATTTATTTCTAAAGCCACTATAGTCTTCTTTACATTTGTACCATTCCAATTAAATGGCTTTTGCTAACAATATCAGTGATACTCTAATTTTTAAACAAATGGAAAATTTCACTTTTATTTATTATTTCACTTAACCTCACTGCAGAGTATGAGACACACTGTCCACATTTCATCCTATAATTATTTTCTTCCTTAATTTTGATGCATCATTATTTCTCTATTCTCTGCTATATCCCAATGGAATTAGGTCATGGATGAGGTAAAAGAGGTTACCAACACATGATTTATCCATGCAAAATATGTTGTTAATAATAAAAGAAAAAGAAAAAAAAATTCTAAATATATGTTTGAAAATCCTGCTCAGACTGAGGGCCATGAACAAAGGGATTCATGGAATATCTACTTTCAGGAGCCCATATGTTCTCTTTCCCAGTACATTGAAAGAAATCATAAGAACAGGTGATGGGAGTTCTTATATTTGGGGTCTTCACTTTGATTTTTTGCTTGTTTGTCTGGTTTTGTAGATCTGAGTGTCAAATACAGGGTTTCACACATGCTAGGCAATTGGTCTACCACCAAGCCACATCTTTGGCTCCCTTTAATTAATTCTTACATATACTACAAAATCAGCAACAGAATACATGCTCTAAAAGTTTTTTATCAAACTTATGAATTCCAAAAAATTGGCCATTATGTCTTACTCCAGTCAAACTTTAGTTGGTTTTGGAGAATAAAATAAAATTCCCAAAGACTCAACTAAAAAATAAGTTCCCATGATGGAACTTATATATTGCAAACACATCGTTTAAGAAATATTAACAACTCTGGAGAGAGAAAGAAATACTGAGAATGGGTGTGCGAGGAATTCTAGCCACTGCAAAAGAACTCCAGACACATATGCCACTTTGTACATCTGGCTTTATGTGAGTACGGGGGAATCAAACACTGGTTCTTAGGTTTTGAAGGCAAGTGCCTTAAACAATGAGCTATCTCTCCAGCCCCCTAGGATTTTGACTATTCTTCACTAGTTTCATTTGTTGTTCCTTTGTGCTAAAATGATGAAATGATAGATGGTCCTGATAGATGGTCCTGGAGGGCTTGCCACAGCCATGTTTCAGTTTCTTTTTATCGTACACTAACCTGGGCATCTGAAAGATGCACAAAAAATGTTTCTGTATTCATAAAGATACTTCTCTGAAAAGTACTTTAGAAATGCCCAAAGTTTGCAACATGAGACTTTCTAAGTACACACAAATGAGAATTAATTTAGAAAATTTCCATGGACCTAGGTAGGATCTGAAAGTCAGACACACTGATCTTGTGTCCTACCTTTTTCTTAGGTCCTACCTTACTTATGTAGACATATGTGTGTGTGTGCGGGCACACACACACACACACACACACACACACACACACACAATCTTGTCTAAAAACGAGCTGATACACACTACAGAAGTTCTGAAGTTCAAAGCACATCAGGGTGGGCATAGTGGCACATGCCTTTAATCCCAGCTCTTGAGAGGCAGAGGTAGGAGAATCACTATCAGTTCAAGTCCACTGTGAACTAACTAGTGAATTCCAAGTCAGCCTGGACTAGAGTGAGACCCTACCACGAAAAACCTAAATAAATAAATTAAATAAATAAATAAATAAATAAATAAATAAATAAATAAATAAAGCATACAGGGACAGTGGGTGGGGTGAGGCATGCTGCTATCCCTGTGTGCTGTTGTCCCTGAAACAAAGGGAAAGGAGAGAAGTCTGTAGTTCGGGAGTCCATTAGGAAGGTCTTGTGTGAGCAAGAGAGTCAGCTTTGGGCAGGGCAGGAGTGACCTCACTTCCCTGACAAGGTCTGGTAACCACGCAGTCACAATGGAGAGGTGACCTCAACCAACTGCCTTGACTGGAGAAGCTAACATTTGTCCAGAGATCCTGGACAGTGAAACGTGTGTTTATTTCCTTACTCTCATTCTGTGCGTGCAAGGCTTAGGAGAGCCTGGCGAAGGGGCCCTTATCGTCTCTTGAGGTGGTGTGTGTGCTGTTGTGCCAAATGTTTCTGCCCATCTATTGTAACTGATGTAAGTGATGCCACCTAGCTTACCTAGCATAAATGTCACATGACTTTAGTGACTCCATGAGGACACTACAAGGAGCTCTCTGCAGTGAAATGAGACTGGACTCCCAAAGCAGGCCCGCAAAGACCAAGAAAACTATCTCAGCAACTTGGGCTGACCCAGTCAGTCTCTCTTTCTCTTCCTCTTCCTCTTCCTCTTCTCTCTCTCCTCTCTCTCTCTCTCTCTCTGTGTGTGTGTGTGTGTGTGTGTGTGTGTGTGTGTGTGTGTATGTGTGTGTACATGGAGGAAAATTTCTTTCTGTATACTTTCCACTTCAGTATATAGCAATGAGTGATTTAGTATATTAATAATTCCTAACCATCCTTCCTTGATCCCTCCTCAGGAGGAAAATGAACAGAAGAAACGCAGGTTTGATACCACAAACCCTGACTATGTGAAGAATCTGGTCGATTACCTGCCAATTGCTGTTATGACTGATGATTTTCAGTTTGTCATCAATTTCTTGGCTGTCTATCCAAAACATATCACCACCTGGGACTTGGTGGACCTCATAACTAATAGGTACAAATATTTTCAGCTCCATGGTGAAGTGGACGAGAATGAAAACATTGCCTTCCTTTACCTCCTGTTAGAAGATTTCACTGAGAATCCAAATATGACCATGGTGAACAAGCTGATGATGAACTACCTGAATCACAACATGCCCCGTTCTGAACTACTTAAGAAATTCAAGTTTCTATTCCCAATGGAAAACCAAAACAATAACACCAATGTCTCACAGGAACGGGCATGTGCTTTGGAGCTCCACGACACAGGAGATTCGGAGCTCCAGGCACGCAGTGATTCATCGGGGATGGAAAAACAGCAGGACTTCAGGAGGAGCTGCCACCATCCAGTGATGTTGTTGCAGGAGCAACAGGAGCAAGTTCCCCAGCACCTCTCCTGGAGACCGCTGAGCCAGAGCCACCTCTACCCACTTTAGCCCCCGCTCCATCTATGGGTTCACACGCAGAAACCACTGGGAATCGCCATGAATCTACGGCAGGATTAATTGAACCAGGTCACCTCTGGTCCCTTCCCGATGTCAATATTTGAGTGCTTTAGGCCTTTGCTTGGGAGTCACAGTTCTTGCCCCTGTGTCAATATTTCCTCTTAGGGAAAATACTTATTTTTCTTTCTGAAGTTTATTTATATATTTTATTGAATTACTCCCATTTATTTGTTGTGTTAAATAAAATAATATAGTTTACTCTGAAAAAAAAAAGAAATATTAACAACACTATATTTGGAAGCTTGTTTTGGTAACTGTAGTGGACACTGAGAATAAAAATGGTTAAACATATTTCTACCAGTTTACAATGCAGGCACATATAAGGATTATCTGTATTATAACATGGAGAAGTTTATAATATATGATTGTATACCAACAGATGTGACCTAGACTTAAATTATCTCAGTAGATTTTTATAAAGATAGCTATTTAAGCGGGCATGGTGGTGCACGCTTTTAATCCCAGCACTAGGGAGGCAGAGGTAGTAGGCTCTCCATGAGTTTGAGGCCACCTTGAGACTACATAATGAATTCCAGGTCAGCCTGAACTAGAGCGAGACCCTACCTCGGAAAACAAAAACAAAAAGATAGCTATTTAAAGATTGACATAGTTTGGTGTGGAGCTCCAAAAATATAATGCATGGAAGACATAATTTATAGATCAATGTTGGAAAAGGAAATTCAAGATACATGAATAAATAGAAAGTAAGAATTAACAGTGTGCATTCATAGAATAGTTTGGCAATTGATCTACCTAGAAGGAAGATTGTATGCTGTGTGATATAGAATGATTTATTGTACCTATTAATTTCCTCACTCATCCAGTTCGACTTGTGTTTTCAGACAGCATTATACATTGCACTTTATATCTAATTTTGTCATTCACCTACTCTTTAAGTAAATGAAAGGAATTATCTGGGTGTAATTATTCATGTGATAAGATGTCACACTGTTAGTAACTCCATTAGTCATCCTTGTATTAATGAAACAAAATATATGAATAATAAACTCATTAGAAGGTTTTTCTAGATTCCATTTTTGGAAATCTCATTCCATAATCAGTAGGCCTTGTGCTTTGGGACTGTAGTGAGTATAATATACTAGGGAACATGGAGAGAATAAAAGCTACTCCCTTTGTGGCTAGAATGTTAATGAGAGATCCCACTACCTTCTTTCATGCACACTCCTACTGCAATTATCTAAGACCACCCATAGAGTTACATCACTGAAAATTTTCACACATCTCGAATAGTGTCAAGCTCAAGAACAAACCTGGATCACATAAGCCTTAGGGTGAGATGCTATAAGAGCTAGAAAGTTTGGTTGGCTAAGCAAATAGATAGGAAAAAGACCATTGGTAAGTGGCTATATTCTAGAGTACTTAAAGATGGTGACTTAGGATGGTGAAAAAAGTGATTTATTTCCTACTTATTCCATGCCTAAGTGAATTTTTCCACCAGGGAGATCACTTGAGAGACTTTCTGGGACTTTCATTTACATTTATTTTTAAAAAATGTTTTATTATTATTTTATTTTAGAGAAAGAGAGAGAGAATTGGTGCACCATAGCCTGAGACACTGCAAATGAACTCCAGATGTTTGTGCCACTTAGTGGAGATGGGTGACCTTGTGCTTGCCTCACCTTTATGCATGTGGCTAACATGGGATCTGGAGAGTAGAAAATGGTTCCTTAGGCTTCGCAGGAAAGTGCCTTAACCGCAAAGCCATCTCTCCAGTCCTCATTTACATTTCTTGTTTGTAATAAGAAATAATTAAAATAACTATTTTATTCTCCAACAAAATATGAGATGGTATATTCTGCTTAGGTATTAGAATGATTCCTCTTACAAGATATCCTCTCTAATTCACAGAAATTCACAAAGTTTTCTGAATTCAAATGAATATACTGCCAGTTTTTAAAGGATATGTATACATTATTAAAGGCATAATCATAGTTTCATAGAAACAAATGTTCATAACCTTATATCTCTTGTCCTAAAATAAATGTGCAATGGATTTTGGTGTTAACAGATAGTAAATACTCTTCACTCATTACCCATGTTTTTTTTTTTTTTTTCTCAAACTACAGAGCAATTTGTTTCATCTTAGTTTGAACTAGTAAAATAAGTTTCTCCCAATAAAAAAACATAATCAATATTGAAATTTTTATGTATTCTATTGTGTGAAACATTTTGCCTGGGAGAAGCAAGTACATGCCTATTATCCCCAGATAGGGCTTATATATGAGATAAGTGTGTGATTGAACCAAAATCCATTTTTGGTGACCAAATGAGTTTATTGTGGTTATGTGCAGAGCACAGGTGAGGGATTCTTGACAGAAATATGGGTGAATCAAAGGTAGCTGCATTACTTCAAAGACCCACTCCATCCTGATTAGCAATCTTAGAAAACTGAATCACTAGTCATCCTTCTAGCCAACCTATTTCCTACATAATGTGGCATCTCTCAAGCTCATTTGTAGCTGGAGGGAGAACAGGAGGGAACAGTAGTTGGAATGCCATCCTGTAACTCCCCATTCCTTCTTCTATGAACAAGTGTCAATAGCTCCATTGTCATGGTCATAGACCTGATATTACAGTATTGTTTTGCTTAAAGTTGCCATGGATACAGAGCCAAGGCATTCTCTACTCCAAGATGCATCTGCAGAAAAAACTAAATACAAAAATCCACATAATTAGTGCAACAACATTGTGTTGGACAAACACAGTATTATATTATATTGCATAACAAACAATGGAACCAACAGTATATCAGCAATTGTTTGTTATATTTCAAGCTATATGGTAATACCATTATTTTTCTATAATCCAATCTTATAAATGATACCGAAAGGAGATTTTTATGTATACTTTAGATAACAGAAGTTCACAGGAAAAAAATTTTAATGATCATATCATTGAATTATTTATTAACATTATAATTAGGACTGGGCATTTTGTAACTCTAAGGAGATATGTTTATTTCTTCAAGCAGAAGTAATAATTAATTTACTGATAGCATAGATAATTTCATACTTTAATTTTCTACAACTTTAATATTCAAGTTTTTACTATTCCACTTAATTTGAATAAAAGAAAATAAAATACTAAATATATAATCAGTCTGAGATGACTGGAGCAGTAAATATAACTTTGCCTTTCTTTGCCTCATATTTAACTCTCTGTTACAACTTCCTGGAAAATCATTAGAAGTAAGTCATAGTTATGCTTGTTTAGCATTCTGTAAAGTTTTCATATGAAATTTTAATTTAAGGATTTCTTATAAGAACTAACCAAACAGTTGTTGGCACAAATAACTAAGGTTCATTTGCCCATAATAAGGGCAGGGAGGAGGGAACTGATGGTACCAATACACAATGTATCCATACAAAGTACCTACTTAATAAAATATAAAAAGGTCCTAGGAACAAAATGACTAACAGAGGGACATTTGGGAAGAGGAGAACACAGCAGGAACCAATAGCAACTTTATTAATGTCAGAAGATTTGTGCAAATTTGATATACACATTTTAAGACAGAGGCATGAAGAGTCAAATCAATGGAGAAAAAGAGAACATCCCAAATTACATTCAGAGCAAAGAATGACACATGTATTGTTTATGACAATTAAAAATGGAAAAAGATAAATATAAACTATTCTTTTGAGAAAAAATGGTCAGCAATGTATAAACATTATTTTGCACATCAACACAACTGTTACCCTACTATATATTCTTTTTTACTGTTGTTGTGTATATTCTTACAAACACACTTATTACTGCATTTAAAAGTTATCCTCAAATTGATATTAATAATCTTTTTGTTTGTTTGTTTTTTTGAGTTAGGGTCTCACTCTGGCTCAGGCTGACCTGGAATTCACTCTGTAGTCTCAGGGAGGCCTTGAACTCATGGTGATCCTCCTACCCCTGCCGTCCAAATGCTGGGATTAAAGGCATGCACGACTATAACCAGATTTAATATTAATAATCTCTTTATGAAACATTTAAAATATATTCACTTAACATAATTTAATATATCCTCAATACATGTCAGTATTATTTCTGCTAATTATGAAAAAAGTGGTGAAAGAGTGGCTATGGAAATAATTGACATTACAGAAAATAATGGAAAGACTTTTAGAAAATCTCTTGAATATGTACCACAAAGCTCATAAAAGATGAATGGCTAAAACATTTTCTGTGAACTCTGCTCAAGATATAATTCAAGAGATCATAAAAAAAATCTAGTTTCAACCCTGATTCTTATCATATTCTTACTAGCTCCACATACATTTATTTAAAATATAGAAACCAAAATTTATATCTTATAGTGTATTTATTAGTATCTGATAGAACAATAAAATATATATAGGTATACTACAAATAGTAACATATTGTATAAGTTCTATTTACTTCTGTAACTCGTAATCTCTAATTGTGCAGGAGTTTTAATTAATCCAGTCATATTGAAGTGGAGTGATACCCATGACTGTCTATTTCTGAATTTATAATACAAATAATGTGTTTTCCAGAATATCTTTAGTGCAAGAAAGAATAACAGAGCAATTCAGTGATGTCATCAAGTATAATACAGTATCTATAATGAAATAAATATATCTGCTATAAAGAATGGCAGTATCAAACAAATATGAGTTGGGTTTAATGATTATGGGGGCAATAGATAAGTAAGGACATATGACAAAGAGAAAATATTTCATTTATAAAATTTTGTTTTGTCCTTGACTATATTTATGAGCTTGAGTTTGAGTTGACTTTTATTTTCACCTGTGTTTGTACCTCCCTTCACATGTCCCTTATTGCACCTTCCAGATATTAGAAAAGTTGACAACGCAATTTATGGAACAAATACGAACCAAGTAAAACTGTGGCAGTTCTAACTTTCCATAATAGTATAATTCAGAAATGCTTTATACTTCCACCAAATGCATGATCATGATCTGCCCTTTGTAGTTTGTGCCACTAGTTTGGAAGTAATCATGATTGTTTAAATTTTCCAAAATCTTTAATTACTTAGCAAAATATCTTGCCTTTAAAATATATTGTAATTCAGATAAAATTAAAAAACAGTTTTACTAAAACAGTGTCATTCTTTATAGACTCCACTGTTAATATTTGAAATAAAAGTGGAAATTTAGAAACAAGTGAGAAAACCTGAAACTAATGTATTAGAAATTGGATGTTAATGCTAATAAAGTCACCTAACAACATTTGCCAATAAGAATTATCTTGGTGTGCATGAATGATGATAATACTCATCATAAGTGTTGAAAAGTGGTGATTAATCTGAATATCTATAAAATATAAAATAAAACTTCCACAATTGATTACTAAATAGTATTTGAACTATAAAATTAACAGTTCTAATACAAATTTTAGCATAAACATGTAGGTTTATATATTAATTTTAATATTTGTTATCATTCTACATATATAATAATGTATTTGTTTATTTTATTAATATCTAATGCAAGCCATTCTTGAATAATCCATTATGCCAGTTTATAGTTATAAATCACTCATTATTTTATATATTTTTAAGATAAAACTTATCAGCTAAATATTAAAAACCATTAGGTGCTATAATAGCCAAGTGGATAACAGAATGTCATTTTTTATGGGTTTCAAAGATTAACATGTTCTACTTGAAATTTCAAAACTAAATTCACTTTTATCAGTTGCTAATTAAAACAAAGCAAACTTTTCTCCTTTAATGATAAAACTGCATATTAGATCTTTGTATTAAGGATCCCAGATTTAATCTATTCACACATTTACTATTTCATCATTACAATCTTGTTTTCATATATATATAATGATATGTTGATCAAATAAACTTCCCCTACCCTCTTTCAACTCCTCCCATCTCTGCTGAATGCCTTCCACTGTACAGTGGTGAATATACCAATGAAGAAAATGACTTCCCATTTCTCATGAATCATTAACTACTATTAGCTCCTCAGGGAATGGTATTGTCTCATGAGCCTCTTCCCCATCCATGACAAAATGTTGAGAGTCCCTATCTTGTGTACTTCTTTTCAGGTAAACACAGCTGCTTTCAGTATATGAAAACAAGGGCCATGTCCTGTTCAGATGAGAATTATACACCACTCCCTTTTTCCCCATAACTCTTGCATTTTTCTTTGAGCTCTTCAGTGATGTTTCCTAAGCCATGAAAGAGTAATACACGTGTCCCATATAGGGTGAACATTGAACAGTTACTTATTTTTAGTACTTTGCTTAGTTATAAGTGTCTGCATTCACCAACACTTACTACAAAAAAAAAGCTGATAGCAGCAGTAATAAATTGTCAAAAACATTCATATTTTAAAGCTGTTTGAAAACACAATCATTTAGGAAAGCAACATTAGTGTGGTTACCACTAGAGCCTATGGCCTCCCGAGCAATGAGCTTTTGGCCTGGTTTATAGTACCATACATTGATTCCCTACTATAGAGCCAGCCTAACATCCAGTCAGAAAGTGGTTAGTTACCCCCAAAATAATCATGCCACTATCATATCAGTGGGAAAAACTTGACTAACTCTCGGCTTTATAGAATACAGGGTCCACAGATTGGAAAGACTGTTGATGACTTTTCTCTCCCAGTGGCCTGAATAGCACCTTCCTGTAGCACTATGAAAGATAGCAATCATGGAGGAAACTTCCAGATCAGTTTTATCTTGATTTCTCTAATTTTTGCAACTGAAGTGTCTAGTCTAATGTCTTCAGCATCAGTCATACTATCTACTTCTGGTGGGCAACCAAGAACGATAACCACCGCTTTTGTTGTTTTTGGGGCCACTCTCTGGCCAAGAAAACATAGAAGTATCTTAAACCTAGTACTGTTATTTTCATTTGATAAATTACCAAAGACATATGAGAGCAGCACTATCATCCACTACTATACCACTGTTTGTTACTTTACTTGTTACATTTATTATGTTGAAATAGATTTATAAAATAGAAAGTTTCCATATGGCTTTTTCTTATCTCTTAAGTTTTGAATAAAACTCTTGCATTCCTATTCTCTCCCATCCTCCTACCCTCATATTTGCTTAACCCTTTCCAACTACAGCATTATCCCCACCACACACACTACTTTCATGTAATTTGTGTTCTACTTTCCTCACCTAATGGCATCTTTCTCCTCTCTTCACCCTTTTCTAGCTTTCTGGACTCTAAAGATATCCCAAGATAAATATAGAAATCAGAAACATTTGAAACTAGGATCTACCTAAAAGAGAAGAACATTTAACATTTCATAGATTGGAGTTTAACAAAAAATTTTAAGAATATGAGTACAATTCCTTAAATTCTGTACATTAGAAGAGGAAAATGGTATTTAAGAAAACTAGGGTGTCAGCCGGGCCTGGCGGTGCACACCTTTAATCCCAGTACTTGGGACGCAGAGGTAGGAAGATTGTTGTACGTTCAAGGCCACCCTGAGACTACATAGTGAATTTCAGGTCAGCCTGAGCTAGAGTGAGACCCTACCTCGAAACACCAAAAAGAAAAAAAAAAGAAAAAGAAAGAAAGAAAGAAAGAAAGAAAGAAAGAAAGAAAGAAAGAAAGAAAGAAAGAAAAAAAAGAAAGAAAACTAGGGTGTGATAATTTGAATAGATGGACCCCCAATATATTCAATGTTTTATTTTAGTTTGTATCTGCATCCACCCAGCTGGAGGCAATGTCACTGGGAAGATCTTAAGGTGTGATGATGGGTTTGAGATTTCAATCTAAAGATAGGCAAAGTGTACCTAGCTAGAATTCCTGAAGTGTGCTGTGCTGTGTGGCTTTTGGCTTTGCTCTCTCTGCTTGGACCTGTGAAGACAGGCCAGCTTCTTCTGCCATTATGGAACTTCCCTTGGATCTGTAAGATTCAATAAATCCCTTCCTCCATAATGGTGCTTGGTCTGGAAATTCATCTCAGTGAACCTGAAGCTGTCTGGTACAGAATATGGGGTGAGATGAATCTGACCATGTTGATTTTGGTCTTTTGGAACTTTTTTTTTGGAGGAACAGGCATGGACTTGGTGCTTGCAATTGAAGACACCTTCTGGAGTGGTAAGCCAAGCATTATGGACTATTCTGATGAGAGTTTGAGAATACTAAGTGCAGACAGTGAAGGGACAAAATTGATATCATGATGGGCTTCAATGAGGTACTACCCTGACTAGGTCAAAGTTTCAATTTCCAGGAGGACTGAGCTCTGGGGGCTGAGCCAGTTCCTGGAGACATGTCATTTTTGCCCCAACCAACCAAATATGTACAAAGGTAACTGCTGCTTACTTATCCAATCACATTAGGAGATTATCTTACCCACCCAGAATTCCCCTAGACCTAGCCGCCAAAATCTTAAGACCAATCAACAACCACAAGTACAGTTACTGTTTAAATTAGCCCATCATGTTAAAAGACTAAAAGCCTGCCAAAATTCCTCTAGCTGTGCTTAAAACGAGCCTGCATGTGCTCTCAGTGTCACAATTTTGTACTAATGGTTGACCCCTACATGCTGGCTGATTCTGCAGAACAAACACTCTTGGCTTTTATATACTATTTGACTCTGGGGTCTTTCTTCAGCAATTTTTGGACCCTTAGAACAGTATTGAACTTAGAGGCTTGGCTTATGAGCTTTCTAAGGGGAAGGAAGGACTGCAGAGGACTTTGTTAGAACTGGGATACTAGCATAAGGGATGGCTGCATTATGCTGCCTAGGCCCAGAGAGTTTGAGTATGGTTAAATTTGTAATGGACTGATGTGCTTGGCTAAAGATATCGGACTGAGAGATTTAAGATTTTAAGTTGGAAAACCACAAGCAAGTTAAAATCACAGGCACAGAGACTGATTTTAGGTTTCTGAAGCTGCTATTGTCAACACATTAGCGTCTTAAGGAAGATGGCCCAACTACTTTACATTAAAACAATGGAGAAGATGCCTGAGGAAAGACTGTTAAACATGCAAACTCTTTTGGAAAGAGTTGACTAGAGAAGTAACCTGCTTTTCAAGGTTATGATTTATTTCATTCCTGAATTAAGAATATGGCTGTGTCCTGCATTCATCCCTAGTATTAGTTTTGGAAGCATGAAAAATGCATGGAGTGGTCATGAATTTCACATGGTTCCAGAAGCCACTGGTGGGATGGGGCATGAAACAGGGCATGATGCCCCAATAGGCTGGAAAAGCCTTTAGAAGATGGACTGCGGTTTGCATAGAGACCTGAAGATGTTTTGGGTGTACCAGGATTAAGCAAGGGCTACCATGGAGGGCACTGTTGTTCTGGGATGGAAGTTTTCCCTGGTTACTCTGCCAAGCTGGAGGGGTGGAATTGGAAAACCTGGAAACTATCAGTCTCTGGTTATATTGAACTTAAAGTGCAGAATTTTGATGACTGCTGATGGTGGTTGATTTTGCATTATTCTAGTCTCTCCTTGCTATGCCTTATACCAGTTAAAAATGTTTACTCTGTGCCTTTATCTGTTGAAAGTATTTAACTGCTTTGATTTTACAGGACTCACTATCTTAAGTTGGTCAAGACTGTGGGGACCTATGAAATTGGATTGAATACAATTTACAATGTGTGATGGTTATGAATCTATTGGGGGTCAGGGGCTGTTGCAGGGGATATTGTGCCATACAAGGGGTGGAATGTGGTAGCTTGAATAGATGGCCCCCAATATATTCAGTGTCTTATTAGTTTGCACAAATTCACACATAATGCAACCTAATAACTTTCAAAATGGTGCATTCTTATAGTTATTTCTGAAAAATCAAAGGATAATAGCGATGAGAATGATGTATTCAACATCTTATAATACTCTATATTGGGTTTAGTAATTCACACATATTAACAAACTTAATTCATACAATAAACCTGTAATAATGACATTGTTATCATGGTCATCTCTATTCTGAAAAAAAGAAAGGAAAAAATAGGACAGAATTCAGACTATCACTTTCTTGATTCCATTTTCTTAGAAATTATTTCAAGTGAAAACAATATCTGTACAAGATTTCACCTACTGAAAAATGAACCATCGATACATGTGCCACCTTGTGCACATTATATTAGTACAGAGGAAACAAAACTGGGTCTTTAGGCTTCACAGGCCTTAACTGCTAAACCATCTCTCCAGCCTGGGAATTCTTAAATATGTTGCTTGGTCTTCTGAGAACTAGGAAGCTTTTTTTTTTTTTTTTTTTTTTTTTTTGGTTTTTCGAGGCAGGGTCTCACTCTGGTCCAGGCTGACCTGGAATTCACTCTGTAGTCTCAGGGTGGCCTTGAACTCTCGGTGATCCTCCTACCTCTGCCTCCCAAGTGCTGGGATTAAAGGCGTGCGCCACCACGCCCGGCTAGGAAGCTTTTTAATGTGGCTCATTTCCCAAGATTAAAGAAATTGAATTTTAAAAATACATCCAAATACTCAGGCATACTTAGCCTGATTTGTTGAGTTAATTGTTTAAATACATCCATATCATCTTGCACATTGGCAAAGAAGAATCCTATATTGGAAAAAAAAAAATAGTCACCTGCCTCAGTGATGACAAGGACCTAATATGTTTTTGTCCATCTATAGTCTTCCATTATGCTCATGAATCTAGGTTTTTCCATTATATAATTCATTCATTCAACAAATGTTAAGTGAATGCTTACTATTTGCTAGGCATGGTAGATATTGTGATGAAATTTATATAGTTTTGGTCTACAGAGCTTAGAGAATAAGAAGGACTCCAATTAAAATCTCAAAATTATCTTGCTGTTTTTGAGAAATTTTCAGTGCCTGTAAATTTCAGCTTATGAGTCATAAAGTCATATTGTGAGTATACCATAGTATATTAAAGACCAAATTATGATGATACTTCTCCTATTTAAACTAAAAAAAAAAAAAAAAAAAAACTTTCAAGTGATTGAGTTGCATAGAAGCAAATGTAAAATACTTGCAAGGTCCAAGTTCTTAGGTTGTATGATGTATCTATTTACTTATTATAATTATATATACTATGTATAATAAATATAATTTTGTCTAGCATATATATATATATATATATATATATATATATATATATATTACCATAACTTAAAAATGTAAATTATGTTTATATATCAAACATTCATCTTAAATATAAAAATTATACAAGCTGGGCATGGTGGCACACACCTTTAATCACAGAACTGAGGAGGCAGAGGTAGAAGGATTGTTGTGAGTTCAAGGCCACCTGAGATAACAGTGAATTCCAGGTCCTCCTGGGCTAGAGAACAAGACCTTACCTTGATAAACCATATATATGTGTGTGCGCATGTGTGTGTGTGTGTGTGTGTGTATATATATATATATATATATATATATATATATATATATATATGTATATATATATGTCACAATGAATCTATTTTCTGTATTTATTTTATTCTTTTAATGTTTATTTATTTATTTGACAGTGAGAAAGACAGAGAGAGAAAATGGGCCTGCTAGCACCTCCTGTTTCTGCAACGAACTCAGGATACACATGCCAGGTTGTACATCTGGCTTTATGTGTTTACTGGGCAATTGAACCCAGGTTGTCAGGCATTGTAAGCAAGGACTATAACTGCTGAGCCATCTCTCATGCCCCATTTTATTTTTCATTCTAAATAAAACATTTCAAATTTCGGTTGCTAGGGGCTGAGGAGTTGGTTCAATTGCTATAGGTGTTTGCTTGCAAAGCCTGCTGGCCCAGATTCAGTTCTTTAGTCCCCATGTATTGGCAGAAACACAATGTGACACATGTATCTGGCATTCATTTGCCATGGGAAGAGGCCTCTTGCACTGGCACATTCATTCTCTCTTGTCTTTGTCTGTGTGTGTGTGTGTGTGTGTGTGTGTGTGTGTGTGATAAATTAAAATAAACAATACAGAATTTCCTGACTTGTGAAGTAAATACACTTGGTATTTGATGGGGCAGTGAATTCATTTTTCTTTTCTTTTTTAGGTTGGTTGACACAGAAATTATATGTATTTTTGCAGTACAATAGGATGATCAAGTTCCCTTATTAAACTCATAGTGATCAATACAGGCTAGTTAGAATATACTTCATCTTAAATTTTAGCCATTTCTTTTTGGTTAGTACATCAAAATTCTTCTCTTCCAGCTTTTATAGACTTATAATGCAATTAAATCCCATATTTAGATTATATAGCACAGCTACCCTTAAGACATGGATTCACAGTCTTTATTTTCAGCAAGTAAAAATATCTCTTCAGAAATAATATATTGGTCCTGAATCATTTAAAAGCTGATTTCTTACAAGTGTTGATCCAGGAAATTAAATTTTAGGCTGTCATTCTACATTATAAGCCTCACTCAAGTTTTTAAAAGTTAGGGGTTAATTTTAACAATCAATTTATAGACATCCAACCAAAAGTAAGTTGTAATTTATTTCCTGTTCAAATCTTCTGAAGAAAATATTATGATTAATCAACATTTAAAATACAATTCAAAATATTTCTTACATAAAAGTTGAAATATTTTGAAGTTACGCTACATTTACCCATTAAATTCCTCATAGAATTATAATGTATGGAAAATTTTAACTTGAGACCTTCTCATAGTTTTTCCTTATGTGTAATTGTTATGTAAATTATATCAATGTAGATGTTAGGAAGGTAGGTAAATAGATTAGATAGGTGAAAAGAAAGATTATCGATATCATAGAAATGCAGATATACATGAAACATCTCTCTCTAAAGTTTTCTCCAGAAATGAATATGGTATATATAAAACATGTTAATTGTCATTAACATAACAAAGAACATAATCTATATGCTAATATCCAATGGATAGCCATTCTGTGTTATGATGCCAGGAAAATGTATCAGAAATCTTAGTTCTTTAAGAACTTTGAAATGTTGGGGGAAAAGGTCCTAAAAGTTAGAATAAATTACCAATATCTAGGAAATTCCTCTTATAGATCTATAGCATCTGAGTAATGTAGAGAGATTGATGGATAGATATAAAGATAGATAATAGATTGATAAATGGATATAAAGGTAGACAATTTCCTATGGAATCATTACAATATTCTGAGACAGACAATTTTCCCCTACATCTAAGATTCTAAAAATTATTTAAGTACCTAACACATTTTGTTTAGTATGTGTCAATGATAGTATTTAAACACTGCTTAGCATGCCACAAAAATATATAATTTTTCAGTTTTATTTTATATTCTATAATAAGAAACAACTTAGCATCTGTGTAGTTTGCTATAAGAAATGACAACTTCCAGACAAACTTTGGGTTCTAAGTAAAATACCACATAGAGTGATATACTATTTCAGAACTGATACTTCCTAGACAAACTTGAATTAATAAGTTCTGTAACTGCTTAAAGGAATAAATCAAACAAAATGTTATAAAACAATGACTTTGATTCATTGCAGTTTCAAGCAAAAAAATACATAAAATGACCCACGATTATGGGGTCAAAAATAACATAAAATAAATTATAAAGTATAATGAGGCAGTGCCCCAATATTAGGCACAGCTTATCCTACTCAACACTGACAATGTTAAAGCTATCTTAGCTTCCTTCATGGCTTTAGTCTATAAGTTTACCAGTGAAAACTACCCGGGTCCACGAAATTTGACATTATTTGATGTTCAAATATCCTTCATACTTAATGGCATCAAATTACTTTCAGTATATTGTGTTCCTTCCGAACATCAGTTGAGGTGATTGAGAAAATACTATATGTATATACTATAGCACTTGTTCCTTATCCACAGCTCTACTTTCCACAGTTCCCATTACTTGTAGTAAACCATAGCCAAAAAATATTAAATAGAAAATTCCAGAAATAGATAGCTCATAACTTTTATTATAGTACATTTAAACTTGTTTTGATTTTTGTGGTGGTAGTTATTATCTTTCTGTGCCTAATTTGTAAATCTAGTTTACCACAACTATGTATGTATAGGGAAATCCCTCTCTCTCTCTCTCTCTCTCTCTCTCTCTCTCTCTATATATATATATATATATATATATATATATATATATATATATATATATATGATAGTTCTAACTAATCTTTTAACTCACATATGCCAAAGAATCTCTGAATAATATTCTACATATAAAATTTTAGTCTAATGTTTAATAATTAAAATATTTCTATTTATTTCAACATAGCTCAATTAGAAATATATAGGTCTGAGATTCGTTAAAAACTTAACTGCTTGTCTTATATTTGTTATTTGCTGTGTGCATACAATACAATGTTTCTATGCACATTTCATATATTATATTTAAGATATTCAACTTACATTGTCTTTTGTTTCACAATTTCCATTTAATAACTAGGTGCAACAAAAGTGACCTTGTACATGAGATGAAATGTCGCAGGTTTATACAACCTGGTAAGATACATTTAATAAATATGTAAATCAATCAATTTATCTCTCTCCTCAGGCAGAAAAGGTGTATGAATTCATAATCATTACTTTAAATTCTATTGACTGAAGAAAAAGTATTTGTGGGGAGTGTTGGAGAACAGGTTTAAATCTTGTGTTAGTCTTAGGGACATACAATATTGGTACCATCATATAAAGTTACTTATTCCAAATTCAGAAACAGCAAGACAAATATGAAACCTAGCATTATTTACTGCTTCCAGCCAAGTTTCATCAAACAGAGGATGAACAAATACAAGCAGATTCTGAAACATAATATACTGCTCTATTCTAGTCTGACACATGAGGTAAACATTTTACATCAACTCTCTTCATGTGATTTCAACAGACAGAATGATATTTGTGTAACCTGATATAGCTGACAGCTGTACATACTTTGCATCCTGTAAAATATGAAAACATGCCAAAAATATTTGCAAAATTTCAAAGCAAAGCAAACTAAATAAGTAGAAAATATAGTTTGAAATATTATTTTTGACTGTATTTGTATGAAACAAGTTAGGTGTAATCCTGAGAAAAAATATAAAAGGCAGTAAATATTTTTACACAGTTCTATGGATATTTTAAACAGTGGTAATAACATAATGTGTATTATTCACATAGCTAGATATTTTTCAAACCTTCCTAAGCTTTTGTTTTATGTATAGTCATACATTTTATACATGAAATTTGTGTATACTAAACAGCCTTTCAATTATCTAACCTTGACCTTATCTCATATTTTTCAGTATGTTTTAATAGTATAAGGGTTTATAAAATTAAGTGTAGAGAAAAATTGAACAAATGATTATGTATAAAATAAGGACATATGGATAGTCAGAAGGGGGTCAGATTGATATCTTATGCAAACAAATATTTTATCAGAATAAAGAATGTCTTTGCTGGCACAGATGTCTTCCTGCACTCTACCTTCAGAAAGTAAGACAGCAAAAATAATATCTTATACTTAGAAGTGCTATGTGTATATGTATTAACTCATATTTTGTATTAATTACTTTTCTCATTGCTATGAGAAATACTCAGCCAGAGTAATTTAAAGAAGCTTTATTTTCGCTTACAATAAAAGGGGATACAACCCATAATTGCAAAGAAGGCCTGGTGGTGGCAGAGGCATGAAACAGCTGTTCACACTCAATCCACAGTTAGGAGGCAGACAGTGATGAATGCTGGTGCTCAGTCAAGTCTCTCCTTGTTATTGTGTCCAGGACCCCAATCTTTGGAATGGTCCTGCCCACATTTAGGTGAGAACTTCCAGCCTAAACTAAAATTATTCTAGAATAATCCCTCACTGAAGTGACTAGGTATTTTTTGTCCACGGTAATTCTGAATATTGTTAAATTGACAACTGAGATTAATTATCACACTTGCCAACTCCAGAGTGTTTTATCACAATTACAGATTCTTGAAATAGACAAATGTAGTGGTAATAATAAAATAATTGTCATATTATTTCATGTAAAAAATAAAGATGTTAAGCCGGGCGTGGTGTCGCACGCCTTTAATCCCAGCACTTGGGAGGCAGAGGTAGGAGGATCGCTGTGAGTTCGAGGCCACCCTGAGACTACATAGTTAATTCCAGGTCAGCCTGGGCCAGAGTGAGACCCTACCTCGAAAAACCAAAAAAAAAAATAAATAAATAAATAAATAAAATAAAATAAAGATGTTGTAAGCTTCCAAGGTTAATAAATATAAGTCTGACAAACTAACAAACTCATTTTTTTTTTATTTTTAAAGATTTTATTTATTTATTTATTTATTTATTTATTTATTTATTTATGTGAGACGGAGAGAGAGAGAGAGAGAGAGAGAGAGAGAGAATTGTTGTGCCAGGGCCTCTAGCCACTGCAAATGAACTCCAGATGCATGCACCACCATGTGCATCTGCCTTACGTGGGACCTGGAGAATCGTACTGGTGTACTTAGGCTTCATAGGCATATGCCTTAACTGCTAAGCCATCTCTCCGGCCCCAACTATCAAATGCTAATGACTCCTATTTTTTTTTTTTTTTTTTTGGAGAGAGACACAGAGAGACGAGAGAGAGGGAGAGGGGGGCGCTAGCAGCTTCTCAGCTGCTGGGTACGAACTCCAGATGCGTGCACCTCCTTGTGGGCAAGTGTGGCATTGCAACCTTGCCTCACTTTGCATCTGGCTAAACATGGGACCTGGAGATTGGATCTGACATTCTTAGGCTTAGCAGGCAAGCATCTTAACCGCTAAGCCATCTCTCCAGCCTGTATTTATTAATTTTTTACCACCACATGCCCATGGATTTTCTGGTCTCCCTTAAAACTGAGTCTAAATTTATTATCTATGTAGTTATTTAAATATTTCTTTGCACTGCATATGAGTGTACGATGAAAGAGATTTTGACCATGAATTTTCCCAGCTTTGTGTCTTTATAAAATGTACTTATGAGCCGGGCATGGTGGCACACGCCTTTAATCCCAGCACTCGGGAGGCAGGGGTAGGAGGATCACCGAGAGTTCGAGGCCACCCTGAGACTACATAGTTAATTCCAGGTCAGCCTGGACCAGAGTGAGACCCTACCTCGCAACCCCCCCAAAAAAAATGTACTTATATTCTCTGTAGTCAATCAGCAGCAAATTGTCATATTAACTAATTATACTGCAGTATTTTATGCTTTATCTTAAAAATGAATAATGATTATTCAGTTTAATGCTTTTATACCATAATGGGCAAAATTATAGTAACCAGACTTTTGAATGCTGAGGACAGGAACAATTCTTTTTTTTTCTGTGGTATCCATCATGTGCTAAAAATCTGGCCTGAAAGTGCTCAGAGTACTAATTTAATCTAATTATTAAAATATAGTGCTGGTAAACACTATGGATGAAATGTTTGGACAACTGAATATATTAATTATTCAGATGATCACTAAGTACTGCATGATAAAGAATCCAAGGCATGGTCTCCACAAAATCCCATAACATACTTCAAATAATCACTGTACCTTTTTCACATGTAAATCACAAATAAACTCCATAATGGCTATTTGTTGACAAGCTTACTAACTGATAAAGGAGTTACTGCTATAAAATTCAATAAAGCAAGAAAAAGATACATTGACCATTTCTCTACATCCCTACATCTTTGTTCTCCCTCAGAAAATTAGGGCTGGACAGATGGCTTACCAGTTATGATGCTTGCCTGAGAAGCCTAAGGGCCTAGGTTTGACTTACCAGAACTCACTTAAGCGAGATGCACATGGTGGCGCATGCATCTGGAGTTCGGTTGCAATGGCTAGGTCACATTTTCTGGACTTTACTATGAGAAATGAGTATACATTGAAAAATAATTGAATATATATATATACTATTTTCCCTATAATCAAACATAGTGCACAGAGCTGAAGAATACTTGCAGTGTAGAGACATATTATATAATGTACTATAATAAAATTCTAGCATGGTGACTCAAGCCTATATATAATAAAATTCAATGGAAATTTATGCATACAATGTAGGCAGCTATGAAAATTGAACTATCACTACCTACAGCATATTGTAGAAGAATCACACAAATATAATATTGAAGGAAAAATATTTACAGATAAAGGAATATACATTATAGATATACATGACAAAATGGCATATGTATCTTTTATTTATTTGTGTGAATGCATAAGAGAGAAAGAGAGAGACAGGGAAACTTCCATGGTATAAAAAGGAACAAAGTGTAAGTCACTTACATTTTGGGGGTAAATAAATCCCTGAAAGGTATGTTTAAAGAATGTGGTGAGGAAGCAAATTTTGTAAGAATATTTAACAGTTGAATTTAATCCTAACATTGAAAAGAGTATCAGATACATAATTTAAAAGATTTTGTCAAGGAACTTGATGGTCAGTAAGAGTACAGAAAATATTCTGAGAGTAAGAGAAACCAAGTCAACTTTCTTTGTTTTTGATCAATTCATAAGTAATTCACATCAACATTTGTAGTATTGTTTATTATCTAGATTAAAGGAAAAAATAAAACACACAAATATGATCTAGATAACATGTTTAAAAGAATTTCTCATTGGCAATTGACCTTTAAGGCATAGTATTTAATTAATGATTTAAAGGTCATTTGCCATAGGCCTTTTCACAATTGCAGATGAAAGGTTAATAGGTACATGGCAGAACTAAAATTTTAAAAACAATTTTTCAAGAAAATATTGAGGGCTACATAGCTTCAAGTCTTTTTCTGCCATGCATAAAAACAAAGGAGGATGTAATAGCATAGATGCCCTGGAAACATTGAAAGGTTTTCAGCAAAATTGGGTGTTAGGATTAATACGGATTTTTAACTTGACAGTGTCTAGAATCATCTAGAAGACAAAACTCTGGTCATGTCTATGAGGGAGGTTTTAGACTAGGTTAGCTGAAGCTGGAATATCCACCTTAATTGTGGGTGGCAACATGCCATGGGCTGTGTTGTCAGACTGAATAAAAAGGACAAAACACGCTGAACACCAGCCTTCATGGCTCTCTACTCTCTAACTGGACTGCCTCATATTCCTGCTACCATGATTTCCTTAGCATGATATGCTAGCTTCCACAAACCAAAAGCTGAAATAACGCTTCTTTCCATAAGATACTTCTGTTAGGTAAATACCTGTTACAGCAACAAAATAAATAAGTAATAAGTGTGGTGTTATAGAGCTGTAATTGCAGCATTTGGAGTGGAGGCAGGAGAATCAGAAGTGTAGAAGTTCAAGATCATCCTCTGCTACATTAGAAAGTTTCAGTCCAGCCTTGGATACCTGAGTCTCTGTTTCACATTAAAAAAAAAAAAAAAGAGTATATAGCTACCAAACTTGGGTCACCTATATCCAGTAAAGAAAGAAAAAAGATACATACAAAAATGTGGGAAATTGTATAAAATTCTTGTTCCTCCTTTTGGGCTGAAAGACTGATTTATGTTTTGCTAACTCTTAGCTCAAGTCGGGGGAAAATCTCTGGTAGAAGGATAGTATAAAGCAAATGACACAGATTCTAAAAGAGGTGAGTGCAAAACAGACCTGCAGAAGGCTGAGTCCAAAGAATATGGACAATACAGGCAACTCAAAGGACAGAAAACAGGGGGTGGGCCATGGAGGGAGGGGGAATCAAGAGTGTAGGGAGATTTACACAAAACTAATGACAATATGAATTAATATCTTGAGAGGTGTGCAGCAGAAGAACTGAACTGAATAAAAAATCAGTAAAATTTAATCAAAAATAGCCTAAGAGCATATAGTGAACCAAGCCTGTGAGATCTGTCAAATGGAAGTTACAGATAGAAGAGAAAGAAAGAAGAAAGAAAGAAGGAAAGAAAGAAAGAAAGAAAGAAAGAAAGAAAGAAAGAAAGAAAGAAGCCAGAGAACCAGACAACCCATGTAATGAAATGATGCTGCAATCTTCCAAGTTCTAAGGTAAACATGAAACTGTAAGTCCAGGAAGATCAAGAAGTTCTAAATAGGATAAACACTCATCAACACACGTCAAATTGTCAAAACCCAAAACCCAATTACAGAGCTGTGCATGGTAGCACATTCCTGTAATCCCAAAACTTGGGAGGTGGAGACAGAAGAATCACAAGTTTGAGGTCACCCTTG
This sequence comes from Orientallactaga sibirica, assembly GCA_036365145.1. NCBI lineage: Eukaryota > Metazoa > Chordata > Mammalia > Rodentia > Dipodidae > Orientallactaga > Orientallactaga sibirica. The sequence continues at coordinate 2,612,995 of JAEOAD010002325.1, read as the reverse complement.
GATACATAGGAAGGTGGAAGCCTGATTGAGCTATATGAGACCTAATCTACTAAAAGAAAAAAAAAAAAAAAAAACCAAGCGCAATTAGAAAGTTCCCTACAGAAAATATATTAAGCTATAAAATTTGTGCCAGTGTGTTTAACCATACTGAAATCATACAAGTATATGTTCTGCTCCCAGTAGAATGCACATTAATGACTAAAGGAATACATGGAATATTCTTAAATAAGTGGAGATAAAATAAATGTTCTTAATATAAGTTTCAAAGGAGCTCTATTTCGTGTACCATAGCCAATTTTGTGTGTATGTGTATGGCATGAATGTGTGCATGGATGAGTGTTCATATGTATGTGGTTGCACATTTATGAGCCCAAGCAGGTGGATGTCCAAGGAAAACCTTGGGTGCTATCCTCCAGAATGCCATCCATCTCTTTTTTGAGACAAGGTCTATCTTGGGCCTAGACTTCACCAATTCAGGTAGATTGGCTAGCCAATGTGCTCCAAGGATCCTCTTGTCTCCATCTTCTTAGTGCTGAGATAACAGGGGTGCACCACCATGCACACCATTTCACATGGGTACTGGAAAGCTAATTCAGATATTCGTGCTTAGGATGAGATGGAATGAAACTATATAGTAACTCAAAGTCTCTATCTGCACAGAGATAACCCTATTATAGTAATTCTGGTTTACAACTCCACTTTTTACTTTCTGAAAGATTTAAATATTATAATTATTAGAGAAGAAAACAATATGTAAATATGTTTTCTAACAGTAGCAAAGTGGAGCAAGGTTCTTGTATATGATTCAATATTAGTATTAATTAAATACATATACAGTTAAAGAGATTGCTTAGTGGTTAAGGCACTTGCCTGCAAAGCTGAAGGACCCAGGGTCAATTCCCTAGTATCCACGTAATCCAGATGCACAGGGTGGCACATGCATCTGGAGTTTGTTTACAGTGGCTAGAGGCCCTGGTGTGCCTACTTTCTCTCTCTTTTCCGTCTATATATCTGTTTCATTCTCTCTCCCAAATAAATAAATATTTTTTTTTAAAAAAATGGATATAACTGTAGGATAATATGTGTCCTCCCTGGTAACATCTCTAAAATATGTACAAAAGCAAATATTAATAGTAACCATATGTGAAAAAATCAACTAAATAAAAATTATGTCAGTAATAGGTGAAATGAGGGATAAAACATTGTAATTACATACAGGAAACATTGTAATTACATACAGAAAACAAATAGCAAAATGACATCTCTTTTTTTCTGTAATTACTTCCACTGTGCAAGAATTGAGCATACCATACTATGAACAAATGAGGAAAATTCAGGAAACACATGTGATACAAGTGTTTGATTTCACAAAAGACTGAGTTGAAACCTCATCTAAATTGAAATTAAATAAATATTCTTAACAAATATGTCATTCAAAAATTCATATAGAATCACAAAAGACATTGAAGAGCAAAAATGTTCTTGAAACTTACCCGTGGACTGATACAGTGCAAACAACAAAATATTAGTGAGACAAATTAAAGAATATATAAATAAATATAAATATATCCCACATCCTTCTATGTTTAATTAAATCTCCAATATCTGAACTAGTACCACTTAGATTGACAGGAGACAGTGAACAAAACATTTTGAAATGACACATAACTTTCTTCACATTATACTACCTATTTAAGGTAATACTCAAGGCTATAACATTTTCAATGGGGAGGAAAGGTACAGTCATCCCATTATACTCAAAGACAGAGAACATGATACCCCGAGGACTAGTATTATTGTTTTCTACAAAAAAATAAATCTCAATAGTTGCCACAATTGCTATACTTATATGTACCATTTCTAGCACACTATGTTTAGTCCTTTGCTTTATTATATTAAAATGCCTAAGATACAGTCATTTGTGTAAAGTAGATATTTATTTCTCCATTTGGGAGGTTGGGAAGTTCAAGAAATAGTAACATGTAGGTTCAATTTTATGATCAAAGCTAGTATCTGCTTCAAAGATAGCACCTTATTTGCATCTTCTATGGAGGACACAAATAACACATTCTGTGGGAAAGGTATCCATGTTCAGCAGAAGGCTGAGGATCATGTAGGCCTAATTCTTTGTAAAGCTTTTCCAAAAGGACTATTCCTAATCATAGAGGAGGAGCACTGATGCCCAATCATGTCTTAAATGTCCCACTCTCTATACTATCACATTTCAGTGCTCAAATCTTGAAAGGTAAACATTCAAAACATACTGCTATATTTACTCTATCAAAGCATTGTGAATATATATTCTCTGTTAAGCCTCAGAATAACTCATGTTATTATTCTCTCTGTATAAAATCTCTTAAACTAATAATGACTTAGGTGTTCAAAATTACAGCAGGAATTATAATAAAGGAATTTATCAAGAACACTGGAAGCATCACAGGGGTTATATTAAGAAACTAGTAGGCATGTCAGTATTTTTCACTCTATGTCATGAAGGCAGGACATTCATTCATAATGATGTAAATACATACCATACATACAATGTAAATCAAAACTGGACAGAGGACAAAAATAAGCGTTTTTTTTTTTTTCTGGGTGAAATAAATAGAATAATACTGGAATCATAGCAAAGTTTCTTAATGATAGTTAAGATTTTATTGGTAATTAAGTTAGGAAGATAGCTACAATTTCCTCTAACCACACATTACCTTCCACATGTTAATTTAGGAAAAAAAAAAAGCCTTAGTGACAGGAAATTTGTTTTAAAAGTCTGACAAAACAATTAAGGACAATAAAAGGAGAGGCTTACTCCATGGGAAATAATTCCTGCTTGGTAAATGAAAACCTAGTCAAAAGCCTATGGCTGGGGAGAGTATAAGCCCTAGGGGAGTAAAAACTTCTGTTGTCTTTCTAAATGTATATACTATGCCCACAAAACTGCCCTCTAAACACTTATACTTATACCCATATATTAATGATATTCCCTTTTGGTTAGAGAAGCTTCTCTTCTCAGATGATGGTGACACTAGAGTGACTCAGAACTCACCATAGTGTTGAGAATAAGGCATATTTGAGTTTTCAGTACTATGTGAGACATCTATATCATAAGGTCCAAGGCTCAAGGTCCATTGTGAAAGAGGTGGTGGAAAGAATGTAAGAGACAAAGGAAGCAAAGGAATGCCTACAAAGCTTTCTTCCATACACAAAATGACCTTGATATTTATAAACTTACAATGACTGACACTACCTATACAAGACCTTCATAATAGGAGGAGAGGGAAAATGATTATATCAAAATAGAACATTGACTTATTGAAAAGAAGAAGGGATTCAATGGAGGGAGGATTTAAGAAGGGGGAATTGAGGGTAGTGTGAGGGAATTATCACAGTTTATTGTCTATATTTACAGAAACTGTCAATAGAAAAGTTTTTTTATAATTTTTAATTAATTTATTTGAGAGAGTGAGAGAGGGAAAAAGGAAGAGAGAGAGAGAGAGAGAGAGAGAGAGAGAGAGAATTGGTACAGCAGGGCCTCCAGCCACTGCAAATGAACTCCAGATGCATGTGCCATTTGGTGCATCTGGCTTACATGGATCCTGGGGAGTTGAGCCAAGCTTCTTTGGCTTTGCAGGCAAATGCCTTAACTGCTCATCCCTAGCACTGTTGTTTTCATTCAAGAAACTATGACTTCTGAGAATAGATTTATCCACTCACATAAGGGTATAGCTGTTTAAAGTCTTTATTTTTCTTACAACTTATTTTTTTTTTTCTTTAACAATTAGCTTACAAAGTACCAGAGTTCCTCATGGTTTTTTCATACAGCATTATTTTTATTGAGCCTCCTTCCCACTATCTTCTCCTTCATCTTCCTCACTTAAACATTTCCACTTTTATATCACATGTATCCTAATATCTTCCTTTCCCTTACAGTTATTTTCTTTCATTTTTTCTGGGCTCTTTTCTAGTTTCCTGAGCTTCACACATACTCAATCCCACTTAAACATACAAATCTGAATATCTGAAGCAAGGATCTACATGTAAGTGAGAGAATATATGGTGTTTGTTTTTCTGAAGTCACAGACCTTCATCTCACTTAGTATAATAATCTTCAGCTCCATCCATTTTTCTGCAAGTTTAACAATTTCATTTTGATTTATATCTGAAAATTCCATGTTTTCTTTATCCAGTCATCTGTTTATGGATATTTATGCCGATTTTATTTCCTAGGAATTGTGAATAGTATAACAATGTCCATGGATATGCATGTATCTCTATGGTAGGATATAGAATTCTTTGGTTATATACTGAGGAATGCTATAGCTGAATAGCATAGTAGTAGTCCTAATTTTAGCTTTTGGAAAACAAAAACTACAATTTTTTATAGTGGCTGCAACAGTTTACATGACCATCAATAGTGAAAGTTAACCCCCATTTATTAAAAAAAAAAACCTTCTAAATGAAGAAATATTATACTTATTCTAATTCTAATAAATATTCTAATAAAGTAAAACACATAAAAATTGAATGAAAATTTCATAGAAAAGATTGCTCTATAAACAAAACAGTAGTTGGCCCATGGTAACAAACTCAGAAACATTTGTAATTTAAATGATATGAACTCACCTAAATACCTCTGTTCTTCTGAAAACATTGTTAAAAAGAGAAAGAAAATGAATTTTTTCTATCAAATCCCTATAACTGGAATATTAGCTTAGTAACACATATCTAAGTGATAGGCATTCATCCAATAGCAATGATTTGACTCATTTTATTTTGTTCATGTAACATTTGTACTCAAAATTTTTAATATTTAAGTAACACTTTATAAAAAATTAAAACAAAGTTTCTTTACTAAGGAAATAAATCCTAAATGGATATTTACAAATCAGATTATTACAGCTTTAAATTCTATGATGCTTAATATATTTCCATGTTTGGATTACTTCATATCAGTAGCAATTTCTAGTTTATAGGTTGATGCTTTATAGATGGTACATATTTTACCCAAAGGTAAGTATATAAAAACAGTCTATGTCAGAGTGCATGAGAACATACAGGAATATTGGAGAATGGTGAAAAGAAAGACCTGGTTAGTAGTTAGGCATTCAAAAGCTTAGTTAAGTTAAAGTATATAGTAACAAAATTATAAGAATTATCTATGTATCTTTTTTCCACTACTCTCCAGCAAAGAACTCTTGTCTCATTTTTATGTAAAATATCATACATTCTACTCACTCCTCCCAAAGCCATTCTTTTTTTTTGTTTTGTTTCCAAAGCCAATCTTTTTTTTTTTTTTTTTTTTTGACTAGATCTAAGAAAAGGAATTCCTTTAATTAGTACATTGATTTTCATATCATACTATGCTGCCTTTGATAAATGATGAAAGTTGATACATTTCCATCTGGTGGCAAGGGAGAATTTTTTTTTTTTAAATTTTTATTGATTTTTAATCTTACATACCAAAAAAAACCCCACCTGATATTTCCCTCCCCTCCCCCATTCCACTTTAGAACTCCAGTCTCCATCATATCCCCTCCCTTTCTCCATTAGTCTCTCTCCTAATTTGATGACATCATCTTTCTCTTCTATTTTGAGGGTCTTGCAAAGGTATTGCTAGGCTCTGCAAGATCGCCAAAGGAAGGATATGACCTCTTACTATGCAGCTGTCCAAAGCCAATCTTAACACATCAACTGTCAAATAGATATCATTAAACACTTTTCTTAGGATCCACTGAATATAATTTTACCCCTTAAATATTGTCTCAATTTCTGTGTTTTATTTTTTATAAATATATTGAACATTCCTCTTCCAGACACTGTATTAACCATCATAAAACTACAACTACAGCATAGACAGAACACTGAAAGGAAAGGTGGTAAAGCCAAATTACCTGGAGAAGTTAAGAAGTTATTCTTAAAGAAAATCAAACTTGAAAGGAATGTTTAATGATTAATAGTCTTCTCCAGAATACAGGAAAGCCAAAGGGCCATAAAATATACTAAAATTTACCTAATATATTCACCATACAGAAAGTTAAAAATGGAGCCATTTTAAGTGTGATAGTGTGAGGACATATAATGGGTTGAGGACAAACAAAACTGCTTTGTATCTAATAGAGTTCACTGCTATCTGGGTTTGTTCTGTACTCCTCAGATAATTTAAATGGCACACATTCAAACAGAACAAGAGAAAAAAATGTCTATTTATATGACTGTGTTAAGCCATGTGAAGATATAACATGGCTATTTGAGTTGACAGGAAAGCAAAATATAAGCTGTAAGAAAAGTTGGAAAGATAAGTAAGTGAGAGAGAATTCTGTATAGAACTATATCACCTATATTGTTTTATCTATGGTGTAATTTAGAGAATAAGATTAGGTCATTGTAGACTATAAATTGCTGTAGAAAATAAGACAATTCAGTTGCATCTAAACCATAGTGAATTTGACAAATAATGATGGAGAATGAGAAACATAATTTAAAAAGATAAAAAGGAGTATATATAACAAAGTTCAGAGATTGTTATAAGTATTTTTCTATGTCAACTTAAATTTAAAAAGACAAACAACAAATGAGGATAAAGTTTTTTTTTTTTTTTTTTTTTTTTTTTTTTTTTTTTTTTTTTCGAGGTAGGGTTTTACTCTAGCTCAGGCTGACCTGGAATTCACTATGTAGTCCCAGGGTGGCCTCAAACTCATGGCCATCCTCCTACCTCTGCCTCCCAAGTGCATGGAAGACATGCGTTCACATTCAAACCTTTTTTTGACCATAGTATATAAAATAAATGTTTTATGTCTAATTTATAAGTGATAAAAACAAAAATGTGAACCTCTTCTATTTTTATGGTCAATACAAAGCATAATAGAGGCTGTGATATTCCTAACTAAATGATATATTTCACACAGCCTTTCTATTATCTTATTTCAGACACTATTTGTAGATTGTTCTTCATATTTTGGATAAGAATAAATTCACCAAGATTGGTGAATTAAATTAAATGGCATTGAATGCCATAGTTAAAATATATCTTTATTACAGTGTAGTTAATAAATCCAAAAATGGCTATTGGCAATCACTTTTAAAATATTTTATTTATTTGAGAGAGAGAGAGAGACAGAGAGAGGCAATGGGCATGATGGAGCCTCCAGCCACTGCACATGAACTCCAGATGCATGTGGCACATTGTGCATCTGGCTTACATGGATACTAGGGAATCAAATCTGGGTCCTTAGTCTTCTCAGGCAAGTGCCTTAGCAGCTAAGCCATCTTTTCAGCTTGTCATTATTTTCTATATGACTTTCCTGTTTTTCAGTTTCCTGCACAATTTCTTCATGGCCCAGAAAAGCCTTGCCACACTGGCAGCATATGTTAAAATTACCAGTTCTCTATAAAATACACAGGCATATTATTCTACTGCACAACTGATTAGACTTGAGATTTGCTATGCTTTGTGATAGTAAGCTACTGCGTTGGAATCCTATATTTCAAGTAAAAATGAAATATTTTAGCATGTTGCTACATGAATTTGCATGTGTGTGTGTGTGTGTGTGTGTGTGTGTGTAAGATAAAAGTTATGGGAAGTATAGCATTTATCAGAGAAAATTGAAAAATATTTTACATTTAAATAAACTTTTTTGAAAAGTTACAGCATAAAAATTCATCTTTCCTTTTCTTATCCTAATAAAATGCTCAGTTTTTTTTAGACAGGAAAAGACAATGATCCATGCTTTATTTTCTTGGTCATCACTTCATTATCTATGATATTGCTAGCTAGGACTAAATATTGGGTCATTGTCCAAGATTTCCCAAGATTGAAATAAATATAATATATGATATTTTATTTAAGTCCAAGAAAACAATCATTCTGATTTTAATATATAAGGAGCATTTATTTGTATATCCAAATGCATATGTCTAATTAATATAATCATGAAGGTAGATAGCACATATTTAAAAGGTCATATTATGTTTAAGTGAGAAGAAATTAATTAATGAAAGAAGATAAAATAACTAAAATATCAATTTACACAAGCAAAAGGAAAATTATTTAAACAGTAGGAATGCATAGTTGAAAATTGTGCAGTATATCTTATGATACATGTCTAGATAGTTATCTAATTGCACATTTGTCCAAAATGTATGGATACACATATGTGTGCAGACATGCACACACACACACACACTACCACACACTACATGTATAATTAGAAAACCTACCTTCTTCAATCAATGATTAAAGTCAGAATAATATACTTCATTTCAATATATAACATTAATTGCTAAATGTAAAATAGACTATTTAAGCTACTTGCATATAACTATGGAAGTTACAATTGTTTTTGTTTTTATTCAGTAAAGTAATTCAATAAAAATTTTCAATCATTATTAATTAATATAATGTTATATACTTGCAAAGTATGTTAATTTAAAACATGTCAACTACTCTTTTCATTTTTCATGCTTTGCAGTTTCTTCTATATTTCCAGAGTATGAACATAAAATAGTGTTTGATTTTTTTTTTTACAGTCCACCATCAAGGAATTACCCAATTAAAAGGTAGGACCAATGTGAACCCAGAAAATTATTTTTTCCTATTCCTTTATATTTCTCCAAAAATAAATACCCTATTGGCTGTAAGTAATAATTTCCCTTCTAACTTTTAGTAGTCGAATGACATAGATACACATATTGAGTCACTCAAAAATCTAATTGAGGAAAAATGTTCTTCTGTATTTCCAGAACAAAAGTTACTTCTTAGAAATAATACAGAAGCCAGGCGTGGTGGTACATGCCTTTATTCCCAGCACTCAGGAGGCAGAGGTCGAAGGATCACCGTGAGTTTGAGGCCAGCCTGAGACTACATAGTGAATTCAAGGTCAGGGACTAAAGCGAGACCCTAACTCAAAAAACAAAACTAAACAAACAAATACATATATGTATGTGTATATATATATTACAGAAGATAATGCTTATGGGACAATGGAATTAGGAATAATATCTTCAGCATCTTTTATAATTTACAAAGAATGTTCATACAAATCACCTGACTTGATTTCCAACTCAAACTTGCAATTAAATGTTATTCCTATTTTTAAGACTCAATATCCTGCCTCTTATGAAGTTGTTTTGCTGAAACCATTCAACACACTATGTAATGGAGGCTAGAGGAACATATCAGTAATGCTCTATCTTAGGTATTAAAGGAATATTTCTACAACATTTATTAAATATATAAATGCTGCTATTATTTTTATGCTGTCTTCTACTTCAAAAGCTATTAGGCTACTTCTAAAACAAAAAAATACCCTCTAAAACAATAACTATAAATAAACAACTTTTCATATGCACTTTTTTTTAACCTTTCTTTCAAATCAAAGTACCATGCAGAGAATTTTCCAATGAAGTTCCAATACTTTAACAATATAAAATATTTTATTTGCCTGGCATAGAAAAACATTGAGTACACCTGTGTTGGAAGAATGAGAACTCCCTTTCTGCAAGATAAAGGTGATAACTGGTGAAAGGACCTTTGAGAACTCCTAAGTTTGTTCATCTCCTATTTTGTATTCATCTCATAAAGTCATGGCAGCTTTTCTAGGTCCGCTATCTCATTTGGTAGACAAGGAGAGTGTTTTATAATAAATCAATTTTGATATCCTTCCCTTTGCATCCACCACAGAGTTCTAAAATGGCAAAATTAGAATAAATCTTTCAGAGAGGCCTTCCCCTTGTATAATTGCACTATATCTGTCATACTCAAGTTACAAGATTTGCCTTCAGACTAATAATTCCAACCCTACAATAGCAAAGATGATAAAAAGTGGAGATAGGGGCTGGAGAGATGGCTTAGCGGTTAAGGCGCCTGCCTGCTAAGCCGAAGAACACGGTTCCAATCTCCAGGTCCCACATTTAGCCAGATGCAAAGTGATTCAAGGGCGCAATGCCACACTTGACCACAAGGGGAGCACGCATCTGGATTTTGTTCACAGCAGCTGAGAGACTGCTGGCGCACCCATCTTTGTCTCCCTCTCCCTCTCTGTCTGTCTCTCTCTGTGTCTCTCTCTAAAAATAAATAAAACAATTTTTAAAAAAGTGGAGATAGATTATGATATTTAAACTTATCACATATTTTAAGCCTTTGTATGCACTCAAAGGCAATTTTAAATTGGAAAAGCATCCCTGTTTTATCATCCTGCAAATTTAACTACAAATATAATATGTAACAACCACTGTAACTTAACTACAACCTAAAATCCATGGGGTTCACAGAAGCTTTTTAAGGATAGCACTGACCCTCCCAACTTTCAATGCTGTCACAGATGCATTCACAACCTGTCACTAAAATGAGAGAGACTAAGTGAACCATATAATAATATCTACAAACTTTACACATAATCATTCTTACTCATTTACTTCATTATCCTTCTCTTGTGATTGGAGTAATTTTGTTGCTTTTAAGAAGGAAGAAAGGTGGAACAAGATGGTTACTGATATCTCTACACAGTAACAACCATTTTATACATCTGAAAAGGCATCAATATTTAAAGATCTTTGTGAGTTCCAATAAAAGATAAATTATTTTTATTATAGTATTACCATCTTGTTGAGTCTTGCTTATGATAACATAAGGTATAATAACAAAAGACATTAATTTGTAAATGGTAAGTACTCATTGGAATGATTCCTAACCAAAGAAAATTCTCATTTTGTTTTCAATTTGTGTTTAATGTAACCAAGGATGTAACAATCACTCAGTGGTTTGCAACAGGCATATGATATCATACACAATGAAAGAATGGATATCATAAAGCTTGTGAAGCTGAGAATTATGTGCATGTTTGTATTCTCAGAACTTCTGTAGAGGCAGAGTCTGGAGGATCACCACAAGTCCAATGCCAGCCATACCTACATAGTGAGTTCCAGGTGAGTCAGGGCTATCTATTGAGACTGTGTCTCAAAATGATAGAAAGAAGGAAAGAAGGAAGGAAGGAAGGAAGGAAGGAAAGAGAGAGGAAGGAAGGGAGGCAAGGAGGTAGGGAAGAAGGGAGAAATAGAGAAATAAGAAAGAAAGAAAGGAAGGAAGAAGGAAAGAAAGAAAGAAAGAAAGAAAGAAAGAAAGAAAGAAAGAAAGAAGAAAAAGAAAGAAGAGAAAGATTTTTGATTTTTGAAGTTCTGAATTCATGACTCAGAGTCCCTGAGGGCTCCGATTTATATAGGGACCTAAATAAATAGTAAACCTGAGATGGCATGGTTGCTGGATTTATACTCTCTCCCCATCCTCATGCTAGCTAGTTCTATCCTATTAGTGCTGAAACAGATCTATCTGCAATGCAGTCATTTGTGGCATATGAAAATTATGTGTTGCCTGAAGAATCAGACATTCTGTACATGTGCTACAAAGAAAAGTTGAAAAATTATTTTGGGTATGGAAATATTGCTCAGTGGTTATAGTGATTGATTGCTAAGCCAGAGAGCTTAAATTTGATTCCTAGTGCATTTGTAGTTCATTTGTGATGGCAAAAAGCAAAAGGCCTTGGCATGCCCATGGTCTCTCTCTCTCCATCTTTCTCTACATCTGTCTCTGTCTCACATAAACAATTAAAGATGGTGTAGGAGACAGGCCCTGAGGATACTCAACACCTATCAAAGTAGAGATCCAGAGGCTCCTAAGAGCTCATCACTGAAGTAGACTTAAAACTCACCCACCACAGAATTTTGCGGAAGAGGGGGCAGAAAGATTATAAGAGCCACAAGTTGAGACATCATGGCCACAGGCATTCCCTCTACCAAAAATAACTAACTGCTGCTCCCACAACACATAATCTACAACCCCATGGGGAATACCTGCAATCCTACTGAGGAACATCCCCAACTGAATGGGGGTAGGGATGAGGGAAAAGAAGGTACCAACACATAATATATCCATACAAAACATCTTGTTAATAATAATAATAATAATAATAAGTAATTTTTAAATTCCTGAAAAACTAGTTTTGAACAGATGACTCAAACTATACAATATTGTGTGGAAAAATAGCAAAAATCATGTTAAATACCTGTAGCAACTACAAAAAGAAATGTGAAAACCGTCATTGAGGAAGAAGTACACAAAAGATACGATTTTATTTTAAATGAAAATCACGAGGGCTGGAGTGATGGCTTCGTGGTTAAGGTGCTTGCCTGAGCAGCCTAAGGATCCATGTTCTACTTTCCAGATCCCACCTTAGCCAGATGCACAAAGGTGAGGCAAATGCAAGGTCACACATGCCCACTAGGTGGCAGAAGCATCTGAAGTTCGATTGTAGTGGCTGAGGCTCTGGTGCCAATTCTCTCTCTCCCTCTCTCTCTCTCTCTCTCTCTCTCTCTCTCTCGCTTGCTCGCTCTCTCTTTCTTACTCTCTCTAAAAAATAGAAAAATAAAAAATAAACAAAAATAAAAGAAAATCATGAGGTTAGATTGAGGGAAACATATAAGCAATGTTTGATATGTTAATTTCTGAACATAAGACAAAAATGCACACAAATTTGAAATAAATATGTAATAAACATGTCCAAGACAGAGCATATTCTACATCAAACATAAAGGAGGTGGATAGTGAGAAATGACACTGTTTAAATTACAGATTTTTTTTTTCAAGGTAGGGTCTCGCTCTGGCCCAGGCTTATCTGGAATTCACTCTATAGTCTCAGGGTGGCCTTGAACTCATGGCAATCCTCCTACCTATGCCTCCCGAGTGCTGGGATTAAAGATGTGCGCCACCATGCCCGGCTAAAGTACAGATTTTTCTGTGAATTACTAAATTAAGGATGTGTTGACATGCTTTAATTAAGCTGTTGTTACATGGTGTCCCAAAAGGCTAATGGTGTAGGAAACATTTTACATGAACCAACACAGAAGTTCCCCATGTCCTACACTTTGGCCAGTAAGATGTGCTTGTACTTGGCATTCATCTGTCTATTCCTGCCTTGTTACAATGTTTGCAGAGACATGTCTTCACATAAATTTGCTTTAAAGAGCCTTCCATGTCAAGCCAACACATCAGGAAGAGCTTCATCATGAACACATGGGGAAATAATTGTGAGCAACAAATACACTGTTTTGATGTACTGAAATTAAATGTGCCTTTTACCACTGTATGACTCAGCCTTTCCTAACTATCACAAGGAGACAATTGGAAAGCTTGACAGTACTTTTTAAATTATATAGCAATGAACATTTTCAAGAGAAGCCTATTGTTCTGATTTTTGAAAATTTCCATCTGTGTACAATTTTACTGCACCTAGATATGTTGACCGACTACAGAACTGAATCCATATTTATGTAGATTTTTTGGCAACTTGGAAAAATGAAATAGTATTTTCTCTGTTGTAATATTTCAACTGCTTAGACTGAGGAAATTATCACAAAGTCAAATACACTGATGTGAATGATACACTTCCATGTATGTCATTCATCATTCTCCTTTCAACAGGGGTAGCTGTACCTTTCAGAAGTGATTATACTTCAGCTGCTATGATAGCCGGGAAAGATAGCACGACTAACCTCTTCCTTCACAGCTGCCTCACACTCAGGAAAAGCTCAGCTATCAGCTGCTTTAAAACTGTTTCATCTAATGATCTCCCTATATTCAGGAGTCTGGGCTAATAAGTTAACTAATACGCATTTCAAACTGCTGACGTTTTGAATGACATTACTTATTTTTAATGCTGTAATAAATGCCTAAGTTTTCTCTTTTCAACAGTCACAGTTTGTTTAATCCTGTTCAAAGGGTGAAGGAGCTGACAGCAATCAATAACATGAATTCAATAAAAGGAGTAAATTAGAGTAAACAAATTTAGCAACACGTTGCCTCACTTTATAAAGAAGGCCTAATGCCAGAGTACAAGTCCTAGTATCTGCTACACCAACTGGCAAATAACTCAACATAAAAATATATTTCTGAAACAATTCATCCAAAGAAAAGGCCTTTCTAATCAATTTGAAAAGTTTAATATTTGGTTTCAATCCTAGAAATTAAAAATTATTCCATATTTAGTACGTCAGATGCTTTTTTAGACATATGTTAAATTTAACATTGTTCCTGATCTACAAGAAATAAGAGTGTAGTGGTCTTTCCTTGAATTTTAGCACCATTTCCCTTCACTATAATCCTTCCCATTTCTATTTTACCTGATTTTCCACTACTCCTCTTCTTTCAGCTTGTTTATCTATTGAAGAAAAATCTTTTCTGGACAGTACAGCCCTCAGTACCCAAACATTGGAAGATAGCACCATTTTGTTCACTGTTCATTTGATCTCATGGTGCCCTTTATACTTTCTGGAAATATTCAGTGACTGTTCAAAGGAGGAAACATCCTGGGCTTTTTAACCCATCTTGAAAGATTGGACTTACTATTATCCCAACTATAAAAAGAAGTCAGGAAGTGTGTGGCCACATTCTCAAAGGGAACCAGTGGCAGAGATCAGGATTAATCTCTATAATTTCTGTTCCCTAATTAACTAATATCAAAATCATCTTGTAAGTCTGCTATGTGCATGCACAATTATGTTTTTGGAAATTCATAACAGCAAGAAGCTGATGCTTGCTTAATACTCACAGCAAATTTGCTCTTTTAAAATTATTCCATTCCTATAATTTTACCCTAGCAAAGGGTTATCTATTACAATATTACAGAAATGCTTTATTGGTGATATAAGTGTGATGAATTTGTATCTGAGAATAGGGACAAATTAATAATTTATAAATATGTGCATTTTGAAAGAAGTAAATAACATGCAGAATTGTTAACACTTTTTCAACAGTGTATATTTAGAAAGGAATATTTGTCAGAATTGTTGCAGCAACATCTATTTCAGCATCATTCTTTTTCCTCCAACCAGATGGATACCACTGTTAGTGTTGAATCTGGGACAGTTTAAAAGCCTCTCCCCTTTCCATCTGACTGAGATCCTTCCAGGAGGGAAGACAATTCTATATCAAGAACAGTTAGACATCTCACTCTCTGTCTTTCAAAATACTCTGGGGTATGAGAATAAAAGAGCAGTTAGGAAGAAACAAATTAGTTCAGTAGACTGAATACTTTTATTATTATCTCTTAAATGAAAGTTGTTTTTTTTTTTTTTTTTTTTTTTACTTTATAATATATGAAATCTGTGGAGTGCTGTAACCCATATCTGTTAAAATGTCTCATGAAGGCCACTATTCTGGCAAACATTTGTAAACAAAGAATCTTGTGATATAAAATTTTCCCTACTAAAAATAAAAATGGTAAAAACACAAACTATAAATTTTAAAATTTTATTCTATGTCTTTTCCCCCAGTGAGAGTGAGGATGCTGAAATGTGCCTGTACAAAGGCTCGAGCATGTAAACCTTAATAATACCTGAATGATGTCCTGGTCATCTGTGTTTTAAATTTTCTATTTTTCCTAAATGTGAGTATACTTTTGTTGCTCAGAAGACCTTAAGTTCTTTCTGTAGGTTATTGTAGGTCCCTGCTGAGCTCAACTTTCAAGACCTTATCTAATTACATGTTAAATAATTAAAATTACAAGAGAATCCTAAGAAAGGGTCATTTACTTTTAAGTCTTGTCTTGATTTACTTTCTAATGCAGAGTTGGTGAGAGAGAAAACTCATTCATTCATTTAATTTACTTCTATGATTACTGTACAGCAAGGAGAATAGAGAGAATTAGAGTCTGCCAGTTTGAGAGAGAGAAGAAGAGAGAGAGAAGGAGAAAGATTACATGAATGCACAATAGATTGTAGGTAACAAGATGACAATTGTCCCATGCTTCTGCTATACTAATACTATTTAACAATGTGCTTCATTTTAAATCCTAATTATGTGAATGAGATGTGTTCTCAATTATATGTATTTGTTGCCAAATGACTGTAAATTTGCTCATTAAATGTCAGGGAAAAAAAAGATCACTTTCTCAGGTGCAGGAAGAAGCAATGCTTTGCAGTCAGTGGCAAGAAACATTCTAACAATTATACACCCTACTGCTTTGAGTCATATTAAAACAATATGTAAACTAGAGCAGTACTAACACAATGCTTCATAAAAGGCAAAATAGGCTGGATAAACAGCTAACCATCAAGATAAAAAAATATGGTATCATTGATTTCTTTCGTGAGAGTTTAAGAGTCATATGTGATTTTATTCAGAGTACAATCAGGGTTTGTTTATGAGTGTTCTCTGTATAAACAATCACATGATAAATGTCAACTTTTATTGGACAGCTCTTACAAACAACTGAAAATAAACTACAGTGGTAACATATGAAACCCTTATAGATATGTTCATACTTAAATTTATTTTATGTTATTTTATAGCTTTAATTGTTTTTGTTTTGCAACATGTGGCCACAAGCCAGACATATAAAGTTTAAAGCTATAGGGGCTAGGGAGATGGCTCAGTGTTAAAAGTACTTGTTTATAAAGCCTGCTGCCCTAGGTTTAATTTCCCCATATTCATATAAACCCAGGTGCACAAAGTGGCACATGCATCTGGAATTCAATTAAATAAAAATAAAATATAAAATGTAAAGATATACTTATTTAACATTTTTTTAGATTGGCCTTCTAATTTCTAGTATAAATCTTGTAAATCTACTATTTAAATCCTCCTTGCTACTCAAAGAGTGCTTTGTATAACTACATTGCTTAATTCACCTAGAAACTTAATCAAGATGGTGGAATCCCAGGTTCTATCCTGCATGCACAGAATCTCAATCTGGATCCAGGCAATTTTGCTCACACACAGCATCTACTCCTGAGTGATTCAAATCAGATACCCCCCATCAACTCATGGATTTTGCATACTTGTCAACTGGTGGCAATTGGGGTGGTAGACCCTTGATGGAGGAGGTATGTTACTGCGGGTGGGCTTTGAGGTATTATATAACGCAGTTGTCCCCTTGGAAGGGGTCAGGTCACTCTTTCCACTTTTACCAGCTGCTGTGGCAAGATGTGATGTTTAATCTCAGCTCTGCCTTCCTGACTCCACCATGCTAAAATTTCCTGTGGTGGTTTGAATTAGGTGTCCCCCATAAGCTCAAGTGTTTCAAAATGTTTGATCCCCAGCTGATGAAAATATGGGAGGTGGAACCTTGCTGGATGAGGTGTGTTGTCAGGGACAGGCTTAGGAGTGTTATAGGCAGATGCCCCTTGCAGGAGTTTGGCTCACTCTCCTGCTGATATTGTCTACCTGATGTTGGCCACCAGGTGACGTCCAGTCTCTTCTCTACCATCTTTTCCTTGTCATCATGGCAATTCCCCTTGAAACTGTAGGCCAAAATAAACTATTTTCCTCCTGTTAGGTGTGTTAGTGTTTAGTTTGCCAACAACTAGAAGGTAACTGCAGCACTTTCCCTCAAGACTGTAAGCACAAATAAGCTTTCTTCTCACCAGTTGCTTTTGTTTTGGTGATTTGTCTAAATAAGCATGTAAGTTTCTTTCATACTATGGACATGGTTGTTCAATGCTTGTAAATAGAAGCCTCCTTGGTAGTGTGTGCAGCCTCTTGTTGCTTGTATGCATTACCCTAAGGGAAACTGAGAGATAGTTTTCTCGTGGGCATTCATGTTTCTGATCCCCATTCTGGGCACCAGATTGGTACATGTGCTTGCCTGTGGGAAGTCCCAGGATACAGTAGCCAGGGTTCACATTGCCCAGGTTATCATGTCCATCTGCATGAAGGTACAGAACAAAGAACATGTGATTGAGGCCCAGTTCAGGATCACCTTCAAGTGTGCTGACTGCCAGAATATCCACATCTCAAAGAAGTGGGCCTTTGCCAAGTTCATTGTGGTAGCTGAAAATTGTTCATTTCTAGTAGTTGTGGGATCAAATGCACCTTCAATTGTGGTCTCCCAGAGAAATGTCAGGCTCTGCACTCATGAGGAATTCACTATTGAATAAGCCATCAATCAACTTCACTAATAAATCTCACATTTGATAAAAAAAACATAATAATGCAAAATATTTTATTTTTTATTTACTTTTTAACTTTTTCATGTGTTTATGATATATTTTGATGATATTAACCCATTTCCCTCTTCTATCCCACTACCACTTCCTCTGAACACCTTCTTCTTCTTAACTAGTCTACCCTTTTACTTAGATGCCTTTTGTACAAATTTTTGTGGATAGTCTATTGAGTTTAGTCAGGATTGCTTACAAGAGAAGTGGTGGATTTGTTAACTAGAGAATGTGTAAGTTACCATTGGCCAAACCACTGAAAAATTCGCTCCCATTGAGCCAGATGTGGTGGTTCCTGTCTGTAATTCCAGCGCTTGGATAGCATAAGCTCTAGGCCAGCCTGGCTGCAAAGTGAGTTTCAGTTTAGCCTGGGCTAAATTAAGACCCTGTCTCCAAAAAAGAGAAAGAAAAAAAAAGAAAGAATTAAAAGATTGAATCCTGCTCCCTGAATAGCCATTAAATGCCAAAAGTTCCTTCAGGGGGGATGCTGCATCATGAGTACCTGACTCCTCCAGGATGGAATGTTGATGAGCCCAATTTTTTTCAGGTTACCATAGCTTCTGTGAGCTTATGAGTGTAACTGTCTTTCTGTGTCCATGAGTCCAGGTTCCACAGCACTCCTCCCCATACTCCATATCTCACACTCTTTGAACTTCCTTCCTGAGCCTTGGAGTGAGTGATATAAAGATTCCATTTAGAGGGCTGGAGAGATGGTTTAGTGGTTAATGCACTTGCCTGCAAAGCCAAAGGTCTTCTGTTTGATTCTCCGGGACCATGTAAGCCAGATTCACTAGGTGCTGTATGCATCTGGAGTTTGTGTGCTGAGCTGGAAGCTCTGGAACACCCATTTTCTTTCCCTCCCTCTCACTTTCTCTCCCTCTCTCTCAAATAAATAAATAAAAATTTAAAAAATATTTTTTAAAAGATTCCACTTAGAACTGTTCATATATTCTCAGACTGTGGCCAGGTTTGTTTGTTGAGGTAGAATCTTGCTCTAGCCCAGGCTGACCTGGAATTCACTACATAGTTCCAGACTGGCCTCAAACTCATTGCAGTCCTCCTACCTCTGCCTCTTAATTGTTGGAATTAAAGGCATGCCCAACCACTCCAGCCAACTCTTTTAATTTTTTACTACATGTTACACATTTTCGTTGACCTACTATTGGAACTCAACTTAATTTGCCCGTCCCTCACCTGTCACAAGTTTTCAGGCCTCTAACCTACTTTTCATCAGTAATACACTGACCCTCAATGTATTCAGGAAATCATGATGAAGAAGGTTAAAAAATCATGTTTTCAATTCACTAGCCTTCTAGAGTCTAAATAAAACTAGCATAACCATCATAAAACCAAAATATTTTACTCAAGACTGGTAACTTCATCTCCAACAGAAATCATATATATTCATATCACAGTATAATTTTTTAAATGCTTCAAAATGGTATTTAGCATGCTCTATACTTTGAAATTAAAGTTGCTGGGGCTGGACGGATGGCTTAGGGGTTAAGGCATTTGCCTGCAAAGCCAAAGGACCTTGGTTTGATTCCCCAGGACCCACGATAGCCAAATGCACAAGAGGCCACATGCGTCTGGAGTTCATTTGCAGTGGCTGGAGGCCCTGAGCGCCTAGTCTCTCTCTATCTCTTCCTCTTTCTCTGTCAAAAAAAAAAATTAAAGTACTAGATTTTGTTATTTGATGTCTAAAAACACATACATTTGCTTATAACAAATATGGTTTTAAATATTTGATAATTATATGAAAATAATTATTTTCTATAATTACAGTAAAGTTATACAGTAAGGAATGTATATTAAATATATAATTATATGCTATAATATTAAAATAAAAATATTAAAATAAAAATATTAAATATATATATTAAATATAATATATTAATATAAAAATATTAAAGCCAGGTGTGGTAGCACATGCCTTTAATCCCAGCAATTGGGAGACAGAGAGAGAAAGATTGCAGTGAGCTCAAGGCCACCCTGAGACTACATAGTGAACTTCAGATCAGCTTGAGCTAGAGTGAGACTATAACTTGAAAAACCAAGAAAAAGTAAGTATTAAATGTGCATGGAATAGTATAATTCAGAATCATATTTCTGAAAATGAGTCCGGATTCTACATAAGTCTAAAAAAGAACATGCTGGGACAACAAAGGCTAAGAACCATTGTCTTCATTCCAAGTTATTTTTTCTTGTAGAGGCACACACATTTTGGGGGGTTCATGCCATTTTCCTATGGCTTAATTTACTATCTACAGCTTTACAAAATGACTCCCAAATCTACAGTTATTATCTCTTCTGCAAACTCTAGAAGTGCATAGTGCACATCTCCACTTAAACATCTCAAAGTAGCCTTAAAGAGAAAATAATGATCTTCATTTCTCCCTCTTGTCCTGCAAATTGTTCACTTTGTGCCTTTCTAATGTATCTGTCACTACTAACTAAGTGGCTTCCCTAACAAATAAGTTTTAAAATCTCTACATCTGTTATCTAATTCCTTTGGTATGATCTCCAAAATATATCTGGAATTTGCTTCCATGTAAGTTTATTTTTTCTTCCCATCTCCTCTCATTTTAACTATTATAACTACCTTCTAAGTGGTCCCCCAGCCCCAGCCATATATAATTATTTTCCACATCATAACCAGACTAGTAGTCCACCAAATCAAATCCTACCATTAGATGTGAGGGAGATCTGGCTGCCAAATCTGTCATCCCATTGCTTGCCAGAGTTGATTCCTCTGATCTGGCTGCCTAGGCAGGTATCCCCTTCCTTCCTCATCATTCCACATGAGTCCTTCCCATAGCTGTGCACTGGGTCATAGAGGACGACCTTCCCGAATAGAGGAGGATCAGTCTTTGATCAAGGGTATATGAATAGCTGCACACTCCTGCTAGAACCTCCAAACAAGCTCTCAAATCCTACCATCCCACTTCTTTTTATTATTATTATTATTTTGGCGAGAGACACAGAGAGAGACAGAGAGAGAGAGGGAGAGGAAGACAGAGATGGGTGTGCCAGCAGTGTCTCAGCTGCTGTGAATGAAATCCAGATGTGTGCGCCCCCTTGTGGTCAAGTGCGGCATTGTGCCCTTGCGTCACCTTGCATCTGGCTAAACGTGGGACCTGGAGAGTGGAACCGCTGGAGATTGGAACCAGTGTTCTTAGGCTTTGGAGGCAGGCACCTTAACCCCTAAGCCATCTCTCCAGCCCTTTTTAAAAAAATTTTTTTTTTGGAGAGAGACACAGAGAGAGACAGAGAGAGAGGGAGAGGAAGACAGAGATGGACATCCCACTTCTTTTTTAAAAAGAATTAACAGATTCCGCACCCTCTACTCTAAACACATCGTGGCTTATTTTATTTCTTTGAGTTGCTTCTAGATTTTTCATTGCTCATAAATTCTCCCTTCATTCTATCCACTTCGCACCATCCTAATTCTTAGTCATGCTGGGAAGCAAGTCAGAACCATATCCAAAAATGAGTCAATTCTCCAATATCAAGCTCCCACCAATCTTGGGCTACAAGATGGCCTACATCTGCTAAATTCTCTCTGAAATAATAATGGTTGTTCCATTTATATTGTGCTGACTTCACTCTCTGTTAGAGAATCTGCTTCACTTTTTTAGGTGGACACAGAACTTGAGGAAAGAATCAGCCCATAGCATCTCACAAGGGCCCCAGCTGAAACCAGAGAGTAATTGGGGAAATGAGCAATAGTGCTGCTTTCTTGGTGAATCTGATACCATCACAAGGGTGAAGGAGATAGACACAGAGAACACTCAACTCCTACTAAACCAGATATACAGAGACATAGAAGCTCCCAAGACCTCATCACTGAAGGAGTTCCTGCTAGAAAACAACTGCTTTAGAAAGTGAATTTTCATATTCATCTCCTAAATTGTATAGAGACAACTATAGATATAGCCTAAGGGGTTATTTTTCCATTCCTAGTTGGAAATGTAATCCATATGTCACTGGTCTTATTGGCATGAAAAATGCAAGATTTAGTGGATTATGAAGTCTCATTTCAAGGTTAAAAAGAGCCAATAAGGCCAGGAAATGTGTAGAAAGGTTAGGAGATTCTGAGAGGACATTGCTTGAACCTATGAAAGTGAAGCCTAAGTTGCAATGGAGACTGCTGGTTTTTGGACATTCCAGGACAACGGGATGTCCACTGCAGAAGGCTTCAAATATGAAGTGGAGAAGGTACAAGAGAAAGACTGCATTGCATGTTGTAAAGCAGGAAGGAGTGGTGCTATTCACGTTCTCTGGAGCTCAGGTTATTCCTCCATGAGCTCCAGATGTCAAACATTGTGCTGCAGGATTTGGTGTTTGGCCTGATTTTTTTTTTCCTTGTCTTGTTTTGGTCTGGTCTTCTTTTGCTGTTGTTCCATTCCTTCCTTATGGGATGCCAGTGTTTACTCTGTGTTACTCTATATTGGAACAATGTAACTTGATTTTGATATTTTAGGAATTTAAAATTAAGAGATTGCCTTGAGTCTCAGAAGCAATTTGAGACTTTGGACTTGAACAATGTTTGGACTGTTAAAGACTGCGGGAGCTTTGGGATTGAAAGAAATGTATTTTTCATCATGATATTGTCATAAGCCTATGAAGGTTAAATGTGTAATGTTGTGATTTGAATGTGACATGTTCCTTGCAGACTTATATGTATGAACACATGGTCCCCAACTGGTGGCATTATTTGGAAGGTTGTAGAACCTCTAAGAGATGCTCTAACAAGTGGATCAGCAGGAGTGGGGCTTTAGTATTTTAACCTTTCCCTACCTACTATTCTCTTTCTACTTTGTGACTGCAAATGCAATGTGACCAGACGAATCTGCAACAATGCCTTCCATACCATGATGGGCTGTATCCCTAGAACCTGAAAGGTAAAATAAAGCCTGTGGTAGTTTGAATATATGTCCCCCAATATATTCAGTGTTTCATTAGTTATAGTTTGCATCTGCAATCACCTTGCTAGAGGCAAGGTCACTGGGGGATGGTCTTAAGGTGTTAATGGTGTGGGTTTGAGATTCCATTGTAAAGATATGCAAATGTGCCTAGCAGGAGTTCCTGAAGTGTGCTGTGTGACCTTTTGGCTGTAGTTTTTGCTCTGTGTGCTGTGGTGGCTGGTTGGCTTTTGCTCTCTTGCCTGGTCCTGTGAAGAGCAGGCTGCTTCTCCTGCCTTTATGGAACTTCCCCTGGATCTGTAAGCTTCAATAAATAATACCCCTTCCTCCATAACTGTGCCTGGTCTGGAAGTTCATCTCAGCGAACCTGAAGCTGTCTGCTACAAAGCCTTTCTCCCATGAGTTGCTTCTTGGTAGATATTTGGTCACAACAACAATAAAAGTAACTGATACAGGTCCGGCAAAGATCTCTTTCTATCAGGGAAAACATATTGTATTCCCAATAAAAGATAAATGCTTGTGAATCAGTTCTATTCAAAACACCTCCATACATAGGATGATCTCTGATTAAAATAAAGCCTGGTAATTTAAAATGATCATATTAGCAATATTATTTTCCAGTTTTATTTTACCGTGTATCTCTGACAGTGTCTGATATTACCAAATTTAAGGCCAACACAGGATACCAAGGTGATGACTTCCAAAGCTACCCTATAATTACTGGAATAAATGTTTCTATAAATTTTTATATTGCAGATTTAATATTCAGAATAACCCATTACAGTTCTATAAGTTGTAATGATAAATACATAAGTACTTCTGATTGAAAAATTCTTGACTGATGGCCAGAAGAGCTGCCTATTTCTTCTCACTTTACTAGAAGACTTTACTTTCCCCAGACCTCAGATTTCACGTCTGTGAGTTCTTCATAATTTTTAATGCCTGATTGTGTAAAGTCACTAGCCATTCACAAAACATAGTCTAGTTATTTTATAATGTCTTATCCAATTATCTTGACAAAATTAATAAATGTTAGCTCATTTTTCCCAATTGGCAAGACACGCAAGATTTAAACTTGAGCATTGTTTATCCCATGTTACATATTTGACTAATAAGGAGGATCTTGCCTCTAAAACTCATAACATTAGATGAAAACACCTTTGAGAATATCAGTATTATGCAATGTGTAAGGAAGAAATTACAATCATGACACCAGTAGATATTGTGTTCACAGAGTATTAATTATGAAGCAGTGATAATTGAGTAATGCATGGTAGTAATTAAGAGGAAATTTTGAAGTACTGACAATGCCATGACTCAACTGACAGTCAGTAATAAGGCATTACACTATAAAGCCCAGGAAAGAAAAACAATGACTGTGAGCAGTGATAGGAATATGTGGTATGTACCTGACACCAAAAATCATGGTCCATACAGGGTGTTAATAGAACAATGGCTCACAAAGAATCTACTAGCAGAAACACACACGCACATGCGCGCGCGCGCGCACACACGCACACAATCCCAGAAGTTATAAAATATACATCCAGTAAACTGTGTAGATGTTGGATGCAGAACTAATGAGGTAAGAATAAAGCCTCTCCACAGGAGGTTATTCCTTAAGATTTGTTCCTTCTTCTTCAGGCATCGTGTAAAACAATGGTAAATAACATATTTCAAAAGAATTAGTACACAAGTGAAGACCAGCTTACATACCTCCTAAGTGAGGGAGACAATAGAAACTCTGGTTTTAGAGCATCTTACAGGGAAATATGGCTGTAATGAATGTTAGTGAGTACAAAGAAGTTAGTCATGCCAAAAACTCAGGAAGCATCAGATTTACTAAGCATTTATTTTTAGATCTAGTAACTTTGAATTAAAAGCACTAAAATATCAGTGTGTCAAAATATGAAACTAAAAAGATATCACAGTTACATGCTTTATTTTTAACAAAAGAAAATTCCATTAACATTGACTTATTGTATTTCTCTGAAATATAAAACATCTCTCTCTTCTTAGCTAAAGGACTTTTAACCAGCAAGGCTATAATAGCCTTATAAAAAATTCTTGATAAGGCTATTAAGAAACTGGTACATTCTGGCGTGGATTTGGGGGGTGGTTAGGACCACAAATAGGAGTTCTGTTAATAGACCTAAGCAGTTTCAAATACATATTCTGAAAAGATCTTTGAAATGGTATAATTTTCTGATTACACTGTTTTATACTTTCCATATTCTCAGTAGTCACCAAGACATTCATGGAAAATAAAAACACAAAACCATCTTATTAAGCTGCTTGCAGAGAAAACTCAGTGATTAAGCAAAATAAATTTAAATAAAAGACATACTTATGCTATGTTGAATCCAGATATCTTTCAAACGAAAAGGGCCCAGAGATATTCCTGTTAGTCTTGGAAATTTTTCTTCGGGAGCAATTTTGTTTCTCTGCACCCTCGGCTCTCATATCCCAGCTGTCCAGGTAGGCAAGCCAGGGCAATCAGGGAGAACAAAGTCAGCTGTAACTAAAAATAAAAGCCTGGACAAGAATGGGCTCCCGTCAGATAATACAGACTTTATACCATGAAAACATGAATACAACAAAGGTACTAAGGAAGTAGCCTGCTGCCATTTGTCCAAAGCAGAGCCAAGATATTGGCTTGTTACTGTAGGATTTGAATAGCCATTTCTTATAAGGACATGGATATGGTAGTTTTGAACTACAGAACACTAATGCCATGTATGCATTTTACAACATATTAATCGGCTAACAAAAAGAATACATTTATTCCATGAAATCCAGGGGAGAGGCACAGAATAAGGAATCCAATAAACTAGACATGACTCACTCTGCACTTCTAACCCTTGCAACAAAGGTTTAATGCTTTGCCTAGCCCTTCATTCACTGTGCTCTAGTCTTCCTTCTCCTGTTTCTATCTACTGTCCTTGTCTTAGGAGATGAATTGTCATAAAGAAAATATAACTATATAAAATATATTCAATGATTACTGTTGTTATAATCCAAATATTAATAATTAAATGTTACCCACCACAAACCATTCCAAACACACATATGCGCACACACACACACACACACCACATACACACCATCCAAGAACTATTTTTAAGAATCCCCTTGAAGGCAGATAAATCTGTATTTATTTAATTTTATATGGTTCAATATATATTTGAAGAGCCATTGATTAATATACAACACTATTCAAAAACGAAATGAAACAGCACTCTTCAGTAAATGGGAGTGTTGTAGATCCTAAGAATTATAAGTACATTTTGAAAATTTTACATACAAAACATGCTTTCTATGATCCCTAGGCATACATCATATTTCAGTATGGATAATAAAAAAATCATTTATTCAGGGCTTGTAATTAGGTCCCAAACTTATCAATAAACATATGACACTCACTGATGTTGACAGAAGCTTCAGATACAAAACTGAACAAATGTAATTAGTGTGTTATGAATGAAGGGATGTTTTGTAGGATTACCAAATTACACAAATCACACCTGTACTTGGATTATCAGCTTCCCAAATACAAATGATAATGGCTAGGCAAGTATATTTGAATGTGTCTAGCATCCTAACTAATTTTTTTTAATTTTTCTTAATTTTTTTTAACAAAGTGTGCACATATATATCCCCTTTCTCCTGCACCAATTTTGCTGAGGGTCTTTGGTGGATGGAGTTATTGATATTCATTATGGGGAGCAAGATGCCTCAGTCAGTCTCTGCAAGTATGGGGGAAACATGGACTCTCAAGTTATTCCTGCCCACCCTGAAGCTCCTATAATCTTTCCGCCCTGGCTTTTGCAATGCTCCTTGAACCTAGGCTGTCAACATAGGGATCTGATTTAATGTTGCTCTTTCTCTGTAGACTCTGTGTCTCTGTTTTTATGAGGTTTAAGTGACCACAGTATCTGTCACCATTGCTCTGGAACTTAAGGTAAGTGCTATACAGATATAATAGGATATAGTATTCTTTTTTAAAGTATTTTTAATTACCTGTACCAGACCTACACAATATTGGCCCCATCACTATTTTGGCATGGATGCTGGAGGAAGGCAACAAACAAACAAACAAAGAAACAACAGTACCCAGACATCAAAATAGAAGATAGACTAGTTGGAAAGAAAAAAAAAAAAAAAAACGTTTAGTAGAGGGGAAATAGGGAAAAAAGAAAGTAATGTGAGGGAATTATGATCAAAATACAATATGTACATGTATAGCAAAAATCTGCAAAAGTTTTTTAAAGAAAATATGTAGGTTAAAGATTTTGCATACAACAACTATCCTGTTATCCATAGGACTAAATTCCTGTTAATTACATAGAAAATTTACAATAGATACTGAAAAACACAGCTGTGTTTGGTTTGACTTGCCTGAAGCTAGATTGTTTAGTTTTGTTTGTTTGTTTTTGTTGCCTATGAAGATGATGTCATTTTAGATAGGATTTCACTAGATAGTCTAATGTGGGCTCCTACTCATATAGCTCAGGTTGGACTCAGACATGTCATGATAATATTCCTACCTCAGCCTCTCAAATATTCAAATTGGTGGCATAAACCGTCTTTGGCTAGATTTAATTATGACTAAAATCTAGCATCAATTCATAGTCTATGTTATACACTGTGCCATTGGCCCACCAAATTCTAACATAAATTTGTGACTCTACTGCAGAGAATCACATTTGCCTCATCTTAGCAATCAAATTTGTAAGCCATCCAGCTTCAAAATCTTTCTTCCTTTTCAAACCTTATGAAAAATTATTGGTCAGAATGCTAGGGAGAAGTCTTTGAGAGCCTACTCTCCATACTTGCTTTTTTTTGTTGTTTTGTTTTTTACAACTTTCTTAGAGAAAAAGCTAAGGACAATTTCTTCTAACTTTGTATGGCAGGAGAGAGTAAATAAGTTATTTATTTAAGTCATCATAGTATTTGATAAAACAGAGAACAAAATATTCAGGCTGTAGAGACGGTTCAGTATGTAAATTCTTGCCATATAGTCATGAAGATCTGAATTCAGATTCCCAGAACTCACAGAGAAGCCAGGCACGGTGGCATTTGCCTCTAATCCCAGTGTTGAAGAGTCAGAGACAGGAGGATACCTAGGGTTTGTGAACTATGTAGCCTAGCTTAGTCGGTGAGCTTTAGGCACAGCAAGAGACTCTGGTATCAAAAAAAATAAGGTGAAGAGTGACTGAGTTGTCATCCAACTTCAAACTCTAGCCTCTACATGCATGTGTGCACACATGAGCCACCAAACATAAACACATATACAAGAATGCACACACACACACACACATGTACACATACAATTCAAAAAGAAAAATATCAATATGGCCATAAAAAATACGTTCTTGGAGTGGGAAGATGGCTCAACAGGTAAGAACATTTGCTGCTTAAGCATGAGAGCCTGAGGGATATGAGACCACTCTAGCTTGATTCTCCAGAACCCATGATTAAAAAACAAAAACAAAAACAAAAAAATAAATCCAATATCAGAGCCTCAAAGGCAGAACTGTTGTTGGAAGTTTGAGACCAGTCTCATTTATATACTGAGTGAAATCCAAACCAGAAAAGACTGCATAGTTTAGTAACACCCTAACTCAAAGAAACAAAACAGACAAATAAATACATAAATAATTTGTTTTTATAAAGGATACTTTTTATAAGTCAAACAAAATGAAATGGAGCATAAAATATTAATTAAATAAGCAAAGAATAAAAACTTATAATTAAAAGAGGCCATAGCTTCATATATCTATATACTTCATTCTAAGATGGAAAAGTTTTTTTTTTTTTTAAAGGATTAAAATCCTTACTATTTTTATTTTTTTAGGGTGAGGAATTAAAACTTGTTTCTCTCTTTCATAGCAAGTAGATCAATTTCATAAACTAAATTGTACTTGAATTTCACATTATTTCTTCAAGTCTCTTATATTCAAATTAGTTAATTACTATTTAGGACACAGACCTTATCAGGGAACAATTTGGGCAGTGAAAGATTCTGATGTATCCCACAATAAATTCTAGGAGTCCTATTTCCATAGACATCCAAAAGCCAATGGTGGGTGCCACCAGGGTTCCAGAATTGTATAAAAAGGATACAGCTTAGCCAGGTGTGGTGGCGCACACCTTTAATCCCAGCACTTGGGAGGCAGAGGTTGGAGGATCGCCAAGATTTTGAGGTAACCCTGAGACTACAT
This sequence comes from Orientallactaga sibirica, assembly GCA_036365145.1. NCBI lineage: Eukaryota > Metazoa > Chordata > Mammalia > Rodentia > Dipodidae > Orientallactaga > Orientallactaga sibirica. The sequence continues at coordinate 2,583,861 of JAEOAD010002325.1, read as the reverse complement.
AGTTAATTCCAGGTCAGCCTGGGTCAGTGTGAGACCCTACCTCGAAAAAGAAAATAAAAGAAAACAAAACAAAACAAAGAAACAAACAAAAAAGGATAAAGCTTGAATATTTGGCATTCATCTGTCTATACTTGCTCAAATATGATGTTATGACTTCCATTTACTGTTCCTGCCATGCTTTCCCCATCATAATGGACTCTGTCCTCTGGGATCATAAACCCAAGTAAAATTGTTCTTTCCCTAAAAGAAAATAAGAATAATAACTTAATTTCCTTATTCCTGTCTTTCTTTGTCACCAGTGTACACTGGTCAATATAACACCTAATTTTAGTATATTAATCATAAAATATTTATCTTCATATTGATATCCACTTCTTACCCTATTATGTCCTTTATGCCTTGCTCACAGAACAAGATTCACAGGACTTTCCAACTCTTTGGAAAGTCACTCACTGTCAATCATCCTTTGGCTGTTTTTCAAACTGACTTTCTTTTTCCTTTACTCAATAGTTGATTGTGAAGAGGGGTCATTAAACATATTCCATCCTTTCCATATTTCTCCACATAGTTCTCATCCTGCTATCTGAACTTGGACAATCATTTTCATTTAACATTCTTCTATCTCATCATCCTCATATGCTGAGTAGGGACAATAGATGTACCTCCATGGCTATTAAAAGGTGTGATTAGCACATATAAAGCAATGTGAACGATGACTAGTACATTGTAAGAATATGAATGTTTCCCAAATCTACATCTCTAGGCTTTCTGGAGAGTCTTTCAAGCTTCAAAGTATTACATGTTTTTATTAGTCAGACACCCATATAATGCCCTGCACTCCTCTTATTTTCAATTCTGGGAAACCAGAATATTTCTGCACAAAATATGAAGAATTATTGAATTGAAAAGAATTAAGAACCACATAAAGGAGAATACCCTTCTCCTCCCTCTGTTTGCCTAAAAGCAAGATTTATCATTAATTTATTAATTATTATTTAGGTTTAATTTTCGTACTCCTCCAGTCTCTGCCAGAACAAAATTTGTAAGCTACTAAGGATATCTTAGGACCATTGTAAGCCTAGCAATGGTGACAAATAAATGTTAAGACTATTTACCTTCCCTCAAGATGCCCCTTTGGACTCAAAAGTCCCACTTCTGTGTGATTTCTCAAAATTTTATTATTTGTGGATGATGGTATATATACTAGAATTCAAACGCACCTCATTGGAAACTACACTTTCTTTTCTTTGGATATCTCCCATGTGGGTAGAGACCATGCATGTTGGTAAACTCCTGCATATTTTCTCTTGTTAGTATGTCTTTTGTAACTGGGGTCCATTCCAACTAAGAACTGATGTGTAACTAATTTTTTATACTACTAAGTATATACTTGAAATAAGATTCAGTAAACTTGTACATTGTATGCTTTCCCGAGTTTTGTTAATTCTTTCTAATTATATTCTTTAAAATCCCAGCATTACTATACTAGTACAGATCCATTCTTGCTCAGATAACTACAATAATCTTCTAACAAGGCTTTCTTTTTTCAGCCTCTCCCACCATGCTCTGAATACATTATGCTAATCACTACTAAATTAATCTACTGAAAAGTAGTTTCATTAAATCATTCTTATACTCAACATTTTTCAATTAACCTCTGCCATATGGCTTCAAGTTATCCAAAATCTGGCCTCCACTTTTACAGTTTCAACTCCAAATTTATAACATGAATTACCAGTTTGTAATTAATCTGGTATACTTTGCATTGTGAATATGATATTATTTACAATATACAGAATCACATATATATTGATTTTGCTTGTAAACCTTTAACTTTCTTGTAAACAATTACTGTATATTGTACATTTTCCCATATTAATTTATCTTGCCTTATAAAATTTCCGTATTAGCCTACTTCATTTGAAGCCATTGCTTGCATTTTAATAGGCTAATTGATAACTGTATCTTTGACCCTATTATAGGTAATATCTAATATGAAAATGAATGTTGTGTAAAATATAGTCATTGTGGTTACTAATGTTTGTGTTAGCATTTATTCAAAGACAGGTATAGATCATTTTTAAGTCCATGTTCAGTGGTGGTCAGGCACCTCTCTACTTCAAGATCTCCGACCAGCAATTTGTCAGGCTTGTATTTATAATAGACTAAGCATTTCCAACACATTGAACAAGTGGTTCTCTTGTTTTGGAAATTTTGCTCCTTGAGGAACATTTTGCAAATGTCTAGAAATATTTGAAGTGTCACAACTGTGAAGAGGTGAAATTTACTGTCATCTACTAAGGTAAAGGACAATAATGTTTATAAGTATTATTTCCCTGTTCCAGGTCATCTCTACACAACATGTTATCCATTCCAAAATAACACTAGGCTTGACAGTAAGAAATGCTTAACTATGCCCAGCAACTCTGAAAATTAGTCCTTTTCTTGTTCCCAAACCTATAGGGGTCTTTTAAAAATATATTTTTATTAGTTATGTATATAGAATATATATACAGCCACGCTGGTTCCATCTTTAGCCTTCTATCCATCCTCCCCCCATGTGTAGTGTGGGGCTTGTCTTGTGTGGGTAGCCATCAGTTATGCGGGAGAGGCAATGACCCAAAATCATGTATAATGACCCAACAATCTTTCCACCCCCTCTTTTGTGAGTTTCCCTGAGCCATGTTGGGTTCATTTTAGGTCTACTTCAGTGACGGGGTTTTGTGAGTCTCTGTGTCTCTGGATGTCTGATTTGGTAGGAGTTGAGAGTTCTTTCTATCTCCTTCACCCTTGTGCTGGTACCAGGTTCACCAATAAAGCAGTACTCTTGCTTATTTCCCCTATAACTCAATGGCTTCATCTGGTGCCCTGTTGAGGTACAATGGGTTAATTCTCTCCTAATATGCATCTATCTGAAAGACAGAAGCAGATTCTCCAACGGAGAGAGTGAGGACAGTGCAAGATACATGTATAACCATTATTATTTTAGAGAGAATTTAATAGGTGCAGGCCCTCTTGTATCCCACCATTGGTGGAAGTTTGATATTGGAGAGTGGGCTCATTTTTGGATATGGTTCTGACTTGTTTCCCATTTCCAGGTATGGGTTCCATTCCACTCAGCAGATCCACTAGACAAATCTACAGCAGCTGGTAACCTACCATGGCCGTGTACCACTACTGCACTTGTGTGAGCATCAGGTCAGGTTGTTTGTTGCTGAGTAGGTTAGACCAGAATTGCTTAGACAGATGTTGGTTATTTTCCCCCAGTCACTTATTTAGCGCCTTCTGGAACTAGACAAGCTAGCTGTATGGGGGACTGACTCTCTTCCAGATTCCAGCCAGGTCTCTCCATGTTCTGTCCAAACACCATATGGTGTCTTCAGCAGTAGGGTGTTACCAATAACCTTCGGTGGGTCATCAAGTACTCTGATGGAAATCTGTCTTATTTTGGGAAACCTTGTAGGTCTCAGTGATCAACAGCACCTTGTGGATGATAACCACATGCTGGTATTAGGAGTTACAGGTCAGTGCCAAGGGAAAGTAAGGAAGAAAAAAAATATATAGGTAATATGAAAGAGAAAGAGAGAAGAGAGAGCAGAGGGAGTGATACAGAGAGAAACAGGAGAAGACTGAAGTTAGTCTTCATCCTACCCTCTCCCGGCCCCAGTGATTCTGGTGTTCTCTCCAAGAACCTGATGCAGGTTTGACCTTATAGTATGTCCTTCAGGATATAGGATTTTATGGTACCATTTCTATTTGGGTCCAATTTTTGTTCCCCCCAACCCACCCTTTCCCTGCCCTCCCACCCAACCATCCCTATTGTCCAGTTCTCGAGATGTTTAGTAGGTGTGTCAGCAGCTCATAAAAATACCAATTAGGAGCCATAGATGAGTGATACCATGCAAGACTTATCTTTTTGTGTTTGGGTGAGTTCGCTAAGAATGATCTGTTCCAAGTTTGACCATTTTTCTTCAATTTGCTTTGTGTAATTTTTCCTTACTGCTGTGTATGATTCCATTGTGTAAATATACCACATCTTAGTTAACCATTCATCTAATGATGGACATCTGGGTTGATTCCAGCTCTTAGCTATTATGAATTGAACAGCTAGAAACATAGTTGAGCAAATATCTTTGAACTGAGGCTTGGATCTAGGGTCCAATGCCCAGTAAGGGGATAACTTGGTCTGTTAGTACCTCTATAGACATCCTTTTTAAGAGTCTCCATATTGCTTTCCATGGTATTTGTACCAGCTTTAACTCTTCTCAGATTCAGCTAGTTTCTCTCTCTCTCCTGACTTAACTAAATGTCATCATTAGTTAGGAGGTGCCAATGCTGCTTTTTATTTTTTAGTTTATAAAATTTTATTTATTTATTCATTTGCAAGCATAGAGAGAGATAGAGATGAGATAGACAGTGAATGGGCACTCTAGGGCCTCTGGCCACTGCAAATGAACTCCAGATGTGTGTGCCCCCCTTGTGCATCTGGCTTATGTTGGTACTGGGGAATTGAACCTGGGTCCTTTAGCTTTGCAGGCAAGTGCCTTAACCTTCTAGCCATCTCTCCAGCTTCTCCAATGCTGTTTGATGACATAATACGTGGATTTTTGCTCTGGATTTTGCCCTATAGTCCCATGTATTGCAGTGATTCTAGAGGTTAGAGCTCATGCTGTTCTTTCTAGTTGCTGGCTATGTCTTGCTTCCTGATGTCCTATAAACTATCTCTATAATAGCTATAATGCTTCCTCTAATATTGTCAGGTTTTGGATTTTCCACTTTTGTTCTCCACCTGTCTATCAAGTTACCTGCTGAGTGTTGGAGTTGAAATTATCATTACAATGAAAATCAATTCAAAATAAGTATTCTTTTTAGAAAATCCCTGTGAGCTGTACTCTTTGGAATAGTTCTCTGAATTAAATACTGTAATAACACAGAGTGTTACAAATTATTTTGCCCAAATCTATGATAAATTTGATGAGAGTAACTATAATTTCTTCAATAGTATCTTAGCTCCCTTCTTTAATGATACAGAAGAAAAAAAAAGTGATGTTTAGAACATGTAGATTGGTTTCCATTCAGGACTTGACATTTCCCAAATAAGTATTTCAGTTTAAAAAAATAATGACAAATAATTACCTTGGTATTTCAATTCAGTTATAGCTAAAGTGTGATTTTAGAAAGAAGAAATTGTAAGCATAAGCAAAAAGAAACTAAAGTATAATAAATTAACCAGCTCCTTAAAGCTCTATTAGCAAAATGAGCAACAAAATTCAAGCTCTCTAAAAGAAATGATTATATGAAAATTTTCTTTAAGCTCAAGCACATGCCAGTTTGGTGCAATTTTGTTTAAAAGCCACAAGCAGCTTATTGAAAGCAGTTTAGTATTTTAGCTGTTGTGACTGCCCCACAGTGGTATATCTAAACATAAAAGAATATGACTTCAGAATTTTTCATTATGTTTAGGGAGACAAAGAGGAACTATTATCCATGTTTTGATGGGTTACATTAATTATCAATATTTATAGGCCAAACCAAAAAATCCAAAATTACATTCTTTAGAAAGTGCTTATTAAAGAGATAAAGTATGCTCTCTTAAATGTTATTCTGTTTTCCATTTCTAGGCAAGTAGTTTAGATGAAATGAAATGGAGAGCCACAAAGTAGATAAATGTGAATGATTTGGGGAACAAGCCAGTCATTTTATCTTAGGAACAAGAAATAAGGTCTAAACAGAAATTCATGAATGGCAAAGTTTCAGGGTAAGCACTTTCTCTGTCTGAGTAGATGTTATTATAAACACTGCCAGAGTCCCTCTAGCTTGAGTGCAATGCTTTCTGTATCAATGCTTCTATATTAGGATGTGGTATAATTTAGATATAGTGACTTTTGATTACTGCATAACATAACTGCTCTTGTCTTTGCCATTATAAGACTTTATTTATAATGAAATTTACTTTTATCTACTCACAACATTTATGATGTTTCCATTTTGGTCTATTATATTACAGGAAGAATATTTTTTCTTCAGAATATATCTTTGTTAACTCATAAAAATGAATAAGTTTTGCCTGGACATTGCTTCTACTTTAGTTTAAAACAACAAACATGAACTTTAAAGGTATGCTCATAAGGGAAGTGTTCTGCTGTCCATGTAATTCAAGATCTCATATTACAGTGGCACTTAGAAAATCTGAACTATATATGTGTATATCTTATAATAGTAAAAGAATAGATCCCATTAAAATCGGTTTATGGGGCTGGGATAGTGGCTCACTTGAAAAATCCCTTGTCACACACATGTGAGAGCCTGAGTTTGGATCCCTAGCACCCAGATAAATGCTGAGTTTCATGATGCATGGCTGTAATCCCATAGTCCGGAGGCAGAAAGAGGCATATCACAAGACAGACTGGACAGATGGACTAGCCAAATAGGTGAACTCTACATTCAGAGAACCCCCTTCTCAATAAATATGTTGAAGAGTGATTGAGTAAGACTCCCAGTCAACATTGGGCTTCCATTTTCATATGCACACACATGTGTATACACCCATTTACACACATTCAAACATGCATGCACATATGAACACCACACACACAAAAAAAATCTGTTTATAGGACTTAGATTAGGAGCTGGGAAAATAGCTCAATCAGTAACGTGTTTGCTTTAAAAGCATAAGGACCTGTATTCCATCTCCAAACCCCACATTATAAAAAACCCAGGCATAGTGGTATGTGTTTAGGATAGTAGAGCTCTGGAGACAGATGGATTCCTGAGGTTTACTGGTCAGACAGTATTTCCTAACAGGATAGTCTCAGATAAATGGGAGACCATGTCTCAACATGAAAAATGATACCTGAGGTTTTCCTCTGGTGCCCGTGTGCATGTGCACCTGCACACAAATATGAACTGACTCACATAGCACACAAACACACACACACACACACACACACACACACACACACTTGCCAACACACGGACATTATTTTTTGCATCAAAAATGGTGCAGACATTGGAAATTTCAGTTCACTTTCCAATTACTAGAATTAACTGGTCCCCAATTTGTTGTTCTTACATGTTGAAATACTGTGTGAAGAGAAAGGTTAGCAAATTAATTTGTAAAAAGTCTTAAAAACCTAGAGTGTAGGTATCTTGGTATTTCCATTTCTTGTATTTTTGTTTTTTTTTTTTTTTTGTTTTTTTTTTTTTTTGCTTTTTTTTTTTTTTTTTTTTTTGCTTTTTTAAAAGGAAGCATCTAAATGATTAGTCACAAGAGTTCTGCTCTCCCTTATTTCAGAAATAATTTAGTTACAAGGCTTGAAGTTTCAGTTGACAAGGCTAAGTGTCAAATCTTACCCCCCTCTGGCTTTGGTTGGCAAGCCACAACCAGAGCTCTAATGAATTATCACCTTTTTTCAATAAGCAGGATGCTAGTTCTAAGAATGACATTAATGACATTCACAATTATATTTTTTACCTAAAAATCTTTTAATAGGAGTATTAGCCTCATTAACAGGTGTGCAATGAAACCATTCTTAATGATGTTCTGTGGAAAAGATTAAAGGAAAAATGAGAAGGGAAATTAGAAAGAAAAACAAGGATAAGAACAACCTTTGATTAAGTTTCTTTCAGGTCAGTAGTTCCAGTAAAAATCATTCCAACTGCCACCCAAATTAATGTTACTAGGAGTGAAAAGGGTAAATATGATTAGCCACTTCTGCACTATCTCCTTAGCTTTTCAGAGTAGTCAGAAAGTTTTAGAGGGAGCTATTATCATTGTCATAAACTTGCAACAAATTGGAGAATCAAAACAATACCCATTTACTATATAATACTTTCATAGTTCTAAAATCTCAGGTGGAATATACTGGATTCTGTGTTCATGATATAATATAGGTGTCAAAACAAAGATCTCACCAGTCTATGTTCTGTGAACAGGTCTACTTTCAAGTTCACTTAAATTGCTGGCTGAATCCAGTTCTTTACACTGGTAAGACTAAGTCTGCTGGATGTAGGTTACCTCTGTTCCTCTTGGCTGTTTGCATATCTTCTCAAGTTGCCTCGGTCTTCTAATTAGCAGAAATATGTTGACTCCCTCTGGTTTTTCTGATCTCTCATTGTTCCCTTTTTGACTAGCATATGAAAACAATGCTTTTTATGCCTTTAAAGGGGTCTTGGAATTGGATCAGGCCCACCTAGATAATTATCTATATTTTCTGTCCACTTTAGATATTAATGTTAAGGACTAAATTCCTTAGTGATAGGATATAGATTAATATTTGAAAAACCAGGGCATAGAAATTTGGGGACAGGTTCAGGGGAGGAGAGGACATCTTTGAAAATATGACTGCTTTCTTATGAGAAAAAATGACATCCATGATGCATGTTTAAGATTTATGTCCACACTTGTTTAACTTTTGTTTTATGACCAATTTTACAACCATACACAGTAGCCATGAACTATGGCTTTCAGAGTGAAGGGGACTTAATGTTTGGTTTCTCTTTTTAGAACCTTTTTTTTTTTTGTTCAACATAATCCTATTTATTGTACAAATTATACTTTAATAACACATTTCTTCACCATGTTATAAACTATAATACAGTAATAGCCAAATCCAGCATTTTGATGTGCACTTGAAAATCATCTGTATGAAAGGATTGCTATGGTACACATCTCTATGCCTAATTTATTTCTACCACCAGAAACACAATTTGCTCCTATGAAGAATGACATTCAAATGTATCTTATTCAATAATTTCATATTTCATTTTCAAGTAGCTGAAAAGTCATCAATCCATGAGAGTAAGTTATGTACTTGTCATTTTTATGCAGCCCAAATACTGCCAAACTCCAATATCACAAGGTTTGTAACGGGACCCATTATGCTGTGGCTCTGTGCACCAGCTTCCCCCACCCACCTGCCATGATGTCTGGCCCTGATGCACCTGGCCACGCTGCTATCCATGAGGGGAGGGCTGGTTCTGAGAGACATGCAGCCTGTGGCCTGACCAGGCCCTGTTGCTACAGGTGAAGCAGCTGCTGTACCACCAGCACTGGCGGTACCAGGAGACCCTCATTCTCCACAGTAAGACCTATGGCAGTGTGCTGGTTCTGGATGGCATTATCCAGTGCAAGGAGAGGGACAATTTATCCTACCAAGAGATGCTCTGCTCGCCATGTGCCTCTCTGCAGACACCCTAACTCCCCAGAAAGGTGTTGATCATCAGGAAAGGAGATGGAGGCATCCTGAGGGAGGTGGTGAAGCACTCTTCTGTGGAGGCAATGGTTCAGTGATGATGATGAGCATGACATCCAAGTCTCTAAGAAGTTACTGCCAGGTATGGCCACTGGCTACTCCAGCTCAAATCTGACCCTACACGTGGACGATGGTTTTTGAGGTCATGAAACAACCAAGATGCCTTTGACGTGATCATTACCAACTCCTCAGACCCCATAGGTCCTGCTGAGCACCTCTTCAAGCAATTCTATTATCAGCTCATAAAGATGGTGCTCAAGGAGGACGGCATCCTCTGCTAACAGGGCGAGTATCAGTGGCTACACCTGGACCTCATCAAAGTGATGCAGCAGTTACACAAGTCGCTCTTTTCCCATGGTGGGCTGTGGCTATTGAACCATCACCACCTACCCCAGTGGCCAGATTGGCTTTATGCAGTGCAGCAAAATCCCCAGCACCAATTTCTGGGAGCCTGTACAGGACCTGACACAGGCTTTTGTGGAGCAGATGCAGTTAAGGTATTACAACTCTGACATGCACTACACAGCCAGTGTGCTGCCTGAGTTCGCATGCAAGGCTCTGAATGATGTAAGATGAACCCAGGTGCCACTGCCTACACCCCCCTGGACCTGGGACTCCACCAGCTCTGGACCATACACATGAGTTCCAAAATGCTGCCTGGCCTGCCCTAATGGGTGCACTCTGTCTTTTCTCTGTGACATTCAGTCCCAACCCTATATCAGCTCCTTACAGTACTGTTCTATCCTGTGTTGTCCTCAACAAACATGCATATTTATAACAAGAAAATATTTGTAATTTGTACTGCTGACATTATTACCTAAGATACATTAAATCACATTTCATTTGTTCCTGTGTATTTGAGAAAAAGGTTATAGAGCAGAGAAGGCATTAGAGGAAACATTAAGACAAGCATGAAACACTTATAGGATATTACGAACACTTCTCATAGTTCTAGCAAATATTATCGCAAAAAAAGTTAACTTAGCAGAGTCTTTATGGATAATTGCTCTGGAAACTGAAAAGAAATTTATTTACTGTTAAAAATAGCTGACTCATTTTTTTTTTCTAGAAAACATGGTGAATGAATCTTTAGGATAGACAAAATAATACTATGAATTTCTTATAAGATCTCACAGAAATTGACTAAGAAAATTACATTTTCAGTGAAAATTTTACATTACTATAATCTCTCTTCATACATGGAACATTCCATTATTCCTTTGGGACACTGAAAATCATTTTTAATATGTTTGTCAAACCCATTTTATGGGTTAATTAAGTGCACTGCTGCACAGTTTTTGGCATTGTAAGACAAATCAGATGTTTTGAAGAACAGATAGAAAATTTTGGCAAGACTGTGTGATTTGCTTCTTAGCCTATATTACAAATTAAGATGTAATTAAATTTGGTAAGAAAAACATTAAAGTGAACTCAGGTTATGTGGGTTTTAAGTCAAACCATGTCTTCTAGCTTTTATTTTGATTGGGGTTCAGTGTGGCACCAGTGAAATAGGGATGCATATCTAGATGATATTTAAGGTGTCAGGTCAATAAGATTCATGATGATTAAGATTATAGGATTATGATCTGCTGATAACTATTTCAACAATTGTATTGCTTCATTTATGTAAGCAGTCACTTTTTTTCAGTATGCCATTAAGAGAGTCATCTGTGATCTAGGGCAAGCCTCTTGGAGTCAAGCACTAGATTGCCATCCTGATTTTGCCACTAAGGTAGTATAACTCTATGGCTTTATCTCATTCACTGTAATCTGCTCATCTCTGAAATTGGGCTAAAACTTTCTATAACCACTTAGTAGTGCTACTTCCTAAGTATCAAATCAAGTAACAGACATAAAACTGCTTGGAAAAGTTTCAAAATTGTGTATATGTGTATGAATTAATAAACAAATAGGGGCAGGTTTCTTTCATGAACACTGTATTTGGCTCTGTACCTCAGAAAATAGGTATGATCATGAATAACTTTTTGTCAGAATTACTATTTTTATTAGATATGGACATATTTAGTATGTAAACAACACATGTTAGTGCCATCTTTTCCCTCCTCCCTGCCCCTTTTCTGAAGAGGCCTTCTTCTTTGGGGATGCAGGTCAACCCCATGGGGATTGTGGGTCATGCATTATGTGGGGTAGAGGCAATGTCTTTGTGCATAATGTCCCAACTTTGTAGCTCTAACAATCTTTCTGCCCCCTCTTCTGCAAAATTCCCTGAGCCATGCTGGGAGCATTTTAAGTCTACTTCATTGATGGGCATTTAGGAGCCTCTGGATCTTTGGTTTGGTAGGCTTTGAAGGTCCTCAGTGTCTATCTCCTTCACCCTTATGCTGATATCAGATGCACTATGAAAGCAGCACTCTTGCTCATTTCCCCAGTTCCACTGTGGTTTCAGCTGGGGCCGGGGTGGAGTGCACTGGGTCATTTATCTCCTCAGGTCCAGCTCCTGTCTGAAAAAGAGAAGCAGATTCTCCAATGGAGAATAAAGTCAACACTGGATAAATAGGATAACCATCATTAATTTAGCGAGAATTAAAAGGGTGTAGACCCTCTTATAGTCCAAGGTTACAGGGAACTTGAAAATGGAAAGCAGAGTCACTATCTGGATATGATTATTATGTGTTTCCCAGTTCTAGATATGGTTTCCTTTCCACTGAGTGGATCTGTTAGCCAATCCAAGAGCAGTTGGTTATCCACCATGGCTGTGTGCCACTACTGCACTTGTGTGAGCATCACATCGGAGACCCAGACATATTCCCAGGGGGATAAAAAAAATCACCTCTAGCGGTATCACCATACCTGATCTAAAGCTATATTACAAAGCCATAGTGTCAAAAATTTTATGGTACTGAAATAAAAACAGAAGCATAAATTAACGGAACAGAATTGAAGACTCAGACCTTAGGTCAAGTAACTATAGCTGCTTGATGTTTGACAAAGGTTCCAATAATGTAGACTGGAGAAAAGACAGCATCTTCAACAAATGGTGTTGGACAAATTGGATGACCATATGTAGAAAAATGAAATTAGACCCACTCATTTCACCATGAATAACTTATTTCAGTGCACTGAATCTGAGTTTTCATAACTGCAAAATGAAGATAATGGGCTGGATCAGTGAATTCCTTAGAGTATTTTTAAATTTTATCAGTATAATTAAGTCTTTATACAAATATTAAGTTGAACTCTACATACATGTCAGCTTTGCCCACCAAGCTTTCTTCTCGTAATGCCTCATACCTGAGCTTGTAAGGCACCTCCATGAAACCACATGCCTGAGTGACACAGTGTAAAAATGCACCTTTAGGTTTCAAAAATATGTGTATAACTATGACAACTGAAAAGGTGAGCAATTTTTTAAATTAATATTAGAGAGAGAGAGAGAATGAGAATTCTAGGGTCTCCAGCCACTGCAAACTGCAGATGCATGTGCCTCCTTGTGCCTCTGGCTTATGTGGGGAATTGAACCTGGGTCCTTTGGCTTTGCAGGCAAGCACCTTAACCATTAAGCTATCCCTCCAGCCCAATAATTGTTATTTATACACAAAGTTTTGTGTTCTAATATGAAAATAATATGTAAATTCAATACTTTTAAAGAAACATTTTTCACATTAGAGTTGTCCTTTGATTTTCATAATTTAAAGGACCAAAATGTCTGCTCATTTATGAAATGAAACTTGTTGTCATAAAATGTATTTACGATTTCTACTTCAATGGTTAGCAATTAAAGAAAACTAATCAATTTCTCATTTAAAATATCATTATATAAAACAATCCATTCTAGTGTTCTCATCAGAATAAGTTATGTCAGTTCTGAAAATGACTTTGATATTTGTATAGCACTACTGATGAATTCCACAATATATGCTTTCCAAAAAAAATCAGTACATTACTGATAAATTTCCAGACCTAATTAGACTTAACTATCTCAGACCTAATATTTTGTGTCTCTCTAAATGATAAAACTAAATTTTTATCTATGGATTTAGTTACTTCAGGGACTCTTTAAAATTTACTGACAATAGTTTAAGTGAAATAAAAATAAGTAATGTTATTCATACAAAGCCTGAAAATAATGCATATTCACTTCTTGGAACCCAACAAATAGTGTTTCTGAATTTAGAATTCCACTTAAAATGCTGCATTTGTTTTACAATTATGACAGACTTTGCCAAAGGAACCACTATTAACAGGGACCAGGATTATTCTGTTATCTAATTATAAACATAATCTTAAAAATAACTGAAAGACTATATGCATATCTGAGTCAAGTTAATTTTAGAAAATAGTATATCTAATAGATTAAAACAACAATGCAAATAGCAATGACAAAGTTGATACTATAAATTCCTTTGTTATTTTTCAAAAATGACTTGTTAATAGAGTGAAATTACAAATGTCATTGATCAATTATGTATATTATTTCCTGTGGAGATTTTAATAAAATACTAAGCATAGATGCTTACTTTCAATATTTTTGTGTTGTAAAGTATCTTTAGGATTGGAGAGATGGCTTCATGGTTAAGGAATTTTCCTGCAAAGCCTGAGGAACCAAGTTCAACTATCCAGGTTCTACATAAGCCATAAACATGGTGATGCAAGTGGGCAAGGTCACATATGTGCACTAAGTAGCACAAGCATCACATTGGCAATTCAATTACAGTGGCTAGAGGCCCTAGTATGCCAATTCTCTCTCTCTCATAAAAAGGCCAGTCTTTTGACCTTGCCTCAAAATAAAGCATCTTTAATCTGAATCCAAAGAAATCATTGTTGATGCTTATGATTGACAGCCAAATTAATGTACAAAACCATAATAGTTTATGCAAATCAGCTTATGAGAGTAGTACTGCCTTCACTTCATCTGCTAATGACATCTATTGGAGTATATGGTAGCTTTTGTTCGTATCTATAAGTAATTTTAATCTCTTAAAAACATACAAAATTCATAAATAAATAATAACCTAGCAAAATTAGTTTCACTTACATTATGACTAAATCCTGAAGTGCATCAGAACATGTCACTACAAAGCATGCCACTTAGGTGTAAAGATTGTTTTGAGACAAAGATAAGTGAGAAATACCAGAGTCATGGGGAGATCTCTGCTCTCTCTTTGCTTGACAAGAATCAGGGCATAGAATTCCTTTCAAAAAGGAAATGTCTACTTTGAAATGAAACTTTCATTTACTAAGGTGCCTTCTTCCTCTGTACCAAAACAGCAGGAATGCTATAAATAGAATTGGTACCAAAAAACCTGCTTAAACAATGCTTATCTACTATTAGTTTCCTCCATGTTTCCTAGTCATCTTCCCATATCTCCCTCTAGAAAGCATTGTGCCACATATTCCAACTTGGAAACTAAATACCATAATACAGAATAACTTAGTGGTTTAAGGCAGGGAATTAATGAAAATTATATATAACGATTGATGCAATAGAGTTTTAATTAGACCAAATGTAATTTAGAAGAAATTGGAGTGAACTAGCACAAGAGATAAATTGAGTCCAATGATGTTTGGAATTATTTCTGTATGTTTACAAATTTTATATTTTTTATATTATAATGTCTAATGGTTAAGATCAAATTAGTAGAGTTATAAGAATAATTTTTAATTCTCAGTTTCTTTATTTACTATGTAAAAATACAAATAAATGATTTGTAGTTATCAATACACAAATAATTTCATTTATTCCTTATACTTTCTTAGTAGGAATTCAAGCTCTTATAAGTTTTGTCTCTCCAAGTGGGTTCAAATATACAACCACAGATGCCACTAATAAGAGGAAAATAAAGACAAAGCTCACAGACAATTAATTTAAGAAATTCTGGGATAGAATGCTATATATTTTTTTATTTGATATAATGCATCTCAGAGATATAAAAACAGTCATTGATTACAAATCCAAGAACATGCTTTAGAATATCCCATTTTCAGTAAATGAAGATCGTAATTAACAAGTACTTGACAAGAGAGTTATGGCTGGTTGTCTGAATGAATCCTTAAGGTAGCTTAAAAAATGAACTGAGCTGGGTGTGGTGGTGTATGCCTCTAATACAAGCACTGCGGAGGCAGAGATAGGAAGATTGCCATGAATTTAAAGCCACACTGAGACTACATGAAGAATTCCAGGTCAGCCTAAAAATACACACACACACACACACACACACACACACACACACACACACATTAAAAAGGGCTGGCAAGATTGCTTAGTGATTAAGGCACTTTCCTGAAAAGAAAAAAAGGACCCAGGTTCAACTCTCCAGGACCCACATAAGCCAGATCAATGAGGTAGCACATGAATCTGGAGTTCCTTTGCAGTGTATGAAGGCCCTGGAGTGCTTATCCTCTCCCCCTTCTTTGAAATAAATAAATAAAAATTTAAAAAATATATATAATTCTAAAAAAAAAAATACTACTAGATCTGTTTGAGTTTCCTTGCAATGGGTATTGAGATGTCAAAAATGATCAATGACTCAAACAAATGAATTGACCAATTTAGAATTGTTGTTGCCCCAATACCAACCTTTGTTATGCTGTGTTTCCATGACCTCTGATATAGCTACCAATGTTGTAGTAGGGGAAATGTATTCGATTTCTCATGTTTTCATGTTGGATGAACATAAACACAGTATTTTAACAATGCCCAGCATTTCTGATATCTTCCTTGTTTTTGAGTTATTTCTAACATCTTTTACATTAATCATTATAATCAATATTTGTCCAATTGGCTACAGAATGCCAATTTATGACATACTGTGCATTCATGTACAAGTTCTAGGTAAAATAAAAGACAATTCCTTCCCTCTATTGTCACTGAGATTTCAGAAAGTGACTGTGCATTTTCAGTGTCCTTCCCTAATAGCCTGCATTCATTTTAACAAGCCAAGTTAAAAAAGAACCTTATTCTTTCAAACTTAGAATTTGTCATTATTTTGAGATTCATTAGTTTAATTAGTTAGCACATTGTGCTAATGAGTCCAAGGCCATGGATTTGAGTCAAATATGGGCCAGTTAAATCTGTACAAAAATCTTTGGTTTCCTCCCACACTAGGCCCTTTGCCACTAACCAAGACTAACAAATATGTGTATTTTGATCATAAAGGAAACCTGCTGCTGGAAAAGAAAAAAAAAAAAAAAAAAAAAAAACAAGGGAAACACACACAGAGTGGAGTAAGGTGGACCAAATGCTTGTGTGGGCAGCACACTTACTCATCATTAGTGACAGCAGATCACTACCCAAACCTCTACACATATTCTTTCCTTCAAGGAATTTTTTCAAAGCAAAAATCTTAAAGATTTGACTGCCTGTTAACCAAGGCTCTACTTCAACTAGGACATTTCAAGTTTCTCATTCTCTTTTTGAAATGAAAAAAAAAAAAAATGTGTGTGCAATACAGAAATAAACAAAAAAGAAGAGATTCATGGGCTAGTACTACTCTCTAACGTCTGGCCACTCTGTTTTGTCCTAAAGGAACCCCATTCACCTTAATTTAGTCTGTCAATTATAATTCTATTTTAATTTCAGAACATATTGGAAATGAAAGCAACAAAACGTGAAAGCTCTTGTCATTTAAAATTATAAAAATGATACCTCGTCTGGGGGAAAGTTTTAAAGATTAACTAATGCTTCTTTTGTGAATATAATTTACTCAGAGGTACAAAGTGGAAAAAAATCTAATCCAAGAGAGTATTGCCAACATACAAATCAAAATAAGGGTTGATTTGATAAATTTCTATTTGATTTTCAATACAAAATTCCAATTCATTTCATTTGTCAGGAATTTTATATATTTTATAGGATAGATGATTATCAGAAACAAAAGGTCTTATGATCAGAACATATTCTATAATTTCTGAGTTGATAAAGTCCGAATATATGGTAACATTGTATACTTTCTATTGTTTAATTAAAGGATGATAATCTCTCTCATAAGTATATGGAGATTACATTTCAAATTGTCCCTTTAGTCTTTTGTTATACTTCAGTAGGCTACAGAAATTAATGTCATTTTTAGTATTAAAAATTGAAATGATGTTAGGTCTAAATTGATCAGTTTAGTAAATTCCTAAATTGATAAATAGCACACCACTTTGAATGATTCTTTTTACTTCTTCAGGGAAAAAAGCAGGATTTTGTGACTTGAATAAAAACTAATAAATCCTGGTTTGTGGAACTTGACTCATATATTGAGCTACTCTTTTTAAATGGAGCATATCATTATTATACAAAATTTGTTACAAACATGATATTTATTTATAGATATTACAATAATTGATAAATTTATTAAAGCTGGCAAATATTATACAGAATTCATGATATAATTACTTTTTTAAATTTTTAAAAAGTTTTTACTTATTTCTGAAGAGAGACACAGAGAGAGACGGACAGAGATGGAGAAGGAGACAGATAGAGATGGGCGCGCCAGTAGTCTCTCAGCTGCAGTGAATGAAATCCAGATGCATGCACCCCCTTGTGCGCAAGTGCAGCATTGCACCCGTGCATCACTTTGCATCTGGCTAAACATGGGACCTGGAGATTGGGACCGGTTTTTAAGGCTTAGGAGGCAGGCGCTTTAACCCCTAAGCCATCTCTCCAGCCCAAAGACTACATTTTTAATGACAAACTGATACACTTCTGTAATATTTTTATAACAGTTTAGGCTGTACACCAGTTATTGCATGATAATATATTTTTAACACTGGTCTTCCAAAAAGGCTGATGCAAGTGAAAGTGAGAGTCATTGAATTTTAAACTTCATAAGCTGAATGGTAAATCTGTCTCATTTCTAGATTATTTATTCAATGCATAGGAGTTCAAAAATCTAATATACAATTAAAGATTGATAGCTTGTTGCCTAAAAGATGTGTGTGTGTGTGTGTGTGTGTGTGTGTGTGTGTGTGTGTGGGGGTCAAGGTAGGATCACTCCAGCCCAGGCTGACCTGGAATTCACTATGTTGCCTCAGGGTGGCCTCAAACTCTCAGTGTTCCTCCTTCCTCTGCCTCCCGAGTGCTGGGATTAAAGGCATGCACCACCACACCCAGCTCTCTATATTTTTTATAGTGGCTTGTTATTAAAATGTAGTCTTGGGCTGGAGAGGTGGCTTAGCGGTTAAGGTGCTTGCCTCCTAAGCCTAAGAACCCCAGTTCCAATCTCCAGCTATTCCAATCTCCAGGTCCCACATTTAGCCAGATGCAAAGTCACGCGAGGGTGCAATGCTGCACTTGACCACAAGGGGACACACACATCTGGATTTCGTTCACAGCAGCTGAGACACTGCTGGCACCCCCATCTCTGTCTGTCTTCCTCTCCCTCTCTCTCTGTCTCTCTCCAAAAAAAGTAGACTTCATGAAGTCTATTTATCAATTTATCAGCTTTCATATATATATATATATATATATATATATATATATATATATATATATATAATCTCCTGCCTCCATGTCCACTTTCTATGGTTTCAATTACCTACATTCAATGGTGACCCATAGTGTTCTAAAATGGAAATTTACAGAAACAAACAATTCATATGCTTTAAACTGTGCATTAGTCTAAGCAACATAACAAAATATTGTACTGCACACATCTGTCCTCGCTAGCACCTGAATCCTGCCTCATACCCACACATAATGTCCGTTGTAAGATTATCTGTCATGTTATCACAGAACTTCTACCCAGATAATCGTTCTTGTACTTAATAATGGCCTATAAAAGCCAAAATAGCAATATAGGTAAGCAGAAAAGACATTGCATTGTGTTTCCTTTAGTATATAGGTGACAAAAACAGTAAGAAAGACATTTTGAGAGGCAGGAATACTGCTGTGCACCTGCAATTCTAGCACTCTAGAGTCTCAGGCCTTCATCATGATCATGATTGTCATGAGTTCAATCCCTTCCTGGGTCTCAAATACAACACAACAGCAAAACTTTAGGAGAGGGATCATGTTCACATACTTTATTATATGATACAATTATTGTCATTCATATTACTATTATTATTGTTTGTAGTGTACCTAGTTTGTAAATAAAACTTTATAATAGGTAATAGGTATTATATAGAGAGAAAACGTAGTATATAGACAGTTTGGAAGTGTCTATGGCTACAAATATCCACTAGGAGGTTATAACCTTTTTCCTGAAGACAAGGAGGTACTGCAGTATATATAAACATACATATTACAAATAATTATTATTAATTTTTTAAAGTTTTTTTAATTTTTTTATTTTTAGAGAGAGACAGACAAAGACAGAGGGAGAGGAAGACAGACAGAGATGGGCGCGCCAGCAGTATCAGCTGCTGTGAACGAAATCCAGATGTTTGCGCCCACTTGTGGGCAAGTGCAGCATTGCGCCCTTGCATCGCTTTGCATCTGGCCAAACGTGGGACCTGGAGATTGGAACCGGGTTCTTAGGCTTAGGAGGCAGGCACCTTAACCGCTAAGCCATTTTTCCAGCCCAATTATTATTAATTTTGAACTTGTAACTGGTAGAACAACTTCCTAGAGAAAAGTGTTCAAAAATAAAGTAAATATCCTCTTTCTACAAGTGAGTTGAAATTACTGATACACCTTTGCCCTGGTGTTGTACTTAGTATTTTATAATTCAGCAATTGCAGCTACAAAATACTTGAAATAGAAAGGTTATTTGTTGTTTAAGGAATTATTATGAAATGAAAATGCCTAAAATGCACAGTTTCTCTATAAATATCTGTTTCTGAATGAATAACTAAACTATCAAGAGAGTAAATGCATAATACAACTATCCCCTCTTTCACTATTTTTACTTCAAGAACTGTTTTACTTTGTCTAATGAGTTTCAATTTTTTTCAAGTGTTGAACTCCATTAAAATTCATGTGCCAGCTACTCTACCAGGAGAACATATGATCATTATCTCATTTATACCTCATAACAATATTCAAAATGCTTTTATTTCTTACATCATAGTTATTGAAAATGGATTTCAGAGAGACAAAGTAACTTATCAAATGTTTTACAGATAAAATGCCATAGAACTCCAAATTGGATCCAGGCTTTTGAGGCAGTTAAGTAATATGAGGGTTTTTGTTACCTTCATTCCATGTTGCAATATCAAAGCCATGAATAGAGAACTTATTAAAATTGGGTGATGGACCAAACAAATTCTAGACAAAATGAAAAATATTATGTCAAATTTGTTACAATTGGGACTGGAGAGATGGTTCAGTAGTGGCATGCCCATTTATACTCTCCCTCTCTTTTTCTCCTTACAGATAAATAAAAATATTTGAAGATTTGTTACATTGGAATCCATTATTGTATCATTTCACAGAGATTCCTTTAATTTATTCCTTTTCACTGGTATATATACAAATTACTCTTCTTATATTCAATTTTGAAATGATGTCTGGTCTGTTGTGGACAGCAGCACATTTAGATTACCATAGATGCTTATAGCATGACATAGCTGTGTGTACAGCAATTAACCTCTTATGACAGGCTTATCAAGGTGCAAGAGCCAAGAGTACTTTTACAACTACCTTCTTATAACTCTAAATGGGATCACTGATAAAGTCTTCACATTCCTTTACTGGAAAGTCATAACCCATATGTATATATTAAAGACTGCCATTAAATAAACATATTTTCCATTTCTACACCATAGAAAATGGCCAATCTCAAATTTATTTCTGTGGTGCTCCCTAATGGACTTTGAGCACCACACATACATCTTCTGGAACTTCTCTCCTCATAGTTTCTTTTTTCATTACATTAATCAATGTCTGAACTTGGAGTGAAGAAGCTCAAAATCATTTAAGAATTTGAGGATGGAGTTTGGCCACACATTTGGCCACCAATTGATACTTCACCACTTTCTAAAGACTAATACCTTTATCTTCTTTCCAAAGTCTGTAGAATGCACATTATCACTAAGGGAAACATTCTTTCAACTTTGCTATTCTGTTTACTATCACTTTCATTTCTCCCCACAGCAGTCTCCAGACAAGCATTTGACTCTGTGGAGTACTTGTATAAAAGTTGAAAGTAGCATAGGAGCAATTATAAATGTAATGATAGGAAAGGTGAAGGAAGAATAAAATAAAAGAAGTTTAAAGGGATCCTTACTGTCTTATCTCTCTCAGGACTCCAAGTGTGATATTTTTTTTTTAATGTCCCACTTTTTTCCTCCAAGATCCAATCCAAGTAACCAGTTCTTAGATATGACTTAGAGACAAAAAAGTCTTTTGTTTTTGTATTTCTGGTTCATAATGTGTTGGAATCCTGTGTCACTTAGTAACTTTATAACAAGGCTCATTTCATAGTCTAAAACAGTTTATTTGTAATTTTTATTATTTATAATTTTTCAATGATTGTTACATCCTCATGACTATTTTTTGGAGAATGACTTATAATTGATAGAAGTGGGTGAAAGGATGGGGATTAATTTAGTTATGCTATTCATGAATAGTAAACATCTTTAACATACAATTACTTATTGTGACATATAACAAAAGACTTAGCAGTATAGTCTATCAATTTCACAATCATACACAGAATGAATGGTTACAGAGTGTAATACTTAACACATAATGCTAAAGTCATAAAGTACTGTAATATCTGTAAGACACTTCTCAGAAATTTGTCCTATTGGAATAGTGACCTGAGATAAGCAGGAAATCTTTCATGAATATTGAACATAGGATACCAGGGAAAAGAACTAGTGGGAAATATCAGTGTGTCAGTGCTGTAAATATCAGAGCCTGAACACTGGCACTAGCCTGGGTAGTATAGTATACTCAAATCAATGAGCTGGATGGCTGTAATGGTGAATCTCCCTTGTCAACTTTACTGGGTTTAGAATTCACAGAGGAGGCACACATATGTGCATGATAGTGTTTCCAGAAAGGTTTAATTGAGGAGGGAAACTTAGGCTGAATGTGGGCAGTACCATCTTACAGGCTGGGATCCAGGACCTGACTAAAAAGTTTTGTTGTGTTTTTCTTTTTTTTTTTTCTTTTTTGTTAAGGAGAAAGTGACCTGTGCACCAGCATTAATCTCTCTTTATATCCTGTTTACTCACTGTGGATACAATGTGACCAGTCATCTAACACTTCTGCTGCCATGCCTTCTCTCACATCATGGACTATAGTGACTACATCTCCACAAACCATGAGGTAAAATAAACCATTCATATCTAAGGTGCTTTTCATCATGCATTTTGTCAAAGTACAATAACAAGTAAAGTATCTCATATAATGGCCAATTGTACAAACTAGTAACTAAGCTTGGACCATAGAGAAAATCTCAAGGTTGTTGAAGTAACCTGAAAGAAACTTAAAAAAAAAAAAAAAAAGATTGAATTAGAAAAACAGAAGTTCAATATGTGGAGATTTCTGAAGGATTTTTCCAGTCACAGGACTAGAAATGATGAAAGAAAATGAATGATAACATTCAAGGGGAAGGATTGCATATGACATTTTATTTTCACTGCCACTTTTGAAAATTCATGTGCTCCAAATACTTCCCTCACCATCTAGCTTGTTAAAGAATATAGCCATAAGAGGATTAACATATGCTTAATTGCACTTGTAGTTTCACTGTATTTAGTACTTACCAAGAAGGAAAAATTAATTTAAAAATTGAGTCTTCCTTCTTTTTACAGGAAAGTAAAATAAGTCCTCATTCTTTACCTTATGTAAAAGAAAAGTTAAATGACATAGTTAAGACTAGCTGCCTTTTGACAATTGAGAAGAAATCTTCACTGTTTATATTTTACCAAGACAAAATGTCATTCAGCTAATGTAATGAACTAGAAACTGTTCAATTTAAAAAGGAAAACAGAAATGTTATGATGACTACATAAAATATATGAATAATAATTTAAAATGACATATCTGAAGTAGCCCAGTCAATTAAAAAGTATATAATTAAATGCTTTTTTCACTAAATCACAAATGTGATTCATTAAAAAGAACTAACTTGATTTTCTATATGTCCAAAAATATATAGTATATTTGTTATTATACATAAGAACATAGAACTGATTTCACAATGTAAACCAACATACAATCTACATAGCACATACTCATATCTTACAAATAAAGAGGTTTAAAAAGAAGACACAGAGTAGTGTGTGATTTTTCCAGGATTCCAGAAATGCATGTTTTCATCAGCCTAGATAGATAGATAGATAGATAGATAGATAGATGGATAGATAGATAGATAGATAGATAGATAGATAGATAGATAGATATTTGGAAATGTGATTGTTTTTTTTTGTGTGTGTGTGTGTGTGTGTGTGTGTGTTTCCTAAATTTATAGCAGTATCCGATACCTACCTTACTTAAAGAGATGGTTAGACCAGAATGCTGTCAGGATGGCAAATTTTATCCCCAAATTTAAACAACACAAACAGAGCATAATACATTTTTTTCAACATTCCAAAACTCTTATTGTAATCTTCACCTCACCCTGCACTATCTGGGTAATTCAAGTCAAATCCCTGCATAAGGAAACAGAGACATTGTTAATAGACAATGATTTCCTTTGTTCATGTATATATCAAAATAAAAGTAAATAACATGGGATAAATTTCATTTGGTATACTGTAGAAAAAGAACACCATAGGAGATAGATATTCAGTAGAAAACAGTCACCTTGAGGACATTGCTGCACACCCTTACTCATTTTGTGGCAGTAATGAGGCCAGTGCTTCAGTATAGTTCAGCTACACACATAATCCTTAATTCCCAGCCTTAGGAAAGATACTGTGCAAGTGCTAAATTGTTTAATCCTAGAGGGAGAAGAATCTTAGATGTCCTAATTGTGGGCAATTGTTGCACCACTACTTTATTACAGAGGTTGATGGAATCATCCGAAATGCCTATCAAAAACTTTCCTCTTTGGGAAATTCTTACTTGGATATATATATATATATATATAATTTTCTCCTCCTTGAGCTGTTGGTAACGTTTTTCTAGGCTAGGTAAATCATTTCAAACTTTTCTCACATATTGAACTATAGTAAATTTCTAATATTTTATTATTTCAGAATTGTTGTAGGGCTAGCGTAAAGATGAAAAAAGAAAAAGAAGAAAAGAAAAGAAAAGAAAAGAAAAGAAAAGAAAAGAAAAGAAAAGAAAAGAAAAGAAAAGAAAAACATACCAGTTATATACAGGAAGGAAAGAATGGTCAGTTTCATTTCACAGGTGTGCCCTTGTCAAATCCTTAAGAATCTTTCCTGGTGGAGAGGGGGAAGGGTAATGGAAAACTTTATCCTTTAAGCTTTCACTAAGAGCACCCTCTAGTGTCTCCAGTTAAGCTATGCATATGAGTTCAGCTAGTTACCAAAAAATTGCAGTTAAAACCACAGATAGACGAGGGCTCTGTAACACCATGCTTTCTCGCATTTCTGCATCTTTAGCCTCATCAAATTGGTGCTTGCCTTTCAAGTACCTGTGCTACTTGCAGAATTACTTTCATTTGTGTTGTGAATGCTACAACACCAGGACTATTTACCAATGAAATGTAAAGGTACCTGTCCACATGACGATAGGAAAATGTTTGGAGTTGAGGCCATTCCTCTAATTTTTCAGAATGTTAGCGTATACTTTATTATTTTTGCATATTACAGTACCATCCCTCTTACTACTACATATGTATGCTTGTTGATCCCTTTAAAGAAAGAGATGTAGAGTGATTTCATTTGTTATAAAGAGAAATTATTTTTTTATTTATTTTATATATTTATGAGGAGAGAGAGTGTGAGAGAGAGACAGAAATACAGAGAGGTAAAGAGAGTATGTGTGAGTGAGTATGTACGTGCCAGGACCTCGTGCTGCTACAAATAAAGTCGAGATGCATGAGCCAAACTCAGTCCAGCAGACTTTGCAAGCAAGCCCCTTTAAGTGATGAGCACTCTTACCAGTCCTAGAAATGAATTCTTTTAAAAATATATATTCTTTTTTTTTAATGTGCATTCACACTTGTGTGAGTGCAAGTAGGTGTGTGAGTGTTTGGGAGCTCCAGGGCCTCTTGCCACTGCAAATAAATGTCAGGCTTTTTTTAAAAAAAATACACTTATTTATTTATTTATTTATTTATTTGAGAGAGGTGGAAGGGAGAAAGAGAGAGGGGAGGGGTAGGGGTAGAGAGCGTGATAAAGTGAGAGAGTGTGTGGTTTTTCCAGGGCATCCTGCCATTGCAAAGGAACTCCAGGTGCATGTGCCACTTCCTGTATCTGGCTTTATGTGGGAAATACGGACTTGAATCCAGGCTATCAAGCTTTGCATGCAAGAACCTTTAACCGCTTAGCCAATTCTCCAGTCCCCCTCGTGTTTTTGTTTGTTTTTTTAACAAATGCCAGATATATAGACCACTTTTTGCTTTTGCTTATACATAGGAGCTGGGATACTAAACTCCTGGTGGGCAGGCTTTGCAAACAAATGCTACTTTTAACTGCTGAGACATCTACTCAGTCTGAGATACAAATTCTTAACTACAGTTTTTGCTTTAAGCAGTGTCTTTCCCATTAGGATATATTTTACCCATTAATTTTATATAACATCTTTATTCCTTACATCTCAGAGAGTGACAGTTCTTTCACTTATTGTCAGACAGTGCTCTAAACACTTTAATGACATTGTGTTAAGTAAATATTACTACAGTACTTTGACATGGATAATGCTATCCTCATTTTTAGATGAAGAAACTGAAACATTTTAGAAAATAACTCTCCCCAATATATAGAGCTCCCACACATGGAGCTTTAAATTTCCCAGAAGCAACATTAAAACTATTTAAAACAAACAGGTAATGTTAATTTGAGTAATATATTCATTTAACAAATTACTCAAAATACAATTTTATCATGTGATTGATATAGATTATTAATGAGATATCTTATGTATTTATGTTTGTGTACTTATACTAAGTCTTGAAGTTTGTGCATGAGATATTTTACCCCAAGCATACTTTAAATTGTGTGAGCCACATTTCATGCGCTCCACAGTCAGCTGTGATAAGTTGGTATCTCAGTCTACAACAGCATCCTAGAGGTTTATTTGTCTATAGTCATAGAACTGGGAGGTGGAGGACCTAGGATACCAGATCTAGTCTAAAAGTAAAGTCTTTATCTTACCCATTAAGCATCATTGTTTCCTACTAATTGCAATTGTTGCTGATGGCTTAGTTAAACATGAACATGTGTAAAATATGTTTTATACAGTCTTAGTTACTGTCTCACCCATTCATCATAATTATGCAAAATGTACACGTTGTTTTGTGTAATATCAAAGTGGCTGAAATTTTGTTTAAAATAACTGCCATATGATAGATTAAAAATGCTTGTTCTCATGCACCTGCATGACCTGTGTGCTTTCTCTGCATAGAGATTACATGTATGGCAAATCACAATCAGATGGCAGATTACTGGATAAGGAGTATTTCAATGAGAGAACAAGTGAAAAATTTAAAAAGTGCTTATTGGCTTTATCAATCTCATATAACAAGTGGTTTTTCCAGACAGATAAACATATACATTAACTGGCAATGCCAATATTTGTCTCCTTGGATATTCCTTTACTAGGATACCAAGGCAGATCAATCACTCTTCAGATTGATAGCATTATTTCTCCGTATTGATCAATTCTCACAGGTCTGAAAAATATCGTACTCACTAAAGACCTTAAAAATCTCTCTTTGATCATTTCTATAACAATATAATGGCTTAATGGCTAAAGATAAGAGTATGGGCATATTTACATGATTATGGCATGTATATTACCAAAAATTTACTTTTATGAGTATAACAGAATTGTGGTTCAGGTTTCTAACTGGAAGACAGAAAAGAATTAAATGCAATAAGTGTTAGAATTGCTTTAGACCATTCTCTTCAAAAAAAAAAAAAAAAAAAAACACGATTCAAACTGTGTGCTTTTTACTTTAAGGGCTTTGGTTAATTTAAGACTTTTGGTAGGAATTATGTTCCAAAATGACAATCACACTATCTCAAGACCTTATGTTTAGAGGCAGCACAAAGTACTGGAAATAACATGGTTTTATCTATTCTATTCCAAACTGAAGCTTAATAATATCTATCTGCCAGAGCAGTTTTGAGGGTTAATAAGACAATTTAATAATTCAGATGGTACAAATACATTGGATAAAGGAGATTCCTTCTTTCTGTAAGCACAGCCCTTTTGGCATTAGAACACAGAGAGCTTTTGCCAGGTATCAGGCTTTTAGTTATTCCATTGCTCATTGGTGCCACCATCAGTCAGAACACAGAAGAGAAAGTGGGGAGATTTTTTTCATTATTTTCAGATGTGCATTTCTGTCAGTCTTTTCAGTAAACTGATTTTTTTGGGGGGTTGCTATCTGGGTTACATAGTACAACTAGCAGAGTATCCTTAGTCTAAGGGATAATTTTCTTTTCACTATATATAAAAGTAAATATTGTCTGTTGCAAAAGAATCCAGATTAACTATGAAGCACCCATATAGCTGAATTAAGGAATTATACACCCTGAATAGAAATACAGAGACTGCACTGTTTATTTCCATGGCCTTGTGCAAAAGGCCTGTTCTTTGTGAGCTTTATTTTTAGGAATTATAAAATAAATTTAATATAAACCTTAGAATTCTTTCATTATGATTCTTTTAAAATATTAAATAATGCAGAACAGTACTCTAAGATGTTTCCTCTTTACCTCAAGTTAAGATGGAAATCTTATGAAATTAATTAACTGGTGTCTAATGAGTATTAAGACTAACTATATTAGTGCTCTAAAAGTACCCCCCCATGCCAGAGCTTTGCCACACTTTTCTAGATCAATCAGTGATTTTATTTCTATTGAGTTCCTGCCATCACCTAGGACAATCTTATCCAACAGTGCAAACCCCAAGAGTCAGACAAGTAACAATTTGACAGCTTCTGATTTCATTTTCCAGACATCCCCTTGCTCCCAAGAAGAGGACACTGCATGTGCTAAATGCCATGAATAATGAAGCAGAGTTACAACAGGAACAAATTGTAAGGTGAGGCCTCTTCTTGGATCTGTATGAGCAAACCTTTCCTTCTGCTTCCTCTCAGCAGACTGATCTGAGCTATGGTGCTTATATTCTCTAAGAACTGGTTGTAGGTGTTCAAAAATGTAAAAGGGAAAAAATGATTTGAGGAATATTTGAGGCAATGTTTTAACCTTAAAATACTAGGAATTGGACAAGAATTAAGAAGATGGAGAGGAAAGTACTTGTGAAAAAAATTCAGACTTACTCTTCCAAAAAATAAAAATAAATAAATAAATAAACTTCCTGTGAAGAAGCTGTTAAAATTAACTCAGTGATCAGAAAAAAAAAAAAAAAAAAAAAAAAAAAGTTTCCTTCTTGCTACCCTATTCCTATGCAGATTCAATCTACCATTCCATTTATTCCATTTTCCATTCAGTACACAAAATTAAAAAAAAAAGAACACTGTGCTGTTAGTGTCCAAAACCAGTCTTTTTGTGCACTTATCTCATGAAAATAGCCTGTTCCTTACAAAGCACAGAACCAGAAACCTAAGTTTTTCTGTACGTTAAGCACAGAAAGTGGATTATTCTCCTAAAATCTTACACCCTTTTCAAGAGAGTAATTTAGAAAATTCACCTGTCAATTCTCTGTCCCCTAGGCAAATATAAGGTCTCTCTCCTTGGAACAGGAATAGGGTAAAGCAGCTGCAGAGGCTTGGATGTTATTGCTCCTTGCTTTCCAACCCATTCTAGGGGTGGCAAATTAACTCCTTCTTTTTGATACTCAGGATGCATCTGAACAGTAAAGCAACCTCAGCGTCCCTAGTAGCTATAATGGTCTTGGGAGAACTGGACCCCCCATGACTGCCTGTGCATCACTGACTGAACAGAGGAGCATACAGGCAAGCTCCAGCCTTGCAGCTCCAGGACAAGTTCTTTCTGCTCTTGCATCTTTTCCTACCTTCAAAACGCCTGGTGCACGCCGTGACTCCCTCTAGACAGTCTGCAGGCACTGCCCTGCTTCCTTTCACCCCTACTTGCTCTCTGGGATAGCCAGATGCTGGGTACCCCTCCTCACCCCACCTCGTCTCCTCAGAGAAAAAAATCTGGAAAGACAACCTAGATACCATATACAGCACACAGTTCAGTATGGTGCATTCAGAAACACCCACTCAGATGGCTCAAATTGCCGCTTTGGCAGGCTTCTTGCCCCCACTTCCACTAGTCTGCCCCAACTATTCTTTGTATGAGAAAACGTGGTGCTGCTGGGTGTAGGTCCTCCTGGTGGAGTCCGTGAAGCCAGAGGAATGTCGAGTAGAGCTCGCAGAACAAGAAGAAAAAGAAAAAGAAAAAAAAAATCAAACTTCTGTAAGATTATGGAAAAGAGTGAAAGTTAAAGCGAAGATGCTCAGGAAACAGGAGAGCAAATTGGAGCCTTGATTATTTTCCTGGGGCAAGCGGACCAACGGACAGCCGTGCGTTTTGCTGTACCTTGGAAGTCCGGCCCGCAAGAGCGGCGGCTGAGCGCCTTTTGATTCTTTCTCCGGGCGCAGAGCAGTAACTTCCAGAGCTTACCTCCATCTCTCCCCTCTGGTATCCCTGGGTTCCCGGTCGGTTTGAGAAGGAGGGGCCGCCTCCTGAGCCGTAGGGGGACGTGGGGTGTAGAGAGTGGGGGCAAGAGGGGGGTACCCAGCCGAGGGTGCTGCGCCATCCCCACCCAGCAGGCGGCCAGGGCACTGGTTCACTTCTCTCACCCCCCGTCTTCCCCTCGCTCACCCCCCTTCCTTCCCCCCTGCTCCCCCTCTGTCTAGCCCCTCCCCCTCGGCATTGAAAAGGGCTGGCTCGGCAGTGGCTCCTTGCAGTCGACGAACTGTCAGGGAGGGAGGAGGCGTGAGCAGCCTTGAGCCAGAGCAGCCAGCAGCCAGCAGCCAGCGGCCCGCGAAGCAAAGCGGAAGGCACACCGAACCGAGCGCTCCGAGTGTCAGAGTCCCAGGCGACCCCAGGCAGCGCCGGCAGCCCAGCCAGTCCGGGCCGCCCCAGCAGCCTCACCACTGCCTGCACCACTCCAGCAGCTCCGCGGACTGCGAGCTGTGGCGGTAGATCCCGCTACAGCAATCGCAGTCTCCGTGGAGCGGGCGGAAGCCCTTTTTTTCTCCTTTTCGTCCACCTCTTCATTCTACTTAAGAGGAGTCATACAGGGGTAAGTATTCGGTCCAGGTGACCTAAAGGACTGCGGGTAGGGATGCACGGCATGTCCCGCACTTAGTACTGGGGACTGTCTGCGCCTGGGATCTGGACTGGTAACCGTAGCATGGTTTTAGAGCTGCTTCTAGTGTCCTCCCTTCCCCCGTCCCCTCTTCCCCATTCTCTTCCCTGGAGGTAAGAGAGAGAGCAAACCCGGGAGGTGAGCTTAGAGAGATCTTTCCGGCGCTGCCTCCGCTTGGTTTGGTTACTTTGCTAAAACTCTCACTTTTGTTAGAAAAGTGTCTGCGCATGAATTTTCCCGACATTGGCAGTGCACAAAGGTCTTTCAGTTTAACAAATAAAAGCCGGCTTCAGCGAAGCTGATGGAAAGTCTGATTGGGGCAGGTGCGGAGAAAAGATGACGCCCCCGACTCCCTGGGTAGACTGGAAGAGCAATCCCAGCAGACGAGTAGCGCCCAGAGCCTAGAATCCGCTTCGGATGGTGCGACGGACCCAGATGCGCTCTTCTCTGGGGGATCCCCGAGAAAGTCTGACTGACAAGGGCAAACCCCTTCGGGGGTCTGACCCTTGATGCTTGCGAAGCTAAGTGAAACGTGTTCCGGGGCGCACTGGGTACCCCTATCTGGTCCTCCTGCCCCCTGCCTCCCCTCCCTTCCTTCCCGTCCTACATATGGGGTTTTGCTCAGCCAGCACCTGATGGATGTGGAGATAGGAGGTTTGGAAAAATCTGCCTCCTAAAAGAAGGCAACTTCTTATAATTGCGTAGCTGAAAACCTGTCTCCTTTTCCCATTAAAAAAAAAAAAAAAAAAAAAAAAAAAAAAAAAAAAAAAGACTTTTTTCCCCCTAAGAGTGTAGCCAAACATAAAAGGGATCCTCTTTCTCTAGAGAATTTACTTGTATAATCCCTTGGCCAAAAGAACTCCCACCTTTCTCATAAATATATGGCATTTGCTAACAGATACACTACCAGAAAATCAGTTCAACCCTCCACAAAGGAATTGTCTTCCTATAGAATTTAGCAACAAACGGCTCCTTTTCTCGTGATAAGAGCGTCATCGGAAAAGGTGACTTTTAGAAAGCTAGTAGCAGTAAGCGAATTCATTTCTTGAGAGAGTTTAGAAGAGTGGGGCGACAATCTGCCCCAGGTTGGAGCCACTATTTACACGTGAGCGCTTAGTCGCAAAGGGACTGGTCCCTTGGGTGTCACTATTCCTGAACATATAGCGGGAGCTGCTTCAATCCCTCCCCCAAGAAAAGACTTTTCTGAATTTAATTGAAGACAACCCCTCTGCTTCTTCTAGTGATTTATTCCTGGCTCCACTGTTTTGGCCGCCTTTGCGGCTTGGGGTGCTGGGCGCTGGGATGCGCCTGTGGAGTGTGTGTGCGTGCGCGCGCTTGCGGGCGGGCACTCACCTCTATGAGAGAGGTGCCCTTCCAAAATGTTGTCTGGGGCTGGGAGTGGAAACTTGCGCCACTGCGGCACACCCACAAAGCAAAGCCAGGAGACAGGAGGGTCTAGGGCAAAACATGAAGTGAAATTATACAGCAGTAGCAACAAATTTGAATACACACATTCACAAAATCTTGCCCTATGAGGAAACTTTCCAAGTATGCATTTAAACCATCCTGTGAGCTATTTCTGTACAAAGGATAGAGTGTGGGGAAAAAGTGGTTGAGAATCTAGGGCACAGGGAAAGAGGACAAGAAGACCTGGGGGGGGGGCGATGGTGTCAGAGGAGCCATGTGCATGGTCCTGGTCCTGCAAGCAGCAAACAACCTGAGGAGCATATGCAGAATTCCCAGCACTGGCCACGATGCAGAAGAAGGTGGGGGTGCTAGACGACTTAAAACAACGTCTTCCTTTTCTTTCATGAAAAGTGAAACGTGTAACAAAATAAAAGAGAATTAAAAGGGAGTAGGGGAGGTGCCATTTACGGGCACCTTGATAACTTAGTAAGACTAAATGGAAATCCACTTTACATCTTGTTTGAAACAAATCCCTCTAATCAGGAAGGGGAATATATCCAATGGTAGCCTTTTCGTGTGTGTGTGTGTGTGTGTGTGTGTGTGTGTGTGTGTGTGTGTGTAAGGGGGACGTTTGTGAGCGGCTGGAGATGTACGTGCTTCACCTTTCTTGTCTTTGGTTCACCGGTGGCAGCGCGGACAGTGCCGGCCGTTTGGAGAAAGAAGCAGGGGATGGACGCTCAGAGGTCTAAAGATACCTTTCTCCTGCTGAATTAAAAACTGCCGCGCCCA
Source organism: Orientallactaga sibirica (assembly GCA_036365145.1). Lineage (NCBI taxonomy): Eukaryota > Metazoa > Chordata > Mammalia > Rodentia > Dipodidae > Orientallactaga > Orientallactaga sibirica. The sequence continues at coordinate 2,551,146 of JAEOAD010002325.1, read as the reverse complement.
GCTCCAGTCCTGCCTTCTTCGCCGAAGCGCTGAATTTGCTCTAGGGGCAGGCGAGCGCCTCCACCAGCGAGGCCAGAGAATGCTGGGCTCGGGTACCCGCCAAGGGGCAGCCCCTCCTTCCCGCGATGATGTCAGTGCAGAGTGGCCCGGCTGGCCGCGGGGAGGATGGGCGGCGAGTCCTAGCCCCGGGCCCCTTCGCTCCCTGCGTGGCCGCCCTCGCTCCCCTCGGGTCGTTCCCGCGCTCTAGCTCCCCTCCCCTCTCTGCTGCACCTAGAGTGTCCTGCGGCGCGACGGGGAGCTGGAGGCGGGAGTCGCCTCTATCTGCCTGCCAGCCGCAGACTCTGAACCTGGGGATCAAAGCCAGATTTAAGGGGCCTTTCGGCTCCCTTCCTCCCCCAGCTCGGTTCTTTTTCTTTTCCAGCTCACAGTGTTCACAGTGGATTTCATTGTCTGGTGGCATTTTAGAGGGCAAGTTCTTCAGATGTAACAATGATAGTTACCAGTGTTAAATTTCCTCCGGTTTCTCTCCCACTCGGTGATAAGGAAGGATGGGAAGACCGACCGTGGCTTCTTTAAAACCGCCTGGCTAGGAGTCTTTGCTGCGACCAAACGGAGCCCGCTCTCCAGCAGAAGGGGAGGGTAGCCTTCCCAAGGTGGGGGAGGGGGGCAAAGGTGAAGACACCCGGGTTTGTGTGCGTGGGAGGAGGGGGTTCACAGAAAGAAGGGACTAGAAATTGGAAGTTGAGGAGGGAAAGGGTGCAGGTTCTGCTGTAGCGAGGACAAGCTACTATGCTCTTTCTTTTAAGGCTGCGCGGCCACCTCCACGGATGGTAGGGCCAAAAATTGGGAAGATTCTTGGATAGGGTTTCAGAAAAGAAAACCTGCTGTGGCTTCCTAGAGCTCAGCGGAGTCATATTGAGGACCTCCCCCACCCCCCACCACACACACTTTTCTGAATTCTAAGCTAATCCCTATCCCCTGATTATATATTCTTCACCTGTGAGAGAAGGATCACAACTCCTAACTGAAAAAGGTTGCACCGGGCAAGAGGGAGGAGTGTGTGGAGGCCAACTGATGCCTTTAGCTGCTCCCTTCCTAAGAAAATGACATTCAATGGGACACAACCAAATGATCAAGCTATTATAATTTCCCATGGAGGAGGAGAAGCGGGGGTAGCACCGATGAATTCTTGAGTTATCCCAAAGTGGTTTTCTCCCCTTCCTTTTTCTTCTTCTCTTTTATGGAAAGAGTCCCCTGCATGGTATGTGCTGGAAGGAAACTTAAAGTTGTTGTTCCTTTGAAATACAGCAAGGGGAAGGGAACTCAGACCAACATTAAAACACATTCATTTTTCTAGGGCTCAATCATTTGTAGAGTGTTGAAAAGAATTCCCCACGTCTTCCTTCCCCTGAAAAATACACCAAATATACAGTTTGTATTATCCCAGTGTTATTCTACTGCATACCCTTAATGTTGGTTTACTGTGGCTGCAAGGCCTGGCTGAGGGGATTGTAGGTTTCACATTATTCTTTTCCTTGGTATTCAAAACTCTATGTATTTTTGCAATATAGTAATCCCTCATAGAGAGCTTCCAGATTGCTGGTGGCAGGAAGAAATCTGGTAAGGGTTTAAAAAACAGAAAATGCTCCTTTGCTTGATGCCAGCAGTCCACATTTGCCTTCAGCCAGGATTTATGAAATTCTTGGGGCAGCACAAGGAAGCACACCAACAAGGATGCTTAGTACAAACCACTGGCTTCAAGCTACATTGAGAAAATAAGTATGGTTGCCACGTTTTCTATTAGTGGGAAAGGAAATTATTCAGAGGATGAAGATTTGAAAGCTAATTTCTTTCCAATAATCTTGCTTTACATATTTTAAAGGAGGTGTCATCCATTTATTTATTCACCAAAGAATCCGCAAACATTAATTAGTCACATACTGTGCCAGACAATGTGGTAGACTTCAGGAATACAAAAGAGGTTATGAAAAATATGGCACAGGCCTCTTTGAACTAGGAGACTCTCATAAAGCTGGGATACAATGTGAAAAAAATACCCTAATTGAGCATAATAGAAGGAGGAATTGACTTTTACTAAGAGATTGAGAAGGAGTTCATAAAACTCTCTGTAATTTTAAAACAAACAGCCATCCTCAGTGACTAGCCATGAAGTAGTCCTGAAAGTTTATCAGAACACAGTATTAAGTGGGATGGGCCTTAGTGGGGAGCTTAGTGACTTGCTATGGAGTGAAGAGGTATTTGTATTTTGTGATACAGGCCGCCTTTGAAGATTGTTTTTAATGGAGGTGCTAAAGCAACAATAAAACACAGGGTGAGGGGATGAATATCTTGGAGTAGGTGATTCAAAGATTTGCTGCTATATGTATTTCAAGAAAGAACTGAATAAAACTGATGCACTGGAATAGAAAGTGCAGACCAATACTCTGAGAAGATAATATATCAGCTATAAAGCAGGGTAAAAGAAGAGGGCGTAAAGTAAGTCCCAGGAGCAAAGAAACAAAGGACACTTTGCAGAAAAAAAAATCTCTTTTTACTCAATTTTCCATTTATATCTACTTACTCGGTACACTTTCCTGCCCCAGTCTTCTCCATTTCCCATCTTTAAACAAAAGACTAATTAATTACCTTTTTTTTTTCCCCTGGACACTGACGTCCATGCCACCTGTTAGCATACTTATCCACACACTGCCTCTGCTTCCACACACATCCTTGAATCGTGACGGCCCCCAGTGTCATTTTTCCTACATTTATGGACTTCAGTTTTTTCTCGGCTGCCTGTTTGTACTTAATGTTGTATTTTTCCTTCCCTTACATGCAAACAAGCCACTGTATCTTGCCACATTTTCTTTCTTCAGCCTTTCCTCTTTGCTTCTTCTCTACATTAATCAACCCCTTAATTTCTCCACCCAGTCTTCCTTTTTATGGAAGGAAGCCACCTTGGACTTTCCAGTGACATCAAAGGAACTTTAAAGAAACAAATAAAAGAGGAACCTCAACTTCAAACTTGCTTACAGATTTGTTGTTTTATACTCTCTGTGATGTTTGCTGTTTCTAATTTCAAACAGGGTTTTAGTAGTATCTTTTGATTTATTGTATACTTTATTATGCCTGCAAATGCCTGTTTTCCTTTGGTGACATCTAGGGATTCAAATAGTGTGCTTGGGGAGTATTGCCAACTTTTCTGAATTTCCTACTGCATATTCCTTACACTTTTTTTCAGAGTCCCATCTTTTCTGTTTCTGGTGTGTACTCCTATGTCCTTCCCAAGGGCCAATCCTGCCATTGTTTTCAGTAGCACTCTTTTTTATTTTATTCCTTTCCTTCTTCTTTTAGTGGTATTGTCATGATAGTATAAATTTAAATGTTTTGAGAGCATGCCCTCTCCTCAAACCTTCTCCCTTCCCCCATGCCAGATTTAAGGCCTTCATTAATGTGTGTTTATGCCAGCATACACAGTTACTACGTCTAGAGACAAAGGGAAACTTTTTTTTTTAACTGCATTCTTATAAAATTATTTGGAGTCTATGAAAAGAAAAGAGGAAATTCTCATATTTTCTTTTCTCCATATTCAAAGACTCAACATCACTGGGAATTACATTTCTTTATCAAAGATGTATGTGAATTTTACCTTTGGAGAAAAAAAAATATATATATTAGTGCACTTGTTCTCATGGACTTTAGATTATAACATTACAAATTAAATTTTATTGTCTTAGCAGAGTTCTATTACTTGAAGTTTGTATTGATCATTCAGTATCCAGCATGAAGATGTAAGGTGCCTTGCTATTCTTGATTGGCTGATAAGATTTAAACTACTAATGTTTGAAAATAGTATCATTGTTCAGTTCAAGTACATCCTAAACGCATATCCCAAAAAGGTGATTTTGGAAGAAACATCAGTGACTTCTCTGACATGACTCCTTAAGGTTTCTGTACTGCATAGCAGGTGTTATAAAACACAGGTTTGCCAAGAGAAAGCTATTTTAGGATGAAAATATCTTTCAGATTTAGTTGCATCTGCAGAAACATTGCATTCTCATTATCAAACAGTTAACCAACAAGAAAATTAGAGTATTTTTTCTATTATTGTTTTGAATTAGAAGAGCAATTTGCCAGAAATCATAAATGCTTCTGTTATCTTGTACACTCTAAAAGTCCTCAGCTGTTCAAGAATGTTTAAACTTTCCATGTTATTGGCTCTGATTTGGTAAGCATTGGATCAGTGTAATTTTTGAAACTAAGAATGACAATTGTCATGGTGATTACTTCCTGGCCAATCCTGAAAGAATGATTGGCCCACCTAATGCACTCATTTTAAATGCTGAGAACTGCATGGAAAATGTTCAAAGAGAAAAGAAAAAAAAAAAAAAAAAAGAAAGAAGATATCCTAGAGAGGATTTTTCTCTATTCAGCAAAAAAGTTTTTAAAAATCCAATACTTCTTTCAGCTTGGTAATAATAAAATTAATTTGCACATTATTTTAATTAAATGAAAGGATGACTTATTTCTAAGACTTTAAAGTAGTTTAATACAAACTGAAGTTTCATACAAAATGAAAAATCAAACATTGGGCCATACTTTTTTGATTTATTTGTCATGTTAATATCTTCAGTATGTATAATTTTCTATATGTTTATATTATTGAGGAAGGAAATATACAGTCCCACAAAAACTGAACAGAAAAAAAATATTATGACTGTTGTTTTATGTAACTGAATGTCATGTGAGTGAAATCAGTTGAAGTTATTCAGTCAGTAAGAGATAAAACCTTAACAGAATGCCAGGCTTCAAACTTACAGACAGGACTTTGTCCCACGTTCTGCCTTGCCATTTTTGTTTCATTGAGTACTAAAGTTCTGAATGTAAGAAGAAAAATATGCATCCTGGATTAAAAATCTCAATGATGAACATATTCATATGTATTGAAATAAAGTTATTTGGCTAATTGCACTATATTGCCATTCTATTTAGTTCACATTGCTACTTCGAAAAATATACAATAAAATGATAGGACTGTTGACATATTAATTTTATACAATCCAGACACTCATATAGTCTTTTTATTTTATTTATAGGTAGAATTGAAATGATTGCCTATTGGAGTACCACTCCTTATAGTTTGATTTTACTTCATGCGGCAAATATTTAGTGCCGTATCCTAATTCATAGTAAGAAATCTGTATTTTTGCACATGATTTGTTATAAGATGAATTTGTTAGTGATTTTTAAGCAGTGCTTTTCTTCAGACATCTCATCTTCATGGCAAAATGACTGGTAATAAATTGCATGTTGTTTTGTATCATATCAACCAAAATGATATTAGGCTTCTAATATGTAAATCATCATTTGTTATCTTCAGAATTATAAACTACATTTGCTAGTGGTTTTGGGGATGGTCATTGTGGGAAGAGGGGTTATTTAAATTGTATTAATTGATTAGTATTTACAGAGTGGTCTTGTACAGTACTTTAGTATCCCTGGAATAGATTTTTCAAAGGTAGAATGAAGGAGTTCTAAATTGTTTCAAGTCTTTGCAATGAGAAAAATGTTCTGTGATTGTTTAAAATTGTATTCCATATACAATATTTGTCCTTGCATTTGGTATTACTGCCTTTACTGTATTGACTTTTTAACTATTGAAAGCATAAACCTGTGGCTTTTGTGGCTTGCAATAAGTTATGTATGGGAGCTGGACATAATTGTGAAGGATGATCCTTAAATTTAACAAATTAATGACTTTGAGAAGCCTGCAACCTGACAGGGCAGAAGCAATGAACTATCATCTATAAGAAAGTAATGTACAGTCTCATTAAACTGAATTCAACATAATAGTATACCAAGCATGGTGCTACTTTCATACACTGAAAGTGGACGGGAATAGAAATGTCACTGAATTGAGATTCTTCAGTTCACAGATAGGAAAACTGAAGCTCACAAATGTGAAATGAGTGCTCCCGAAGTTCATATAGGGTAATGCATAATAGCTTAATTGATTTGCTTCACACACATAACTGTTCCCTACTTTTGAATGTTTTGAATTTCAAAACATCACCATTTAGGAATGCTTTTAATTACCTTTGCTGAAATGTAATAGTAGGTTTGTTATCATTAAGTCGAATATGTAGCTTTATTAAGTTAGACAATTTCCTGCTCTGATCCAGGTATAGAAAATTTGTTTTCATTTAAGGCTGCTTAATGTCCTGGATTGTGCATACACTGAATGATATCTTGACATGGAGGCCGAGTGAATAAAGCATCAATGCAGTAAAAGATACAAATATTTTAAGTTTTAAAAATTGACTGGCAAAGCTCACTTACTGAAAATGCCTGAAATATACATTCTTCGAAAAAGTACTTTAGTTTTATAAGTACATATTTATCCTACAGTTGAAAATAAACATGTCCAAGAACATTTGTGTATAATTTGAAAAAAAAAAAAAGATTATGATGGAACTTCCTAAAATTAAATCTGTTACATTATCTCATTCTATGTGTCAAGGTGTATTTGAGTGTTAGTTAGTGAGGGTAATGTAAAAATTAAGCAAGTAAAATATTTCAAATCCAAAAAAAAATATTTCAAAGCAAAGTTGTCCAACTTTTGTATCTTTTATGAGTAACCTTTAGTTTTATTTTATTTGTAGGAATAGGAGAAGGGGAGGAAAGAAGAAGCTAAATGGAGAAGAAAAGGAAGAGCCAGAATGTTAGTTGATAGGACCTAGATTACAATTTAGTGTGAAATATGCAACCATTTGGAACTGTCTAGGTGGCCTTTCTCTTTCATACTTAGAATAATGCATGTTTTAGAAGACCTTACATTTTACATGGTGGGAGTTTACTTGGATTAAAAAAAAAACCCTCAAAATTTATGAATATATTATTTTTAAAGAAAAACTTTGAAAGAGATAATAAACACAACCATATTCACACATATACACATAAACAGACAAGGCATTTTTACTCAGGTTACATTTCTATCATCTTTCTTTATACACACACACACAAATACACACACAAACACACACACACACACACACACAGTTTAGCACTGACGTCTTGGACTTCAATCAGTTCTAACAGTTCTTCCCATTTGAGACTTTTCTTAGCTCATGAACTCAATTTTAACATGTTTGAGATAAAGTAGTTACAATATGTTCTGTCCACTTCAGAATGTAAAAGAATGGAAAACAGAGTTATTTGGGAGAGGGACTATAAGTGATCATACCTTTTCTAAATGCATCAGAACTGCGTACAAGAGAAAACAAACTTGGAAATGTAAAGCTAATTATCAAACATTATATATATAACAGAGTGAAAGCACTTTAGAAATAGAGCCTATACACAATTAGTAATCAGTCACAATTACTGCTAATGACACTATCTTAACCTGTTTCTAGGAAAGTTATTCTCTATTTCAGAGCTTCTCAAACTTTAATGTGCAAATCTTTTTTAAAATGTGGATTTTGATTCAGTAGCATCTAGATGAGGCCTGAAAGTTTGCATTCTAAGGATAACTATGGGCTGGTTCCTCATCCTGCCCTGAGTAGAAAGGAGTGAATTTATCATCTGGCAAACAAACTTGAGAAAGATCTAGTCAGCCAACAGTAAAAGATTTTAAAAAATCGTAGTTGTTATGAAAATGCTTAATGTTTTTAAAAGCAGAAAACATTTAAGTACTTGCATTTGGACATTAAGATTGTTTTTAACCTTAGATATAACTAAATCAATTATAGTTGCAATAGAATAAAAACCAGTTACTTTCTTATTTTATGATTAACTCTTTTGATGGATCAGAAAGCATACATTTATACTTCAGAAAATAAAAACTGTTGGGCACACTGAAAAAATAGTATATATACAAATATATATATATATATATATTTCATAGAGATCCAAAGGCTGTGGTCAGGCTTGGTGCAAAGAAGATCCTTGAAGGTATTTACAAAATATTTTAGGTGAATATATCACTTAATCATTCAGATTTCAACATTGCCAAATGAATTTTCCCTTATCAAATTTGAAGATTCTCTTTTTATTTTCATATTGTCTGATTATTTTGCAGGCCAATTACAAGAATGAAAGAGAAAACAGAAAGAGGATAGAGGATATATATATATATATATATATATATATATATATATATATATATATATTCTTATTCACACAAACCCTAAAAAAATTATGTATTAGATAAACTTTTTTGTCACAATACGTGGTTTTTTGTTTTAGAATGTTACAGAATTGTTCCTTCTTCTATGCGAACCATCAATTCATAACCAGTACACAGAGGCAAACTTCTGTGTTCCATTTCTTATGTATAGCACATCTTGCTTTACAAGTAGTATTGAAGTTCAACACACAATAGTATTCATTGTAGCAATTGAAATATGTCAAATATAAATGCTTAAAACATATTTTTATGGGGACAATATGGCCAGGGTGCATGAAAATAACTGAAATAGAGGCCATTCAAAGATGAGGTCGTCTTAATTATGGCACCAGAAGCCATCACCTTGCTAATTAACTTTTCACAGTAACAATAGAGATTGTTTGGTGGCAACTTGAGCATCCTGGTGAAGTAAAGGCCAAATGGATTTAAATGTATCTTTTATGTGCTAAACGAACATTAGTGTCTGCCAAAGTTTCCTTGGATTTTATTATTCTTAGCATTACTTAATAATGGCTAAGCATAAACTCTTTCCATGTTCCTGCATAGAAGCTTAGAGCAGAATAAACACATACTGTTAGGATTTTAGACAAAGATTATATATATATATATATATATATATATATATATATATATATATATATATATGAAATGAAACACATCAAGGCTAAAAATCATGTTTAACTATTTTCCTTTTTTATTTTGTTTTGTTTTGTTTTGTTTTTTGTTTTGATTTTGCAAGGTAGGGTCTCACTCTGGTCCAGGCTGACCTGGAATTAACTATGTAGTCTCAGGGTGGCCTCGAACTCTCAGCGATCCTCCTACCTCTGCCTCCCAAGTGCTGGGATTAAAGGCGTACGCCACCACGCCTGGCCATTTTTTATTTTTTTAATTTTTATTTTTATTGACAACTTCATTAATTGTAGACAATATCCCATGGTACTTTCCTCCCTCTCCCCACTTCGCCTTTGAAACTTCACTCTCCATCATATCCCCTCCCCCTCTCAATCAGTCTCTCTTTTCAGTTTGATGTCATGATCTTTTCTTCCTATTTTGATGGTTTTATGTAGGTAGTGTCAGGCACTGTGAGGTCATGGATATCCAGGCCATTTTGTGTCTGGAGGAGCACTTTGTAAGGAGTCCTACTCTTCCTTTGGCTCTTACATTCTTTCCTCCCCCTCTTCCACATTGGACCATAAGCCTTGGAAAGTAGGTTTGAGACATTTCAGTGCTGAGCACTCCTCTGTCACCTCTTCTCAGCACCATGGTGCCTTCTGAATCATCCCAAGGTTGCCACCGTCTGAAAAGAGAAGCTTCTCTAAGCAAAAGTGAGAGTAGCATTAATATATGGGTGTGGACTGGGTACTTTGGTGAGCCTACTATATACATTTAGCGAGACTCCAGCAGACATTACACCCTTAGGGCTCATGACTACCCCTGTCATACTTTTCCATATCAGGGATGTGTTCCCTCCCATGTAGCGGGCCTCCAGTCCAATTAGAGAGCAGTTGGTTTCCCCCATAACAGACATGCCACTATTGTACCTGTTGGGTCATTTGGCCTGGCTGGCCAAATTTAAAGCTTGCAGTGTTCACTGTTGAGTACCTTCACTGGTGTTTTCTCTCTTCTATTGACCTGCATGCAGTATAGCTTTTTCCAACTTTCTGTCAGCTGGTCCTCATGGAGGAGGCTTTCAGCTCAGCTCCAGCAGGATTTCTCAGTAAACTTACCACCCAAGTATGTGGAGTCTTCAGCAATAGGGTCTTACCATCTATTCCTAGTGGGATACCAAGGGCCTCAGCAATGGCCTATAATGATTTTGGGGTATCTGTGACCTCCCTGGCCAACAACTCACTGGAAGGTATCCCATACCTGGCATTGAAAAGTTTCTAGTAACAATCTATGGCTTCTGAGTGTCACATTGTCCAGAAAAGTGGGTTTCCATATGACTTTTTAATATCCTCTTAGATTTTGATTAACCCTCCCTCCACTATTCCTTTAATCAATCTCTTCCCCTGACCTAACTTAGGCCTTTCAAAGACAAACAAACAAAATACACTTTATGAAAAATAGAAATATCATCTCTGTGAAGACATGTTCTTCATATTTAAAACAGCATGAGAAAAATGAGTTAATTCATAATGAAGTTTAAAAAAAAAAAAAAAAAACTAAGCCGGGCATGGTGGCTCACACCTTTAATCCTAGCACACAGGAGGCAGGGGTAGGAGGATCACCATGAGTTCAAGGCCACCCTGAGACTACATAGTGAATTCCAGGTCAGCCTGGACTAGAGTGAGACCCTATCTCAAAAGAACAAACAAAAAATTTAAAAAAATTAAAATAAATACAAAGTAAAAATTAAATTTGTGCAGGATCATAACTCAAAAAATATGAGAAGAACATTTAAAAATGTTCTTGGGCTGGAGAAATGGCTTAGTGGTTAAGGCGTGTGCCTCCAAAGCCTAAGGATCCAGGTTCAATTCTCCAGGTCCCATGTAAGCCAGATGCACATGGTGGAGCATGCATCGGGAGTTCATTTGCAGTGGCTAGAGGCCCTGGAGTGCCCATTCTTTCTCTCTCTCTCTGCATCTCTCTAATAAATACGTAAATAAAAATTTAAAAATATGAGAATTTTGGGGATATCTACAAAATAGGCCTGCTAAATATACTAAACTCCAGATGACATTATTTAGAGTAACCATTTTGGCTGAATAACTTGAGTCACTATTTTTTACAGATTGTATATATCTTAAGAGTATTTCACTTTTAAATTAGAGAAATATATTGTAAAATTTTATTCATAAATCACAGGATTATATAGTATGGGTATTTGAGAAAGTAGTGATAAATTAAGCCAAAGTAGCCCGAAAATATCCACATTCTGTACACTAAATGTCAAAGTACTCACATTTGCTAATACTAGGAATACAAAAATGAAGCAATAGTACATTACTAAGAAACTGATTACATGATATTCCTTATGAAAAAATTAACATCCCAAGTGAAAATTTCATTTTAGGGTAAGTAATGACAAACAATCATCATGATACAATGAAATGTAGGACACTTTTGAAGCATTTAATAGTTTCATTAAAATATGTTTTATAACTTCTTTAAACACCATATTAGTGAAAACTAGATACCTAACAATAATCTTCAGTGGCAACAGAAAATGCACTTTTTGAAACAGATAAGGTAAAGAGAAGTGCTAAAATAAAAATCAAAATGAACATAGCAGGGGCTGGAGTGATGGCTTAGCAATAAAGGTGCTTGCCTGTAAAGCCAAAGTACCTTGGTTCAATTCCATAGGACCCACGTAAGCCAGATGCACAAGGTAGCACATGCATCTGGACTTCGTTTGAAGTGGCTCTAGACCCTGGCATGCTCATTCTGACTCTCTCTGTGTCTGTGTCTCTCTCTCTCTAAAATAAGTAAATAAAAAAAAAACATTTATTTAAAAAAAATGGACATAGCATATTTCTCATGAAATGAGTCATTAGATTTAAAAGAAATAGGGTCTTTTTATTGAAAGACTGACAGTATTGTTAGAGTTAAGCTATATGTGTGTGCATGCTATATTTTCTCCTGTATAAATATGTCTGTAATAAAATTTTATAAATAATAACATTTAACTATTATAACTACATAGAAATAAAGGTTACTTAAAGTTCATGAATTATTCCTAAAAATTTTACTTAATTATTTGGACTTCATCTGAGTGGCAGGCAAAGTCCCTGATAAGGGAAGAGTACCTCAAGTGAATCTGCATCTGTCAGTAACAGGGAAAAATAATACCATTAACTGGCATTAACTATGCACATGTGTGCATTATTATTTTTATATTGTTTTATTTGGATTCTTAAGTTCTTCCAGATATCACCTCATCTGACTATCACAAAACCTGTACCCTGAAACAGGTACTGCATATCCTAAATCTTTTAAAAAATATTTTATTATTATTAATTTATTTATTTGAAATAGGGAAAGCGGCTGAGAGAGAGAGAGAAAGAGAGAGAAAGAATGGGCATGCCAGGGCCTCCAGCCACTGCAAATGAACTCCAGATGCATGTGCCACCTTGTGCATCAGGCTTACATGGGTACTGGGGAATCGAACCAAGGTCCTTTGGCTTTGCAAGCAAGAGCCTTAACAACTAAGCCATCTCTCCAGCCCCATAAATCTTTTGATACATGAAGAAAATTGTTTTCTTACAATCATAGCTTGTGGTTCCTCCCTGTTCCCGGTGGTTGTTGGCCACCGACGTCCCAGGCGCAGGAGGAGTTGGGGGAAGAAGCAGGGTCCTGGAGCAGGTGAGTGTGATGGGCAAGGAATCACCAGGGAGGCAGTCTGATGTATAGCATGCTCTTGTTTATTCAACAGTGGAGTGAGTTTATAAACACTTGAGAAAGGTTCAGACAGCACATACAGACTATATGGCAATTGGATACATAGTTTACAGGTTGCTATCTAATTGGTTGAAAGGTAGAAGTGTAAGGGAGAATGTGGCTGGAAAAGCTACAGGACTTCAGAGTTGTGAAGGAGGAGCTGTGAGTGAGCTAACAGGAATGGCGGGAAAAGTTACACGACTTCAGCCACATAAGGGTCTCTTGGGCAACTAGCCACAAGGTCAGGAACTGTGGGGGAAGGGCAAAGCCTTATTTATGGGATGGTCAGGTGCTTTGGGATCAAGGGGGGAGGGCCATGCCAGTTCTGCCCACTCTGCGTGATGACGGGGCACACTACAACCTTGCCCAAGGATAGCAAAGTCCAGTCACCATTGCCAGGGTGGATTCCCAACGATAAGGCCAGCTGCAACCTCCACAACTCAAGATCCCAGGCCATGTCCAACAGTTCATGTCAGCTTCCTCACAGTCCCAACCCGCTTTTAGCAATGCCCAACAATAGCTTTTGTCAGAGATAGCAGTAGACCCTTGTTATTATGATTTCTGAAATAACATTAATTCTATCAGTCAATCTATACCCTCCTGTAGATACGTATAAGCATTAAAGAAAAATATTAACAATTATAATATATAATTTTTAGCAGTTTTAAATTTAAATTTGTTTTGAAAATTTTCGTCAGCTTTCCTTGAGTCTTTACTTTTTTTTTTTGACAACTTCTATACTTACATACAAAACACGCACAATATTTCCCTCCCCTCCCCCCATTCCCCTTTAGAACTCCACTCTCCATTGTATCCCCTCCCTCTCTCCATTAGTCTCTCTTTTAATTTGATGTCATCATCTTTTCCTTCTATTTTGAGTGTCTTGCAGAGGTAATGCTAGGCACTGCAAGGTCATGGATATCGAGGCCAGTTTCTGTCTGGGCAGTTGCGTTGTAAGAGGTCATACCCTTCCTTTGGCTCTTCCATTCCATCCGCCCCCTCTTCCACAATGATCCCTGAGCCTTGGAGGGTGTGACAGAGGTGTTTCAGTGCTGGGCACTCCTCCATCCCTTCTTCTCAGCACTATGTTGCCTTTTGGGTCATCCCAGTGGTCATCACCATCTGAAAAGAGAAGCTTCTCTAACCAGAAGTGAGAGTAGCGTTAATATGTGAATATGAACATTAAGTGTAGTACTTTCAGGGCAGCTTGGTGGGAATAACATATACATTTGACCAGACAAGTGCAGGCTTTATAACCCTAAGGCTCATGACCTCCCCTGCCATAGACTTTTTCCTAGGTTTCTCAGTACCAATTATGTATTCCCTCCCATAGAGAGGGCCTTCAGTCCAACTATGGAGCAGTTGGTTACCCCAAGAGCAGACATGCCACTATTGCACCCATTCAGTCATTGGGCCTATATGGCCAAACTCAAATTTTCAGTGTCCAGTGTTTTCACTACTGATGTCTTCTGTCTCCCATAGGGCTGCATGCAGTGCAGATTTTTACCAGCTTTCAGTTGGCTGGTCTACAGGGAGAAGGTTTTCTGCTCAGCACCAGCTTGCTTTCTCAGTGACCTTGCCTCTCAGGCAAGTGATGTCTTCAGCAATAGGGTCTTATCATCTGTTTCTCAAGGGAAACCAAGGGTGTTGGCAATAGCCTTTAATGTTTTCGAGGCTACCAGGACCTCCTTGTCCAACAACTCACTGGAAGGTATCCCATCCCAGGCACTGAAAATTTTCTAGTAACAGTCTACAACTTCTGGATGTGCCATTATTCAAAAAAGTAGGTTTACATAAGTCCTATTCACACTATCTTGAGTTTTGATTGACCCTTCCCCTTCCCTTCTTTTATGCATTCTTTTCCCATGGCCTCGCTTAGGCTTATACTTATCTTTTGAGACAAGATATCACACTGTGTTAGCTAAGGCATGCCTGAGACTCACAATGTGTCTCAGATTGGCCTCAACTTCCATACTTTTCTGCATCAGCTTCCCAAAGGATCACATGCATGAGCCATCATACACACATAATTGCATCTTATTGTGCAAATTAGGATAATATCCTTAGCCTTGGAAATTTATATCATATAAAATAGTTTTAAAAATATGCAATAATAATGATAAACTTGAAATAAAGATCTAATTTTACTGAATAAGAAATAAGTACTAGTGTAGAGGGGAAAATATTATAATGTAAAAATAGGTTCAGAAGCCATAGCCAAACTCCAAAGAGTTTCCTTCTCTGTAACTATAAAAACATTGGAGAACATAAGGCAGGGAGAAAATACTTGGGAGAAAAAAGAAAATCTAGTACAGCTATGAATTGGCTTATAGATGCTGAAAAAATTAAAAACCTACTTAAGGTTTGTGTGTGTGTGTGTGTTTGTGTGTTTCAGGGTTTTTTTTTTTTTTTTTTTTTTTTTTTTGGAAATGTATTCAAGCATTTCCATAGTGACCATTTTTTGTAATACTAGTTCACCATGTACAGTGAATAGTTTTACCCACTGGAATATCACACTTTGCTTTACCTGCAAAGTTCTATATTATTAGAAGGTATTACAAGAATAAATTTTGTTGTCAGGGAAGCAACTCTGTTTAGTTTCTTTAATGAATCTCATGAGATAATTAGATTTAAAAATATAAATGATGACATATGTTCAGCCCAAGTGCTACTAAATACAAAAGACAAGCCCTGATCCTATTGTAAAGTTACCTTCCAAGTTATTTTCTTCTAAGGAAAAGTAATATTTATTTGTGACTTTGGTCTGAACACTTCAAACAACAATGTGAGGTAGACATTTTTATTCACCTTCTCTGTTTATTCCATTTACTTTCCCCCGAATGAACAATGAGTTTTGTCTAAGTTAGTCAAATATCTTCAGTAAATTTCCAAATTACTTAAAGAGAAACTTCACATTTATGAGTTTTGCACTCTGCCATACATACTGGGTTACTGCTTGTAGAAAACTTAACTTAGGAATTATTTATTCATTTATTTAGAAATGAAATGAAACAAAAATGTGTTTTCTCAATATAGAATCTAGGTCAGGGTTCATATTTTCCTGCAGAATAAAACATTGTACATTGTGATGATATTTTAAATTTTCAATGAATTATCAGTATACTGAGATAATTTATAACCAGCAATGTTTCATGTTTAATTTAGGTATACATTTGAGTGTTAAATACCAAAAAAAAGTGCATGCGTAGGGCTGGGGAGATAGTTGACTGTTTAAAACACTTGCCAGTTGTGAGTCTGAGTACATGAGTGTAGATCCCCAGAGCCCATACTAAAAGAAGGAAGCTTTGTCAAGACTTTTATAATCCAAATATACCTACAGCAAGAAGGGAGGTCGAGACAGGAGAATTTTCACAAAGCTCAGTTATAGTCAGCAACAAGGAGAGACCCTTCCTCTATGAGGTTGAAGGTGAAGATCAACTCAAAGTGTCCCTTATCTCTCTTGCACGCATACCACACACACACACACACACACACCATGCCACATAAATAAATGAAATAAATAGTAGCTAGCTGTGGTGACATATGCCTACCATCTTGGTAGTTGGGAGATGGAGGCGGAAGAATTTGTAGTTAAGGCCAGCTTTGGCTGCATGAGACCCTGTCTCAAAAAAGGAAAACTGAGATGGTTCAGTGAATAAAGTATGGAGATGAGTTCAGATCCCCGGTAGTGAAAGAAATGAGGGATGGATGTGATAACCAATCTGCCATCTCAGCACTCTGGAGGTGGACAGTGGATCCCTGGGGCCAAACAGTGAACTTTGGGCTCAAGTGAGAGACCCTGACTCACTAAATAAAATGGAAAACAATAGAGAAAGAACCCTGAAGTCAATCTCTGAGGTCCACATGCATACATCCTACATGCATGCATTCACAAAGACACATAACAAAGTACAATACAAAACAATGTGATTAGACTTGTGCAAAAATTAAATACTTAAAATATTCATTAACTTTTTGGACAAAATCTAAATTGTATAAGACAGTACCATATACAATGAAATTTACCATCTTGACATGTAGATGTGTCTCTTAACTAAGGTTTTAAACTGTAATTTAAAACTTACTGATTTTTTTTTTTTTTTTCTTCGAGGTAGGGTCTCACTCTAGCCCAGGTTGACCTAGAATTCACTCTGTATTCTCAGGATGCCTTCGGACTCAAACTCATGCATGCATTCACAAAGACACATAACAAAGTACAATACAAAACAATGTGATTAGACTTGTGCAAAAATTAAATACTTAAAATATTCATTAACTTTTTGGACAAAATCTAAATTGTATAAGACAGTACCATATACAATGAAATTTACCATCTTGACATATAGATGTGTCTCTTAACTAAGGTTTTAAACTGTAATTTAAAACTTACTGATTTTTTTTTTTTTTTTTTTTTTTTTCTTCGAGGTAGGGTCTCACTCTAGCCCAGGTTGACCTAGAATTCACTCTGTATTCTCAGGATGCCTTCGGACTCAAACTCATGTTGATCCTCCTACCTCTGCCTCCCGAGTGCTGGAATTAATGGTGTGTGCCACCACGGCCGGCTGTGAAATAAGTTTTTAATCAAAGCATTTGTGAGGACAATTTTATTCTCATTTCAAGTTTTTTTGCTTGATTATTTTTCTTTTCATTTTTTGAGGTAGGGTTCCCTATGTAGCTCAGGCTTGCCTGAAACTTATGATGTATCCCAGTGTAGCCGTGAGTTTAAGATCTACTTCTCTTAACTTCCTTACTATTAGATTATAGGCTTGTGTCACCACATGTAGTTCAGTCATTCCAACTTTAATAGCATGCAAATGTTACTTAAGAACCCCAAAATATAGCCGGGCATGGTGGCACATGCCTTTAATCTCAGCAGTCAGGAGGCAGAGGTAGGAGGATTACCATGAGTTCGAGGCCACCCTGAGACTACATAGTGAAATCCAGGTCAGCCTGAGCTACAATGAGACCCTACCTTGAAAAAAAAAAAAAGAACCCCAAAATACATTAAGGTTCCATAAATGTACAATTCAATCAACTTATATAACTTATGTTTGTCTTATTTAAGTAAATTAAATATTTTTTCTTATCCTAAAGGTGTTTATTCTCTTGATAAAAATGTCTAACGCATTAGGCTTTTAATAGATGTAAAAAACAGAGTTGCAAACTTTTGATTAGCAAACACACCTTCAAAGATCATGCTTAATTTAAAATATAAATTAACAGCTTTTGGTTGAATGGAAAATCCACTAATTACAGATATATTTTTACTTAAGTTGTATTGGTTTGATTGGCAGTTTATTTTATTTTGGCATAGGTGGGAATGCATATTCATATGCATGGTTGTGCATGCGCATGGGAGTATTGGCAGGTATCCATGCACATGCTTTTGGAGGCCAGAGGATAAACTCAGGTTTTTTCATCATCCACCTCTTTAAAAAATATTATGATATTATTTCTATTTATTTATTTATGAGAGAGAGAGAGAGAGAGAGAGAGAGAGAATGGGCACACCAGGAACTCCAGCCACTGCATAGGAAGTTCAGACACATGAGCCACCTGGTGCATCTGGCTTTATGTGGGTACTGGGGACCCAAACTTGGATCCTTTGGCATTGTAGGCTAGTGCCTTAACGGCTAAGCCATCTCTGCAGATCCCACATCTTTTTGAAACAGAATCTCAGTGCCCTGCAGCTCAACAATTAGACAAGACTGGCTGACCAGAAAGCCCCAGGGATCCACCTGTGCATCTGGCTCCCCAGCATCCTCCCTAACGCTGGGATTGCAAGTCTTACACCATTATGCCAGGCATTTTTATATGGGTACAGAGTGTTGAACAAAAATCCTCATGTTTGTAAGGCAGGCATTTTACTGATTTAGTGATATCTCCAGCCCCAGTTGACAGTTTACACCAGGGGATATGATACAAAAAAAGGAAGAAATATTTTATAAAGATGAGATTCTAAGATTTTATTTTCCCCAAAGATTAAAAAATTTTCATCACACAGGGGCTTTTATTTATTGGTCTGTGAATCTTCTCTGGTCCTCTCTCCCTGCTCTCCTCACTCTCCATTATCCCCTTCTCTTTTTATCAGAACCATGTATTTCTTTTACATAATGTAAATTCTTACAGCAAATTAATAAATACATTCCATGCTTTTAACTTAATTTTTACAAATAAGTACTTGGTACAGTATTTTTAATAGCATGAATATTTTGAAATTTAGCTTGATGTTAATTAAAGGTTTTGAAATTTTAGCTATATGATGCAAATGATCAATCATGAAGAACTCTTTCAGATATAGAAGACAAAGAGGTAAATTTAAAAACTAAATAACTGAAAGGATAGAAACTGTCATTATCATTTTCTAAGCTATTTATCTAGGAATTGTTTAATTGATATGCTAATTCTTAAAAGGAACAACTTCACAGACACTGACAACCTAAATTTATTTGGCTATTACTTCAATGACAAATTTAACAAAATAATTACTTTTGCACATTTGATAATAAATACTTTTAGTTCATTCAATTAAAAGCATCTTCTGTTCTTTAGCTATATATCACACACACACACACACACACACACACACACACACACACATATATATATATATATATATATATATATATATATATATACATACATACATGTCTATACCTCTTTGATTAGAAGCTAGTCTAATTATCTTCATGTTATGAAAATATTTTATATGTCTATGTCAGGAATCCAAATAATTTATAATCCATAGCTTGGGTTTTAACAAAAATGAAAAATACACATTTATTTTTTCTATATTTTATATATATCACCTAACTATACTTACAGCTATATACACAGATATTATATATTCATTTTCTCTTTAGAAAATTACTCCTATTAAATCCATCTGTCAGCTGCATACGTCTAGAAGGACTGTAGAGCACTGTGCCTTGAGAAAAAGAAAACAAACAAAAAATCACAATGGTTGAATTGAATATTCTTTATCTTCTGTATATTGTAGAATTGTTTTATCTATGAAATCCACTGGCATTAACATTCTAGTTACAGTCTGGAAAATTTGAACACACACACATGTTAAAGGTCAAATTTTAAAATCTAGAATTTTTCATTTTATAATATTATTTATGTTGTAGTTTATATAATCAGTTTAAGCTAATAAAAATGATGGCTGCTTGTGATCTTTTTCATCAAAAATTCTCATATATATTTTTTATTTGTTTTAGAAATTTTACATGTTTGAACTAGATGCTTGTAGCAGTGTTTACTATTCATGGATTTTCTGGGAAATTTTCAAGTTAAAATATTAACTTTCAGTTGTGATTTCTGCTCTGAAATCCTGATATAAAATGCTGGGATAAATGCTGGAAGGACGAAATATCTCAAAGCATTAAATAGCTAAGTAATATCCTCTTGAACCATACAGGGAGAATTCAGCTTATTTACAATGCATGCACATAGTGCCATATCTACTCGAATCAATTATTGTTAGTGATTTGCTTACAGATTAACTGCTGCTTTTGTTTTTTATGGGGACATGAGCCTTATTGCCAAATGCCAGTTTATATTTTTACTTACGACAAGGAAAATGAAGCAATTCCTTATACTTTAATCATATTATTAGGGCGAATAAGCTCAATATCTGTGAAACACAGATACTGATTAAAGATCAGTCTTCAGATGAATTCATTTTCTTAGTAGTTAACATTATTGTGCAATAATGATGCAAATTAAGTGTGAGTATAAAACGTAGAAGAGCTCAGAAATGTTTGATTCATGGGAAGAATAAACAAAGAAATTACTTATTCTTGGAGTAAACATTCTAGTTTTTCTGTTTTCTTATCATGATAATATAAAATCTTGAAAAATAGTACATACTTATTAATATCTGTGGTATGTAATAGCCTTCAAGTTAGGTCTAGGCAAGTGTTTAAGGATTTTATTTTTCTTATCAATACTCAATGCCACTACATTACCTGATAATTTCAAGTTTTTATTTATCTATTGTTTAGTTATTTGAGAGAGAGAGAGAGAGAATGGGCATGCCAGGGCCTCCAGGCATTGCAAACAAACTCCAGATACATGCTCCACACTGTACATATGGCTTATGTGGCTCCTGGGGAATTTAACCTGGATCCTTTTGTTTTGCAGGCAAACACTTTAACTGCTAAACCATCTCTACAGCCCTTTTTTTATTTTCTTATGAGAGAGCACGAGAATTAGTGGAAGAGAGAGAAAGAAATTTCAAGCTTTCATAGAAAATAATGTACACTTAATGCATATTTAGAAGATGTTAGTTTCTTATTGCTAGGATATACTACAAAGAGATATCAGTGAAGTAAGAATTCACTTCTTTTCTTTGTTTTTGTTTATGGAGGTAGTGTTTTGCTCTAGTCCTTCCTTACCTGGAATCCACTATGTAGTATCAAGGTGGCCTCAAACTCACAGCAACCCTCAGACCTCTGCCTCCAGAGTACTTGGATTAAAAGTGTGTGTCACCACGCCTGGCAAAATTGAGTTTTTATTGAAATATATATTTTTAGAACTGGATTCTTTCTTTAATTATATATATATATATATATATATATATATATATATATGAATGAAATAATGTAAAAAATAAAATGTATATATTAAGAGAACAGTCTATAAAAAGTAAAGATTCACAGTTTCATATTTCCTTTATCATAGACCACCACATGATAATCAAATCCTCCTCTTAATACTTTCATTAGCATATGTTTTACTTTATAATATTATTTTTTCTGACTTATCTTTTGAAAAAATCTTATATATATAAACATTCAAAATGAAATTTTAGAATATTTTATAACATTTCAAAGAGGTTTGATCTAAATCTATGATCCTTTCAATAACAATTTCTGTATTTACTGACATTTAAAAAGTTTTATCCAATATTATAATTTCTATTATTCGTAAGTTTTTAATCAATCATATATTTGTATGGCATTGTTAAATAAAGGACCACATTTCTTTTGAGTCATCATGATATGTTTCTAACAATATAAAATACTTAATAAAAGCATATTTTCTCTGAGAAATCAAACATTTAAAATTGTTTAATATGATCTGATATAGATGTGAGTATGATAAGATTACTTAAAGATTTACAAGGAAAGGTATTTTACTTATCTTTCACTTGATTTAGCATTTATGTATGCACTACTCACACCATTTCCTGAAGCTGTGAAATGAAATAACATTGGCCATTCAAATATTTTTCTGAAAACTGCTTAAATAAATGAAACCTGAAAAATGATAGTTACTCAAAATAATAAAACTTAAAGATGTAACCCCACAAACAGGATATACTTAAATCCATTAGTTATCCCTAATATTGAGCACTGATGTTTTCAAAAATTAGTTTTTAAATCATGTTTCCTCTAGAAATTCCTATAAAATCAGATGAGACAGTGTAAAAAAATGTATATTTTTTTAATTTTTAGAAGTATATTTAAAAATATATCTTAAAATGCATATTATTCACATTTTACACATTAGTATTTATGGAGAGGCATATGTGCATACATATGTCCATATATTCTTACTTATAACAATGACAATATAAATTACACATATTTTCATAATTTTTTAAACTATCGTTTGTACTAACCAAGAGAAAAAAGCTAGAACATTTTTTAAGAGGGCCTTATTTATTGTCAGTGTTCCAAATGTACAAAAGAATTAGCAAATGTCTCCCAACCCCCACAACATTCTCCCCAACATAAATAATTTTCCCCAAAACTACAAACATAAACTGGCCCTGGCATTTCCATAAACAGTGCAGCTAGAGAAAACTTAACAGAATCCAGAATATATACATTCTGTCCTCCTCTCCAATGTTTTTCCTTCCTGCTGTAAGAATCCTTTCACAAAGTGGTGCATTTGGCTGCTGATTTAGAGAACTAGATATTTTTAATTCTCATCTTCATAATCAACCAATTACAATTTATTTCCTCTAGTAGTGTTTTAACCTCTTACAAGTAAGCTCCATCACATTACAGAGCACAGTAGTCAAAAGTAAAAAAAGTTGCCAAGGTTGCAAAGTAAGAAAGACTGACTTGCTATTTCACAAAGGTTATTGTATCTATATGACACGCTCTTCCATTTTACATCCCTTTCTTCTTTCCTTCTACTACAGGTTTCTTTCTTCCACTTAATTGATACCACTTTCTTCATGAGTTATTGAAAAATAAAATATTCTAGTGTAAATCATTCTCCTTTCTTCTTGTGCCTTAAACATATACATCTATGCTAAAATAGAACCACCTAGAAAATCTCTGCTATTATCCTATTTATAAGTGTATCTTTTTAAATAGTCAAAGCAAAATGTACAATCAGAGCCAGGCATGGTGGCACATGCCTTTAATTCCAGCACTGGGGAGGCACAGGTAGGAGCATCACCGTGAGTTTGAGGCCACCCTG
Organism: Orientallactaga sibirica; assembly: GCA_036365145.1. Taxonomy (NCBI): domain Eukaryota; kingdom Metazoa; phylum Chordata; class Mammalia; order Rodentia; family Dipodidae; genus Orientallactaga; species Orientallactaga sibirica. The sequence continues at coordinate 2,528,135 of JAEOAD010002325.1, read as the reverse complement.
AGACTACACAGTGAATTCCAGGTCAGCCTGGGCTAGAGGGAGACCCTACCTCGAAAAAACAAAAAACAAAACAAAAACAAACAAACAAAAAACAACCAAACAACAACAGAAAAACCCCACAAATGTACAATCAGAACTATGTACTTGGATGGGCAGGGTATATGTGTGTGAACACACAGGGTCTCTTGGTGCTATAAACAAATGCTATCTGGCTTAATGTGGGTTGATAGAGGAATAGAACCCAGGCCTCAGACTTTGCAAGCAAGCATCCTTAACCACAGACCAATCTCCCAGTTATGGTTGGACTTTATATATATATATATATAATTTGTTCAGAGAGAGAGAGAGAATTGGTGTGCCAGGGGGTCTTAGCCTCTGAAAACAAACTCCAAATGCATGTACCACTTTGTGCATCTGGCTTTACTTGGATAATGGGGAATTGAACCTGAGTCATTAGGCGTTGCAGGCAGGCATCTTAACTGTTGTGCCATCTCTCCAGCTCTTCTCTTGGACTTTTTAAGGTAACTAATTTTCTTATGCTGAACATACTCTGAATTTGATCTCCTGAATTTTCTCATTTGTCTTGAAGATGAACAATACAAAGGTTATATGCCAGGAAAATAGGCATGTACATATATGTACAAATATATTCAACAAGAAGGAACTAACCAAGCACAATTTTCCTTAATAACTACAGTCTTCCTTCGTGCATGGGCAGAAGAGGCTAGGTGCAAGGTGTCTATAGTTACATGAATTCAACTAAAAAGGTAAAACAAATGATTACTGGTGAAAATCACATCAAAAAATCATTTATGCTATCATAAATACTTCATAACTTTACCTAATTTGAAAATTCACATAGAAAAGAGACATTTTAAAACCAGAAATATTTTGGGGAAAACGGCTAAGGTTATACAGCTATTAGTGTACAATAAAACAGTAAATATCAACTACTGGTGTTTGGTAAAAATATTTTTCATTTCATAAACAGACCAGTTAAATGCAAAGCTCTCAGAATGCATTCAGATTTCTTTTGTGGTGGGGATGTTGCTCAGTTTATAGAATGATTGCCCAGCATGCATAAAGTCCTAGGTTCAATTCCTAGCACTATATGCTTTGAGCATAGTGGTTCATGCCTATAATTCTAACAGATGGTAGAAGTAAGAAGATCAGAATTTCAAAGTCATGCTTGTCTTCCCTAATGAGTAACAGCTTAGGATACATGAGACCCAGTCTCAAACAAAAACATCATTAGTACAGTGTTACATATCAATACTATTCATGCTCAGAAAGCCCTAAAAGTAAAACATAGTTTGTGGAGACAAATATCTGGAGGGCCAAAATATGTTGGAGACCTTAATTACTAAAGTGAAATAAAATTCTGAGTGATTTGCAAACACATTGTTGCATTAACAATGGTCTGTCCTTGAAGTGTTGATTGCTAGAGAAAATAGTGACCTGAGGGAAATCAGAAAATGGTCTTCCTTCTGTTAGAAAATCAGTAGGAAGGCTGGAGAGATGGCTTAGTGGTTAAGGCGTTTGCCTGAAAAGCCAAAGGACCCATTCAATTCCCTAGGACCCACATAAGCCAGATACACTAGGGAGCACATGCATCTGGAGTTTGTTTGCAGTGCCTGGAGGCCCTGGCACACCCATTCTCTGTCTATCTTCTCTCTCTCTCTCTCTCTCTCTCTCCCCCTTTATCTCTCTCTCTCTCTCAAATAAATAAATAAATAAATTAAATTAAATTGTAAAAAGAAAATCTGTAGGATAAAGGAGCAATGCAGACAGGTATGCATGCACATGGTGACTATTACCTTCTATGCATATAACAGAAAAGAGGGAGAAACATGTCTAAATTATTATTGAAATATTGTACTCCATTCATATGGAAAATGTCCATGTTAAATCTAAAAACAAATCATACGGCTACCAGGCCAAGATTCTCTACTAGTTTTTATAGTTTTGGCTATTTTTTCTTTAATTACCAATGCTGTTTAATGTGCTATACAGTTTTGATCAATTAATATTTTGAGAGAGCGAGAGAGAGAGAGAGAGAGAGAGAGAGAGAATGGGTACACCAGTGGCCTCTCAGTCTCTGTGAACCAACTCCAGATGCATCCGCCCTCTTGTGGGCAAGTGCTGCATTGTGCCCTAGCATCACGTTGCATCTGGCTCAATGTGTGACCTGGAGAACCGGATGGGCATTCTTAGGCATAGCAGGCAGGCACCTTAACTGTTAAGTTATCTCTCCAGCCCAATCTATTAATTTTTTTATTAAAGCACATCTTTTTTGACTCCCAGTAATTTCCTAGTTATTATGACTATAATTTGTATCTTGTCTTCTTATTTAGTGTCAGAAGTGAGGCAGGCACAGATGGCTCCACAGTCATCATCAACAGATTGGAGAATCCCCTAAATTTTTACAGTCTTCATTTCAGGCAAACTCAGTATATGTGGCTTTGAAGAAGGAAAGAATTCTGGAAAGAGCCAGTAATAAGCAGAGCTAAAGATTTTATTGAACTTATTTTAATGAGCACATGAGATAAAAGAAAGACACTCAGAAAGAGTATGGAAACATACCAATAACAAGGCTGAAGTCTTCGTTAGAGAGTTACAATCAAGTGTCCTGGTAGTGACTGTATATAGCATTGTAGAAGTCTCTTGGAATTCCCTTGTTCAGTGGGTTTCTAGGTGACCCTTCCTTCCTTTGTCTGTGTTCCTAGCTCTGTCACTGAAATTCTAGGGTAGTTCCAGAGATGCTTCACTCTGATGAGATGTAACCACGAGCCTCTAGGTTTGCACAAGGGTTCTATGGAACGGCTTTTACTATAAATGAAGTGTGGGGGTGAGATTCCTGAACAGTTGTAAATTTATACCTGGGAATAGGAAAATGTCTTAAGCAGTTCACTGTGTTTGAATTCTTGCTTCTGCTGGTGAGCCACTTAAACTAGACTTGGATAGAGGGCACTTTCTCCTTTATCCTATCTCCATAATTTCCCCTCTCTTTCTATCCTGCCTTATTTAACACTGCTAAGATAAGTACTTTCTACTTATATAAGCATCCAATTGTTCACCTCACATCAAAGTTATAATATCAAGAAGGCTACCACATTTTGATAATTTCCACATGTCTATTAATGATACTTACATGAAATAAGTTTCCTTGCATTTTTAGTGTGTGTATTTCCCAGAAATGTATAATAAACATATTCCAATTAGTGATTTATTTATAAAATGAATTAGTAAAAAGTGTGACTAAATACAAAGTTGAAGCATATAGAATCATTATTTTTCAGATCATTTTTCGAATATCTGCAATTTCTTACTGTTCCACATACTTAACAAGAGTCACAGTCTATAAGATTTACTGAAAGTGAAAAAAAAAAAAAAACTTTTGCTGCTAATGACCCATAAATTATGATAAATTATCAGTGGAGATATTTCCTGAATTTTTCTCATATGCAGATTTTTCAAGGCTGAAGTAAAAATTAGTGCTGGATAACTATGAATAATGCATGGTTTCAGAGAAAATGAAATTTGTAAAGTTTGGATTTCTGATCTAATTTTAACATGAGTTACCAAAAATCAACATATTTCTTTTTTATATCCTTAGTGAAAATTATAATATTACACAACATCAATTTCAATCTTGTAGCATCAAAAAATCTGTTTTCCAATTCAATTATTTATTGAATAAGTTTATATTTTTCTAATAACAAGGTAAGCATCTAAATCAACACAACACCTAGTTCTCTTTATAGAAGTTACATTAGTATACAATTTAGTATGGACAGTAAAACACATGGAATGAGGCCTACATATAATGGTTAATGCCATTACCAGAGAAATTTGAGAATTTGATTTTTTAATAAATGTTAACAATTTGCAATCTTATATCCTAATTTTCCAGCGCATATCTGTTCATTAAATAGCTCTTTGGTGGGGAATGTCTTTATTAATTCTAGTCTAGATTCTTATTCCCAATTGCTAGGATTTATTTGCCTTGTTACAATTTAATGTGCAGGTATATTTTTAACTTGAATAAGATCTGTGTAGGTAGTAAGAACTTAAGTATCAGAGTCATATGATTTTGTATTCAAATTCTAGCTATATAGCTTATAGTATCTCTGTGAACTTGAGTAATTCTTAGACAATCAGATTCCTCTTATGCCAATGGAAGCATCAATAGCATCACATGTAACAGGATTGTTATATTAAATGCACATAGCACAGTGCTTGGCTGATTTCATATATTGGAAATTCTGTAATGAGACTCCAACTACTGAATGTATCATAATACTTATCCATAGTAATTTTCAGAAACATGGATCTTTAATTGTTTTCTATTTTTTTAATGGGATTAGAAGTTGGAGAAATGTGCCAGTGAATATATAATCTTGGGAGCAGAGAGGTTGAGTGAAACTATTGAATTGCCCCAGTTTTTTCAATTACATATTGATAGTGTGATTACTGGTAAAGCCTACTCTTTGCTGAATAGTAGAAATTTTATACTTCTTGAATTGGTAGCATTACTGACAGTAGTAATAGTTACATATAAAGTATATTCTTTCTTCACAGTTTAAATGTTAATGTTGTCTGTCTCTATCATATCGTGTCTTTTTAAACTTTGATCCAAATTAATCTTTATGCTTCTAAAATAAAACATCAAAATGTGACTTTTAAAAATATATCATTAAAATATACCATTTAGTTGAGATTTCTGTAGTGATTTAGCATATTCATTTAGAATGTCATAAACCATGAAATGGTAATGTTATATTTCAAAGGATTGTGATAACATAGTTACCAGATGGAAGACCCCCAAAATAAGCTTAAACATAGTAATAAATTATTATAGTAAATTTTCAATTCTTTATTGTTTATACAATTTTAGGTAAAATTATGTATTTATAGCCTTATCGAAAGAAATTTAATTTTATGATAAAGGTTGCTTCAGTACTCCCAAATAACTACTCCAGCCACATGTATATTATTTTGGATTTTCTTCCTTCCCTTTACACCTGTAAACAAGATAGAATTTTCTTGTAGGAATAAAATTTATGAAATAATTGTAACATGCACGCTTACTAGACTAAACATTGCAAATAAATCAAACAAATTTGGTAAAAATAATTTAAAATGTAATTATTTATTTTTGAAATGTATTATGAACATTTTATACTTGTCCTACCAGTTATTTATGTAACATTTAAAAGACACATGTAATGATAACTATAATAATAATAACTATTGTATAGGATATCATGATAAAATGCAACCAAAGACAGCACTTAACTCTACTCAGAAAGAATAATTTTTCTGAGGAACTTTGCTCAGACTTACAAGGAAATCAAATGATAATGTATGTTTTTCATATTAGAGCATTTTCATTTTAAGTCAGAACATTTTTTAATACTAGCAATGTAAAATATAGTAAAATTACTAAGAAAAATGTATTATATTTCTCTATATGGTAATTGAGGAGACAAAAATCTTTTAAAATCATATTGTCATTACTCCAAGAGGTAACTTTGTGATATATATCAGCTTTAATAACAAATGTTCTGACATTCTTTTAATCAATAAATTATTTTGATGTGAATATTGTATCTAACACATATTATGTGCACATGCATAATTATATTATGTATATCAACCACTATTTATATTAATACATCTAAAAGAATTTATGCCAGATGAGGTGGCACATGTCTCTAATTCCAGCATTTGGGAGGTTGAGGTAAGAGGATCACTGTGAGTTCAAGGCCAGCCTGAGACTAATTCCAGTCAACCTGGGCTAAAGCAAGACCTTACCTTGGAAAGCCAAAAATAAATAAATAAATAAATAAATAAATAAATAAATAAATAAATAAATGTATAATATGTTAAGGTAGTAATGTCAGAATAGAAATTTATATGTACTTAGTGTTGTTCACTAATTACATATATTTTGATCAATTTCACACTAAAATAAGTTCTCAAGACAAGTTAAGATAGAGGGCAATAAATGAAACATTTTCTTCTCCAAAATACAAAGTAAACTAGATTTAATATGAAAGTGACATTGTATAAATGAGGTGCCTGGAACTACATTGAATAATATTGTATATTTTATGTAAATAACTTAAAAGCCTGTAAACTATGGAGATCATCAGGAACATAAAAGTGAGAGAGAGGGAAAGAGAGATGGTATCAAGTTTATTTAAATTGATTTTGTTTAATAACATTTTTTCAATATTTTGATCTGTTTATAATGTATATTCTTAAAGTTAACTGTTTTTTGGATATTCATAAGTAATATTTACTTTCCTATTTATAGATATTACAAAAATAATACTTTGTAGAAGAATGAAGGGAATGAAAGGAAAATAATGGCTTGTGTCTGTTAAAACAGTGGCTTTATAAGTTTTATTCCCACTAGAAAATGTTGTCTTTAAAAAAAAAAGGAGAATAGGTCTTTGATTATTCTCAAATTTCATGTTTGTAACAATTTCCTTAGATACTTTCAATTCTCTAAATAGAGATTTGTCATAATTTACACAACACACTTGTTTAAAAGTTATAATCCACAGAAATCTGAAACTACAACAGAAATTTTCTCAAGATGATAAGTCACAAGGAGTATAAATTTCAGTTACCTCATCTGTGGGAATTTCTTTTCCTAATTTTTTTCACTAAAAAGACATCCTCCTAATCCCCCTGAAAAATTATTTTCTCTTTACAAACTACATTTGTATATGCAAGATACAATTTGACTTTAAGCTTAGTTCTAATAGTGTAGGGAGATAATTAGTAATATAGAATTTGATACTTGACCAGGAAAACAAAAACAAATTGTTCAGATGCTTTCTTTATTCCTATTTGCCATATCACAGATCAAACTCAGGGTCTTTCAAGTGATGGACAAATGTCCTATCTCTGAGCTAGGTGGCCAGTTAAGAAATTTTCTTGCTTGTGATAGGGGCCAGGGTCTCCATATTCTGTACTTTCCCTCATAACATGTATTCATTGTATCATGTTGCAAAATATAAACATGAACAGAGGTGAGTCCTTTTACAATAGATTTAGAACTTTAATGGACCTATGCATTCTAAGTATTCAAGAGAAACAATGATATAAATCTTTTTAGTTGAGCAAAGTCCAAAATAATTGTCTTTTACTTTATATGCATGGTATAAAGGTGAACAGAAAAAAAAATCAATAACTGAGCCAATATGTGGGTTTTATAAATCAATTTCAGAAGCTGAGTCAACCAGTGAAGATGGGTGTCTATAACAACTGTTGAAGATCAGTATGATTTCCTTTCCTGGGATGTGATTTTGCTCTCTGCTCAGTCATCTATATCTGACTTTTTTTTAATACTATTGGCAAAACCTTAAGTTAGACATTACAGCCTCATTTAGTTGTTGGTTTTATTTAATTCCTTCTTAAACTTAAGGTCATTAGAAGCATGTTTTCTTCCACTTGGAAAACTTTATGAATGACTTATTCTGTTAAAGATTTGGCACAGATTTTTATCCCAAGTACTCTTTAGCAATTTCTGAGTATTGTGATCAGTAAAGAAGGCAATATAGCTGAACAGTGAATATGTTACCCAAACAAACCAAAAAAAAAAAAACTTGCAAATGTAGCCTAATGTTACCTTAAGTTTTCAAATTTGCTTTATATTACCATGGTCTCAATATTTTAATATACCTGAAAGCATGCATCATTTGTATCTTTTTTTTTCTATACAGTGTGTACTACAGTTTGTATCTCTGTCTCTACACATAGCAGGTAATTTGTTACAGCAACCATTGAAGGTTCCTATGTGCTTGAGTAAGTAATTTTGCTTCACTTTTCAGGTATACAAATTTAGTAGTAAGACATCCAGTTAAGAGGGTTAAAATGAAAAAAAAAAAAAAAACAACCTTAAAACTATAAATATTTGCCATTTCAGCTTTATTGTAACAGGATTTATCAAAAAGGAATGCATTCTCTAAGCAGAGGCCAACCCTATTTAGCTATATTTTGGCTGCTGTTCAGACCTAGTTCTGTTTAACTTCATCTTGAATTCCACAGCAGCTATTATTAAAAGATAATTGATTATCCACATTGTTCATTGTTGTTTTTCCCAGTGTGAACTGGAGATATATATATGGGGTCTGTGTGTATTGTGTTCACATATGTATGTATGTGGAGCTGTATGTATGTGTGTGAGGGGTATATATGCACATATATCTGAGTAAGTGTAGATATTATAGGTCAATGTTGAGTGTCTTTCTTTATTGCTTCCCACTTTACTTTTTTAAATAATGGATCTGTCACTGTACTTGGAGCTATCAGATTCATCTAGACTAGACAGCCGGCAAACACTAGGTATCATATTTCTGCCTTACCAGTTCTGAGATAATGGGTATGCGTCTCTATGCCCATAATGTACTTGCGTGCCAGGCATCCAAACTAAGATCCTTATGCTTGGAATACAAAGGCTTTTTCCACTGAGCAATGTTCCCTGCTCGCTCCCTGTTCAAAGTTATTCTTATAGCCAATTATATCCTTAGCATTTTGTTTGGAGTCAATTAGCCACATTGAACTTATTAAGATGTATGGTATGCTCTTTCTCATCATACATCATTATAGGTGGAAGAACACTATATATATATATATATATATATATATATATATATATATATATATATGGAAAATACATCCAAGTTAATCAAATATCTGTAACTCATAAATGCCTCATAAGAATTTATGAGTTCTATGAATGCAAATGTGAATTTTATCAGGAAAATAGACTGAGTCCATTACAGAACTAGTATTTATTAAAATAAAGACATAGCAATGAGTAGCTCTTACATTTTGATATAACATTCAAATGGATGATGTGTTCATACTAAATATATAATTTTGTGTTGCTCATTTGCTCAAAATGCTAAAATATTTTTCAGTTCTCCTCTATAAGCCCAAAATGATTTTTCAAGTGAATTAGTGAGAATCAGTTCATAGAAGCAAAATAAAAATAATAATGTTCTCTTTAGATGACATTAACGTTTATTCATATATCATATACTAATAACCATATTAGAAAGTATGTTTACTGGATTGAGCATGTTGACTCCATGACAATTTTTAATCTTTTTATATCACACCTTTAAGGACACTTCATGTCCTGAAGTTTTTTGATCCTTGATATTAGATTAATACAGTATATTATAGTGGCTCTCTCTCAGGGAATGAAAAAAAAAAACATTTAAGTTAACTGCTACTACTTCATAAAAGTCTTAGATAAAAATTAAGCCATGGTTCTCATTTGTTTATGCCTACCTACACTTACTACAGCCATTCTAATTTTTATTCTAGATGTAGAGGTCAAAAAATGGAAGATTATAAAGGTGATTAATATGTACTTTAATAGAGGCAACTTTAAAAATATGGTTATGTCATTTATTATATTTATCTTAGTAAAATTAAAATTACTATGTAATGTTTAACACAAGCAAGTTGTTTATCAATTTTAATTTTTAACGTTTTAAAGTTTTTGTACAAGTATATATTGTCTGTTATACATTTTCAGCATATTTCCCTTACCCATGTTGCCCTCTATTTTTTTGTACTCCTTCCACTCCCCTAGTCCCTGAGGTCCCAAACTGTTTTACTTATAAATTTATGTCTCAAATTTATTCATTATTTTATGTATGCATATATAATCTAGAGATAAAGCATATGATATATGTCTTTCTGAGACTGACTTAATTCATTTAAAATTAACATTTATTGATCTTTTACCATAGTTTTCACAACTAAATACAAATTTTTTATTTGTTTTTAAAATACTTTTACTTATTTTTTTTTCTTTTTTTTTTTTTTTTTTTTTTTTTTTTTTTTTTTTTTGAGGTAGGCCCAGGCTGACCTGGACTTTACTATGTAGTCTCAAGGTGGCCTTGAACTCACTCTGATTCTCCTACCTCTGCCTCCCAAGTCCTTGGATTAAAGGTGTACCCCACCACACTCAGCCTTATTTATTTGACAGAGAGAAAGAGGGAAAGAATATGGGCATGCCAAGACCTCTTACCTTTGTTAACAAACTCCAGATGCATCAGACACATTGTGCATTTGGCTTTATGTGGGTACTAGGAAATCAAACCCAGTCCAGCAAGTACTGCAAACACGTGCCTTTAACTACTGAGCCATCTCCCCTGTTCATGGGCCACTTTTTGCAACTGGCTTTAGTATTTTGGGAATTGAACCCTGGCCATCAGACTTTGCAAGCAAGCACTTTAAGAAATATGTTTATTTATTTATTTGAGAGAGAGAGAGAAAGAGAGAGAGAGAGAGACAGAGAGGGAGAAAGAGGCAGAGAAAAGCACAGATAGAGAATGGGTGCACCAGGGCAGCGAGCCAGTGCATACAATCTCCAGACTCATGCACCACCTTGTGTAGCTTATGTGGGTTCTGGGGAATGGAATCTGGGTTCTTTGGCTTTGCAGACAAGTGTCTTAACTGCTAAGCTATCTCTTCAGCCTACAAGCATTCACTTTTAAGCACTGAGTCATCTTCACAGCTCCCAAATTCACTATCATAAATGGATCTTGGCTTAAAATACATTTTCTTACTTAGTTTCAGTATTTTCTAACAAGACATGTTTATTCTCCTGACATGACGTTACATGTTCTTGGTATTAATTTCATCTTTATCATCATAACAGACGACATTTTAAGCTTTTCATTCTTTTCCTTCGAAGCCTTGCTTATTTACCCATATATTAAAAGTATTTAAACATGTTTTTTTCTCAATGAGCTCCTTACTAACTCCATTAACTCTTAAGTATTGTCTTTGATTGGCATTCCTATTACACCTTTATCTTTCCTATGTCACCTTTCATACTCATAACAGAAACTTTTGGACTGTTAGGGTTATACATTTGCCTGTAAAAAAGAAGAGTTCTGTAGTGAGTTAAAGTGACTTTCTTAGCTGAACCTTCATGTCTTGATTCAGAGAGCTAATAATGTGAGTGTCATTTCTTCTGAGCCACTGGTGAATTCCAGAAATTTGATTAACATAGGTGCTTTTTATGTCATTATAAGAACATTTATATAGCTTTTTAGGTATCTTGTGCAAATTGTGACAATACCATAACCATAACATAATGCTTTGAAGACAGGAAGTGCCTAAAAAGTCTCAATGTATGGGTGGCTAAATTAAAGAGGATGAATAATCTTAGAGAAACACATTTTCCTTAAGTAAATTAGTGCGTACCTCAAATTAAGTACAAAATGTAAAATATCTCTGAAATGTGCTGTCCAGTATATTAGGCATAAACTACATATAACTACTTAAATTAGCTGAAATTAAATAAAATTAAAACTTCACTTTTTGAGGTACACTATCAACATATAAGGTGGTTAATAGGCATATGCTGTAATCATGTTGAACTGGGCAAATATTGAAACTTTTATCATTTCAGAAAGTTATGTTAGATACCATTATTCTAGAACTTATGATAGAGTTTAGATAGAATCATAAAATAATGATACATAGTCTCATATTCTGTATTAGAAACTAGGAGTAGCTTTTTGCCATAGAAGCAATTATCCCACAGAAGGACATTTATAGTAATATTGTTGTTACTCTATCATTTCATATCAGTTTTTGAAAAAAAGTGCTAATAATATAAAATACAACAAGCTTAAGCAGTAGAACAATCACATAACTTCTGTATCAATATTCATTTAATACCTTAGTAGATTTGGATGAAATATATTAATAGCACAGCAGGATAGGCTTCTTCCCCATTAAACAATTTTATCAGAGACATTGGAGATTTTTTTTTGTGTGTAACTGAACTGGCATCCATAATATTGTGTTGAAAGTCTAGTGTTTATTATGATTACTGGATTTTCTTCCCCAATATCTAAAATTTGTACAAAAATATTTAAAATTTTTGAAGTCAATATAGGTCATTGGAGGATGCAACCTTAAAATGATGTGCCTCCATAATATGTTATTAGCTTGTTGCGTTTAGATTTATGGTTTCTTGAAATCCAACTCAAAGTGTTTGACCTACCACAGGAAAATCCTTTTGTAAGGAGGATTCCACAGATCACATACCTGAGAGGTCTTGCCTCAACTGCTCTCAACTTTCTAATCTTGTGAAGAAGCTGACAAGCTTGGGTGAGACGACATTTTGCTATCCTCCTTAGAGAAATAGAAAATCCCCTCCAATAGAATGTAAATCGATACAGTCATTACATTTTAAAGAAATTTCATAAATGAAGAAATTTGAAATCTATATATAGGTAACTGATAATAATAGTGAGATAATATATGGTCAATAATGAAGAAAAACTTGACTATTTTCTTCATTGTCAGAAATTATTATTAGTCAATGGCTAGGATCACATCTACTTCATATATATATATACATACATATATACATATATTAACTATATATTATAGATAGATAAAACCCTTAATGTATGTTTTATAGTATTGATAAACTTACTGTAAATTCCAAATGCTTTGTGTTAGGTTCATAGAATTAATATGATGATCCTAAGGATAAAGTCCAAGTAGTGGAAATTAAATTTTTATATATTTCTATTAAAATTTTCCTTAGCAGGAAAAAGAGGCTGCTATCCAAATTAAATTCATGAAAGATTTCATGTATACAGTTCAAAATCTTGGATCTTTTTTGCTAAGGGCACATTATCTATTTAGATGAGTACAGAATCATTGCATGTCTGAAACTGAAGGGACTAAGGCAGTCCTAAAATTGAATCTCGTATCTAGTGCAGAGTTTGGGCTATTAAAGACCTAGGTTTTCAATGCATCACTTTTATTTAATCTTCAAATGATTACATTGTACTGGAGGAAAAGACTTTTTTCTTCCCCTCCCTCTTTTTTACCTCCACCTCACAGCTGTTTGCAGAGCACTATGAGGACTGAACGAAAGTGGGTTTTAATTCAGATATTTCAAGGTGAGTTTTATATGTGGTCAGTATTTAAGTCTCCTTTCTTCTTGGTCTTCTTGTTCTTTTAGGATTATTAAGTTTTTGTGAGCTCCCATTTTTCATATTTGAACTTTTAAAAATAACTGTTTCATGTTTATAATGCTGATAGTGGGTAAGAGGATATCAATATACAGACAAATAAGAGGAGAGATGTAAAAACATAAAGGCCAACAAATTAGAGTAAGTAACTATATTAGCCTGGATGACAACATATGTCATTAATAGGTTTTCAGTTTCTAAATTACAAGAAAATATCTAACAATATGATCTTAATGGACGTAAACTGAAAATGTAAGTAGTCTTGAGAGATGTCAATATATCTATCAATAATCCGTGTACTCATAGCCTCAAGATATGCCTGCTCTCCGAACAAATACTTTTGTATACTATGAGAATACTGAGTACAAGGATTGTTCAACTCCTTCTTTCTACATTTTCAATTCTTTACACATTAAGTTTATTGAACAAATACAAGCCATCTAGCAACTTAGAGAAGTGATATAAACATATGAAGTCTCTTACGCTGATAAGGGGGTTATTTGAATAAATTAGTTGGTAGGACATATCCCCAAATCTAAATATAAATGAATAAAATGACAAGGGTTAGTTGAGTTTTCATAAAATGAAGTAAACATAAGCAGGGTAAAAAGTTAATTGGGATATGTTCACTGTTATATTTCAATTTTAATTATTATGGTTTTTTGAGACAGGATCTCACAATGTAGGACAGACTAGCTCAGAACTTATGATCCTCACTTCTTGACCTCCTCCATGTTGGGATTACAGGAATTTTCCAGCACTCATACCTACGATTCAATTTGATCAATCTACATTTGGAAATTATTATCAGAATCATGTGAGATTTTAATTCCCTCCCAAATCATCTAAGTTTGTAAACTTGGTGATTAAGTGCTCCTAAAGTGCACTTCCTGAACTGTCTAATAGGAATTCTGCCATCATCCAATGTATTTTCAAATAATATAACTTCTTTGTCAAAATTCAAAAAAGTATGGGTTGTATAAATAGTGTTTGAACATGTTTCAATCATTCTGCAGAAGAGTAAAATACATATCTCCTTGTATTTATGAGAGGATATATGTCTTAAGAGTTTTAATCAAGGCTGAATTTTCCAGGCACTTCAAATATTAAGAATGAGAAAACTTAACCAATCTTCTTTTGAATCTTCCATCATTTTCTATTGTTTCTTCCATTACTCTTCTATCACCTGTCTTATTCCCTTCCAGGTCTATACACATATTTAGGTCTGTACTCCCAGTGGTGCTGGGTACCTCCTAGGTCCATCAAATTTCACCACCCTCCCCATATTCCTTTCAGTCCTTTATATCATATATTAATTGAAGTAATCTAGTTTAATTACTTTCATTTTGTTTCTTTTTGGTGCCTACAATCAGTTCAATTATGTGTTCAGGACTTTAGCTGTCTTTTCTTCAACTTATCTTCTCTCACTTAAATTTCTATCCATCCTTATGTTAAATGGATTCAATGAAAACTCAAATTCACTAGTCCTTCCCAATGCTCAAAAGCATTGTTTTGCATCTTAGTCATCCCTTGCATTTTCTGAGTAGCTCTTGCTTTCCAAGTTTCCTCTATAGTCTCTTTCATATATCTTCTGTTCCTCCCAGCTTCTAGCACTGTACCCCAGTCATTTCCAAATTGTTCAAGCCCCTTAAAACCAGTTGGAACATACCTTATCATGTTTCTAGTTTATTAGAGATATCTTGAATTAATAAGCTATTAACACAGTGTATGTCTTAATCATGGCAAGTTGATTCAACTTTATTTGTCACTTAATACTCCCACAGCATATTACAGACCTGATATGTGTAGCATGATTACTTATAAAAGAACTAGAGAGGTATCAGACAGAAATGAATCAAAACTTAGGGCTGGAGAGATGGCTCAGTGGTTAAGGTGCTTTCCTGCAAAGCCTAACCACCTGGGTTCAATTCCCCAGTAAATCCAGATGCACAAAGTGGCACATGCATATGGAATTCATTTGTAGCCACCAGAGGCCCTCGTGTGCCCAGTCTCTCTAGCTGTCTCTCTTATCTCTAGCTCTCTCTGCTTGCAAGAAATTAAAAAAAAAAAATCTTTAGGAGACACAGTCCCTATATTCTTGGCAGTGGCTTCTAATTTATTTATATAATAGAGCCAAATCAAGCCAAGGCAATTTTTTGACTTGATGATTTTATTTATTTATTTATTTTTATTATTGAAAATTGCCATAATTGTAGACAATAAACCATGATAATTCCCTTCCCCCCCCCTTCACAAATTCACCCTCCATCATACCCCCCCCCATTCAGTCTTTTATTTTGATGTCATCATCTTTTCCTCCTTATGTGGGTTCTGTATAAGTACTACCAGGCACTGCTAGATCATTAATATCCAGGCCATTTTGTGTCTGGAAGAGTGCATTATAAGCAGTCCTACCCTTTCTTTGGCTCCTACTTCTTTTTTTAAAGATTTTTATTTATTTATTTATTAGAGATAAAGAGAGGGGGAGAGAGAGAGAATAGGCATGCCAGGACCTCTAGCAACTGGAAACGAACTCCAGATTCATGTGGCATGGATCTGGAGAATGGAACATGGGTTGTTAGGCTTTGCAGGCATGTGCCTTAATTTCTAAGCCATCTCTCCAGCCCTCCTACATTCTTTCTGCCACCTCTTCTGCAATGGACTCTGAGCCTTAAAGGTTGTAATAGAGGGGCTGGAGAGATGGCTTAGCAGTTAAGGCGCATGCCTGCTAAGCCTAAGAACGTCAGTTCCAATCTCCAGGTCCCACGTTTAGCCAGACGCAAAGTGATGCAAGGGCGCAATGCCGCACTTGCCCACAAGGGGGCACATGCATCTGGATTTCGTTCGCAGAGGCTGAGAGGCTGCTGGTGTGCACATCTCTATCTGTCTTCCTCTCCCTATCTCTCTGTGTCTCTCTCCAAAATAAAAATAAATATAAAAAATTTTTAAAAGTTGTAGTAGAGAAGTCTCAGTGCTGAGCACTCCTCTGTCATTTCTCAGTACTATGGTTCCTTTTGAGTCATCCAAGTGGTCACTGCCATCTGAAAATAGAAGTTTTACTAGCCAAAATGAGAGTAGCTTTAATATATGGGTATGAACATTAAGAAAAGTGCTTACGGGGCAATTTGGTGAGCATAATATATACTATTAGACAGGCACCAGCTGGTGTTACACGACTAGGGCTCATAACTTCCCCCATCATAAAATTTCAGTATCAGACATATACTCCTACCCATGGAGGGGGCCTCCAGTCCAATTAGAGAGCAGTTGGTTTCCCCCATAACAGGCATGCCATTAATGCACCCGTTGGCTCTTTTGGTCTGACTAGGCAGACTTAAGGCTTGCAGTGTCCACTGTTGTTTATCTCCACTGATAACTTCTCTCTCTGCCAGTTTCTCTCCCATGGCAGTACATGCAGCATAGCTTTTTCCAACCTTTTGTCAGCTGGTTTACATAGAGGAGGTTTTCAGCTCAGCTTCAGCAAGATTTCTCAGTGACCTTGCAGCCCAAGCATGTGTAGTCTTCAGAAATTGGGTCTTAACATATATTCCTAGTGGGAAACCAAGATCCTTGGCAATGGCCTGTATTGTTTTTGTGAGCATCAGGGACCTCTCTGGCCAAAAACTCATTGGAATATCTTCCATTCCTGGCACTAAAACTTTCTAGTAACAATCTATGGTTTCTGGCTGTGAGATTGTCCAAGAAAGTAGGTTTCCATATGAATTTTTCATATCATCTTAGGTTTTGTTTAACCCTTCCCCCACCCATCCTTTACTTTATCTCTTCCCTGACTTCACTTTGGCCTTTCCACCCCCAGTAATCTGTTCATGTACATATATATATATGTATATATATGTACAACCCCTTAAGGCCTCCCCTCTCCACTTTCCCTTTATTCTCAAGATATTCAGTTAATTCACTTCATAACAATACTGTGTGTACTTCTTAATTGGTTAAAGAGAAAATATTGATGAGTAAGAAAATATACTACATGAATGCACATGACACATAGTACTATTAATGAGATTTCTTTTCCAAATTAATGTTAAAAGTTTTCATTGCTCAAAACTGCTGTGTTCACCAATATAGTCATATTTTAAGTACACAAGTTTTATGCAGTTTATGGTGGCTTGAAAGAGGTGTCCCCTATAAACTCATGTGTTCTGAATGCTAGGTCCCCAGATAGTGGCAATTTAGGAATTGCAGTCTCTTGGAGGTTGAGTGTTGTTGGGGGTGGGCTTATTCGTGTTATATCTAGCTGGTGTTTGGCACACTCTCCTGCTGCTGTTGTCTACCTAATGTTGGCCAGAGGTGGATGTCTAGCCTCTGCTCATGTCACATTTCTCTCTCTCATCATGAACCTTTCCCTTGAGTCTGTACAGCCAAAATAAACCCTTTCTTGCCATCAGCTTCTTTTGGTTGGGTGCACTAAAACAAATGATGACCTTGGATAACCCTGTAAGGTTTAGAAAACTTTAAGGCTTGAAGGTAGATCTTGGATTTGCTGGAGAGGACGGATCATGGATTACAAATTTAAAAAAAAATGTTATAAGACAGAGTTAATTAAAAACCCTGCCTGCCAGGCTGCACTGGGTAGTTTTACGGTGTTCAATAGGGAAGGAATGTGTTTTGTCTCTTCAATTTTTATGGTTGTTTTGTTTTAGTTATTGAGTGTGATGTCACCAAAATAATGGATGTTTATCAAAAAATAAAAGTAAGCATAAGACATATGGGTTGGATTAATATTGTGTTTGAAAATGTTTCACTACAAAAACCATTTCCTCTCAATAAAAAAACAGTTTGAGATACTGCCCTTATGTCAAATATGACTCACTTTAACAGTTCCTCTTAAAAATTAGCAGCTGTAATTAGTGGAAATTTTAAAGGTGCAATGTTGTAGTTTTCAGTTCTAACAGGTTTTAATTATTTTTTTTAATTAAAGCGATCAACTTTAGAAAAGTTGATTTTTTTTTTTTATTTTCAGCACAAAATCATGATGACATAGAACATACTTTTTAGCTGCAAATAACATTTGAAAACTCACTTGGGTTTTGATATTTTAAGCACAGTGCTCAATTACTGAGATTTATGATATATTCCAGTTACCCAATTAAAATAACTCCTCACTTGACCTAACATTTTTATTGTTAATTACCATTTTATTATTTATTATTTTTTTAATTTTTATTTATTTTAATTTTACATTCATATTTGTGCCTTCGATAGCCTCCTCCCTGTACACCCCTCTCCGAAGGAACCCTCCTCATTGGGCAATGTGGGTCGTGCATTGTGGGGATAGCCAACAGTTATGGGAAAGAGGCAATGTCTCTGTGCATAATGACCCAACTTGTGGCTCTAACACTCTTTCTGCCCCCTCTTCTGTGAATTTCCCTGAGCCATGTTGGGTTCATTTTAGTTCGACTTCAGTGATGAGGTCTTGGGAGTCTCTGTGTCTCTGGATATCTGGTTTAGTAGGAGCTGAGTGTTTTCTGTGTCTATCTTCTTCAGCCTTGAGCTGGTGTCAGGTTGACCAAGAAATCTGCACTCTTGCATATTTTCCCCATTACTCTATGGGACAGCCATGGTAGGTAAGCAACTGCTCTTGATTTGGCTAAGAGATCCACTCAACGGAATGGTCTCATACTGGAACTGGGAAACAAGTCAAAACCATGTCAAAAAAATGAGCCCATTCTCCAATATGAAGCTCCCACTAATCATGGGCTATAAGAGGGCCTACATATATAAAATTCTCTCTAAAATATTAATGGCCATCTTATCTATCTGGTGCTGACTTGTCTCTCCGTTGGAGAATTTGCTTCTCTTTTTCAGATGGATAGTGCGCCTGAGCAGAGGATCAGCCTATCACACCTCACCAAGGCCCCAGTTGACTTAACTTTTTGTAAAATAATATTAATTAAAATTTACTAGTGAGCCAATGCTTGTTTTCCACTTCATGATAAGAATACATCATTCAGAGCCGGGCATGGTGGCGCATGCCTTTAATCCCAGCACTCGGGAGGCAGAGGTAGGAGAATCGCCGTGAGTTTGAGGCCACCCTGAGACTACATAGTGAATTCCAGGTCAGCCTGAGCTAGAGTGAAACCCTACCTCAAAAAAAAAAAAAAAAAAAAAAAAAAAAGAATACATCATTCAATATAAGCATATGGAAAGCAATGAAAAAGATATTTAAATATGAATGTCAATGATACATGACCTTCTTATAGATATTATGAGGAGATACAAAATTCCCAGAAACTTCCGTTACCAGAAATATTACCAAATTACATTGAAAACAGAAAACATCATTGAAAACTACTTGAAAGCAAACTTTGATTCTAAATTATAATAAAACTGATTTTTGAATAAATTAATTTTTTTCTTGAAATAAATAAGATCATTACCTACCAAAACAGAGCATGTAGTCTTTGAACCTTTTAACAAAATTTTATATTAATTAAAGTGATTAGACACTTTCAGTTAAATACACGATGGTTTAGCTTTGCAAGTGGAATTGTGATGTCAAACCTTTTCAAGCTGCAGCAGTGCTTATAATTGAGGTCCATTATGGAAGTGATTACAGGTTTATGATTAAAGCTTACTTCAATCACAGAAGGCTGGAACAAGGAAGGATCTTAGAAATTAACCTCAACCCTCCTCACCTTTCGTGCACTTAGTGAAACACGATTAAATGATATGTCCAAAGTTAGAGATATTTAGCGATATAATTAATACTAGAATTTATATTCAATAGTGAAATTTGAATGGAATTATTTTTCTCTATAAGAGTAGAATTGTCTCTTTAGATACAGGATATACAAATATTTTTAGTATATTTTCTTGGTTGAGAATTTTTAATTGAAAAAGAAAAACTAAAAACAATCACTAAGCCAATGAAAACCTTTCTGTTTTTTTACCAGAAGGCATTGGAGAATTTTAATAAAGGTCTATAGTTTTAAAGGTATGAGTGAGTTTTTCTCCATTGTGTTCTAACACTCTCTGCATATTTTTGCTAGATCATAAATTTTTGTTGAACTGAGCATATGTACATTTGGTATATTTTGTTGTTGGTATATCTTGTTTTATTACTTTAATAATAACAATAATTTTAACAGTTATTTATATTCCAAAAAAACATTTTAAATACATTGCATATATTAATCTGTTTAGTTTTCACAGTGACACTCTGAGATAGATAGTTGTATTATTCCATTTTAAAGAGAAACAGAAAATTTAAATAAACTTCATAAAAATCATACAAGTAGTAAATGATGGATTTTGAATTCAAAACCAAGCAATACAACTCCAAAGTCCATGGTTAAAAAAAAAATCTCAATATAATATTAATTTAATCTTCCTAGGGAAGTTTGCATTTAGCCCTAATAACATTTTCTGTCTTTCAAATTTAAGCTTGGTATATTAATTATTATTTTATTTCCATGTCAGATATATTTAGCAATCATTTAAAGAAATGATTATGATACAATGCCCATGCATTTCTTAATGAATGACTTGTCTAAAGTCATCAGTATTGCTCACTAAGACAGTTGCAAAAATTTATGTGTATGCAGTCCTTCAGTTCACTCTATACCTGGAGGATTTTCACTTATTGTTGTAACTAAATTATCAAAAGAATATTCATATAATCCCTTTCTGAAATTACTTTCTTTGTATGAGTGAAGTAGAACTAGCTATCAACTGATTTTTAAATAAAATTTAAAAAGGCTATATAAACAAAATTTATTTTATATAGTCTCATTAATATGACACACAACACAAATAAATAAATGCAATGGACCATCTATATCCTCCTGCCTTCTGCATGGCAGGAGCTCTCTGAACTTTGTTCTTTCCTCCCTAAATCTATTTTCATGGTTCAGCCCCATGCTAACTTCTCATACGGGATCTCAGGGTGATGTGGGTGTATCTATTGTCCTTTCTTCAGTTCGTGGGCCCTCCTTTTCCTTGAATATTCCTGAATGTAATGTAATAATTTAATAATTAAAAAAAAAAAAAAGAGACCTATATTTTATATATTATGGACTTGCTAGTTTGAAATTTCTATTGGGTAAAATCATAAACTTTAAGAGACTGTGTTTTGGTCAATTGGCATGTTAACATACTGACATATGGGAAATAAATTATCAGGTACTGATTAAAAACAATTAGAACAACATTATATAGTAGATATGGGTATGGTAAAAAATCTAATGTGCAAATGCGAAAATAAATTTGATACTTAATATCTGATGATAGAATAATTTCTAAGAATTACCATATAGAATTTCAACTATGGGAAAATATTCAAAAGAGTATATTCAAAGAGTATATATTCCACAAATTGCCACTTTTAAATATTTTATTTATTTAGTTGAGAGAGAAAGAAAGCAGAGAGAGAAAGAATGGGCCCACCAGGGCCTCCAGCCATTAAATTGCCACATTTTGTTCTGATATTGTTTACATAATTAAAAGAAACTGGAACTGGAGAGATTGCTTAGTGGTTAACACATTTGCCTGCAAAGCCAAAGAATCCCAGTTCAATTCTCCAGGGCCCATGTAAGCCAGATGCATAAGGGGACACATACATCTGGAGTTCATTTGCAGTGGCTGGAGGCACTGGTGTGCCCATTCTCTCTCTCTGCCTCTCTCTCTCTCTCTCTCTCTCTCTCTCAAATAAACAAATAAATAAATAAAAAAGAAACTTAATATGGAGAATCAGTGATACATTGGATATAAGAATGGATTTTTTTCTCTGTTTTAGATTTCTTTTTTAAAGGAAATCTCTTCAGGATAAGGACTGGGTATTGTGTAGGGAAAACTGAAGGATTCTATTTACATTTCAGTACTTAGTCGGTTTTAGTAGCACTTTAACTAATTTTGTCTAAGTCCTTAAAATTCTCATAGCCTTAGTCTTTATTAACTATTACTACTTTGTGAAATAGTTACATATATGTATGTACACAAGATAAAAAGGATGAATTGTTAGCTTTCATTAATATTGCACCCAGCACTGTGGGAAACTTGGAGGTAAAGGATTAAGTCTACACACAGTACTATGAGTAACTTGGTAAACTGCTATAGACACCATACATGAGTTCTCGGTAAACTCAGAGAAGAGATTAGTAGTATAGGCTCAGGGCTATAGAAAAGGGTTAACCAATGAAATGTTAATTAGATGTTAGAAAACAGTAACTTGGATTGCATGGGTTTATGTCATAGATATTTATAACATTGTGGTACTTTGAATATATGTCCCCCAATATATTCAGTGTTTTATTAGTTATAATTTGCATCTGCAATCACCTTGCTAGAGGCAAGGTCACTGGGGGCTGGTCTTAAGGTGTGATGGTTTGAGATTACATTGTAAAGATATGCAAATGTTCCTAGCAGGAGTTCCTGAAGTGTGCTGTGTGACCTTTTGGCTGTAGTTTTGCTCTGTGTGCTGTGGTGGCTGGTTGGTTTCTCTCTCTCTCTGATTGGCCCTGTGGAGAGCAGGCCACTTCTCTTGCCATTATGGAACTTCCCCTGGATCTGTAAGCTTCAATAAATAACATCCCTTCCTCTATAACTGTGCCCGGTCTGGAAGTTCATCTCAGCGAACCTGAAGCTGTCTGCTACAAACATTAATGTTTTTTTTTTTTTCTTAATTTTCATAAGGAAAGACAGTGACAAACAACCAGATATCTACTAGAATATTTGAGGTATATCCTTCAGTTTCCTGTCTGAAACATTTGAGGAATGATTTCTATCTCTCATTCATCATATTCTCAATACTACCCATGTAATGATTATAATGATGATTAATGAGAAGAAAGTGGTTAGTTATGTTGTTACATTACTTATTTGTGATTTTAATGTCTCAGATGCAATACATTCACTTACATAGCATGTCTCAAAGATTTTATTGTGATTTTATATTGTATGAAAATAATATTTAAGGGACTATTTCCTTATACCTATGAAACTTCACTTTTTCCACTTCAAGTATACTGCATAATGCTATTTCTAATCTTAAAACAAAAAGTTTTAAAAAAGTTTTATAAAAGTAGAAAAGAGGGCTAGAGAGATGGCTTAGCAGTTAAGGCACTTGCCTCCTAAACCTAAGAACACTGGTTCCAATCTCCAGCATTCCAATCTCCAGGTCCCACGTTTAGCCAGATGCAAAATGACGCAGGGGCGCAATTCCACACTTGACCACAAGGGGGCGCACACATCTGGATTTCGTTCTCAGCAGCTGAGAGGCTGCTGGCGCGCCCATCTCTATCTGTCTCCCTCTGTGTCTCTCTCCAAAAAAAAATGTAGAAAAGAATAAGAGACTTTTCATTCCAGGTGTGGTGGCACATGTCTGTTCCCAGCACACATGAGGTGGAAGCACAAGGGTCACTGCAAGTTTGATGTCAGTCTGGGATACAGAATGAATTTCATATCAGCCAAGGTTATATAATTGACCTCCCTCATCACAATAAATAAATAAATAAATATATAAATAAATAAATAAGATATTATTCCAGAGTCTCAAATGACAAAACTAACTATGTTTCCATAGAAGAAATATCAAGGGTAGATGCTTACAGGCTGTCATAATCAGGAGAAAGTTAAATATAGGAAGAAGGGAACAAGAGATAGACAAACAGATATAGAGAAGAGAACTGCGAAAGTTGTGCATTGTGATTAATAAACAGTAATTCAGATAAACTTACTTTTAAAACATAATTTACTTATTTATTTGAGAGAGAGAGAGAGAGAGAGGAGGGGGGAAGAGAGAATGTGTGAGCTAGGGCCTCTAGCTACTGCAAACCAACTCCAATTGGATATGCCACTTTGTGCTTCTGGCTTACATGGGTACTGGGGAATCAACCTGGGTCCTTAGACTTCTTAGGGTCCTTAACTGTAAGACATCTCTCCAACCCTCAATTTAAATTTTTATTCATGTGTATTAATTGTGCAAAACAGTAAGGTTTATTATAACATTCCCAAACACATATAATTTTATGACAATATATATAATCTACAAGAGTTATATTTTCAAAACAAATGATTTTTCTTACATAGGAATTCAGTAGAGCAAGAGAAAATGAGAGAGAGAGAGAGAGAGAGAGAGAGAGAGAGAGAGAGAGAGAGAGACCAGCCACTGCAATTGAAATCAAGACACGCGTGCTACCTTGTGTGAATGTGCAATGTTGCATGCTTGTGTCACCTTATGTATCTGGCTTATTTGGGATCGGGGGAGTTGATCAGGGGACCTTAGGCTTCACAGGTAAGTGCCTTAACCACTAAGTCATCTCTCCATCCCTATAATTCTTTTTTTAAATATTTTATTTTTATTTATTTATTTGAGAGAGAGACACAGAAACAGGCAGAGAGAGAAAGAGAGAGAGAGAGAGAATGGGCACACCAGTGTCTCCAGCCACTGCAAATGAACTCCAGATGCATGTGCCTCCTTGTGCATCTGGCTTACATGGATACTGGGGAATCGAGCCTCGAACCGGGGTCCTTAGGCTTCACAGGCAAGCATTTAACCACTAAGCCATCTCTCCAGCCCCCACCATCCCTATAATTCTTAATCGAATTAACAAGTTTCCAAGATTTAAAAAAGTATATTTATTACATAAGGGCAGGGGACTGGCTTGTAAAGCCTATCAGCATGGGTTAATTTCCTTGCATCCACCTAAAGGCAGACACAAAAAGGGCAGTATGTGTGACATCCATTTGCAGGCAAGAGAGATTGACCCACCCATTCACTCATACACAATCAACTAAATCAATAAATATTCAGTATCTAAGAGTTTCAAGATTTAGTATCATGCCATATTCCTCAATCATAAACAGATCATTAAGTTTTACTGTATCCTTTCATGTTATACTTTTTTTGTTGCCTACCTAAGAATGAAGTACTTAAACCTTCATTTCGCAGTCATGGGTGAATGCATAGCTCAAGTTAGTGACCTCCTGATTTCAGCAACAATTGTCCACTAGAACTTTCTGTGATGTTGGAAATATAACCAGTACTGTACAATACTGTAGGATTTTTCCATATGAGGCAATGGAACATTAGAAAATGTATCTTAGGGGCTGGAGAAATGGCTTAGTGGTTAAGCACTTGCTTGTGAAGTCCATGGACCTTGGTTCAAGGCCCAAATCCCAGTACCCACATAAGCCAGATGCTCAAGGTGGTGCATGCATCTAGAGTTCGTTTGCAGAGGCTGGAGGCCCTGGCACACCCGTTCTCTCTCTCTCTTTTTCTGCCTTTTTCTCTATCACCCTCAAATAAATTAAAAAAAAATTATAAAAAAGAAAATGTATCTTAGTCCAATCAAGGAAATGTATTTTTAAGTTAATTTTACCTTTTATAGCTTATATGATGAGGGCTATTATATGGGACTGCATAATTTATATATTTGTATTCTACCTATAATAAGTATGGAAAGCTAGTAGGACACAATGAACCTTTCCTTCAAAGTTTTTGTCCTTGTTTCATCTATGAGATCAGTTCTTGATCACAGAAGTTTTTCATGGACAACACTAGGCTTTATTTTCCAAGTTTGTGAGTTCATAAGATCAGCTGATATAGCACACAATCCCAGCTTCTTAGAGTGAGTGCCCATTATAGCACACGTGTGAAGTAGTTCTGTTTGCAATAGCTTATTTTTTTGTGTGCATTAAGAAACTATCTCTGAAAAGGAAAAACAATCAAGTATTTCACTATTTGTGTTACTTTTCATAATAACAGTAATATATAGGGATAATATGTCCTCCAGCTATATAAGAATCAGAATTTAATTTAAAAGTCAATTGCTATTTTTACCTATTTCAGGACTTATTTATTTTTTTAATCTTATTTATTTATTTGAAGAGAGAGAGAGAAAGAGGCAAATAGAGAGAGAAAGAAAGAGAGAATGAGTACGCCAGGGCCTCTAGCCACTGCAAATATACTCCAGACTCATTTACCACCTTGTGCATCTGCTTACATGGGTACTGGGAATCGAACCTGGGTTCTTAGGGTTTGCAGGCAAGCAACTTAACCGCTGAGGCATCTCTCCAACCCTCCTGACTTATTTCTAATTGATATGAGATAGAGTGTAATTCTAAAAGTTACAAATATTTTGGGCAATAATGTTTCACAAACACTTTTGAGCATATATTACCTAATAATAATATTAGGGATTTCATTTTCTCTCTTTTGTAATGGTTTGCAAAACAATTGTAAAATCATTTTTTTTTTTTTTTTCAAAGTAGGGTCTCACTCTAGCCCAGGCTGACCTGGAACTCACTATGTACTCTCACGGTGGACTCGAACTCATGGCGATCCTCTTACCTCTGCCTCCCGAGTGCTGGGATTAAAGGTGTGTGCTACCACGCCCAGCTTGTAAAATCAAATTTTAAGAAGGTAAATTTAAGGACTTTTGCAAATACTCATAAATGAATAAAATTCAAATTACATTTTTGCATAGACAAAAATACCTAAATCACTACATCTTTCTGATCTGTATATATTACTCATTTGAAAAATATATTGGTGCTGAACAAATTCACAACTGTCCATTTTAGGTCTGACTTAATATGAGCATCTCCCCATCACACTACTTCCATTTCAGTTTTTTTAAATATGATGATATTCGTTTGCCAAATTACCTTGAAGATATTTGACACTGTGTACAAAAACATACATATGCAACATGGCATACATTCAGAGTGAAACTCAAAGATTATTATTTTAAATATGAGAATGAAACATTTCATTCACATTCCATAGTTAGGGTATAGCTAGTATATGCTGGCTAAAAATGCTATCTATTCAAATGTGTAGAGGCAGGATTTGTATAATACTGTTTTCTCATTTAATTTACTTAAATGTAATTAGAGGTTATTGTATTTATATATTTATTTTAAAATATTGTACCCCTCCATGTCCCACAGAGAAAGAAGACTAATTTGTTCTTGTGGTGAGAAAGCACAATGTATGAAAAGGAAGGCTTGGAATGAAAGAAATCCCTTTTAAGTCTTTGACAACCCTGAATGAGTTTTGTGGTCATCTACAGTGGGAAACATGATAAATAGAAAAAAAAATCTTTAAGATAAAATTATATATTACAAGGGATATAGGATTAGCGATTTAATTTAAATTATTTTTATACTGATTTTAGGGAAACTGTTCTCTTATTAGCAGCATAATTTCTATTTGGGGAAATGGCTCAGTAGTTAAAAGCACTTGCTTACAAAGTCTGATGGCCTGGGTTTGATTCCACAGTACCCATGTAAAGCCATATGCACAAAGGGGCACATATGTCTGCAATTGATTTTCAGTGGCACTAGACTCTGGTGTGCCCATTCTCGTTCTCTCTGTCTCTTTCTGTGTCCCTCTGTGTCTCCCTCTTCTTGCAAATAAATAAATAAAAATGTTTAAAGATAGTAAAATGTGTAATAAAAATTAATGCAGTTGAAAATATTGTATTGTATATACTTTTATCAGGAAAAATAGGTCTTTGAATAAAACACTTCATAAAATAGCTAACACTTCCACATTATAAATGATTTTTGTTGTTTATTGAAGTCTTTGCCTTTTATTGTAATGATGTATTTTAACTATGGAAAAGATTTCCAAATGTAAAAATTGGAAGCCCCAAGCCTCAGAAAGCATCTCTTGAGTATTCATGAGATCACTCTAAAAAATATACCTCTAAATTAAATATAAAGCCACATATTTGAAAATATTAATTTACTTTCACAGTTGAGAAATGTAGTATGATACATGGATCCATAGAGTTATTTCAATTTAAAAATACTTTCTTGGGTTGGAGGGATGGCTTAGCAGATAAGGTGTTTGCCTGAAAAGCCAAAGGACGCAGGTTCAATTCCCCAGGACCCATGTTAGCCAGATGCACAAGGGGGCACATGTATCTGGAGTTCGTTTGCAGTGGCTGGATGCCCTGGCGGGCCCATTCTCTCTCTCTCTCTTTCTCCCTCTTTCGCTGTCAAATAAATAAATAAATAAAATATTTTTAAAAAATAAAAATAAAAATGCTTTCTTTGGAGAAGGAATCTTATACCCATATTAATGAAGCTTCAAGTGTTTTATACATTTTAAATGTAGTAAACATAATTCTCTTGAAATAACCTTTTATGACCAATTTTTGTACATTTTCATATATGCTAATAATATTGAAGCAAGACCAAATATGCCTTCTGGAAAATTGAATTCTCAATTTTATCATGGCATTTTTGAATACCTAAATTGAAGGTTAAATGCTAAATATTATTTTTATACATGGAATTATAAGTTATTAAGACAAAACTTGTACAATAACTCAGTGCAGATTTGAGAAACATTGATAATGTGTACAATGTTTTCTTGAATGTTAATCTAAAAGAAAGGGAAAGAAAAAATTGTAAAAAAAAAAACTAAAAGTTATAACTTGTCTTTCTATGAGCACCATATAAATACAATCAAATTATATTTTAATAGACCTAATTTATTTACAAAAAACAGGCTTAACCTAGTATGTGAACTTACTGTGTAAATAAAGAACAGATAAGAAATAGTGTTTACCTCATATGCTAATTGCATTGTAAACTCAGAGTTCTGCGTCATCATTTTTTATTTTGTAAACAAATGTATCATAAATGAAGATGTTCCATATAGCCTACATATCTGTATCATTCATGGTTCAATTATTTTCCATTTATTTAGTAATTGATCTTTTTATACTTGCCAAGTTTGCTTTGATTTTGAGGTGACATAAAAGAAATAATATTAAAACATGTATAAGTGAATAAAAACTACTCTAAAGAGGATATTGCCGAACCTGTAAATCAAGCCATCTATAGGTCATAGATAAACAAAGTGGGGAGATTAGTCTTAAAAATTTGCTAGGTTATTTTTGATAAAGTTGTCTATGATATGCAGCTTCTGATTTTTGGTAATGTCACTCTAAAGCCATTTTGAAAGTGAGAGTTTCATTGTCTCCCTGAGTGAATGAATGAAACTATTATGGGCGAATTTCTTCCCCTTATTTCTGTGAGCAATAGTGTCATAGATACAATTCACTTTCTGACTGCCAGTATTACACTTGAATTCATTTTACTGGCTCTCAACTGGGGTCTTGTTTTAAATGCCATTTTTCAGGTTTTGGTTATATATCCCATTTGCTTTTAACTACTGATTTTAGATCAGCATGATTTTTGATAAATTAGCATCTGGCAGAAATAAAAATAAATAGGGCTGGAGATATGGCTTAGCAGTTAAAGCTGCCTGAAAAACCAAAGAACCCCGGTTCGACACTCCAGGCCCCACATAAGCCAGATGAATAAGGGGGAACATGCATCTGGAGTTCATTTGCAGTGGCTGGAGGCCCTGTAGTGCCTATTCATTTTCTCTTTCTCTCTTTGCCTTTTTCTCTCATATTAATAAATAAATAAAATATATTTTAAGAAAAGAAATAAAAAGTAAGCCATCCTGTAGCATGTATGTTCAGACAAGAATAATATGATATAATGCTTTCATCAAATATTACAATTAGTACATAAGTTTAGAAAACTGTGCAATACAGGGCAAAATATCAATTTTTCTACAATAGTTTAAACATTTATATGATAAATATAACATGAATTATGCTTCTTTTTAAAACTGTACCTGTTTTAATAATTAATGTGAACTGACATGCACAAAAGTTGTCACTTATCATTAAATATATAAACTCAATATATGCTACTCAGCCAATACCCATTGAGGTCGCAAATCTATTCCCAGTAATGTATAGGTAAAAATCTAATTTTGGTTTGAAACTAGCTAAAATAGTAATGTCTGAACCTTCTGTGGCTACATAGTGGAACTACTTATCCTTTAATCCCTTCGATATTAAGAAACCATCAGGGTTGGGGAAATGGCTCAGAGGTTAAAGGTGCTTGCAAAGCCTGATGGCCCAGGTTCAGTTCCTAAGTACCCACATAAAGCCAGATGCCCAGAGTGACACATTGTGTCTAGAGTTTGTTTACAGTTGCAAGAGGCCCTAGTGTGCCTGTTGTCCCTTTCTATCTTTTCTTTCTTTATTCTTCTCTCACAAAAATAAATAAATTAAAAGAAACCAACATCGTCAAATCTTGTTGTACCCCAATATACAGGCCAAGTATGACACTTTCTATTTCTCCTTAGCATGCAAGATAACTTGTACATTATTTAGAGGTGATTATCTAAGGAATGTATACAGTGTGAAATTTATGAATATGGATTTATATTTTCATTATTTTGTGTTCAGGTAGGTTCTGATTCTAGCCCAGGAAGATATTCAAACTCATGGCTATCCTCCTCCCTCAGCCTCCTAAACGCTGAGATTAAAGGTGTTAGCCACCATATCAAGCTGCTTTATTTTATATATTTATAACTATATGTTTAACCTAGAAATCAATGCTGCCATATACTTGTTATAAACTATAAATGTAATAATGTAATAAGTGTTCAATATCACAAAGAGCAGTTGAAGTGCTATAACAAGCAAAAAGTATCATTCTAATTTGATGTACTTAGGACTTATTTATTACCAAAATGTTGCACTTATTTACTAACTACATTAAAATGATGATTAGGACACTAAACTAACTGCTGAAAACTGTTAAAATGACTTAATACATGATAAATACTTTAGAGAAGGAGCAACCTTTATATGATCCACTTCATAGGGATGTTTAGGCCAAAATGTGAAAACTATAGATGGATAACATGAAATAGAATACATGAGCTCTTGTGAAATGAAATCCAATGAAAATACTACTTTATATAAATTTAGTATTTTATTGAATTTTTTGTTTTGGTGTCAGGGGTTTCAGAAGTATATCAAATAGAGCTTCCCAATCTCCTACCCCTAATCAGCTGTGTCCAATCTCTTTGAAAGAATGTTGCATATTATCTCTCCTCCTGTTGTTGTTCTACTGGTGTGGTTATTTTTAGAGAAATGTCCTAGATTACTTCTTCTCAATGCTGAGGACTACCTTATTAGTTGTCCAGGCTCTGAAAGAAATTTCTGATGTTCATGAGAACACAACTATGGAAGAGACTATTTTGTGCCTTATGGATGCTGAATGATGTATTTCTACTTCAAAGCAACATAGCATAAAATACATTTAAGTATAAGGGGGATTAGTTGACAAAAGAAGGGGCTCAATATGAATGAGAGAGGTAAGAAAAGTCAATGGGGGTAAATATGATCAAAATAACATATATAAATATATATACAAAATACAAATGGAATTGACACAAATTAGTTAAAAATTTCAAAAAAGTACTCAGAATGAAAAGAGCCAAGTGGACTTAGAAAAATGAGCAGTGTATTAGTTGTATCTGCTTTAAATGTGATTCTTATATGAGTTCAATTTTAATAATTTGATATTATAGCATGTAAAGCAACCATTCACATTTAATTAATAGATGATACTACAAATGAAATAATTTCAATGAAGGGACACTATTACAAGAGCATCAAGGTGAATATGCTGGGTCTCTAGAAACTGAAAATGAATTCCTGTCTGACTTTATGTGGGTGTTGGTGTCTGGGGAATTGAACAAGGGTCATTAGGATATGCAAGCAAATCTCCACAGGTTCCCTGTGAGTGTGTCAATGGTACCTATAGTCCTGGCTATCTTATCATTTTTCATGACAGAGAAAAATATGGCCCAGAAAATATTCCCTGAATATTGAGTTAAGTTTATCATACTTACATAAGTGATCAATGACCATTTATTTATATTCCTATTTAGTAGTAAAATTTATGTACATATCATTTATGTAATTAATAGCTTGGCATTTTCAAAGAACCCTCTTTAAATGTTAAAATTAAAAGTAGATTTCCAAGTAGTAAATGTAAGAGTTAGAATCAAAATTTAGAGATTGAAATTATGTAAACATTTATATTCACATCTGGAAAGAGGTAGATTTCAGCTCATTATACAATAGTTGCACATTTAATTAAATAGACTGTAATGTTATATTATCAAATATAAACTTTAGGAAGGCAAGGATTTTTGTCTGTTGTGTTCACATATGAGTTCTTTGCTCATAGAAAAATTCTTAGTATAAAAATAATGCTCAGTGAAAGCAGGATGTGGTGGCAAATTGCCTTAATTCCAGCACTCAGGCGGCAGAAATGGAAAGATTGCAGAGTTTGAGGCTAGTCTGGGCTACAGAGCCAGGGTGAATCTGGCAGTTCATTTGCAACCATCCAAAAGATATCCTGTCTAAAAGAGGATGAAATTGCTGTCTGCACATGATGCAACATGTGTGTGTGTGCATACACACACACACACACACACACACACAGAGTTTTAAAATTTTCAATGAATATTTGTTGAATAAGAGACTAAGCCCTCATAAATTTATTTAATTCATCAGAAACTACTTACTAACTGCAGAATAAATATTCCTTGTAGGCTTTCACTATGTACATTCAACAGGTTTTAGAATATATATATATATATATATATATATATATATATATATATATATATTAGTTTTTAAAATCTCTGAAAGAATTTCAACATGATGAAATACATTTTAAAATATCTTCTTTGATGCTGAAATTAAAAGTAGAATAGAATATTTTTAGAATGGCTTGGAAGAAGGGAATCTCTTAGAATTAGGTCATTATCTTAATTTATTTTCATGTGCAGAGATACTGCAACATGTGTGCAATATTTTTTAAACACAGTCTGTGGTATTCTTCTGCCAGGTGTAATAATGTGTAATACTTAAGGGTAAAATAAGAATATAATGGAAGTTTTAATTCTAGCTTTCATTGCCCCATTTTTGCTTTGCTTATATTTGTATTGTATTTATAAAATCACACAAACACTCGATTTTTAATTGCTCTAGATTCAGTGCACAGGACAGACATATATATGTGCATATTAGCTCATTGCATCAACAAAGTGTTTTTAATTTCATTTTCACAACACAGTAAAACCAATAATTCACAAGAGAGCAGATCTTGAACAGGTTTCTGTATTGTTTAATCCCAGTGCTCATCATTGAGCAAATGATGCTAAAAATACAGGACTGTAGGCAACAGTCTTTTTCTGTTGTTTACTAGAATAGAGAATGACTTCAGTTATACCAAAACAACGTAGAAATGATTCTAACTTTTCAAAATAGGCAGCTGCTTGTACCTATAATGCATATTTGAAAAGTCCTGTGAGCACAATTTATAAACTATGAAGTTTAAAGCTTATTTCACCCCTTGGTTTCATTCATGAGTTAAACTATTTCAATTATAACACATATCTATTTATTACAGAATGCAGATATGAAGATTTTGTTTTTTCCCATTTTATATCATTCACAATTTACATATGCTTATTTTTAAAATGTAGATGTCTATGTAGTGGAACAATATATAATACACTACATAATGATTTCCTTAGTTAATTCATCTGATTATTTGTATCTTCTGTATGGTTACTTATCCATTTTAAAAGCACCTGTCTGATTTCTTTCACTGATATTTCACCTGTTTTTGAAACATTGCTAAAACTTTCTTAATGTTATTGATTATCAATAAATACTGAGAATGTCCTTATTTAGATACATGCTTGCATTAATATTATTCTATAATGGAATTTTAAATGATTACTATTCCATTGATCTTTAAAAGCTGTGGAATGCCTTGATAGCTGCATTACCCCATGTTTAATTGTAAAAAATAACATTGGAAGCCGGGCGTGGTGGCGCATGCCTTTAATCCCAGCACTCAGGAGGCAGAGGTAGGAGGATCGCCATGAGTTCAAGGCCACCCTGAGACTACATAGTGAATGCCAGGTCAGCCTGGGCCAGAGTGAGACCCTACCTCGAAAACCAAAAAAAAAAAAAAAAAAAAAAAAAAAAACATTGGATAGTGCTATGTGCAGTTGATAAAAATTCATTTTAAGTTTGTATAACTCATATACCAATGTTTCCAGAAACACATGAGCATGTTTAATAATATTGGAGATTATTTAGATATTATTTTCATAAAGAGTCCAGTATATAAAAACAAATTTATTTAAATCTACCTTTCCTAACTGAGTATATGTATGCTGTTTACCAGCTCTATAGTTTTAAGTCTACTATGTACATGTGAACTGGTAGTCCTGTCTGATGTTCTGTCATTACCCACTACCCCTTTTGGGAAAATGTAGTTTTCCAGAATGTTTTAATAAGTTATTGTTTATGTAAATCTGAAAATGCTTACCGTGTACAAAACACTCATTCCACCTATTTTTGTTTTCCTCTTCAAAAAATGCATCTTCTTTACACCTAATAGTATTTTTTTTTTTGCTTATTTTCACATTTGTCATTAATTCATCTTCTCTTCTAACGGACTTTAAAAAAAATTCAACCTTGATACATTCTTCTTATGCCATTATCCTTTGCCTTCATGCAGGCAAGTTTTAAATTTTAATGCTCAGAACTAAGAATATTGAAAATTTTATAAAATATCCACTGTCTATAACAATTATTTTTAAAATCTATAGTATAAGAAATAATAATGACATTTTTGTGATTGGCAACAGATCCTCTCTTACTTTTTCTTAATTATTGAATTAAATATTTTATTTACTCATGTTACATTTAACTATATTGGTATATTAAAATGCCATCATTGGGCTAGAGAGATGGCTCAGCGGCTGAAGGTGCTTGCTTGCAAAGAAAGATGGCCTGGGTTCACTTGCTCCTGGAGTTCCTTTACAATGGCAGGAGGCCCTGGCTTGACCATTTTCTTTCTTTCTCTTTTGCTCTCTCTCTCTCTCTCTCTCCCTCTCTTATCTCCATTCTCTTTGTCTCTACAAAAACAACAAAAGTATCATCTTTGACACGTACATTTCAGTATTACTGTAGGTGTTTTGTTTCGTTTACTTTAAAATTACTAAACAATACATAACATTTGACTTTTAAAAAATTGATCATTTGTTTATATAACACTATCAATTGTGCTAATATTTAATGATCTTAATTTAAAACTGAACATGTGTATGATTGGTTTGCTAATAACTTCTTTTTTTTTTTCCTTTCTCATTCTGTCTTTCTGTGTTTTGTTTTGTTTTGTTTTGTTTTGTTTTGTTTTGTTTTGTTTTTTTGTCAGTCTTCTGTGGACTGATACAGAGAACTGTCACACTCGTGCCTGGTATGGACTTGTTGTCCGGGACGTATATATTTGCGGTCCTGTTAGCATGTGTCGTGTTTCAGTCTGGCGCCCAGGAGAAGAATTATACCGTCCGAGAAGAAATGCCAGAAAACGTCCTGATAGGCGACTTGTTGAAAGACCTCAACTTGTCGCTTATTCCCGACAAGTCCTTAACATCTCCAATGCAGTTTAAGCTAGTGTACAAAACTGGGGATGTGCCACTGATTCGGATTGAAGAGGGTACTGGTGAGATCTTCACTACTGGCGCTCGCATCGATCGTGAGAAATTATGTGCCGGAATCATATTGGATGCCCGTTGCTTTTACGAAGTGGAGGTTGCCGTTTTGCCGGATGAAATATTTCGACTGGTTAAGATACGCTTTCTGATAGAAGATATAAATGATAATGCACCATTATTCCCAGCAACCGTTATTAACATATCAATTCCAGAGAACTCGGCTATAAACTCTCGATATTCTCTCCCAGCGGCCATTGATCCCGACATAGGAATCAACGGAGTTCAAAACTACCATCTAATTAAGGTGCGTTTTAATTGTCTCCTTTTTAAATGACAAATAAAAGGATCTTTTTGTAGTTCAAAATTGAAAAAGCCATCACCTCAGTTGTTTCAGTTTATAAAGACATACTAGATCAAATTTATTAAAGTAGATTTTGTAGTTACATGGGGTTTAAAACCTTCACTGTAAGAATATGTCAAGGATTGTCAAGGAACTTGGCTCTGCTGCTTACAAATCAATAACTTGCACAATACTCTACTTTTAATCTGTGCAGTTATGGCTCTGTCACAAAGTTGACTTAAACAAGTAATCTTAAACATTAAGAATGAGTGAATGAGAGCTGGAGAGATGGCTTAGCAGTTAAGGTGCTCAACTTCCAAGCCTAAGGAACCAGGTTTGATTCCCCTGTACCCACATAAGCCAGATGCATATACTCACCCAGGCATCTGGTTTTTGTTTGCAGTGGCTAGAGGCCCTGGTGTACACATTCTCTCTCTCTGTCTCTCTGCCTCTTTCTCTTTCTCATAAATATAAATACAATATTTAAAAAGGTAAGTAGGCTTTTTAGCTCCACAAAAATGCAGTTTACCTGAATAAATGAAATATTGTACATTATTAAAAAAATATATGCATAAGGGTCACATTTACCATGTGAATGGACATCTCATTTTAACTACCTATGAGTTTTATAAAATTGGGTATTTGAAGTGATTTAATATACTTGAATGGTCTTTGAAATTTTCATATATATGAACCAATTTGAATATATTATTGCTATAACAAGGGAATTTTCAAAATTTATAAATATTTTGAATATTCATTACCAAACTAAAATTGACACTATGAATATGACTAAAATGTACTCAAAGAACACAAAAATATTACACTCTGAGATATCAACTGAAGATTTTGGCCTAAGAAATGAATAGCATGGGAAAGCTGTTTAATTGATCTTGACATCTTTTAAAGATATATTTCTTTACAAAGAAATTGAGGGCCACAGAATGCTTCAGTGAATTCAAGTGAATACACATTTTTGTGCATATGAATTGATAATAGAAATTTTCCATCAAATGAAACTGGAGAAAGGTTACATTTTTAGTAATACTATTTTTATGTAAGAACCCTACAATAATTTTTTTATCTCATGGATTATATAAAATAACAGCAATTGCCAAGATATGAATTAGAATTTAGTGTGCATCTCTTAAGAAACATATCACCCGGGCTGAAGAAATAGTTCAGAGAGCAATGTGCTTGCCTTACAAGCATGAAGATTTGAGTTTGATCTGCAGGGCTCATATAAATGCTGAGCATGACAGTGAACACCTATGATCCCATCTTATTGTGGAGGTAGAGATAGGGGACTCCTTGATCTTTCTGGGCAACTAATCTAACCTAATTGGTAAGATTCAGGCCAATGAAATCCTTTCTTTAAGGAGAGAGATAGCATTCCTGAAGGTAATACTTAAAAGTTGTTCCTCTGGATTCCATGCATACATATACACAGGCGCACATATAACACATGCAACATACAACCTTCTGCTTAGCTTTTCTCATTTTAAATCATTTAATTCTAACATGTGCCCAATGCTGAAGTTATCACAAGGACAGAAATCGGAAGAATAAACACTAAGCGTATAATCATAGCTACACATGAACATAAGTTTTGAGAGATGTATTAAAACATGTGAATACCTATAAAATGTGAAGCTTATTTCTTTAAATTATAAATTTTATACCAGAACAGATGCTCTTTCTGAAGAAACACTTTCTAATAAAATGTTCTTCAGTGACAGCCCATGGCCAACTGAGGCTATTGAGACTTGAATTATGGCTAGTTTAAGCTTAATTTTAATTTAATTTATTTTAATATTAATTTTGATAGACATAAATACTGACTACCCTATTGTTATAGCACAGCCTAAAGAAAAAGCTCATTTGGAAAATAAGCCTAATTATTTAAATTCAAATGACTCTTAGCAAATGGAAATCAGATATTAGAAATATTTGACTCTCTGGCAAATGCTGTTTTTAAATGCATCCATTTATTTGAATAATAATTTTGTCATTTCTCCCTCAGGACTGCTTAAGAAATTTTCTAAAAGTTTTGATCTATCTCAAAAGCTGTTTGATAATTCAAATGCAGCAAATCTGCTGACACAATTTCATCTTCGTTACTTTGTTTAAATGTGTTTTCATTGGGATGTCAAAGATTACCAGCAAATCACAAAAATGTCCAGCTCACTAGAGGATGTTAGATAAGTTGTAGAAATACAAATGTTTGAAATTTCTTTTTCCTTTAGAATGTGTGGCACACCGAGAGTATATATGGTACACCTGTGGCACCAGGGCATTTGGATAGTTTCATGGACAAATACAGTGAGTGCTCGTTAAAAATAATGAGAGGAGCACAAAGCACCACTGCAGGCATTGAGAGGGTTGTGACATGTGACACAAATGGAGTGCACTTTGACTTGCAAAAAGGTCCTGTCATGAAACTGGCATGTGTGCTGTGGGAAAGAGGGGTTAAAAAAAGACAAAAAATAGAAAAAAATAGAAACACATTTTGATTCATCCAAAAACTTTAGCAACTTTTACTGTCTGAAAATAAGTAGGCCAACCATAATAATTTTAAAAGATGTTCTATCTTGCAGAATAGGTTGAGAATTTAATTATTATTAATTTGCTCCACTTTTGTTAAAAAGACAAGAATAGCAAAATCACAGTTTATCATAACTAGGGTAATATAAAATGTATGTAAAGTTCAAAGAGCAAAAGGAAAAAAAAGGGCATATATAAAAATTCTAGGGAAAATTAGGTCAATTTATAGACAAAGAGGTTTTGCTATGGATAACTTCATTTTAACTAACTGAAAGTAAAGACAATGCTTTAAAATGTTTATCAGATGTATAAAGATAATAATGATATAAAAGCTTATGAGTTAAAACAAAATATTTCTAATTTTTAATTTACATGGAAGAAACAGAGAGAGAGAGAGAGAGAGAGAGACCAATGGCAGAAAGCCTCCTGCAGCTGTATGTGAACTCCAGACATATGCACCATTTAGTACATGTGAATTCCCATAGGTATTGTGGAATCAAACCCAGGCTAACAGGCTATGCAAACAAGCACCTTAACTGCCAAGCCATCTTCCCAGACCCCAGAATATTTCCATGGCATCAATTAGCATATAATTTTTTACATTAATTTTAGTTAATATTGTCTTGTGATTTTAGGGTATGCTTTCTTATACGCTGGACCATATCATGACATTTTAAAAACATTTCAAAAATGAGGGCTGGAGAGATGGCTTAGCAGTTAAGGTGTTTGCCTGCAAAGTCAAAGGACCTCAGTTCAATTCCCCAGGACCCACGTAAGCCAGATGCACAAGGGGGCAAATGCATCTGGAGTTCGTTTGCAGTGGCTGGAAGCCCTGGCGTGCCCATTCTTTCTCTATCTCACTCTGCCTCTTTCCCTCTCTCAAATAAATAAATAAAAATAAAATATTTTTTTAAAATGAGCCTCAAAATGATAATGTGTTCTTCTTATTACATGGCTAGTAAATTACAGAATAGAGAACCAAAATGGGCTTTCTCTGTCTTAGAATTAATGAACAGGCATAAATTCATGGTATTAGAGGAGAGACTGAAAGGAAAACTAATGGAGAAAATGTACAATGAAAGAATATGTGATTGCTAAGAAGTTCTGTTTTATAAAATTTGTGTGTCCTGTGTAAGGTTAATTTTAAATTTTTCTTTCTTTTTTTTTTCTTTTTTTCTTATTAAGTAGAAACTTCGTATGAACACATCATGTGTTGGTACCATCATTTCCTTCCTTCCTCCCCCAATCCACTGAGGCAGTTCCTTAGGGGGATTGCTAGCATATTCATATTCCCATATACATAAGTATATATACAAATATATAAATATGTATATTTACCTAATCATTTAATGAGCTGTTGGCCAAGAGTAAGCAATTGCCATCTCTCCATCTCTTCATATTTCACTTTTTTTTATTCGGATGCCTTGTTTTTTATAAAACATTTCCATACTGTAGGTTTTACTGACAGGAATGCCAGCATTTTCACAAATTGAAATACCCCAAAAGCATTCAGTCTGACCTGGGATAAGTATACAAACCAGAGGGTCCCCTTCTCTCTGTGGTTGAAACTCAGAGGAAATTAGTTTGTATAATGATGTTATGTCTTCATTTCCTGCCTCAGATTCCCATCTTTCCTGGCAGGTACCAGCAGTAAAATCCCTTCTCTACCCCAATGCCAGGGTGCTGATTGCTTCTATAGAGGGAACAAGGCAATGTTTCAAAGACTGACATTTTATGCTGACAGAGCATAAAGATCAACCCCCCCACCACCACCCAGATTAGTAATCTCTCTCAAAGGTCAGCCTTGTTTATGCCCATCTCATAAAGCATTCTCATCTTTTCCATTAACTTGAGAAAAGTATTTTAATCTGGAGTATGTTTTTTTTTTTTTTTTTTTACATAGTTAAGGCTTTTGGACCTTTCTTTATTAATTAAACATCTTCCCAGTATACAAGACCCAGACTTAGATTTGTAAAACTAAGGTTAGATTTAAATTTATTTTGAAATATGAAATCAAGATTAATAAAATATTATCAAACATTAGATTTGGTAATGTTAATTAAAAATACTAAGAACAGGGCATCAGATATATTGGAGAGAAAAAGTCAACAGTCGTTATTATTGTAAAAGAAATAGTGATTCTTCAACAATAGCTCAATGTGATATGCAACGTCACAAGGAGTAAAGTCTTATTAATACTGTTCCAGGCAAAGTATTCTAAAAACAGCATGTATAACTGAGAAAGCTTTCTTGCCTCCAAAGCTCAGAAGAGGTTGAATACAATAATTTCCTTTTTTTAAGCTATAAAGTGAAGTTTTACTTAGAAGTTCACCCTTTCAGCTCTAAGACTACTTGAATTCATATTCCCTAAATTCTGTGATAAGCAGAGTATCATCCTTTATCTGTAAAGAAAAGCATAAAGGAGGACAATTAAATGCTAATGACAGTTATGTTCCTGAAAGCTGGGGTTATTGTCAAAGTACACTCAACTGGGGAAAACTGACAACATAAAATTCATTGTCTTTATAATGGAACTTTATTAATACTGTCAGTTTTTATTAAAATGAAAATGGGATTAAGTAACTTTTGACTCCATTACAATTATCTCAGTCCTGGTTAGTATCCATAGTCCAGTAATGCTTTACATTAAATGTACCTGTTATGAATAGTCTTACATGAAACAATGTATGTTGGATGATATAGATAGCTCCATTACAGAATTTTTGTCAAGACTCTGAAGAACAAATGTGTTGACAAATCTGATCAATGTAATCACATCATGACTCTTATGTTAGCAAGTAAAATAGAAGAAACACTGAAAATGTTATTGTTGGTCAGTTATTCCATTGTTTTCTTTTTCTAAAAAATTAATTGGATGCTTAATTTTGTGAGGGCCAAAGTGAATGACAGCTCAGATCAAAATATTTAAACAAGATAAAATTATTTGGTATGGAACAATTTAATTAGAACATGGGATCATATTTTAGACATCTTATTAACTTTCATAATTCTAATCAATGATAATAATTAATATAGTAAATGTACCAATGTGGGAATTTGTTTGACATAAATTGCTCCTTTTGTCTACACTACTATAAAACTTGGAATCTGGGTCTAGGAAGATGGCTCAGTTGTTAAATATGCATTCTTGCAAAGCCTGATTGTACTGATTAAATTCCCCAGTACACGTAAATTTAGAAAGGCATCTGTGGGCAGTGGTAAGAGACTATGGCGTGCACGCACGTATACACACACACACACACACACACACACACACACACACACACACATATACATGTCCAAATAAATAAATATTTTTTAAAACTTTAAAATCACTCATTAATGGGTGGATCATATTTGATATCAGAAAAGATGAAATTTATTTTTCGGATGTTAAAAGCAAGTAGGTCATTCTGGGGAAATATTCTGCTTAAAATTGTACATAAGATATAACATAAGTGTTATGGTCTTATGCATTTAGAATGACATGCAGATTTGGAACTGAGATCCAGAGACTCCTATGAGCTTATCACTAAAGTAGAGTTAAAACACACCCACCTCGGATTAGGAATTTTTTCAGAAGAGGTGGCAGGAAGATAGTAAGAGCCACTGGTTGGCGCATCATGTCTAGAGGCATTGCCTCCCCCCAACAACTGAATGTTGCTCTCATAATGCATAACCCACAAACCAATGGGGAATACCTGCAACCCTACTGAGGAGCAACTCCAGCAGAATGAGGGCAGGGACAAGAGAAAGGAGAGTACCAACACATGATGTAACCTTACTAAGTATGTCTGTAATAAAAATAAAATAAAATTCTAGGCATTTAAAAATTCTGTAGGGATGGAGAGATGGTTTAGTGGTGAAGGCGCCTGCCTGCCATGCCTAAGAACCCAGTTCGATTCTCCAGGTCCCACATTTAGCCAGATGCAAAAGTGACACGCTTACCCACAATGGGGCAATCCCATCTGCAGTTCGTTCACAGAGGTTGAAATGGCCCTGGCGTGCCCATTCTCTCTCTCTCTGCCTCTTCCTCTCTCTCTTTCTCTCTCTCTCTCTCTGTCCCTCTCTCTCAAAAAGAAAATCTGTAATAGATTTAAAATAATAAAATATATTTAAAGAAAATATAAAATGAAAAAAATTCTTAGTTAAAAGTAAATATTGGGCTGGAGAAATTGCTTACCAGTTAAGGCATTTGCCTGCGAAGCCAAAGGATCCCAGTTCGATTCTCCAGGACCCATGTAAGCCAGATTCGCAAGGGGCACATGCATCTGGAGTTTGTTTGCAGTGGCTAGAGGCCATGGCTTGCCCATTCTCTCTGTGTCTGCCTCTCTTCTATCTCTCTCTCTCTCTCTCTGCTTGCCAATAAATAAAAAAGTAAATATTGAGGAAATTAATAATCTTCCTCTGCATTTGTAGCTTTACAATCATCTTCATAAAATCAATCCAGGAAATGTGAATAATTAAATAATCTGCTAGCAAAATAGATCAAATAAATTTTCTGACCAAAAGTTGAACTTCAGTATATTTTTATTTCATATTAATCTATTAAAAGAAAGCTTATTTTTTACATTTTTGAAATTTTCTTTATTCATCAATCTTTTGGAGGCAAAAATTAGTCACAAATATTTTTAAAGCTGATTAATTATTTATTTGAGAGAGTGAGTGATAAAAAGGTAGAATGGACATGCCAAGGTCTCTAGCCACTGCAAACCAACTCCAGACACATGTACCATATGGTGCATCTGGCTTACTTGGGAAATAGGGAATTGAACCTGGGTGCTTAGCTTCACAGGCAAGCACCTTAACTGCTAGGTCGTCTGTCCAGCCCACACAAATATTATTTTGCTTTATAATGTTTTATCCAGATGGCTAAGTTTCATTATTAGAGAATTATGTGTGTCAAAATAGAATAAATATGTACACACATGTCTGCCTATTTTAACAATTAAAATGGTACAAATATAATTTTATATATTTTTCATTTGCTGTGTAGTGTAAGAGATAATTAGAGATGACCAATCATAAGGAACATATACTCTAGTTTAATAATATTTAGTGCTTGTATATTTTAACCAAAACTTGTACACATCTCTACATTTGTAGGCTAGCTAAGAAAAGTAGCATAGATTTGTATAATAAGGAAAGGCTTACTAGAAATAAGTATGGGAAGTTGGGGAAATCACTCAAGGTTAAACACACTTTGCTCCTACAGCCTGATGTCCTTGATTCAATTTCCCAGCCACTCACATAAAGCTGGGCAGGCATTAATTTGCTTGGCACACACACACA
The DNA here is from genome assembly GCA_036365145.1 of Orientallactaga sibirica. Classification (NCBI taxonomy): domain Eukaryota; kingdom Metazoa; phylum Chordata; class Mammalia; order Rodentia; family Dipodidae; genus Orientallactaga; species Orientallactaga sibirica. Next base: position 2,484,538 of record JAEOAD010002325.1, on the reverse strand, counting down.
CACACACACACACACACACACACACACACTATAAATTCCGAAAACAAATAAGAAGTGTGAACTTTTTTCAGTTAATATGATAAATAATTTTAAATTTGGTAATGTAAAATGAATTGTACTATCTCATTTATATTTCTATTTTTTTTTTGAGGCATGGCCTCACTTTAGCACAGAGTAACTTATAACTCACTGTAGTCCAGGCTGGTTATGAACTTATGCTGACCATCCTATGTCAACCTAATGAGTGCTAGAATTATAGGCATGAGCCACTACACCCAGTTTCCGCTTATCGAAAACACGATTATATGTAGTATGTTGTACTCTTTATATTTTTATTATATAAATATTGAACAACATTATTTTAACCTCCAACAGAATGGAGTAAGATTTTTAAAGCATGCTATATTTTTTTCTGGTTGTAATAAAATGAACCACTAAAAATATAATCAAATTCCTATCATCTAAATTAAGTACATTTAATGAAATGCAAATAGATAGTCTTGTGGGACAAAAATTTATTTGAAAATATTTACTAGCCCAAAGAAGTTTAATATTGGATATTATAGGGAGTAGGGTCTTATAATAAAGGTATTAAAGTAGAGAACACATTTATTTTAATAACAGAATATTTCCTTAAATTTGTCATGCTTCCATTAAGAACATAGACTCGTTTTAAATCTCTATAGTCATAGAAAAGTTAAAATGACCACTTTTATTACATTTTTCACTGCAAATCTATAGTAGTTTATAATATGTTGGCCTTTTATATGTTTTGCCAACATTTTTTCATAAGAATTTTTTGGAGGGAGGTGCTAAACAATTATTATGAAAAAAGGGATCAAGCTTTTTTGATGATGATAAAATGTCTGTGCTAGTGCTAACAGTTTGGGTTAGTATTTATATTATCTTTTTTGTGTTGTTTGTGAGGTAGTATCTCATGATGACCTGGAACTAACTCTGCAGCCTAGCATCCTAGGCTGCCTTTGACTTCACTGGTAGCCTTGAAATTCAGGCTTCTAAATTCTGGGATTATAAGCATGAGCCATGATGCTCTTTCTACTTTTTTAAATTCTCCAATCATAAGAATTATTAAAATAATCAAGTTCTATGGAATCTCTCATATAATTTGAAGAAAATGTTTCCATAAACAGTGGGTTTTAATTTTATTTGATAGCTAAATATTAGCCGTCCCCAGTTTTCCTAAGAGAAGATTCATTATACTTTTTTAAAAAGCTTAGTTTGTAACCTAACTTTACCTTTCATGCATATTTTATGTATGGATACAGAGAAAAAATATGACAGCATCACTCTCTTTCTCAATCAATGCCACTGGCTCCACATTAACTTTTGGAACTAGTTCATTTTTTAAAAATGTCTTCCATTTACCTTCTTTAGCTTAACTCTTGAATCAAATGTCTCCTCTTCATTTTTCTATGCATCCTCCTGGCCCTCCATATGACTATGATGCTGCTAATATGAATACTTTCTCATATACCATCTGGAATTGCTTTATTTACATCTCATTCATATGCCATTTAAAAAATCTTATTTTTTCTCTTGTATTTTCTTTTTCACTCTGAGAACTTTCTATCCCTTTTCTTATGAATTAGTCACGATTGTCTTTTCACAGTGAATTTTGTAGGAGAAATACATAAAGACAGTTTTAGATTTTTTATCTGTGATCATTTTAAATGGAATAGGTTGTAAACATATTTTTTTCAGGAAAGACATTGGCTCGTATAAGTCTTTCATTTATGCTAACCAGTTTTCCTGGTTTACAAGAGGACCAAGAAGTCCTCTGAGGACAAAGAGTTTTCTTCGAAGCATCCATGTAAAATAGTTTGGCTATGGCAACAAAGAACAAATAGTCTGATCCCTAAGAACAATGGAACAAGGGAAGCTATGCTGTCAATGATGAAAATAATAAAGTAAATGGTTAACTGAAAAAGTGGCACTCTGCATAATCCAGAGATACATAAATTTTAGAAAACAGTTTAATGGTTTATAAATAAATTAAGGGGTATATAACTTTATTGATTGCTTTCAGTTGAACTTAATGCTTTATTGAAGTAGCTGATTACATTAATGAATATGAGAGTACATACAGATATCAGAAAGCTAGAAAATAAAAACATGTTTAGTTACAATCTAATAAATATTCGATTAACTCCTAGAAACTCAACTACATTAATACTACATAGACATGAAGACTAATAAAAATGGTTGACAACAAAATAAAATCATAAGTTTCTGATGACAATGAATATTTCATTCTATGCTGATCTCACACTGCATTTTCTCTGAGTACATAAGTATTTAACACATTTTCTGTATTTCAAGAAGCATTTAAATCTTTCAATTTTGGGCTGGGGAGATGGCTAGCAATTAAAGGCTCTTGTTTGCAAAGATTGACAGCCCACATTTAATTCCTCAGTACCCATATAAATCCAGATGCACAAAGTAGCACATGTTTCTAGAGTTAACTTTCAGCAGCAAAAAGCCATAGCATACCCATTATTTTTCTCTCTCTCTCTCCTTTATCCCTCTTTATCTCTTTTGCTCTTTTGCTCTCTCCCACATACATAAATAAATAATATTTCATAAAAAATATCTTATAACTTTAACATGAGAAAATTGTTCATGTGGTATCAACTACAGAAAATCATGTAACTTTCATCAAATTCAATTTTCATATAGATTGTAAACCCTATGTGAGGTGTTCAAGGTCAAAGTAGCAATGTCCATACAATCAGTTTTAAATCCTTATAAACAAATAGAAACAGGAAAATACCCCTTTTAGTATAAGTACTCCTATAACTGGAAAAGTGAAGCTTGCCTTCACTACTGATGGGATATGTTATGCTTAAGTTGGCATACTATTGCCTGATTTCTGTGTGATCTCAAGAAAACCATTTGGTGTTTCAAGGACTTAATACATTTCTTGAAAATCTAGTCTGATCAAAAGTCATGCAATGACCTTTCAGGTATAAGTATTTCATTTTCAATTTCTTAAATTTGAGATTGTTTTAGTGAATTAATCATAGTTATTTCACCCACTATATGGTCACACAGTGTTGCCAATATTTCTGTTCTCTGATAATGACTCCTATGTCTTGTGTTTCTTTGTGATATCTAGAGATTATTTGTGTTGTCTTCCTCACGAATAACTGCTTAGCCATATGCTGTCTTACATGCTTAGCAATAGCAACTGCACAAAAAAAAAGGGTTTTCTCTGCTAGTTTTAGTTGTCAGTTGTTAGGCATGAAGATTAACTACTTATTTATTTATTTTGATGATTGGTTAAGATTTATTGTTATTTTAAATGGTCCATTCAAATTTGTATTTCATAGGGCAGTAAGTCCATGCCCTTTAAATTGTCTTGCAAACATATATTAGTAACTCACATTTCTCATAAACATCAGCCATTTATTTCATTTGAATTGGTAATACAGAGACTATATATATATATATATATATATATATATATATATATATATATATATATATATTTAACTTTTTAGTCATACAAACATAAGCAACACAAAATATTTTATATACATTATGTTTTAAAACTCCATTTTGAAAATATGTTAGTATGACTTTCCATATATAGCATATATCTTCCTACAATTATTAAGAATGTACTTTTCTTTGTTTATCCTCTATTTGTCTGTACTTGGATTGAAAATAAGTTTGCCTGTTTACAGTGTTAAAATGGTAAACTTTATTAACTGTAGATCACAAAAAGTAGATAAAAGACCCAATACAATAGTTAAAAAAATTTCCTTGCCATCTTCATACTGTTAAAACATTGACTGTCAAGAATTGTCACATCTTTGATATTTATGACATCTCTTTAGTATAAGAACAAACAGACATTATTGTACTAGGTAAGGGATGAACTAGATAAGCTTCCTGATAGTTTTCAAAGTAGTGCTAATTCTGCTGCTATACTGTCTCCTTGCTGGACATCCACTAGATTATATGCAAATTCTCAAAATTTAATTAAGATGTCCAGTGAGCTTTGGAAGTATTCCCCCATTTTTTGTAAATGTTTGTACTGACAATACATCAATAATAGCAAACAATGCATAAAATTACAAAATTACATTATATTAGGAAAATTACCTATAAAACTTAGATGTTTGAAGCACAGTGAGATATATATATATATATATATATATATATATATATATATATATATATATATATCTCAAATATAGTCATCATTTTTGCTTAAGAAATATTATTATTATCAGCCACATACATGATGGCATATGCCTGGAATCCCAATATTTGGAGGTTCAGGCAGGAATATTGTTGTGAGTTGCAGGTTAGGCTGAGACACAGAGAAATACTACAGATCAATAAAATAGCAACAAAAAGAAATAATACCAATATTGCAAATTACATTGCAGTTACTTTACACCCAACCAGAAACAGCTTATGGGAGGAAAAGTTTATTTCAGGCTTACAGAATCCAGTGGATGTTTCATCACAGTGGAAGAATCTGTCTCATTACAGCAGCCTCAGCAAGAGAAAGAGAGGGGGAAAAATCAACACTAATATGCATGAAAATCCAAAACTCCAACTGACTTTCCACATGCCTTAGTAGAAGTATAAGATCTGCTTCCAGTTATATCTCTTTCAGCAGGCTTCTGGAGACTTAAGTAGAAGGCTTAATCTTGATCAAAAATCCATGTGGACATTCATTCACATTCCTATTACCATATTCTTGTCTTGGCCCCAATAGACTCATAACCATCTCATAATGAAAATTGCACTCAGACCAACTTCAAAGGTTCCCATATTCATTACCAAATCTAACATTGTTCAAAAGCCCCAAGTCTATTCTGAGTTTTAAAATTGTTTACTAATTTTAAGCCCTGTAAAAGTCAAAATAATTTACATACTTCCAGCACATCATGGCAGAAAGTCAATATTTCCATTGCAAAAAGAAATAACAAGGAGAGATTGGACCAATGAAAATCAATAGCAAGTAGGAAAACCTCAAATGTTGCAGTACAAGTCCAACGTCCATAACTAGTGATGAAAATCTCTGGATTTCCATTCTGCCCTTCCAGCGGGGCTGAACAGCCTGGGGAAAATTCCTTCCCTATCCATCTGATCACCATGGCAGTTGTTCCATAGTTCTGGTATATTCAAAACACCTTTGGTTTTGTACATTAAACCCTTATTGATCTTCATAGCTCCATATAGTGGCCTTACTTGGCCTCCAATACACAGATGTTGGCCCTGTTTCACATGCCACTGCTGCGGTTTCTGGAACCAGTTCAACTTCATACAATGGCCTTACTGGGTTTTCCACACAGGGATTGAAACAACCTCATTTCACATTGCTCAAATGTCATTTCCAAAATCTAAAACTGTGCTGAACTTCCCTGCATTTTTCGTGCTTCCAGGTAGCATAGCTTCATAGCCAAATTTGTAAATCTAAGGGGAAATAAATTTTGACCTTGAAGAGCAGCATTTTCCTTAACAATCTTCTCTTTTTTTGGAGAGAGACAGAGAGAGACAGAGAAAGAGACAAAGGAGGAGAGAGACAGAGAAAGAGGGAGAGGAGGAAAGATAGAGATGGACATGCCAGCAGCTTCTCAACTGCTGCCAACGAAATCCAGATGTGTGCTCCCCCTTGTGGTCAAGTGCAGCATTGTGCTCTTGCATCACTTTGCACCTGGCTAAACGTGGGACCTGGAGATTGGAACCGCTGGAGATTGGAACCAGTGTTCTTAGGCTTAGGAGGCAGGTGCCTTAACCGCTAAGCCATCTCTCCAGCCCTTTCTCTTTTTTTATTGACAACTTCTATACTTACAGAAAATAAACCATGATATTTCCCTCCCCTCCCCCATTCCATTTCAGAACTCCACTCTCCATTATATCCCTCTCTCCATTAGTCTCTCTTAATTTGATGTCATCATCTTTTTCTCCTATTATGAGGGTATTGTGATTCCTTCACTAATCTTTTAAGCCACCTCCTCTCAAAAGAATTTGTGTTCTTATTCTTTTGAGCCTTCTATGGGTGGATTTTAGCCTCAAGCATCTTTTCCATTGTCCCAATGCAAAGCAGTTGGCCCACCGTTAATGTTGGTAATCAATTTAACAATTGCAGCTTCAGTAACCTAAAACAAGTCTTTGTGTCAGTAACTTTTTTTTTTGTTTGTTTTTCTAGGTAGGTTCTTACTCTAGCCCAGGCTTACCTGGAATTCACTATGTAGTCTCAGGGTAGCCTCAAACATGTGGCGATCCTCCTACCTCTGCCTCCTGAGTTCTGGGACTAAAGGCATGTGGCACCACGCCTGGCTTGTGTCAGTAACTTTACACTTGCTTGCATTTTTCCCATGACAAACCATACATTTTTCATATATTTCTGTTATTTGGCCTCTGCCAACACACAATCCATTACTTTTCCTTTTTTTTTTTTTTTCTTTGAGGTAGGATCTTACTCTAGCTCCAGCTGACCTGGAATTCACTCTGTAGTGTCAGAGTGGCCTTGAACTCATGGTGATCCTCCTACCTCTGCCTCTCAAGTGCTGGGATTAAAAGTATGTGCCACCATGCCAGGCCATCCATTACTTTTAAATTCAATGTTGATCATATTCTCTGGACATGGGAAGAAGAACACTGCCAGCCTTTTACCAGTATTCCCGTTCTAACAAAGTTCTGTCTTTCCTCTTTGAAAATTCTTAAGCCAAGCCTTCAAAATCCACAATTCTCTCTGTGCTTAGCATTTTCAGTCTCACTAGAATAGCCCACCAACCTCTGCTTACAGAACTGCAAGGCTTCTCCAGGCCAAGTTAGTAAATCCTTCCACATTCCTCCAGCAAACAAGTTCCAAAAGATCAAAACCCACACTTCCCTAATACCAATATTTCTGTTGCAGTTGCTCGGACAAACATCTGAACCAGAAGCAGATTACGGGAAGAAGGATATTATTTTAGTCTTACAGAATCCAAGGAAAGTTCCATCATGGTGGAACAGAGGAACCAAAACCACCTACCATGAATAGGAAGAGCTCCAAGTGGCTCTCCACACACTATAGTAGGGCTGGACTTCAAGATCAGTTCCCTCCAGCAGGATACTGGAAACTTAAGTTGGAAAATTAACCTTAATCAAAAAAATCCCTGATGCTATGGGAGACATGCAGTCACATTCAAAACACCAAACATGGGTTTAGGACTCACTGGATGGGGTTGTATTATGAAAACTATTTGGCCATACATACCCTTACAAAAATTTTCTCTGAATTAGTAGAGAAGGACCTGTTTTCTTTGTACTACCTAATGTAATCTTATGTCCAAGGAAATGTAATCTATGAACAAATTTGTCACTGATTTAACTTCTTTCAAGAAATCTTACTGATACATAATTATGGCATTATGTGATAAATCCAAATCATAGTAACAGACATCACAAAGAAATAGATTTCTCATGTCATATAAAAACAAAAATCATTTCTTAGAGAAGCAAAATGAGATATTACATAAAAAGAAATTAGTTGAAAACTTGTAAGTTCAGGTATGGAAAATTTCAAGAGTTGAATGTGTTGGCACATGCCTGAAATAACAGAACTCACAAGGGTGTGACAGATTGATGCTATGAAGTCAAAGCCAACATGGGCTACATAGCAAGAGTATACTTCAAGTCAAAACAACAACAAAAACAAAAACAGAAACCAAACATCAAAATAATTATTGGTTAATTCCTGAGATTTATAAGCCAAAACACATTCAAAATGCCTTGTATTTTATAATACTATTTTCTACTTCCTAATAAATTGTCTTATGCAACAACAGTTTTATTAGAAATTTTTACTGACATTGTTGTCCAGAAGTATCTTGAAATTTATTTAACTGATATTCACAAACATTTAAGTCTGCAACCACATATATTTCCAAAATAAAAAAGTTACAATTATAATTCCTTTGCATGCTCTAGCTTATTCATAAAATTTAAATACAATTGAAAAAAAAAATATATATATATATCAGATAAAATATATAGCAACATTAAGAGTGCTTATACATTTATTATAACTTTAAAATTTTTATTGACAATTTTATACTTACAAACAATAAACCATAATATATCCAATCCCCCCATTTTACCCTTCACAACTCTGCTCTCCATCATATCCCCTCCCTCTCTCTGTTAGTCTATCTTTTATTTTGATGTCATTGTCTTTTTCACCTATTATGAGGGTCTTATGAAAGTATTGCTAGAGAAGTTCCCTCTGAAAAGAAAATTTTAATAAAAAAATCTATGAAAAATAAAATCTAGAAAGAGTAAGTGGAATTTCTTTCATTCTGCTTTTGCTGTGTTTTTGGAAAATAATTATCTGATGCTCATCTCATTCTAAGAGTTCAACAGGAGACACAGTTATTTGTAGAATCAAAAGTATTCTTTGTAGAATAAAAATTATTGCTTAGTGCATAAACCATTAAAGTCAAAGTTAAGAATCTTAACTTTCCAAACTTGCTCTGCAATAAACTCATGGAATGATCATGGGAAAGTCTCCTAGCTTCAGGGAGTCTCAGTTCCTTTTGTAAAAGTAAAACAAGGCTGGGTTATATTTATAGGTCATTATAATATTAGTATTAGGTTATTCAATATAGTATGTTTCTGGTGTTTTCTAAATGAAGTTTATTAAATTTGAGCACAAGGGAGTATTTGCTTTAAAGCTGATTAGCAATAGTTACCAATGACACTTCAATTGGTTTACACGTCCTTTCTATTGAAAATAGTGATTAAAATACAGAAAATACATTTTTCAAAAAGAAAGGAAAGGAAAGGAAAGGAAAGGAAAGGAAAGGAAAGGAAAGGAAAGGAAAGGAAAGGAAAGGAAAGGAAAGGAAAGGAAAGGAAAGGAAAGGAAAGGAGAGACTGGACATGCCAGGGCCTTCAGCTGCAGCAAACGAACTCCAGATGTACCTGACACCTTTTGCCACTGGATTATGTAGGTCCTGGGGAATAGAACCTGGGTCCATTGGCTTTGCAGCAAGACTGATGTCCACCATCATACCCAGCTCTCATATTTTTATGAAAGTAGGCATGTATGTATCTATCTTTTCAAAAGGAAGAATAGATGATGAAAAGCACTGAAACCCCAAATGAATGGATTTGTTCCATTTATTAATCTTTTATCATGAGTAAAACATTGATATCTTCAGTTAAATCTCCTTTATTCTAGTGGTAGCACTAAGGAATTAACATGTGGAGACATCTTAATATGAAGGATTATTATAAATAATATTATTTCTATCTCTTTAATAGAATAAGCATACAATGACAATTACATATAGACATAAAAATGACAGAACTTAGTATAAAAATCGTTTTCAAGAACCCCTTTGACTATATTCTCTTTTATAAAGGGATAATAGAAACTATTTTCAGCATTGAAATATGAAAAACAGTTTGGAAATATAAGTGAATGACATTTTTTATTGAACTAACATTAAAAAGGAACACATTTATAAACACATTGTATAATTATTGTACTTCTAAGTTGGCTTTGCTAATCTCAGTAAATAAAATATCTAACATGTATGATTTCAATAAAATAGGTATGTGGCTCTCTCACAATTAGCATTATTAATATTTTACTGAAAATTATTTTTTAATATTTATTTATTTATTGCAGAGAGAGAGGAGAGAGAGAGAGAGAGGAGGGAGAAAGAGGCAGATAGATTGATTGCACCAGGGCCTCCAGCCACTGCAAACAAACTTCAGATGCAAGTGCCACCTTGTATATCTGTCTTATGTGGGTCCTTGGGAATCAAACCTGGGTCCTTAGACTTCGCAGGCAAGTGCCTTAACAGCTAAGCCACCTCCCCAACCCCCTGAAAAATGATTTTATCCAAAAAATAATTGGTGTTCTCTCATATATTATTCTATTTTTGTATTTCATATGCAAACTTGGAATGTTTTGGAACAATAAAATTATTGGCAAATATATGACTACCGGCTCAAGCCATTTTTCTTATAATCCATTTTTATTGTATTTCCCTTGACAATGCTGCAGACACTGAAAGAAATTCTCTAGAAATACTAACTAGAATATGAATAGCAACACACTATCAAATATATAAACAATATTTTTTCTCACTAATAGTTTTAGGCAGCATACAACAACACTAGAAAATTTAAATGCAATTGAAGTAAATTTATCATAGTATCCAGTATTTGAATTGAGAATATTAAATTTATATCCTTACTGTTTACTTACATAGCCATATCATAGTGGTTATATTCATTTCAACCTATGTTCTATGGCCCAAAGGATCATTTCTGTGGTCCAAAGGTATACTAGTATATAGAAAAATAAGAAACAATTTTAAAAAGAAATTTGACTATTGATAAATCATGTGGAGGGGCAAAAGCTTTAAATGAATTTTTAGTTTTTCTACCACCTTTCCTTGATGTACAGAGTAAACAGGTTTTATTTAATCAGTTTTAGAATCCAATCTCTTTGGAACTATTTTTAGTACTTACTGGCACTGTATGTGTTTTCTGAGCAACTGTACCAGATTTATGACTCTGAAAGTGCTCTGTTATTTATTACCTTGCAATAGGCAATGAAGTGGTGTTATGTACATGCATATGTCAAAAATGTTAAAGTTTATTACAGTGGTCCTGTTAATTCCCAGAAAAACAGTCCAAAGTAATACATTTTATTTTGTGATGAATATCCTTTTATTAATTTTTTTCAAAATCAAAAATATTTCTCTTGGGATATTCATATTTACCAAGAATTTTCAGTTCTTTAATTTTTACAAACTTTAACAAAGAATGACTCAGACAGGTTTAATATTTTACTGAGTTCAGCAGTTTTGTCCCCTGAGTTTGCAACCTTAAAGTTCATTTTTGAATTTAGAAAGATATATGACTCACAAATTAAATAAAATCTTTTATACCACATGAGATTTTTAGAAAGTCTATAATTTTCTTGATATAAATATGAATTAACTATTTCATATATTTAGAACAATGTCATTTATGATGTCCAAATCAAAAATATCATGTTATTTGACTTCATATACAATTTTTCTCTAAGTTTTTGTTTTCTATTTTGATTGTGCAAATATGTGTGTTTGACCAATGTAGAAACTGATATTTCATAAGTAATGGCCTGGACACACACCAAACATCATATTTATCATAATATCTCATGAAAAACATAAATGTTCACAAGTAGATTGTAAAATTTTCCTAGCTATTTACACTTCAGCTTTGCATTATGCTCTTAACAAAAAGTAGTTGTTTCAGAAAATAATTCTGAAATTATTTGTTTTCTATACAGTTTTATTAACATAAAATGGAAAAATACAGGTTGGCAAGATAGTTTAGTGGTTAAGGTACTTGCCTGCAAAGCCTAAGGACCCAGGTTTGACTCCTTAGTACACAAATAAAGGCAGATACACAAAGTGGTACATGCATCTGAAGTCTGTTTGCAGCTGCTACATGCCCTGACACACCCATTTTCATTTTCTTTTTTCTTTTTTTTTGCATGCATTTGAATTTATTTTTGTACATAGTGAGACATGAGGAACTAGTTTCAACCATTTACACATGGATCCCAATACCATTTGTTATAACAGATGTCTTTTCTCCACCCTTTGTTTTGGGTGACTTTGTTAAGTAGCAGATAGCTATAGCTGCATAAGTTTATTTCTTTTTTTATTTTATTTATTTTTATGTATATTATTCTAATATTACATTCATAGTGGCAACTCCATTATCCTCCTCCCTGTCCTCCCTCTTCCATACAGACCCTCATCAATGGGGAATGTGGGTCATGCATTGTGGGAGTAGTCAAGAGTTCTGGGGGATAGGCCAAGTCTCTGTGCATAATGCCCCAACTTGTGGCTCTAACATTCTTTCTGCCCCTCTTCCAAAAATTCCCCTGAGCCACTTTGGGGTAATTTTAGCTCTACTTCAGTGATGAGGTTTTGGGAGCCTCTGTGTCTCTGGATATCTGGCTTAGTAGGAGTTAGATGTTCTCTGTGTTTATCTCCTTCAACCTTTTCCTGGTGTTGTGATCCCCAAGAACACTGAACTCTTGCCCTTCCCCCACATTACTCTATGGTTTCAGCTCGAGCCCTGGTGAGGTGTGATTGGCTGATCCTCCCTTCAGGTTTGTTGTCCATCTGTAAAAGATAAGCAAATTCTCCAATGGAGAGAGAAGTTAGTACTAGATATATGTGATGGCCATAGATATCTTGGAGGAAATTTCTGTCAGAGTTCTTTATGACCCACCAAAGGTTAATGGTAAGACCCTACTGTCAAAGACAGCATACACATGTGAGACCAAACTTGGAGGGACCTGGCCAGAATCTGGAAGAGGGTCAGTCCCCAGATAGTTAGCTAGTCTAGTGCCAGAGGGTGCTACATGAACAACTGGGGGAAAATGGCTGGCATCGGTCCAAACAACTTCCAATCTAAGATACCCAGCAAGAAACAATCTGAAGTAATGCTCATACAAGTGCAGTAGTGGCACACAGCCATGGTGGGCAACCAACGGCTCTTGATTTGGCTAATTGATCCACTCAGTGGAATGGAACTCATTGCTGGAACTGGGAAATAAGTCAAAACCATGTACAAAAAATGAGCACATTCTCCAATCAAGATACCATCAAATGTGGGCTAGAAGAGGGCCTACCCATTTTCATTTTCTCTCACTATCTCTTTCTCCTTGGACACAAATAAATATTTTAATGGAAAATAAGTCTATGAATGCTGAATATTCTTTTATCTATATATATTAAGAGCTTTATTTTTTCAATGTAGGGTCTCAGTCTACCCCGTTCTGACTTGGAACTCATTCTGTAGTTCCAAGGCTAGCCTTGAACTTACAGTGATCCTCCTACTTCTACTTTATGAGTGCGGCTATTGAAGTCATACACCATTATGTCTGGCAACAAAGACTTTTTAAAAATTATTTTATTTATTTTTGGAAGGAGACACAGAGAAAGACAGACAGAGAGGGAGAGGGAGACAGATAGAGATGGGCCAGCAGTCTCTCAGCTGCTGTAAACGAAATCCAGATGTGTGCGCCGCCTTGTGGTCAAGTGTGGCATTGCACCCTTGTGTCACTTTGCATCTGGATAAATGTGGGACCTGGAGATTGGAACTGGGTTCTTAGGCTTAGCAGGCAGGCGCCTTAAACACTAAGCCATCTCTCCAGTCCAAGACTTATTTTTAAATGACAAAACAATTAAGTATTGTGAACTAAAATTTTGTCTTGAGACAGGAGCTATCCTTTTAATTTCTGCATTTATTTAGCTAACAAATGCATGCTATATGTGTATATGCTGGATAATCATGTCCTTAGAATTTATGCATACAGATATTTCTGATATGTAGCCCCTTAATTACACCTATTAGTGTGTTAAAGCTTAAGTAAATTACCTAGACTTTTACCCACATGAGTGATATCCACTGGTCTCTCCAAAGGGTGAGCATTGAGGGACATATGCACCATGCTTGTAGCCATCTGATTAAACACAGTTATTTTTTCTTTGTTAAAAAATTATATATAAGGCTGGAGAGATGGCTTAGCAGTTAAGGAATTTGCCTGCAAAGCCAAAGGATCCTGATTCAATTCTCCAGGACCCACTTAAGCCAGATGCACAAGGGGCACATGCATCTGGAGTTCGTTTACAGTGGCTGAAAGCCCTATTGTGCCCATTCTCTCTCTCTCTCTCTCTCTCTCTCTCTCTCTCTCTGTCTCATTCTCTCTCTCAAATAAATAAATAAAATATATGAAAAATTATACACACACACACACACACACACATATATATATATATATATATATACATATATATGTATGTATATATACACTAGAACTATATAGTTTGATGTAACTGTGTAGTCATGGAAATGTTCTGTCTGCACTCAAACATAGTAGCCACTAGCCACATGTAGCTACTGAGAACTGAAAATAGGGCTAAAGATCTTAGGAACTGACTTCAATTTTATGAAATTATAATGAGTTAAATTTTAAATTTGAGGTTTGGAGAGATGGCTCAGTGGTTAAAGGCACTTGCTTTTAAAGCTTGATGGCCCAGATTCAGTTCTCCAGTACTAATGTAAAGGCAAATATTCAAATTGACATATGTGTCTGGAGTTTGATTACAGTGGCAGGAGGTCCTTGCACACCCACTCATTATCCTTCTCTCTAGCTGCCTTTCTGTTTCTCTGTCTCCCTTTCAAATACATGAATAAGTAAATAAATAAAATTTAAAAAGCAAAGCACAATTTAAAATTTAGGCAATCAAACTAAAACAAAAAACATAAATATGAATATATGAAATTAATAATAAAACTAGCATGTTTTGCAGTTTATATTATACACAAAAAAATGGAGAACTAGAACAGATATATAACAATTTCAGGGCACTCATTCTTTTCATATGTTAGTTTTCTTCATATAACTTCTATCATTTAATTACACTTTATAGGGCTGGAGAGATGGCTTAGCAGTTAAGGCACTTGCATGCAAACCCAAAGGATCCCGGTTCAACTCTCCAAGACCCATGAGAGCCAGATGCATAAGGGGGCACATGCATCTGGAGTTCGTTTGCAGTGGCTGGAGGCCCTGGTGCACCCATTCTCTCTCTCTCCCTGCTTTCTCTCTCTCAAATAAATGCATGTATATTTTTTTTAAAATTATACTTTATAGCTTTTGTTTAAAATATAATAATTTTCTCGGGCTGGAGGGACGGCTTAGTGGTTAAGCACTTGCCTTTGAAGCCTAAGGACCCTGGTTCAAGGCTTGATTCCCCAGTACCCATATAAGTCAGATGCACAAGGTGTCACATGCATCTGGAGTTTGTTTGCAGTGGATGGAGGCACTGGTGTGCCCATTCTCTCTCTCTCTCTCCCTCTTTTTCTCTCTGTCACTCTCAAATAAACTAAATAAAAATAAACAAACTTAAAAATATATATATATAAGTGGGGTATGGTGGTGCATGCCTTTAATCTCAGCACTTGGGAGGCAGAGGTAGGAGGATTGCCATGAGTTCAAGGCCACCCTGAGACTACATAGTTAATTCCAGGTCAGCCTGGACCAGAGTGAAACCCTACCTCAAAAAACATATATATATAATTTTCTTGGACTGGAGAGATTGCTTAGTGGTTAAGCACTTGCCTTTGAAACCTAAGGCTCAGTTCCCCAGTACCCACATAAGCCAGATACACAAGGGGGCGCATGCATCTGGAGTTCATTTGCAGTAGCTGGAGGCCCTGGGGTGCCCATTCTCTATCCATTTGCCTCTTTCTCTGTCTGTCTGTCACTCTCAAATAAATAAATTAATTAATTAAAATATTTTTCTTAATATTAAATTGCTTATATCAATACCTTTATTAAATACTTTGATAGTCATAGATTTTTGTTTCATTTTAAAATATAATTATCATTATATTGGCAAAATGTGTTTACTTACCATCATATGCTCCATGCCCTGAAAATTTCTTTGGCCACTCAATATTGACATGACAAGAATTAACTGAAAATCATGAAAAATGTGGAAGTATTTGTTTCTACCTATAAATGAGATATCCTAGATCTAAACTACAATAAGTTCCTTTACTTACTATTAGTCAAGATGTTTACTTGGACCAAAATAAAAGAAGAATTAATAAACAATATTGTTATCAATGGATAACATTATGATCACAGTTCTATTTTTCTTATAATATGCTTTACAAATACATATATTTCAGTATAGCAATTTTTACAATGTAAATATATAGTCTAAAATGACAGATTAATTTGAGTTTTGTATAAATAAAATGTAAATAGAATAGGGCTGGAGAGATGGCTTAGCAGTTAAGGCATTTGCTTGAGAAGCCTAAAGACCCAGGTTCTATTTCCCAGGTCCCAACATTAGCCAGATGCACATAGTGGCTCATCATCTGGAGTTCATTTTCAGAGGGTAGAGGCCTTGGGGTGCCCATTCTCTGTCTCTCTCTCCCTCTGTACCTCTTTATACAATAAATAAATGAATAAAATTATTTTAAAAATTAAAAACATATAAATAGAATATTCATATTATTTTTAATTGATTCTTAAAATTTTATATTTTCAACCTATAAATTAAAAATGAGATAATCAGTACAGATAGTCTATTTAAGATTAAAAATTTTGAACTCGGCATGGTGGTGCATGCCTTTAATACCCAGCACTCGTGAGGCAGAGGGAGGAGGATTGCCGTGAGTTTAAGGAAACCCCTGAATTCCAGGCTGACCTGGACCAGAGTGAGACCCTACCTCAAAAAACCAAAAAAAAAAAAAAAGATTAAATTTGTGTCAGAGGCTTGGCTCAGCTGTTAAGGCACTTGCCTGTGAAGCCAAAGGAGCCAAATTTGATTCCCCAGTACTCACATAAGCCAGGTGCACAAGGTGGTACGTGAATTTGGAGATTGATTGTGGTGGCTAGAGGCCCTGGTGTGCCCATTCTATCTATCTGTCATTGCCTTCTTCTTATTATTCTCCTTCTTCTTATTCTTATTCTTCTTCCTTCTCAAATAAATAAACAAACAATTGAGATGAAAAATTAAAACATTAGTGCAAACTGATTATCTTAATATTTCTGAAATACTATCTTAATTAATATAGTAAGCACATAATTTTCCTCTATGTTATATTATGGCTCTATACGTCAACAAAATCTCAAAGCACAAAGAAAGGTTTCAAAAATGGCAGAAATATGGCTGGAGAGATGGCTTAACAGTTAAGGTACATGGCTGCAAAGCCTAAGGACCCAGGTTCGATTCTCCAGGTCACACGTAAGCCAGATGCACATGGTGGCACATGCTTCTGGAGTTCGTTTGCAGCAGCTGGAGGCCCTGGAGCTCTCTATCTCTCTCTCCCCCTCTCTCTGTTTCAAATAAATAAATAAGTAATAAATCTAAAAAATGGCAGAAATATCTTAAGTGGCTCTTAAGAATAAAATGATATATGTACTTGGACATTGCATAAGAACATATATAATCATTCACAACATTTGAGTAAATTTTACAAAGATGAAGATTTATAGAACTATTGCAATAGCAGTGCACTCACCTAATCTGCATGAGGCTATAAGCCTCCAGTTTCAATCCAGTTTCAATTCTCAGCACTGTATAGAAAAGAAAGGATAGTAAAAACCATATCTTTATAAACATCATATATTTCAGTATGTTCTAATAGTTCCTGGAAACCTGTTCCTATTTATTACTTTCTAATTTTTAATATCTTTTTTTAGACTCAGACATGACAAAACTGTGAAAAATTAAGTAGGAGTAGGAGCTGGGAATGTAGCTGAGTTGTTAAAATACTTGCCTAGCATTCTTAGAATCCTGAGTTGAATCCCAGTACCACATAAACCAGTTGCAGAAACGCATTATGTATAATCCCAGCACTCAGGAAATGGAGACATAAGGATCAAAATTTCAATGCTATCCTTTGCTAAGCAATGAGTTTGAGGCCAGCTTTGCCTGCATGAAACCCTGTTTCAAAAAAATGAATAGATCAATAAATAAATACTAAGGCGTTCTGTTGCCCTTTTATGACAGATCTAAATAAGAGAGCAGTAACTAATACCTGTTTCATGTCAGCATCTTTTATGTTGAAATTGTATTAGAGAATTATTACTTGTGTGTGCTCATATATGTTTCTCTTTGTGTGTCTCCACATATATTTTTATAAGTACTTAAGTGATATAAAAATTATTTTCTCTTTTTCCAACCCCTCAAAATGTTGCATGTAACTCTAGACATACATTTCTCTGAGAACCTGTCACTATTACTCCTGTATCAGATAGAAGCAAGACATCTACTTATCTGTATAGGACTCATCTTACTAGTATTATAGAATGGCCTATTTTTATAAATGATACATACTGAAAATTTTTGGCCTGTAGAGAAATAGGTTCTTTTTCTTGTTTTTTTTTTTTCTGATTTGATGTTCCAGCATGTGAATTTAAATCAATTGTGATTGCTCTTCTTAAAAAGTTAGTAAAGAGGCTGCGGTGATAGCTCAGTGTGTACGAGCACTTGCTGTAAAAGCATAAGGACCTGAACTCTACCACTAACACCCATACAAGCATCTAGGTTACACATGCCTATAATCCTAGTGCTGAGGTGGGTGAAGATGGGAGGATCTCTGAGCCTTCCTGGTCAGTCAGCTTAACTGAAAAATGAGGAGCTTTAGGTTCAGTGAAAAATTTTGACTCAGGGAAATAAAGTAGTATTGTGATAAATGGGGGACACTCAGTATCCCTCTGTGGCTTCCACATTCTTGTGCATAGGGCATGTGCATCTGCACACCAACATGTGCATATAGCACACATAGACACCACCTACTACAAACACACATACACCCCAAAATGTTAATAAAATAAGAGTGTGATATTAATCTCCAATAAAATTTCATTTTCATCTACTTGACTGAACAACCAAAGTTTATATTCTAACTAGAATTTGTTTATTTTCTTCATCTGTCAAAATGTTCAGTTAGTTTTTTTAGATGTGATTACTTATATTCTTGGATAAATATTTAAAAGTTCCTGCCAATTCTTGCTAGTAAGAATGAATCATGGGGCTGGAGGGATGGCTTAGCAGATAAGGTGTTTGCCTGTAAACCTAAAGGACCCAGGTTTAATTCCCTAAGACCCACATAAGCCATTTGCGTGAGGGGGTGCATACATCTGGGGTTCATTTGCAGCAGCTGGAGGCCCTGAAGCACCCATACTCTCTCTCCCTCTCTTTGCCTCTTTCTGTCTCTCCCTCTCTCTCTCAAATAAATAAAAATATAAAAAGGAATTCATCATAAAGACAAGAAATCAACAGTAAAAAATATTTTAATTCAGTTGAAGTAACCCTGGGTGTTTCAGTTATAATTTCATATAACATGAAAGCTTAGTGGCAATTCTTTTTAAATTCCTGTGCACTCTTTTTGAACATTTTAATAATATATACAATACATTTATAAAACAAAACTATATTATTAAAAATAAAATGGGTGGGCATAGTCGTGCATGCCTTTAATCCCAGCACTCAGAGTTCGGAGGATCACTGTGAGTTCAAAGCCAGCCTGAGATTACATAGTGAATTCCAGGACAGCCTGGGCTAATGTGAGAACCTACCTCCAAAAACCAACAAATAAATAAATAATTTATTAATAAATGAAATGATAATAATCACTTAGTCAACATCTCAATATACTTGAACCCATTATATGGTATTTGAATGGTAGAAACATTCATGAGCTTAGCATAGAATGTCATTCATTCCATTCAGAAAATGATATATTTGTTAATTTTGGAGCAATGTTTATGACATTAAACCCATTCATCTCTCACACTGGTGAACTAGACATATGTCACATAAGGGTATTCCATTACATTTTCAGTTGCCATTCTTTACCATCAGCCACAGCAACTCTGAAAATATTTTGATACATGAATGTGTCTTCTTTATTTTGAGTGGACAGCTTGTTACTAAAGTAAATTCAAGGACAAAGCTTATCGTTGGTTCCATTGTAAACACAAGGTGACTGATTATTTAGCTTTCCATTATAACATTCTAGCTGTTAATGGGGTGGGGTGGAACATGCCTTTAATCCCAGCAATTGGGAGGCAGAGGGAGGAGGATTGCTGTGAGTTTCAAGCCAGCCTGATACTACATAGTGAGTTATAGTTCAGCCTAGACTAGAATGAGACTCTACCTTGAAAAACAAAGAAAAAAATAAACTTTTTAGCTCTTGTTTTAATGCTTTAGTCTTCATTTAGTGCAGGGCCATCACATACCTGAACTTGATACTATGGCAACACTAATTACTATCCATGTTCAAATAAAATAATGTTTTGTAAAAAAGTAAGTTATATTTATTATTACAACCATTTCCAATTTAAAATTCCCACAGAACATCTAGGACAACTCATGCTTTTCAAGTATCTATACAGGTTAATAACATGCTTGTGATCACACTATTACTGTTAGTCAGAGTTGGGATTCAGAACTAAAATATACTGGATCTCTTTCTCAGCTTATTCTACCCTTCTGCACATTACATAAACCAGAGATTCTTCTTGTGACAGTATATGGCATAAATTAATTTATAATTCATTTTCTACATGTTTATGTATTATTGTACACAGACTCAAGTTACATTTTGTTTCATTTCATGTTTTCCAGGGTCAAAACATTTTTGGGCTTGATGTCATTGAAACACCAGAAGGGGATAAAATGCCACAGCTGATTGTCCAAAAGGAGTTAGATAGGGAAGAGAAGGATACCTATGTAATGAAAGTCAAGGTTGAAGATGGTGGCTTTCCTCAAAGATCCAGTACAGCTATTTTGCAAGTAAGTGTAGCTGATACAAATGACAACCAGCCAATCTTCACAGAGCAGGAAATTGAAGTCAGTATACCAGAAAATGCTCCTGTAGGCTCTTCAGTGACACAGCTACACGCCACAGATGCTGACATAGGTGAAAATGCCAGGATTCATTTCTATTTTAGCAATCTAGTCTCCAACATTGCCAAGAGATTGTTTCACCTTAACACCACTACCGGACTTATCACTGTCAAAGAACCCCTGGATAGAGAAGAATCGCCAAGCCACAAGTTACTAGTTTTGGCCAGTGATGGTGGATCGATGCCAGCAAGAGCCATGGTGTTGGTAAATGTTACAGATGTCAACGATAACGTTCCATCGATTGACATAAGATATATTGTCAATCCAACCAATGGTACTGTGCTTCTTTCAGAGAATGCTCCACTCAACACCAAAATTGCTTTAATAACTGTGATGGATAAAGATTCTGACCACAATGGTAGGGTGACTTGCTTCACAGATCATGAAGTCCCTTTCAGATTAAGGCCAGTATTTAGTAATCAGTTCCTCTTGGAGACTGCCGCATTTCTTGACTATGAGTCCACAAGAGAATATGCCATTAAGTTATTGGCTGCTGATGCAGGCAAACCTCCTTTGAATCAGTCATCCATGCTCCTCATCAAAGTCAAAGATGAAAATGACAATGCTCCAGTTTTCACCCAGCCCTTCATAAGTCTTTCTGTCCCTGAGAATAACTCTCCTGGAACCCAGTTGACAAAAATCAGTGCAACTGATGCAGACAGCGGACAGAATGCTGAAATCAGCTACATGCTGGGTACTGATGCTCCGCCTGAATTCAACCTGGATCATCGTACTGGCATTCTGACTGCCGTGAAGAAACTAGATAGGGAGAAACAGGAAAAATATTATTTTACAGTCCTTGCAAAAGATAATGGAATTCCACCCTTAATGACCAATGCCTCAGTTTTTGTGACTGTCCTTGATCAGAATGATAATAGCCCAATTTTCACTCACAATGAGTACAACTTCTATGTCCCTGAAAACCTTCCAAGACATGGCACAGTAGGACTAATCACTGTAACAGATCCTGATTATGGAGAGAATTCTGCAGTCACTCTCTCCATTTTAGATGTGAATGATGAGTTCACCATTGATCCACAGACTGGTGTCATTAGGCCAAATATTTCATTTGATAGAGAAAAACAAGAATCTTACACTTTCTATGTAAAGGCTGAGGATGGTGGTCGTGTATCACGTTCTTCAATGGCTAAAGTCACCATAAATGTGGTTGATGTCAATGACAACAAACCAGTTTTTGTTGTCCCACCTTCCAACTACTCCTTTGAATTAGTTCTGCCATCAACTAATCCAGGCACAGTTGTCTTCAAAGTAGTTGCCATTGACAATGACACCGGCATGAATGCAGAGGTTCATTACAGCATGGTGGGAGGAAATACAAAAGGACTCTTTATGATTGACCAAACAACAGGCAACATCACATTGAAGGAGAAATGTGTTGTTGCAGACCTTGGTTTACACAAATTGATAGTCAAAGCTCAGGACTTAGGACAACCTGATTCTCTCTTTAATGTGATAATTGTCAATCTATTCGTGAATGAAACAGTGACCAATGCAACACTTATTCTTGAATTGGTACGCAAAAGCATTGAAGCACCAGTGACCCAAAGTACTGAGATAGCTGATGCATCCTCACCGGCCAGTGACTATGTAAAAATTATGGTGGCCATTGTGGCTGGCACAATAACTGTAATTCTAGTGATTTTCATCACTGCTGTAGTAAGATGTCGTCAATCTCCACACCTTAAGGCTTCTCAGAAAAACAAACAAAACTCTGAATGGGTTACTCCAAACCCAGAAAACAGGCAAATGATGATGATGAAGAAAAAGAAGAAGAAGAAGAAGAAGCATGCCCCTAAGAACTTGCTTCTTAATTTTGTTACTATCGAAGAAGCAAAGACAGATGATGCTGACAATGACAGAAATAGTGTTACATTAGACCTCCCCATTGAGCTGGAAGAGCAAACCATGGGCAAGTACAACTGGGCCACCACGCCTACTACTTTCAAGCCTGACAGCCCTGATTTGGCTCGCCACTATAAATCTGCTTCTCCTCAGCCTGCATTCCAGATCCAGCCGGAAACTCCCCTGAATTCCAAGCACCACATCATCCAAGAACTGCCTCTTGACAACACTTTCGTAGGCTGTGATTCCATCTCCAAGTGTTCCTCCAGCAGTTCTGATCCCTACAGCGTCTCTGAGTGTAGCTATCCAGTGACAACCTTCAAGACCCCTGTGTCTGTGCACACCAGACTGGTAGGTAAAACAAGTTTCTCAGTAAACTTTTAACATTTTTTTATTCTTTTCAGTTTATATAGGAATTAAATAGTCAGTTGACTTTGAAGAAGCATCAAAACCATGGCATTGTACAAAAGTATCCAAGTAGATGTAAGGATTCATTTAAACCTGGTAGAAAATCAAACAAGGGCTGGAGAGAGGGCTTAGTGGTTAAGGCATTTGCCTGTAAAACCTAAGGATACAGTACCCACATAAGCCAGATGCACAAGGGACACATGCATCTGGTGTTTGTTTGCAGTAGCTAGAGGCTCTGATGCACCCATTCTCTCTCTCTCTCTCTCTCTCTCTCTCTCCATCTTTCTCTATCTCTCCCTTAAATATATAAAATGAAATAAAAATTTCAAAAAAATCAGAACAAAATTACTGAGTGTAGAATAGTTGGGTATGGACTGATGGTGATAGTCTGTAGATGGCAGTATGATACTTCTTGCTAGAGAAAATACTGGAAAACCTCCCTAGGAAGGGTTGGAGTACTGTCCTTCTTATCACTGTGTACATGAAGATCAGGAAAGCCAGGCTACATACCTCATAGAAAATCCTTTAGAATGGATAAGCAACTCTTAATACCAATGGTTTTGAGAACCTCAGTTACACTTGGTAAAATCTGTGGCAGCCCCAAGAATTCAATATTCACCAATATGTCCCCTTCTCGACACCACACCATACCACCAGGTTTCTACAAGTAAAGGTTTCCTTTTCAGATTAAGACTTAAAATTATGTTGTTCCATCAAGCCTGTATTCACATGGCATATCAAAAATTGCATTAGAAAACAGACATGCTTACTCTTCTTCCAGCCAGAAAATGAAATGTATACAAGATCTGTATTTTATATAACCAGTCAAATATTTGCATGATCATGTAAGGTATTCAGGGCCCTTTAGGGGGCATTCTTAAATATAATAACTTTTAGAAAATGGATAATGTTTGCTTTCTCTAATGGGCACAAAGGGAAATAAGAACATATTAACATACAAGAAATCTGTACACAATAATTTAAAATCCAATACATTCATGAAAACAAGGATTAATACAGTGCATTTTTCATTTGTATTCCATGGAGAAATAAGTACAAATTTTTATAGTAATTCATAAGCAAATTAAATGATATAAGTATGTTATTTCCTTAATAAAATTAAGTGATGAGACTTCTCTTTATTTTTTCCTCTCAAAACCATGCTCCATGTTGACTTTATTAGGACTGTGTAACTCTTATAAAATTATTAATATCACTTCCAGTGAAAGAACATTTTAATAGCTTATTCACTTTTAATGTAAGGGTTATAAACTGAAAATAAGAGAGAATCCTCCTTGCCACATTAGAGGTATTAAAGAAGATTTCCAGATTCAAGACAACAGTGCAAATAATTGACCATAATGTTTGAAATGGTTTTATAAATGAAAATACAAGGATATGCAAAATTAACTGTTGAAATAAAGCTGACAATTCTCTTTTAGTTACATAGTGAAGTAAGGTATTAATTCAGAAGTGGAAGAATTTTTGTTGAAATTGATGCATCGTTAAATGATATTGAAAAAGGAAATATTGTCTTATCTCTATGTGGAGTTTCTGCTATGCTATCAATGAGTTTACAGCACCATAGGTATTTCTACAGTTTGAGTGAGTTGCATTATTCTATAGGTTGGTGGATCTTGGATGACAAATGTAATAGATACCTAAAATCTCTTCAGTTGTGCTTTTGATTACATTTAAGCATTGAAAGGGTACACCCATTTTCCCATTCTTATCAGTATTATTTTGTTTATTGGAATAATTTTTCTCAAGTGAAATATAGATAACATTTTATGTATGTTTCATATTATAAAAATAATTTTCTGGGGTTAAATTTCTGACTTTTTTTAAAATATCTGAAGGATGAGATTTGTGCATTACAATTTGCAGATGGGATCAATAAATGAGTAAAGAAAATTCTGATTATAACTGAGAACAAAGAGCTATTTTATGAATACAAAAATTTTACCTGAGTATATGAAAATATACAAATAACCAAGGCACAGATGAAGGAGAACATTATATATTATTCAAATACCCTCATCTTTACATTTTCTTTTAAGTTTAGAAAGAATTTTATTATAGAGCTTAAGAGAAGAAACAAGGTACAGTTCCTTTATGACAGGTAAGGGTCCCCAGAGATTGGAAGGAGAACCCCATTAAGGACAGTAAAGAAGAAAGTTCCCAAGTGTGAGGGTTCCCCGGTGGAGAAAATCTCTTTCTATTTTATATGTTGTTATTACTTACAAGTCCTAAACATAAGACAAATGGATTCATGGGTAAATAAAAATATGAAAAGTGAATGCTAATGTGAATGAGTTATTTGTTATTATTAGTGTGTTGGTAAATGAAGGATCTATTGTAGAAACAGTAAGCTATCAAATGAAACTCTCTACATCTGAAAAGTATGTTGTCCTCTTACCTGATGTATGGAGGCAATATTTTTATATACTGTAGATGTGTACAACATGGACCTTCAGAAGAATTTATAAATTACTTTGTATTAATGTTTCCCAATGCATAGGATTATATTTGATTTTTATGAAAATAGAAAATAATTGGTATAATTAACTTAGAATTAATTTAGATTAATTACTTAACTAATTAAGCTAATTTAGAATTAGTTTCCTTAATATTCATAAAAATGGAATGTATTGTTGAAAACAAAGCCTTGGCTAGTTTAGCTCTTCCATTAAAATAGTGTGGAGTCTATGCAAGATTACAGTAAAGAGAACAATTAGAATGAATATGTCATTTTTGTTAGTTGTATATACTTTTCAATGTCTTTGACATATATTTAATGTACTTCATTTCCACAGCATAAACAAAAATATTCTAACAAGTTTCTGTAATCTGAATCAAAGCTGTCTCAAAATTTCCAAATGAGATAAAAAGATTGGTGAAAAGTTTAGACAGCTATTATTCATGTGTGAAGACATGTTGTAGGTATTATATTATTCTGTTAGCCTACAGTGGAATTAGTATTCAGTACTCTTAAGTTTACCAACATTGACTCCACAATCTGTCTTTAATTATGTGAATTAAAATGTAGCATGATTGGCAAATATGACTCCTAGCACAAAGCCATATGATTTTGATAACATGTTATTTTTCTTGCCCTAGACTGGTTCCAGAACATCAACTAATGAAATCTGCAGTGAAATATAATTTTCTAAGATAACATAATTTTATTTTTCCCAAAGTATTTCAGTGAAATTTGAATTCAAAATTTGGCTAAGATCATAACTTTGTCATTTGCGTTTCACATTATAAAGGCAAGCAAATCAATAACAACCTTAAAAATAGTCTCATAAAACCTTATGCATTCTTTAACTATAAACTGTCAATTTAAAATTAAAACTGAATTAAAATTCATGGAAGAAACAATACATTACCATAGTGGTTCTCTCATTTTGTCTCTGCTTACTGTGAGTGTTAACAGCTTTCAGGTAATATAATGCTATCTTCGTGTACACACTGATAGTTGGTATGTCAATCATGATACATGAAACTACTGGCACTGTATGATTGCTGAAGAGTTTAAACATAATCTCAAGGAGTTTGTAAATTAAGCTGAACTATCCAAACTTCCCTCTGAAAAGTAACCAGGTCAAGACAATTTTTTAAGGCAAACAAACCCCATAAAACAAGCCTATATTCCACTATATTGAAAGTATGTACTTGTATAGTGTTACTGAGAAAACCATTGTAATCATCTATGACTTTGCTTGAAAAACTATTTGAATGATATAATATATTATTTGTATGTCTTTATGTTGATTATAGTCACATTATTCTACTAGCCTAATCATTAATCTTTTTTTTTAGAGTAATCATGCTTTCTTCTATGAACATTTAACAAAGAAAAAAGTTCTTATCAGTAGGAGAATGTAAAATTATTCATACTTCCTATTTCAATGTTTCTCATAATAAAAAACATAATTCCAGTCTTATCAGAGTTCAAATACTGACAGTATTTCCAAAAGTTTTTATCTTAATTTCAAAAAATGTTTCAAAAACACAGGACATACTGGATGGAGTAATATTTAACTAAACTCGTTTTATTTCTCTGGCATTCAATTATTAAATATGTGTATCATTTCTTTGAGTAATTTACCCTTTCTAGTTTACTCACTTTACACAGTATTTTGAGTAATTTTAAACACAAATTACTGAATACCTCAAATTGGGTGTATGATATATTTCATGAAGAAAGAATAACGTGCCCCAATTTTATTCCATGTTTTTGAAACTGCTTATGACTTACTTGCTAACAACATAAGAATATATATATATGATTGAAAAACTCACAATGCCTTGATACAAAATAGGGGTATAAAGGAACCTCATACTCATGTCATAACATACTTTTTAATTCAAATTTTAATTATGTATAATTGCACCATGAAATATATAAATATGATTAGTGTTTCATTTTAAAGGTTCTTGGATGAAAAGCTACTTAGAAGATATTCATGCTCTACTTAGCATTTCAAGTTACTGTCATTCTTGGATATTTAATATTTAGGGAATATTTTTAAAGCTATGACTCTATCTCTCAGAATGCAACTTCTGTGATAAAGGTACTTCTAAATTCATTTCTACTTGGTTCCTTTTGCCAAAATGTTTACCTGTATAGGCCAATGATGATTGAGATTTAATATTATTTTAACAAGATGAAAATAGACTCTGCTTTTGACTACTAATTAACCACAATTTAAATATTTTTTAGTTTCTTCTGAGGGAATATTTAAACTTCAGAACATAATGGAAAGCTTTGAAAATATGTTTCCTCAAAAGCCAAAGAGGAGAATAGTTAGAATCTACATGGTTTCCTTCTTAGCAGTTGGTACGTTAAATGGAATTGTCATTGCTATCATTTTTGCCTCTCAAGATTCATCCACTCTATTGTATAATGTTTAATAATTTCTTTAATTTCAACAAAAAATACTGCTGCCCCATTTTACTAGTCAATGACACTGTTCAGTATACAATTAGATGTTATAATTATTTGTATAACTAGATGTGATATTAATATTGACTTCAGTAAACATGGTATACACTTTTTTGAATCTGTCATATTTCATAAATGTTTCCTGTAGATTTAGGTTTCCAGTGTATTCAGTGGTGCTATTAGAACAAAGTTGCATGTAATTTATGTTTTAGAAAGAATTATCATGGATTTAAAAATTTTTAATGCAATATACATGTCTGTAAACAGCATCTGTGGATCGATATGGTATTTATAATATTAGTATAAGTTTTAAAATCTAGTGTTGCCATCGGCTTTTATTTATTAACATCTATGTATCATACCTATGTTGTAGAAAATTTAGATATTAGTGGTAGGTTATAGATGAAGATTGTCTGGCTCATTTTTATTACAAACTATGTAAATAATTTCTTTTTAACTTACTTAGTAACTTTTTGAAAGTTCTATAACTTTTAGAAGTGCATTTTACATTTATTTAATGCATAATTCATTTCATTTCATACTATAAGCTATACCTACAAAAATTATTACACATAATGATATATTCTTAAATAGTATACATATTCTTTATTTTATGCATGCATGATTTGACAATTTAGTAGCATAGATTAATAATGTAACAGTCTCATGCTACCTATGTCTATCACAAAATTAATTTTACTTTTTGTAAATAAGAAGTCTTGATAAAATAAACATTTTTGGTTAAAAGAAATGTCATTTTCATTTATGTCCAAAGTTACTTTTTAATAAAATATTATTTCTAAGAATTCTAATTACTAAATTTCTATCTTTACCACATATTAGTTCCCCATTTAAAAATGTTTCATTACATTTAATTATCTATAGGTACACAGGCACCATCCAATTAGAAATGATTCTTTGTCAGGGAAAACAAAAGTACATTTCATTAGCTTTTATATAGTGAAATTGACAATGAAAATGAAGCTTCTCAATGAGTTTTCTAGAAATATTTGTACTTTTGTAGCTTATAAAATGGAGGCTTATATTGACTATTCATTGTTTTATTTTATAAAATATTATTCTCTGTTAAATAGAGCTGACTTTTTACAGCAATGAGGGCTTTTATCTTAAAACATAGCCCCCCCAAAAAAAAAACTTTTATGTTAGAAAGTCCTGCTTTCATAAGTACTCAATTGGAATTGGTGGTTGTTAAAAGTGAAAAAACTTAAAATTCATAAAAAAGCATTTTAAAAATTCATAAACTGATGTTTAAAAATTATTTACTTCTTTGGTTATATATCCAGAGTTACCTCAATTACAAAATCAATAAAAATCATCATTTCTGTAGTACATTATAACTGAAGAGAATTGATCATAAACACTCTTACTTTATACAATAATATTTCCAGTAATACACATATGCAGCCCAATATTCATTTAGTGTCAGTCTTAAAGTAATTGAAATAAAATTGACCATCTGATATTTAAAGGTGGAAAATACACAAACTAATGTTGCATACATCCAGCAGAAGTAATATATGAGTTACTAAAAAAGAGACTGTATTTCATTATTAGCTTATAATCATTAATTCATTTTGATATTCAAAATTTGTTTTAGGTACCTTTATATGGAAAATTATATGCTCATTTTTGATGTTTACATTAGTTACATTTTCACATAAATTCACTTATTCAAGAGAAATTGCAGAGTTTTCATTCCAATAGTTACCATGGTTATGTAGTTACATGATACTTAAACATCTGAGGACAAAAGGTAATTTTAACTATATATGGAGATATTTTGTCAACCTGTCAAAATGGTTTAATGTCATAATGTCACAAAACTGAAAGACATAAGCATATAATTATGTGTTGTAATCATTTCATTTTGCATAGTAAAAAACTGTTGTACCTGTTATATAAAGTTATAATTTTTGTCTGAATCTAGAGTACTTGATAATATTTTATATAGTACTAACATTCAGCTTTACACATATAAGTTTTACTTTTAAAAATATATATTATTAGGTTTATATTATTCTAATTTTACAATCATGATGGTCACTCCATTATCCTCCTCCCTGTCCTCCCCCCTCCAAAGGGACCCTCATCAATGTGGGATGTGGTTCTAGCACTGTAGGGGTAGTCAGAAATTATGGGGGATAGGCCAAGTCTCTGTGCATAATGACCCAACTTGTGGCTCTAACACTCTTTCCGCCCCTTCTTCCATGAATTTCCTTGAGCCACATTGGGATCATTTTAGTTCTACTTCAGTGGTGAGGTTTTGGGAGCCTCTGTGTCTCTGGATATCTGGCTTAGTAGGAGTTGGATGTTCTCTGTGTTTGTCTCCTTCAGCCTTTTTCTGGTGTCATGTTCACCAAGAAAGCTGTACTCTTGTCCTTTCCCCACATTACTCTATGGTTTCAGCTGGGGCCCTGGTGAGGTGTGATAGACTGATCCTTCCTTCAGGTTCTCCATCTATCTGAAAAAGATAAGCAAATTCTCCAATGGAGAGAGAAGTTAGTACTATGTAGATGCAATGGCCATAGTTATAGTGAATTTTATATGTGTAGGCCCTTTTCTAGCCCACATTTAGTGGGAGCTTGATCTTGGAGAGCGGGCTCATTTTTTGTATATGGCTTTGACTTATTTCCCAGTTCCAGCAATGAGTTCCGTTCCACTGTGTGGATCTATTAGTCAAATTAAGATCAGTTGGTTACCCATCATGGCTATGTGTCACTAATGCACTTGTTTGAACATTGTGTCATGTTTTTTTTTTTTTTTTTTTTTTTTTTTTCCTGCTGGGTAGCTTAAACTGTGAGTTATTTGGAAAGATGTTGGTCATTTTCCCCCAGTCGCTTGGGTAGCACCCTCTGGCACTAGACTAGCTAACTGTCCGGGGACTGACCCTCTTCCAGATTCCTACCAGGTCTCTCCATGTTTTGTCTCACCCACATATGCTGTCTTCAACAGTAGAGTCTTACCATTAACCTTTGGTGGGTCATCAAGAACTCTGACAGAAATCTGTCTTTTTTGGGAAACCTTGTAGTTCTCTCAGATCAACAGCTCTTCGTGAAAGTTAACCCCGTGCTGGTACTGGGAGTTATAAGTCAGTGCCAAGGAAAGTGGAGGATATCAAAGAGTAAGTGAGTATAGAGAGGAGAGGGAGAGAGAAACAGGAAAAGATTAAGGTTGGTCTTCATGATGTTCTCTCCAGTTTCCTGTGGTTCAGGTGTTTCCTCTGTGGGCCTGCTGAAGGACCAATGATTTAGCCTGTTGTTCAGCATATAGCATTTTATAGTACCATTTCTTTTTGGGTCCCTATTTGTGTGCCCCCTTACCCTCCCTCCCAACCTCTCACTCCCTCCCATCCTTATCCTCCCTCCGATCCCACCCTCCCTATTGTTTGATCCTCATGGAACTTATTAGGTTTGGCAGCATCTCAGGCGGATTCAGGTTAGGAGCCACAAATTAATAAGACCATGTGACAATTATCTTTTTGTGATTGGTTGAGCTCACTGAGGATGATCTGTTCCATGTTCAACCATTTTTTTTTCAAATTTCATTATTTCATCTTTCCTTGCTGCTACATAGAGTTCCATAGTATAAATATACCACATCACTGTTATCCATTCATCTAATGCTGGACATCTGGGTTGATTCCAGTTCTAAGCTATTATGAATTGAGCAGCTATAAATATGGTTGAGCATATCTCTCTGATCTGAGGCTTGGAGTCTTTAGGGTAAATGCCCAGTAAGGGAATAACTGGGTCTGTTGGTAGGTCTATAGTCATCCTTTTCAGGAGTCTCCATATAGCTTTCCATAATGGTTGAACCATTTTACATTCTCACCAACAGTGAAAGCTTGTTCCTATTTCTCCACTGCCTCTCCAGCTTTTGTTTTCATTTTTTTAAAAAATATTATCCATCCTTACTGGAGTAAGGTGGAAACTCATAGTTGTTTTAATTTGCATTTCCCTGATAATAAGGGATGTTGAACATTTTCTTTTTTTTTTCTTTTTAATTTTTATGCCTATAATTTTTATTAGTTACCTATATAATGTGCATAGAGTCATGATGGTATTATCGTTAGCCTTCTCCCTGCCCTCCTCCCTCAGGGATTGTGGGTCTTGCATTGTGGGTATAGCCATCAGTTATGGAGGAGAAGCAATGTCTCTATGCATAATGACCCAACTTATGGTGCTAACAATCTTTCTGCCCCCTCTTCTGCTAATTTCCCTAAACCATGTTGCTTTCAATTTAGGTCTTTTTCAGTGAGGAGGTCATGGGAGTCGCTGTGTCTCTGGATCTCTGGTTTGGTAGGGGGTTGAGTGTTCTCTGTCTATCTCCTTCACCCCTCTGATAATACTAGGTTTGCTGAGAAAGCAGCACTCTTGCTCATTTCCCCACTTATTCTATGGGTTCAGCTGGTGCCCCAGTGAGGTGCGATGGGCTGATTCTCTCCTCAGGTTCTATGTCCACCTGAAAAAAAAAGAAGCAAATTCTCCAACAGAGAGTGAGATCAGTGAAAGGTACATGAATAACCATTATTGTTTAGAGTGAGTTTAATGGGTGTTTTCCCTCTTGTATCCCACTATTGGTAGGAGCTTGATATTGGAGAGTGAACTCATTTGTGGATATGGTTCTGGCTTGTTTTCCAGTTCCAGGTATGGGTTCTGTTCCACTGAGCGGATCCTTTAGCCAAATCAAGAGCAGTTGGTAACCCACCATGGCTGTGTGCCACTATTGCACTTGTGTGAGCATCACATCAGGTTGATTGCTGCTGGGAAGTTTACATTTAGAGTTGTTTAGACAGATGTCATTTTCCTCCAGTTGCTCATGTAGTACCTTCTGGGACTAGAAAAGCTAACTATCTGGGAATTGTTTCTTCCAGATCCAGCCAAGTCACTCCATGTTCCATCCCAATAGCATATGGTGTCTTTGGCAATAGGGTCTTACCATCAACCTTTGGTGGGTCATCAAGTACTCTGACAGAAATCTGTCTTCTTTTGGGAAACATTGTAGGTCTCACTGATCAATAGCTCATTAGGGATGTTAACCACATGCTGGTACGGGGAGTTACAGGTCAGTACCATGGGAAAAGAAGGAAGAAAAATACAGGTAGTATGAAAGAGAAGAAGAGAGAGAGAGAGAGAAGTGTAAGAAGAGGGGATGGGAGAGAGGAACAGGAGAAGGTTGAGGTTAGTCTTCATCCTACCTTTTTGAGGCCCTGTGATTCAGGTGTTCTCTCTAAGAGGTAGGGTCTCACTCTAGCCCAGGCTGACCTGAAATTAACTATGTAGTCTCAGGGTGGCCTCAAATTCATGGTGATCCTCTTACCTCTGCCTCCTGAGTGCTGGGATTAAAGGCATGTGCCACCACACCCGGGTAAGTTTTACTTTTCTATAAGGCTAAATATATTTATTTTAAAATGCACACAATCATGTAAGCAATAAGGATTAAAATTGTTTTAGGTTTGAAAGCAAAAAGATGAACATCCAACTTTTGGACAAAACAATATACATAACTGTTTTCCTAGAGGAAAATTCATTTTTAGTTGATATATAAGATAATCTAGTACATGGAGATTAAAATGTCAGCAAATATATGTAAATCACACATTTGCATATGTGTTTATTTTGGTCAAATATCTAGCAGGAAAAGTGACATAAACTTCAAAGACATCCGTTCAAAGTTCATGCCTTTGCAT
Organism: Orientallactaga sibirica; assembly: GCA_036365145.1. Lineage (NCBI taxonomy): Eukaryota > Metazoa > Chordata > Mammalia > Rodentia > Dipodidae > Orientallactaga > Orientallactaga sibirica. The sequence goes on along the minus strand of JAEOAD010002325.1, from coordinate 2,451,123 downwards.
TCACAATATTATTTGTTTAACTATCGTGCCTCACTTCCAAACTTTACTCATTCTGTATCCCAACATCTTGTATCATCAGTTACTTAGTAACAATTGCTGTCATGTCAATATATCTAAGACTGTGCTCATGTTTCTTACTTTTTGTTTCAATCAATTTATTTGGGTTTTATGAGACTGTGGCACTTCTCATCACAATGCTTTCTTGTTTTCTCAATCATCAGAGGCTCAACAATATTAAAGTTGCTTTGTGTTACCCAAGGATTTATGTTCTGCTTCCCTTGTACACAACAGATATAATTTGTCTTTATTAACATCCAACCTCTCCTCGGTTGGTATAACTAAAATACATCCAAATAAATGCTCATTAACACAATTACATTTATTTTCTTTTTATTTACTAAAACTACTTAATTTAAATGTCCATGAAAAAATGTGCATGTTTTTACAAGTTTAGGAAAACTTAATTTACACTTTCTTCAATAGGTTATGATATTCATTTACCATAACTGGATGTGCATTTACCTTTGTACATATACACATTCTATGTTGTACACACGTCAGTGTGGGGAAAGGGTTGATGTATATCATAGGAATATTTATAGAAACATATCTAGTTTTCAGATTAGGCAATGTGTACATTTATCATTTTTTTTCTGAGTGAAGTTAGTACTAATAGTGGAATTCAAAGAAAATAATAGGTAATGGACTGTGTGAAAACTGACACTTCATGGAAATTTATAATAGTAATTTTTAAAAGTTTGCTATTACTTTGTATATTGTATATATTGTACCTGCATGTGTGTGTGTGTGTGTGTGTGTGTGTGTGTGTGTGTGTGTGTGTGAGAGAGAGAGAGAGAGAGAGAGAGAGAGAGAGAGAGAGAGAGAGTGAGAGTGCAATTTTGGAATAAATTAGAATAGACCTGATAGATTATTTTTCACCTGGAAAACTTATATAGACTAACACCTGGTTGTGTGTGATATAATTTTGATGCAAAAAGTGTCTAATCTGTAAAGAGTAAAATACTCATAAAATAAAATCACTGCTGCATTGCAATAACACATCTTCTGATATGTTTGAAATACTTATTGTCAACAGTGATAACAGTTGTATTAATATCATCCAGAATCATGCAGTATTTTAAGCAAAATAACAACCTTTATTCTTCAGTGTATAATTCATAATATAATGCTGAATTAACTTGAATTTTATACATTGAAATTTGATGTTCACCAACAATGAGTGTTAACTGAATTTTTCAGTTAACACAAAACAATAAGGTAGATCGTATTAAATTATATTTACAAAAGTTTGTTTTCCACATTGTCTTGTATTCAAACTATTTTAGCCTTCATAAAATATTATTTATCCACTTTATTTAAACACACACACACACACACACACACACACACACACACACACACACATTCTCCAGTCCCTCGTGTAGCACCCTCTGGCACTAGACAAGCTAACTGGGGACTGACCCTCTTCCAAATTCTGACCAGGTCACTCCATTTTTCATCCCAACAGCATAGGATGTCTTCAGCAGTAGGGGCTTACCATTAACTTTTGGTGGGTCATCAAGAACTGTGATAGAAATCTGTCTTTTTTGGAGGAAACTTTGTAGGTCTCTCTGATCAACAGCTCATCGTGAAAGTTAACCCCATGCTGGTACTGGGAGTTACAAGTCAGAGCCCAGGAAAATGACCGATATCTGTCCAAACAACTCAAATTCTAAGCTACCCAACAGTAAACAACCTGATATGGTGCTCAAACAAGTGCAATAGTGGCACACAGCCATGGTGGGTATCCAACTGCTTTTGATTTGCCTAATAGATCCACTGAGTATAATGGAACTCATAGCTGGAACTGGGAAATAAGTCAAAACCATGTACAAAAAATGAGCCCGCTCTCCAATATCAAGCTCACACAAAATGTGGGCTAGAAGAAGGCCTACCCATATAAAATTCTCTCTAAAATAACTATATCCATCCTATATATCTAGTAATAACTTCTCTCTCCGTTGGAGAATTTGCTTCTCTTTTACAGATGGACAATGAACCTGAAGGGAGGATCAGCCTATCACACCTCACCAGGGTCCCAGCTGAAACCATAGAGTAATGGGGGGAAATGGGCAAGAGTGCAGCTTTCTTGGTGAACCACACACCAGAATAATACTGAAGGAGATAAACACAGAGAACATTCAACTCCTACTAAGCCAGATATCCAGAGTAACAGAGGCTCCCAAAACCTCATCATTGAAGTAGAACTAAAACGAACCCAACATGGCTCAGGGAAATTCATGGAATAGAGGGCAGAAAGACCGTTAGAGGCACAAGTTAGTTCATTATGCACCGAGTTTGCAACTCCCCCATAACTGTTGACTACCGCATAATGCACGACCCACATTCCCCAATGAGGAGGGTCCCTTCGGAGGGGGGAGGAAAAGGAGGAGGCTACCATAGTCACCAACATGAATGTACAATTAGAATAAATAATAAATAAATAAATAAATAAATAAATAAATAAATAAAACAAAACAAAACAAAACATTCTCAATACTAGATGTTATCCTGAGTTCAAATAAGTAGTTAAATATTTCTCCAACTTTTAAAAATTTATTATTTATTTTATTAATTTTACTCATAATGTGAATACATTCATGTCAATGCCTTCAATAGCCTCCTTCCCTGTCTCCTCCCCTCCGAAGTGACCCTCCTCATTGGGGAATGTGGGTCGTGCATTGTGGGGATAGCCATCAGTTATGTGGAAGAGGCAATGTCTTTGTGCATAATGACCCAACTTGTGGCTCTAAGAATCTTCTGCAAATTTCCCTGAGCCATGTGGGGTTCATTTTAGGTATACTTCAGTGATGAGGTCTTGGAGCCTCTGTGTCTCTGGATATCTGGTTTAGTAGGAGGTGAGTGTTCTCTGTGCCTTGTGCATTTTCTTGTCCATTTTCCCCATTACTCTATGGTTGCAGCTGGGGCCCTGGTGAGGTACAATAGGCTGATCCTCCCCTCAGGTATGGCGTCCATCTGAAAAAGAGAAGCAAATTCTCCAATGGAGAGAGAATTCAGCACTGGATAGATGGCATAGCAATTATTATTTTAGAGATAGTTTTATATGTGTAGGCCCTCTTCTAGCCCACAATTGGTGGGAGCTTGATATTGGAGAATGGGCTCATTTTTTGGACATGGTTCTTACTTGTTTCTCTGTTGCAACTATGAGTTCCATTCCACTGAGTGGATCTGCTAGCAAAATCAAGAGCAGTTGGTTACCCACCATGGCTGTGTGCCACTATTGCACTTGTTTGAGCATCACATCAGGTTGTTTGCTGCTAAATAGCTTAGACTACAAGTTGCTTGGACAGATGTTGGTCATTTTCCCCCAGTTGTTTGTGTAGCACCTTCTTGCCCTAGACAAGCTAACTGTCTGGAGACTGACCCTGTTCCAGATTCCATCCTGGTCACTCCATGTTCTGTCCCAACAGCATGTGGTGTCTTTGGCAGTAGGGTCTTACCATTAACCTTTGGTGCATCATCAAGAAATCTGACAGAAATCTGTCTTCTTTTGTGAAAACTTGTAGATCTCTCTGGTCAACACCTCATTGTGGAAGTTAACCACATGCTGGTACTGGGTGTTACAGGTCAGCGCCAAGGAAGAAGAAAGAAGAAAAAGATAGGTAATATAAAAGAGAAAGAGAGCAGAGAGAGAACAGGGAGAGAGAGAAATAGGAGAAGATTAATGTTAGTATTCATGATGTCCTCTCCAGGGCCCTGTGGTTCAGGTGTTCCCTCTAAGGGCCTTCTGAAGGTTCAACCTTTTACTCTTTCAGGATATAGGATTTTATGGTACCATTTCCATTTGGGTCCCAATTTGTGTTCTCCCCACACATACACTCCCCTCCTGTCCCATCCTCCCTATTGTCTGGTCCTCAAGATGCATATTAGGTATGCCCTGAGGTTTCCCTTGCCCAATGGAAAATTACAGTTAAGAAATATTTTGATATTCTGACTTAATTCCCCATGTAAATTAATGGAATATTAGCATTATTTATAATATGCATATGTTACACTATGCATTATAGGTATTGAAAATGTAATGTATAATTTAATGTTACATACAGTATACATATTATACATAATATGTTATAGATAAGCATATATGTGTAAAAATACATATGTACATATAATATATATATGGTATATTGGAGTTAATAGTCCTTAAACTTAATTTGCAATTTTAAAAGCAAATAGGGAGATGGTTCAGTTGATAAATCCCCTATACTGCAAAAGTGAGGACCTGAATTCAGAACTCTACTTAGCCTGAGTTCAGCACCCACTTAAATATGTGCTGGGAATGGTGGCTACCTCTAATCTCAGATAACAGGAGGTGGAAAAAGGAAATCCCTACACAAGCTGGCTAAATCAAACTCTGAGCTCAAATGAGAGAATTTACCTCAATAAATAAGGTAGAGAGTGATTAAGGAAGATACCCTACATCAACCTCTGGCTTCCAAATGTATGTGTGCCTAAACACACACACACACACACACACACACACATCATATACCTCACATTATACATACATATAAAAAAAATCAAAATTAGGAAGAGAGCAGTTATGCTTTCTAATAGGAACATTTTTTGAATATGGAGACATAAATTTCTTCAATTTTCTTGAAAATGTTCTTAAAAATCCTGGTTATATTGTAGTGAAGAAATTTTAAGGGACTATCTCTTTCCACTATGCTGCATGACAATTCTAGAACATCTATGGCTCATAACCTACTGACATGAAGCCAATAAACTTGTGACTTCCATCACTTCCTATTCAATTTTTATGATTTATCAATCAATAATTAATTCAAGCATATTCAGTCAATCTTCATTGACCCTTCCTAGACTCATTCTCTTCTATTAAAGTTGGAAAAGATAATCTTGTCAATGAACATTTTTGCTGACTTTTAAAAGTGTAACAATTATCATGTTTATTCTGGGAGCTATATTCAGTAGCTAATACATGCCATGTTACATAATTTCTGAATATCAGTCTGAAATATGCAAATTGCATAGATAAATAAGTGCCTCTTTGTTTACATATCCCTATTCTGAGAATTCAAAATTTTAATATTGTGACTATTCATAATTATTTAATTGAATTCTACATAAATTTTGTGTTTGTAGCCTTCTTCTCATCTTTCTGTTTTGCCTTTGCAATGTATAAAACATGATGACTTCAAATGTCCTGAAGTTTAGAAAACAATAAGATGAGGTTTTTAGAACAAATAATATGTATTTAGTACTATTGACTCAAAATATGCAGCTCACACCTCAAAGGGGACAAGAAATATTTTATTGTGGAGCCAAATATGAGTGACCATGCCCTGTGTACACAGATTTATGTTACCCTAATTCCATATTCCAACTTGTTACAATTTCAGGAAGGTTTTAACATTGCAGAACAAAAGAACATCCTAAATCAAGGTACTTTTCAAAAACATTGATTGATCATGAGGTAGATGGGTTACAGCAAAGCAGGGATATCTTCACTATAGGCTTCAGATGCTATCTGATGACATTCTTAGTCCTTGGGTTGGTGGAAGGTGGGGTCTGTTCTTACATTCCAAAAAAAGATCAAACCTGATGAACAGATAGTCACCAGGATGTTAGTTCAGACACAAAGGTGGCCAATAAATGTCTATTTAAGGACTAAAGTTAGTTCAAGGTGATTTGGCTCACAATTTACAATACTTCGTATCTATATGATCAGAGAAATTTAATCACTGCATTGTGCATTCAGCCTTGATGAAAATAGGTGCAGTAGATGCAGCACTTTTCTGGGAAATGTACTTCACATTACCAAATATATCAATTTGTGAACAAAACATTTTAATACATTCCAGGTAGCTAAGCATCCTTAAGACACAATAGTAATAATAAGGAATGTGTATCAAATCTGGATCATCATATATTTACAAAAGATAATAAAAGGAACTAATTCATGTACAGCATGTTTTCTTTTACTAAATAACAAATTAATGACTTGATTACATAACACAAATTACAATAATATTTTGTTTCTGAATTTTGTGTTCTAATTCAGCCATTCAATACATTAAATTAAATACAGTAAATTAAATATTAATTTAATATCAACCAAAGTATACATTATGATACATTTGGTTCTATTTAGCATTTATATAGTGAGCTGCATTAATGCCATAATACTACTATGAAACATACACCACATGCCAATATTACATTAAATTCTAGAAATAAGGATGCATGAACAGAAGAAAAGGAAGGGGTATTTCAAGGAAATATTCATAAGTCTTATATTTCTAATGCACAGTGTTAGGCACACTGGGCATAAAATGTCATTGGGTTATGATTGTAGTTAAAATCAGGTAGACATTTTTTTTCAAAGTCTGAATTTCACATGTTAGCTATTTGATAGTAATCCTCTTTGAAGCTTGGGAACTTCATGTTTCAGTTCTGGATACTCCTACGTCCCTTCTTCTCAGCACTATGTTGCCTTTTGGGTCATCCTGGTGGTCATCTCCATCTGAAAAGAGAAGCTTATCTAATCAGAAGTGAGAGTAGCATTAATATGTGAATATGAACATTAAGTATAGTGCTTTCATGGCTGTTTGATGGGAATAATATATACATTTAGCCAGATAAGAGCAGGCTTTATACCCCTAAAGCTCATGACCTTACCTGCCACAGACTTTTTTTTTTTTTTTTTTTTTCAGTGTCAGGCATGTATTCCCTCCGAAAGAGAGGGCCTTCATTACAATTAGGGAGCAATTGGTTTCCCCAAGAGCAGACATGCCACTATTGCACCCATTCAGTCATTAGACCTGTCTGGCCAAACTTGAGGTTTCTAGTGTCCACTGTTTTCACTGATGATGATTACTCTCTCCCATACAGCTTCACGCAGTGCAGCTTTTACCAGCTTTCAGTTGACTGGTCTACAGGGAGAAGGTTTTCTGCTCAGCACCAGCTTGCTTTCTCAGTCACCTTGCCTCTCAGGCAAGAGAGGTCTTCAGCAATAGGGTCTTGCCATCTGTTTATCAAGGGAAACCAAGGGCTTTGGCAATAGTCTTTAATGCTATGGAGGCTACATGGACCTCCCTGGCCAGCAATTCAATGGAAGGTACCCCATCATAGATTTTAAAGCAAACATCCAAGTGAGTTTCAACAATTTTCCCAACCTCAATTCACTTTTCTGCTGCATCTCTTCTACCACAGCAATCATGTCCCAAGTGATTCTACTGAGCTAGGGTTCATCAATATCATAGAATTATTGCCTCTGGAACCCTGGAGTGGGTGTTCTTACAAGTGCCTGAATAGAAATCATAAATATTTCTCTGGCAGTAATAGTAAAATTAAAGCCTTTGTAGTTGTAGCTAGATAAATATTTACATATCAGTTGATTTAAAAATTCATTCTAGTAATTGTAAAAATTATTAGCAGTTGATTTAATGTTAGAACCATAAAATGTCAAATATTAGAATTATAAAATATCAGAATGTTAAGGGGGTTTTATTTAAAAATAGAGCTTGATTTTAAAAGTATACACAAATATGTGTTTATCCCTTGACTTTCAATTTAGGATTTTGCTGTTACATATATAACTTATTTAGTGTACAATATATTTGTGTCCATAATAAAAATATGAAATGTTATTAAATAATATTAAGAATAAAAAGAAAGACAACTTAACAAAATAAAAATGGCTGTATGAATCAGATAATTTTGTATAAATTTAGCTTGCAATTTAATACATATCATGTGACTGTGGAAGGTCACTAATCTTTTCTTAGTCTCAATTTTTTAAAATATAAAATAGAGATAATAGGCTGCTGAAAACATTGACTGAGATGATTTTTCAAAAAACAATTTAAAAATTAAACTTCAAAAATAGTCATTGTTTTCATTGTCATGTTACTAACTAAACCCTTATTACTGTTCTATGTTAATTCTCCTCCCTTGAAAGTCATTGAAAATAACTTATCAAAAATGTCTTATAAATATGTCAGATGAGTATCCCAGACCACAAAGTTGTCAGTATATGAGGTATACTGGAATACTGTTGTGTTTCTCATATGTAAGATCCAATTCATGAACTGAAATTGGATTATTTCTTAGAATAGTTCATGAACATCTGGAGCTAAATTCCCTAAAGACAATAGGTTAAGGAAATGGACACAATTTTCAGTAGTAAGTACAAACTATGCTGTTATGAATAACTTTAGTGCCTCTTCTATTAAAGATGAACAGAATGAGGGAAGAAATTGTTCTAATATGTCTGGCAGATATTCTATCTAAGCAGGAGGTTGATGAGCTCCTGAATCAGAAGGCATGGGTTAGAGTTTTGACTGTGAGCTTTAGTTGTTGTGATTTGTATAAATCGATTTTAGATCACTGATCTTTAAAATAGTAAACAATAAAAATGAAAATAGTGTCAGTTTATAAGGTTTGGAGAAAATTAAATGAGAGAATTTGTGAATCATGATTGGTTCCTTATAGGGACCTGTAATTTCACCTTGTTTTATCAGTTACCTCAGGAAACACACCCAGCTACCTTGTTGACAATGGTAGCATCATTCTTCACATAAAAAAAAAATCAACTGGGGGGCTAGAGAAGATGGCTTCATAGTTAAGGCATTTATCTGCAAAGCCAAAGGACCCGTTTGATTCCTCAGGACCCACGTAAGCCAGATGCAGAAGGGTGCATGCAACTGGAGTTTGTTTGCAGTGGCTGGAGGCCCTGGCACACCCATTATCCCTCTCTCTCTCTCTCTCTACCTCTTTCTCTCTCTACCTCTTTCTTTCTCTCTCTGTCTCTCAAATAAATAAATAAAATACATTTAATAAAAAAAAAACTGGGATGGGCATGGGGGCCCACAAACTTTAATCCTAACACTCTGAAGGTAGAGATAGTAGGATTACTGTGAGTTCACAACCACCATGAGACTACATCATGAATTCGAGGTCAGCCTGGCTTGAGTGAAACCCTACCTCAAAAAAAAAAAAGAAAGAAAGAAAGAAAGAAAGAAAGAAAGAGAGAGAGAGAGAGAGAGAGAAAGGGAAGGGAAGGGAAGGGAAGGGAAGGAAAGGAAAGGAAAGGAAAGGAAAGGAAAGGAAAGGAAAGGAAAGGAAAGGAAAGGAAAGGAAAGGAAAGGAAAGGAAAAGAAAGAAAAGAAAAGAAAAAAAAGAAGTATTTAAAAAATCAATGGGGACATTGCAACTTCAGTGTTTTAGTGATTTCTTCAGTCAACTATAAGTAGCATGTCTGGTATTTGACCAAGATTGAGGTATCTTTTGACACAGATTGCCTTCCTGTCCACTATTATATCACTGCCAGAGGATCTCAAGTTCCTCCGTTCGAAGATCTTTTACACATCCAAAAAATCTTTTTCTTTTAAGAGTCAGAGGGAGAGAGAGAGAGAGAGAGAATTGGTGTGCCAGGGCCTCAGCCACTGTAATTGAACGCCAGATGCTTTCTCCACCTAGTGGGAACGTGCAATGTTGTGCCTGCCTCATCTTTGTGCTTCTGGCTTGTGGGATCTGGAGAGTCAAACATGGGTTCTTAAGCTTCGCAGGCAAGCACTTTAACTGCTAAGCCGTTTTAGTCAATGAAAAATTCTATTACTACTCTATTTTTTTGAAATATATAAAAATGACTCTAGATGAAGATATCTTGTACTAAGATAGGCAGTGACTTAATATGCTTAGTTTTAGATAGATTCTCAATATGTAGTCAAGGCGTGACATGAATTCAAGCTTCTCCTAACTCAGCTTGCCAAGTTGTATGATTATATTCCATTCCCAGCTAATATGTGGTTTTAATTCTGAAATTCATGATATTTTATTTCCTATGTATGGGTTAATGTTTTATAAAGCACATTGCTAATTAAAATAGATGTTCCAAAATAAAACATTAAAACAAAAATTTTAAATTGGTGTGGCTTTGTTTAGGTGCTTTGATTATATCCACATATGATTTTATTGACCCCAGTTGCACAAAACAAATTTATTTATTTAAGTATTTTGAATTGTTTGGTTTTTTGAGGTAAGGTCTCACTCCAGCCCAGGCTAACCTGGGATTAACTAGGTAGTCTCAGGATGGCCTTGAACTCATGGCAATCCTCCTACCTCTGCCTCCCTAGTGCTGGGATTAAAGGCGTGAGCCACCATGCCCAACACAAAACAAATTTATGTTTCAAACTTGGGTAACTTCTTTAAATTTATCCATACAAATGGTTCAAAAATCAATTTCCTTAGAAACTTGCTATTGACTAACTTCCTAATAACATGTGAAGTTTCAGTAGATGTAGTATTATTAAAGTTAGAATTTACATGATTACAAATCATATCCTCTGTAAATTAAATTGACACTGATATAGTTTGAAATTGTATATTATATTATATTTCATCTCAAATGTGTTAAACATGTTTTTCAAATAATTTTTTTTCATATGCCCATCACAAAAGAAAAAGGTAAAGAACACCCCCCCTGTAGCAGACAGCTTCAGGTTCGCTGAGATGAACTTCCAGACCAGGCACAGTTATGGAGGAAGGGATATTATTTATTGAAGCTTACAGATCCAGGAGAAGTTCCATAATGGCAGGAGAAGCAGCCTGCTCTCACAGGACCAGGCAAGAGAGCAAAAGCCCCCAGCCACACAGCACACAGAGCAAAACTACTGCCAAAAAGTCACAGCACACTTCAGGAACTCCTACTGGGCACACTTTGCATATCTTTACAATGGAATCTCAAACCCACCATGAACACCTTAAGACCAGCCCCCAGTGACATTGCCTCTAGGAAGGTGATTGCCGATGAAAACTATAAAGTAATAAAACATTGAATATATTGGGGGCCATATATTCAAACTACCACACACCCCCAAAAAAATAAGGACAAGATATGTAGCCCAATGGTATAGAATGTGCCTAGCATAAGCAAGTTCCATGCCCTAGGAAGCATAAGAAAAAAAAATTCTCAGTAGTAGAAAAAGGAATAATTTTTCAATCCTGACACTCAAAATTAAGCCCCTTTTGCATTTTGACAAACAGCCTCCTAGGTTTTTTTTCTAAGTATAATTTTACATATTTTAACTTATATATATATTTTAAAATAGTAAGATTCTAAACATACTATAATCTTCAATATTATTCTGTTAACTTCTTCACCTAGGAATCAAGTGAATTCATAATTGATTTTGGAACACAGAACATATTGCTCAGTCTCACAAGTTGTACATCCACAAAAATAAAATCCCCAAATACATGGTGCTGTGTGAACAACAGCCATTTTATATTTGAGGAGAGAAACACTTGTGAGCTTGAGATCTCTGAGAAATATGCTTAGAAGGGATTTAACTTGATTAGATCCTGAAAATATGAATACTGGAAATGAAAGAAAGAGAAGGTCCATTTGGCAAGGCATATTTCTGTATTTGGAGCAGTGTTTTTAACCATCTTTGAAATAAATGTAGGAAGATTTTAGGACCATATCATTGATAATGTTATGGAAGCATATCATGGGCTAAGAGTTTTGACATTTATATTTGAAATACTCTTTCCCCATAAATACTACTTCAATGGGAAAATAACATTTACTATCTAATATATCCTAAATTCTCATTCACTTCTGAAAGCATTCTATCCAATCTTTACCCTGGGTATATTGCTCATATGATTAGTAGTTGTCTCCTGTTAAAGTCACTGGACATTTCAGTTCCATGCCTTTCTGGCTCATCAGACACTTGAATCTCATTTACTCCTTTAGGATTCCTACTTTCTTTTATTTTAAATATTTATTTATTTATTTATTTACGAGAAAGGGAGAAAATGTGTACATCAGGGCTGTTAGCCACTATAAGTGAATTTCAGGCGCATGTGCTACCATGTGCATCTGGCTTACATGGTATCTAGTAAGTCAAACCTTGGTCCTTTGGCTTCTCAAGCAAGTGCCTTAACAGTTTAGCCATTTTTCCAAACCCTGGAGTCCTACTTTCTTAGCATTTCTTAGAATTTCTTAGAATTCATGATGAATTCTTTTGTGGGTTTTCTGTCCAAAGACAAGTCCAAATTTTTGTATTTGGGTACTCCATTGAAGGCAGAATTGTTTAATTTTCATTAGCATTATATCTTCAACCTACATTTCTCATTCTTTCATACTCTCCCTTGGTGTTTCATATATGACACCCACTTGAACCCTTCTGGGCCCAGTATTTCCGCTTATATTTTCTTTATTTTTTAATTGTTCATTTGTGTATCTTCTTTTCAAATATATGTGTTCAATTCTGTACCCACTTTTTCAATGTTTTTTTTTTTTTCTTGGTGTTTAGTTTTTATTTATTTCCTTGCATATTCTAGATACAAATCCTCTTTCAAATATATAGATGGAAAAGAGTTTACCATTCAGTAGGCTCTCTGCTCAGTTTGTTCATAGTTTACTTGTTGGTAATTGACTATTCTGCTTATATATTTGTATTAAGAGTAACAACTTTGCAAAATTGGATGAGTAAACAAAATGAGAAGAAAATAATTAAAATTACCTTTAGTCCAACCAATTGAATTACAACGAATGTTACTTAAGTAATTAGTTTTCAAAAAAAATAAGTATATATTCAAGAGGTGATTTTAAAAATAAAATGTGTTCTCTTTTTATTAAATATTGTTTCAAAATAAATTTGATGGCTATATGATATTTGATTTAGTTATATAATACATTTAGTTATCATGCATTGGTAAATGTTTTCTTTTATTCTAGTATGAACAATGCTGTCATTAATCTTCCTGTACACAAACCTCTGTGTATTGCTTGAAGTGGTAAATAGAATCAACAGGTAAACAATGGATGTAATATAATTTAAAAATAGTAATAAGCTAAGTTTATTATTGGTTTAAATTTTTAAATTATTTTAAAGAGTTTATTCAAAAAATAAAAAAAGAAAATAATAAATAGTAAAATTATTAATATTTATATATTATATTATATTATATTATATTATATTATATTATATATATTAATAATTAATATTTACTATCAGTAATGATTTCTACCAAGGATCTCCTAGAAACAATTTTGGCTGTGTAAAGAGGTAAATCACCAAATCTATTTCGAGTAACTTAATTCACAGATACATTAGAAAGATTTTCACAAGTGACTGAATTTTAAAACATCTTTATATTTCATCACATCAAATATTAATTGCTGTAATAGAAAAAGCATCAGTTTTACATAGTATGTACTAGTTGTAAAAACTAAGGAAAGCTACGCGGGCGTGGTGGCACACGCCTTTAATCCCAGCACTCAGGAAGCAGAGGTAGGAGGATCACCTGGAGTTCAAGGCCACCCTGAGACTACATAGTGAATTCCAGGTCAGCCTGGACTAGAGTGAGACCCTACCTCAAAAAATAAATAAAACTAAAATAAAAGAAAAACTAAGGAAAGCTAAGTTTAAATTGTTTAGTTATAGTTTTTAATTCCATGCCTACTTGGAAGATAGTGTTCAACTAAGAAAGTGATTTTTAAAACAAATGACATTTTCATAGTCCTTTTTTTACTGTTTGTTTATGTCAAATCTATACAGTGCTTAATTGATGTTATAGCATTATTACCCTATCAACCTTTCAAGTAATTTCCAAGGATTTGAATAAAATGTGTCTTCCCCATGTTTCAATGTGCCAATACACAGATTTTATGCTATAACATTATAAATAGAACATAAAAACATCTTCAAAAGGTTAATCTATCTCCAAACATGTTTTAATAATTTATTTAAGTTAAACTGTTTATTCATTAATTGTTGGTCATGCATTTGATTAGTCAACTATTTTTTACCTTAAAATTGTTGTTTTAGTAAACAATATAGAAGTAACATGCAGTATACTATTGTCCAAATACATGTAACATCTTTAAATTGATGGAATATATTTAGAATCTCACATATTCAAGATCAGAAGAATTATAAACAGGTTCAGAAAAATTCATGTAGTGCAATAATTGTTTTTTATGGTCAATAGTATGACAGAGAAGGCATGTTTGGTTTACACATAGTTGGATAAATTGTCATTAAATTACTATACATACTTACATATAACTCTAAATATTGTGTTAATAAATATCAGCAAATTAAGGGCTGGAGAGATGGCTCCGTGATTAAAGCACTTGCTCCAAAGCTCAAGGACCCAGGTTTGGTTCCTCAGTTCCCACATAAAGCCATATGCACTAGGTGGCACATGCATCTGGAGTTCATTTTTAGTGTCTAAAGGCCCTGGTACAACTATTCTCTCTCTATATATATATCTGCCTCTTTTTCTCCCTCTCATAAGTAAATAAATAAATAAAGTATTTTTAAAATAATCATATTGAAGGCCGGGCGTGGTTGTGCACACCTTTAATCCCAGCACTAGGGAGGCAGAGGTAGGAGGATCGCTGTGAGTTCAAGGCCACCCTGAGACTACATAGTTAATTCCAGGTCAGCCTGGACCAGAGTGAGACCCTACCTTGAAAAACCAAACAAAAAAAATCATATTGAAATAGATGTTTTATGCACTGACAGGTACAATTAAATATTCTAGTATGCAGTTATATATTGAAGGTGCACTACCATGTTCCTGTTTTGGTTAAATTTTATGGACAATGAACTCCACTTTTTGCTACTATTAGAATGGAACTAACAAGCTAAGTCATCAGTGGCCAAGTATATTTACTGCTTTGATAAGAATGACCTTTTGAGTACTGTCTAGACGAGCAATTCACAGCATCAGCTGTGTATTAAAGTTGCATGTGGATTTCAAAATCTATCCCATGAGATTTTGATAGAGTCAGACTAAGCTGAAGCTTTGCTATTTTTTATCACTTAATAAGTGCTTTGGATGTGAAAATATGAATTATAGTTACTGGACAAAACACAAGTGAGAGTTGAGTCCTTGGCCACATCTCATTAAGACACTTTACTCAATAGACGCAACATTTCAATGGAAGAACAATGGAATCGTTAGCTGTATATCTTCAAGTTTTATATCCCCAGTTAGTTCATAAAAAAATGATAAGAACAATTGACTAATTATACACACACACACACACACACACAAAATATATATATATATATATATATATATATATATATATATATATATATATATATATATAATTTATGAGAGAGAGGAGAAACTACGGACACACCAGGGCCTCTTTCCACTGCAAATGAACTCCAGACACATGTGCCACTTTTTTGCATATGTCTTTACCTGGGTATAGGGTATTGAAGCCAGGCAATTAGGCTTTACAAGCAAGTGCCTTTAACTGCTGACCTATCTCTGCAGCCCAATTTATTAAATCAACAAATCATCCAGTTGGTTAGATTCATAAAATATGGTAAAATATTTGTTAAATCCCCATTTAAATATTTAATACAAAATTAACTTTGGAGCAAATATTTGCATTAATTTTAATTCCTTCTTCAATGAAGCATAAGTCACTTGACATTTTCCAATAAGAGTTTTGCCAGGAAAACACTATCAACAATAAAGTGCTAATAGGCATGATACTCATGGATCAGAAGGATCAGTTTTAGGTAATTCTGCTAATTCAATGACATGGACACAATATCTTGTGTAATGTTAGATTTTAAATAACAGAAAGCCATGTAAACTAAAATAAAAATGTTAGCCTTGTCAGGAAATGTACTTTAAAAACTCAGGTGTAGTACATAGCTATTTTCACTAATATAGTTCTAAAACTTGGGCAAACATTGCCCCAATGTTAATGATTTTGCAAATAACTGACAATAAGGTAAATCTTATGTGATATTGGTATTTATTTTTCATTTGCCCAGAAGTTATTGAATAGTAATAATTGGTAAATTTCAAGTTGCCATGGTCTTGAAATCATTGATTCTTTTCAAGTTGTAATTTAAAATATCAATTATAGTATATTGCTAATCTGAAAGACAGACTTATTCTCTGTAGTTAATCCTATCTGTGTGTGTGTGTGTGTGTGTGTGTGTGTGTGTGTGTGTGTGTGTTTATAGGCCAGAGTGCATTCTTGGCTGTTGTTCTCAGCAATGCTAACCCTCATATAGTTTTTTATTATTATTTTATTTTTTTATTTTTATTTATTTTTATTTATTTTTATTTTTTTTTGCTTTTTGAGGTAGGGTCTTGAACTCATGGCAATCTTCCTACCTCTCCCACCCAAGTGTTGGGATTAAAGGTGTGTGCCACTATGCACAGTTTTACCCCATCATTTTTTAAAATCTTGTTTTTTATTGTTTCATTTTTTTATTGACAAGTTCCTTAACTGTAGACAATATCCCATGGTACTTCCCTCCCTCCCCCCACTTTCCCTTTTGAAACTCCACTCTCCATCATATCCCCTCCCCCTCTCAATCAGCCTCTCTTTTCATTTTGATGTCATCATCTTTTCCTCCTTTTATGATGGTCTTGTGTAGGTAGTGTCAGGCACTGTGAGGTCATGGATAAACAGACCATTTTGTGTCTGGAGGAGCACGTTGTAAGGAGTCCTACCCTTCCTTTGGCTCTTACATTCTTTCCGCAACCTCTTCCGCAATGGACCCTGGGCCTTGGAAGTTTTGTTAGAGATGTTTTAGTGCTGAACACTCCTCTGTCCCTTCTTCTCAGCACCATGGTGCCTTCTGAGTCATCCCAAGGTCACCACCATCTGAAAAAGAGAAGCTTCTCTAGCCAAAAGTGAGAGTAGCATTAATATGTTTTTTTTTTTTTTTTTTTACACAGGATCTCTCATTGGATCAGAGCTCACCAATTAGATTGGATGGGCTCGTTAATTGACCCTAGGCATCCACTTGCCTCCTCTTCGTCCATAGTTCTGGAACTACATGTGTGAGCTATCATACTCAGCATTTACACATGTTCTGTGGATAAAATTCATGTAGGCATGCTTGCAAGGCAAGAACATTACTGACTGAACTGTCTTACTACCCCATGTTTATTTAATTCTTCAATAATTTCATAGTTCTTCAAACAAGCATATAGAACTATGCAGTCTAAAAGAAACAGGAAATAATGTTTATGACAAAATAGAAAACAATGCCTTTTAAAGCCATGGCTTACTTTTGAGATGAGCCTATTCAAAACAAGGTTTTCATAATGGATTGCTCCCAAATTTATGTCCATATTGAAATAGATTAAAATTATATCACCCTCAATTTGTCAAAAGGTAAGGTAGGGAAAAAAATTTCAAATTGTGTAATTACATGAAGGGATAAATTTATCATCTACAAAAATCCTGCGTGTGTGTGTGTGTGTGTGTGTGTGTGGTAAAATATTAATTCCCATTTTCAGATCTTCTGCTTCTCTTTATTTGTTGCTTATATGTTGTTATGTGTCCCATTTTCTATACATTTCACATCAGGAGAGACCTAAAGTAATATATCAAAGAGGAAATATATTTTAAAAAATCTTTGGCATGTCATGTGTTGAAGAAAATCTCTTAAATTAACATTTTTAAAAGTTTTCACTGATCCAATAGATATGACAAAATAAGGTGAAGACATTTATTATGGTTTGCTACCTTTAAAAGAGAGTAACTCAGATTAAATATTTGAATTTGGAAATTCTTTTGATCCTTTCTAAATGTAGATATTTATCTAGTATTGTATAATTCATAATTGAAAGATATTCTAGAGAGCACTTTACATCTCTGTTGATGTTGGCATTTTATAATTTTGCCTATGAATAAAAATGATACTCAATTTTTAATATTCTGTTTTAAAGAAATTGTTCTCTGGAAGGTAACTGAAATCTGGATAATTCATTATATGCATCATTATTATTTTTCATAAGGTTCTGTTTTACTTCTATCTCAATTGAAAGAAAAAAAAAAATGAGTATTCACTTTGGCTTTTCTGGATAAGTTAATGAGAAATTTAATCCTGAGGATAACTCTGAAAGACATACAACCAGTATATATTGTAATCTATTAATAAAACCAGCAATTTCAGCCCTACAAAAAGTTAAATCTGCCTATTCACAAACTAGTCTACAAGACAATCGTTCCAAAATAAAAGAGAGTATCTGGGTATGGTGGCACAAACTTCTAATTCAAGCACTCAGGAACACGAAACAAGAGGATCTCAAGTTTGAGGCCATCCTGAGCTACATAAAAGACCCTATTTCAAAGAGAAAGCAACAAAAATAGAAAGAGATTTGTGTCATCACATTCGAATATGTAAGTACATAGAAATCCATTTTATTGTGATATGATTTGTAAACCATATTGGGGAATGCAACTTGATACTTTCTGTACAATCTTGACAAATATGTCCACAACTTCTTCAGGGGCCTTTATTCAGAAAGCAGCTGGGAACATGCCTCGGTGTCACATAACTTCAGGAAAAGTCAAAATGAAACAAAATTAGTGATTTAGTGGAAAAAATACGCAAAAGAATTGTGGTCATTTAAATGTAAAATATCTCTCATAGCCTAATGTGTTTGCTTAATCTCTGTCTGTTAACTCTGTTTGGGAAGGTTGTAGAGTATTTACCATATAAACCCATGCTGTAGGAAGTCTGTCACTGTAGGGTGTGGACCTTGTGTTGTTACTTGTCATGTTCTCTCTCTCTCTCTCTCTCTCTTTACTTCCTTCCTGATGAAGGGACAGTGTATTGTAAGCTCTCTTCCCCGGCCATTTGCTGTGCTGGATTTACACTCTAAACAGTGAGCCACAAAGAAACCATTTCCTTGCTTAAGTTGCTCAGGTATTGTGTACCAGCAATGAGACTTTAATACAGAAAATTGGTACTTGGTAGTTTGATACTGGTTTTTGGGAAGAATGTTAATAGGTTTGGTTCCTTCTACTAGATAAGGTTTAAGCAGAGCTTTTTTTTTTTTTTTTTTTTTGTCTGTTTGTCTTGTTTTTTTTCAAAGTACAGTTTCATTCCAGCCCAGGCTGACATGGGATTCACTATGTAGTCTCAGGGTGGCCTTGTTTTTACAGCAATTCTCCCAACTCTGCCTCCTGAGTGCTGGGAATAAAGGCATTCACCATCATGCCGGGTTTGTAAGTACAGCTTAATGAGCCCGTCTGGAGGAATTTTTGGTGATCAGAATTCTGAGAGAAATGTGACTATGGAAGCTTGATTCATGAGGTTCCACAGGAGAAAAGGTTTAGGGTAACTAGAATTGGTACAGTTCATAAGATATTTTGGCAAAGCAATTGGCTGGCTGTATGCTGCCTGTGTCCTAAGAACTTGAGCAAGGTTGAGTTTAAAAATGAATTGAGGAAATTTGAAGAATGGATGCATTTAATGTTGTTTAGATTATTTTTGCTCTTATTAAAATCTATAGGTAAAGAGGAAAGTACAGAGCATAAAGATGGGGAAAATGTGAAGTTTGGCATAGAAAAAATTAAGCGGGTTTAAGTCCCAGGTCCAGAGACTGCAGTGGCTTCAATTCCAATTTTTAAAGGGATTACCACAGTTTAATTAAGCTAACATACATTCTCTCTGACCCTTGTTTCACAATATTCCCTGAGACTTGAAGGCCGTGTTATGTCTCTTTTAGTTTTAAGCTCTTGGTCATCTGTAACTTTCAGCTTTGAGGAGTTTTTAACCCCACAATTATTACTGATTACCCCAATGAGGAGGGCCCTTGATGGAATGGAACAAGGGAGAGGTGACATAAGTGTTTAACCCAATGGGACTATGACCAACTTGCAATATGTTCATATGTTAGAGTTGCCAATAAAAATTAAAGTGATAATATAAAAACAAAAATAAGCCAACTGCTTTGCACTGGGACAATAGAGAGGATATCCAGAGGGCAAGGCTCAATTCATGAAAGGAAAGATCAAGGGCTGGAGAGATGACTTAGCAGTTAACGAGCATGCCTGCAAAGCCAAAGGACCCAGGCTCAATTCCCTAGGACCCATGTAAACCCAGATGAACAAGGTGGCACATGTGTCTGGCATTCATTTGTAACAGCTGAGCTGGAGGCACTGGTATGCCCATTCTCTCTATTTGTCCCCCCTAATAAATAAAAAAAAAAAAATTAAAAAATAAAAAAAGAAAGGCTCAAGATAGTAACAATACTAATTCTTTTTGAAGGAAAAAGACCTGAAGGGAGAATGCTAATGAAGGTCTTTGCTCCCCAGTGTCAGTATACAGAAACTGCTACACCTAAATTCAAGACTAGGCTTCATTCTTGTATGATAGTATGATTTTACAGCATTGCCCACGTAGTGCTGATTTTGGAGGCATGAAAATTATGAGATATAGAAGGTCCTAGATTTTACCAGTATTGCATAGAATGTGAGGCCAAAAAATGTGAGGCAAGGTTAAAGTCCTGGAAAGGAGGCCTAGTGATGCACCTGCATGAAGTTAGAAGGTGGATACTAACTTGTCACAGATACCTGAGTACGTTTATGAAGTCAGGACCTTGGGATGTCTGCTAAAAAAGCTTCAGATTCAGTGGGTTCTTCCCAGGAAAGAGGCTACAAGCATCACAGCTGGAGGGGTGAAGTTATTCAAACCTTTTGGAGCACAGATTGTTTTATCAGGAGTTCTCCAAATAGGACATAGAGCTTCAAAATTTGATGTTTGTGAGTTGGTTGTGGTGGTGCAATCCTTCAATCCCAGCAATTGGGAGGCAGAGGTAGGGAGATCGCCATGAGTTCGAGGCCACCCTGAGACTTCATAGTGAATTCCAGGTCAGCCTGAGGTAGAGTGAAACCCTACCTCAAAAAAAAATGATGTTTGTCCTGCTGGGCTTTTGTCTTACTTTGGTAAAATCTGTCCTTGTTATGACCCCATTCACTCCTTCCTTTTGGAATGTGGAGTGTTTATTCTACACCATGATATATTAGTCATATATAACTTGTATTTTAATTTTACAGTGCTCAAAATTAAGAGACTGTCTTGTGTCTCAGATGAGACTTTAGACTTTACAAGAGTGTTGAGACAAGTAAAAACTACAGAGCCTTTTAAAATAATGCTGAACGTATTTATATAAGAGGTGACCATGACTTAATTAGGACCAACGATAGAGTGCAATGGTTTGAATATAAAATATCACTCATTGCAGTATGTATTTAAATACTTAATACCCAGCTGGTGTTACTATTTGGGAATGTTGTTGAATTTTTAAGAGATGCAACCTCACTGGAAAAAGTGTGTCATTGTCACTCAGGACAAGCCATGAAGTATCACAGCTCATCCCCACTTGCCATTCTCTCTCTCTCTCTCTCTCTCTCTCTCTCTTTTCTTCCCCTTGCTGATATAACAATATGATGCTCATTTAATACTCCTCCATGCTCTCCCTGTGATAATAGACTTCCTCTCAAAAGTGCAAGTTGCAATGGGGGCTGGAGAGATGGCTTATTGTTAAGTGCTTGCCTGTGAAGCCTAAGAACCCCAGTTCAAGGCTCAATTCCCCAATACCCACATAAGCCAGATGCACAAGGTAGCACATGCATCTGGAGTTCGTTTACAGTGGCTGAAGACCCTGGTGTGCCCTTTCTCATGCGTGCATATGAGCCTCTTTCTCTCTCTGCCTGTTGCAAATAAATAAATTAAAAATATTAAAAAGTGCAAACTGCAAATCAACCTTTTTCTTCCTTAAGATGCTTCTGATCAGGAATTTTGTCTCATCAGTAAGAAAGTATCTGACAGTAGGACATAATCATTTGAGGAGACTCAATTGCCACGGTTAGTAAAGGAACACAAGGACATGTTGCAGTAGAGGTATATAAGTGAGTTTGGACTTTTAGTGCTTAAAGGAAATAATCTATAACTATAGTTGAGAAGAATGGAAAAATGGCACTCTACTCATTTCTGATGACAATATTTTTGATAATTTTCAAATCATAAATTAATTTAGAGCATAATATATGGGATTATACATAAGAATTATTATTAAAACAATAACACGGATCAAAATAAATCAAAGGGGCTGGAGAGATGGCTTAGCAGTTAAGGCGCCTGCCTGCTAATCCTAAGAACGCCCTTTCCATTCTCCAGGTCCCACATTTAGCCAGACACAGTGACACGAGGGGGCAATGTTGCACTTGCCCACAAGGGGGTACACATGTCTGTAGTTCATTCACAGTGGATGAAAGGCTGCTGGCGTGCCCACTATCTGTCTTCTGACCTCTCTCTCTCTCTCTCAGTCTCTCTCTCTGACTCTCTCCAAAAACAAACAGATGCATAAATAAATCAAAGGGATAAAAGCGGTTTTGCAATGCATAATTCACATAAAAGGTTAGGAACATGTTTTTATCCTAAGTATGGGTCACTAACTATTATTCTAGTCATGTTTTTAGCAAAGGAGTATCAACTTGAAGCATTCTATATAGATCTTTTTCTGGTCAGTCAAGTTAAAATCCTTGACTCACTAAGTAATAAAGTTTAATCAAATTCAGGTGGTGAGGTCAGGGTGATAATCTCTTTCGTTTTCTGTTTCCTTAACCTTTTCCTTTCTTTCCACCCTGCTTCAGTTGCAGATATTTGATTGCAGTTAAAATATTGTTTCTTCTCATAATCTTAATCACATGATATAAAATTATAGTAACAACAGTTATTAACTCATTTCAATTATTTGTGAAATCTCTTCTACTTTTCATTCAGAGTGCTATATTTGCAAATGATACAAAAGTAAAAGAGAATATTATTATATTATTATATTATTATATTATTATAAAATCAAATTTATGTACTGGCATATGTACTAGTGGACCATGAATACAGAGAAAATACTGTCAAAATAACTAAATTAAATGTTCTAAAGTAATAATTTTGTTTTATTTTTGCTTTTGTTCAAGATTTTATTAAATCTTTTTTACAGAACTGTGTTCATTCTCCAGACTAAAGAAATAATTTTAAATTAGTGTCTATTCTTAAAGAGTAATTTTTGATTTTTGATGTTTAAATAGATATATCATTCCAGTTCCATGAGCAATATCACACCATGATTAATTAGCTAATTGCAAAATCATTTGGAAACTGAAATATGATTTTTTGGATTTATTTCACTTAGAGATATAACCAGACATAATCTCCCAATCAAATCATTTAGAAATTGCCAGCAATTAAAACTGGCATTCTTAAAATAGCCTGAATATATTTATGGCAATTTATAATTTCCTTATTACCATTGGTTGTTTGGTAACCTTCTAGAAATAATTCTATGCCATAGAAAGCATAGTGAAAAGTATTTGTCTAATCATATTTTTATTTTGAAATAAAATAATTTGGATTATTATACATTCTTATGAAACTATGCTATGTTGAATTGATGATCTAGTCAATACCAGATAATGTCATTTTAAACTGAAATTTGCAACTAATTTCTCAAAATCATGCCCAACTGTTATGTGGGTGCTAGAAACCCAGATTTAGTTCCTCAAGCTTATATGGCAAGCACTTTATCAACCTAGCCATATCCCCATCCTTCAAATATGACATTTAATTCAATGACTAATTTTATTGAGTCACCCATAATTCTTAGTCAGAATTAAACATTTCTGTTCAGATTATTTTATTTACTGTTTACTTGTCATTAATCATTTACTCAGTTGCATTTATTATGATATGTTACTTACACTTAGTAGTCAAACTTTTTATCTTGCCAAGGAAACTGTTACTTAGTTGAAATACTTGAGTTTTAAATTTTTTATCTCTTTTTAATGATATCAGTGTGTGTATTCACATGCGTGCACAACTGAGGGGATTACGTGGAAGGAGATGTCACAGGTATTATTTTTATAATGATTACTATATTAATCTTTCTGTCAGTATAAGACAGGAGATATTTAAACTACAAAAGGTAGTTTTAATTAGAATACAGTTCTGGATATTCCAACCCATGAAAAGACATACCCATTGCTTGGACCTTTGATGGGAATGACAATGACAGGAAGTGTGTGTTGGAACAAATCCCTCGCTTTATGAGCAGGCAACATAAGAAAAGAAGACAAAGTGATCCTATCATACCACTTCATGACACAATCTCAGTGATATAAAGACATCCCACAGTTACTAACATTCTAATTGTCTATAGAACCTCGAGGACAGCCACTTTGTGGACCATGCTATTGGAAATGCTCATACAAACTACAGGTAATACTTTTGCTTAAAAATCTCAATGCATCTTACGATAGATTTACCTTTAAATTAGAGTGTTTTATTAAAAGATAAAATTGGGCTTAGAATCTGTTAAGCCTGGTTTTAATTCTAACTTTAAAAGTCTTTAATCTCTTTAACTGAGTTTCTCTTCTTGAGAAAAAAAGTACTTTATAATATTTGAAATATTGCTTTGATCTTCAAAGGATATCAAGTATAAAAATGGTTGGTGTTAAGTGGGTGATGGCATAATTGGCATGCCACATATTAATTGAGAGTCTATTTTCAAATACTTAGATTAAGCTTATATTAAATAATTAAGCCAACATTAAATAAATGTGTCAGTCTTCCAGAAAATGTATTGGTTTATTTCATACCAAAATACTGGAGGATGAGAAGAGAAAGACATATAGTTGATGATGGATAGCTATGAATTAGATCTTTTTCATAAGGCAATGTGATGTGTGATATTCTGCTGGATTTGAAATCAGTTTGAAAGAAATTGCTATAGTAATATTTATCTGCAAATACTTTATCTTTTCATATTTTGTTGGAATTGTGGCTTTTCCAATTTTAATCAGGGAAAATTCTCAGTTACCTCAGGGTTTTGTTTTAGTAAACCTCCTCCTAAATCAAACCAATTTTTAGGAATTCATGTATGGAGATTTATTTTCAAATTTTTCATGGGCATATGATGAATCCCTTCCTCCACCAGCCACTAGTGTTAGAACATAATGGATTCAAATACCCAGAGTACACTGTAAGACAATAGGGACAAGAGAAGTTTATGCACCAGTAGTTTTCCCATGGGGACAGCCTAGATAGGATATCACCCACAGAAAGAGACACAACCCAACAAGGAGACCAAAAAAATTATAAAATTAAAGGATACAAAGAAGAGATTACTTTTTTATTCAGCAGGGGTCTGTAATTTTACACTGCTCAGGTGCAGATGAAAATTACTCAGGTCAGAATCAAGTCATTCCAGTCAGTGATAGCACTATAAATAATGAGCTGTTCTCTGGTGAGTCAATCACTACCAACTGCCTGTTTAAAATGTCAGAGCTGTCAAGGTCAGTTGGCATTCAGCTGTTGGCAGCACTGACCTAGTGTCACTTACACACAGTCTATAAATTAAATTTGAAGTCTCAAAAAGGATTATCTTTGTTTCAGGAGACAATATTCGAATCAATAATATTTTGGGCATTACATTGAAAGAGTCATATGAATTGACTTAACTTTAAAAGGTGGAGACAATTTTCCACTACATGTTACATTAGCACATCACACTAGTTAGACATTAGTATCTAGATGAGTCAAATATATGCATATTTTGCACTGTCAGGGCACCCTCCCCAAGGCTTTTTTTGAAAATTGTTGTGGCTTTATTTTGATATATTTTACACTTACCTTAAGGACAAAAAGAGTCAGATTCTTTGTAAAAGAGACCAGTATTAGGAAGAGAAAGAAAAAGAAACAGAAGAAAAAGAATGAAGTTCAAATCTGAGAAAAAAATACTAAGATTAGTACTGAAGTGGTAAACAATGTGTCTTCTGGAAGAACTTGATTACCCACTCCTTGCAACTTCTCTTAAATTAACTTCAGGCACTTTTTGAATAGATAACGGATGGAAACTCAGCTTGTTGAATTCTTGCTTAGTTATACATTCAGAAAGCTTGATGGACTGTTTTGATTGTTTTTTGCCCTTTATAGAATCAGTGTAAAGTAACACTAATTAAAAGTGTTTCTACTGAATAATCCATGTACATCACCTTCCAAAATTTAGCTTAAGGGGCCTACATTGACAAAAGCACATTTTATTCCCTTCACTTATTTTCATTAGTGGGATTTCTCTTTGACTCTGTGGGAACATTTAGATTTTCCTCCAGAGCACACAGAATGATTAGAAGAGCATTTGAAGTAACCACAGCTAAGGGATAATGGGAATGTGCCCTATAGCCCTATGCATACACTGAGGCCATCTGTAGACATTCTGTGTAATGGTGGATAAAATAGGGACCAACTACATTATACCAGGAGCATTTTGTCTAGAGTCTTAAACGAGTCTCTTCTATGCTAAAAAAAAAGAAGAAGAAAAAAATGAACACATATTTAGAATTTAAACAATTGAAAAAAAAGGTAATAAATTCTTAAATAAAGATTTTTGTTCAATCAGCAATTCTTTAAATTTAAAGAGAAAGCTGAATATGGGAAATTATGTCAAACTGCCTCATGAATAGCCAGGAGGAGGAACAACAGCAAGGAAATCTGGAACTTTCTTGTCTCTGTTGTAATTTGTGTTGCTTTGTGATCCTTCTTTACAATTGAGACAATTTTTATTAACTATTTACTATTTACATTTATTCACTATTTGCATTTTTCTGCATAAAACAATGATGAAAATCCATTCTTTAGAAAAGCATTCCTAAAATTACATTTTAATTTTACTCCTGTTAACTATAATTCTACTGGCACTATATTCATAATTTGAAAAATACAACAAGTAACAAAATGTTCCCTTACCTCTTTATTAGTAGACCTACCATTTTATGCAAAGTGCAGTTGTGATCCACATAGGCATTTTACCAAGTAGTCTACAAATTCATAATCTGAGCATGTACAAACATTACACAGTTGTAATACTCAACATTTACAAATGCTTTTGGCAATATGGATTTCCAGAAAGAATTAAAATATCCAAAACATTTCCATAAGGCTTTTAATGGTAAATAGTAGCTTGGTAGACAAATTCCTCATTTATACTTTTTAATCTCAAAGCATCACTAAAACATTAGAACACTTTTCATTTTTGAAAATGGATTTTATGGGCTGGGGAAATGGCTTAGCTGTTAAGGAGTTTGCCTGCGGAGCCTACGGACCCTGGTTCAATTCCCCACGACCCACATAAGCCAGATACACAAGGGGGCTCATGCATCTGGAGTGCGTTTGCAATGGCTGGAGGCCCTGGTGTGCCCATTTGTTCTTTCTCTCTGCCTCTTTCCCTCGCCCTCTCTCAATTAAATAAATAAATAAAATACCTTTACAAATTGTTTAAAAAAAAGAAAATGGGTTTTATTTTGAGTAGTTTCAGATTCACAACTAAATTTAGTAGAAGTTACAGCTGCTTCCACAAATGCACAACCTCCCCTACAATACCCTCCATCAGAGGGGTAAACTTGATACAACTGATGAGTTTACATTGACATATTAATGTCTATGTGTATATATATATATATATATATATATATATATATATATATATATATATATATATATATCTTATGAGTTTCTAAATTTGTAATGAGAGATTCTCATCATTATATCATTACAGAGTAGTTTGACTGCCCTGAAAATCACCTGTGTCCATTCACTCTTCCCAATTTATGGAATTTATTGTCCCTGTAAATTTCCCTTCTGCAAGATGTCATATAGTTGAAATCATACAATTTGTCATCTTTCAGATCAATTTTTAATTTACTTAGTAACAAACATTTAACATACTTTTACAGTTTGATAGCTCATCTGGGAGAAGAGATAAATAATATTTTTTATCTACTACAGTTTGATATAGTCACCTACTCATGTACATTTTGGTTACTGTCAAGGTTGGGGAATTATGAGTAAAGTTGATATAAATATCTGGGCACAAGTATTGTGTACATATAAGTTTTGACCTCCTTTGGATAAATACAAATGAATGTAATTGATGGAACCTATACTTAATGGTATTTTAGTCTTGATGAACTATCAAACTATTTTCCAAAGTGATTGTAGAATAATTTTCATTTTGAAGATGGTAGCACATAACAACTCATAAATTTTACAAATTAATTCTTCTATCATATAGGAATGGTCTTTATTATAGTAAATATTTGGCATTATACATGCATGAACAACATTTCCATTTGTGTAATTCATCTTTGTTCAGTAACAAAGTAGTTGTAAAATCAATCAAGATCTATTACAGCTAATGTTAATAATGTATTTTACTAAATTAGAATTTCCAGATGAATAGTTTCAAATTTATTATAACTCAATAATAAGAAATAACACACATATAGCATTTAACTTTGAGCCAGTCACTGTTGTGACATATGTTTTCTAATTTAGGGACAATTCTAGATTTTATTGTATGTATTAGGAAACTCAAATTTATAGTGGACAAATGACTGGTTGACTATTACACAAATGCTATATGGTAGTTGTATAAACCATATTCTTATCACTAAGTTTAATAAGAGATATCCTTAAAATACTTTGTATGACAAAATGTTTGATCTCTATTGTAAATTTTATTTAGAGCTTAAATCACATTTCCAACATGTAACTATTAGCAAAATCAAGTGATATAAAGCATCTATTACTAATTCCTATGGCAAATTCAGAGGATCTGTAATTTCACATGAACTGTAAAGAGAACAACTCTCTAGGTGCTTAAATCAAATATTTATAAATAAAATAATCAAAAGTAAATTTGTATGTTGTAATGTAAAAAATCCATACATAGTATGGTGTAAAAATTAATGGTCTCCAAATGGTATCCATGATC
Source organism: Orientallactaga sibirica (assembly GCA_036365145.1). Classification (NCBI taxonomy): domain Eukaryota; kingdom Metazoa; phylum Chordata; class Mammalia; order Rodentia; family Dipodidae; genus Orientallactaga; species Orientallactaga sibirica. The sequence goes on along the minus strand of JAEOAD010002325.1, from coordinate 2,422,449 downwards.
TAATTCCTGAAATCTGAGAATGTGAAGCCTTAGGGGAGAAATAGTAGTTAGATTGTAGATGGAATTAGAGTTGTTAGTTGGATAACCTTAAAGTATGCATGTTATTTGTATTTATCCAGGAGAGTACAATGTAACCACAAAAGTACTTATATGTGAAATAAGCAGAATAAATCACAGTCATGAAATGTTTGAAGGACTGACATACCACTGTTGATTTTGAATATGGAGGAAAGGACCAAAATTCAACAAATATGAGTAGTCTCCAGAATCTAGAAAGAAATTCTTCCTTACAGCTTCCAAAAAAGAATATATTTCTATTGACACCTTGATATTTGCTCTAATGAGGCTCATATTTTTTACTTCTGATCTCAAGCCTCTCTGTTACCTTCTCTTGTGTCCTGTCTTCCAGACCCCTCCCACTGAATCCTTTCTTCTTTAGAACTACTCTCCCTTTATATGTTTATTAATTTTTTTTTTGCATTTTCTACCATCTAGTACAGAATGTTGATGGGCTCAATATTGTTCAGATTCTAGGCAGATAACCATAGCCTGTGTGAGGTCATGAATATAATAGCTACTTCATGTATAGAAGACTGCATTATAAAGCACTCTTCTCCATCCTCTAGCTCTTACATTTTTTTCTGACCCCTCTTCTGCACTGTTTCTTGAGCCATGGAGAGGTTGATATAGACATCACATTTAGCACTGAACATTCGGTAGTCACTTGTGCTCAAGACTTTGGCGAGTTGTGAGTCCCCTTAGCCCAGGATTCATTTCCACCTGAAATGAAAAGGTTTTCTAAGCAAAAGTGAGGAAGCACTAATATATGAACATAAACATAAATATTTAGAGGGCAACTTAATGGGAACAACCTGTCCATTTAGCCAAACACTAGTAGCTTCTCTTATAGGACCGAGGACCTTCCCAGCTATTGAAATTTTGACTAGATTTTCAGTACTGAGCCAAAATTTTGTGCTGTGGAGTGGGCCCTAAATCCAATCACAGAGCAGCTGGTTATCACTATAAAAGTCATGCCACTATTGCTCCAATGAGCACATCTTACTTGGCCGGTCCTGTATAGCATCCAGAATATATCTGCTATTAAGTAAGTATGTTTAAGTTGTTCTTACCCCAGTACCCTGTAGCATCCAATAGGGAGGAGGTTTATAGCTCAGTTCTCACTTAATTTCTCAATGTTCTCCGCTGTAGCACGAGCCTTACCATTTAATTCAGGTGATCAACCAGGAGGTTTGGTAATAGCCTGTATTGTTTGGAGAGGTCTCCCAGTCAAACCACCAACTTTTAGGTATCCCACCTCTGGAAAATCCATTACATTTTAAAACCTCATCAGTAATTTCAAGTGTGTAGTGATCAAGAAAGAAAACTAATATCTAAGCATTTGAATGTCTATAGGAAATACTTTTCAAAATGCTACTTAGGATCCCAAATGTTGAGACATATATGAAGTTATCTAAGTCACAAGGGAATTGACCATTTATGTTCAACTTAAATGTAACCTATACTGCATGTTGTGAAGAAGAAATTAGCAATATAAAGAATCAACTAGGAAAGCATAAAACTAATAAATATAGAAACACTGGTAATAAAATAAACTATAGTTTCTTTCAAATATTAATGTATGATCTAGTTATTTTTCTGTCTAATTAGTATCTTACAAAATGTACTTCTTTTGTCAGTAATTATGTTATTAGTTAATATCCCTCGGTGCTATTCAATGTTTATATAGAACACTGATTTTCAGATTAAATGTCAAGAAGACAATTGAGGAATGTTAAAAAGCAAATAGGTAGTTTTCAAAATTCTCAGTGAATAATTTACCATGAAACTTAAAGTACATCCTCAGATAAATTTAGTAAGTTTTGCCGGGAATGTTGGTACACACCTTTAATCCCAGCACTCAGGAGGCAGAGGTAGGAGGATCACTGTGAGTTTGAGGCCACCGTGAAACTACATAGTGAATTACAGGTCAGCCTTGGCTAGAGTGAAACCCTATCTCAAAAAAATAAATAAATAAATAAATAAAAAAGTAAGTTTCAAGGAGAGTTTGCTAATGAATGCATGCCTTCTTCTAATGAGCAAGGCTATGAGAATTGAGAAATAAAATAAAACAGGGTTGTATTGTAACTATTTTAACTAGTACACAGTTTTAGAAGGCTTCCATTCAAAGTCATGTGGAGTTATCATATCCTTATGACAGTCTTCTTTTTATTTAAAATTAAATAGCTTGTGTTTTTTGGCATAAGATGGAAAGGAATTTCTTGATGACATTGCCTTAGTGCTTAGTATGCTTTCTTATTTGAGACACCTACACAGAGGAATACAAAAATGTATGTTTTTGTTTAGGGTTATCTAGAAAATGAGAATAAATAAGATGTATATATTTATAAATGGGAAATTATTACAGGAAACTAATTCACGAGATTATAGAGGCTGATGACTGCCAAATCATCAATGTGAAACTACAGTGAGAAGACCAAACATAGACAGACGGTGATACTGGCAATATACTGAAATCTTGCTCAGTGAGGCCTGTCTCTTGTTCTACCTGGCCCTTCAGCTGATGGATAAAACCCACCAAGATTATGGAAGACAATATCTTTCATGTAAAATTCACTACGTAAATGTTAATCTTACCCAAAACACCTTTAAATTTGATAAGTTAATCATCAAACATTATTATAAAATATTTCATTCTTACTACAAACTTCTCATTTCCTTTGGTGACTTTTCTGGTTTATCTTAGATTTTCTGCTTCTATTTTTGAATGTTGTGAATTTCAAAAGCCTATTTTTATGTAAGAATCCCAATTAGTGGAAAATGAGTAGAATTATTTTCTTTAAATATCTGTGCATTCTGTGTCATTATTATAATTAAATTTTAAATTCTATCATGAAAGAACAAATGCAGCTTTTTGAGGGATAGGAAATAAGTATATTTTATTCTAAGAATACATTGTCTAGATACACACACATATTGGAAGTGTGCTCTAAGCCTGTGAGGTTCCTCAAGACATGGCAAAAGTTGAATGAAAGGCTGAGCAGAATAATGAAAGTGTAGCAAATAGGAGCCTGAATCCTAGTTGCTGGCAGATAACATGAGCGATTCACTGTCTAATTATCAAGCATCTTCCAAGTGCTTTGCATGTGTTAACTCATTTAATTCTCACTATAACTGTATGGGATAGATTCCATTATCTTCCTTATTTTATAAAGGAGGAAAGTGAAAAACGTGTTTAAATAATATGTTCTATATATCAAATCTGATAAGTGGTAAAGAATTCAGGTATCAGGGTGTCTAGGGTCATCCTCTTAACCATTAAATTATACTACATTTCAAATGAGATTATTTAAAAATATTCCAGTTATGTGACAGAACAAAAGAATGTCCTATGAGAAGCAATGTAACACCTACATTTATGTGCTTCCAAATTCTCATCTGACATGTAATTTGGTAGCAGCTTAGACATAAGTAGCCTTCATAGTTTAAAGAGGTATAAAGGATGAATGATTGTACTCAGGACACTATAAAATACTAGGGAAACATTAAGAATCTACTCACTGCTAAAAACTAGAACTAGTCTCATTTATAGAACCCATAATAAAATACATTGACATCTTTCTGATAAGTATTTTTTGTTCAAAATGGTATGTGAAGTATGGTTGATTTGAATGGAGAAAGTGCTGAAAGGGTTGAGACATGATAAAATGTACAAATAATTACTGTAGCTATAGAAACAAGCAACAATATTACTGTCAGGGGGGAAATAATGATTTCCTTACCTTCACTGCACCCTGAGTATAACTGGAATTTGTCCAGACCATATACCTTCAGATGACCACAAATGGCAGCTCTACAATTAGTGGTTTGGTGTATGAGCAAATGTCTATGGAGTGAAATGAGTGGATGAGATAGCCTATCTGAGAATATAAATTTAACAAACAAAAGAAAATTTATGAATGAAACATGCCCTAGAATGATACAGATGGATGTGGATTTGTTTTTATGTTTTTAAATTTAATATAATATCCCTGTAACTTATATTATATACATATTTTCCATGTATTGAATATACTTCTCTGGGATACACAAATAAATCAATTCACATGGGTAAATTAAATAAACAAATGGATTTAATAAGTATGTAAGTGAAAATTAAATAGAAAAATGAATCAGATTCTTAGGTAATACATTATTAGGTAATCCTATACATATAAATATCACATGATGTTTAAAAAGTTATAAGTTGAAATTCTTAAAAGCCATGAACTGAACTGATTAAATGGAGTATAGCTCTCAGATTATAGAAAACAGTTTGTTTTCCGCATATAGTTTCCTAAATATGTTTTTTTTCAGTTTAAATGTTTTTGTTTTGCTATTTTTTTTTTATTTTGGGAAATGTGAGAATATAGATGATATACATGAATATCATTATTCTTTGCTTATATTCACTCCTCCATTACCACCCTTATCCCAGGTCTCCCTTCTATAGGTCTCCTTTATCCTAAAATAAGCAGTCCCACTTCTAATTTCATGTCATATATACATATACATGTATATATAAATATCTATTTACATAAGAGAAATCCTACATTTTTTTCCTTTTCTAACCAATTATCCTATCTTATTCCACCCTCCTTTTTCAATTTAGATGCCTTGCTCCCCCTAAATAGTCCCTAGTCTACTTTCATTTAATATATACATGTATTTAAAATTTAGATTCCACAGTTAACTAAATTTGTATTATAAAATGAAGTAATACTTTTAAATTGTGCCAAAATCAATCCTATTCATATATTTCTTTATGAAAAGTAAAATTACTTGCTCTTCATATATATAGAGACATCATTTTTACCCATTTTGATAGTGTGAATTATGTAGGTCTATATTCAGTTACAGCTAACAGATTACATTTACAGCTTCCATGTATGTAGGAAGTCTAGTAAGTAAGAGGATAACCAAGTTTTGCTTGGTTCCTCTAGTGAACCAACTAGTAGTACAAGCATTTTGACAGGCATAACAAACTATTGCTATGGAATACATCCCTTTACCACATTATCCAAGTAGATGCCAAAACCCAGGCATGCTGGGTCAACTATCATGATCATCAGCCTAAGAAGTAATGGAGTTAAGAATCAGGTCCAAGACATGCTCCAGGAATGGTGTTTTAAGTGTCTTTATCGATTCCTGTAGCCACAGTTGTCAGCAAAACATAGTATTCTTACTAGAACACTTATAAAAGACATAGGCATGTAATTAAAATAAGAAAAAATGTTGGAGAAATAAGGAACCTAACTTTATGCCAGAGAAAATGTAGTGGAGTAATGTGAATTATCACATTTAATCTTACAAACAGATTAGAACAATCTATAGGGAATAATCCTTGCTCATCATGATTTAATGAACTCTAGGGAATCTGATTTCTAGGAAGTTGGTTAGTTTTTACTACTAATTCACTTCTGTTCACTCACAGTCTATTGATTATTGTGTGCTCTTCAGATATTTGTGAAGATCAAAAAATGTCTCCAATAGCAGAATGGTTTCCTTACAAAGTGTAAGGCAAAGCAACAGGAAAAATACAATAAGTAACACTGTAATTGACTAATAATACACTAGTATGTATGCATAGTCTCTCAGAAGGCACTCTCAAAGTAGAACTGCAATAAAAATAGGTTCATGTAAGAAAAAATTGCTTTGAGACAAAGCACACCTTATAGGGTATTAGATTCAGCACAAACATGTGTAGGTAGATCTGAAATAGAAAATAGTCAGTGGATTAAAGTGACAGAAAAACCTTAATAAAATCAATTTTCAATGTAAAAAAATGACCAAACTTTGTAAATGTACACAATATTAAAAATTGATATGTCTGTCTACATGAATTTGTACGTGTGATAATTATCAATAACAGAATAAAAGACAAGGCATTCTACAGAGTTATGATTCCATGTGATTCTATAGAATAACAAATTAGCCAAAAGACTGATTTTTTTCCAAAAAAGGTAGTAGTAAAACAGCAAATTCTCTTCAAAGAGATTCTTTTTATTCCTTGGTAAGAAGAAAAAGGTGAACTTGGGGTCCAACTTGTGGTCAGTGAAAAAGAAAAGTAAACTCAGTTAATCTTATCAAATGGAATGGAGCTGGTACCAATACTTCAAACTCAAGTCTACTTACATTTTACTTTTCATACAACTTTTGGAGTGCCATGGTTATTGCATTCCCTCACAATTTTCAATACCATTAAATCTATTTGTGTTGACTTCAAATTAAAATTGATGACTTTTTAAGCTTTTGATGCTGGGACCAGAAAGCATAGTGGGTAAAGTCTGAAAATGGCAGGTTTCTTCTTAGAGTTGGTTATCATACTATAAATTTCTTCATAGTATGGTTTTCAGACTTACAATTTAAGTGCACAATATATATGTAGCAGGGGAAATTCATTTACCTATACCTATAGATAACTATAAAGAGATAGTGGCTTGGAATATGTAACATTAAAAAGTCCAAGCAGCTGGGTGTGGTAGCGCACACCTTTAATCCCACCACTCAGGAGGCAGAACTAGGATTCCCTGAGACTACATAGTGAATTCCAGTTGAGCCTGAACTAGAGTAACACCCTAAAAAATAAAAAAAAAAGCCCATGCAATTGTAGCGTGAATATTTGAAAAAAAAAATTCAAAGTCCAGCCAGGCGTGGTGGTGCATGCCTTTAATCCCAGCACTCGGGATGCAGAGGTAGGAGGATCACCATGAGTTCGAGGCTACCCTGAGACTACATAGTTAATTACAGGTCAGCCTGAACCAGAGTGAGACCCTACCTTGAAAAACAAAAACAAACAAACAAAAAATTCAAAGTCCAAGCAGTTCTAAAGTGAATGTTTGAACTCCAAATGCATGGACCACCTTGTGCATCTGGCTTATGTGGGTAGTGGAGAATCGAACCTGAGTCTTAAGTCTCCACAGGCAAACGTCTTAACCACTAAATCATCTCTCCAGCTATAGAGTGAATATTTGAAACAAAATTCAGGAACATGGACTTGTGTATACTTAATCTTCTGAAGTTCATTGCAGGGAAAGTTCTTTAATAAATATGAGTGTGTGTGTTTGTATGTTTGGAGTCATTAATTTTCAATTCACTGTCAAAATAAGTTGACAGGAAAGAAAATTTTTGAAAGTTTTCAGGTTTTATTTTCCAAGCAACTTATCCATAAGAGGCACTAAAATTATGTGCATGCTGGGTTGCCAAAAAAAAAAAAATGAAAGGTGAATTAATTATTTTCAAAACGCCATGCTAATATAGTAGGAATAATATAGTAATAATTACTGTGTGGGTGGAGCTCACACAGCCTTTATTTCATTAGAGGAGAGGATGTTTTAATAAAATGGAATGAACTATCGAATGAGATGCTGAAATTTCAATACTGGGTTTGAGAAAGTAAATACTAAGTGGCAACTTACAGAGGTTCTTTCTGAACACTTCATGCATGGGTAGTGTTTTGTGAATTCCAAGTTCACGTCTACCTGTGTTGTTGTGATTTTATGATATATTTAAATACTTAATACGTGTAGCTGCAAAAGAAACATTACAATGCACATGTACATTATTCAGCTTCTTGTCAATGGCTGGGTTGTAAGTGAAAAAGAAAAAGTGAAAGGGGAGAGAAAATATGTGAGAGATGGAGACAGGCAGAGAACAAGGTATGGGGAGAACAAGAACAAAACAGGGATGTAAAGGGACAAAGATAATATAATATATGCACTTGTGTGTGTGTGTATGTGGGGGGGGGGTGGGAGCTTGTGTTAACATTAGGCCATCTTCTAGGGTCAGTATCTCTGGAAGTTCAGACAACACTAGATGAATTATCTCCTTTTCTATAATCTTGAAAGATAGAATGGGCTCCACATTGAACCACTCTTAAAGAATGAGAAATGAATTACCTCCTTAAAATAGCAGAGTCTATTTTATGTGTGTAAGAGTACTTTATATAGTGAAATTTTATTGTCAAATAAGCATGGGAAATACCTACAACCATAATTTTCAACCTTTATTCAAGATTTGATATAGTTCTCTATGCAAATATTTGAAGAAATATCCACCCTTGATGAATCTTAAAGGGAATTTCTTTTACTAAGAAAAAGAAACAAATTAATTTAGCAAAGACCACATTGATATTAGCTTGTAACCCTGATGCATTTAAAATTATTTTTTATAAAAATTATGCACTAGTTTCCTAGTTTGTTGATAAAAATCAATGCATATTTTTGAATAGTTTAGGTAGTAAGCTAGGAAGTAATTATTTGTCAGTGAATAAGAATTGCTGAATGGGATAGTTGGTGGGAAGAGGTGATTATTTTAGGTGGTAGACATGTCTAAGCAAATCTCAATTTACTTGAAATCAGTGTTAAATTACTCCCTCAAAAATGTTTCTGGTGAGAATGTAGTAACAACCATAATATAAACATTTAACGCAAATCACACACACAACACATACACACATGCAAGCACACACCAAATACCAGGTTTCCATATAGTGGCATTCTTAATGATCCTCTTGTTGAATGCTTTAAATGAAGGGAAATAGGAAAATTGTAGTGAACCATATGTTTGTCTAAAACAAACATACTCAGTTTGATAATTAGGACAACAATACATCTTACATCTCAGATACTCAGACATATTATTCTTTTCTTTAAAGACAGCTAAATATTTCACCTCAGCTCTTTCAATCTTTATTTCCATCTGGAAAAGGGCTCTCTGTGTGTTTTTCTCTTAACTGTTCCCTTTGTTAATTGTTTCCTACCCATGGGAATGTTATTGTAGAAGAATTTCACAGAAGTGATTAAGAACCATTGTTTAATAACATTCAACTTTTACTAGCATCCAGAGAAACTAAATTATTCTGGTTGGGTTAGAATATCATCCATAATTACGGATGTCTATCAATTGTTATTATGTCTCTATTTTCATTTTTTAAAAGGTAATATACTCCTTTTTAAAGAATGGCTTTTTTTTTGACAATTACAGGTTTCCCTTTGTTTCTTTTGAAAACTGTTGATTCTTGGCACTACTCCCCACTGGTAGCTAGTTGTTTTCATTTTGTTTCTTGATTAGAATGAGGTTTTTAGACTATAGTCCCATAATTTATTTCATGTGTTTCTCTGAAACACTGAAAATAGACTAGTCAGACTTTATCTATTTCTTCAGAAATTCATTCAGATTATGTAATAATTTATATATTAAGTCAATACATGATTTGAAAATGTCACTATTGAATGTATTAATTCAATTAATCCTTTAGTTGAAGCACAAGTAACCTTGCTCTTACAATCGTTTTTGTTAGCATGGTAAATTACATCAAGAATATGAACTTTTGTATTTTTACTTATTCTACTTCAGTGAAAATACATTGTTGTTCTTTATTAAACTATAGGAATTCTACAATTTGTTCTTTCACGCTTGACAGTCCTAGGAAAATTACAAGAATTATACTGGTATCCTCAGGAATATCTGGAATACTGATGTAGGAAACTAAAGCTGAAAAAACTTGAGTGTAAAATAAATCAATCAAGGCTGGAAAACAAATAGGTGTCAAGTTTCTTCGGAAGTAAGGACAACAGCTAATTTTATAACATGCCATGCAGCAATTTGGAAAGCAATGCAATTCAGTAGTTACAGCTTAATGAAGATCAGAAATCTCAAAAAGAAACACATATTTTTCAATGTATACAAATTCAAGCACAAAATAGCTCCACAAGATATATTTTCCCAATTATGTATCTTGGATAAGAAACTCAAATTTTAAAAATCTAGTTGGGAAAGAAATATGCAAGAGAGATTGAACATTAGTACACATTCCCAAATTGTCATGAATATAGAAAATATCATTTTATTACAGCAAGCTTAAGATATTAGGACAAACACCATTTCCAAAGGAATAAGTGAAAGTAATATTGAAATTAAAGAGAAATTTAGACAATATTTTAGTTTTCATAGATTTGAAATGATTAGTTAATGTAGACAAAAATATGTTCTTATAGTTTATAATTTTGCACAAGTACTTATCCTGACGTATGCCAAGCTTCATATTTGCACTTATTCTAAAGCTAACTTATTTTTCCTTGAAGTGTTCATCCTTAAATGTTTTTTATTATCAATGGCTTTCACTTAATTTAAAGATATATAAGTAACTTCCCCTTAGTGACCTACTGATAAAAATATCTAGCATACCCTGACACATTTTGTCAGTATCCATTTTTTTAGGAATATAAGTTTCTTTAACATTTTTAGATTGCCTATGATCTTCAAGCTGGGAAGGAAGTGGAGTGTTTCACTATGATCATTTTTCACTTGACCAGTTTTTCTCTTCTTTACTCATCAATCCATTATAAGGAAGTAGGAAGGTGTGAATATAGAGTTAAACTGTAACTGGCAGTCCTTTGAGGTAAATTCTGTTTCCCTTGAGTAATATTAGCCTTTCTAGCACTTACCTGATCATTCACAGATAGATAAATATTTGATAATATCTCACCCTTACAAGTTACACTCAAACTTTCCATTCTATCTTACTCCACTCTGAAACCTAATTTCTCATTTTGAAAACAAAATGATAATTTGGTACTTTCATAATATATTTCTATTGACATTTGAAATGGTTGCTTGCATTGAATAATTTTTTAAAGACTTTATTTTATTTATTTATTTATTTGAGACATAGAGAGGGAAAGAGAGAGAGAGGGAGAGTGAGAATGGGCCTGCCACAGCCTCTAGCCACTGCAAACGAACTCCAGATGTGTGCACTCCCTTGTGCATCTGGCTTATGTGGGACCAGGAGAATCCAACAGGGGTCCTTAGGCTTTGCAGTCATATGCCTTAACTTCTAGGCCATCTTTCCAGTCCACATTGAATAATTTTGTCATTTACTATTAACTTGTAAGTAACAAAGGTGATCATTGATTTTTTTTCTTTTATTTAGTTTTATTTTGTTCTTCTTTCTAGCCTTTAGTTTATACTTTCATTTTTTAAAATTATTAAGAACATAATTTTTATGCATACATTTATGTGTTGGTACCATCTTTTCCTTCCTCTCTGTCCCCATTCTACAGGGACCCCTCCTCAGAGGGGTTTCTGGTATTTCCCATGGAATTATGGGTTATGTGTTGTGGGAGCAGCAGTCAGTTATTGGGGGAGGCAATGCCTCTGGGCATGACATTCCAACCTGTGACTCTTACACTCTTTCCACCCCCTCTTCTGCAAAATTCCTGGAGCCTTCATCTTTGATATTACTGAATGGTTTCTGCCTGATTTGTGATTTAGGTTTAGCTATGAGATAATTCTTTGCTTTATCAAAGCACTATGCTGTGATGTAGCTCATTCCTTATTGACCAAAGAGATATTAAGACATTGAGGCAGGAAGATACTGAGTATAAAGCCAGCTTTGGGGGAAAAAAAGAAGGTGATTGTGAGTATAGATCAATAATAGATCACTGCCCAGCACATGCTAGTTTATGAGTTCAGCAACAAGAACTGTTAATATATGTTATTATGAAGATAATTGGGGCTGGAGAGATGGTTTAGCAGTTAAGGCGCATGCCTGCAAGGCCTAAGGACCTAGGTTCAGTTCTCCAGGTCCCACATAAACCAGATGCACATGATGGCGCATACATCTGGAGTTCGTTTGCAGTGGCTAGAGGCCCTGGCATGCCCATTCTTTCTCTCTCTCTCGCCCTCTTTCTAATAAATAAATAAATAAAAATAAAATATTTTTTTTAAAAAGAAGATAATTGAATGGACTTAACACTTTGTCTTTTACAGTTTTTACAATATCCAATTGGTATGACTAATTGTGTTAGATTTATCTCTCATTATGTAAAAGAATTTTGAGTTCATTATGTATTTTAAAAATATTTTATTTATTTATTTGAGAGAGAAACAGAGAGAGAGAGAATAGGCACACCAGTATCTCTAGCCACTGCAAATGATCTCCAGACATATGTGCCACCTTGTGTACCCAGCTTATGTGGGAACTGAGGAATCAAACCTGGGTCCTTAGCTTTGCAGACTAGTGCCTTAACTGCTAAGCCACATCTCTAGCCCCATTAGGTATTGTTATTTAGGTGAAAGAAGAAGTAGGTTAATTTAACATACACCACTGGTAAAATAATGGCTTTATGTTCATATATATATATATATATATATATATATATATATATATATATATATATATATATATGGTGTCCACGAGGATGCAGACAAGTGCATGTGTATCTGAGGACAGAATAGAACTTCAGGTATTGATCCTCAACTCCTTCAAGGAAAAGAAATGAAAGAGAAAAGATTAAAGAGGGAAGGTAAAAAATCTTGAGAGAAATATGTGGATATAAATATGTGGGCAAAACTGTAAACAAAGCATATCAAGTCAAATGCAGGATAATGTGCATTATGGTCAAAAGGAGCTTATTCTAGAATTCAGATATTACTTATCACTTAACAATCTGTCAGTAGTATATATCAGTTAAAGGAGTTATGAACCCATGAAAAGACACGGTGAAAAACTAAATGTTTATTACAAAGTGAAAGAAACCAAAAAGTAAAAGGCCAAGCAGTGAATGGTTCCAAATATATGACAATCTGGAAAATGCACAGCTATGGTGAACAGTTATTCATGTTGAGGATATGAATATGTGAAGCATTGAAGGAGGATAGGGAAGGGCATGCAAAGTGTGGGGAGGGTGTATCAGACAGCTTCAGGTTCACTGACATGACCTTCCAGACCAGGCACAGTTATGGAGGAAGGGATATTGTTTATTGAAGCTTACAGATCCAGGGGAAGTTCCATAATGCAGAAAAAGCTGGCCTGCCTTCACAGGATCAAACGCAGAGAGCTAAGTCACAAGCCAAAAGTCAAAAGTCACACCTCAGGAACTCCAGCTAGGCACATTTTGCCTATCTTTAGACTGAAATCCTAAACCCACCACCACACCTTAAGATCCACCCAGTAACTCTGCCTCCAGCCAGGTGGCTGCAGATGCAAATTACAAACTAATAAAACACTGAATATATTGGGCGCCATCTATTCAAACTACCACATTCCTCCCCTGGCCCCAAATATATTTATAACTATCATACATTTTAAATTGTATTCAGTCCAGTTTCAAAGATCCCCACAGTCTTGACCAACTTAAGATAGTGAGTCCCATAAAATCAAGCAAGTTAAATACTTTTAACATACAAAGGCACAGAGTAAACATTTTTAACTGGTATTAGGCATAACAAGGAGAAACTAGAACAATGCAAACTCAGCCACCATCAGCAGTCATCAAACTTCTGCAGTTCAAGTTCAATATAACCCAAGACTGACAGTCTCCAGGTTTTCCAATTCCACCCCTCCAGCTAGGCAGAGTAGCCAGGGAAAACTTCCATCCCAGGCCAACAATGCACTCCATGGTAGCCCTTGCACAGTCCTGGTATATCCAAAATGTCTTCAGGTCTCCATGCAAACCACAGTCCATCTTCCAAAAGTTCTTCTAGCCTATAAGGGCATCATGCCCTGCCTCATTCCACATTTCAGCAGCAGCTACTGGAACCATGTGCAATTCATGACCACTCCACGCATTTTTCATGCTTCCCAAACTAAAATCAGGTGTGCAGGACACAGCCATATTCTTAATTCAGGGACTAAATAAACCATAGCCTTGAAAAGCAGGTTCCTTCTCCAGTCAGCTCTTTCCAAGAGTTTGCATTCCTAACAGTCTTTCCTCACGCATCTTCTTCATTGTTTTAATGTAAAGCAGTTAAGCCACCTTCCTTAAGATTGCTAATGTTTGACAATAGCAGCTCCCATAAGCTAAAACCAGGCTCAGTGCCTCTAATTTTAACTTGACTGAGGTTTTCCAACTTAAAATCTTAATTCTCTCAGTCCAGTATCTTTAGCCAAGCATCTCAGCCCATTAAAATTTAACCTTGATCAAACTCTCTGATCCTGGGCAGCAGGATGCAGCCAGTCCTAATGCCAGTAGCCCAGTTCCAACAAAGTCCTCTGCAGTCTTTCTTTCACCTTAGAAAGCTCATAAGCCAAGCCTCGAAGTTCAATACTGTCTGCACTTAGCATTCTCAAACTCTCATCAGAATAGTCCATAATACCTGGCTTACCACTCCAGAAGGCATCTTCAGTTGCAAGCACCAAGTGCATGTCCATTCCTCCAAAACAAAGGTTCTAAAAGTCAAATATCCACATGGTCAGGATCATCTCACCCCACACTCCTTGGTACCACTTTCTGTAGCAGACAGCTTCAGGTTTGCTGAGATGAACTTCTAGACAAGGCACAGTTATGGAGGAAGGGATATTATTTATTGAAGCTTACAGATCCAGGGGAAGTTCCATAATGGCAGAAAAAGCTGGCCTGCCTTCAGGGGACCAAACTCAGAGAGCTAAGGCACAAGCCAAAAGCCAAAAGTCACACTTCAGGAACTCCAGCTAGGCACACTTTGCATATCATTAGATTGAAATCCTAAACCCACCATCACGCCTTAAGATCTGCCCAGTAACTCTGCCTCCAGCCAGGTAGCTGCAGATGCAAACTACAAACAAATAAAACACTGAATATATTGGGGGCCATCTATTCAAACTACCACAGAGAGGATAAGTAGGTGAAGCTTATAGCACTCACAGGGCAAGAAAACTACTCTGTACGACACTGTAATAGCCATTGCTTATTTGTCCAAAGCCATAATGTATGCCTAAAAGCAATAGTGAACTGCAATGTAAACTATAGCATTTAGATGATATCCTTGTGTCAGTATACATTTATGGATTGTATAAATGCAGAATTCTGATGGAGAGTATTGATGATGAAGTTGGCTATAATTGGGAATAGGGAGTGCAATGAAAATCTCTGAATCTTCCTCTCAACATTATTGAAAAACTGTAACTGCTCTAAATATAGTTTATTGAAACAAATTAGTTAATATATTTCACCATATTAAAAAATAGAGGAAAAGCCCATGTTCAGCATAAAAATGCAGGAAAGACCTTTGATAAAATAAAATCATCACCAAATATTTACAAAATGTCATAGCTACATAATAATCAAAAAGAACTAAACACTCTAAAATACACCAGTTAATTAAGAACAAGACAGCAATTTTAAAGCAACTATTGCATTAGAAACTACCAAGCTTCAGTGTATCATTTACTACCACAAAATTTTCAGACAGAAACATAAGCAGCACCTTGAATATTTAAAGGCTTGCATATAAACATTAAAATATGTGGTGAACTTGATGTGAAACATCTGTGAATTTACTTTAACTGGCTTCAGTATTTCTCTATTTTCATAAGTGTGTGTCTGTATTAGTAAAGATTCTCTAGAGGAACAGAACTGATAGAATGAATATGCTTTATAAAGGTAATTTTAAAAAAATAATTATTTTATTTATTTTTTGAGAGAGACACAGAGAGAGACAGCGAGAGAGGAAGAGGGAAACAGAGATGGGCGCGTCAGCAGTCTCTCTGCTGTTGTGAATGAAATCCAGATGCGTGCGCCCCCTTGTGGGCAAGTGTGGCATTGCGCCCTTGCGTCACTTTGCATCTGGCTAAACGTGGGACCTGGAGATTGGAACTTGGTTCTTAGGCTTAACAGGCAGACGCCTTAACCACTAAGCCATCTCTCCAGCCCTTTATAAAGGTAATTTATAAACTTGATTACAGAATATGGGCTGAGCAGTCCAACAATAGTTGTCCACAGGCTGGAGTGACAGCAGCTGCTTGGTCTGTGAGCCTGGATGCATTTGTAATCCCAGTATGATCCAGAATGTCTGACGGATTCCTGGAGAGCTGCTGATCTTCGGCCCATTTTGGAAGGCTGAAGAAGCTGAGTTGCAATGTCTGCAAAGGAAGGCAACGATGGGATACATGGATAGATTTATGTGCCAGTAAGTAGAATATGTATTTGCATATATGTAGTCCACCACTGAAAAGGCCTTCCACTCTGAAAGAAGGTCTTCTCCCCTCCATCAATACGTCCTAGAAACAAGCTCACAGACCTGTTCAAGAGGCGGGCATGTCTCTTACTTCATTCCTGGTCTAATCAACTTGACAATGGAACTTAACCATTACTGAGTCCATTTTGCTTATTTATTTATTTATTTATTTATTTATTTATTTATTTATTTATCTAGAAGTTGCTGCTGTTCAGCACTCCATAACAGACCAAGAGCAGCTTTTCCTTTTTAGTACACAATTATATTTCCTTGATCACATCTTGTTAGAACTTGGGTTAAATACTCCTCACACAAAAAGAATCAATACATGCTAATGTATGAAGTGACTGAATTTAATTGGTAAGATAGAATCGCAAGACAACTGGTTTAGTTTGAAATTCTAATGAGGACAGTTTGTGGTACTTTTGGAATTCATTACATTTGCCTATGCTTCATAAAAATGCAGTGACATAAAAACTGTTATGATGAAAGCCAGTGCTACATCAAATATTATTTAAAATGCTTATATCTGACTTTACACAATAGGGATATGCAAAAAAGCTATATATAAATTATTTTTAGAAATTAACATACATAAAATACATGAAGGAAGTAATTCTTCAGACAAATCATGAATCACACCATTATGTAACATCAAATAATCCTTTGATTTTTTTTCATATTTTGTATGTTTATATGCTGACTTTGCCTTCAGAGAATTGGTTACAAGGAAAATATTGTTACTGTATGCAAATTTAAAGAGTTTCAGTATACCTCACAAATATCTTAGCAATAGTCAAAGAATTATGTATAAGCTAACTTTTGAAACAGACTCACACACTTAATAAAACCATATAATATGAAAGTAGGATGTTAATTTTTAGCATAATGTTATCAGAATTGACAGAAAATAATCCTGTTGAAGTTATTTAGATATTTCATAATACTAAAATAAATAGTTTTTTAAAATACAAATGAAGTAAGTCAGTCCATTAAGTGTGAAAAAAGCAATAATTACATCAAACCATCTCATGACCACGCTTAAAATTTGTCTACAGCCAGGTGTGGTAGCGCACACTTTTAATTCCAGCATTCAGAAGGCAGAGATAGAAGGATTGCCATGAGTTTGAGGCCACCCTGAGACTACATAATTCCAGGCTAGCCTGGGCTAGAGCGAGACCCTACCTCCTCGATAAACAAACAAAAGAAAAATTGTCTCCTATGAAAGTCTTTAACTACTCATGGTAGCTGTCACTTACTTTTATCTTAAGTTTTTATAGGCATCATGTACATCTTCTTCTATGGCAGAATGATTTCATTCTTTTTCATATATTTTGGAATTAACCAGATTCTTAAAAATACACTCTTCCTATGGGAAATTAATCATTTTAATTTTATATTAAGGAAAATACTTTTAAATACAAAATTAAAAACTTTATGTAGCAGCTAATTTTATTTCTGCCTTGTAATTCTTTGTGGTTAAATCTTTAAACCTCATCTCTAATACACACAAATAAACAGTGTGACAATATCAGAGTGCTATGTCAATATGTTTTGTAAGTTATTGTGCTTACTGACAAAAGGGAAAGACTAAGATGTTATGGTTGCCAGAATGAAATGTTAGTAACTCTGGACCTTACAGTTAATGTTAAACATAACCCAAATGAAATTATTAAATTTGTACAACCTCTTTAAAACTCAACATTTTGTTGTATATGATGAATTAAATGCACAATAATCTTGTGTTAACCTTGAAAGAAGGCAATTCTAAAAGTAGAATATCCACAACTTCATGTGAAACATATTATGTTTAAAATTATAGTAATTTTTTTTAAATGTTGCAATCCAAGCTGGGCATGATGACACACGTCTTTCAACCCAGCACTTGGGAGGCAAAGGTAAGAGGATCACCATGAGTTCAAGGCCACCCTGAGACTACACAGGGAATTCCACGTTAGCCTGGGCTAGAGTAAGACTCTATCTCAAAAAACCAAAACAACAACAACAAAAAAGTTGCAATCATACATAAAAAATATTTTGTTGGGTTGTACTCTCACCAATGACCATAAAATAAATTAGAAAATGTCGATGACATCTGCTTCATTTATGTATTTGGATTTTCATAATTACATTCGAATATTAGATTTGGATGTTTGGATGTGTATTCTAATTTGTTTCCTTGTCTATTTTTTGCTGTAAAAATATTGAACTCATGCAGGTGTAGTAGCTCATACTTTCAATTCCAGTACATGGGAGATTAAGGTGAGAGGATCACTGTGATGGTTCCAGAACATCTTGCATGATTGTGAGACCTTGCTTCCAAAACAGCCACAACAAAAAAGCAAATGAAATAAAATATTGAATTAAGGGGGTACTGGTGTAGTTTAGTTGGCGGAGTGCTTACCTAGCATACACAAATTCTTAAGTTTAATTCTCTGCTGCATATAAATCAAAGTGTTGTGGCATGCACCTGTTATCCCAGAGGTGGAGGCAGTATAATCAGAAATCCAAGGTCATCCTTTGCTACATTGCAAGTCCAATGTCAGACAAGCCCATATGAAATATACCCAAAATAATCAATAAACACTAAAAAAATTAAGAAAGGTATGCTATCTCTATGTGAAGTACAGGTTAAAGAAATATGCAATTTTAGAGTGCACCAGTAATTTTTACTTTATCAATCACAATTTCTTTCTCTTTTCTTCCTACAATTTTTGTTTGTAAACCTGGTTGTGGTGGCACATGCCTATAATCCAGCACTTGGGATTACATTGTGTGTTCATGTAAAATTCAGCTACATAATGAGTTTGAGGTTACCCTAGACTTCATGATATCCAATCTTAAAGAACAAAAATAAATAAATAAATAAATAAAATTAACTCTTGTTTTACATTTATCCAGTGGGACTATTCAAAACAATTGTACATTTACAACAACAATCCATATGTCTGGACTAGTTATTTACATGTTAACAGGCCCACTGAAAATGCCTGAGGAAGTATTTCAATATAATATTTTAAATAATTTAGTAACTATAAATAAATTTAATAAATAAAGTTAAAATAATTATTACTGGGAACTTTAATATATGAACATACTGAAAATTGGTCATATTTCCATCTGGTTAACCTCTTTTGTTCCCTCTCCCCTGCCTCATTTCATTGAGAGTCCTCTTCACTGGAGATATCAATAATCATTGTAGGGTCATAAATGCACCAGTTAGTTCCAGTGGTGAGACAATGGCACAGAGTGCAGCATCTTACCCTGTAGCTCTTATATTCCTTCCACCCCATTTTCTGCAGTGTTCTCTAAGCCTTGTGTACATTCCCTTTCTTTCAAGAATATATGCTTCAATTACAAGAGTGGCGAGTCTGTAATTTAACTCTGGAAAGTTAATGTACAGGTATTTCAAGAGAATGATAGATTCCCAGGTTGATGGAACACAAAGCTCGTTCTGAGAAGGGGTCAGCTAGGGATATAGTTGCCATGAAAAAGATACTTTGTCCAGAAAGACCTGTACTTATTTAGGACTTCCTATAGAAATCTTTATAAAAATATATGTATGCATTTGATCATGTGAACTAGGTAGGAAGGTGTATTTGCAGGAAAAATGTAAATGTCTAAGAATATAGAAGTATAAAATATATCAGAATTGAATCTCCAAAAATAATCACTTTAAATTATACTCAGGTGTAAATATTGGTATTGAAATACCTGAAACTATAGGAGAAAAGCAATCCAACAACAGAACGTACAGAAGTTGTTGACTTCTGTAAACTGTCATTTAAGGACTATATATGCACTTGTATAATATAATTTCTTATTGAAGGTAATATTAATTGTGAAATGCCTACATTCTATATATCATTGTTAAATATATCATAAATATAATTTCACAGCTAAAGTTTGATACTAGCTTTGGAGTTTGAAATTTTATAGAAAAGAAGTTTAAGGGATGAGAAAATGTTTATAATGATTGTTTTACTTTTCAAGAGGACTATATGGTGGGACTTATTGTTAGAAATTTCTTTCTCTACCATTCTCCTAGGGGCATATAGAGTGATTGTGCCACAGGCTTTGGCATGGGGAATGCAGGAAAATCAGTAAATCCAGTCATTTCTAATTTGTTGATTGGCATATAGAATATGGATACCTCAAACTGCATTCTCTCTAGGTACATATTTCTAGAAACTTGGCTAGCATTCTAGTATCCTCCTGATTGCTTAAACTTTGGAGAATCAGAAGGCAAACTTGTTTCTATTTTGAAAAATCAGATACAATCAGTAGGATGGAAATTGCCTTCTAGGCATTCTGTTATGAGTCATTGCACTCTACCCTTATCACCTTCCTAATCTAGGTGCCCCAAGGCCCTTGAAATGTTTGAAATTTTCCATATGGCATCCTTTGCTTTACTATTTGTTATACTTAAGACTAAAGTATATGGAGGATGAAGAAGAAAACATTTTGATCTTTGGAGATTACAAGGAAGAGTCTTCAATGATGTGTTGAAACTAAATCAGCTTAATAATTACACAGGTAGAAAAAATAAAACACCCAACTCAATAATCAGGTAAAAATTCTCAAGCCTTTTTAACATGACTTAAGTTGCAAGAACACTTTTTGTTTGTTCTTTGAAAATTTGATACATGTATATATTATATTTTGATTATACTACCATTACCCTTTCATCACTTTCAAACTTCTACTGAACCATTTTTTTCTCCACTACCCAGTAGCTACACCACTGAAACGAATGATACCATACAGCAATTAACTGCCCATAAGTCATCAGGAAATAGGGATCCCACAGTTATCACTTCCCCACCCATAACAGAATGTTCACTGGCCTTATCTTTCACAGGAAATCACAGCTCCTGTGACTTCATGAGAGCAATAGCCAGGTTATATCCAAAAGGCATCATTTCACAGCAATCTTCTCCATCTCCTGGCTCTTACATTCCTTAAATAAAACTTTTTATTGCAAAATTTCATATATATATATATATATATATATATATATATATATATATATATATATATATATATGATGCATTTTGATCATAATCCCCTGCCATTACTTTGTGTCCCCTTTTCCCAAATGCCTCACCCAACTCTTCTAATTTGAAGCCATTATTTTTGCTACCCTCTAACAGGCCTGATGGAATATTGATGGGCCCAGTATTGTGTAGGCCTTGTGGAAATAACATAGCCACTTTAAGATTATAAACACAACAGTCACTTCATATCTGAAAAAAAAAATTTAAACATGTCTTCCCATCCTTTGACTGTTACGTTTTTCCCACTACCTCTTCCACAATGTTCCCTGGGCCTTGGAGGGCATGAGAGAGATGTCTCATTTAGTGCTGAACACTCAACTCTTACTTCTCAGCACTTTAATGCTTTAATTAGGTTTTCTCTAATACCCACAAAAATAAATGTCTCTGACCAAAAGTGAGAGCAGTATTAATGTATGTCCATAAGCATAAATATTTAGAATCTAATTTTATGGGCACAACTTAATTATTTAGCCAAACTGCCATAGTAACTCCCCCACTAATTCCTATGATTTCCCCCAATCAAGGTCTTTTGATCTGGTACAGTACCAGGCATGAATTCCTTGTTGTAGAGTTGGCCTCAAATCCAATTTGAGAGTGGTTGGTTACAGCTGTGCACTAATTGCACCAGTGGGTACATACTGACTGGCTGGTGGTGGGTTGTGAAGCTCACAGAGCCCACAGCTGAGTGAGATTTTGATGACATTTTGCCTCCAGCACCGACATAGTGCCTCCCAGCATTATGAAGCTAGCCAGAAAGGAGGAGGCTCCCAGCTCAGTTCTAGCTTGAATCAATATTACCTCATAACTAAAGAAGGTACTGTGCATTCTAACTAGATGGGATGCTCTTGAGAATAATATTATGGGATATAGCACTTAGAATTTTCATTTTATTATTATAAAATAAAGAGTAGTGATCAGGAAAATGATAAAAACAAGTGTGTTCAAGCAGTTTGGGAAGGCAGGAAATACTTCATTAGAAATCAAGTATCAAGATTTTAGAACCAGTGGTATATATGTACTCTGTATAACTGTTGGTAAATCTCTTAGGCTCTAGAACTCAATTTTCTCTACTATAAAATAATGTCTATTTGGATAATCTTTAAGATTCATTCAAAATAAAGTTAATTCTTTTATATCTGAGAATTTAATCAGATTATGAATATATTTAATTTATTGGGGCATTGCATTATTTCTGATTAGGAAGAAGTAAGTAAAGACAAGAATGATGGGGTATACAGGAAGGATGTAACATTTTAACTAGGGAGATCACAGCTGTGTAAAATGCTGTCTGGAATTTTCATAGACATAGAAAACGATGGGTACAAAAAGGAGAATTCTGGTAGGAGGAATTACTAGAGTGATGAAGAGAGTGGAAATGGTTCAAAGATGGGACAATATAAAAGATGAGTTTATATAACCATAAATGACAGATAGGTTTGCATAATTTATTGCTCCTTGATCACATGTCTTCTCACAGTATGTATTTCAAGATCTCAAAATGCTTTGAAGTAAAAATTAAAATAATCAGTCATAAAGTCGAATATTTTGCTCTTTTCATTAGGGTGTAAGTTGCACATGGTTATTTTTTCATTCCTTTTTATTCTAAGTATTTATAGTAGAGGCTAGAATATTAATACATTTTGTCCACATTCAAGTTTTATTTAAATGAGTCAAAAAGGCTTTCACATCCTGAAAAATAGACCATTGTACACTAAAGAAGCCTTGTAAAGTCACTCACATGTATAGAGAGACCTAAGGAACATACAATTTCTATGAACAATGATACTATTTTACCAAAATATATCGAGACATTTTATAGCCTTTTAGCTGAAGGCATTTATGACTACATCCTAAGTATTAGTAAATAATGGATCTTCATGTTTTAGGTACAAATGTAGCTAGCCATCCATGGTTTATTATTTTTCTCTCAGGACATTGTGCTTAAATGTGAATGTGCCTACTCTATAAAATAACACCTGCCACTAGAAGGAAAGCCATTTGAAAGTCAGCATACTATAGGCATGGTTTGTTATGGAACTCTATAAGAGTGCAATTTAAAATAATTTAAGATATTGGGTCATCAAATTTATTAATAATGCAGAATTTGTTTAGACTTTACATTCTACAGACTTTAAAGTTTACAATACTAATACTTATACATTCATAATAAATATAGAGACATAAATTATCTACACAATAATAATATTAAGAAGAAAGAACAAGTGTTCTTTGGCTATAGATTAATAACAGAGGGTTACTGAATTTGGTATTCTATGTATTGAATTTTCATTGTAGACATGTTATACTTGTCTTTTCCTCTCTGGTATATCAAATGTCCCAATTGCCTGAAATTCATTTTAGCAAAACATAATTTTCACTGAAATCAATGTGACTTATAACAACTTTCTAATTGTTTTTTTTTAACTGCTCCTGTCCAGCAATCACATAATAAGCAGTAGATCAATGTACATTATTTGTTCACATTGAATTAATGAAGCCATGGAGGAAAATGTATTTTTTCTGGTAATTCTCAGTTAAGGAGTTAGAAATTTCTTGTTTTTATTGCTATATATAAGAAACATCTCATCAGTTGTAACGAAAAGGAATATTTTCAGCTTCTCTGTTCAGAGCACTTGATTAGGTAGACATAGTTGAACCAGCAATGTCCTCCTGAATATGTTAGCAAAGCAGCTACTATGGCAGTACTATGGATGCTATAACTGGTCTTTCCACACCTTTTGTCAAGTTCTCAATTTCAGAGATGGATGCCACAAATGAAACTCCCCTCATCTCCCCAATGATGTCCTCTACTTTCTCTATGAAAAAAGTGAGCTTTATAGAAAGTCACGTCTTAAACATTTCTTAATATCCATCTGATATCAAAAGATATATGGGCTGAAAAGACTTTTAGGATGAATAGTGCTTACTAATTTAAGAATACCTATAGTACCAATGAATTATATTTTTTATAAGTTGGAAATGATTTGCTGTCTGAGTTCTACTGTGGGCAACTGAGTTTGAGGTGAAGCTCAACATGAGCTCTCTTAATATCATAGAAACTATAATTACAGTTCTTCAATTTACCCTGTTTGTACATTATATTTGTGACACACACACTTAGAAATTTCCTCACAGTTTATCATTTTTATATGCCAGGCATGCTGATCAAACCTTGCAACCTCAGTTTTTGACAACTTCTTTCTGCATTCATAGCCAAAGTAATGAAGAGCATCCATGCACATCAGATGTGAATTCCCAGCTCTACGTTTGTGGACAGAAGGTATTACATGTAGTGCCTTCTAGACACGCTTGGGAGTTGAACTTAATTTATAGTTAAGTAAGCAAGGGATGAAACAATTATGAGACTTGAGAGACAACATAAGCCTGTTTCAAAACAAACAAAAAGAGTCAGTTTCACAAATCATAGAACACAATATTTTGCCCTAGTGTAGAATGAATTTATTCTCTATTTGTTTTTTTTATAGCTATAGTGAATATACTACTTCCATTAATAAGGTGTTGACAATATCTCTTTGAGAAGTCAAATAAGAAGGTTATAGAACCATCTTTTTGGTTTTCTAATATTTATGGGCACACTCTGTGAGTTGAATGCATGATTACTTGATGCCTTTGAAACTATATTAACTTACTAGAGTATTTTACCTCATGTATAATGTAAATGGTACTGGTGCCTGGTTTTGGGGTTCAGGAAGGGCAGATGCACCCCAACTTTTGAACACTTGTCTATTTAACAAAAAAAGACTGAAAGGAATGAATTATGAATTATTACATTCATTTACAGAGAAATTATGACTTATGAGGCTTATTTAGGGAAAATTAGAATCCAGGAAGAGAGCAAGCTGAAAGACTCAAGACAAAGCTGGAAAGGGAGAGTAGAGATGGAGAGAATCCTCTTCATAAAGGGACATATGTCCACAAGTGGAAGTCAAAGCATAAGAATCAAAATATCCCCTTCACATAAAAGAACAGAGAGTATTAAGTAATAGTAAAAAACTCAAGAGATCATAAATGTAATAGAATGAGGAAAGACCAATGTCCAGATGGGGAAATTTAGAGTCCTGAAAAATGAGTAATAAAGCAAGTCAAGTGAGTTATTATACATATAGTAGACATGGAATTTAGAGGACAATGATACACATACCATAGTGACTAGGGCATCTCAAAACAGAATACATGTGAGGAACTACCAGAATAGGACCCAGACATGTAACAAAAGCTCTCCTCTCCCCAGCCAGGCTGGGAGAGGGGAGATACTTACATACCATTATTATTCAGATGAAAGAACCACAGGTTAGTCAGATCAGCAAAATGGAAGAGAACAATTAGCATGCACAAGACCTTACTAGTTATTTAGGATGGCCTTTTCTCCTGACACTCTGGTATGTAAGGTGAAGACCTGGCTGGTTCAGGATGCTGAGCCATGGGCAAGCACACCTAGGTGGTGTGTTAGATGGGGGAAGCAGTATGGGCCACTGTAGCCATCATGACTGAGACTGGATCAGCAGTGAGTTCTAGTTCTCCTGTTGAGCCTCTGTTTCTAACTAAACTGCATTTTTTTAAAGCTATCTTATTTCTGTTTCCCCTTCAGTACTTAACTGAATTATTTTCCTATTGATATTTTCCCTATTATTTTCACCACTTGTTGGGTGAAGGGAAATTCAATTTATGACACATATATAGGAAGGAACTGTTTTTATGCCAGTCTTTTCTCCTACCTCTGTTTAATCAGGTACCTATGTGTGGCTATTAGAAGGGTATGAACAGGCAGTGTGAGTAAGAATGCTGTGGCAAAGGTGATAAGCAGAAATATTTCCTTTTTGATAATCAGCTTTCAACATAATCAGAGAGCTAACAAAGTGTAAAAGAGGCAGATACTCTTAGCAATAGACCTAAGTAAGAACTGGGAATTTTTACATATTTTATTCCATTGTCCCTATCTAAGCATATCAACATTTAACCCATCAAAAACCACGTCAAAACTTACAACTTAGTATTCTTTTTTTTTGTTTTTTCAATAAATGTGCTTTTTCTTCTTAATTTTAACTGCCAAATAAAATTTATGTTTAGGGTATGAAACCTTGCATTTTGAAATATATATATATGTCACAAGTGGCTAAATCTAGCTATTTTTATATGTATTACCATGTTTGTTTTTTTGTGTTGAAAACATGCACTCTCAGAAATTTTCAAGCATATCATAAATTTGTATTAAACTAAGTCATCATGGTATACGAAAGACATCAAAATATTAGTTCATTTTATAGGTTTAAAAGTATGTTCCTGGTCACTTATGGCCTACAGAAGCCTGAGAGAAAACTTTATTATGATTTGAGAGATGGTGTTGTGGTTTGATTCAGGTGTCCCCATAAACTTAGGTGTTCTAAATGCTAGCTTCCTCAGCTGATGCTAATTGGAAATTAAAGCTTCCCATAGGTAGTGTATCATTGGGAGCAGGTTATGTGTGTTATAGCCACTTGCCCCATGCCAGTGTTTGGCACAGTCTCCTGTTCTTGTTGTCTACCTTATGTTAGCCAGGGGATGCTGTCAAGCCTCTGCTCATGCCATCATTTTCCCCTGCCATTATGGAGCTTCTCCTCAAGTTTGGAAGCCAAAATAAACCTCTTTTTGCCCACAAACTGTTCTTGATTGGGTGATTTCTACCAGCAAAATGAACCTGACTGCAACAGTAATGTTGGTACCGAGGAGTAGGATTGCTGCCAGACACCTGATTGTGTGGCTTTGACCTTTTGGAGCTGAATTTCAAGAGGAATATGGGAGGATTTGAAGCCTTGGCCTAAGAGATGCATTGCAGTGCTGTAAGTACAGCTTGATGGACTATTCTGATCAGACTTGAAAGACCTAAATGCTATAAGAACTATGGACTGTGAGGTTAGGATTATGAGGGTGAGAAGGAGCCTTGTCTGGACTGGGTTACAAGCAGTTTGTGTGCTGTTATAGCCACGTCCTCAGAACTTGTGCAGGGTTGCAGTGTGTAGAAAAGGACTGGTGTGTGCAGACTGATGTGGCACAGAAAGAAATCTCTGGCTGAAACTGCTGCCCATTCAGCCTCAAATATATGAGAGATTACAACCATTGAGATATAGCCAGCTGACCTGCACTGGGGCAACAGGAAGAATGTAGACTCTTTTGAAGGGTCCTGAGTGATCAAGGAGTGTCCTGTTCTTCAAAGTCTGCTCTATTCCCCGCTGGATTAACAAATTGGCACCATACATGGTATTGTGGAGTATAAGAAATGCAGGAAAGAGAGGGTCATGGAGTTTGCAATGCTGTCTCATGTTTTGGAAACGGCCATGGGCAGTGTGAAGCAGGTTTGCTAGATGACTGCATGGAGACTTAATGGAGCCCTGAGGATGAACTGTGGATTGCAGTGGAGACACAGTGGGGATGTCAGGACCACAAGATGGCTGCTAAGGAAAGCTGCCACAGTTAAGTTTTCCAGGACTGTGAGTACCCTAGCTGTAGGGATGGAACTGGAATACCAGATACTTTTTGCTGCTTAGAATTATCAGACTTGGAGATTTGTCACTGACTAGAGTTGCTGGACTTGAAAATACAGAGTTTGATGTTTGCCCTGATTATTTTAAATCTTGTATTGGCTGAATATTTCTTTGCTATGCCTAATGTCATCTTTTGCAGTGTGAATGTTTGTTCTGTGCCATTATGTTGTGTGTGTGTGTGTGTGTGTGTGTGTGTATTTTTGGTGTTAATGGTCAGTTAAAAGATCTCAGACAATGTGGATGTATGAACATCACTGGAATTGATAAAAACTATGGGGGCTTTTAAAGTTGGATGAATTCATTGCATTTTACATCATGTATGGTTATCAGTTTATGGGGACCAGGGGTGGATTGTGGTGGTTTGACTCACGTGTCCCACATAAACTTAGGTGCTCTGAATGCTAAGTTCCCCAGATGATGGTAATTAGAAATTAAAGCTTCCTGGAGGCAGTCTATTGTTGGGGGCAGGTTATGGGTGTTATAGACAGTTTCCAGATGCCAGTGTTTGGCACACTTTCCTGTTCCTGTTGTCCACCTTATGTTGGCCAGGGGGTGATGTCCACCCTCTGCTCATGCCATCGTTTTCCCCTGCCGTGGAGTTTCCCCTCAATTCTGTAAACCAAAATAAACCTCTTTTTTCCCACCAGCTGCTCTTTGTTGGGTGATTTCTACCAGCAATGAGAACCTGATTGCAACAGGTGGGTAACTGATATTCCAAGTTTGCACTTTTTAATCCAGATAATGAGGAGTAATACCAGGCCTGGTACAGGTTCTTCTGAATGCAATCCATTTGCTCTCCTTTCACCGATGACATACAATATGAATCTAAGAGCAATGGACTGTAGAAGCAAGCCTTCAAATATGAGTTTTTTTTAAAATAACAAAGGACTCATGGATTTCTTAAAATATGAAAACTGTCACACTGTCAGTAATGATAATTTCTAGATTGGATTTAGCATTCAGATTCAGCTGTGTATATTTCCTCTTGTGTTGTTTTCATATGTTTTTCAGTACACTCACAGTTAGTATATGTAATGGTCAGTGTTGTAAGAAATTTCAGAACTCCCTCCTCCCATATTTCACCATCCCCTTTCCAACAAACCATGCTTAGGTAGGCCTGAGGCTTAGATACCACCTTCTGTTATGCTAATTGAGGCTTCAAAAACAGTTGATTTTTCTTCCTTCCCTGTTTGCCCCTGACTAGATCTGAGATCTTAGACTCCCTATCTAGGGTCAGGGGGATTCACTTCAGGAAAATAATTTACTTCAGGTTACAATGGAACCCTCCTGCCTCACATTACAGAATTCCCCTGGTCTTTTTCCTTCCTCCAGAGGGCTTTAAAACCTCCATCTTCATGAACTCTCTCTCTCCTCTGCTGCTTCTCTTGTGCTAAGGTGCATGTATCTCTCTCTCTTTCTCTCTCTATTTACCTCTCTCTTTCTCTCTCTCACACACACAAACACACACAATTTCTTTGTCTCTTTTATCCTGTTCCTGTCTCTCCTATTTCTCTCCCTTACACAGCCCCCTTTCCCCTTGTTCCTGCTTCTAGATTCCTGCTCTGCTCTAGTCCTCTCTTTAGGCTCTGTGCTCCCCTTATCTCTAGTTCCATTTCTATCCTCTGCTCCAGGTTTTAGGAGCTCCCTTCCTTTCTGCTTTTGCTCCCATTCTCAGCCCCAGTGAAGTGTTCTAGTCCCTCCCACTCTCAACAGTTCCACACTTTTGTAGCCCTACACAGTACCTCCTTGTCCAAGAAAGCTATCTCAGTCCTTATTCAGAATCTAGCAAATATAAAATGTAAAATAACAGTGGAAAGGTATTACAAATGTGTAATGTATTTTTATGCTCTCAGAACATAGTTTTACTGTGTTAGCTCACTTAAGTGTTAAAGCAACTGACTCATAAGCATGTAAGTAGTCCCACTTGAGGTATTATGGCCACTGTGATCGATGCAACCACATTGTTATAAATCTAGAACTGGATGACCTACTTCATTCGTATTTTGTGTTCAAACACAACATACATATACAACATGATATTGTTAGAGTTAAATGTTAGTAGAATTTGCTGCAGCTTAGAACTCCAAAAAGACATTCCTTAAGTTTTCATGTCTTAGAGATTGTGAAATCTTCTGTTTCAACAATGAAACCTCACATTTTAATTGAAATTTAAACCAAAAAGATGTGTATTTTCTTTCTCTGCTCCTACCCCATTTGCATAATGATTATAGATTCTGGCAGACACAGAATATTTATGTATTCAGTGATACATCTTTTAATTAAAATACTATACAACATGATCATATAATACCCATCTTCCATTATTTCCCAGAGGAAAGGACTCATCAGAAAAAAAAAAAAGTTATTTAAAAAGTGGTCACCTCAGAAAGTATAGCTTAATTATGTGAGAATTTTATTAACTCTGGAGAATACTTTATAAGCACAAGGGCAACATTTATATATACATCTACATGTCAAGCAGTTTTCCTTTAACCAATTTGCACTGAAAAATTATTATCCAAACTAGACTTTGCTCATTTTATGTATATTACTTGGAAAATACTATATTGTTGTTAGATTAAAAATAATTACTGCTGTGTTTATTTTTAAAAGTACCACCGCCTTTTAAGACTCAAGTCAAATTGTTTGGAATGCACTGAGTATCCAGGTCAACAGACCTTGTGTTAGGGAGCATCACCTGATAGAAAGCATGTGGGCTGCAATTTTTCTCTTTCTGCTATAGTTTATTGCATCTCATTGAGGATTTTTTTTAAATATCTAAACTAAGAATAAAATACCTGTCTAGGAGCCTGGGGAGATTGCTTAGTGGTAAAGGGTGCTTGCTTGCAAAGCCTGATGGCTTGGGTTCAATTACCCAGCCACCCACATAAACTAGACAAGCATTTGCTTGCAGTGTCAAGATACCCTGGGGTACCCATATACACACATGTGCAAGTGAATAAATAAGTAATATTGTAAAAATAACTGTCATGGGCTGGAGAGATGGCTTAGTGGATAAGGTGCTTGCCTGTGAAGCCTAAGAATGCATGTTTGAATCTCCAGGTCCCATATAGCCAGATGCAAAATTGATGCAAATGTGCAATGCCATATTTGAACAAGTTGGAGGATATGTCTGGAGTTCGTTCACAGCAGCTGAAAGGCCCTAGCATGCCCATTCTCTCTCTCTCTCTCTCTCTCTCTGTGTGTGTGTGTGTGTCTCAAAAATAACAATAAAGACTGTCTTATATAGAATTAGTGAAACTTTTTAATAAGAAAATTCATAGTACACTACCTAGTAGGTACTCAAAAATGTTAGTGTTGATCATTATTTTCCTTGTCAAAAATATCAAGGACCATACAACATAACACAACAGAAAATATACAGCTTTGATCCGCAATCTTAGGTGTCTTATGAGCATAACTGAAAATACTTTTTAGGATGAACATAGTCCTATGACAGTACAATTCCTATTTCATTGTCTAATTAATTATATGGATCTTTGTGATTTAGTTGACTTTCTGTAATTCAATTTCCACATCTAAAAATTGAAATGCAATGATAGCTACTTCATTGACACAAATGTGAAATGCACCTATTACACTATTTGTGCTCAGAAACTTGATTAACTATAAGTTAATTTCAGATTTTTCAATAGATTTTGAATTTCAAATACAAGTGAAGGTAAAAGATATTGGCCGTTGTACTGTTATGTAAATACTATTTACTATTATTATAATGTAAAATAAATCAACTTTTGGGAGAAAAAATTTTGTCACAGAAGAATGGGTAAGGTGTCCAAAGCAAAACTACCTGTTCTTTACATATTATTGTCTTTTAAGAAAACATTAAAGGAACATTAAGACCAGATATATAGTTCAAGTAAGCAATGAAAGCTTTCTTTTATTTTGGATTTTACACTTGGGGAATTTTTCTTGATCTGTTTGTTTCATTAAAAGAAGTAGGCAATTCATTTATGCAAGCCTGAGGTTGTGATTATTAGGGAAAATATTTTAAATGTGAACAACTTTGTATACCCCATAAAGGAAAATACTTGAATTAAGCTTATTCAGTGCAACTTAGCACTGTAGCAAGGTTAAAAAAGACATTTAACTCTGATACCTAAGGGGCTCTGTAGACATTTATATCTGGACAAATATGTTACTTGGGCGTAGCTTATGAATAAACTCCAAATTAGGGACAGACATAGACTCTGGAGTGGAAGTTGCTCACTGATAGTAAATATGTGTGAGTTTTGTATAAGTGACCCTATGAACACATAAAAAAATACTTCTGGTGACAATACAAACTGTTTCTTCCTGAAAACAGCTACTTTTCCTTAGGTGAGCAATTTGTCATTCAGCCTTCACACATTAGCCTCTTGACTGACAAATTTTTGCCTTCTCTAAAATCTAGTTGGCAGAATTCTCTCAATGAACAAGACCTGTCAGACTAGCCCTTGCTATTTCTTATAATAGCTGTTCTGTACAATTTTATGCATGTAGAGTTTAGGAGAAACTGCTAAAATTTTGCTTACTAGTTCAAGGATCATTTTACTCATATTACTTGATATTAGCTATACATAGGCTAGTATTTACATTTAAGATATACTTTTTTTTTATTTTGAGAGAGTCAGAGAGAGAAAGAGAGAGAGAGAGAGAGTTAGAGAATGGGCGCTCCAGTGGCCTCTCAGCCACTGTGAACAAACTCCAGATGTGTGCACTGCCTAGTGGGCAAGTGCAACAATGCACCCTTGTGTCACTTTGTGTCTGGCTAAATGTAGGACCTGGAGAATTGAACAGGCGTTCTTAGGCTTGGCAGGCAGGCACCTTAACCATAAGCCATCTCTCCAGCCCAAGATATACTCTTTTAAAGATTTATTTTTCATTTATTTACTAGATACAGAGAGAGAAGGAGAGAGAGAAAGTGTGAGAATGGGCATACCAGGGCCTCTAGCTACTGAAAACAAACTCCAGGTGCATGCACCACCATGTGCATCTGGCTTACATGGGACCTGGAAAATCAAACCTGGGTCCTTAGGCTTTGCAAGCATGTGCCTTAACTGCTAAGCTATCTCTCCAACCCACATTTAAGATATAATTTAAAAATAAATACAAGAGTTGATGGGAACATAATAAAATTAATGTGGATTTGATCAAAAGTATTGAAATTCTCAATAAAAATTAAAACTAAAAGACAGAAATGGTGGTTAGGATAGGCTGTGTGGTGGTTTAAATGAAGTATCTAACATTGCCTCATGTGTTTTGAACACCTGATCCCCAGCTGGTGGCAATCTGGGAAAATTGTTGGGCTTTTGAAAGGTGGAGCCTTGCTGTAGGAGGTGTGTTACTAGGGACTGTCTTTGGGGTAATATAGCCCAGCTCCAAGCCCAGTACTCAGAATATTTCCTTCAAGCTGCTGTGATGCCTTCCTTGCTGTCTGTTCTTGCCATGCTTTCCCTACCATGATGAAACTTCCCCTCAAAACTGTAAGTTGAAATATACTTTTTCCTCCTATAAACTGTTTCTGGTTAGGTGATTTGTCCTAGCAATTAGAAGGTAACTGCTACATGCTGCAAATGGGGCTATTAAGGAGATGTTTGTTGAAGGGAATAATTTCAGCTAGAAAAAAAACTTCAAGACATCTATCATATATTATGTTATTATACCTAGTAACTATTTATTGTGTCTTTGATTTTAAGTATTCTCTCACAGAAATTAGTACTATATGATGATATATATATATTAAATCGTTTTATTTAGCCATTATATATATATATATATATATATATATTTAAATAAAATAATATATATATATATATATTTCAAAATATTATAGAGTACACCGTAAATTGTTATGATCAAAGAAAAATTATTAAAAATGAAAATTCATTCATTTTGCAAAATTTCTATATTGAATTAATTTCTCTCATTTGCATTTAGTTCAATTTTCCCATGAAAGTAATTATTAATAATTTTTAAAATAATAAGTATACTCTAAGAAAATCTTTAGGAAAAATATTGAAATGTAAATGGTGCAGTTAACTATTTTTCAGATCAATTACATAGCCAGTTACCCATGCCTTGAAATTACTTTTTTGGATGTTATGTACATGATTTTCTACAGAACAAATACAATGAAATTTGTTGAAGAAAAATCACCATTTGTTAAGCAACTATGAGTGCAAAGCCTGAAACCTATGCATCACATGCACAAACATACATGCACACACACGCACCAGATTAATACATAATAGGAACTTAACATAAGACACACCTTTCAGGATTGATATTTACTTTACTTTTATTGGTAATTTTATTGAAAATATTGCCATAACAGTGAACATTGAACTAAAGCTTCTTGATAAATTACCTAATTTGATAATTTAATAATGAAAATATCAATTTCATATTTTTTAAATATTTTTGTTCAAATATTCCTATTATGTGGTTGATATGAAATTAGATGATATGTTAGAGAACAGGAAACAACAATAAATGATAGCTATTTTCATGGCACCAACAATTAGCAAGGTGTAAACAAAATATTAAATAGTAATCTCATAGCTAGATTATGGCTAATACTAGAAAGTGGTAACACTTTTTGTAGCATTAAAAATATTACTACTTCCTAGAGTTTTATGATTTGGTTCATTAAGGAGATAATATAAGCTGGGCATGGTTATCTCAGATTTACAATCCTTGTACTCTACAGGCTGAGGAGGATCTCCATAAATTTGAGGCCAGTCTAGGCTACAGATTGAGTTCCTGGTCATTGTGGGCTAGGGTGAGACCTTGCTTCAAAAAACATAAATAAAAAAGGTGATTATATGTTCATATCCATATTAATATTGAATGTGATCAAGAAACTTGTCAAGCAAATATAAAGGAAAAATTTTCCTATGCACAGAGAAAATTAACTTCTCACATAAAAACTGTATTGAATGTTTAAGATAAAGTATTGTGGTCAGAATAGGTAAAACACTTTGAGTGGGAGGTAGTATATGAGGTATATAATGGGGAGGGGATGTTTGCATTGATATTGGCAATATCATGAAAGGTTTTGTAAGAAACCTGTTAGGATGATGTGTCAACTCAAACAAGAAATCATGGCCCACCTTTTCCTAAAGATATGTTCATAAGTTTACTTTGGGATTTAAAATAATGATTCCAGTTGAGGTATTGATATTAGTGAATATGAAGCCATGGAGCAGCAGTTTCCAGGAGAGCGAATAATGGTTTATACTGGGTAGTAATTGCAATGGTTAGACATGCTCATTTATATTTATATTTATTTGGAAATGAAGTTAGAGAGATGCTCTGGTAGACTGAAATATGATGTGTGAGAAAAATAGGTGTCAATGTCAATTATGCATCAATATCGTTGGCTTTGACAACTGGAAAAATATACACTGAGATTGGAAAGAATACACATGGGTGAAAGAGCAAGAGATCAGTTTCAGATATCATATGTTTGAGATGTTGGTTAGACATTCATGGGGACATGCTTGGAGAAAATTTGAATCTAGAAACGAGTTTGGAAGAGAGGCATGGAAAGCTCCAAAGGAGTAAGTACAGAGACAGAAACCCTACAATATTCTAGTATTTAGAGAGCTAGAAAAATAACCAAGCAATCTCACTGAGAAATGGTTCCAAAGGTAAGAAGAAAACATTGAATGTGCCTGATAACCAGATGAGGAAAGCTGTGAAGGAGGATGTAGTTATCAAATGTGTTCAACACTGAGATAACCTAAAGTAAGATGAAGAGGAAATTGACCATTGATAAAGTGGCTTAGCAACTTGTAAAACACATTGGAAAAAGCAAGTAAAACAAAATACTTTAATGCAATTATTAATGAATGACTCAGGAATCAGGGGTCATATAATAAGGCTCTACATTAACATAAACATGAACTTTGGTGGCATAGTTTAGAAAAAAATATTTGCATGCCTGTGTTATTTGGAGATATAAAATGTCTTATATATAACAGACCCTACACAGACATGAATTTTCTTTAATTATTGGGGAGTTTGGCTGCTTTGAATTTATGACCCCTGGTTTTGATGTGAGAAAATAGCCAAATGTATTTTTAAAGGCATGGTTATTTTCATTATTATTAATATAAAATGTCTGATTTCTAGCTTGGAGAAACTGATTTTTTTTTTCATCTAAATTCATGATCGTCATCTAGACCTTACAAATATTCTCTTTTAAGAATGACATTGAATAATAAGCTATTTATTTTTTTGTATTCTTTATTTATTTTAGAGAGAGAGAGAGAGAGAGAGAAGGATATATATAGAGATAATGGGTGCACCAGGGCCTTAGCCACTGCAAATCAACCCCAGACACATGTGCCACCTTGTGCATCTGGCTTTCAATGGTCCTGGGGAATCAATTCTAGGTCCTTGGGCTTTGTAGGCAAGCATCATAACTCCAGTTCTGAATCATAAACTTTTTGTTTGACTTTTCAATTTGCAATTTGGCATTTCCTCATTTTTCCTCACAAAAGAGATCTGAACACAGATGTTACTTGAGTTAGTAGGGTCAAAGTTTGGGTCCTGGCAGCCTTAAAAAGCTGGACTCAGCTACACATCCTCAAAATGTCAAATAAAGAGGCAAGTAATAATGAAATGTAGAGAAAGAAGATTTATTCAATGGAGCCACGTTGGTAAAATGATAAAATAAAGAGGTCTAGTAATACCCTCCCCTCTTGCCTGGAAGTACAACATCAGTGTCCTGACATGATGTTTAAGTTTTAAAAGAGGATGAGATGTGAGTTATGTGCATAATTAAGTAGTTCCTCTCAAGGTATGGCCCTGTCCAAGGTTGACCCATCATTGTTTTGGCTCCAGTGTCTCCTGCACTGTGGTTGCACAAGTTGTCAGAACTGTGTGAAATCTGTTCCTCGTCGACATGTTCATCCTCTAACTGGCATCATGTTTCACTTTTTAATTTTCTACAAGCATGAGACCCCTGGTGACATTCCAATATCTTGGGGATCCTTGTTTTAATAATTTGGGGGGACATTATTTTAATAGTCTGATAACTAAAGGGAAGGACACAAGCATCTCTTTAGATCTCTTTTATTTCTGCCAGGGTGGTTATTCAGAGCATAGAGGTCTTGTTTAAATACTTTTAAAAAAATTTAATGTATTATTTGCAAGCACAGAGAGAGATAGAAGAGAGACAGACAGAGAGAGAATGGGAATGCCAGGGCCTCTAGCCACTGCAAACGAACACCAGATGCATGTGCCCCTTGAGCATCTGGCTTACGTGGGTCCTGGAAAATCGAACTGGGATCCTTTGGCTTTACAGGCAAATGCCTTAACTGCTAAGAAATTTCTCCAGCCCCAGAGGTCTTGTGTAAGATAGCAGAAAACCTAGGGCCTATGATTCATAGGGGTCTTCCTAACTGCTAGGATTACAGACAGGCATGAGCTGCCAAACCTAGCATTTACAGGCTGCTGAGGATTCAAACCCAGGTCGTTATGGGAAGCATTTTGCCTCCTGGAGCTCTCCCCAGCACAGCCCTTGGATTTTTAAAAAGCATATTGTATTATTCTAGTGACATGACATCCACTGTTCTTTCTGCGATGCTTGTCGACCTATTTCTTATTCACTGAGTATGTAGAAGGTGTAATATATTTATAATAATGGCATATGCAAGTTGCAACTGTCTTTGAAACTAGGAAATACACTTAAATAGTTTGTTTAAATGTATGAGCACAACATATGGTGCTTTGTATCACACGAGATTATATTTATCCATATTATCTCAGTAATAATTTATGATTAAGTTAGCTTAAGTGGGGGAAAACCATATTAATGTTCCACATTGGTTTTGACATAACCACTTCTATTCAATCCATTATTCTTATCATCCATTAGAATTCATATTTTGTCCAGAAATTCTTCCACGCTTAGAATCAGGTCTCTGTACTTCCTCACTTATGTTTCCCTCATCCAATTCTGAGTAGACACCATGTCTGCAACTTTTCCTGCCACACCATGGTTATAGATAATAGGCCTATTTAGACAGAGAATGCAGGAGGAAGAGGATTAACTGTACAAAGTTCTAGTAGAGTTACAGTTGAAATTCACTGTTGGTTATACAGTGGTTGCAGCCTCTGTCACTGCTATGGCATATTGTATCTTTACTTATTTGTTTTTCCCAGGTGTTTATATTTTAAAAAAATGGGTGGCTATAGAAAACACCAGGTTCTGACAGAATCTCGGTAGGTATCTTTGTTGCTATTGCAAAAGTGTAGTTTCAATATGTAAAACAAATAAGCAAAAATCATGCTGACTTATAAGTATCTACAAAGGTGTTTTCCAGTGGTAATATATATGGGAAATTTTGCCCTCTTTGTTTATCATGAGCTGTTATAGGCTGGAGTCTATGAACACATATTATAACATTTTGTGACTATGCTTGAGGCTTTATGCTTGGGTATAGCAGAAACTGTCCCATTCTCCACTCAAATCAATCTGAAATTACTCTTCTCCCTTTTAATCAACTTTATCTCCATTATATAATTTAAAACACCATAATTTTTCTTACACACAGTTTTAAAAACTGGCCTCCCTGAACCAAATTCTGTCGTGATCCGTGGCTAGTTTAGGTTTGTGTTTGTATGTCTGTTTTTATTTCAGTTACTTTTACTGTGGGGGTAGAGGATCAGCATCACATTTGCATGATTTGTGGGCATTCTAAAGCATTTCAATTTTAACTCTTCACCAGACATTCATAACCCAGTCCCTTACTTGTTATTTCATTTAAAATCATCAATTCTCCCTCTCATGGTAACTTGATGCCTCTCCCCAAGATATAATACAATCAAAGCAATTGTTGGTTAGATTACCATCCTTTACAAATCCTGTTGGTGTCCCTATTACATAAGTGGTAAACTCTGGGCTCTATCAGAGACAAAGAGAATGTTCATCATATGGCTTCACTATTCTTTTGCAGTCCTTTCAATCCCAAAACAAATACCAAGAACAAATTATTCCTCATCTCTTAGCTTGGATATATATATTTTTTTTTTTCTAGTTCATTTCTTTTGCCTGTACTTTTCTCTGCAGATACCTTTTGACTTATTCTCCTATCTGGAAAGTTTCTGTTCCTTGAAATCCCAATTCATATAACATTTCTTTGTGAAGAGCTTCCTGAATCTCCTAGCCAGATGATTGTTTTTTAGGACTACCAATCACATTTTACACATAGCTTTATTGCAACACTTATCACAATGTATTTCAAGATTTATGTGTGTCTGCTTCACTTTGCTACAGAGAGCTCTCTGATAAGTCATGTTGGGTCTAATTTATTTTTATATCACTAGAATCCAGCAGTGTCTGGCACATAATAGGTGTAAAAGAGATGTTCCTCAAATAGGTAAAAGAGTGACCTTCCTGTTTATCTCTACACATATCCTGTGGGTGGCTTCCCCCATCCCTGTGAGTGTGCCTGACCATCAATCTTTTCCTCCTGTCAGTTCTCAGATTTCTTTATGGCTTTTTGCTTATTCATCCTGTACTCACAGCTTGTGATGTTGGAAACAGGGATAAAGAAGAGGCTAGGATTATGATTGATTACTTATAGACATTGCAATTTGGTTTGGTGCCAGCATTAGTGACAGCAACTGCCATCATTTTTCTATTTCCAGGATTCCTACTAGTATTTCAGGTCACAGTTTAATTCTAGCTCTATGGCTGATGAATGGTGGCTTATGGTATGTATAATTCAATACTTCATATCTGCATTTATTGTACAATATCAACTTTCTATAAGGTTACTTTGGTCTGTTTAGTTTTTAAAAACCAATCCAAGGCAAACAATTACCCATTTAGCTGCATATTTCATTGTGAAGCAAATTTAATGGCATCCAGAAAAATAACATAAAATAGTATATTAATAGTTTATATTTTATCTATTTCTATGTCTTTAACAGGCATGAACAAAGTATTAGTTGAGAATAAATAATCTCAGTAGGATAATTCTTTAGAATGAGATTTTACAAATTCTAAGAGAGCAAATCTGGTATTTGACAAGATAGGGAATATGAAACTGACAAAGTTAGTCTTCTAGGGTTTAAGTTGACATGTAATTTGAAATTCTTTAAAATATCGAAAGCAATGATATTTTGCTTAAGTATAAGTGCAAAACAAGAAAAAAATCATACTATCTTTAATACATTTCCACTTCTCCTTCCAATAAACATAGTATATTCCTCTTATCATAAAAATAGATTTTAATAAATAAGCACATGCTCAAAGGCTTTAAGTAACATTTTAAAGACAAATAACAACAGGGCCAACATAAAAGCAAGTATCCTTTTCTCCAAGATTGAGAATTTTAACCTTATTTTATGCTGTTCCCCTTGTTATAGGGTAACATGTGTTCCTTTGTTTGAGTTCTTATTCTCTAATAGATTTTAAAAAAAAGAAAAAAAAAAAAAGTCAGAAGGGAGCTCACAGACCATTTCAGAAAGAAAAACAACAAGGAAAGAAAGAAGAAGACAACAGAAAAGAAAAGAAAAGAAAAGGTCTTGCTTTTTGAATTAGAGGTAAGACTATGAGCATTGCATGGCAGAAAGAGTGAGAATGCTCAGAGTGTCAGGGAAAGAACGCTTGATATTTTGGTCTGTAACAGAAAGAAAGATAGAAAGAGGGGAGGGAGCATTGGGAGATGGCTTAGTGGTTGAGCTGCTTGCCTACAAAGCCAAAGGAAATAGGTTCAATTTCCCAATATCCATGTAAAGCCAGATGCAGTGGTACATGTATGTGGAATGGCCCATCCCATTTTCTCTCTCTCTCTCTTTCCTTATAAATAAATAAATATAATTAAATAAATTAAAAAATGGAGGAGGATAAATTATGCCATGGTTTTTGTGAGTTAGAACTCAGAAAAGTGGACAAGTTTTGCAGTGAAGGTCTATAAGCAATTGTATCAAGGATGGGCTTCTGGTTAATGTAAGTACATTATCTCATTGAGGACATAGTTATACCTCCCACCTTTTTTTTTTTTTTTTTGAGGTAGGGTCTCACTCTGGTCCAGGCTGACCTGGAATTAACTCTGCAGTCTCAGGGTGGCCTCGAACTCTCGGTGATCCTCCTACCTCTGCCTCCCGAGTGCTGGGATTAAAGGCATGCACCACCACGCCCGGCTACCTCCCACCTTTTAATCAGTGCATATCTTCAGGTGTGTCAGCTTTCCTGGAGGAGTTCTCCTGCCCAAGCAATTGACAGCTCCATTTGCATTAACTCTTAAAGGAGGAGGCAGTAGTATGTTTTTGACAATATTATAATCTTTTGGGCAGTTAAGAATGCCATGTCTGAGGCTTGGAAGATAGCTCAGTGGTTAAAGGTTCTTGCTGCAAAGCTTGCAAACCAAGGTTTGATCGCCTAATATCCTTGTAAAGGCAGTTGCATAAAGTGGCAAATGTATCTAGAGTTCGTTTGCAGCTGAAAGATGTATTGGTACACTCATCCCCCCCAAATGAAAAAATAAAGAAAGTCATATCTTCACCCATGGAAAGAATTACAAGTCATATCCCTTTCTTCTGACCAAAATTCATTAAACAAAGTAGATTAAAAAGAAAGAAAGAGGACTGGAGAGGTGGCTTAGCCGTTACGACGCTTGCCTGTGAAGCCTAAGAACTTGTGTTTGGGTCTCCAGATCCCACATAAGCCTGCAGCACAGTGACATAAGCTCACAACGTCTCACATTTGCACAAGGGGACACAAAAATGTGGAGTTCATTTGTAGTGGCTGAAGGCCCTGGCATGCCCATTCTCTCTCTCTGCCTCTCTCTCTCTCTTTTTCTTTCTGTCACATAAATTAAAATGAAATAAAGACAAGTCAAATGAAATCTATAAAACAACTTTGCTTTACCAAGAGAAAGTAGCTTTCCCTTAAAAGGATTAAGAAAGGCCCCTATGCCTCCATCCTTTTCATATGGCATTTAAACTCTCTCTCTCTCTCTCTCTCTCTCTCTCTCTCTTTTTTTTTTTTTTTTTTTTTTCAAGGTCTCACTCTAGCCCAGGCTGATTTGGGCCTCTCACTTTGTCACCCAGGCTGGCTTTGAACTCATAGTGATACTTCTACTTCAACCCTCTCCCCCTCCAATGCTGATATTAAAGGCATAAACCAACAAGTCTGGCGTGATATTTGAACTCTTAGAGAGGGAAAATTGTGATGTTCCTCTTTCTTAAAAGTACTATTAC
Organism: Orientallactaga sibirica; assembly: GCA_036365145.1. Lineage (NCBI taxonomy): Eukaryota > Metazoa > Chordata > Mammalia > Rodentia > Dipodidae > Orientallactaga > Orientallactaga sibirica. The sequence continues at coordinate 2,380,634 of JAEOAD010002325.1, read as the reverse complement.
CAGAGAAATGATCATGGGGTGGGTTTATCCTCAGTGATCTTCATGTCTGCTAATGCCTGACTAGCTACCTTCCACCTTCATTTGACATTTTCTTTTTCCTAGAGTGTAAGCAGTTTTATTTCTACACAGAAAAGATACCCTGTTTCTATGTAAAATGACTGTAAATTGTGTGGAAGTGTAGTCATCATAGTTATTCCTGCAAATGACTGAAATGCTAAATATTGAAAATGTCTTGTCTTCACTGCCAGTGGAAGTATAATCAAATGGTAATTACTAAATAACAAAACAGTCATAGAGTAAATAGTCTATTTGTTCAATGCTCTCGCTGAAGCATGAATTAATACAATATTTTAAATTTCATCTCATCAAACACAAACCAAGTGCCTCCACAATCAGCAGTTTGAGGATAACATCACAAAGTAAGGAGGCATTGACGAGATTACCAAATGGTATGTCTTATCCTTAATTACCCTGGCTTAAAATTAGCAAGAAAATGCTTAGTCTCTAATTTCTGAAAAGTAAAGACAGCTGTGGCTGTTTACCCTAAGTTTAGCTCAAAATTCAAATGAATGAAAGCAAGAAATGGATTAGATGTTTTAGCATTTTAGAAGCTGACACTTCTAACCTGAACCAGTGTATTTACCTTAAAATAGTGGAACCCTAGATGAGGTCATTCCTTCTCTGCTGAACTCTTCTCTATGTAGAACTCTCAACCCAAATCATAGAGCCTATTTATCAAAGCATTCTCTGGCAGATCCAAAACTGTTTTCTTGGCCAGTTAAAAGCAAATTTAATAATTTTGATTATTTTTTAATTTTTTTATATATTTATTTGAGAGAGAGAGAAAAGAGGAAGACATATATAGAGAAAATGGGCACACCAGGGCCTCCAGCCACTAAAAATGAACTACAGTCATGTGCACCACCTTGTGAACCTAGCTTACGTGGGCACTGGGGAATCAATCAAATCTGGATCATTTGGCATTGCCAGCAATTGCCTTAAATGCTAAGCCATCTCTCTATCTCAATTTTAGTTATTATTCAAGGCATTTTCTTGACCTATTATTATATATTTTGATCACTATCTTATAAAATCCAATGGTAATAAGTGGTAGTTTTTTTTATTTTTTTATTTTTTTAAGATGGGATTTTCTAAAACATTCCATGCTGCTTTGAGAAAGGATATGGGTTACAACCACAAAACTGCATTACTGTTTATTTTACATGAACAACAAAGAAATATGGAATACCAAACTCAAATTGGTTAATTAGTAACTTGGTATATACCATTGAGTGCCAAGTATTCCTGGAGCTCTGTACAATAGCCTGAGTATCTATAACAATCAGAGTGATGAAGATTCTAACTCAGTTAAAATGGAGAGGCAGGGGATTGGAGAGATGGCTTAGCATTAAGACACTTGCCTGCAAATAGTAAGAACCCAAGTTTTATTCTCCAGAACCCATGTAAGCCAGATACACATGGTGGCACATGTGTCTAGAGTTCATTTGCAGTGGCTAGAAGTCCTGGTAAACTCATACTCTCTCTAAATAAATAAATAAATAAACATAAATAACATATTTTTTTAAAGTGCAGAGGCACTGGAACCATTTTTTGGAATGGAATGTGTTTATCAATATAGACCACTATGTGGTAGGAGATTATCAACATGGTTAAAGGCAGAAGCTCTCAGAACAAAAACAATTCCTTACTTGTATAGTTTTATAAGGGCAGAATATCTAACTAGTGATAAGGCCTTGATACAGGGTGGATGAGTGTCAGGGCTTGAGAAAAAGACAGGATGGGTTAAAAAGTCATAAAGCAGAGTATTATTAGGCCATGGTGTACCTGCCACCCAGGCTGCCAGCTTTCTCTCTTGCAATACCTGGGGTCTTAAGGAACTTTAGTAAAGCATGGCTAATTTGTCTTCATAGGACTAGAATTCTTTCAGCTTAAAGGAACAGTGTCTATGACCTAACACAGGATTTGTTACATGTCTTAAAACACTCACTATGTAGTATAATCTAATGTTAAGTAGATTTTTAATACCTAGCTCTATAGTGCAGTGACAGACAGCTTATTTTGTTTTCGTTAGTTTTGTTTCAAGGCAGGGTCTTGCTCTGGCCCAGGCTGACGTGGAATTCACTGTGTATTCTCAGGCTGGCCTCGAACTCATGAAGATCCTCCAACCTCTGCTTCCCTGGGATTAAGAGCATACACCACCACACCTGGCTGCTTTTATTTTATTTTTTTAATACAAGCTATGCATCTACACTTCTAGAAGCTAGAGATGTGTTTTAATCTTTGAATTACAAATGTTATTTAAAAAGCAATTAATAATTTCAGCTGGGGAAATGGCTTAGCAGTTTAGGTGTTTGCCTCTGAAGCCAAAGGATCGAGGTTCGATTCTCCAGGACCCACATAAGCCAGATGCACAAGGGGCACATGCATCTGGAGTTCGTTTTCAGTGGCTAGAGGCCCTGGTATGCCCATTCTCTCTTTGTCTGCCTCTCTTCTATCTCTCTCTCTGCTTGCAAATAAATAAATTTTTAAAAAGCAATTAATAATTTAAATTAAATGGAAAACCATGTGGCAGGACTGACTAATTTCTATTATAACAACATATTAAATATTTTAATAATTTTATACTGATTATAATTATTTCGCTTAAGATGTTTCAACACTTTAGTAAATAATACTGCTATATTTGAATTTCCGTATTTATATATTTGTTATTAGCTCACTCTCTATTAATATGTGTGTGTAGTTTTGTGATGTTTTTGCTTATGTGTTTTAAAATTCTTTTATTATTTCTTCAATTGATTTAAAATTTTTCCTTCTTATCTGTTTCATGATTTTCAACAGTTTCTGAGTAATATTACAGCTATTTGCTATGGCTGCTGACTTGCAAATTTTAAACTGAGATGATCTTTAGAGATGATTTATTTTCACGATCCTGCTTTTCCGAGCCTTGCGTATTCAGGCTTTTAGACAAGCTTTGGGTTTATTATTATTAGACAATCCAGGAAGATTACCTCCTGGAGAATACTTTTTTATTTTAACATTTATTTAATTTTGAGTTTTTCAAATCTGTGGGAATAACAAATTTAGATTGCAATCTGTTAACATGTAGATCATTATAATACTAACATGATACTTTTATTTTTCTATTCAGGAGCCACAGAGTGAAGGCATGGCTCCTTGATAAGTAATTTTACAAATCTGATTTGTGAATAGTTCTTCAAAGGTCTTGGCTTTATTTGGGGACCCAGTTTTTAACATCTCTCATCCTGTGAACCTAAAACCTAGCCTCAAGTACTTTCTTTGAAATCAAATCATGGGTTTTGAGAACCTGTAAATCCCTTTTCCATCAATATCATCACCATGGTAGCCTAGATATCAGGTTTGTCTCCTCTGAAGGCTGCTTTCCCTTTTTATGATTTAAGCAGCACACTTAAGGGAATGTTATTATATTTTATCCAGCAATTTTCTGAGCTTTGTAGCAGAAGATTTCTCAGGCTACCCACTCTGTCATATTATTAGAAATGGAAATCTTGGGTTTACACACTCCAAATTTTCGTCATTGTTATGCATCACCAAACTTACATAAAAAACAATTTTTCCTCAGGAATATTTTCACTTTGTAAAGAACAGGTGTATATTGCAACAGAAACTTGAAGATTTTGCTGAAAATTTTGTCTGTTTGCTCATATCTGAACTTCACTTTTAAAATATGTCCACATTTCTTTTCTTCTAAGTTCACCTAGTTACCACTTCAGAAGGAAAAGATGTTTTATAAAACTAGCAAAAATTTGCATTTTGCTTGAAATCGACTTTATCGGAAAATTTAAATTAATTCAGAATAAAAATAAGCTAAATGCTAAGTTAAATGCTAGTATGGAAAATTGTCTTTTTTAAATGCATCTTTTTTTTTTAAGAGCCTGAAATGTCTGGTGAAGAAGCATAATTCTTTCATGGAAGAGTTTTATGAAACACAGATGTTTCCAGCCTCCCACAGGGATATATACCACCACAGTGAGGACAGCAGATGCCTCTTCTCCCACTTTCCTATCTGGCTTCATTCCTTAGGAATCTATTTCTTTCAGTGATTAGCTCAAATAAGCTTATTTCAGCACGGTTAACCTCAGCCTCTTCTTGAACATAGATTTTATAAGATGAGGTAAGAAAAAAAAATAGACTATATGAGATGAGGTAAGAAAAAAAAAAATAGACTAACTCATGTAAAAATCCTGGCAGTTCCAAGTACTAGTTTTTTCCTTGGGTATTATTTTAAATTGTGCCTGCCAAAAAGTAAATATGTAAAAATTCAAACTACTTTAGGGAAATAAATTTAATATAGTTTTAAATTAATTGAATCATATATATGAACATATTTATTTAAAATTATTTTTGAATCAATCTTTTAAAAACTCAGTCTTCACCTAAGTCACCAGCACTGTAAATATCAATATGTAGCTGTTGAATTATGTTTATATGTATATTAATGTTTTCTGCTTATAACAGGTCATCACAAATTCCATGGCCAAAGATCACACAAATCTCTTAAAATATAGATCAGAAAATTAGAAGTCCAACTCAGTTCTCAGTGAATTGAAATTGTGGTGCTAATAGTAAAGGACTCTCAAAAGGACAATCCCTTTATTTGACTTTTCCAACCTGTAGAGGTTACCCACCTTTTTGGTCTCATAATCCCTCTACATCCAATGCAACAGCTTTCTGAGAACCTCTCACATTCGTTCTCCTCACATCTCCATTTGATTGCTTCTAAATTTTGCCTTTTTGAGCATTCATATTATTAATTCCCCATACCTTCCACATAACCCAGGAATATTTCCAAATCTTGAAGAATTTACCACACCTGTACAGTCCCATTTGTCCTATGAAGTACAATAGTCTTAAATCCTGGAATTACAAATTGAACATCTTTGGGGAGCATTATTTTGAATTACTATAATGGATGTAATTAAAAGACTACTTACAGCTGTCTAAATTTTGCCTAAGCAATGAGATAAAAAATGTAATCAATCCAGTTCAATCAATAATACCATTGTGATGAAAACAATGAACATATATTAGGTAGAGAATGATTCAATGATATCTCTTACAAACAGAATGATCTGAATATTCAACAAGTATTTGTTGACCACCAATAATGTACTAGAAATATTGGCTTCAATTAAAAAAGCATTAAATAAGGTTATAGATTGATAGACTTAGTTAGTGCTGACTGTTTATAATACAAGAAGGAAGTATTTACATATTATAAATCTAGTATTTATGTAAAGTCTTAAATTCTGTCAGTTAATAATGTATATGCAAAGTTTATATTTATAAATATTTATGATAAATTAACTATTCAGTATGAATATTTTTATTTGTATGCTGAAAATAATGGGACTTTGATAATTATATTTTTATTAGCAATTTTATTGTAAGTTCTGTTCAATTTTAAGAAATAAATATTAAAAGATCCATTGGAGGGCTGATGGCTTAGTTGTTAAGGCATTTGTCTGCAAAGCCAAAGGACCCAGGTTTGATTCCCCAGGACCCCTATAAAGCAGTTGTACAAAGTGGCATATGCTTCTGGAGTTTGCAGCAACTGAAGGCCCTGGCCTGCTCATTCTCTCTCTCTGTTTATCTGCCTTTCTCTCTCTCGCTCCCTCAAATAAATAAAATAACAACAATAAAATAAAGATCCATTGGAAAATACAAAGAAAAATATCTGGAACACATACTCTCAAAAGTAATTTATTTTTGCCTTTCAAAAATTACTAGAATTTGTTGTGAAGGACAATTGTCCTTCAAATAAATAAATTGTTCTGTATTTTAAATTGGACTTTGTATAAATGAGATAAAATACTATAAAATATATAAAATACTCAGCTAACCGTTTAGTTTACTATTTCATTATGCAAAGTTTTGGCAATTTAATAAACTGTTTAAGAAATGATTAGCTTTTATTTCATTGATATGAAGGAATTATAACTTTGAAAAATATTTTGGAATATTAGAGTATTTCTGACACAGAATGTGATGTGATGTATATAGTACATTTACTTATGTGGGCATAGATGTGTGACCTGTGTGCACACATGCAGAAGTCAGAGAAGCAAGAAGACAATGTCAGGTGTCCTCTTTGTTTTACTCATCCACCTGCTTCCTTGAGAGGGAGTATCTCTCAGTCCAGGGATTCCGTTTTATTTTTTTGTTTTTATTTATTTAGTTTTTGTTACAGTGATTCTCTGATCTCTGACTCTCACAGGACTGGGATTACAGGCACAGGCAGGCCATAACCAGCTATTAATATGGGGGCAGGGAAATTGAACTCCGATCTCTCATGCCCTCATACTTGTGCATCAAGCACTCAACAGCTGAGGCACTTTTCCAACGCAAAGTAATTTGAAACTTTTGAAAAACTCTGTTATACTGAAAATGAACTTCTCACAAAAGAAGAGATAAATTCCTTTTAAAAGAAAGGTGTCCAATTCATTTTTGTGTCCTCCATGTTTTAATTGTGAATTTTTATTTATGAGGTGTGAAAATATCAAAGCCAATTCTTTCTTTTTTATAACCTGTAGCTTTAAAATTGAAAAAATATTTTTTCAATATAATTCTGATATTAACATACTTTTAAGTAGCAACAATGTAAAATAGCTCTACTATTGTATTAGTTTAATATACCTTTTAAGAACTACTATTAACCCATTTATTTGTTCATTATCTTCTTCCATTGGTGTTCTTTCATGTCATTCAATTCTTGCTTTGCATTCTTTTTTTCTCTCTTTTCTACATTTATCTTCCTCCCTTTTATACTGAAATTATTGAAAACCTGATATTGTAAATTTCTCAGTACCTTAAAACACATACAATGGTAACATGTATGTTGAATATATTGTGCTCTTTATTTAGTTGTTAAGGTGTAAAATAACATATTTTTCTTTTCTTTAAAATCTTGTGGACAAATTATTTCTCATACAAATATCTATAAACTATAGTAATCAATGTCTGTCTAATAATCACATTGTATGTGATAATTATAGTATGTATCACCTAGATTGGTATTTGTTTTAACAGGAAGAATCAATAATTCTCAAGTAGATAACAGTGTGAAGCTGATTATATGTTTACGTGATCAGAAATTAGACAGGATTTGATTAAATAAACTGTTTGGAGACTTCACAATTACTTTGAACTGCAAACGATAAGGTACATATAACATTTCCAAATTAGGATGCCATATATTTTTTTATTTGTTTTATCTTTGTGGATCTTTTTTTTTTTTTTTTGAGGGAAGGACAGACAGAGGGGGAAGAGGAGTGAATGGGCATGCCAAGGCCTTTCAGCTGCTGTGAATGAACTCCAGATGTGTACATCCCCTTGTGTGCATGTGAGGCATTGCATACTTGTGTCACTGGGACCTGGAGATTTGAACATGCATTCGTAGGCTTCACAGGCAAGTGCCTTAACCACTAAGCCATTTCTCCAGCCCATCTGTTAATTTTTAAAAATATAATTTTATTTATTTATGAGAGAGAGAGACAACAAAAGAGGAAGACAAAAGAATGGCATGTTAGGGCCTCCTGCAGCTGCAAATGATTGCCTGATGCACTTGCCACTTTGTGCATCTGGTTTTATGTGGTCACTGAGGAATCGAACCAGGGCTGCCAAGCTTTTCAAGCAAGTGCCTTTAACCTGCTGAGCCATCTATCCATCCCAGGTCTGTTACTTTTTGAAGGAATGAACCTGATTTATATTTTCAATATACCTCCTAGTGTCTCCATATCAAATATAAGAATGTACATCTCTAAGATTTGCCTCAATGTTACTTTCATGTATTCTATTTCCCCTCTGTTGTTCAAATTAGACAATGTGATGTTTCTGTGTGTTATGTCCTCTGATTCTTCACTCTACAAAAGATCTTCAGAGCTTGTCAGGTCAATTTTTTACCTATTGAGATTTTTTTTTTTTCTGTTTTTCACTTCTAGAGTTTTCATTTGATTTTTTAAGATACCTTTAACTTTTTGCTGGAACTTTGCCTTTGTAGGGACTTTCTTTTTGTTGTTATTTTTCTTCTTTTTTATTCCTTTAAACAGATGGGTTTCTGATTAATCATTGAATGGCTTCTGATGCTCCACTGAAATATTTTTCAGATCAAACAAATTTGTCTTTCTGACGTTGGTGCCCATTGATTGTATTTTCTCATTCAATTTATCATTTCCCTTTTATCTGACTTGACCAGAAATGCCAGGTAAAACCCAGACATTTTTCATATTGTACTTAAAATGTATTTTTTTCTTTTTAAATTTTTATTTGTTTATTAGAAAGAGAGAGAGAACTAAATAGGCAGAGAGAGAGAGAGAGAGAGAGAGAATGGGTGCACCAAGGCCTCCAGCCACTGCAAATGAACTCCAGATGCATGTGTCTCCTTGTGCATCTGGCTTATGTGGGTCCTGGCGAATTGAACCTGAGTCCTTTGGCTTTGCAGGCAAGTGGTTTATCTGCTAATCCATCGCTCCAGCCCTTAAAATGTATTTTAAAGACCTCATCTAACATACTCCATTTAGAAAGTGGACAATGACAAGTGGGTGCTGAATTTACAGGTCTACATGCAGTCTCTCTTGACTCCCAGAAAGATCAGAGGGTACATCATACTGTTGGCTGAGGCTAAAACGGTGGTTTTCTTTGCTAGGTTTATGCTCACTTCACACTTGGTTGGAGAGGCACAGTAGGATCATTGTCATTTCCCTTGTGGTTTCAGAGAACACTGAAGAGTGAGTGTTGTCCTCACTAACATAGTAAAGTAGAAAATGATCTGGTATATCACTAAATCTATTCTGATCCCATATAATTCAATGTAGGTGCTTATGGAAGAAATGTCTGGATTCCCTGCAGTGTTTATGTTAATACACCTTGCTGCTGAGTTCAAGTGGTAGTTCTTTTTTCTTAGTGGTCTCCTCTGATTCCTTCCTTGAAGGAGAGTTTAAGAGTCAGTCATTACTTTTTCCACACAGCCTTCTCTGGAAGATGAATTACAAGAAAGAAACTTGGCAACAATGAAAGTCTAGATCTTCCACTAAGCTGGAATATGTTGGAATGGGGACACATTTCTTTTCTGTAATGCTTTTCTGAGATCCAGAGTGATTATCTAACACTCACTTACCTGCTGGGCAGAATTTTTTGTGAATTAAGTAAGGGTTTTACTTAACACATAGTTATTGAGTCATTGTTTATAACAAATACACATACTAATAAAGTAAGACAGTAGCAATGACAGAGGATACTGGGTGTGGGGTACACAAGAGACCGACTGACTACATAAATTTTTAGATCTAAAACTATTATTAAAATAATTTAAAATATTTATTTATTTATTTATTTATTTATTTATTTATTTATTTGAAAGAGAGAAAGGAGAGCAAGTATGGGTACGCTAGGCCTCCTGTCACTGCAAATTAACTCCAGACACATGCACCATATGGTATTAGATATGGACATATTTAGTATGTAAACAACACGTGTTGGTACTATCCTTTCCCTCCTCCCTGGTCCTTTCTGGAGAGGCCCTCCTCCTTGGGGTGCAGGTCAACCCCATGGGGATTGTGGGGGCAGAAGAATTGTTGCTCTCTGAAATTCAGTTTATATAGTCATGCTTTTGAGTCCTTAAATAACCACTAGGAGATATACGAGGCAAAAATAAAACTTAAAGTGCTCACCATGATGTACTAGGTTTCAGAGTCTAGGGCCATTGGTCTAACTTTTTTCAATCATTCAGAGTCACCTCAAATTTCTTTTGTATAAAGTGTCCAGAGAGGAAAAGTGGTCAATATATATATTTCAGCTTTGTGTTATATATTTCTTAAGCTATATAAGAAGTTTGGATGCATCAATATACTGGTTCATACTATATGGAGACATAATTCTATCACTGATTTTCATTTATTAGTTGGAACACTTTTACAAAGAGATACATCTACTATTTCATTACACTGTGGTACAATCTATATAGGAAAAGCAAGATAAAAGTATAATTCTTTCATTTTTCTGACCAGTTTCTGTAATTATGATTTCACATTGTCTAAGTCAGAGCAAGTGACTTATTTTCATAAAACCCTGAGGGTAACTGTTGAAATATATTTGAAACACTTCATTATTATAATTCTTACACTTAGTCAAACTCAAATGGTCCAAATTTGAATAGTGTTAACCTCTTTAGGTTGACAAAACTTCATTATATGGCTGCTTACCCTAATCTTGTATTATCATCCCTACAGTTGGGCAATAACAAATTGAAATGATAATCTAGGTGCTATAGATATCCAGTGTTCCTGAAATGAATGTCATCTTTTTCTGGATATAAAATCATCAGACACTCATTTCCTTCTGGCATAGTTGCTACTACAAACTCTTACTGTACTTAGTGTCATTCCCTAATTACTCAGTTTCACTTATATGCAATTATAATCTTTGTAAGAGCACACATTGGTGTTATTCATTGAGGGTAGAAATTTTCCCACATGTGCTATGTTCTTTCAATGCAGTTTCCTTTTTTCTTTTGCTCATTTTGTATTTTTGTTCACTTTTTTCAATGATTCTTATTATACATGTTACATTTATATTAGTTACATTCAACATTTAATGCATTTAACATTTTAAAAGTCCTTTTTGCTATTTCAAAATTTTTTCTATATTTGAAAATACCTACTTTAATTATTTTTTCTTTGACTTGAATTGCAAAAGGACCTTTCAAAGTGAATTTTTTTTTTCTAATACCTTTGGTTATCTAAATCTATACTATTCTTTTATGTCTTGTACAATGTTCTTAACGATTTGTCACTTATTTATAAATATCAAATTTGATTCATTTTTATGAGCTATAAGGATATTCTGCTTCTGGTTTGATCTTCTAACATGAGCATTTCCTCAATAGTATTTGATTGCTGATTCTCATATGTAATTTGATTTATTGAGCTTTGAGATAAAGGCAGCATACAGAGAAGCTCATGGTATTACCTGAATCTTCCTGTGGCTTCCCTTCGTTCTTAGGTACTTGTGATCCCTGGTGAAGAATTCAGATGAGACAAACAGAGTATAGTGAAGACATTTGGAGTTTATTGCCATTTTAGCATGCTCAAGGAAGAGAGTGGAAAATGGACAAAGGAACCATTAATTCAATTTTCATATATGTTAAACTGGATTTATACTCTTTTTTAGATAGTTTATTAATTAACTTATTTGTTTATGAAAGAGAGAAATAAAGAGGCAGAGAGAGAGAGAGAGAGAATGGGCTTGCCAGGTCCTCCACCCACTGCAAAACAACTCCAGACACATGCACCACCTTTTGTATCTGGCTTACATGGTTCCTGGGGAAACAAACCTGGGTCCTTTGGCTATGCAGGCAAGCACCTTAACCACTAAGCCATCTCTCCAGCTCTATTATAGTCCCTGGAAAATATGACTTTCTTGAAGGATTTTTTTTTTTTTTTTTTTTTGTGAGGTAGGGTCTCACTCTGGTCCAGGCTGACCTGGAATTAACTATGTAGTCTCAGGGTGGCCTCAAACTCTCCTCTGCCTCCCAAGTGCTGGAATTAAAGGCGTGCACCACCACGCCCGGCTGAAGGATGTTTTTTAAAAATAATTTTTATTTATTTATTTATTTGAGAGAGAGAGAGAGAGAGAGAGAGATACAGAAATAGGCAGGTAGAGAGAGAGAGAGATAATGGGCATGCCAGGGCCTCCAGCCACTGCAAGCAAACTCCAGATGTGTGTGCCCCCTTGTACATCTGGCTTACATGGGTCCTGGAGAATTGAGCCTTGAACAGGGGTCTTTACGCTTCAAAGAAAAGCGTTTAACCGCTAAGCCATCTCTCCAGCCCATGAAGGATGTTTTTTGACCAGGTGACTGATGGGGCCATTTTTTTAAAATCATAAACATGTAACTTAGAAGATAAAAAGAATTAAAGAAAACGAGTATAAAAGTAAATGTATAACATATCTATGATCACTTCTGCACCTTTTGGGCTAAAATAAAGTGTAGTGTTTGTTTTGATGAGTTTAGTATAACACAGCCATATTTTACCAGCAGCTCTTGATGGGCCTCAACTATGCCCTGACTTCCTCCCTTAATGGGGGATGTTTTTAATTTCAAGGAACAATAATTGTGATAATTCCCACTTTCTTTACCTGTCATTGTTTTTCACTTAAAAAATCAGTGTGTTACTGCAGACACAGGGTGTGGGAACCAAAGCTAATTTTCATGGAAAAGACAGAGCAAACACTCATTTGCCCTACAGATCTGCCAGTTAAAGACTTCATAGAACATATCCAGGGATAAAGACTATAACATTTGTAGGAACCTCCCACTACTCCATAAATTCTCTGAGACCATTCCATTTTGGCAAATGAGAGATTCCTTTCCTTGAGATAGACCTATTCCTAAGCCTTCCTGAGTGAATATGAGGATATATATAAAGCCGTAGGATTTTCTGTAATTACTTGTTGTGGTAGTTTGAATATATGGCCCCCAATATATTCAATGTTTTATTACTTTATAGTTTGCATCTACAATCACCTTCCTAGAGGCAATGTCACTGGGGGCTGGTCTTAAGGTGTTAATGGTGGATTTGAGATTCCATTGTAAAGATATGCAAAGTGTGCTTAGCAGGAGTTCCTGTAAGTGTGCTGTGTGACCTTTTGACTGTAGTTTTTGCTCTGTGTGCTGTGTGGCTGGGGGCTTTGCTCTCTTGCCTGGCCTTGTGAGAGCAGGTCGCTTCTTCTGCCATTATGGAACTTCCTCTGGATCTGTAAGCTTCAATAAATAATATCCCTTCCTCCATAACTGTGCCTGGTCTGGAAGTTCATCTCAGTGAACCTGAAACTGTCTGCTACACTTGTCTTGTCATTTGGATGTCAGAAAAAGGAAGAGAAATTCCTTAAGCTTTGTTATTTAAAGCTTTGTTAGTATGTTTAACAAGCATTCCACTATGTCTAATGATGTGCTCTGGTACTATTATAGGGGTATCACGGTTTCCTGTTATGGGTTCTCTTTTTTTAAAAATTTTTCCCATATTAATTTGCAAGCAGAGAGAGAGAGAGAGAGAGAGAGAGAGAGAGAGAGAGAGAAGAGAGGCAGACAGAGAGAGAATGGGCACAAACGAACTCCAGATGCATGTGCCCCTCTTGTATCTGGCTTATGTGGGTCCTGGAGAATCGAACCGGGATCTTTCGGCTTCGCAGGCAAACGCCTTAACCGCTAAGCCATTTCTCCAGCCCGGTACTCTTTTTTAATAAAATAATTCAAACTTGGACTCACGTGGAAGATTGAAAACCATTTTATTAGAGTTTGAGAGACAGAGAAATACAGTAGGAAGGTTGTAAACTCTGAAAGCTGCCTGGAAGAGGGAGACAGAAAAGAGGAAAAGAAGTCAAGCTTTTTGAGTTAGAGTTAGCCATGGAGATTCTCATTCATCTGTAAAAGGGGTGAGGGTCTTCAGAGAATAGTGAGAAAGCCCAGTGTCCGGAAATATCTGCTTAGGATTTTGGCTGTTATCCAAAGATAAAATAGAAAGGGGGAAAGAAAAGTTGACACTTTTAAGTTCGAGCTCAGTAAGGTGGGTCAGTTTAGGGGTGAGAATCTGTAAGCAACTGGATCAGGAGAGGGGATTCTAGGGGCATACATACATTATCTCCTTAAGTGTATAATGAGTCCTCCCATCTCCTGTGCATGTCTTCATGTGAATCAGCTTTCTGGAGGGGCCATGCTCAGTATTTTGGGTAGTGTGTATCTAATTTCAGCTTCTCATGGAGTATGTGGCAAGGACATTAGTCAATGAGCAAACACTGCATCCTCAGACTTGCTTTTTCAGATAGCTTTAACTTCAAAGAGTTCCCCCTTTCTATTGTTATATTGAAAAATTGGTGACTTGCCTGATGAGATTTCTGTGTACTCTTCCTTTTCCCTACTTTTTCTGGATTTCATCTTGCCTTTATCTCTGTTGCCCCTGTCCTGTTCAATTTTTATTCCATACCTGGAGTTTTGCTCAAAGCTGTGCTTTGTTATGGAATGGAGCATTGAAAAGTCAGTTTTCAAAAGCTTTTCAACTTACACTACTACAGAACCTTCTGTCCTCAATGTTGTCCCCTTGAAGGAGGAAAACCCCTTCTCATTATCCCTGAACTTTTCTGAGAATACTTTAAAAAATACTTTGGCATTCTCATTTATCAGGTCCACAAGCCCCTCTACTACTTCTCTCTGCTTCTTCACAACTATATCTTGATAACATCTGCTATTATGCCTGCTGGTAATTTCATGGGAATAAGTTGTGAACTGGTGCTGTTGTAAATATTGCTTCTGGATTTGATTTCATTTTTCATATTTTTTTTCATATTTTGTTTCTCTGGTAGTTTCCAAGAGTTTCAAATACTGGTACCACTGTTAAGATTTCAGATTCCTTATTTTTCCCTTACTCTCTTTTTAGATAAGATAACTAAGGTTAAGTATAAATAACACAGCTAATGCATGGTTAAAGAAGAGAGTCGTGTCAGGTATGGTAACATTAAATTCCATGTTTTTGACTATTACAACTACTTATTTTTACTACTGGCATGAATGAAGATCTACATTGTGTTTAAACCTGACAGCAATAACCCATATTTTTGATCAATTATCTTATAGTTGTTTCAAACCTTTAAAGAGCACCTACATTGAACTTAGTCCTCGGAATATAAGAGTGGAGAAATAGTGATGAGGTTCTTATCAAGAAACAATATGAATTGTTGGATCGGTAGCTAACACTGGGCATAAAGGTTATATCAATGCTCATTTGCAGACATAACTAGATGTTTTAGAGACCATATTGAATCTGTTTGCAAAGATGAGCATATTCAGCAAACTTAGGTGAAATTTATTGAAGTGTAGATTTATTTTAGAACAAGCTTGCTAAATCAGCCTTCTTGATAATTAGTTTCACAATGTGATATATTTTCTTATTTTTTTTTTTAATTTTTTTGGAGAGAGACACAGAGAGAGACAGAGAGAGAGAGGGAGAGGAAGACAGAGATGGGCACACCAGCAGCCTCTCAGCTGCTGCAGACGAAATCCAGATGTGTGCACCTCCTTCTGGTAAAGTGTGGCATTGCACCCTTGCATCACTTTGCATCTGGCTAAACGTGGGACCTGGAGATTGGAACTATTGGAGATTGGAACCTGTGTTCTTTAGGTTTAGGAGGCAGGCGCCTTAACCACTAAGCCATCTCTCCAGCCCACAATGTGATATGTTAAGTGTAGACCATTTTGCACTCTATGAAAAGTAAATTCAAACATACATCATATTTATTTTCTATTACAGTTATGATCATATTAAATTATAATTTCAATTGCTAATTACTATATCAATTTTCTTATTATGCATTTCTTAATGGACTAAGTAAACATTATTACTTATGAGAGACTCAAACTTTTCCAATGATCAAAGCACCATGTATTTACCAATGAAGTGACACTAATATGTCATCTTTAAATAATAGGGGAACATGAGCATAAATTCTGCCTAGCCCATTGTAGGATTACATCTTTATATATTAGGCACTTGTAAGGAAATAAGAGAAAATAACCCTCTCCTAAAGTAAATACGTTAAGGTCACATGCATTTTATATAAATTATAATTTAAACAATATGTCAATTCAGTAGTTGAAATTTTATTTTATGTTTTATTGACACATCTTTGTGAGGTAGGGTCTTGCTCTAGCCCAGGCTTAGATGGAATTTATTATGTAGTCTCAGGCTGGCCTCAAACACACAGTGATACTCCTAACTCAGCCCTCCAAGTGTTGGGATTAAAGGCATGTACCACCACGCCCAGCAATTGACATATTTTATTATTATTATTATTATTATTATTATTATTATTTATTAAGTTGCAACTTTATATGGACACATTATATGTTGGTACCATCATTTCCCTCCTCCTTACCCCCACTCCATTGAGGGCCCTCCTCAGTGGAATTGCTGTTATTCACCATATAGTTGTAGGTAGGTTATGAGTTGTGAGAGCAGCAGTCTGTCATTGTGGTGAGGGCTATTTCTGTGGATATTCCGTCACACCCTGTGGCATTTGGATTATTTCTGGCCCTTCTTCTGCAAACTTCCCTCAGCATTGGTGGGTGTGCTTTAATTCTACTTTATTGATGTGCTCTCAACTGTCTCTGGATTTCTGCCTTGGTGTGTTTTGAGTATCTGTGTCTGTCTGCATCACCCTGACCCAGGTTTTAAGGCTTGCCAGGAAGTAGCACCCTTGCTTGCCTCACCATTTCCTTTATGGTTACCCTGGGCCCTGGCTGCTCTGGGATGGGTGGTTTATCTCTTATCAGGGAGTGAGTTATCTATTCTTGTCTGGTTGGTAGATTATGGCTGTCCTGGTTTCTGAAAAAGAAAATCAGATTCTCAAACAGAGAGTGAGATCAGGATAGGTTAAATAGGATAAGCATTGTTAATTTAGAGAGATTTTGATGGGTGTAGCCTCACTATTGGATAGTGGGGGCTTTTGATTTACATTCATTATCTTAGTGTACATAGGGTTCTGACTTGGTTCCTAGTTCCAGTTATGGGTTACTTTCCACTGATTAGATATCATAGCCAATCAAAGAGCCATTGGTTACCCACCTAGGCTGTGTGCTACTAGTGCACAGG
The DNA here is from genome assembly GCA_036365145.1 of Orientallactaga sibirica. NCBI lineage: Eukaryota > Metazoa > Chordata > Mammalia > Rodentia > Dipodidae > Orientallactaga > Orientallactaga sibirica. The sequence continues at coordinate 2,363,931 of JAEOAD010002325.1, read as the reverse complement.
TGTGTACTTCTTGTCAGGTGGGTTGTTTTCATATAGTAGTGTCTGCTGCTTGCTCACTAACTGGTTGGCCATTTTCCCTCAACAGCTCACATAGCACTTTTCAGCACTATATGGGCTAACCATCTGGGAATTGGCTTCCTTCCAGATTCCAGGTAGATTTCTTGATGTTTGCCATCAGCAGTGTGTAATGTCTTCATCAACAAGGTCTTACTGTGTACTACTGTTTACTTCAGGTGAAAAATCAAGTGCTCTGACAAAAGCCTGTCTCATTTTGGGGACCTCATGGGAATTGACACTTTTTTAATGTGCTCCTTTATAGGAACTATTTAAGAATATCTAGGTTAACTCCCATTATCACAATTGGACATGGTTATGTTTGCATTTCTTGTTAAAGGAGGGAATTGAGCTCAGCTTTTCTGGCTTCCAGATAATAGTGATAAATATATTAAAGTAGGATTAATTTCTGCTCTAATTAATATTTTAAAACATGTTCTATTGTAAATATTTAGCATATTTATGAGGAAGAACTAACATAGAGAAGGACTAGTGTTGCAGACAGCTTCAGGTTTGCTGAGATGACCTTCCAGACCAGGCACAGTTATGGAGGAAGGGATATTATTTATTGAAGCTTACAGATCCAGGGGAAGTTCCATAAAGGCAGGAGAAGCGGCCTGCTCTCCACAGGGCCAAGCAGAGAGAGAGAGAAATCAACCAGCCACCACAGCACACAGAGCAAAACTACAGCCAAAAGAGTCACAAAGCACATTTCAGGAACTCCTGCTAGGCACACTTTGCATATCTTTACAATGGAATCTCAAACCATCACCACACCTTAAAACCTGCCCCCAGTGACATTGCCTCTAGCAAGGTGATTGCAGATGCAAACTATAAACTAATAAAATACTGAATATATTGGGGGACATATATTCAAACTACCACAACTAGTATTACAAAATTTTCCAGGAATGGTGGCACATATCTCTAAACCCAGCCCTCAGGAGGCAGAGGTGATAGGATCACTGTGAGTTAGAGGCCAGCCTGAGACTACGTAGTGAATTCCAGGTCAACATAGGCTAGAGAAAGATCCTACTTCAATAAACCAAAAAAAAAAAAGAACAGGAAATCTTTGAAAATAATAAAAAGTATGTATCTTTTTGCATATACCATACTGAGCAATAATATCATTGTGCTAATAATATGAAAGATTTTTATCATTGCTTCATTTTAACCTCAATTTTCCTGTTTGTTCTGTTCCATTATTAATTTCAAAAAGTTTAATATAATTATTTTTAAGGTTTATATAGTTATATACTTATTTTATAAACTTATTTATATAGTTAATTTTATTGTTATTTTATATAGTGATTACATAGTTATATTGTCTATAAGCTTAGTTTCTCACACCAGTTAGATGTTTATATTCTTCATGTAATTCATTATGTTTTATAGTAGCAAATCCTTATTGAAAAATGTGATTTTTTCTTTCACAACTACTATAATGACTCCTTATATATATAAAAAAATCTTTCTGATGGCTATGTATTATAGGTAATTTTAATATTATTTATGCTTTTATGATATTATTTTTCTTTAGTATATACTTAAAATGGTACAAATTCTACTTTATAGTGGTATTATTATTTTTAAATAATCTGTTTCTTTTCCTATACATTTTTATACTGAATGAAAAATAAAATAAAAATTCCAATGCATTATATAAAATATCTTGTACTCTAGCAATTTAAATATAATTATATCTTCCATAAATGAATAAATGATGAAAAATAATAGCTTCTTTTATCACAATGAGCCAATAATGAATGATGCATATAAATAAATGCTTATACAAATTATAAATCTCATTTTATATACACCTTGTACTACTTCCTAAAGGCAAATAGACCTTCATATCTGAGATGTTGAAACCAACTCACACACATTAGTTAATGAGATAGGGTGTAAGATAGGGTTATCATTAAATTATTCTGTGGTTATATCTCTTATTTCTCTTCCTACTTAATCTGCAATTATAGATATAACCAATGAAATAGTTTGTACCCACAGGATAGCTTAATTTCATCACAATGTCTCATATACATTTACCATTTTAACCTTTCAGATAATTCTTTCATTAGCATATTAACTCATAATACACAAGAAGAGTTAGGTCTTGTTTTTGTTCAAAATATTGGATAAAGTAATTCTATGTGGCCAGGAATGATGGTACTGCCTTTAATCAGAGGATTCGGGAAGCAGAGGAAGGAAAATCGCTGTGAGTTCAAGGTCAACTTGGGCTTGAGTGAGATCCTACTTTAAAATAATAATACTAAGCCGGGCATGGTGGCGCACTCCTTTAATCCCAGCACTCGGGAGGCAGAGGTAGGAGGATCGCTGTGAGTTCGAGGCTACCCTGAGACTACATAGTTAATTCCAGGTCAGCCTGGACCAGAGTGAAACCCTACCTCGAAAAACCAATAATAATAATTATAATAATAATAACTTAATACATACATGTTTTTTTTCTCATTTTCCAGGTGAATACTAGTGAAGTTAGAAATTAGTGGAAAAGCAACAATTACTGTTTATCCATGGACCCTGATTTCACAGAATATTCCTTAATTCAAGATAAAATGTGTATCAATCCCCAAAACTGCAATATTTCTTTTTTTAATTTTATTTATTTTTATTATTCTGACTTTATTTTATAAACAAATTCTAGCTTGCCTGACTGACTTCTATATAACAACAGGCAAACATAAAAAAAACTCTAATAATACATATGTGTAATAGTAGGTAGAGGAGGAAATTTGTAACATTAAAGGATCTTAAAAACTAAGAAAGAAACATAAAGTCTATACATCCCAAATATTTTCATAGTAGGTATTACTCATACATTCTTCATATTCACAGCATTGCTGCCTATAACAGTTATGTTCTTGTTGCTGAGATTAAGCACCTGAACAAAAGCATCTGACTGTAGGAAAGTTTTTATTTTGGCTTACAGTTTTGAGGGGAAGCTTTATGATGGCAGAGGAAAGCATGGCATGAGCACAAGGTGGGCACGGTTTCTGCTACAATAGTTGGGAAACACCAACAGAACAGTGAGTCAAACTCTGGCAAGGGGGATCTGGCTATTACAACCCTTATCCCACCCCCAACAACACACCTCCTCCAGCAAAACTCCACCTCCTAAATTGCTACCACTTGGGGACCAAACACACAAGTTTATGAGGGATGTCTGATCCAATCCACCACACTACTTCATACATAAAGAAATTAAATTAATGCATACATACATTGGTATACAGATTCATTGCTAAAATAAATACCTGAAGAATAACACTACTTATTTTTTGGAATAACAGTAGAAAGGATCTTGAAAAATCATTTAGCAGAGTCATGGCAGATAGACCAATGAAATTTAGAGAACAATGTCTCATCTGAAGTCTAAAATCTTGTCACTGGTAGAGATAGACTTACAATCCAATCAACTTTCCCTGCACAATCGCTGTACCATATGTTTACGACTCCCCAGTGAATACTTGATTTCTAATTGGCAACTCTTTCTTTTCACAATAGCTTAAAATAGTCGTGACATGTTTGACCATTCAGCAACCTAATAGGTACATGTAGTACATATCTGTGTTTTCTAAAAGCTTTAGTGAAAACCTGATTCTTTGCTTTATATAAAAATAATGGAGTTCTGGTGAATGTCTAGAACAGCTGTGTGTTCATGAAGACCATGTGTTATTTTTATTTAATGTAGAAATGTTTTGATATGCTGCTGAGTGGTGTGTCTTTGAGAGACAGTAAAATGGAAGTTGATTTTACCCTAGAAGACCTCTAACCAGAGAAATTCCAGCTGTGAAGACATGATATTTCCTTAAATGGGCACAGAGAAGCTATCCCATATGTAAAATTCTTCCCCACATCTGTGCTACTTTAGGAAACATATCCTCTTTGTAATTCATTTCTATAAGAGGATTTTTCCAGGAAAATGAAAAAAAATAGAAAATTTTAGTATAATTGGAAGGAGGATTTAAAAAAAAATACATATTTTTCTATTGAACTATTCCTGAAAGTATGAAATACAGTTTGTTTTAAATAAATTGTTAACATGTAACTTACTTTGAAAAATCAGTGGTGTTTTTACAAAGGTAAATCATGTGCATGTCCATAACACCATTGAATAAAAGTCCTTGGCATTCAGTACAAATATTCAGTCCGTTGGTCTTCTTTAACCATAGACATTAATATTTTACCACATTAGGAAACATATAGATGTCAACAACCATAATAAGCAGCCAAGTGGTTTTGTTGAGGCATATAGACCCTTTACCACCTAATTTTAAGCTGTTTTGTCTTAATACTGCAGTTAGAGATGATGGAAGGTGAAGGGGGGTCATTATTTAAATGCCCATTATTAAATGCCCAGGTAATGTTATAAAGGGTAATATCATCTGATTTTAAATACATCTAATATGTAGATTCCAAAAATATATTACTTGATAGAAATTATTTGGAATAAGACTATAAATTAATAACTTCAAAATTTGAGCAATAGAAACCTTCTTTGCAGTAATGAATATACATAGCTACCTGGAATTGGATCTCATGTTTTGTCTAGAGGGGAAGGTAGTGCCAAGAATATAAATCATTTATAACTGAGCGGGATTCAGGAATACAAATAAAAACCAAATCAAGCCAGATGTGGTAGTATGCACCTTTAATCTCAGCACTTGGGAGGCAGAGGTAGGAGGATCGCTGTGAGTTCGAGGCTACCCTGAGACTACATAGTTAATTCCAGGTCAGCCTGGACCAGAGTGAAACCCTACCTCGAAAAACCAATAATAATAATTATAATAATAATAACTTAATACATACATGTTTTTTTCTCATTTTCCAGATGAATACTAGTGAAGTTAGAAATTAGTGGAAAAGCAACAATTACTGTTTATCCATGGACCCTGATTTCACAGAATATCCTTAATTCAAGATAAAATGTGTATCAATCCCCAAAACTGCAATATTTCTTTTTTTAATTTTATTTATTTTTATTATTCTGACTTTATTTTATAAACAAATTCTAGCTTGCCTGACTGACTTCTATATAACAACAGGCAAACATAAAAAAACTCTAATAATACATATGTGTAATAGTAGGTAGAGGAGGAAATTTGTAACATTAAAGGATCTTAAAACTAAGAAAGAAACATAAAGTCTATACATCCCAAATATTTTCATAGTAGGTATTACTCATACATTCTTCATATTCACAGCATTGCTGCCTATAACAGTTATGTTCTTGTTGCTGAGATTAAGCACCTGAACAAAAGCATCTGACTGTAGGAAAGTTTTTATTTTGGCTTACAGTTTTGAGGGGAAGCTTTATGATGGCAGAGGAAAGCATGGCATGAGCACAAGGTGGGCACGGTTTCTGCTACAATAGTTGGGAAACACCAACAGAACAGTGAGTCAAACTCTGGCAAGGGGGATCTGGCTATTACAACCCTTATCTCACCCCCAACAACACACCTCCTCCAGCAAAACTCCACCTCCTAAATTGCTACCACTTGGGGACCAAACACACAAGTTTATGAGGGATGTCTGATCCAATCCACCACACTACTTCATACATAAAGAAATTAAATTAATGCATACATACATTGGTATACAGATTCATTGCTAAAATAAATACCTGAAGAATAACACTACTTATTTTTTGGAATGACAGTAGAAAGGATCTTGAAAAATCATTTAGCAGAGTCATGGCAGATAGACCAATGAAATTTAGAGAACAATGTCTCATCTGAAGTCTAAAATCTTGTCACTGGTAGAGATAGACTTACAATCCAATCAACTTTCCCTGCACAATCGCTGTACCATATGTTTACGACTCCCCAGTGAATACTTGATTTCTAATTGGCAACTCTTGCTTTTCACAATAGCTTAAAATAGTCGTGACATGTTTGACCATTCAGCAACCTAATAGGTACATGTAGTACATATCTGTGTTTTCTAAAAGCTTTAGTGAAAACCTGATTCTTTGCTTTATATAAAAATAATGGAGTTCTGGTGAATGTCTAGAACAGCTGTGTGTTCATGAAGACCATGTGTTATTTTTATTTAATGTAGAAATGTTTTGATATGCTGCTGAGTGGTGTGTCTTTGAGAGACAGTAAAATGGAAGTTGATTTTACCCTAGAAGACCTCTAACCAGAGAAATTCCAGCTGTGAAGACATGATATTTCCTTAAATGGGCACAGAGAAGCTATCCCATATGTAAAATTCTTCCCCACATCTGTGCTACTTTAGGAAACATATCCTCTTTGTAATTCATTTCTATAAGAGGATTTTTCCAGGAAAATGAAAAAAAATAGAAAATTTTAGTATAATTGGAAGGAGGATTTAAAAAAAAATACATATTTTTCTATTGAACTATTCCTGAAAGTATGAAATACAGTTTGTTTTAAATAAATTGTTAACATGTAACTTACTTTGAAAAATCAGTGGTGTTTTTACAAAGGTAAATCATGTGCATGTCCATAACACCATTGAATAAAAGTCCTTGGCATTCAGTACAAATATTCAGTCCGTTGGTCTTCTTTAACCATAGACATTAATATTTTACCACATTAGGAAACATATAGATGTCAACAACCATAATAAGCAGCCAAGTGGTTTTGTTGAGGCATATAGACCCTTTACCACCTAATTTTAAGCTGTTTTGTCTTAATACTGCAGTTAGAGATGATGGAAGGTGAAGGGGGGTCATTATTTAAATGCCCATTATTAAATGCCCAGGTAATGTTATAAAGGGTAATATCATCTGATTTTAAATACATCTAATATGTAGATTCCAAAAATATATTACTTGATAGAAATTATTTGGAATAAGACTATAAATTAATAACTTCAAAATTTGAGCAATAGAAACCTTCTTTGCAGTAATGAATATACATAGCTACCTGGAATTGGATCTCATGTTTTGTCTAGAGGGGAAGGTAGTGCCAAGAATATAAATCATTTATAACTGAGCGGGATTCAGGAATACAAATAAAAACCAAATCAAGCCAGATGTGGTAGTATGCACCTTTAATCTCAGCACTTGGGAGGCAGAGGTAGAAGAATTGCCGTGAGTTGGAGGCTAGCCTGCAACTGCATAGTAAATTCCATGTCAGGCTAGGCTACGGCGAGACCCTATCTTGAAACTGCCCCCCATACACACACACACACACACACACACACACACACACACTCCACTAAATAACAGTACCTGGAATTTGGATGGCATTTGACTTAATTAAAATGTCTTGAATAGTTTCTGGATAAACTTTATTTTAGTTAATTTAATTTATTTATTCAAGAAAGAAAAAGAGAGAGAGAAGCAGAGAGAGACAAAAAGAGAAAGAGACAGAGAGATTGAGAGAAAAAGAGAGAATAGGCACAACAGAGCCTCTAACCACTGCAAAGAAACTCCAAACACATGTGCCACCTTGTAAATCTGGCATTACATGGGTACTCTGGAATTGAACCTGGGTCCTTTCGCTTTGCAGGTAAGCTCCTTAACCCCTAGCCATCTCTCCAAACCCTGGAGAAACTATTTTTATTAATGTGTACTTAACTTTCTGTTACTGTTACAAATATCGGAGATAATCATTTTATCAAGAGTAAATATTTATCTTGGGTCATAATTCAAATATTTTAGTATATAATCAAGTTGCCTTGGACTTTTGACAAGGCAGTACATCCTGCCAGGTGTGTGGGATGGAGCAAAGCTGCACACTTCCTTATGAGGAAGTAAAAATGAGGCCAAGAGCGATGTCCTTCCTATCTTCTCTGAAGACTTGCCCTCAGTGGCTAGAAGACCTCCAATTAAGTTTCACCTGTGAAAGTTCACACCACTTTCCACTACCCCCCAGGGCCTTTGTGGGAAACTATCTGTGATGGTTTGATTCAGGCGTCCCCCATAAACTTAGATCTTTTGGATGCTAGGTGTCCCAGATGATGGAAATTGTAAATTTAAGCCTCCCGGAGACAGTGGATTGTTGGGAGCGGGCTTATGAGTGTTATAGCCAACTTCCTCTTACCAGTGTTTGGCACGTCCTCCTGTTCCTGTTGTCCACCTGATGTTGGCCAGGAGTGATGTCCACCCTCTGCTTGTGCCATTGTTTTACCTGCCATGCTGGAGCATCTCCTTGAGTCTATAAGCCAAAATAAGTCCCTTTTCCCCCCAAAAGTTGCTCCTGGTTGGGTGATTTCTGGCAGCAATGCGAACCTCACTGCAACAGTAATGTTGGTATAGAGAGTGGGGTCATTTGCTGCTAGACACCTGACTGTGTGGCTTTGGTCTTTTGGAGCTAATTTTCAAGAGGAATGTTGAAGGATTTGAAACCTTGGCCTAAGAGACACCTTGCAGTGCTGTAAGTACAGACTGATGGACTATTCTGGTCAGAATTGGAAGACCTGAATGTAGTCAGAACTATGGACTGTGAGGTTTGGCTTGTGAAGGTGAGAAAGAGCTTTGCCTGGACTACTGGGTTAAGAGTCACTTTGTGTGGGAGGATTGCTGTTATTGTTGTGTCCTGAGAAGTTGTGGAGGGTTGCATTGCACAGAAATGGACTGTTGTATGCAGAGGGATATGGCACAGAAATGACAACCTTTGAGATTGGGCCAGATGACCTGCACTGGGGTAACAGGAAGAATGTAGACTCTTTTGAAGGGGCCTGAGTGCTCACGTTGTGTCCTGTTCTTCAAAGTCTGTTTTATACCCCCACCCCCACTTAACAAAGTGGCACTATACCTGGTATTGTGGAGTATAAGAAATATAGGAAAATAAAGGGTCATTGAGTTTGCAATGTGGTATTGTGTTTTGGAATCTGCCATGGGCAGTGTGAAGCAGGATTGTCTGCATGGAGATCTGATGGAGGTTGAACTTGAGGATGAAGTGTGGTTGCAGTGGAGAGCCAGTGGAGATGCCAGGACCATGAGATGGCTGCCAAGGAAAGCGGCCAGCCGGAAATGAAGTTTTCCAGGACTATGAGTATCCTAGCTGGAGGGCACAATTGGAACTACAGAGACTTGTTGCTGGTTAGAATTATCAGACTTGGAGATTTGTCAGTGACTAGAGTTGTTGGACTTGGAGCCACACCGTTTGATGTTTGTCCTGTTTAAATGTTGTATTGGTTGAATATTCCTTTGCTATGCCAATGCCATCTTTTGCAATGTGTTTATTCTATGCCATTATGGGCTTTGGGGGGATTTTTTGTTTTTGTATTATGGCTCAGTTAAAAGACCTTGGATTATGGGGATATTTGAACATCATTAGGATTGATAAAAAACGTGGGGACTTTGAAAGTTGGACTGAATGCATTGCATTTTACATCATGTATGGTTATCAGTTTTTGGGGATCAGGGGCAGAATGTGGTGGTTTGATTCAGGTGTCCTCCATAAACTTAGATGTTCTAGATGCTAGGTTTGCCAGCTAATGGCAATTGGAAATTAAAGCCTCCTGGAGGCAATGTATTGTTGGGGATTGGCTTATGGGTGTTATAGCCAGTTTCCCCATGCCAGTGTTTGGCACATGCTCCTGTTCCTGTTGTCCACCTGATGGTGGCCAGGGGATGATGTCCACCCTCTGTTCATGCCATCGTTTTACCTGCCATGGTGGAGTGTCCGCACAAGTCTGTGAGCCAAAATAAACCGTTTTTTTTTTTTTTTTTTTTCCAAAAAGCTGCTTTTGGTCAGGTGATTTCTGCCAGCATTGTGAACCTGACTGCAATACTGTTCAAATTATATCAGGCTCTGAATGTATCATGTGTGTATGGATACACGCACACATACACACACATGTGCAATAATATACCGACATGCACAAACTGAAACATAATTCAGTCTGTTCATAAACTAGATTATTTTAACATTTTAGATGGTGGAAAAATCAAGGATTATGTTTGCGATATACAAAAATTATATTAAAATCAAATTTTTGCATTAATATATATTTATTGGATACAGCCATAGTCATTCATTTATGTAGTCAGTTGCTACTTTCAAAATGTAATGTCAGAGGTGAATAGTTGAGTTAGAAAACATATGGCACAGTATGCATAAATTATTTACTGTCTAGTGCTTATAGACAAAAGCATGCTATACTGTGCTATGTATTACCCATCTTAGAAGAAACATGTGGGCAACAGAAAGGATGCATTTCCCACATGGCTCAAGGAACATTTGTGATGAAGTCTGGAGATAAAAGTGATGTAAAGGAAGTAAAATAGTATCTTCACAGATTGTAATTTGGGATTTAAAAGAAGAACAATTTACAAATTTTAGAAAATAAACTTGTGAGCATATGTTTCTGAGTCTTATATTTTTATGTCAAGTTGTTTATTGGGTAGACATGGTAGAAAAAGTCAACTTAGGAATCTACTCTGTTACCAGATAGCTTTGTCATTCATACAAATGTGGAAGCAAGTGAACATAGTTATGGTCTCATGGTGTTACTTGTTGACTAGAAGGTAGAAACAGGAAGAGAATTTGCTAATTTGAAGTCAAAAGGGAACACTTTGAGGCTCACAGACAAAATTAAATCCACTGGAATTAATTCTATTAATTAATCCTCTCTTCTCTCTTTGCCTTTGCCTTTTCTTTCTAAGATAGGACTTTGAATATTTATTGTATAGGTGCTTGGTGGCTATATGTTGCCATTTTAGTAACTATTACTATTCTATTGAGGAATTCAATTTAATTTCTTCCTTATGCTAATATGTTAGTGTTCATATTCTTCTGTGTGAATGTGTGAGTGTGTGTGTATATGTACATACATAATACATGAAATGTATGCCTACATGCAATGTCTGTTACTTTCATGTTGTTAATTCCTGTATGTCTGCCAATGACAGACATTGCTATAGCAACATGTTAATTATTGATGTTAACTAATAAAATGTAGCTTTCCTATTTCCTATTTCCCTAGACTACAATTATCATGGGGACTGTGGATATGTGTAAGAAAATTCTTGAACTGCATGTAAAAGTTCAATTTTCATATACTAGTAGTACACATGCCAAATAATATAGAATATAGAAGTCTAAAGCAATTTTTACTGATTGCTTCTTAGATGAAGGATAGGAGATATGCATAACAAGTTAAATAGCCCTAGGGATTATGCATATTATGGCAAGGAAAGATAGAAATGTGACTCATAAATTAGGATTACTAGATCTGGTATGTGGTACAGCAAGAGAAGCATGAAAATGATACTATATAGTGACCCTCTTTATTCATCCATGAATATTAAATTTATCATTTATACTTAGTGGTTAATCCATGCATGAAAGAGTCATTATGAAATTCATATAATACTTCAATGTAGCTGAAAAATATAGTTAAGTATCTGACACTCACTTACATAAACCAAACTATAGTAATCCATAGGGAAATGACTGAACATTCAATGTCTCAGTGATGATATGAGATCTTAGCTAGTGTGACATCAGTGATTTTCCAGGAAATTCACTTTAGTATATAATTTTCTTACCATAGGAATCATGTATATATAATATTTAATGCCTTATAGCTAAATAATATATAGAGACTTTTATAATTTGACTACATTTTTTCTTACAATGTGTCATAGATCAAACCTAAGTATATACTTTCATTAATGTCCTTACTATACTAGATATCCCAACATCTAACCTTACCTGCTTATTCCAAACTCATAGTTTCCAATTTTGTTGAATTATTACGTTATATAGAGCAATACTTCCCCAACAGTCATTTTAATCAAAGTTTGATTAGGTACTTAGGAGCAAAACATTAAAATATATTTGAAGATCACAAGACATGGGAAAGTCTCTAAAAATTGGCTGAAACATCTTCAAATTATATTTGTAGGGAACAACTTATCTCATATTGATAGAATGACATGGCTAGGGTAGAGTTAAAAATTGAGGCAGGCTCTCCCTTACACCCAGACTAACATACAACTCACTATCTAGCTCTAGGATGTCTGAATACTCACTGTAACCATACTACCTCAGCCTCTCCAGTAGCAGATTACTGGCATGAGCCACCACATCTAGTTGGTATATTTTTCTAATTCTTAATAGTTAATTGAAGTCAGAATCTAGAGTTTAGTTACCAACCATGTTCAGTATTTCTACCTTTGCCCCATCCACCATTGTATCTACCATAATTACTCCAATACTATCTATAATTATTACCTTGCTTTACTCCACTCTGTTTTTAACAAAGTAGAGAAGTCCTATGGAAAGAGCCTGATAATTATTCTATTCAAATATCTTACAGAATACTCACATATTGAGAGCGAAACACAGTTCCCTTATAATGGTCAACAAGTGCCTATAAAATCATCTCTAAGGTATAACAAGTAGAACAGTCTTCTGTTTGATCTAGTATTTTATTGTTTTCCATTTCAATTGAACAAACCTCTTTGCTCTTCTTTCTGATTTGTCATCTGTAAGTTATCACCTTTACTTTTTAAGCATATGAAGCAAAGTACTCATTTTTGTAGTCAGCTCTACTTTGCTCAGATGAACTTCCAAACAGACATACTTTATGGGACAAAGGGATTTATTTCAGCTTACAAATCCAGGGGACGTTCTGTCTATGGTTGAAGAAGCTGCTTACTTCATACATCCAAGTAGAGAGAACAAGTACAGCTAGTACCATAAACTAGCAAAACTACCACCAGCAAACATAAAACCCGCCAAAGCTCAAACTGTTCTCTAAATAACTTTGATCTAGTATTCAGATCCACCCCCAGTGACTTTCCCACTCCAATAGGCTTCTGGAGACTTAAACAGGAAGTTTAACCTTAGTCAAAAAATACCTGAGTCTATTTCACACTTGGCCCCCAAAGACTCATGATCATACTACAATGCATTCAGTGCAACTCAAATGTCCCCAAAAGCTTCACCAACTTTATGACTGTTCCAAAGTCCCAAGTCTCATCTGTGATTCAAGTCTGTCTCTTAACTGTGAACCCTGAAAATCAAAACAAGTTACATACTTACAACACATAATGACATTGAAAAAATATTTACATTGTAAAAAAACAAAACAAGTAGAGAATCAAACAATGTAAAGTAATAGCCATTAGGTAAACATCAAACACCTGCAATTCAAGTGTGACATTCATAACCAGTGTAAACAGTCTCTGGACTTCCAATTTCCATCCTTACGGCTGGGCTGAGTACCCAGGGAGAGCTTCCATACAGATCCAACAGTCCTCCCTTGTAGTCCTTGCACAGTCCTGATATATCCAAAATATTTTCAGGCCTTCACTGCAAACCACAGTCCATCTTAGTTTCATAGATTGATCTTTTTGGCTTTGAATTCAGGAATATCATCCTGCTTCCCATGCCACATCTCAGCAGTGGCTCCTGGAATTGTGTGCACTTCATGAATCACTTCCATGCATTTCCCATGTTTCCAAAACTAATACCATGTGTTCAGCTACACAGCTATTTTGCTAAACAAGAAAGGAAATAAATCTTGACCTTAAACCTTCAGTATTCTTCCTTCCATTCATTTCTTCACAAAGTGTTTGTATTCCTATTCATTCAGTATTACCTGAGTAGACTTTAACTCGGGCATCTTTTCTGTATGTAATGTAATGTAAAGTAGTCAGCCCACCAGTAATTGTGGTAATCTGTTTAACAGCAGCATCTTTAGCAACCTAAAATCAGTCTCTGTGCCAGTAATTTTAAACTTGCCTGAATTTTTCTTACTTTAAATTGTATATCTTTCAGTTCTATATCTTCTGCCAAGAAAACCAGTCTATTATCTTTAAATTCAACCTTGATAAAACTCTGAAAGTTTGAGCAGCAGATTGCAGACAGCCTTTATGCCAGTAGCATAGTCCCACTGATGCTCTCTGCTGTCTTCCCCTTAAATTTCATAAGCCAACACAATTCTCTCTGTAGTTAGAATTTTCAGACTTGCACCAGAATAGCTCATACAACTTGGCTTACTGTATGGTGAAGCTTCTGCAGCCCCAAGTACTAAATCCATCCAAACTCCTTCAGCACATAAGTTCTAAAAGACCAAAGTCCACATGGTAAAATTCATCCACAGCAACACCCCACTCCTAGTACAATATTCTGTTATAGCCAGCACTATGTTTCTGGGACAAACTTCCAAATACATATTGTTTATGGGAGGAAAGCAAAGTTCAGCTTACAAATCTAGGGGAAGTTATATCAATGGTGACAGAAGCTTATTTCCATACATTCAAGCAGAGAAAACTGTAGCCAGCACCACAAGCAAGCAAAACCACAAGCAGCAAATGTAAGACCAACCATGGCCCAAACTGCTTTCGGCACATCTTTGGGCTGGAATTTAGATCTGTCCCCAATGATTCACCCCTTCCTACAGGCTTCTGGAGACTTAAGCAGGAACCTTAACTTTAATAAAAAAATACCTTAGTCTATGGGGTATATACATTCACATTCAAACCACCATGCTCCAGTATTACTTTTTACTTGTTTCCCTATAAATAGTTTTTCCGTATAAAACAGGTGTAAACTTTAGCATAAAGGAGGAAAATAATAAAATAATAATAAGAAGAAATAAAAAAAATAATACTAATAACAATAATAAAATCAGCAATGACATAGGCAGCATCAGTAAGCTGTATTTGTTCTCCTGAAATAATTTGGCATAAAGTACAAATTGTGTCAGGTTGGAATATAGAATCAATGAGCCAGTGTGAACAACCTACACACACTGTTGGTTTTGAAATTTTCTTGTCTTTTTGGTGGGCCAGAAGGGTATCATTGGAAATTACTGCTTCAGTGCGTGAAAGAGTTAATGTAGCTTCTAGAAATGCTCATTACACTCTCAGGGAACAGCTTATGCATTTCAGAGAATCTGGCTCAGTTTTTTGATAGCATGTGCATCTGGTACAGGACAACATGAGACAACTGCTGATTAAATAAGTCTTCAGTGGCTTTGCTCCTTAGGAGAGCTGTATCAGAGCAAGTTTACTGCTTACACAGTGCTTAAAGATTTTACTCAAAGTCCAATGGTCCTATTGCCACCTTTTCTACAGGTCATTAAATGAATGTAATTGACATTGGTTTAAAAGCCAGAAACCACCTCTCAATATTGTTACCTGCCCTGCCATTCTAGTTTACTGGGTTAATACCAGTCTCTACCGGCTCCACTTCACTTTTGAACAGATAAGTGAGGCTTATATTTCTCTCTGTCTAGGTAAAACATAACATGTGACATCAGAAGAAAAGGAAGGTAAATAAACACTTAAATGTGTATGAGATTATAGAGCTGCTAATAATTCAGATACTATAGACATATATTTCCCTATCACTCATCAAAGTTGGGCATATAATTCTATTAGATTATCAGCTCAGTCCAGTATAGATAGTGTGCTCTTTAACATATATGAGTCATGCTATTTCCAAAATATTCTTTGTAATGGAATGGGGGAGAGGAAAATATGTTTAAACTACCATTCCATTAGATAACATTAAATGTTTCTGAAAACAGAATGTCTTTGTGGATTTTCAAAAATTGAATCTTAGTATTAATATGATACAACATAACTTTTCAAATTTTGCAACCATACAGGATTACATTTTATATGAAGAAAAATTTTGTTATTTAAATTTACTTTGCACTTGTATACAAAAAAATGCACTCCTTAGTTGTGTGCCAAATAATGTTTCCCTACACATATACATTGTATAATGTTTAGAAGATTCTTAAATACATTTATTTCTTTAAGAATTATCATAACTGTATGTTGAAAATTTTCATAAGCCTTTTTTCATTCTTTCTAAAATATTTTTAATTACCATAAAATAATATGTTAAATTGGGACATTTTCATATGTATATAATTTTACTACACCCAACTTGCTCCCCTCCTCTCTCCCTCTTTCTTTCAAAATACTGTTGTTATCTATAGTTACCACACTGCATGATAGTACACCAGAATTTCCTGATCTGATCTAACTTTAACATACAGTAATTTATTTCAGCCATTTGCAGTTTATTTATTAGGCCATTGCAGGTATCCCAGAAATAAATACACATTTTATGTATTAAACATTTTACATTATTATTGGAGAAAGGCATCCCAGCTTTCTTTTTGAAAGAGATGATTGTGTGTGTGTGTGTGTGTGTGTGTGGTGTGTTATATGAGCCATGCTATTTCACAAATATTCTTTGTAAAGGAATGGGGGAGAGGAACATGTTTTTTTCAGTAATTACCTATTGCCTCTTCACATATTGACACATAAAAACATTAGTATTTGAGAATACAAATAATTTCTTTAGCATATTTTCCTCTATTGGCTTCATTTCAGTATAAGAGTTGACTGTATGAAAGAAAGATTTCACGGACATATTAAGTTGTCAGTTTCTCAGTTAAAATAAATAGATTCCCCACAGAGGCTCAATCATATACAAATCCCAATATAAAATTGTACTTTACTTTTAAATTGTTAGAGTTTCAATCACACATGTACCATCATGGATGTAACTTTTTTGAATTTTAAAATAGCACCCTGAATGTATTAGGTACAATCTTGCACTTACAAATGATTGATAATGTTAATGAAAGAAATATCAATTAATTTATGATCCTATAAGGTTAAAAATACTTAAACAATTGGTTCAGTTTGTCAATTTAATTAAATACATTGTTGAAATTCCTAAGGATACAGTCTAGTCACCTGGCAATGAAATATTTAGGGCTAGAGTGTTGGCTTAGCAGTTAAGGCACTTGCCTGTAAAGCCTAAGGAGCCAGATTTGATTATCCAGAGACCACACAAGCCAGATGTACAAGGTGGCTCATGTGTCTGGAATTCATTTGCAGGGCCTAGAGGCCCTGGCATGCCCATAGTCTCTGTATCTGACTCTGTGCCTCCTCCTTCAAATAAATAAATAAATGGATTAATAAAATATTTTTAAAATTAATTTAAAGTTCACTGAACACGGAAAAGGATGTTATTTATTTAAATTATCCACTTATTATATCAACATTTGATTATTTATAATATTTATTTGTTTCTTACTAAGGAAATGGCCTTGAAAATAATTAGAAAAGTCTCTGTAGAATTGTGACAGAGTAATTATAATAACTATTTGTCTACTAAAATGTTCATGGATGTAACAGAAGACTCAATGGAGATGAATAGTTTTACTGTTGTCCAGTGGGTTTGGTTTAATTTTGATTTGTTTTCCTGAAGGCTGTTCAGTTCTAAATGATTTATCATCTCAGTATTACCTCCCTCTCCAGAGAAAATGCCATATCTGTAATTCTAAATAAATAATTAGTGAATATATGGAAGCTCAATGCAATAACTAACCACATATCTCAGAAAAATAAATATATGTCATTTTAAAATATGTAAATATTTAGCATCTGACTTATTGTCTCAGTTTTTTGTCCATCTTCCACTTTTGATTCTGCAGTTTAATGTTCTTTGCAAGTTAAAAAACAAGTCTCAACTGTGCTTATATTCGTCTTAAAAATCTTAAAATCTTGTCATAATCTTCAGCAAGCTATATTCAAGACCAAACTCATGAATTATTCTTAAGAGAATGTCTTATGACTTAACAAGGGTTAGTCACTTCTATGATGTTTTCTAATTAATTTAAGTATAGTGTAGGTAAAAGTCAAAAGAGAAGGCATAGAAATTAATTATTTGTGGAATTCCTTATTTATATCTAATAATATAGGTGATGTGTAATCATAACTATATGGCCATGTGTTTTCAGCCTTCCCATCCCCATTATTTCTTCCATTTAAGTATAGAAGGGGTTTCTAGGGAAAAAGCCAGGCTGTTCCTAAGTTCATAAATACCAATTACCAGGAAATATAAACATTAAATTAAATCATGATAGAGTGGATAATAGTGTTTTTGAAATAATATTTTAGACTTTTTTCTATTTTCTTCCTCAAGAAAGTAAATTAAGTACAAATACACTTTTTGAGAAATTCATAGTACCTGAAAAGTTCTTGGGGATAGAAAGATGAAGTATACCTAGTACCTGATGTGAGGGAGCTCACATTTGAATTAGGAGAGATTAGAAATATAGGCAGGAAAATATGGTTGATTCCAGTTAGTAGATACAGAGTGTGAATTTTGGGAAACCAAAGGAAGAAGAGATTTATTTGGGCTTAAGGATTACTAGTGCAGGATCAAATTTAGACATGTGGATATTCAGAATAAAGGTGCTTCAGGACAGAACTACTGAAGTCCAGAAGAGCAGAAGTTTCTGTTGTGCATTGAAACACATAGAGAATAGTTCAGGTCCATTGAATTAATTATAACAAATGTGGTTGTTGGAAATAAATTTGCAAGATTCTCGGGTCATTGATGAGAGATAAAAGACTTTCATTTGGCAGTTACAATTTTGGGTCAAGGTTTCACAATAACACTTTAGGGAGTTCATTTTGGCAGGAAAGCCAATACAGAATTTGCCTCCAATATGTATTACTACATTACTAAGCACTATAACTAACAACATCCTGGCAGTGCAAGGCTGGACTTAACTAATACTGGCTGGAGGTATCATGTTGTTAGAGGGAACATAGACAAAAATGGACAAACTGCTACAACAGTGTTTTCTTTAATCTTTTTTGATTTTTTTTGGACAATTGGTCATGAAGACAATTGCACCTCTGGATGATGAGCATTACATTCCCGATGTTTGATGTTAATTTATACAGCTGATATATAAAATTCATGAAATCTTTGAAGCTGAAATGACTTTTGATAAAAAAAATGAGGCCATTAAAAATTCTGCTGTATTTTAAATGGAAATGTTACTCCACCAGATACAGAATGAATGTTTCTTTATCTATGGAATGAAATCCCTTGAGAAATTTGAACATTAATATCCATTCCTTGGAAGAACTTACCTAAAATACTTTGTTGCTTGTTTTACATTTTTATTGATATTGTGGTAAATTCTTTTCACTTGTTCTTCAAGTTACTTTTTTGTGTGTTGTGTGTTAAGCATGAAAGGAAGCTTTATTTATGTATTTATTTATTTTTTGTCAAAGAACAAATGAGCAATGTAAATGCCTGGAACATTAATAAAAATAGAATGAAAATGTGGTACTAAACTATTTCATTTAAAATGGCATTCCATTTTACAGTTAATTTTACAAAAACATATTTATTAGCACTGAGAAAAAACAAAAAAATTAAAATATTATTTCAATGCTCTCCTCAATTATAGTTGCTTCTAGTATACTTTCACATGGGACAATGGTGTTACTCTCACATTTAAAACTTATAACTATTACTTGCATCTCACAAATTTAAATTTGAGATAAAATATAACATGTGGAAATTATAAATATTCATATATATGTGCATGCATATATGCCAAAATACATTCAAAGTAATAAAAAATAGAGTATGATTTACTTTCCTTTTTTTTAGGTATATATTGAGAACAGTAAATTACCTTTATATTGATGTAATATATTTTAATAGTTTATAAACCCCTACACACTAGCTTGTTTGCATGATATATCCTCTTTTGTAATAAGAATTATTAAGAATATAAAACATAAACTAAAATTATTATGGCTATTTAGAATACACTTACTTTTATATTTTTCTTTTGGTATAATATTAAAATGGAACATAAACATTTCAATTTGTGCTCACATTGGTTGAAACCCATAATAATCTGGAATCTACACTCATCATCCTCTCTTTGTCATGTATGATCTTGTTTGATATAAATTTCCTGAGACACTCCTCTTGTTGATACAGCAGCAGCTTTTTCTGATAAGTCATGCATTTCTGATGGCTGTTCTTTGTTTTCTCAAACTTTGGCTCTTTTTTTAGCAGGATTTTCTTTTTGTCAGGGTTGTGATGCTGTTGTGCTGTCTATTGAAAGCTGATCTATATGGCATTGTGAAGCCTAAATGCAGTACGCATACATTTCCAAATAGAGAAGCAAACAATATTTTCCACTTTTTGTTGTTTTTTTTTTTTTTTTCCAAGAAGTCAGAGTAAATAGTTTCCCACATCTTCTCATCTCTCTGACAGAAATTCAAAAGCTATGGTGGTAGTAATAATGCAGACTGATTTTGGAAGTCTAATTTAAGAAAATGCACACAGTGTACTTTCAAGCAGTAAGAAGAAAAGGTTTTAAAATCCTAGAAAAAAGCAAACATTTTCCAGCTCAATGAATTGTCAAAATCATAGTAGTTCTATGCATAGGAGCCACTCCTTTTTTGGATGAGCCTTAAGAGCTGTGTTGATGGATGGAAGAAAAAAAAAAAAAGACATACACATTCAGATGTATGGAAGGGAATAGAATACTTTCTGATTTTTTTTTTCAGGTCAAGCAAAAGTAATTCCATACATATTAATATCAGAGCTAAAGTTTTAGTTACATACCATGCTTATTAATTCCCTAAAATATAGGACTTTAAGAATTCAAAAGAGAGCTGGAGAGATGGCTTAGCAGTTAAGGCACATGCCTGTGAAGCCTAAGGACCCCGGTTCGATTCTCCAGGTCCCACGTAAGCCAGATGCACAAGGGGGCACAGGCGTCTGGAGTTCGTTTGCAGTGGCTAGAGGCCCTGGCATGCCCATTCTCCCTCTCTCTCTTTCCCTGTCTCTAATAAATAAATAAATAAATAAAAATTAAAAAAAAAGAATTCAAAAGAAAACATTGAGGAATGAACATCTTAAGTTTTGGAGAATAATCTTTGGAGAATTCACAACTTCATATTAAAAGTAATTGTTGATTACCATGTGGCATTAAGGTTTTTTTTGTTGTTGTTGTTTTGTTTTTTTTTTTTTTTTTTGTTTTGTTTTGTTTTTTAATGTCTCCTTTTCCAACATCTGCTTTCTCATTTGGTTGTACTCAGGACACACTTTCTATGCAAAGCTCATTTCTTAAAACTTTGATACCTCCATTTACTGGCTATAGCTCAAAATAAATGCAACACAAAGGCTCTTTAAAAGTTATTTGCATGTGTGTGGGGGAGGGTAGGGGGTGCTATGGCCTTTTGTTGGTGCAAACAAGTGCCAGATTCTCTTGCCACTTGCTGTTTCATGTTTATGTGGGTAGTTGAGGCATTGAACCCTGGCTAGCAAGTTTTGTAAGGATCTACCTATTCCTAATGAGCTCTCTTACCAGCTACCCCAGAAATGCTCTTTAAAAAATAATTTAGCACAGGATAACTAACATTTATAAACTGAATGGTTAATTACCATATACTTCAATTCTTAGGTGCATTACTTACTGTAAAAGAACATACCTGCTTGTTTTGCATAGTTTCTTTTTGTTGTTGTTGTTTATGTATTTATTTATTTGAGAGCGACAGACAGAGAGAGAAAGGGGCAGAGAGAGAGAGAGAATGGGTACACCAGGGCCTCAAGCCACTGCAAACAAACTCCAGATGCATGTGCCACCTTGTGCATCTGGCTTACATGGGTCCTGGGGAATCGAGCCTTGAACCAGGGTCCGTAAGCTTCACAGACAAGTGCTAAATCACTAGTCATCTCTCCAGGCCCGTGTTTTTCATAATTTCTTATCCAAACAAGCTAATTATTTTTGTTGTCGTTGTTGTTCATTTTAATTTATTTATTTGAGAGTGCCAGACAGACACAGAGAGAAAGAGGCAGAGAGAGAGAGAGGGAGAGAATGGGCATGCCAGGGCCTCAAACCACTGCAAACGAACTCCAGATGCATGTGCCACCTTGTGCATCTGGCTTACATGGGTACTGGGGAATGGAGCCTCGAACTGGGGTCCTTAGGCTTCACAGGCAAGCACATAACTGCTAAGCCATCTCTCCAGCTCCCAAACAAGCTAATTATGACAAATGACTTAATTATAAGAAGAAAATATGACTATTTTAGGTGAAATGTCATTTTTTTCCATTTGAATTGCTACAAAAATTGTTATTGGAAAATGAAAATATTCTCTTGGACTGGAAGTTCTTGATTTCCCAGAAAATACATTTGTAAGGATCTCCTTTGAAATCAATTATCAGTAGGATTTATTTGAATCTTTGAAGAATTCAAATTGAAATTATTGATATGAAAAAAATAATGCAGGATTTTGAGGTTGAGGAGGGGGTCTCTAAATCTATGAACCCTAATTTGGGGTCTTTATCTTATTTAACAAAGAATTAAAAATGGACTCAAGGAGGATAAATTATAAATTGTTGAGTTTTTGTAGAGAGAAAACATAAATTGTGGGGCTTATTTAATAGAAATTGGTGTTTAAGAAATACTTGGTGCAGAGTTACTAGCATGGAGAAGATAGGATC
Organism: Orientallactaga sibirica; assembly: GCA_036365145.1. Lineage (NCBI taxonomy): Eukaryota > Metazoa > Chordata > Mammalia > Rodentia > Dipodidae > Orientallactaga > Orientallactaga sibirica. Next base: position 2,341,621 of record JAEOAD010002325.1, on the reverse strand, counting down.
TAGGAATTTATGCAGAGGGATTTACAACAAACACACACTCTAGTCGAAGGCACAGCATAGTTTATGAGGTTCCTTTAAGAGAAACTGAGGTCTTGGAAGAGGCTGCAGCAGTGCCAGAAGCACAAGAAGGTTGAAGATAACAGGATCTAGGAGCTTCTGTAAAAAAAATTTAGAAGCTTGCACTCCTTTGGAAGACACAGTATCCACCTTGAACCTCCCCATAGAAGACAGTTAAAGAGTAAATGATGATGGCTTAAGAATAGGAGAGATAAAATGTCAAAGCTGAGACCAGTAAATTCAGAAGAGAAATAGGTAGTAAAGAGAGTTATACTCATGGTTACCCTGAGTTTAGATAAATTACACAGGCAGCAGGGCCAGAGTTTAGAGGAAATATCCACATAGTATTTTTAGAGATTAAATAAAATACACTTGTGGTAGACTCCGAGATTAGAGAAAAATCATACATGTAATTAAAGTGAGAAGTTACACCAAAACATAAGGTAGATAGAACACAAGCAAACAAAATTACCAAAATAAAAAAAAAAAAAAAGCTGGAATTACCTGTGTTTAGACAGAGATCACAGGATAGAGAGAGAGGAGAAAATAGCAGGGACAAGTCTTTACAGTCAATTGAAAATGTATTCTTTCATAAGATTCAGGTATATAGAGGGAACGCCTGATTGTTTTGCAGATTAAATGTGCTGATTCTAAAGGACATCCACCTAGGTAGTGTGCTAGTCTGTGGAGGCAGCAGTGGGTTGTGCAGCCTTTGTGGATGAACCTGTATGAGACACAAGTTCCCTTCATTCCAAGGATGGGTGGCATCTTCTGGCTTCCACTTTGTGCTCCTGTCCCTTACTGAAACTACCTAAAAGAAACTAGCTTTCTCCTGTTTATCCTTCAGAAACATGGTCTGTAAATACAATTTTCTAAATGAGAAACAAATGTGCCAGTAACATTTCATATTTACTAAGGTGAAGGATGTTTTCTATATTTAGTTACTGGTGTGTTTTTCATACTTCATTATACAAAGTTTAAGTTTACCTTAGTGCCAATGATTGTTAACATGATTTAACTACTAAGTTTATTAAAATGGTTGGCCAAAACTGGAGAGTTTATTGCTCTAAAACTTTGTTTTGATGGCCCAGAAATACACTTTGACCATTTTATTTTCTTTCAGTTCATGGATTAACTTTAAGGGTTGTCATTATAAAACATAAAATTACCATTACATAGAAAAGCTCACAACTATACTCTTAAGAAAACTTTTATAGGGCTAGAGAGATGGCTTATTGCTTTAGGCGCCTGCCTGAGAAGCCTAAGAATGCTGTTTAATTCTCCAGGTCCCAGGTTTAGCCAGATGCAAAAGTGACACAAGCATGCAATGTCACACTTGTGCACAAGGGGACACACAGGTCTGGAGTTCATTCACAGTGGCTGAGAGGCTGCTGGCATGCCCATTCTCTGTCTCTCTCTCTCTGTGTCTCAAATTAAAAAAAAGAATACTTTTATAACTTTCAATATAGTGATGATAACAGAAGGCTGATTTTCCCTTTTATTTCACTTCATTTTATTATCACAGATATGAAAAAGGTTATCAAGAATGCCCAGCATGAAACTTATTGTTTACTAGAAGCATGTTTCTATGGATATTCAGTAAACCAAGTTTCACTCTAGAATGTGCTACATAGGTAACTTACTTTATAGCACACAGTGACCAAGAGTTAGACTGTTCGAAGTCTTGCTTCTTGATGCTTTCTCACTGTGTGATCTTAAACAAGTCACTAATCATTTTGTGCCTCAGCGTCTTCCTCATTTAAAATGGAAATATCAATAGAATTTATTATACAGGCTAGTTAACATAAATATAAGAAAAATATGTGGTGAAACTCACATGTAATATGCATTCTAGCATGCACATCTTTATAGTTCTAGTAGGTAGGATAGTGCCTAGCAGACATTATAAGCTAAAACCTTAAAATAAAATTAAGGTTTCCATTGCATGTTGAAGGTCAATGATAACACCCATAGAATTTCTTGTCCAGATTACACTGAAAATAATGACACACCAAGTTGGACCCAGACTATAATTCATTTCACAAATAACAAATATTTGTGAAAGAACTGTCTAGAATACAGCCCATACTGTGTTTGCTTAGTCCAGCTCCATATGCTTTTTATAATGAAGTAAATCACTGTACGTTGTTTTACAAAAATTTCCACATGAAAAGTAGCATTCAACTAATTCAATAGAATCAAACCGTGGCTTTAAGGTGCATGAATGCAGGGATTTATGTATGCATTAATGCATACCTTGAAAATAGTGTTAAACACTCAATTCCAAGTACTGAACCATTAAGAGAGTTTCCCCACATTTTCCATTTTCCTTCATTAGTATATATTTTGTCCTGATGTATCTCCCATTTCTAATTTCCAAATGGTTCTTAAAAATTGCCATTGCTTTTTACTCTACTAGAAACTGGATGACCAAACTTTTTATAAACATTTAATATCATAAATACTGATATTTCAAAACAGAAAATACGTCTCTAAATTTGTGACATAATAAGTAATCCAACAGCTGGGCATGGTGGAACACACCTTTAATCCCAGCACTTGGGAGGCTGAGGTAGGAGGATCACTGTGAACTCGAGGCCAGCCTGAGAGTACATAGTGAAGTTCAGGTCAGCCTGGGCTACAGTCAGACCCTACCTGGAAAAAACAAAAACAAAAAAGAAAGAAAAGAAAGAAAGACAGAAAGAAAGAAAGAAAGAAAGAAAGAAAGAAAGAAAGAAAGAAAGAAAGAAAGAGAGAGAAAAGAATCAAACAATAACACAGTTCACTTTAAATTCAAAATGCATTTTTATGTTAATTAGATATTAGTTGTTTATCACTGAGTTATATGTATAAGTATAGGTGACACCTTTATTCTTACATGGACCAAAATAGTGAGTAACATATAAATCTATGTCCCTTTATCTACCAGCAAGAGAAAATATGAGAGTATAAACTTTCATTTGTAAGGCTTTGTCATATTCTTTTAATACCCCCAAAGCTGATGTCTATGTAAGAATTTCTAAAAGTGAAGCATATTAACATTTTTTAAAATACTATGCAAATAACTTTAGGCATTTGGACTAATAATGAAAATAACCCAATCCTCTGGTTTCTCTTAAGATCATATAAATCTGCTTTTTACAAAAGAATGTATTTGATTGTTATCACGGTTGTACACCTCTGTGAATATACTGGAAACTAATAAGTTGAGTTTTATCATGTTACAGTAAATCATTTGGGAAATGACTCCACAATGATAATACATTTGATTTATCAATAATATACTCCTGAAGAAATCTGAATGAGAACATCCACTTGAAAAGTTAAAAAAAATGGTAAAACTTATTCTCAGACTGCTACCTATATATAGTAACAGGATATATTCTTATATCCCCTTGCCCTGGGTCTCGTTATCTTGGGGGCCCTCCTCAGTGGGGTTATGGTATTCACTGTGTGCTCATGGAGACCTCAGTCAGTCCCTGTGGGATAGCCAGGGACCATGCCTTTGGTATTCTTATCCACTCTGTGGGTCTTATAATCTTTCTGCCCCTTCTTGTGCAATGTTCCCTGAATCGTGGTGAGCCTGGTGACAGTCTGATTTAGTATTGAGCTCTTCATAGCCTGTGGATTTCTTCTTTGATAGTTTTTTTTTTTTTTTTTTTTTTTATCAATGTGTCTGTCTCCACCACCCTGGAGCTTATTGTCAGGCTAGCAGTAAGAACAGTACTCATGTCACTGCTTCCTCAACAATTTCTCTTGGGACCTGGCAAATGTGATAGAGATGGCAAGTCTTATGGTTTGCAGTCAGCTATCTTCTTGTTTTATTGATGTATCTTGACTGTCATTTTCTCTCTCATCTATAAAACCAAGAGTAAGGGAAGCTTGGATTAAATAGTGTATGCAAAGTTATTTGGGAGACTTTTGGTGTGCAAACCTACTATTCCTCTCCATAGATCAGTGGGGGCTTCTGTCTGAAGGATGAGTTTCCTGACCATTAGATTCTGACTTGGTTTTAAATACCACATGTAGCAGACAGCTTCAGGTTCACTGAGATGAACTTCCAGACCAGGCACAGTTATGGAGGAAGGGATATTATTTATTGAAGCTTACAGATCCAGGGGAAGTTCCATAATGGCAAGAGAAGCCGCCTGCTCTCCACAGGGGCCAAGCAGAGAGAGAGAGAGAAACCAACCAGCCACCACAGCACACAGAGCAAAACTACAGCCAAAAGGTCACACAGCACACTTCAGGAACTCCTATTAGGCACACTTTACATATCTTTACAATGGAATCTCAAACCATCACCACACCTTAAGATCAGCCCCCAGTGACATTGCCTCTAGCAAGGTGATTGCAGAAGCAAACTATAAACTAGTAAAAAACTGAATATATTGGGGGACATATATTCAAACTACCACACCACGTAAGAGTTCTCTCACACTGAGTTCTCTCACATCAGGTCTAGAGAACAATTGGTTACCTGTAGAGGCTGAATGCCACTATTGTGCAAGTGTGTACTTCTTTTCTGGCTGGTTGATTTCATATTCTTCAGTGTCTCCTGATTATTCATGCTGTTGGTGACTATTGTCCTCCAGTAGCTTCTATAGGGTTCTCCATCAGTATAAGGGTTAGCCAGAAGGGAACCAGTTTCCAGCATGGTTTTCCAATGTCCTATGTCTGCAGTTATGGTGTCTCAGCAATAGGGTCTTAAATTGTAGCTCTGACAGGTAACCAAATATTGACCATGTGCTAAATTGTTTTGAAGACTCATGGGTCATGGCCCCCACAGTGAGCACTGTGGAAGGCAACCCAATAATGGTCCTAGGATTTACCAGCCAGAATCCGTGGTTTTAAGATGAAGCTTTTTCCATCTTCTGTCTGGATTGTCCCTACCTCCCCATTTACTGGTGGTTATATATTGTAGAATGCTAATAAGAATGAGGGTTTCTTTTTCTTAAGCCTTTTAATTTTTTTAAATATGTATTTATTTATTTGCAAACAGATAGATAGAACAGGCACACCAGGTCCTCCAGCCTCTGTAAATGAACTCCAGATATATGCTCTGCCTTGTGCATCTGACTTTATGTGGGCTCTGGGTAATCAAACTTGGGTACTTAGGCTTTGCAGGCAAGTGCATTAACCACTAAGCCATCTCAATAGCCCCAAGAATGAAGATTACTATGGAACTGATTCAAGTTGTCTTAACTTTTGTGTAATTGCCTCCCCATGCTGAGTGCTTTAGATCAACTATCATACAATACATTTTCCTTACTGTCTCTTCATCTCCAGTGGAATCTACCTTGTACAGAGGAGTAACATAAAGATCAAAGTATTTCCATTCTTCTCTCTACTTTGGCCCTTGATTACCTGCTCTTAATGATATGGAGGGGTGGAACAATATATTGTTTATTTCTCCTGATTTATTAAACTTTATCATCTGAAGAATTGCTTAGCATTTAGATTTCTTATGGATGAAAGAGCAATTTTGGGCCCAGTATTTTTAAAGCTGGCAAATAAAGATAGGAAATGAAGATAATTTTTAATGGTAGAATTTTAAGTTATCTTCTTATATGAGTTTTGTTGAAATTAGATAATGAATGCTACGAGTCATTGAAATAATTTGTTTTAGAAATGAGGCATAACTGATCTGATTTTCAAGACTGTATTGATCGATTTGCTCCTTCTATATTATAAATCACAGAGCAAACATGGGGGCACAGGCATGGTAGCACACACCTTTAATCACAGCACTTGGGAGGCAGAGGTAGGAGAGTCATGTTGTATTCAATGCTACAATGAAACCACATAGTGAGTTCCAGGTCAGCCTGTGATAGAATGAGAAAATACCTCAAAAAACAAATTATGGGGGAAATCTATTAAAATAGAACTTCATCTAGAACTCAATATTAATTTTCTAATTCATTCTGTTTCTTTGTCAACTTGCTTACAATTTATGCTCAAATGAAGTTTGTTTACTTAATTCACCTTTTTTAAAAGTACATCCTTTATGCCTATGGTATACCTAGACTTCATCTTATTCATTATTATTATCTGAAAATATATCAAATTCCCTAGAATGTCTAGTTTTTTTTTTCTTCTCCTCCTCCTCCTTCTCCCTTTTCTTCTTCTTCTCTACTCAAGGTCTCTGAAGTAACATTCTATCAAGACTTTATGATGTAAGACAACTTTTATCATTTACTTTTATTTTGCAATGAAAATTAACAGTAATTTTACAAATATAATCACCACTTTTACAGGAGCATTTCTTAATTGCAAAATATCGATAAGTGATTCATTGATTAATAAATGCTCCTTGAATGCTAAATATGATTTTGGTGTCAGAAGCCCATATTTCATGGCTACTATTAATTATAGTATTTATGTATTTACATTTTTATGTATTTACATATTTAAGATGACATCTGAATTTAGGAAGTTATAAGGAACTACTTTATTATATTCTAGATAATGCTCAAATCTCTGGAGTGTGTTTTACTGCATTAGGATAAGACAATTTATATTTTATTGCTTTAGGTGTACCATGAGGCACAGGGAAACCACAGTGAGTCAACAGATGTTAATAAACACCAATGTATCAACCTATTCATTTTTAAAATAGCTGTGAAAGTGGTTTAAATTAATTTTTAAGATGTTGCATTCTATATAATAATTTATAATTAGGTATATATCTTCTATAATTATAAAACATAATATTATCATCAGTGACATTCTTAAAATAATCAAGCTAAAATATTTATATTCACTCCTGGTTTTGGCTAAAAGGAAGATAATTGAATTGAACATCCAGTATGGTTAGGTATCATGTTTAGTGCTTTCATATACTTGTGTCATTTGATTTTCAGAGAAGTTGGCTAAAATCGGTACTGCTATGCTCATTTTCCAAATGAAAAAGTGGAAGCTCTGAAATAATAAGAAACTTGGCCAAGGTTAAGGAATTCATGCTTAGTTAAATCTGGGTCCCTGCCCATGAACTCCCCATTCTATTTCACATTCAACCCTTTAATTGAAAATATCTATCCTTTCAATAACCGATAATGCTTTGAGGAGAATTTGAAGTGTGCCAAGGGCTTATATAAATGCTTCATTAGTTGCTAAATCATTTGCTAGTTGTTAATTTGGCTTAGGGTTATCTACTTATGCCTATTTTTGACCTAGAAGCTAAGCAGTTTAAATATAACAAGGAATGGGCAAGATCAATGTTCTTGTCATTTCCAGAGTGTGTAAGCTTTTTAAAGTCACTTTATCTACTGAAAGGTCCAGGAAAATGACAAATGTTCAATTCATAGAGATGTGTAAGAGTTCAATGAGATACTTTACTCACTCAAAGCCCCATGAGTAAGAAATAACTACCTTTTTCTATGTTTAAGACACTTATTCCCTCTTCTCCAGTAGTTACAGGATGGAATATTTGGGATTAAAAAGTAACAAAGTTAAAACCATGTGTCAATGCCCTTAAGGAAATAGTGAAAAGAATTTACCAAAACAGATAAATTTGTAAAGCAAAGCTTGCATTGTAATCAATATAGAGTATCTACTGTATAATTACTAAGAATACTTACTGTTATCTTGAAAGCTTTGAATATCCTACTCCAGAAAATTAAAGTGAAATTTATGAAGTACTCTTCATTTAATTTGTCTTAGAGGAAAGTAGACATGAAGAGTAAAGAGTCACAAGTTGGGGCATTATGCACAGAGACTGGGACCTACCCCCCAGAACTCTTGACTAACCTCACAATGCACGACCCACATTCCCCATTGATGAGGGTCCCTTTGAAAGTGGGAGGACAGGGAGGAGGACAATGGAACCAATACTATGAATGTAAAATCAGAATAATATAAATAAAAATATATATTTAAAATAAAAAAAAGATTTTATGGGGGTATACTGCTATGACTTGGACTTGTAAATATCCTTTTTGAACTATGTTTCCTTATTTTTTCTTGGTTTATAATGCTATTTAATAATATATATAACTTTGCATTGCAAGGCTATTTTATTACTATATTTAATTTAGAAAAAATAAATTTTCAAACTGTCCAATGGCATTGAATCTAGAATTTTATCTGTAAACAAAATAAAATAATGAAATAAAATTTAACACTTTGGAAGGTTTACATAAGCAAATGCTGAAATGGAATATAGATTATGAAATTTTCTATTAAAGCTTATATGAAATACCAGAAATGTTAGTGAATATCATCTTATTTTTTTTATTTTTGATAAGTATATTTCTATGAGAAGCCTTGGAATTTATATATGACATAATACTGAAGAGCTGATGTTGAAGTTTTTTTAAAAATGAAATATAGTTAGCTTATTTTTTTTAGGTATGCCAAGATCTTTCAATTTGTAAGAAATTTTCACTTTATTATTGACTGGGACTAAAAATTTGAAAATGCAAATCTTATAAATGGAATAAAGATCAATAATGGTGCTGAACTAAGTTATCAAAATGACAACATAGAACAATATTTGCAAATTGTTTTCTACAATTCTGAATTTACATTATGTTTGCCATTTGTTCAATATAAACTTAAACAGGATAGCTCATTTTTTAAAAGTTGTATAATTTCATATATCTTGAGGGCCAGATTTATTGCTAATACTCATAAATAAGTTACTTGATATATGTAGGGGAACTCTTGAGAGAATAATTTTCTCTTTATGCTGTGATTTCAATTTTGAAACCAGTTATTTTGTCATTAGCATTGAAATTTATCTTAATTGTGATGAAAATGATTTTACTGTCACATATTACAAAAATGGAAAAGTTAATTTGTTATTAATTGTTTTCCTATATATGCCCTTTGCTCTTCACTACTATCAATCAGGAATACTCAAGTCCTGAGATATAGCCTCTTAGCAATCTCCACGTCTGTGCATACTGGAACCTCAGTATTCTAGAGATTCACAGCCAAATGAATTAAATGGATATCTCAAAAGTAGCTAGGATATTTATCATCCTTCTTACATTAGTACATCTGAAGCCTACAATAGAAAGAGTTGTTTTACATAGATTGTAAAAACTATTTCTGGGGCATATTTTGTAAACTTGCCTGCATGGGCCATAAAGAGGTCACAGATTCTAGGAGCAATATCAATATACATACAAAGTTATATGGTCATATGCTTTTTTTTATTATCATATAACTGTGCCTACTTCGATTCTACAGACAAGTTACAGAATTTGAGCAATGTCAATAGCCATATTATTATATGCTTACAAAGCATAAAATTACTAAAATTCTGGACAATACATACTCATTGCTATCAATATCATATTCCAAAATTCAAGTATATGAATACCTGTATTTTTTTTTGAGAGAGAGAGAGAGAGAATGGTGCACCAGCAGCCTTTCAGCTGCTGTGAACAAACTCCAGATGTGTGCTCTCCCTTGTAGGCATGTGCGGCATTGCGCCCTTACATCACTTTTTGCATCTGGCTAAACATATGACCTGGAGATTGGAACTGGCATTCTTATGCTTGGCAGGCAGGCGCCTTAACTACCAAGCCATCTCTCCAGCCCAAATACCTGTATTTTTATGTTGATAACTGCTGAGCATAATTTAAATTAGTAGTAAAATATTTTCACAACATGTTAAACAGATTCAAGACATTTATCTTTATTAATTTGCTATCTTTTTATTATTTAGATTCTTTGGTAATTATATAGATAACAGAATTTGATATTATGGTTCAAGAAGTATAGATTCCTGTCTTGACTGAGTATTTTATGACATAGGCTCTTAGACAGGTGATGACAATATCTGTTCCTAAGTGTAGCTAAAAATAAAAGACTCACAAATTGATTTACATTTTGGATCTCAGTTAAATTGTAGCTTGTATTATGGTGACTTTACAGTCTATTAAAAGCTATGGAAATCTTATACTTTTATACTAATAAACATTTGGTTGCATGACATAGGTACATTATTTCCTTGCTTAATACAAATGATTGTGTTCAAGTTCCAAGTACAATGTAAACATAGTATGAATTTGATACATACTAACAGTAAATCTTATTTTCCAGGAAAAAGTAAATATGATGACACTACCTCTTATTTTGCATGCATTTCTCCATATGTTAAATTATTTGTTCCTCGCTACCTATTGGGAGATTTTGTTACTTTCTTTTAAAGATTTTAAAAAAATTGAACTTAAATAATTTTTATAGGATGCAATTTTATGTCTAGTAATTTTCACTATACCACATTTCTTCTAACAAAAAACAGTATATCAGTAAGGGTCCTCTTGAGAAACTGAACTGATATAATGAATATATATCATTAGACAGGCTTACACAATATGAGTTGGGAAGTCTGACAATGGAAATCTGCATGCTGGATTGTCTGAGAATGCAGTAGCTGCTCACTCAAGGAACAGTGCCACTCTGGTTCAGAAATACCTGGGAATTCTTTAAAAAAAACAAAAACCAAAAACTATTTTTAGTTAATGTTAGAAGACAATGAAGCTAGGCTCCAATATCCTAAAAGGATGGAAGGACCAGGATTGGTGTGCTCATCAGGAAAGTATGACAGCAGCATTGCTTTCCCTCAGAGCTCCTCAAATCTGGGTTACTGAGGAAGGTGCTAACCGTTGTGGTAGTTTGAATGTAAAATGTCTCTCCAAGACTCATGTTAATGACTAATCCTAATGCTTAATCTCAAGCTTGTGGAGATAGAGCCTTGGGAGAAGAAGTGTGCCACTAGGGGTGGGCTTTGAGTTTTATTATTACAGCTCCATTGAGTGTTCAACAGCTCAATCTTCCTACTCCTTCCCTGCTGATGTGATAAGATGTGATGCCTGGCTTTTAGATTATTTCCTCACCAAAATTAACGTTCCCCTCAAAACTGTGAACTTGAAATAAACCCTATCCATTCATAAGTTGTTTTGGTTTGGGTGTTTTATCCCAGCAATAAGAAAGTAACTGTTAAACACACTATGGGGGATGGTCTTCCTCTCTTCACTAATTCTACTTTGAAATGCTTTCACAGACATGGTCTCAGAAGTATGACTCTTACTTGATTCCTGATACCATGTATGACCATTGCTAATCAATGCATCTTTATGATATATGTGTACAAATGAAGGAAATATTATGAGATCAATACTTATAAATACCAAATGACTTTAAAAATAAAAGAATTCTTAACCAAAGGAATTTAGGAATTCTAGGGATATAAACTATTTATTTTCAGCATACAAATACAATGTAAAGTTCACATTTGGTGAAAAAAATAAGCATACCTGCACAGTTGATGACACATTAGTCTTTCTGTTTTTATTAGTTATGTAGATAGGGTGTATACAGTCATGCTGGTACCAGCCTTTGCATCCTCCCTGCCCCCCTCCAAAGGGACCCTCCTCATTGGGGAATGTGGGTCATGCATTGTGGACGTAACCAACAGTTATGGGGAAGAGACAATGTCTCTGTGCATAATGTCCCAACTTGTGGCTCTAACAATCTTTCCTGCCCCTGTTCCATGAATTTACCTGAGCCTTGTTGGGATAAATTTAGGTCTACTTCAGTAATGAGGTCTTGGATGAGCCTTGGTGTCTCTGGATATCTGGTTTGGTAGGAGTTAAGTGGTCTCTGTGCCTATCTCCTTCATCCTTGTGTTGGTACCAGGTTCACCAAGAAAGCAGCACTCTTGCTCATTTCCCCAATTACACTATGGTTTCAGGTGGGGCCCTGGTGAGGTGCAATGACCTGATTCTCTTCTCAGATTCTGCATCCATCTGAAAAAGAGAAACAAATTCTCCAATGCAGAGAGAGGTCAACACCAGATAAATGGGATATTATTATTTTAGAGAGAATTTCATAGGTGTGGCCCTCTTGTAGCCCATGATTGGTGGGAGCTTGATAATGGAGAGTGGGCTCATTTTTTGGATATGGTTCTGACTTGTTTCCCAGTTCCAGCTATGGGTTTTGTTCCACTGAGCAGATGTGTTAGCCAAATCAAGAGCAGTTGCTTACCCAACGTGGCTGCATGTCACTATTGCCCTTGTGTAAGCATCACATAAGGTTGTTTGCTGCTGAGAAGCTGAGATCACGTTTTGCTTGGACAATTGTTGGTCACTTAACCCCAGTCACTCATGGTGCACCTTCTGGCACTAGACAAGCTAACTGTCTGGGGACTTACTCTCTTCCATATTCTAGCCAGGTCACTCCATATTCCATACCAACAGCACATGATGTCTTCGGCAGTAGGGTCTTACCATTAACCTTTGGTGGGTCATCAAGTATTCTAAAAGAAATCTGTTTTCTTTTGGGAAAACTTGTAGGTCTCTCTGATCAACAGCTCATTGCAGATGTTAACCACATTCTGGTACTGGAAGTGACAGGTCCTTGCCAAGGGAAAAGAAGGACGAAAAAGATAGGTAATATAGAGAGAATAAAAGAAGACAGAGAATTGGTAGAGAGAGAAGCAGGAGAAGCTTAAGGTTAGTCTTCATCATACCCTTTCCAGAGCCATGTTAGTCAGATATTCCCTTTAAAGACTTATGAAGGTTCAACCTATTAGTCTGTCTTTCAGGATATAGGATGTTATTGTGTCATTTTCATTTGGGTTCAGTTTGGTGCCCCCCCCCACCATTAACATCACCTCCCACCCACCCACCCTATTGTCCAGTCCACAAAATGCTTATTAGGTATGTCAGCATCTCAGGTGGATTCAGCTTAGTAGCCACATATGAGTGAGAACATGAGACAATTATCTTTCTCTTATTGGGTGAGTTAACTGAGAATGATCTTCCAGGTTCAACCATTTTTCTTCAAATTTAATTGTGCCATTTTTCCTTACTGCTGTGTAGAATTCCATCGTGTAGATATACCTCATCTTGGTTATCTATTTGTCTAATGATGGACTGCTGGGTTGATTCCAGTTCTTAACAATTATGAATTGAGCAGCTATAAACGTGGTTGAGCCAATCACTCTGAACTGAGGCATGGAGCTTTTAGGGTAAATTCCCAGTAAGGGAATAACTGGGTCTTTTGGTATCTCTAAAGTCATCCTTTTTAAGAGTCTCCATATTGCTTTCCAGAGTGGTTGTACCATTTTACATTCCCACCAACAATGAAACAGGGTTCCTATTTCTCCACAGCCTTGCCAGCATTTGTTTTCAATAGATTTTTCAATGTTTGCCATCCTTTCTGGGGTAAGGTGTAATCTCATAGTTGTTTTAATTTGTATTTCTCTGATGATTAGTAATATTGAATATTTTCTTTTTTAATTATTATTTTTATTGACACCTTCTATACTTACATACAAAAAAACATATGATATTTCCCTCCCCTCCCCCAATTCCACTTTAGAACTCCAATCTCCATCATATCCTCTCCCTCTATCCATTAGTCTCTCTTTTAATTTGATGTCATCATCTTTTTCTTCTGTTTTGAGGGTCTTGTGGAGGTATTGCTAGGCACTACAATGTCATGGATATCGAGGCCAATCTCTGTCTGGGAAGTTGCATTGTAAGAAGTCATACTCTTCCTTTGGCTCTTCCATTCTATTCACCCCTCTTCCACAATGGTCCCTGAGCCTTGGAGGGTGTGACAGAGGTGTTTCAGTGCTGGGTACTCCTCTATCCCTTCTTCTCAGCACTATGTTGCCTTTTGGGTCATCCCAGTGGTCATCACCATCTGAAAAGAGAAGCTTCTCTAACCATAAGTGAGAGTAGCATTAATATGTGAACATGAACATTAAGTGTAGTGCTTTCAGGGCAGCTTGGTGGGAATAATATATTCATTTAGTCAGGCAGGAGCAGGCTTTATACCCCTAAGGCTCATGACCTCACCTGCCATAAACTTTTGCCTAGGTTTTTCAGTACCAGGTATGTATTCCCTCCCGAAGGGAGGGCTTTCAGTCCAATTATGGAGAAGTTGGTTACCCCAAGAGCAGACATGCCACTATTGTACCTGTTTAGTCATTGGGCCTGTCTGGCCAAACTTGAATATTCAATGTCCATTGCTTCCACTGCTGATGACTTTTGTCTCCCATACAGCTGCACGCAGTGCAGCTTTTTCCAGCTTTCTGTTGGCTGGTCTACAAGGAGAAGGTTTTCTGCTCAGCACCAGCTTGCTTTCTCAGTGACCTTGCCTCTCAGGCAAGAGATGTCTTCAGCAATAGGGTCTTACTATCTGTTTCTCAAGGGAAACCAAGGGCTTTGGCAAAAGCCTTTAATGCTTTGGAGACTACCAGGACCTCCTTGGCCAACAACTCACTGGAAGGTATCCCATCCCAGGCACTGAAAATTTTCTAGTAACAGTCGACAGCTTCTAGATGTGCCATTATTGAAAAAAGTAGGTTTACATAGGTCTTATTCACAATATCTTGAATTTAGATTGACCCTCCCCCTGCCCTTCTTTTATGCATTCTCTTCCCATGGCCTCGCTTAGGCCATTTCCCTCCCTGTAATCTGTTCTTCTACTTACATATGTGCAATACCATGCACTTAAGTCCTTCCCTTTCCTCCCTCCCTTATAGCCTTTTACCAGCTTACTGGTTTCTGGTACCTATTTTTGGTTCCAGTTCACATACAAGTTTATACATTTGTAGTTAGGATCCACATATGAGAGAGAACATGTGACATTTGGCTTTCTGAGCCTGGGTTACCTCAATTACTATAATCCTTTCCAGATCCATCCATTTCCCTGAAAATTTCATAATTTCATTTTTCTTTACCGCTGAATAGAACTCCATTGTGTAAATGTACCACATATTTATTATCCATTCATCTGTGGAGGGACATCTACACTGGTTCCATTTCCTAGCTATTGTGAATAGAGCAATATTGAACATTTTCTTAAGTGTGTGTTTGCCATTTGTATTTCTTCCTCTGAAAACTCCCTGTACAGTTCTCTGTCCCATGTTTTGAATGGGTTGTTTGACTTTGTATTGTTTAGGTTTTTGAGTTCTTTGCAAATTCCAGAAATTAGGCATCTGTCAGTTGTATAGCCGGCAAAAATTTTCTTCCATTCTGTGGGTAAACTATTGGTTTGGCTTATTGTATGTATGTCTGTGAAGAACCTTTTCACCTTCCTGAGATCCCAATGGCTGAGTGATTGTTTAATTTCCTGAGCTACTGGGGTTTTGTTCAGGAAGTCTTTTCCCACTCCTATATCATGGAAAGTTTCTCCTATTTTTTTCTTCCAGTAGCAGCAGAGTTTCTGGTCTTAATTTGGATTTGATTTTTGTTCATGTCAAGATGTGTGGATCAAGTTTCATTTTCCTTCATATGGTTATTCAGTTTGTCCAGCACCATTTATTGAAGATACTGTCTTTTTTTTCCAATCTACATTGTTAGGGCCTTTGTCAAATATCAAGTAGCTGTAGTTACTTGACCCAAAATCTGGGCCCTTGATTCTGTTCCATTGGTCTATAATCTTGCTTTTATGCCAGTACCATGTTGTTTTTTATTCCTATGGCTTTCTGGTCTAGCTTAAAATCAGGTATATTGATACCTCCAGAGGTGTTTCTTTTGCTGAGGAAATGCTTGGTTATCTGAGGCCTTCTGCCATTCCATATGAATTTTGAGATCATTTTTTCTATCTCTGTGATGAAAAATGTTGGGATTTTTTATTGGTATTGTATTATATCTGTATATTGCTTTTGGTAAGAGTACCATTTTCACAATGTTAATTCTGCCTATCCAGGAGCATGGGAGGTCTTTCCATTTTCTCAAGTCCTCCTCAATTTCTTTCTTAAGTGTTTTTATGTTTTTTATTGTAAAAGTCTTTCACATCCTTGGTTAATGTTATTCCCAGCTATTTTATTTTATTTTATTTCATTTATTTTTTTGTTGTTGTTGCTATTGAAAATGGGATGCCACTTATTTCTTTCTCTGTATGTTTGTCTTTTGCATATAGAAAGACTACTGGTTTTGTGCATTGATTTTGTATCCTACTCCTTTGCTGAAGGAGTTAATCACCTTTAAGAGTTTTGAGATGGACGTTTTCAGGTCACTTATATATAGAATCATTTTGTCTGCAAATAAGGATAACTTAACTTCTTCCTTTCAAATTTGTATCCCTTTTATTTCTTTCTCCTGTCTTATTGCTTGAGCTAGGACTTCCAGTACCATGTTGAGGAGGAGAATAAGAGTGGACACCCTTATCTTATTCCTGATCTAAGTGGGAATTCCTTCAATCTCTCCCCAATAAGTATTATTTGGGCTTTAGGATCTTTATATATAGCCTTTATTATGTTGAGATATAGACTGTCAATACCTAGTCTCTCCAATGTTTTGATCATGATGTGATGTTGGATTTTGTCAATGGCCTTTTCTGCATTTATTGAAACGAGCATGCAGTTTTGGTGTTTAAGTTTATTTATGTGGTGTATTACATTGACAGATTTCCATATGTTGGACCAACCCTGCTTTCCTGGGATGAAGCCTACTTGATCAAGGTGGATAAGGCTTTTGATATGTTGTTGAATTTGGTTTTCCAGGATTTTATTATGGATCTTTGTGTTTGGTGATTGAAGGTTGATGATTGTGATATCCACTTGTTGGATCATTCTCTTGATAAGTAAGAAGTGGCCTCCTTTGTCTTTTTTGATTACTTTTCATTTGAAGTCTATTTTATCCAATATTAGTATTGCAACACCTGCTTGATTCTTATTTCCATTTGCTTGGAATATCATTTTCCACCCTTTCACTCTGAGGAGGTGTCTGTCTTTAGTGGTGAGGTGGGTTCCTTGAAGACAGCAGATTGAGGCATCTAATTTTCTGATCCACCTGTTAGCTTATTTCTCTTGATGGGTGAATTAAGGCCATTGATGTTCTGGGAAATAGCTGTGAGGTGTGATTTAATTCCTGCCATGTTGTGGTGGTTTATGTGGTTTGGTGGTTTCTTGGACTTTTTAGGTTTATTTTTTGCCTTCTCTGAGTTTGGTTATTGTGATTTGCTTCTTATAGGCACTTGAGGTTGGTTGGTTGATTACTATGTGTGGAGAACTCCCTGAAGTACTATTTGTAGGTTTGACTTTGTGTTCATATAGTTGTAAAGCTGAGTTTTATCATGGAAAGTTTTTCTTTCACCATATATTTTGAGGGAAACTTGCTAGGTAGAGTAGTTTGGGTTGGAAGCCATAAGTTCTTAGACTTTGCAGTGTTCCAATCCAGGCAGTTCTGGCTTTCAGGGTTTCCATTGAGAAGTCTGATGTAATTCTGACTGGGTTACGTTTATATGTAATATGTTGTTTCTCCCTTTGCTTTTAGGAGTTTCTCTTTTTGATTGACGTTTAGAGTCTTAATGATAATATGTCTTGGAGAATTTTTCCTTTGGTCCAGTCTGTTTAGAGTTCTGTTAGCTTCTTGTAACTTGATGGAGCTTTCCTTTGAGAGAGTGGGAAAGTTTTCTTTGATAATTTTGTTGAATAAGTTCTCCACGTCGTTGGTTTGAGTTTCTTCCCCTTTTGGTATCTCCATGATGTGAATGTTGGGATGTTTAAGGGTATCCCACAGTTCCCTCATGTTCTGTTCACAAAAAATGTTTGAATTATTCAAACCTTTGGATTCAAGAACTGTTTCTTCTGTTTTGTCTTCCAGTTCTCAGTTTCTATCCTCCACATTGCTGATTCTATTCTTGAGAGCTTCTATAGAGTTTCAGGCTTGTTCAATTTGGTTTGTATTTTCTACTGTTTTTTTTTTTTTTTATGTATAGTTTCCATTCCTCTGTCGAGTTCACTTTTCACATCATTTTCTGATATTCTTAATGCTTCTTGGACTTCATCCTTGCATTTATTTATGTCTTCATTGAGCTTAGCTAGCTGGTTATTGAGGGTGTCTCTCTCTCTCTCTCTCTCTCTCTCTCTTTTTTTGCTCTCCTTTAGGTTATTTAACTGTCTTTGGAGTCCTTCCTGTTTCTTTTGTATTAGCTCTAATCTAGCAAGAACAACATTCATACAATTATTGGCCCTTTGTGTATTTTTGGCAAGTTCTGCTATTTTATTGGCCAGAGTTGCATTGCTGATATCTTCATTTTGGGGTTCTGATCCTATTGTGGGACTGGGCAGTCTTGTTGGATTTACTTGCATTTGATTTTTCATGTCATTCCTTTTGTGCTGTGGTCTGCCTATCAAAGTGAGGGAATCTTAATTTTAGGAGAAAGCTGTAGTTTACCCTTGACCTGGGTCTGTGTATGAGGGCCAGCAGCAAGTGGGATGGCTCTCACATGTGGAGCTTCATGGGGAAAGCCTATGTTGGCGTGGTGTGTGATGAATTCCAGCATGTTGGGTGGGTGGGTGCATGGGTGTGAGCAGTGGGGGGACACAGTGTTGGTGACGAGTGGGATCATGTGTGGAGCTCTGCAGGGGAGGGAAAGCCTAGGTCATGGTGTTGAGGGGAGAATGCTAGCCTACTGGCCTGGGTCCACTTAGCCTGTGGTTAGCACAGGAGGAACCTGCAGCTGAGAGCGTGGCTCTGTTGGCTGTTTAAGGGGACTGGGGCAGTGGTGGGCTACCCGAGAGAATGGGAATCAGCAGATTCCCTACTTTGCTCCTACACACCCTTCCACTGAAAGTCTCCTAAAATCTGCAGACCTACTTAAACCTAAATGTCTTGCCTTTCCTTCCCCATGAGGTGAGGCATGGTTAGGTGGACACCATTGTGACTGGAAGTCCATATTAGTCTGTATATTAGAGAAAATGGTAGGCCTTGGTTATGGAATTACAATCCTGTAATTCCCAAATTGTGATTGCTAATGCATCCAACCTCATGAAGTGAGCAGTTACTAGCTTCTCAGAACATGGAGCCTGCAGGCAGCCATTGTTAGACTGTCCAACTTGTATCCTGTGAGTTAGTCTAGTAAATCCCCTCTATAATACATGTTCGTTCTGTCATTTCTGTTTTTCTAAAGAATCCTGACTAATACAAATACAATAACTGTACTTTTTCTCTATGATAAATGTATGCTTACTCTGCAATACTGGAGACAGTTACTATTAAGCCCTCCCTCTTATCTATTTCACATTATTAAGTGTTCACTTACTCATCATTTGAAAAATAAAGCATATTTTCTAGTTATAGATAAATGTATCTGCTATGCTTGCATATGCAGTGTGACATGTACAACTCATAGAATGTGTAAGTGCATTCATTGATCCAATTAGGATCATCTGTTCTACTCATAGGTACTGATTTTTCCATGCACTAAAATGAAAATGTTTCTCTCTAACAACTTGGGTTAGCTAATTTCTTGACACTGAGTAGATTTCATGCATAGTCTGATCAATTCCCAATTTAAAAATATTGAAAAATGATTTAGAAATTATTCTCTTTTATATATTTTATGTTAGAAAGAAGAGTTCCTCATGGAATGATACAATTTCTCTATTACAGATGACTTCATAATTTCATGTTTATTTTAGTTACAATCTTTTCAAAAAGCCTATAATGAAATGCTCTGTTGTTACCCTTTACAAACCTAATTTTATTTAGATATGATCTGTAGATGCAATACATTTTGGTAACAATTTTGTTGCTATAGTCCAGGTATTTTGGTCACATTCATATAGTTGACAGCACAAAGTAAGGCTCCATTTCTTCAAGAAAAATAGTCCCCTCTTGTTTTCTTGTAGCCAGTATTTCCCCTTCCTTCCTTTCTTTTCCTTCCTTCCTTCTTTCTTTCTTTCTTTCTTTCTTTCTTTCTTTCTTTCTTTCTTTCTTCTTTCCTGTTTTAGACAACTAATAATCTGCTTAGTGAAAATATATGTTAGTTTTGACTACTTATAAATTTCCTATAAATGGAATCACATGGTAATTATAGATTTGTGATTACATGATATCAGTGGCACAGGCCTTTAATCCAAGGACTCAGGAAGCAATGATAGGAAGATTACGGTAAGTTTAAGACCAACCTAAAACTACATAGTAAATTCCAGGTCAGCTTGGGCTACAGTGAGACCCTACCTCAAAAAACAAAAAGCTGGGTTTGGTGGTGCACGCCTTTAATCCCAGTACTCAGGAGGAAGAGGTAGGAGGATCCCCGAGAGTTCAAGGCCACCCTGAGACTACATAGTGAATTCTAGGTCAGCCTGAGCTAGAGTGAGACCCTACCTCGAAAAACCAAAAAAAAAAAAAAAAACCACATAGTTATAAATGAAATTGTGTAGTAATGCTTAAAATGGGAAATTACTATTGTAGTTTAGTATAATCTTAAATCTTAATATCTGCAAATATCTTATACTATAAATCACACCTCTAAGAAAGCTATGGAATTCTATAAAGACTTAGGGTTTCATTTAAAAA
Source organism: Orientallactaga sibirica (assembly GCA_036365145.1). NCBI lineage: Eukaryota > Metazoa > Chordata > Mammalia > Rodentia > Dipodidae > Orientallactaga > Orientallactaga sibirica. Next base: position 2,321,288 of record JAEOAD010002325.1, on the reverse strand, counting down.
AAAGTCCATCTCATTCCAAATGAGTGGTCTTTCATCCTCTGCTTTCATCAAAGATTCTGAAATATAAAAACATATGCTGGGAGCAGCAAGTAGCCCTTCAATCTAGTAAAGCATAAAATATATTTGTAAAATACCTCTGTCTGTTCAGAAAATACTATCATGAAAATTAGAATATTTTGAATATATTTGAAATTCACCTGTAAAAGTAGTAGTAAATTTTGGATATTCTCAAAATCTATGGATAAATTATTTTTCTTTTCCATTACATTCATTAAGAATATCTTGACTGTTAATAGATAAGTGCATATATTCATGTTTATAAATGACACCTCTTTTCAAAATCACCTAATTTTTTCTTTGATTAAATGAAAATTCTGTAATGCACTTGCATTACATAAAGCTGAAGTGTTATGAGCACTTAAATTTTCTTCTATAGTTAGAGACATATTCTTACTTTAAGTAGATACAGTTATTTATCCCAGCTAATTCAACTCTGCCTTCCAAGAACAAATAGCTGTTCTTTAATTGTAATCTATTGAAAATCTCTTCTACTGCTTCTTAAAATTTGCTGCACATTACAACTACTGGGGCAGCTTTTATAAAATCCTGGAGCTCATGCCTTGTAACCAGGTGATTTGATTTGTTACTCTTTTATGGCCTAGCATTGGTATTTTATAAAAATTCCCTAGATTATTCATATTGAAACCCTCTGTACTATAGCTATTCATTCCTTACAACTTTCTGATTGTAAATTTCTTCTGTTTGGTGAAAAATGTTGTAAATGTCCTTAAAATTGGTATATACTTATTAAGTACAAACTGATATTTTGATTCATATATATATATATATATATATATATATATATATATATATGGTAGTAATCATTTTTGTGTTGTTAGCATATCAGACACATCAAACATTTATATTTTTATAGTGAACATATTAGATTCTTTTCTTTCAACTATTTGGATAGATACATTACTGTTATTTATATTTAATCTGCTTTACCATAGAACACTAGAGCTTGTTTCTCTGTATAATACCTTTTACCTGCAGATTGACCTCTTCCATTTCCTCCTGTTCTATCCAGTCAACTCAACCATTCTTTTGCACTCAACTTCTAATATATCAACAGTTTCAGATTCCACATTTCAGTGTGTCAATATGATGCTTGTCTTTTAATAATAGATTATTTCACCTGACATTTCCTCCATATTTCTTTTCTTTTTTTTTTTTGTTTGGTTTTTGAGGTGGCCTTGAGTTCACAGTGATCCTTCCAGCTCTGCCTCCCAAGTGCTGGGATTAAAGGCATGCACCACTACACCTGGCCATATTTCTTCTTGTTTTTTTTTTTTCAGTTTTTTGAGGTAGGGTCTCACTCTAGCCCAGGCTGACCTGGAATTCACTCTGTATTCTCAGGGTGGCCTCGAACTCACGGCGATCCTCCTACCTCTGCCTCCCGAGTGCTGGGATTAAAGGCATGCGACACCACGCCCAGTTCCCCCATATTTCTTCTTATAGTCACAAATGACAGGATTTCATGCTATAGAGGAAACATAGTTTATGTTTTATAGCTACTTTCTTTCATCATCATTTTCTTAGTATTTATAGAAATTACCCTCAACATTGGCTATACAAGAATTTCATGGGTGTACTAAAACACACTGATGATGTGTAGATCATCTAATATGTAGACAAAATTAAGAATCCTGAATGTGTCACTAAGATAAGTCCCAGTGGTTTAGTTGGATCATGTAAGCATGCAGAAAAAGTAATTCATACCATTTATTTCTGAATGTAATTGCTATAACCTTGTAAGAAGAGTAATAGTCAATACTGGATTCCTGCATCTGAGGTTTGCATTTACTTGAACTTTGAGTTTCTTTTGTTAATGTCAGGAAAATCTGATCAAAAATATCAGGAAAAAAATCCAAGTATGGAGACATACTACTGTAATTGTAGCACTTGGATGCTACAAGGATGGCAGAGTTTCCAGCCAGCCTTGGTGACATAGTGCATTGTAGGCCATGTTGGGTGAGACCCTGTTTCAGAAGCAAAAACAAAAATAAAAACCAAGCAGAGAGAACCCCACAAACAATAATTATCTTGATGTAATATAAAATGCTAAACTACAATGATATTTTAGTATTACTGATCACATAAAGGATATTTTACACTAATGTAGAAAATATTTAGCAGAAATAAAACTACTTAAGATGAATCATGCTGTGTGAAGATTATAAATATGAACTGATGTCAGTAATTTTAGTAAGGGTTCCCTTCATTTTCCATATTGTTGAAAATTAAAGTAATCACCTGTCCTATCTCCATATAGTTTGTTTTTAAACTTACACTCAAATATGTATAAGAAAATGTGTGTGCCTATTTATTTTAATATTATCAAGTTAATTCTTGGATTTCTGAAAATATTGTTCTTCTCACCTCTTCAGAATATCCTGTCTGGATGTTTCATTTTTTAAAAGTTCTTAATTGTCTTAAAACTGCTGATGATTAACTCATTTCCATAAAGGATACAATTAATTTAGTATACACCTTTAATGAAAGAGTATAATCAGTAGACAATCATGTATGTAAATTTTCTGTACTTATAAAAGTATATTGGACTCAATTTATTCTAATATCAACCTTGTGATTTCCATATCTACCATTCTCCTATAGAAAAAAAAAAAAAAAGTTATCTTCTAATGTTGACATATGCTAATAAAATAAAAAGTACTTCTGATATGAATCAAACTTGTCATTCCCAAGTGTTTGTGAAGATACTGCTTTTTTTAGAGTGCTGCATACATCTTATGAATCAGACATATCAATTGAATGTGTAAGTTCATAGTTTAAACATGGCTGACAACTACAGATATTAAAGTAACGTGAAAAAATGCTTTAAGTATTCTGTCATGCCAAAATACAGAGTTTCTCAAAATTTAGAAAACTAAGTTCATTATCATATTGCTGGTATCAAATGTGCTTTGAATTTTCAAAATATACGTATTGATATAAGCTCCTTTATTAGAACCTACAAAATACAATTTTGGCAGTGTGTAGAAGTGATAATATAAGCTATAATGGATGGTGTACTGAAAAGGTGAAGATGTTATTGTTTTTAATTTCTTTTCTGTTTATTAGCAACAGACAGAGAGAGAAAGAGGTGGCGAGGGGGAGATTGGGCACACCAGGGCTGCCAGCCACTGCAAATGAACTCCAGATGCATGCTGCACCTTGTGTATCTGGCTTAAGTGGGTTCTGGGGAATCGAGCCTCAAACTTGGGTCCTTAGCTTCATAGGCAAGTGCTTAAACACTAAGCCATCTCTCCGGCCCTGAAGAAGTTATTTTTAAAGATATATTGTAATGCTTTTTTCTGAGCATATATTGTAAATCAGGTAGGCATTTATCATTTTACATGTAACACAATGAGTGGAAACTGAGAAGGTCATATTAAAAGGAGTGAAATTTATTCGTAAAGCATTATCTTGTAATCACCTGAGTTGGAATTCCCTAGGAAGCATGTCAAAAGTAAAATGCTGAGTTAAATAATTCTTAAGATCAAGAGAGGAATTATAGTTCTGTGATTTTTTTCTGTGATGCTACTTTATATTTATCTGTTTCCATTGTTATCAATTGGCTATTATATGTCCCCTGTAAAAAAAAGACATGTTTTACAGTAAACTAATATTGGATACTAGAAATAAACAGAAATGATGACAGGTTTCTCTATTTCAAAGAAGTAAAGTTAAAATGAACCAAGATTAAAAACATATAATTAAGTTTCTGATAATAAAGACTGTGGTAGCAAATTTTAAATGACCTGATTTATACCTGAAACTAGAGAGGAATAACAACATTCCTCATTTTGTATTTGTATGTACTGATATAATTTAAAATAAAATTAATGAGTTGGTGTGTTTTTAATAATAGAAGTGTTCTTGGGATATGTCAATTCTCACTCTCTTAATACTGTAGATTTGTATTAAGTTTTTAAAAAAGTTATGTATGTTTGCCTCTTGACGATTGTTTGGTCAAGAACAATTTTGTTTTCTGGTTCTTAAATAAATTTTCTGTTCATGGGTCATTCTGCTTCTTAGGAAATTCCACTTTGTCCTTCCATGAAATTGACTTGGAACTGGGTGTGGTAGCACACACCTTTAATCCCAGCACTCCAGTGGCAGGTACAAGGATCTCTACTAGTTTGAGGCCAGCCTGGAACTACAGAGTGAATTCCAGGTCAGTGTAGGCTAGTGACCTCAATTATGATAAATTTCCCCACAATGTATATTTAGTACCATAAATACATTCTTCAGATATACCTCCTTTAGGTTATGACTTTTTCTATTGTACTATGCATATGTATAATGTCAGATGATTTGCAAATGTGAGGACTGCGTGCTTTTTAGCATGGAATGCATTATTGTGGAAACAAATGTTAAGTGGAATGAATTCAGTTGGAAGATATATTTACACCATCCTTGTGAAAGCAGTTATTGAACTGAATGGGTAGGCCTAGGAAATGTTAGAGAAACTTGGTGGAAGATGGTGCTGAGAAAGGACGTCTGTATAAGGAACTATGTTCCAATGGCAGCATGGTTATGGTCTCTAAAAACAACATGTATCATATTGCTTGAATTTTTTTTTTCTAACATTTTGCCTGTCTGTGAGAGGAAAAACCAGTGATAGGCCACAGAAATTGTTTGTAATTGTCATGATTGAATGAAAATATGCCAAAAGTAGAGATCATTTCTAATGCAATGAAGTGAGAAGCCAACATTTATCACCACGACAGAGAAGCAAAGTACTCGGCTATAGTTTGCTAGTGAATGCTTCCAGTAAGGTCTGTGAGCAATTAAGTGTTTCCTCTGTTGGATTTTACTGAGATCAAACTTTGGTGCTCACAATGTGGAACAGACATGTTAAAAGGGTTGGAAAAGGATCAGTGTGATAAAGACAGAATTACACCAAACGGGACAAATAATTGAAGCCATATATCCTTTGTGGGACTAAAAGTTCCCTCGTCAAATAAGTAAAATCCTCAAGTTACATTTTTTTCAGTAAAACCCAAATTAAGTCATTTATTTTTATCGGCATTTGGCTTTCTTCATTCATGCCAGTTAACACAATATTCTGAGCTGAATACATAAATAAAATAAATTTGACATCTGCCCAGCTGGGTTTACTCAACATTTGTAGACCTTCAGTTTTTATTTTTTTCTGGCACAAAAAAAATTGCACAAAACCTTTCTTTGTGCTTTCAAATGATCTCTTAAACAATAAGACACATCCATTCTATTAGAACTTTGTACTAAATCATTTGGCAGCAATAGCATTAATTGATCAGCAAAGTTTGTTTTTCTTGAAGTGATGGGTAATAATTTCATAAAATCTCAGTAAATTCCTAAGTATTGACACTCACTTAAATAGTATTATGTGGTCTTTCATTTCTCTTATGAATGTGCCTCTTTTACATATATCATTCATCAGAAGTTGACTACTATCATGGGGCAAACATGATATAAGGAATTAATCATGAATAGGGCTAAAATGATATTGGCCCTCATGGAGTTTATATACTATCTTAGATAGTTTCTCAGAAATCTCTACAGCCATTAAGTGTTCCTTTCTTTTTGTTAGTAACTGTTATGGCAACCAAAGTTTGCCTCACACGTATACAGATACTTACATATGGCTAGTTTGTGGCTAGAAAACAGTTACTCTAACATACAACTCACTTTGATGAATTCATACAAATATAAATTCATCCATAATTTTTCCATGTGTTTGGCTAACTTTCTAATCATTATCATTTTATGTTTATAACCTAGGATTTAAAGGGAAAATGGGTGAGCCAGCTTTAGAATCATAGTAAACTTTGTAGATATTCTGTGGATAAAGCTCTGTAGCTTTCCCATGAGAGCTAAAAAATCAGAGGCAGTCAACACAAACATATTACACGAGCAGAGGAAAACACAGTCAGTTGAAGAAACACAGTGACAAATTTAAGGAATTTTCAAGTCTAGTTTTAACTCTGTTGTTGAATCAGCAGGCTGTGTGTAGTGGACACGTCATTGATTCCTCTTCATTAATTTTGGTGCCTTAACTTTACAAACAGGGTAGTTCAATTCTTGACATTTAGTTCTCTGTAACTCTATTAATACGTAACAATATGAAACTGAAAGCATCATTTTCAGCATATTTGAATAAGGGTAAAACTAATTGCTTCAATTGCTGGTTTATTCCTGTTGATTGCTTATAATATATGCTTTAAAAATCAAAGTGAGGGGCTGCAGTGATGGCTTAGTGGTTAAGGCATTTATCTGCAAAGCCAAAGGTCCCAGGTTTGATTCCCTAGGACCTTTGTTAGCCAGATGTACAAGGGGTTGCATGCATCTAGAGTTCTTTTGCAGTGGCTGGAGGCATTGGTTTGCCCATTCTCCCTCCCTCACTATTTCTCTGTCAAATAAATAAGTAATTAAAAATAAAATATATATTTTTTAAATATCAAAGTGAGGACTATGTATGTAACTCAGTGGTAAAGCATTGCCTTAGCATTCACAAGACCTTGTATTCAATATTCAGCAACACACATATACACAACCCTGTGGCAGATACTTAACAATAAGCACATTGCAGGTAGGGTGGTTTATTTGTGTCAGTGAGTTGAGGGTATAATTCATCATGGAAGGGAAGGACTGCATAGCTGCAAGAACAATTCTAGGCTGAGGTGGCAGGAACATGAAACTGCTGCTTGCTTATATCTCCTCATATCAGAAATCAAAGAGAATTCTAGCCATCGAAATAGCTTTTTGGACTATTTTGTTCATTCCCAGACTCCAGCTTCTAGGATGGGACCACTCACTGAAGGGGTGGGTCTTCACAAATCTACTCTTCTGTGGAAATGCTCTCATAGACACACCCAAAGATGTGCCTCACAGCCTATAATATCAAAGACTTGAAAATCACAAACTTACTTAAAACATCATAAGATTTTATTTTTGTAAATCAGTTAGTTCTATAGATATCAAGCATTAACGTTCTATAAAGAACATCATGTCACAATGTCAAAAGATTGGGCATGCCTACTCAGTCATTTACTTATCCAATTGAGTTAACAAAGTTTACTGTAACGTTACATATATTTGTAAATTGTAAATATAGTGGGCTGGATAGAATGCTAAGTGGCTCAGGTGCTTGCCTGCCAAGCCTAAGGACCCAGGTTCATTTCCCCAGAATCCATATAAGCCAGATGCACACGGTAGCGCATGTGTCTGGAGTTCATTTGGTAGAGGCCCTAGTGCGTCCATTCTCTCTTTCTCTCATCTAATAAAGAAATTAAAAAGAAAACAGAAATATTTCCCTGCTATTTTCTTAAAGAATTTAAGCAGAAACTTATAAATACAAAAATGGCTTTATTTTTGTTATGACTGTGAACCTGTAAAAATTACATGAATAATTTCATAACTTGTTTATTATAATAACACAACACGTTAAGTTGTTATTTATGATCATATTTAAATGGTCATATCTGGAGTGCCTCAACAGGCATAATAAGTGCTTCATAAATATTATATAGTGCTTCATATACTATTATGGCTAGTAATAGCACTATTCCTTTCCTGGAAAAAAGGAGAATAGTGTTTCACTGCAGACTCCAGAAATTATTAAAACTAGTTTTGAATGTTTCCTGAATGCATTAAAAATAATGTTCTTATCTGTTGTTTAAGTGGAAACACATACATTACTATGCTTCTACCTTTATTTTAATTTTGTAATAAGCATATGGTTTGTTATGAATATGTGACTTATTAACAGAAAATTAAACTTCAATGTCTTTTTATTCTTTAAAAATGAAGATGCTGAGAGACTTGGCATCTTTTCAATATTTCAGTTTAAGTTTTCCAAAAGATCTGCTCACGTTGCAAAATATTTACAAAATGTTTTGTGCAATATAATTAAATCCCATTAGCACAGGATGCTTAAATCTTTCCTCATTTTTTTATTTGTGCAGCAAATGTATTTTAGAAAATTTTGCTCTAATTTTTAAAATTCAACATTAGATATATGTATACAACTGTTAATTCACATAATTTTTTTGAAACAGCCATATAATATTTGCCCAGGATATCACCTTCAAGTAGTTTTAAGTCTGCAAATGAATGATTCTCAGGATTTTTGGCAGAATGAGGACAGTTATAAAAAGGAACAGTAACACTGTAGAGCATGGTATCACTCTCTCCATTAACAGTACTTTACATGAAAACTTTTGCTCAGCTGAGCAGCTGACTATGCTAATTCCTTCAAGATATGTTAAGCCTTGCTCATTTTTTTTCCTAAGCTCCTTGCCAAGTATAGCAGGAGAAAATGAAAATTTTCAGGGTCAGTAAAAATGAGATCACATGGCTGCTTCACTGTTATTGTCACTCTTCGTGTACTTGTATGATTATTTCTTCTTTATTTCTCTGGGTACCTTGGTCTAATTCTATCTCTTCCATGATTGTAGATCCTGACATACAGAATTGCTATGGATATCTATTTTTCTTGTGTGTTGTGTGACCCTTCATATTATAAAATATTAAGGAACAGTAGCTACAAGAGGAATAATACATAGTAGTTGCTCAGTAAATAAATGATGCTCCCAATTCACAAATTCCACTTTTGTGAATGAGCTTCAAATGTGTATTTTTAATGTCAAAACCACTACAGTTGACTTTTTCAGGCTATTCATAAACCTGAACAGGGCAGTTACAGGTCTGTAGAGGTTTATGTACAGAATTTTCCTGAAGTTTATCAGGTACCCAATCTTCAGTGTTTCAGGATTAATTAAAAAATAAGACAATGGGGCTGGGGAAATGGCTTAGTGGTTAAAGCGTTTGGCTGTGAGGTCTAAAGACCCCAGTTTGATTCCCCAGGACCCACGTAAGCCAGAGGCACAAGGGGGTGCATGCATCTGGAGTTCATTTGCAGTGGCTGGAGGCCCTGGCATGCCAATTCTTTCTTTCTACCTCTCTCTCTCTCAAGTAAATAAATAAAATATTTAAAAAATAAGACAAGGATGGCTAGTGAATGGTATGGCCATTGCATTATACAGAATGGGGTTTTATTCCCAACAATTTTGTTAGTGGGCAAAATTTTGGTATGCCATTTTAGAGTTACAGATGATATTTTCTCTTTTGTAAATAAAAGATGTTCTCAGCAATTAAGATGAATATGTACAAATTTCTCTAAGGATACAAACTGAGTGTTGACCAATTTAGTGTTCGTGCATACTGCATAGAACAAAGGTATAGTGAATAGCAACAGCCATTAATACTTGATAAATAAAGGGAAGGATCACTATCCAGAAACTGTAATTCACATTGCTCATTGTGTTTCTGTTTTCACATTGATTGATGCAAGCCAGTACTCAATGATTTCCTGAAGGATGTTTTGGTAGCTAGAATAATGTTTCTAAAATGTGAATTTTGGGGTTCCTCACCAATAAACCAACTTATGCAAATACACCAATAAATTTGGGGTATTACTGGATTATTACCTTATGAATTTAAAGAACTGATATCCACAGACCAGAGAGTAAGTTTGAGAGAGAATTCATTGGATTAAGAGAAACAAAAAGAAGAAAGTACACAGAGCTCTGCCATGTGGAAGAATGGAGGGGTTAAAGCCCACCTTGTCACCCAAATTGGAGTCCTTTATAGATTGTGAATGGAGCCTGTGCTAATCAGCCATGGTACCAAGTTTTGGGGTTGAGCTTAACCAACCACAATGTCAGGATCAGATTTAAATCTTAATTCTAGGAAAGGGGGAAATCCTTCCCAGGGAGAGACTCTGGTTGTTTATGGAAAAACAGATCTAGGTAACTCCTTTAGACAAGAGATAAGGAGAAGCTCAATCCTTCTCTGATCTCTAGCAAAGTGGACACTGCAAGGGCAGAGTCAAGGACATTCTTGCTTTTTACTTTAGGGTCTCAGTGACCCTAAAATGAATCATCTCTCCCAAAGATGTCCACACTTTTATCCTTAGAACCTTGGAATATGAAGAGTTCATGGTAAAGAGAGGTTATCATTGCATGTATAACTAATATTGCTCTTCAGAAGACCTCAAATTAAGGAGATAATATTGAATTATTCCTGAGGTCACAATTTAATCATAAGGCTCCTTAAAATTACACAAGGAAGAGAGGGGAAATTTAATTCTGAAGAAGATGATGTTTTAAAAGAGTACCTTTTATACTATGGTTTTTTCAGGGTCTTAACAACTGGTTTACCCCTGCTTGAATATATTATCATGGAATTTTCAAGCAAGACAAAGGGATGAAAGGAAATAGAAAGAACATGAGAATATTATTTACATATATTAGCAAAATTAATCATCTATTTACCATGTATACCTGTACAACATTTTTCCTAAACACACTTTTCTGTTGAAGAATGTTTATTTGACAATGATATATGAGGAGTGAGACAGAGATATAGAATCCATACCAAATACATAATTCATCTAGTGTTGATCAATTAAGCACTTACTAAGTGGCTAATGATTGTGGGATACAAGAAAGATCTATGACTCACTTCAATTTCACTAATAACTTGCAGCCTAATTGGGAAGAGAAAAAACATAGAGACATATCATCATTAGTATGATGTAATATATAATTAAACACAAAAAGTAAGCCACTAGAAATTGGAGAATAGAATAAAAAAGAACAATTTTAATTGAAACAATGTGACTTATATAAATGCATGTGTGCACGGGAATGCACTTATACACTGATTTGAATTGCATATTGGATTCTTAGAACAGGCAAACTATAGTTAAAACCTAATATGGACACAAACTATGTATTCTAAGTATGACAATTACATGATGAGTATTTCATTTTCATCTGTGGCTCAAGCAATGGAATAATAGATGGGATATAGATTTAAATTTATGAATTTTATGAATGCTAAATGGAATAGTTATTCAGAAAATTAATGAGTATATGACAGGCTTAGTACGTTACATTACTTCAATTTATCTTTGAAACAATTATTTGAAGTAGATACTTATTAACTTTGTTTCAAATATGGGAAAATGTAATTTAGAATAGCGCAACAATTTTGCCAATGTCACAAATAAATTATATGACTCCATCACCCCTAAACCTAGTTTATTTTATAACATCATCTCTATTCCCTAGTTGAGAAGCTAAGGTGTAGAGAAAAAAAAATAAACTTGGTGTTGTTTCACAGCTCTGTAATCCTAGCACTAAAAGATGGAGGCCGGGAGTTCAAGGAGTCAGGATTTCTAGGTAAGCATTAACTACATTGTGTTAGTAGTTCAAGACTAGCCAGAGCTACATTAGACCCTATCACAAAATAAACAAATAAACAACAACAAAAAAGATTGCATAGGTTTCAGACACTCAATAAAGCCTCAGATTATTGGTAACCATACTTCCTTAAGAAGCATAACTTTGCATATATGTATTCCTTACTGTTGAATAATATCTCCTTAGTTAGGAAAGATATGGTTGTGGTAGTTTTTAATATGTCCCCCACAATATTCAGTGTTTTATTAGTTTGTGGTTTTCATCTGCATCTACCTGACTGGAGGCAATGTCACTGGGCAGATCTTAAGGTACGATGGTGGGCTTAGGATTTCAATCTAAAGATATGCAAAGTATGCCTAGTTGGAGTTCCTGAGGTGTGCTGTGCTGTGTGGCTTTTGGCTTGTGGCTTGTGGCTTTGCTCTCTGTGTTTGGTCTTGTGAAGAGCAGGCCAGCTTCTTCTGCCATTATGGAACTTCCCCATGATCTGTAAGCTTTAAAATAATATCCTTTCCTCCATAACTGCCTGGTCTGGAAGTTCATCTCAGTGAACCTGAAGCTGTCTGCTACAATGGTTGACTGAAACTCCCCTCTCTCTTCCTCTCTCTTTGTGCAATCAAGCAGAAGTCACTAGAAATAGGACTGTAGCATGTAATTTTTGCATTTCAGTAAGCACTGACACTGTCTTATGAACACTTACTGCAATGGTATCTTGCCTGAATCTAATGGTCAACAGAAGTATTTTTCAACCTTTAAAACTGAAATGGCAAATTGAACAGTGTGCAGATTTAAAACTAGCCCATTATTTACTCCTCATCAAAAGGAAGATGCTAGAAAATTCCAACTACATGGAATTTATAGCTTATGGTTTTGGAAATGTGGCTATTTGTAACTTATCTGCATTTGTTTTTGAGTTTTTGGTAAGAAAAAAGATAGTACTTTGTATATTGTAAATAAATGAAATTATAAATACATAGTAACTATAAATGCACATATGTTAAATATATAGTTTTCTTGCACAGCACTATTTCTGATGTGTATATTAACATAGGTCAAAAGATCTTTTAAAGTTTGCTTAACCATTATTATAGGGTGTGTCAGACATTATCTTTTTTTTTTTTTTTTTGGTTTTGTTTTAAATCATAAGGCCTCTTTCTCAAGACCCAGATTAAATTTTGTTTTACTTAATGAATATATTTAAAATCTAGAAAGTAATAGCCATGATTTTATAAAAAGACATTAGGCAAAGGATAAAAGCATGCAGTTGAAAGATACCATTTGAATAGCTGAACTTATTTATACAGTTTACTACAGGATTTTTGTTAAGCTGTCCTGTTTAAATCAAAATAGTCTTAACTTTTTGAGAATTTTCAAAAGTTCAATTAATAGTGATTGAATTCATTTCGGAACATCTCACATCATTGAAATAGTCTAATATTAGTAATAACTTTCAAAAAATCATAAGTTTTATTTAATTAATTGATATAAAATTGGAAGAAATTTTACTGTAGTCATAAGAAAATTCTAGGGTATATATAGCATAGAGAAATTGAAACTCTATAGAATTACAAGTGCTTCATTGGACTAACTGAATTAGATTTAAAGGGCTTTAGAAGATTGCTAAATATATAATCTTGCTTCAGTACATATAGTTATATAATTGTTTATTGCCATAGTTTTCATTATACATGGTTTTGAGCTAATTTCTTAATCACTCTCTGAATTATAATTTCTTTTTGTTTTTTTAAATGAACTTAAGTTACCATACAGTGTACTGGGCTTCAGGCTGTAGAGATAGCTTACTGGTTAAGCGGCTTGCCTGAAAAGCCAAAGAACCAGGGATCAATTCCTCAGGACCCATGTAAGCCATATGCACAAGCTGGCACATGCATCTGGAGTTCATTTTCAGTGGCTGGAGGCCCTGGGTGTACCCATTTTTTCTCTTTCTCTCTTATAAATAAATATAATATAATACTAAAAAAACTCAACAAACCAGGCTGGAGAGAGGGCTTAGTGGTTAAGGCACTACTAAAGAACCCAGTTTCAATTCCCCAGGACTCACATAAGCCAGAGGCACAAGGTGGCACACGCTTCTGGAGTTCATTTTCAGTGGCTAAAGGCCCTGACATGCCCATTCTCTTTCTCTCTCTTTCTCCCTCTTTCTCTCTCAAATATAATTAAAAATAAAATATTTAAAACATTTTTAAAAACTCAATAAACCAAACTACTGTGTTTCATTATGGAATTGCATAATATTTTGTTCTTATTCATCCCCATCCTCTATTCCCTTCATCTATGTGAGGGACCCCATGTTAATGATCCCTTTCTGTTTTCCTTGTTATATGTGTTTCACTACTCTATTTTCTCCCCTTTTCCTCTTAAGAGCTCTTTTTTCCTTCTCATGGTCACCTTTCAAGTTTTGTGACCTACACACACGCACATACAAATTATACACAAATATGAATTATTCTTTCCATCATGGATTTCCTTATTAACATGAGAAAAATATGATCTATTATATGTAACTTTATTTGGTTAAACTTTAACTTATATGAAGAAAAACTGTAGACACATTAACTTTTAATTTCAATGGAAAATATTTAAGAATGACTCATGAAAGGTGTGGCCCTGAGAATTAGAAGAGATTTTGAGAGCACCACATAGCAGGAAAAGCTTCAAGGCTTCCATGGGCTTGTACTGAAGCAACATAGAGAAATGCCTGGCCTTGCTATTAGCCTTATTTGAGTATGGTCAGATAAATTGACTGCTTGTAATTGGATGAAGTTTAGTTGCCTGTGATTTGTTAAAACCTGACTATCCCAAAATTTACAACTAATCAAAATTCACTTTGCACACACACATGCACACACACACGCACACACACACACTATATATATATATATATATATATATATATATATATATATATATATATATATATATAGTTGTGGTTGATTACAATGAAACACAAAAATATGGAGCGATTCTCTGGTGAATATCTTCATTTTAATTAAATTTTTAAAAATAATCTTTCACTATATTCTAATGACTCAGTTTAAATTTCTCTCCCCTTTCCAACATTACTTGTGCTAGAAATTCAATCTGAAAAGACGTTTTCTTAAATTGATTTTTTAAAAAGCCACCCACATGTCATGGTTGCCTGCATTTTTTTACCCTGGAATTCTGCCATTACTTAACAGTATGTGCTCAACTATGCTGAATATTTTACAGCCCCCACTGTCATGTTTTAAAAGAAAAAATCCAAGAAAGTCTACCATCTGGCCTATTGAGATTTTAAAACTTAAGAATAAATGTTACGTCGTGGTTGTAGCAGTTTCTTTAATTTCAAATGGTACATATTTGAAAGGGCAGAAAATGAAAGGAAGAAGGAAGATGAAAAAAGATAAAGGTAAAAAATGGGCAAAGGAAGGAAGGAAGGAAGGAAGGAAGGAAGGAAGGAAGGAAGGAAGGAAGGAAGGAAGGAAGAGAGAAAGAAAGAAAGAAAGAAGAGAGATAAAGCAAGAAAGAAGAAAGCAAGAGAAGAAAGAGAGAAAGAAAGAAAGAAAGAAAGAAAGAAAGAAAGAAAGAAAGAAAGAAAGAAAGAAAGAAAGAAAAAGAAGAGAAATTAGCAAACATAACAGAGTCAGGACTTGAACTTAATTTACATCTGTGATAAGTAAAATAGTGTCACTGCCATATTTTATACTGTACTGTTTAGGACAAGGGCTAGTAGCTATGTATGGCCATGGAACATGTGAAATGTCTAGATTGCATTTAGTGGTGTTGTAAGTATAAACATAGAGCAAGTTTTGATCAGTTAGTGTGGCTACCAGAATGTCATCCCATTGATCATTTCATATGGATTGCATGTTGAAATAAGAATATTTTAAAGATATTGCATTAAACAAAAGATATTATAATTAACTTTTTGTGATTTTTATGAGTAGATTCCAGAAATTGCATAAGTACTTGTCTTACATTTTTGTTAAATGTCTTTTTTCAATAACAAAAGCAATAAGAACATTTTTGTATAATGTTCGCTTGATACAATACATTTCATTTTCTATTTCTTATGGGACAGTTGATTAAAATAAGAAAACCAAAATGGGTATGGTGGCACATGACTGTAATCTCAGCAAAGGATGTGAAGCAGGAGGATTGTGCATTCAGAACAATCTTTGGCTACATAAAGAATCCGAGCCAGTCTTGTGTACGTGAGACATGATCTCAAAGCATACAAACACACATGCACAAATAGCATGTGCTATTTATACATTGTATTTTAAATGTTGCTATGAAATTGTTATTGTAAATCATATGTACACATTTTTAAATTGATATGAAGTATAATTAGCAGCTTAGAAATCTGAAACTTCGAATTAAGTACAAAATAAACTATTTATTACTTTTGTCATAGAGTTCTGAAGAATAATATTTTTTAAATAACGAGAACACTGTATGAAATGCTTTGCAAAAACAGTTTCCAAGCATTCTTACATAAACTGATTCAAATATTTTTAATAATGTAAGCAGTTTTCTGCATTTTACAAACACGTGAAAACATGCCAGATTTGATTCATCAATAGCTCATTCATAGCCTCAAGTGTAATTGTCCTCACTTTAAAAATGGTCAAGATACTGCATGAATTTTCATAAGGTAATAATATTTGGAATAGTTTTACAAAGGCATCAGACACAGGAAAGTGGAATCCTAGACTTTGGGTTTTACAAAAGCAAACATTACTGAGAAATGGAGACAGACCTGAGAATCCTGAGGCAGGAAATATATAACAAGCTGTTTTTAATTGTAGTGCATTTGTATTAACAGGACAATCTATGACAATTGTGTTATCAATAATTTCTGAGATATAGTTGTGGAATAGAGAAAGCAACAACAGTGGATACTGCCAGACAAATGGAGGTCCGGTAATTGTCTGCAGTATCAGATACTCATGTATAATGGCTTTGGAAGGTTGAGGTTTATGAGAGCAATTCACTATGTATTTCAAACAAGGCTCTATTTTCCTATTGTTCTTCCATCGACTTTAGTAGTAAGCACTGCAGCTGAAATTGAGCCCAAGGGAACTCATGTCTACCAGTTGGTTAACCTTGTGACATTCCACTAAAAAGCACCCGGTTCTTTTGAAATACATAATGCATGAAACTTTCTGATTGTGCAGCATTGATCAGCACTTGAATAAATTGAGTTGCTATCATATTAACATAAATAGTGTACTTTAGTGAGGTTTTTTTCTTCCTTCCTTCCTTATTCCCTCCCTCCCTCCTTCCCTCCATCTTTCTTTCTTTCTTTCTTTCTTTCTTTCTTTCTTTCTTTCTTTCTTTCTTTCTTTCTTTCTTCTTATTTCTCTCTCCTGTTTTACAGCTGTCAATCAACCCATTCAGAGATTTCTAGTTCATGAACAGAAAGTCAGTTTAGAAGATTGCAAAGTCCAAGTACAATTATAGCAGAAGGCTGTGAAGTATATCCTACTGTTCACATATTCCATTTGAGTTTGCAGATTAGGCTGCCAGTATGGATTTGTTCTCAGACTTCATGTCTTCTGTGTTGTCAGATATATCTATCTTTGCATTTTTCTACTCTAACCATAATTATTCTGAAATCTAGGAAGGTTGATGTGGTTATATAATTGTCCAATGTGCCAGCAGGCAAAAAAGTAATTTATATACTCCAGGACCCAACAAGGTAATGCACTGTCATTGGCCTTTCTCTAAGGAACACAAATGGATGCATCAGTGGTTTTGTATATATAGAGTACTATGATTAAGGAGGGGAAATGGGGTAGGTTTTTATTATCACATGCTGAGAAGTGAGAAGAGGGGTCAATTTGAGAATTTTTCTTAAATGGTACATGATGGCACTTTATTGTTTTTCTTTTGTGACATAATTTGCACATTATAACTAGGGAATTATCTTAGAGAGAGAAATCATTACTTGTAAGATAATTTTATTTACTTTTGAACTACAGAAGAAACGTCTTGCTATATTAGTGTGATCTGAGCCATTTTTATACAAATCAGTTCATATCTAGAAAGTTCCATAGCCATGATAAAAAACTCACACGTAAATCTGTGCTTAGGGCTTGTACTCATTTCCTGGGTAAGAAAATAAAAGGCAGAAGTGTATGATTCCATGCCTATGCAAGGTTCTCTATAGACACCCAGGAACACATCTCTTTATTGTTAATTCTTCAGGATTATATCTGTATGAAAAGGAGGAGCTTTGGAAATTAGTTGCAAAATCAATATAAAGAATGTTAAATGTCCAGCATGTAAAACTTCTACATCTTTCATTTAGCAAGCTTATTACCTGATATAAATAGTTAAATGCACATTTGCTTAAACTCATAGATTCATCTTTTGTCTGGAATCTACCTCTTTTGATTAAACTTAAATTATATATGAATATTTTATTTCTAAAGCTTAATTTCTTTCCACTTATTTACATTTTGCTACTAAATTATGCTTAGCATCACTGGATGGCTTCCAACACACATTAAATTACAAAAAAAAATGTACAATAACATTTAATCAAGATTTTCCTTTGCAAATGTATCATATATATATATATATATATATATATATATATATATATATATATATATTTCTATGATAAAATGTTTCCAGTAGACATTAGAAATATCTTTTGATTTGTAACCATGTTGTATTTAAAATCCTTTCATGCCTATGGTATGCAGGTGTTACTCAGATTTAATGGACCATATTTGAGAATACAGTGGAATAACTGATGACAAGATCACTTATTTCTGTCTTCCTAAAGGAAATAAAGGAAACATTAGGATAAAATAGTCTTATTTTCTTCTCATACTATACCCTAGGACAATCAGAAATTTCTGTACTAACTTCTAACTGTTTTATTGTCTCCATCTCTAGGCTATCTGCCAATTGAACAATCATTCTCTTCAATTCTCTTAGTTCGAAGTAATTCAGTTTTGAGAACAGTTTGAAATTCCAACAAAATTCACAATGACAATATGCTCTGGCATCATGGATAATTTCTTGATTTGAGGAAGAAAAGTTTATTGCTGTTTATTGGTTTAGGAATGTTTTGAAATAAGTAACAGGGATCTCTTCAACCTAGTGATGAAAATCAATTAAAATGGTCTTTTTATTCATTTGAATATTTATAGGTCTCTCACATTATGATCAATTTTTAAATTACATCAAAAATACCCAAAAGCAAACCATTTCATTGCACTATATATGTTAACCTTCTCCATATGATCAAAGCATAGTACCAAAACATTCATCTGAATTCTGTGATTTCTTCTAATGAAGATACAAAGCAAATTCCTAAATCTGCCTCCCATTCTACTTCACTCTCTCACCCCAGCCAAAGTGCCTTGTTACCCTAGGAAAATCTATGTTGTAATCAGATATGGAGAAAAATCTAAAGAATAAAACTCAATTATTATTTGCCTTCTAATTTTCAGAGTATTTTGCATTATATATCATCTCTTTGCTTCTTTCCCTGCTTTTTTCTACTTAGCATACAATTATGAAAGTATATACTACATGATATGAGAATATTATTTCCTATACTTGGTAAAGTTTATTCAGTGATATATTGTCTGGCTTATACTTAAAATATCATAGACAATTATTGAGTAATATATACATATGCATAGGTTATATATTTTAATATTTATTTCATAAAATAACATCATTTTTAGATTAGTATGGTGTATTTCATGGAATCAAATCTTCATTTTTTTCCTTTCTGATTTCTTGTTAGATTTCCCATCCAGATGTAACTTATTTTTTCATGTTACCTTGCAGCTGTACTAAATCAAACCTACTTATAATATTAAAAAAATGGAAATAATCAAATTATTACAGGGATATTACTCATCTATGCTGAAATTATATGATCTTTAATACAAAAGATGTGTCACTTAAGTATCACGGCCTATGAAGCAATAGCAGTGACTTTTTTTTAATGATTTTTTTTAACACACAGTGAAATTGCTTATGGATATTGACAAGGCAGCAATCTTCACATTGGGAAATCTTTCATTTTCCTGGAAAAATCTTAGAAATATTCTCTAAATGGAAACCAGTGTTGATTCAGAGTTTTTCTATTCAATTTCCTGGACAAAAAGGACTATCGAGTGCTTTTATGTGGACCATTTTGTGTATTGTTTTCAGATAAAAAGGAAGTAAAGTGTTCTAATACTCTTGGCAAGTTCTGGAAAGCAATATTGTAATTAAAAGATTATAAAACTACAAATAGAAGGAGCCACATATGTGGGTTATTATAACGGACATATAGTACAAAATATTTTTCTTACATATATTTAAAGAAATCAAGGGTAGAACTGAAATATTTAATATTTTTCACAATGCAAACCATTTTGTTTGAAGGGTAATCATTCAAATTTAAAATACATAGGGATTATTCACTTGACTCATACACTGAAGAAGTGGAGATATATTCTGAATGATGTATGAAGAGCCTTTAAACCTTTATGAGGTTCTTGTTACACACAGGGCATTGTATCTAACTGCTTCCCTGCAGAATACATGAGAAGATTGAGCAGCTAAGCTAGAATGTATGTGTACTCATACATTGAATATAAAATACTCATATATGTGGGAGGCATTATATATGTAAATATACATATAAGTATAATATATAAATTATAGGAAAGTGTGTATAAATAATTTGTATTTTCCTTTAGGAGAATATTTTGAGAAATGTTAAAATCAATGCAGAACTTATAATGGATCTGCCAAACATTTACCAATTTCTTTACAGTAGAGATGTTCATTTTGTTCATTGTAGTTTAAAAAAATAGTACAAAATACTAGTAATCTTTGTTACATCTCCTTTTACTTTTGTTTATCTTTTCTCACACTAGAAAGCAAACATTAAATTCTCAGGGAAAATAAAACCAAACATGATCTACACATGGCACTGTCATCCCATGACAAATACATTTTCTTTCCTTTTTTTCATTTATTTTTATTTTTATTTATTTATTTGAGAGAGAAAGAGGCAGAGAGTGAGAAAGAAAGAGACAGAAAGGGTGTGCTGGGCCTGTGAACGAACTCCAGACACATGTGCTACCTTGTGCATGTGGCTTACATTGGTCCTGGGAAATGGAACCCAGGTTCTTTGCCTTTGCAAGCAAGCGCCTTAGCAGCTAAGTCATGTCTCCAGCTCTTTCTTTTCATATATAAACATATTCTTCTCTAATGATTGTGTATAATCTTATATTTATTTTTATTTTGGAGAGAGACACAGAGAGAGGGAGAGGAAGAGAGAGAATGGGCTGCCAGCAGCCTCTCAGCTGCTGTGAACTAACTCCAGATGTGTGCGCCCCCTTGTGGGCAAGTGCGGCATTGCGTCCTTGTATCACTTTGCATCTGGCTAAACATGGGACCTGGAGATTGGAACTTACTTTCTTAGGCTTAGCGGGCAGGCACCTTAACCACTAAGACATCTCTCCAGCCCTGATTCTGTATATTCTTGCAGAAAATTTATTTTTGAAAAAATATGCAGTTATAGATTATGATTTAATAGCTAAATGAGCTACGTAGAATTTTGCTATGGATCATATTACTTATACAAAGAATTGTTTATCTAAATATATAGGTGTTGAATTAAGTCAACTTTATAACTAGGATGCTTAAGAATAAAATCATTTAGCAGGCAATGACTTCTTGATAGTATTTACTTTTTTTCATCTCAAAGCACCTTTTTCTTATGCACACTTATCAAATTATCTCAAACTACATTTTACATTATCTGTTAAGAAATTAATCATAGAAACAAATTAAGGTAAATTTAGATTCAATTCCAGTGATAAGTTAGTACTCAGTAAATGTGTTCTTACAGTCAGACATATGAAACCAATAAGAAAACAAAAGATTGTGACAATGTGCACTTCCATTTCTAGTTTTTGTTCATCTATTAGATTTTATGAATTCTTAAGATAAACATACGCTTGGTCATTGCAACCAAAAGCTAAATGGAAACATCTTGTTGGAATTTGCTCTTAATTTCTCTCTTCCCTTAGGATACTGGATAGAATCGCATCTGTGCTAAAAGGACAGCATGGTTCTTGGTATGTTCTTAGTGTTGCCAGAAATCCACTGATTTGGCTGTACAGTCTAGTGAAGCTTCAGGTGCTGTCTTTTACTTAATCACTTCCAATACATAAGGACCTGCATCATCCTCAGAGCATAATGCCACGCCTTGTTGGCAAAATCAAGCATATTAACTAAATGCACACTTGAAAT
The DNA here is from genome assembly GCA_036365145.1 of Orientallactaga sibirica. Classification (NCBI taxonomy): domain Eukaryota; kingdom Metazoa; phylum Chordata; class Mammalia; order Rodentia; family Dipodidae; genus Orientallactaga; species Orientallactaga sibirica. Next base: position 2,299,689 of record JAEOAD010002325.1, on the reverse strand, counting down.
ATATGCCTATTTTATAAAAGTTTCTTTCTTTTTTTTTTTTTTTTTGGTTTTTCAAAGTAGGGTCTCACTCTGGTCCAGGCTGACCTGGAATTAACTATGTAGTCTCAGGGTGGCCTCGAACTCTTGGCGATCCTCCTACCTCTGCCTCTTGAGTGCTGGGAGTGTTTCTAAACAGTGCTCAGTCATTTTTTGAATTTGGCTTTCTCTGTCAGTTATGCCTTAAAATTGTTTATTCAATACTTGGCTCAGTGAGTGTATTGTGTTGTTATTAACTTGACATGTACAGCTATTTAGAAATATTTTTACTGAAATTTTGTATTTGTTCAGAAATGAATACATTTGAGAAATATTAATGCCATTATTTCATTATTTCTTTTATTTTCCAAAGGTAGGGTCACACTCAGCACAGGCTGACCTGGAATTCACTCTGTATTCTCAGGATGGCCTCAAACTCACAACAATCCTCCTACCTCTGCCTCCAGAGTGCTGGGATTCAAGGCGTGCACCACCACACCTGGATTATAAATGACATTATTTCTAACTTCACAGAAACTCTGAGAGAGAAAATATTGCCACAAGTTTACTACAATGTCTTCTCCGCAGTGTGCTTATTTCAAATTTTATGGCACAAATCATGAGGAACCTCATGTGTCAAATTGATAGCAAGCTGTGAACCAGATGTCTTCAGTAGCAGGTCATAACTAGGGCTGCATTAATCATTTTAACCTTTTGAGAATGATTGCCCAAATTGAATAACCTTAACCTCTGTGAAACCATGACTGCTAAGAATTTAGTTTTTCTTTGTGTTTTGTGTATTTTTTATTTAACTTTTTGTTTTATTTTGCTTTTATTTTCCCTACTCCTGATTTATGAAACATACAGACTTCCTCACATACAGACTTTATAATTTGAATAAATTTAGTGTTTGTACCTTGAGAGTGGTGGCAATAACTGTAGTTTTATTGATAACTCATTTATCCCATTGTTATATAACCTGCTCTCATTCAGTGACTATTTTTTATTTACATGCTAATATTGTGTGGTAGAATGTTCTGTTAGTTTAACTTTTTATTGACTTATTTCATACATATCTATATAATGTATTTTGATCATAAAACATTACTGTTACTTTCTCTTGTCCTACCTTTCTCTTTCCACTAAACTGCTTCTTTTGAACTAATCTCTCTCCTTCTTTGAAGACTTTCTCCCCTTCATTTACCTTCCATGAATGTTGGTCTCAATCCTGTGCAGGTCTTGTGCATATAATGACATTCTCTTTGAGGGCTTGAATGCAACAGCCACTTTATGTCCAGAAGACAGCATAGTGATTAAAACTATTGAAATTGGATCCAATATTATGATGAATATGTGGAACAAAGTCATCTTTTATATAATTTACTTGAAAATGGCTTCTGAGCTTCAAGCAGTTAAGGAAAAATTATACTGAATTCAACAGATTAATTCAAATTCTTGTTAAAGGGAATATATCTTGAAACTCCCCCATTTGGGTGGACAATTTATTTTTATATTCAGTGGAATTTGTATTTGTCATACTCACCTTCATGTATTTATTCACTCAGACTTTTTTACATATACTTTTTGCATAGGGGTTGGGAATGTGGTTCCTTTGGGAGAGCACTTGCCTATGTTGGCTTTGATCCTCTTTACCCTCTAAAACAGAAATGGTGGCATATGCCTGTTAGCCCAGCACTCAGAAAGTTCAGAATTTTAATGTCTTCCTCTGGCACATAGTAGTTTGAGACTTGTCTGGGATATATGAGAAATGTAAATAAATTTACTTTTCTAGGTTTTTGAGTAGATGACATTTGCAAGTGGTCCAAAAATCAGTGTCACACACAAGGTACATTTGAGAATGTCTTATTGAGAGTTATTTAAATTTTTAAGATGGCAAACAGTAATGTAGTGAAACACCCTACATATATATTATTTACATATATTCCTATTCATTGAGTCAAATAATTTTAAAGCAATTATTTTATTTTAGAAAATATTGCTATTTGTGTTGGAGCTATATTGAATGCACTATTATTTTGCAGAGAATTATCAGCCTCATAGTACCCATAATTTCTCCTTAACATTATATCATATTTTCTCCTTCCCTCAATTGCATATTTGTGTCAACAATTATCTTTACAGTTTTTCAAATGACAATTGACCCATGTAAGGTTATATTTATTCATAAGTACTTTGTTTTCCACATTATTTCTATTATACATATTCTTATAGTTTTAGAAAAATAATTTTTGGCATAAAAACACTTTGACTAAAATATTTTCATAAAAATTCCTAATTGGGGAAATTAAAAAAAGAGCTGTTTTGTCATTTAGTGATTTGTTTCCTTAAAAATTCAAATCCTGAATTAACACCATATTTAACAATATATCACTCAAACTTTCTAAGCTGTTCTCTGAGATTTAGCTGTATGACACACTTTGATGTTAATGGGATCCATTGCCTAAATCTCCATAAGCAGCTTGGAAATTTAATATGTCTGTGAGGCAGTAATGTCACAGCTGCTGCATTTCCAGTTTTCTTTATTCATATATATATATATATATATATATATATATATATATATATATATATATATATATATATATATATATATATATATATATATACAGATAGATAATCATGAAATGGTAATAATAAAAAACTTTTCATCTTTTGAAAGGTTAACACAAAATATAAAACATTTATTCCAGAAATAAATAATTTACTCTAATTTTAGTTGTGTGGCTATGAAATACTGAAGTCACATAATCCACAGAGTTGAAAGATGTCTATTGTAAACTACAATGCTGTATACCACAGGCATAGACCAAAACAGAAGTTAACTATGAGGGAGAAATTTAGTTCAAGAAACTTGCAGAGTTTGTGTACAATAATTTTCAATCACTTAGGACATAACTACCTTCATCTTGATATCCTTCATGTTTCTATGATTTCTTTTTTTAAGAATTTATTTTTATTTATCTATTTATTTATTTATTTATTTATTTATTTATTTATTTATTTGAGGCAGATAGAGGGAAAGAGAGAGGAGGAGTCACAATGGGCGTGCAAGGGCCTCTACCCACTGCAAACAAACTCCAGATGTGTGTGCCCCCTTGTGCATCTGGCTTATGTGGGACCTGGAGAATCGAATTGGCGTCCTTAGGCTTCACAGGCATGCACCTTAACCGCTAAGCCATCTCTCCAGCCCTTGCAATGCTTTCTTCACCAATACTTCCAGACCCTTGTAGAATAACTCAGACCCTCAAATTTTATGACTGGTTCAAAATTTAAAGACAATTTAAAAGAATACTTCAAATGATAAACTATAACTTTTAGAAAATAATTTAGTTGGAAAATTCATATATGCACATAATACAAACTTTTATTCCCATCAAGCTATCCTCTTTTGTGCCCCTTGGCTCCTCCCTCATTCCACTCAAGGCCATCCTCAGTGAGGTTATCAGTATTCACTGTTGGGTCATGAATACACCAGTCACTCAGGACAATGCCTCAGAGTATATATTCACATCCTTTGGAGCTTATATTCTTTTTGTTTGCTCTTTAACAATGTTCCTTGAGATTAGATAAGCATTCTAGAAGTCTCATTTAGTACTGAACTCTCAACACCCTCTTATTTTCTGCTTTTATGTGTTTTGAGTCTCTTCAGTGTCTACCACCATCTTCCTGGAGCAGATTGTCAGACTAGCAGTGAGAGCAGCAGAATATATATGCCACTTTTTATTTAATGTTTCCTAGGCCCTGTCAGTTGTCATATAAATGACTCATTCCTTGATGGGCACTTCTCTTCTTGTAAATGATGCAGTACAATTTTAAATTTATTTTAGTTTTTTTTGTTTGTTTTACATTAAAAAGTCCTATTTCACAGCAGTTGAGAGTAATGTTCATCTCAATAATATACTTTTTTGGCAAAGAGAGGATATTAGTTAACTTAAGAAACATAAAAGCACAATTTGTTATATGGAACAACTGATATCTTACAGAGATAGATAGATGATAGATAGATAGATTATAGATAGATGTAGATAAATAGAGTTGGATACCACCAGATTTAGCAAGTATAACTATTATTCATTGTCCCATACCTAGGAAATGATGTGTCAAATTACCTTGATAGTCCCTTGATACCTAAGTGTGTTAATAATAAAGAAAAATGTGATATCATAAAGCAGTGGATTAGGTAAGACCAGAATGAACATTCTTTAATAATAAAGAAGTATTGGATGTCATTAAGCATCATACAGACCCTCATGAGTTTCTGAAAATATATCTGTTTCAAAATATTTATTTCCTCAAAGTATCCACATTGGCATCAAAGAAAATATATGATGATTTATACAAGATGACCATTTTCAAAATTAATGTTCTGTAATGCCAATAGATTGGCAACTGGTTTCAGTCAATATGTACTTGTGATTCTATTTCCTTTATTTCTAATATTTTTTTTTTATTTTGGAGGGGAGAGAGAGACCAGAAACTTTTCTGATTAAAAAAAAAAAAAAAGCTCCAGATGCATGTGCTACTTTGTGCATCTGGCTTTACATGTGTAATGGGACTCAAACCTGAGCCAACCCCAACTGGGGGCCAGCATGCTTTGTAAGCCATTAACCACTGAAAGATATTCTAAGCCCTTGTGATTCAATTTCTAAGACTGAAGGTTTTTGGAAGATACTGTATTTTAAGCAAGCTGTGATAGTTTGAATGTTTGATCCCATAAGCTCAGGCATTTAAAAAATATTTATTTACAAGCAGAGTCTGATAGAGATAGATATAGGAGATAGAGAGACAGAGAGAAAATAGGTTCATCAGGGCCTCTATTCATTACAAATTAACTCAAAATGCATGTTCCCTTTTGTGCATTTGGCTTTATGTGGGTACTTGTCATTAGGTTTTGCTAGCAAGTGACTTAAGTGCTGAGCAAACTCTCCATCACTACTAGGTCATTTTTTTTATTAAACTTCCTACTTGAGCCCATAATCTAAGGCATATTGTTGATATAGGGGGCATGTCACTGGGGGTAAATCCTGGGATCCAGACCTAAGGTGTGTCTGGGAGTAGATCTTGTTTCCAGCCCAATGTTGTGGAGAGAACAGGTTGAGTTCTGCATATTCAAGTTATGTGGTACTGCCTGCTGGTGTTGTCTCTCTGCTTGTACCTATGAAAGGGACCCAGCTTCTTCCACCATTGTTGATGTTTCCCCAGACTCTGTAAGTCTGAAGTAAACCGCATACCTTCAATAAACTATGTCTACTAGAATTTTTAGCCTAGCAACATCAGCACATATCTATTTCTGATACATAGGGAAATAAATAAAGTGAACCATAGAAAAATATAGAACGGTATATTTTTCAAATTAGTTTTCTGATGCATTTTCTTCCATACATTAATATGAGAAAACCAACCTTTCCCTCAGTCTATAGATGTAGACTGATAGTTTCACCATTATGTTAAAGTGCAGTGTTCTGTCTCCCACGTAGACCTGTACCACACTACTACCATTTAATATCAAAGTATGGAGGAAATCTTTGTCTAAAAGGATAATTACAATAGTGCATCTGTAACCATTACTTGTTATCTTTAGAATGTTTGAGGGCCAATCTTGTCATGGAATATGTCCTTACTTTTTATTTTGATTTACGGATAGAAGTAGGTACATATAATTAAATTGCATAAGAAATTATGGTCAGATTTACATAATTAAAATAACATGCTTATTTATATTCATTGAATAATGAGATATAAATTTTTACTATAAAAACTTTATACTGTTAAGAAATTATCTTTGAAGACCTATTTATAAAAATAGACACTATATATACCATACAATTCACATTGTCCAATAGAACTGATTCTTAGCAGCTAAACTTTTATGAATTATATTTTATAATTGAAATTACTATAACAATTTGACTGGTTTCCAAATCAAATATATGCAAAAAGGCATGAATTAATACTTTTGCTTAAAATCTTATGAATAAAGTAACTTTTCATTTTTTTGAAAATCAAAGCCTTTTCTGAATTGAGGCTGATTCAGTATAAATACCAATACATACTTGATAACTTAAAACTTTCAAAAAACATTTTGAATATGAGAAGAACCAATATTTATGACAGTTCCAAATATCACTGCTACATTTTCTTTTGTTTTGACAAACATGTACAAATAAACTTTCATTTGGTGATTTGCTCTGTATATCCAGTCAATATATGTTCCTCCCTGGGTCTTTGGGTGCTCTGTTTTAAGAGAAGTTCTCAATCTTTGGACATATTGACCAAAGAATATTATTATGAGTCTGATTTAGTTATATCTGAGTCAGTGATATTTTAGTATTATCATTTCCTGTAAGTTTGTGGAGGGGCATACAATTAGGTCTATATTATACTTAAAATTCTGGGCTACATTCCAATCTCTTAATATTTCATTTTTAAAAATTACTTTAACTACTATATAAATGGTCTTTCCAAGACACATAAGTTCTTAGGATAAAATAATAGAAAAAATTCTATCTGCTTAGCAATTTCATATCCTACCTTATTGCTTTTGATACTTGTGATAGATTTTTCATTAAAATGTAGTTGTTCCTCATTAAAGATTCTTTGTACATTTGATATCCACTACTTTCAAAAATGGAATTTAAATTCTTCAAGTTATAATCAATAATCCATATAGTTCCCAAATTTTACAGTGGAGACTTAGAAAGGCCAAAAATGCCTAAGAAAGAAAATAACCCATTAAATATTTTTTCTTTAGTCATACAATCAGTAAATTGAAAGAATTTAGAAACATACAATTTACTGTCATCATTTTAAGAAAAGTAAAATTAAAATCTTGGAAGATGAAATATTTTTCCCATTCACATACATAGTGATTGTGGTAGTTTGAATAGATGGCCCCCAATATATTCAGTGTTTTATTAGTTTGTAGTTTGCATCTGCAGCCACCTGGCTGGAGGCAATGTCACTGGGCAGATCTTAAGGTGTGGGGGTGGGTTGAGATTTCAATCTAAAGATATGAAAAGTGTGCCTAGCTGGAGTTCATGAAGTGTGATGTGTTCTGTGGCTTTCAGCTCTCTCTCTTGCCTGGTCTGTAAAAGAAGCCCAGCTTCTTCTGCCATTATGGAACTTCCCCTGGATCTGTAAGCTTCAATAAATCCCTTCTTCCATAACTGTGCCTGGTCTGAAAGTTCATTTCAGTGAACCTGAAGCTGTCTGCTACAGTGATAGAACAAGTGTTAACAACCAATTCATAAATTCTACTCTAATGCCCACTTCATAAAATTGCACTATTGCTCATGAAGTTATTGTGAAGAATGCCAAGCTAAAATACAAATTATAATATGTTATTCTAGTTTGATGGGAGAGATATATACAATTTGCAAACTGAAATTTATCAAGTTGTCACAATGACCGCATTTGTCCATATGACAAATATATATCTTTCCAGGCTTTCTGAATTGAGAGAGATGTTTAGCAAAAAGTTATGGTCTGCAGTAGGTGATACCTCTTTAATATATATATTTTTAATTTTTAAATTTATTTTATTTATTTGAGAGAGTGAGAGAGAAAGAGGTAGATAGAGGGAAAGAGAGGTGGGCCATGCCAGGGCCTCTAGCTGCTGCAAATGAACTCCAGATGCATGTGTCCCCTTGCACATCTGGCTTACGTGGGTCCTGGGGAATCAAACCAGAGTCATTAGGATTCACAGGCAAATGCTTTAACTGCTAAGATACTTCCCCGGCCCCAGTAGTTATTTTCAACCTATAATTATCAGTCATTAATATAAATAATTAAATTATTAGTCTTTTATGTAGATAATTAAAATAAATATATTTATATCTTTGAGGGTATTATGATGTTTCAGGTATATTTTTAATATTGAAATGATGTTTGCTTATGTTATTTAAGAGATTATTCTCTTTATTCTACCATTGATTTTAATTCATAAGTCCTAAGTTCCTAATAATGAATTAATAATTAAGAAAATCTGTCCAATTAATTTGTTCAGCTGTTCTTCAGCTACTTTTATCATGGCATTTGGATCATACTTATAATTAATTGTTAAATATGATCATTTGGAAACTCTTGAAGAGTTACTCAAGTTGTTCTAATGTAAATAATATAAATAAATTAACTGTAAAGAAGACAATGATTTACATTATTTATAATTGTCGTGTGATTAGCACTACTGGTGGATTCTTTTTATCTAAAACACAAATTTAATTTTTAACTTCCCTGCACAAGTGCTTTTATAAAAGCTTTTGGCTTAATCGGATGTCCCATCAAACTATTTTCAATTCCTAAATGTTTAAGAAAGGTCAGTGAGTACGTGTGGCTTAAGTATAAAGAGTAGCATTCACATTTGAACCACAATATTTATCTTTTTATCTATGTTGTGGCTTTGGTGCTGTTAATTTCCCATCGACAGGTGAGAATATCAGCTACAAAGTTTAAACTATAAGAAATAAAAAATATATATACTTTACTACTCTGTTATCTGCTTCTCTGATATACAGATGCTGTGTTTTGTTTATGTTTTGGCATTTTCTCAACATAATTATGGCCTTTTTGCTTTCCACCCACCTCTCCATAAACTGGAAATTTCCATCTTGAGACCTCTTGTTTTCTAATCTCCATGCTCTATCTATTCTTATTCTTATAATTTAGTAGTTAACATGTTTCTTCAGTACAATCTTCTAAATCACAATAAATCAAAGTGATCTCTCTAATCAATAAATTCCAATACCAATTTTTACTCATTCTTTCTACTACTTTATATTACATTTATTTACGATGAGGATATTAAAAACTACTTAGTCCTTCAATAATTATTTGTTGAATTAAAAAAAAGGCAAATGAGGCATTCATGGATTAGAAATTTTACAACAGTTATGTGATTTACTTTTATTTTAAATATATTTTATTTATTTATTTGAGAGAGAAAGAGAGGAAGAGGCAGAGAGATAGAATGAATAGGTAATCCAGGGCCTCCAGCCACTGCAAACTAATTCCAGACGCAAGCACCCCCTTGTGCATCTGGCTTATGTGGGTCCTGAGGAATCAAACCCTGGTCCTTAGGCTTTGCAGGCAAATGCCTTAACTGCTAAGCCATTTCCCTAGCCCTGCAATTTACTTTTATTGATTTTTTTCTGGTTTCCAGTACAAAAGAAAAAATATGTTTAGCAAAAAGATTTCTCACATATCTATATCTATTTTAACTCTGGTGTCTTAGCACTGTAATTTTAGACTCATAATGTTTGTGAGTGATAGGTATTTATAACATAAAATTTAGGTATGATTTTTTTGTAACGATCTGTTTTGTAGCAACTGTATGTGTGTGTGTGTGTGTGTGTGTGTGTGTGTGTGTGTGTGTTGTTAGATATTATAAACTTACTTTTAATCACACAGAAATCTATGCCTGAAATATATTTTAAATTTTTTCTTGGTGCTTTTGACCAGAACTTGCATTAATCCATTAAGTTGTACACTAGTATTCATATGTCATCTTGAAGTTATGTTTTCCTTATAGCCTGTAGCAATTAGTTTAATTTAAATTAGTTTTTATTTTCAATATTGAATCACAGTGGCATCTAGATGAAATTATTGAACTGAATAGACACTCAAGAAACAAAGTGAAAGCAAAACAGCTTTTCCTATTATCTTTTTGGATTATGGGATTGATCCATTACAATTCTAGTTATAGACAGATATACAAGGCTGTCAGTAAAGAACATTCTCAGAAAAATTATACTGCTTCCTTCTTTCAGAACGTGCAGTATTATGTAACTAAACACAGTCATTTAAAAGGTACAGTGTTATATAGTACACAAAATCCTTTCATTATTAGGATTCCTGGGTAAAATGAACTGCTGAGCTTTTGGAATGCTTCTTCCTTGTATGTACCTGAATTTGTCTAAAATGAGATAATGGAACTTGGTGATTTCTTTCAGCTTAATCACCTTTTACTTTAAATTTTTCTTAAATCATAATATTTGTGCCTCATAATGTAGTACATTATGCTAATTCAATGTTTGATGATTCATGGAAGACAGAGAATCAATGTTATATACATATGCACATATTCTCCAGAAGAATAAATAAAAAAAAATCTGAGCATATGGGTGGAAGCATAGTTATTTGGAAATTTATTTCTTGAAATTCATTTCTTCTTAAAATATATAAGAAAAGGTGATAAATTAACACTTTGTCATGTCAAGAGAATAAAAGTAATTTAAAATCTAGAGTTTGATTGCTGTGACAGTAAATTCTCCCATGCATTTAATAGATGAAGAAAAAGTGCCTGCGAAGTACATTTTAAGAGAGCTATATTCAATTTCACAGGAAAGTTTCAACATCTCTAGTAACCCCTGGGTCCCTTCAAAGTAGTGCTCTAATTTATACATCAAAGTGAGAACAAGCATGCTGTAACATAAGGCCTGAAGAAACAACTCAATGTTTCTATCAAAATGTAGTTCAGCAGTTACACAGGCCATGAAATGCTCATTAACAAGCTGAGGCAATATGCACTGAGTATACAGGTTCACCTTTGCATATTAATGAGCAATGTGTAATAACATTTATGGCACTTGCTGTTCCACATGCCGGGAACATTGAGATTAGAGCTGGGCTGTATAAATGTCAAATGGATTTATGGTCATGCATACTGCTGCTTTAAAACAGTAGTCTCTTAACAGCCTCAAATGCCCCATTTATATGCAGGTAGTTGGCACCTACCTTATTTCTTGAGCCACAGATTACTTTTGCTATAGATTTTGAGCCTACAGCACAGATCTACCACCAACAGTTTTATGAAGCCATATGCCCTTCAGAAATCATGCAATTTTGGTTTTCTTGCCATAATAATGTATATTACCATAATGTTTCATAAAAATCTTTCATTTAAAGGTGCTAGAAAAAATTCCACCTAACATGTAAGTAAATAAGACTTTAAATGTTGGAATTAAACTATGGTTTTCTGATTTCCTAGCAACATGAGATCTTTTTAATATAAAATCTTCAAACTCACTGGAAAGAAAAAAATTTGGAATATATAAATTTCATTCATTTCAAAGCATTCCTAAAGATTTTATAAACAATACCAACACACCAGCTATCTTCTCCATTTCATTATGTATAACACAGATATTGATTAAATTAATAGATCTACAAACACTTTCTTTCAAATATGTCACATTCCAAAATATACTGAACTTTTGTTTCACAATAGGTATGCATATTTATTGCTCTGGTTGTAATGCATTCTTGAGTGTCATGGTACAAGCAGATCTCATTAGCAAAACCTACCCAGGAGGCATTACTTTCTGGAGTGAAGTTTCGGGTACATGCCACATAAATATACACAAAAATGTATTTTATTAAATAGTTAGGATACTTGGATAAGTGGAGTTAAAATGTGGAAATCCAAAGAAATTCACCAGTTTGTCAAAACAGGTAATTGCTTAGAAGGTGAGTAATTTACATTGTTTCATTATTCATATTCCTTCTGAACATTTTTTTGCATAATGCACATGCTAAAATCAAATTAAGAAGCCAGAACACGGCTAGGCAAATACTGTGTTTGAATGTATGAGAGAGATTTCTAGAACTTTTACTCTAGTGATGTATACATATTATCTATATAATATGTTTATGCATTTCCAATTTTTATTTTGAAGATTTATTATCAGAGGGTTTTTTCTACTTGTACTTTTAGGAATAAGAAGTAACTATACTTTTGAGACACATCACCAGGTATTAGCATGCTTTAACAGAAACACTTGAAAACCACAGTCATAGTGGAGTATGATGAAAAGATGCAGGAAGTGCTTCCTCAGATAACACAGTCATCTGTACACTATAATCACATGTATTATGATGTAAAGCAGATAACTTAAAAGAAGGATATCCTTTTGTAACTTTCCTAGATGTTGGGGTAAATGTAGTGATAACAGTAGTTACTATGACCATTAAGAATAGAGTGTAATGGGGCTGGAGAGATGGCTTAACTGTTAAGGCACTTGCATACATAACCTAGGAACCCAGGTTCAATTCCCCAGGAACTACATATGCTAGATGCACAAGGTGGCACATGCATGTGGAGTTTGTCTGCAGTAACTGGAGGCCCTGATGTGACCATGCACACTCTCTCTCTTTCTGTCTCTCTCACACAGAAAAATAAAATATCTTTTAAAATTAAAAAAAGAATAGAACTTTTTGGGGCTGGAGAGATGGCTTAGTGGTTAAGCACTTGCCTGTGAAGCCTAAGGACACTGGTTCGAGGCTCTATTCCCCAGTACCCGTGTAAGCCAGATGCACAAGAAGGCTCATGTATCTGAAGTTTGTTTGCAGTGGCTGGAGGCCCTGGCATGCCCATTTCTCTCTCTCTCACCCTGCCTGTTTCTGTATCTCTCTCTCTCTCAAATAAATAAATAAAATATTTTTTAAAAAAAGAATAGAACATTTTTGATGAAATGATTTTATATGCTAATTGTCACTTCATAATTTATACTTTCTGTTCATAAGCTTTATATTCTGTTGTGACATTATGGTGAATTCTTAATTCCTTTTAGACCTATGAATGAGAGGAGACACAAACATAGTTGGAAGCTAATGTCTTGGTTCATAAACTGTCAGGTCTTTCACCAGGTAACAATTATAATATGATTGTGATTGTCAGTAAAAAAATTTGTACAGGTCGTGAATAATTTCAAATGGACAAAGTTAATGGCATAACTTTCCACACTATCCCTTATTGTCCATAAGGTAAACACATTGTGAATTTAATACATTTTAATCACTAAAGAAAGTCCTTTCTATTGAAAATATTTCCACTGTCTGGAAGTGATCATGCATTGATTTACATTTTATGTTCCACTCAACAAATAAATTATATCACTATATGCCTTTCTCTTAATAACATAACAACATGGTATAAGCCAATAAAGACTACTGTGGTATTATTATATCATAATTGTATTACACATTTAAGATGAATGGTAGTCAGTTATATTTATTTATTTATTTATTTTGGTTTTTCGAGGTAGGTTTTCACTCTAGTCCAGGCTGACCTGGAATTCATTATGTAGACTCAGGGTGGCCTCGAACTCTGCCTCCTGAGTGCTGGGATTAAAGGTGTGTACCACCACGCCAGGCCAGTTAGTTATTTTTAATCATGATATTTGAAAAGAAAATGCCCTGTCCCTGAAACTCTCACTGTGCAATTTATATCTTTGTAAATATATTATATTATCACCACCAATGAATAGCTACCCTAATCTAATATGTGTCTACAAATTTTCTGCAAAAAAGATAACATCATTTAAAAATTTTATGTTATAAATTTTCATATTTGTCTTTAAGCAATTAGAAATAAAGGAATTCATTTCTTTAAAATAGCATAAAAATTAAAGACTAACATTTTGCCATTTTAACTTATGAAAATATACTTAAATTTTATAATTATAAAGGAGAAAAGAAGTAGAATATTCCTTAATGTTCTATAAACTCATCTTCACATAAGAAAACAAAATAAGTAAGTTGATCACAGAACAAACTGACAAATGTATGAAAATTTAAAAATGGCTGTCAAAAAGCAATCTATGACATCAGTCTTTAATGATAAATCAATAAGAGCAAAACAAGTTACTATCCAAGATGAAAATACAAACTCAATTTGAATATTAGCCACAATAGTCTGTCCCTGAAGTTAGCATAATGGGATCATTTGGGAAAGTATTTTGAAATTATTAAACTGGTTGCCATTATCTTGACTTGCTTGTAGGTCTTTCCAGGATAGCTATTATGATAAGGAATCTCTGTATCATACTCTGCTGTGACTTTTTCAGGTAAATTTAATATATCTATTGTTCTGTGAAGATTTCTGGGAATTTCTCTACAAGAAAAGGAAACAAAGGATGTCACTCTAAAAGGTGTTACAGTGAGAATAAATGCCAAGCAATATGCTTGGGTACTTAATTTTTACCTTAAAGAAAATCATGATCTCGAAGCATTGTCCTTCACTCACCCTGTGCTAACCAGTTGGGAATTTGAACATCATTGTCTTTTGCAACCATTTTGGGAAATTTTTCTCACTGAAATTACTGTCAAGTCCTTGTCATTCTTTATCCTTCTGCATCTTAACTTACAAATTTGTGAAATGCTAAGTTAACTCTAATATGTAAGTTTTTGATTTTTCCCCACCTAGATAAATTCTGCTTCCACCTACCTACCACATCATCTTCTTAATTTTACAGAGCAGATCAAACAACTTGAGGATAGGAATATGTAATTTATTATCACCACAATATCTATGCAACTTGTATGTTGTGGTCCTCAGATCTCAGTGATAGGTTAGCAGATTAGCATGTATTTGTCCTATAAGATCTTTATTTTGTTAGTATCATTACCGTCTATACGTTGATGGTTCTCCATTCTTTTTAGTCTTTTGATATGTTGCTTAGCATTGAAACTAAGATCTTAAAAATCTTAAGTAAATCATCCATATTTCAGCAACTTCCCAGCTCGATTCTTCTCCAAACATGTATATGTCACTGCCTCCCTTATTTCTAACCTGTCGTAGGTAACATAGCTTTTACATTTTAAGTGCTTCCTTCCTGCATAAAGCATAGTTCTTTTTTTTTCAATATGGTGTATTTTAAAATATTTCTTTCTTTGACAGAGAGAGAGTATGTGAGTATAGGCTCACCAGGGTATCTAGCCACTACAAACAAACTCCAGATGTATGTGTTACTTTGTGCATCTGGCTCTACATGGGTACTGGGGAATTAAATCTGGGCCATCAGGCTTTGTAAGCAATCATCTTTAACCACTGAACAACCTCTCCAGCCGTTCTTTTAATATTTTTTATCTCAGTAAATGGTATTAACATGAACCAAATTTCTCCATAAATTTCCCTTGCTGTAGTCTCCATTCAATGATTTATAAAACCCTGCAAAATCTGCCCCAGTACTCTTACTCATCAACTTTTCTCTATCTTCACTTAGGCATCCCTAAACCAGTAATTATTGTACCCGTTTTCTACTCTCCTCTACTTCTACCCTTATACTTCTTAAGTTATATTTTTCCCTCAACAAGCACAATGATACTGATAAGCACAAAATATTGTAACTTACTTTCTTCTTTCTTTCTTTCTTTCTTTCTTTCTTTCTTTCTTTCTTTCTTTCTTTCTTTCTTTCTTTCTTTTCCCTTCCTTCCTTCCTTCCTTCCTTCCTTCCTTCCTTCCTTCCTTCCTTCCTTCCTTCCTTCCTTCCTTCCTTCCTTCTTTCTTTCTTTCTTTCTTTCTTTCTTTCTTTCTTTCTTTCTTTCTTAGTTCTTTCTTTCTTTTGATGTAGGGTCTTACTCTAGCCCAGGGTGACCTGGAATTCACTATGTAGTCTCAGGGTGGCCTTGAACTCACGGTGATCCCCCTACCTCTGCCTCCCAAGTGCTGGGAATAAAGGTGTGCACTACCACGCCTGACAAAACATTGTAACTTTCTTATGTATTTGAAGTAAAACTCAAAGTTTAACCAAGACTAACAAAAATCTCACCAAATTGTCTGTGTCATTAAAAATATTTCAATCTACTTTCCTTCATGTTTATAGTATATTCCAGATATATTGGTCTCCATATTTTATTTTTTTTTAAATACCACAAGACTTGTTCTGCTCCAAAGTCTTTGCCCCTTCTCCTATGTTTCTGCGTAGGGCACTACAGTACTCACCATTCTTTCAGAGTTTCAGCTTTAAAATCACTTTCTCAGAGATGTGACTATAACACTATATGTTAGGTAATTCCTAGTGAATTACTTTATCCTTCTTTTCTATTTCATATGTCACACCATATAATTATGCTATAATTCAGTGTCTATAATCTCAATTGCTACAGGAGCCACATAGATAAAATAAGTAGGTACAATAGCTCTGGTATAAAATCATATAAGATATGACAAGGTCTATAGCTGAAACTAGGTCTCAAGTGGACTGGGGGAGGTCCAATGTTAGTCATTCCTCTCACTGGTGCAAGAAATTCCTGGCAAGAGCAACATAAGAAAGGAAGTTTGTGTTTTGGCTCACAGTTTAAGGATAAAGTACATCATGGATATGAAACAATGGCAAGAGCAATTTGAGGCAGCTAGTCATGTTGCATCCACTCAGAAAGCAGAAAGAAAGAAACAGAGAGAGAGTTTTATACTGGTACTTAGCTTACTCTTTCCTCTTTATAGTCCTAGACCCTCAGCCCATGGAATGGTGCCACCTACACTTGTGTATGTTTTCACACTTCAAGTAACCTAATCTAAAAATCCCTTCACAGAAATGACAAATATTTGCATTTTTATTGTAAATCCTGTCAAGTTGACAACCTAGGTTAACCATCAGAAGCCCTATTGATCGAAGTATTCCAAAGCATTCAGCAAAACAGATAATCTGAATGTTGATGTGAACATTTCAGATTTCTAATGTGGAAAAAAAACTATATTTTACATCATTGTATGCCACAAAATGTATTCCATTATTTAAATTGTTTTAAAACACAGGACATAAATCTGTTGTGCATTGTAGACAATCTGGTCAAATATGAAAATACATTATGAATATATGCATAAATGTGATATTTTCAGTGCATTTTCTTGTAAATTTTAAAATAATATTTAATTTATTTATTTGCAAGCAGAACTAGACAGAGAGAGGGACAGAGAATGGGTTGACACCAGAGCCTCCATCCTCTGCAAACAAACTCCAGATATAGAAGAAATCTACAACCCAACACTGCCCCCACTAGTGTCCCGAGGAATGACACTTAGCAAAAGTCAGGTTCTTCTCTATACCATAAATAATAATAATAATAATAATAATAATAATAATCAGGAGGAGCCAGCATAAAGAAAAGTCAACAAGTTAAGTAGACATAGAAACAGTACATAGCTTACATTTAAGTAAAGCATGGGAAGTGAGAGGGAGGATGGGAGCAAGGGATGGGGTAAGAGAAAGAGAGAGAGAGAGAGAGAGAGAGAGAGAGAGATCTTTAAGAAAGGTAATAGGACACATGAGTGTGGATTTTTCCAGAGAGAGAGCGTCAGCTAAATATTTCAACAATAACTATGTGCAAGTTTTGTGGCATTTGAAGATTCATTGCTGAAAGAATATAATTTACAGCCAGGTTCAAATATTAAGTAATGTTTAACAATTAAGGAAATAAGAATGAAGTAAAAAATATGAGTTGGTTTATTTATTTATGTTTTCTTAAAAAGTTTCTTTTTTGGGGCCTGGAGAAACTGCTTAGTGGTTAAGGTGTTTGCCTACATAGCCAAAGGACCTTGGTTCAATTCCCCAGGACCCATGTAAGCCAGAGTCACAAGGTGACACATGCGTCTGGAGTTCGTTTGCAGTGGCTGTAGGCCCTGACGTGCCCATTCTCTCCCTCTCTCTTTCTCTATCTCAAATAAATAAATAAAAATAAAATATTAAAAATAAAAAAGTTTCCTTTTTGTACATGAAATTGTTTAGGTTTAGGCATGGGAGGTTAGGAATGAGAGGAGTGTTCATTCAATTAGCTTGAAAATAAACACACATTCTGGCATTCTTACCATAGAACTCTTGTTTTTCAGCACATTTGTTTGAAATGTCTCTTGGAAAAGGGAGTATTGTCTCTGTAAGAAATCTGGATTTTATTAGTTGTGTTGTTTTGAGCTCTCATGTAATGGAAAGTACCCACTCGATCTCATATAAGGGACTTCATTTTCCATTTCTATCCCAACTGAAAGCAGGAGACTTAGTAGTCAAAGTGGTTATATTCATCCAATAAAGTTGTTCGTATTGCTTATATGTCTTACATTCATATGAATGAAAAAATTGACATAGCTATAGGGATATTGTTCTTTATCAAATCACAAGGGGAGAGTTCTGGTTTTCATTAATGTACAAGATACATGTAACGGGAATGGGAAGATTTATGTTAAATTCTGTCCTTGCCTTATAAGCACATTTAAGTAACAGTAGACATAAGTGATTATTGCCAACATCCTAAGTGGAGCATTTTAGAAAGGAAGTAATATTATTAGCCTAATGACAAATATATGCTCTTTATTTTTTTTTTACTTAATGTTTATAGGAACTTTGCTAGTTGTATTTAAATGAGACTAATTATAACCTGGGTTTCTGATTAACTAAAGAAGGCACAAATCTAACTCTTAAAATGAGTAATATTGTGTTCCATATATTTTTCCATTTTACTACCTTATTGTTTTGCTTTAAACTTGCATTTCATATAACACAAGATGATAGTCCATATATTTTAATTAAACATTGGAAAAATATATATTCCTCTTTGGATTTGGAATAGAATTTTCATAAAATCAAATATGTCTGTGTATATGAATATATGTTTGAGATCTACATGTATTATTATTATTTTATTTTTGCTGTGGGTAAGGAGTTAAAGTAAGGAAAAATCCAACTAAAGAGGGCCCTTAGTGGAGTGGGGACAGGGAGGGAAATGATGGTACCAATACACAATGTATCTATACAAATTACAACTTAATAGAAATTTTTAAAAAATAAAATTTTTATCATAGTCTCAGCCCCTCAAAATATTTTAAAATTTGAGTTTATTTTATTTATATTAATTAATTTATTTAGTTAGTTATCTGAGAGAGAGACAGAGGGAGAGAGGGAGAGAAAGAGAATGGGCACACCAAAGCCTCCAGCCACTGCAAACAAATTCCAGAGGCATGCACCATCTTGTGCACAGCTTACATGGGACCTGGGGAATCATACCAGTGCCTTAACTGCTAAGCCATCTCTCCAGCCTGAGTTTGAATTTCTAAAAGTAAGGAATACATACTTTTGCTTGGAACTTATTTAAGAAGTTTAATTGTTAAGGATGTCAGTACTTTAAGAAAAAAGCTGAATTGTTAAGTAGTAAGATTTTTTTTGAAAACATCATTTGATTAATTTCTAATTGAAGGATTGTTTTTAATTTCTTTTTTTTCCTGAGGTAGGGTCTTGCTCTAGCTCAGGGTGACCTGGAATTCACCACATTTTTTTCAGGGTGGCTTCAAACTTGAGTCAATCATCTTACCTCTGCCTCCCAAGTTCTGAGATTAAAGGTGTGTGCCACCACACCCAGCTTTTGTTTTTCCTTTCTTATTTTAACCTTTCTATTGAAGAATTTATTTATTTCTGTATGTGTGCCAGGGTCTCTTGCTGCTGCAGACAAATGTCTGATTGGCCTTAAGTGAGTGGTTGTAGAATTGAAACTGGCCTGGCAGCAAGTGTCTTTATCAGCTGAGCTGTCTTCCTAGGCCCAATTTTCATCTTTCTTCACGAACATATCTGATACTGAAAGGTTCATAATGGTTTACAAATAATCTTTGGGCTGGAGAGATGGCTTAGTGGTTAAGCACTTACTTGTGAAGTCTAAGGATCCCTGTTCGAGGCTCATTTCCCCAGAACCCACGTAAGCCAGATGCACAAGGTGGCACATGCATCTGGAGTTCATTTGCAATGACTAGAGGCCCTGGTGCACCCATTCTCTGTCTCTCTGTCTCTCGCTGCCTCTTTCTCATTCTGTCACTCTCAAATAAATAAATAAATAAATAATCAAAAATTAAAAATATTCTTTATAAGTAATGAAAATGTTTTTAAAATATTGTGAAAAAGTGAGATATGAATGTAATTACTACTTCTCCAAACCATAACATTTTATCCAGTATATTCCTTAACAAACTTCTTTGTGCATGGTTAAATAGCTCATAAATTTGACAATGACATCATTTTGTAAGGTACTATCATGCTATTGCCATGTCATCTGTTGATGAATAAATAAATCTTATTACTTGACAATTGTGCTTAAGATTCTTACAGTACTACCATCATTAACAATTAAACTTTTTAAATCTATTAAAAATTGTAAGTGCCTATTCCTTCTTCCTAGAATATAAACCTAAGCATATTTAAGTGTGTATATATCTGCATATATGTATATAAATTTAAGATCTGATTATCATATTATTACATTCAGTTAGCTTTTCTAGTTACTTAATTGTGTCTATATATTTGAACAAATTCCTATTGCGTACTGTACAATTTATTGTTGTTTTCACTTTTCTCTAATATTGCAGTTGATACTGACTTACTTAAAATGTAAAAAAGTGAATTTCTCAAATTCTGTATTCGTTTTTATTCGAACATTATTAAATTAATTATCTTTAGAGTAGTTGGTTATAGTTATATTTCCACTTTATTTTGAGAATTGAGACACCAGTCTTAAATATCTTGTTGAAGGAGGTGAGATTCAAAATAATTATTTAAATATTACATCAGCAGTGGCCACATAGTTACCTATTTTTCTAAGACATGCATAACTAAGGTCAAGTCAATGGGGACTTACTGTTTGATGATTATTGTATAAGTATGGTTCAGATGAAACTGGGTAGTGATAATTCTTAATGAATAAAAATTGCAAAGTGACACAAACCTTAAGTACCAAATGACTGGATATTTAACACAAGCCTATCTTTAACCTCAGAAGTACAAAGCCCAAACATATAGGTAGATTTATCACAAATAACAACTTAAAATAGAAATGAAAGTCAGAAACAAAAGAAAAAGTGTAACAAAGTGTGTACCTAAAAGATTATTTTTTCTTTCTTTCTTTCTTTCTTTCTTTCTTTCTTTCTTTCTTTCTTTCTTATTTCTTTCTTTCTTTCTTTTCTCTTTCTTTCTTTCTTTCTTTCTTTTTTTCTTTCTTTCTTTTCTTTTTTTTTTTTTTTTCAGGTAGGGTCTCACTCTAGCTCAGGCTGACCTGGAATTCACTATGTAGTCTCAGGTTGGCCTTGAACTCATGGCGATCCTCCTACCTCCTCCTTCCATGTGCTGGGATTAAAGGCATCTCCCACCACACCCAGACAAAAAAAATATTTTATAGGAAGAAATATTTTATTTAAATAAGATTTATTTTATTTCACGAGTGTATATACGTGTTCCTAAAGAATCTTATTCTAAGATGGGCATGTTGGCACACGCTTTTAATCCCAGCAATCAAGAGGCAGAGGTAGGAGGTTTTCCATGAGTTCAAGGCCACACTGAGACTACATAGTGAGTTCCAGGTCAGCCTGGACTAGAGCGAGACCCTATCTGGGAAAAAAAAAAAAAGCAAAAATCCTATTCTACAAAGGAACTAATACACCTAGGTTGTTAGATTTGTGAATAAACGTGGAAACAATTTAAAATACTATTAAGCACTATACAAATGTAAAAAAATATTCTAATGGGAATATGAGCTAAGTAGTATTTACTGAAAGAGAAAGAATTAATTGATTTGATATATCTAAATTCATTCTCCAGGGACTTTGATAGGTCAAAAACGAACATGCTGAGGAAATAATGTTCTAAGAATTGTGCTTGGACAGAGAAGAAAAGTACAGATAAATAAAACTTTAACTTTTAAGTCCTCTCAGAATTAGTTGTATAATATTGTTTGTGGCTAATTGAATTATTTTATTAATTAAAACAATAATTGTAACTAAAGCAGGTATTATTCATGATTAATTTATTTCACTATATTGAAATAATTTGCTACCAATAGAACAAACACAATACACCACTAAAACACATTTCTGAGGGCTGCCAAAATGGCTTAGTTGTTAAGGCATTTGCCTGCAAAGCCTAAGGACCCGGGTTCAATTTCCAAGGATCCATGAAAGCCAGATGCACAAGGGTGCACATGCATCTGGATTTTCTTTGCAGTGGCTGGAGACCTTGGGGCTCCCATTCTTTCTTTCTCTCTGATCTTCCTCTCTCTCTCTCTATCTCAAATAAATAAATGAGTAAATTAAATAAAATAAAAAAGATAAAAACATTTCTGAGATTAAAGCAGGGATATATTTATCATTGTCTGGATTGATGTAGAATAAAGCAAGAAAAAAACATAACAATACATTTTTATTTTTATTCAGTGTTCATAAAGCCATATCATAATCTATCTCCCTAGTTAATCTCTTAATATTATAGGGAAAGAGAAAATCTTTTTTTAAATTCATTGTAAGCTCATTGTCTGGGGCCCTGTAAATGAGGCTGACAAAAGACAGTAAGAAGAATATACTTGCAAAAATTTTTAAACATATATGACATATGATACAGAAGACTTCATGAGGAAATAAAGAACTAATGACCTGGTAAACCTAAGTAATTTTATGCTAAGTTTGATGAAATTAGGAAGTTGTAGAAAATGTGATAGTACAACAGAAGCCTGAGCTAAGAGTATCAAACTGGGGAAAACATACCAAGGTCTATTCATTATGATTTACCTGGGCATTCCTTGGGATTTGAAGACAGGGTGCTCCTTTCCTCTAGATTTAGGGATGACACCTGCTACATGAAATTCTTGTGTCTTGATCATTAGAGAAAGGAAAGACACTATTTCCTTCCTGCACCTGCCATTTCTCATAGTCCTTCAATTTGAAATATTTATTAAGCCAATGTGGGCTATTATTTCCTGTACATTGGCAACATCATTGCGCAAAACTATATACCCTTTCCAGTTTTTGTAGAATCTATGTTTATAAGTACTTTACATATATACTTTGATGAACCAAATATAATCTCTCTATATATACATGTATATATTACA
Source organism: Orientallactaga sibirica (assembly GCA_036365145.1). Classification (NCBI taxonomy): domain Eukaryota; kingdom Metazoa; phylum Chordata; class Mammalia; order Rodentia; family Dipodidae; genus Orientallactaga; species Orientallactaga sibirica. Next base: position 2,277,027 of record JAEOAD010002325.1, on the reverse strand, counting down.
TAGTTTATATGCACATATTTACATAATATAATATATACACCTGTAATATATAATGTAATATTATAATAATTATTACATTATGTATTATAATATATTATATAATAATATATTATAATGCAATACATAAATATATGCATATACACATGTAGATATGATATAATGTAATATACATACATATATATGTACATATACTATATATGTATATATACTATATATATGTATATATACTATATATATGTATATATACATACATATATATATATATGTGTGTGTGTGTGTGTGTGTGTGTGTGTGTGTAATATTTGTGTAACTGTCACATTAGGAAAAGCAAAACAAAATATTGAATACTAGTAAAAATATTAAATTATAAGGTCACACATTTTGAGAGGATTCTTCTTTTTTTAAAAATTTATTTTTATTAGTTATGGGCATACTTAAGATGAAAATAACACATGATGGTACCATCCTTTCCCTTAACCTTGCCCCTTTTCTGAAGGGGCCCTCCTCTTTGGGGATGCAGGTCATCCCCATGGGAATTGTGGGTCGTGCATTCTGGGGACAGCAGTCAGTTATGGGGGAGAGGCAATGTCTCTGTGCATAATGTCCCAATTTATCGCCCTAACAATCTTTTTGTCCCCTCTTCTGAGAAATGTCCTGGGTCATGTTGGATTTATTTGCACTTCACCCTGGCCCCAGCTGAAACCACAGAGGAACTGGGAAAATGAGCAAATGTGCTTCTTTCTTAGTGAATCTGATATCAGCCCAAGGGTTAAGGAGATAGACACTAAGGACACTCAACACCTACCAAACCAGAGATCCAGAGGCCCCTAAGAGCCCATCACTGAAGTAGCCTTAATTTTTTTTAAGCTTAGGCTTCCTCATACCCTCCCCAGGACCCTTTTTTTTCAGGTTCTCCCCCTTACTCCTATTGAGGGTTGTATATTTTAGTCTATCTCCAAAGATAAAGGTTTTGTGTTTGTTTTTCACCACCCTCCCCTTCTTCATGCTTGTTTTCCTAATCTTGTTTTACTTTCTATTTTCTCTCATGAGTCCCAAATATATGACAAATTTCTGCAAATTTTTAGCCTACCTGTCCTATCCACAGCATGCCAATCTCTGAAATGTGTTCCAGCAAAGAACAATAGTGTATTGTTCAAGATAGCCAAGGCACTTTGGAGAACTTACTGGGGGGACATCAATGGAGAAACCGGGTAGGATGATTTGAGCAAGAGATAGGTAATTGGTGGAGAAATTATCAGCAATCTACATGATCTAAACATGAATTATCAGCATTTACACCTTTTGTGGGATGAATGTTCACACATTAGCAATATTAATATCATATGAGAACAAAAACTTAGGACTGTAGACTTCATAACTCATTCTTTGGATGAACAGAATCAGGTAAAAGGTAGCTCTTTTGACAAAAATGGCCTAAAGGTCACATATCTGAGCCATATATTATTTGTGTCCCACTAGTTTTTCTATAGATTTTTATGACAGCTATGGCCAGGTGCTAAAACCTCAACGAGAAATAAATTTTAAAAAAGGAATTTTTAAACTAAGGAATACTAGAATGTTTATTCAGGTTCTCTTTTGCCTTTAATGTGAATATTATAAAGAATTAAATATCATATATTATATGCTCTTTATATATAATGTGATATCTGATTATTTTCAGATGTACAATAATTAGATTTCAATATATATGCCATGTTTTTAACACAGGAACAGAATAAATTTCATATTTTTTGCTCCTGTGTTTGTGTAGTATGTGTATTATTGTGTGTGTGTGTGTGTGTGTGTGTGTGTGTGTGTGTGTGTGTGCACTTCTGTATGTAAATGTGCACTCTCTGTCACATGTGTTCTGAGGCCAGATGAGAGTGCTGGATGTCCTGCTTCATGATATATCTGTGCAATTACTTGAGATGGAGTCTTTCATTGATTTCAGAGTTTTCAGTTCTCACAAACCTCAGCAAATCTCTGGTCTCTATGGTACTGGGGTAACAGACATGCATGACCACATCCAGCTGTATATGTATGTGATTTAGAATTGAACTCAGGTGATATCAGGCCTTTTCAGGCCCTCATGTTTGCTCCCACTGAACCAACACTTCAGTTTCTGCTTGTACATGATTTTCAAATACTCTTTCCAAAGTAAGCCTTCTATCATTATAAGCATTTTTAAATTATAATTCTGAACAAATAAAAATTCAGATCACACCAATATAGAAAATTTTTAAAACTCAAAATGCTTATTGCTGTGTGAGGTTACACTGATCTGAATGGGCAAATTACATATTGATAATGAAAACATGTAATTTTCCTGAATATTATTATTAAGTACATCAATTTCTCTTCAAGTTCCAGTGTTTAAATAGTGATACTGGAAACATCACACAACAAACTCCATAGAATACATTTATATTGCCAAAGACGTTTCCTTTATTTAGTAGGAAAGGAAGATCTGTTTTTAATCCTCCCACAGAAGATAATAGAACCTATTTCAGGAAAATGCTATTATGATGAACAAAATCTGAGCATTAGTACATTTCACAGTTCATGTATTAGTATTCTGCTTTTGAAATGATGTCAGAAAAAATAATACTTCCATCTGCCTCTTCCTCTCTCTCTTTTTCTCTCTCAAATAAATAAATAAATATTTTAAAGGAGGGGTTGGAGTGTTGGCTTAGCAGGTAAGGTGCTTGCCTGTGAAGCCTAAGGACCCAGTTTCGATTCTCTAGTACCCACGTAAAGCCAGATGCACACGGTGTTACACACATCTGGAGTTCATTTTCAGTGGCTGGAGGCCCTGGCACACCCATTCTCTCTATCTGCCTCTTCCTTTCCCCCTAGCTCAAAAAAAATTTTTTTAAAGTAAAAAGGATTAATATCACTCCTTAGAATAACTGCTTCATATTGTTTTTTAAGGTTTAGAGAGAATTTATTAGATTAAGAGAAGAAAAGTGAAGTAAGTGCAGAGAACTCCTACCATGTGGCTGGTATAAGGGGGTAGGGAGCCCAGTGGGAATAGGTGTTCCCCCATCTCAGTCTACAGGGAGGAAATGAGGGGTGCTTACCAGAGCAGGGGTCTGGAAGTTCAGAAGAGATGAAAGGCCAACAAGAGCTGCTTCATATATTTTGAGGATCATTTATATCAATTCAGATTTTTTACACAAGTAATAGTTCATAATCTTACAAATGTGATAGAACAATGTATCAAAACTCACACTTTAAAAATTAATGTTAGATATAGACATCAAGGTTTTTTGTTTTGTTTTGTTTTGTTGTTTTGTTTTGTTTTTCTTTTGAAGTAGGGTCTCACTCTGGTCCAGGCTTACCTGGAATTAACTATGTAGTATCAGGGTGGCCTCAAACTCACGTCCATCCTCCTACCCCTGTCTCCCGAGTTCTGGGATTAAAGGCATGCATCATCATGCCCATCTGACATCGAGGTTTTATGGACATGTATAAATGAATATATCCTATGTCTATAAATACTTGCAGTGATTTGTATGGTTGTATAATATCCAGGTATTTCTATAAAATTTTATTTTACATATAATAGCCGGGCGTGGTGGCGCATGCCTTTAATCCCAGCACTCGGGAGGCAGAGGTAGGAGGATCGCCAAGAGTTCGAGGCCACCCTGAGACTACATAGTTAAGTCCAGGTCATCCTGGACCAGAGTGAAACCCTACCTCGAAAACCAAAAAAAAAAAAAAAAATTATTTTACATATACTATTATCTCCTTGCCCCAAATGGATGCCCTCCTCAGTGGGGCTATGGGTCATGAAGGTTTCAGTCAGTCCCTATGAGGTAGCAGGGGAGCATGATTCAGGGTATTTCTACCTGCTAGTACAGTCTTCCTGTTCCCTCTTCAGTAATGATCCCTGAGCCACGTCTAGCCTGTTGGTAGTCTCATTTAATGTTTAATTCTCTGTACTTTTTGGGTTTCTGCTTTGATAGGTTTTGATTGATCACTGTGTCTATCACCATCACCCTTATGCTGGTTGTCAGGCTAGCAGTAAGAAGAGTATTCATGAAGTCCCTTCCTCTGTGATTTTTCCTTGGCCCTGCAGATGTGGTTGAGGTGGCAAGTCTCATGGTGGGCAGTTGACAATCTTATCTTATTGATGGATCTTGGTTCTCCTCTGTTTCCTTGCCACCTGTAAAATAAAACAGATTCTCCAACCAAGTGGGAGAACAATTTGAGTTAAAGGGAGTATGTAAAGTAGTTTAGGAGATTTGGGTGTGCCAGCCCACTCTTTCATGACCATCAAATTCTGAGTTGGTCTCCAGTACCAGGTGTTCCTTGCAGTTCCCTCCCACTGAGTGGGCTTCATGTCCAATCAGAGAGCAGTTGGTCACCTGTAGAGGTTACATGCCACTATTGCACAAGTGTGTACTTCTTGTCTGGCTGGTTGATTTCATAGTCAGCAGGGTCCCATACTTATTCATGCTGTTAGTGACTGTTGGACTGTTGTCCTCTGGCAGCTCCAATGGAGCTCTCTGAATCTGTTTTGGCTAGCCAGGAGGGAGCTAGTTTCCCTTTCAGCTACAGCAAGGTATTGGTTTCTTCAGCAACAAATTCTCACCTTTTATCTCTGGCAGGTAATCAAGTGTTTCAGCAATGGTCTACATTGCTTTGGGGTGCTCATGGTTCTCCCTGGCCAAAAGCTCACTGTGTTGGGGGGGGGAGCAACCCAATTCTGGGCCTGGGAATTACTATGCCTTTTAAAGTTAAGGTTTTTACCCCTTCTGTCCAGACTGCCCCCCTTCCCCTTTATCGGTACTTATATCTTTAAGAATGCTAGTCACAATGAGGGTTTCCATAGAACTGATTCTTTAACCTTGTGAAATTCTCTGCCCACCCTCCCCACTCCCTGCCATTCCAGTCCTCTCCCACCCTTGATATTCTGTCTTCCCCAACCCATGAGGAAATGCCTCCTCATTTCCCACCTCATTTTTTTCTTTTTTCCCACCTCAGTCCAATTTTATGCCCATATTCCTAGTGTTAATTGCCATTTCCACTCATCTCCACTTGATCTTGGTCAGGAACCTCATATTACAGAGTATATGTGGCATTTGTCTTTCTGTATCTGTGGGGCCTTAATTAGAATGATTTTTTTTCCAACTGTATTCATTTTCTTGCAAATTTTGTTATTTCAGTTTTCTTTACTGCTGTGTAGAATTCCATTTTGTATATATCGCATATTCAGTGTCAAAAAAGAATAGGATAAATTAGATATCTCACATTTTATTTTTTAAAAATTATATGATCATTCAAGAAAATATCAAATCAAATTAATTATAAATTGTATTTCTGTGAAAAGGATGGTCAGACTTTCAGACTTCATATATAATAGATAAAATATGCTAGAGGATCCAAGTGAAATGGAAGAATTATTTAAAAGCTTTGCTAGCTCTACTGTGAGCTGGTTTATAAGGATTTATTCACTATTTATAGATGTTTCCACAATAGGCCTAAATATAATGTGATGAATGAGCTGAAATTCTAAAGCATAATACTAACAAAGTTATAGAATATAAGAGTTGAAATGGAACTTTCTTGTAATCTTGTTGATACATAAATCTTCACTGTGTTATGTCATTATGCTCACACTGATTCTGATCACTTTCATGTGTGTCCATAAATAAAGAGCCAGTGCCTTCTATTCTCAGTAAGTTCAATACATTAAAACAGATTCTTCCATCTTTCAACCTGGAGCCATAAAAGGACAAAGTGTCTGAGTCAGAATGAACTTTGAGACAATTTTGTTCTCTTTTTCTAGTTCAAGATGATGAAGCTCGTTTTCCTTAGCTAAACTAACATGGAATAATGCAGAGTAACTCAAAATTCTCAATTAAGTCCAAAATCTAAAAATATAAATCTAAATAACAAATTAAAAGCAATATAAGAATAATATCAATGACAAGATTCCTTTCAAAAATTGATGTTATAGTGTTCTTCCAAAAAAGTCATCTTATAAAATTATATTAAATTTTCTAACCTTTTCCTTGGATACTACATTGTTTAAATTACTTGGAATATTTCAGTTTGCATTTTGACATTTATCATAAGCATTGTACTTCCTGATTTTTTTTCTTTTCTTAATCCACCATTCTCTATGAGTAGTCAGCCACCCTGAGGTCATCAGAGCAATAACTTCTTAGGATAATGCTATTTAATCCTGGATTTGTTACTGTCTTCTGCATGAAATCACTGTAGACTCTGGAAGGAATTCTATTCATATATGCAAGAAAATTAAGCATTGATAATTTTCTATATATAACTTTGTAACATTGATTTAAATGTCTGACCTGTGAACTGGATCCACAAAATTGCTTGTTGTATGTACAAAACCTAAATGATATAGTGTCATTGGATTATATGTAAATGTCTCTGGAGAGCTGCCAAACAGTGCTACCATTCTACTGAACACTTACTCTTCTAAGTACTATTGATCTATGTTTTTGGATTGCTTTATCTATTAAACTATTGCATTAACACCATGTTGTCAGTTTGAGCAGTAGGCTCAGCTTTCAAATGAGCATAACCTGTAGATAATGTGATGATGGTGCCATGATAATAAGCTGATTGTTTTTAACTTAAATTACTATACAATGTCTCCCATAGTATATTCCTTACATATAAACAGAAAAAATGTAAATACAGCCCATAAATGGACTAAAAATAGTTGAAAATTTCAGAAAAGTGTTCTTATAGTCACTTGATGAATATTTATCAAACCAAATATCTACAGCTGTTATTTGTTCTCTTTTTTATTTATTTTATTTTTTATGGTCTGTGAGCACAAAACTATAAGACACAATTTAGGATTCATGGAAATCACTTGACAAAGCCTATAAAAGCAACATTTGCCAGAGAGTTACAAAATATTTAGTAAGGCTCTTGTATCAAGAAAGAATCACCTGCCGGGGCGTGACGACACACACCTTTAATCCCAGCGCTCAGAAGGCAGAGGTAGGTGGATCACCATGAATTCGAGGCCACCCTGACACTACATAGTGAATTCCAGGTCAGCCTGGACTAGAGTGAGACCCTACCTCAAAAAACAAACAAAAAATAATAATCACCTACTCTATAACTTGTATATAGAAAAGATAAATTATAAAAAATATATAATTGTGGCACGATAGAAGTATGTATTTTCATGTGGGTGGCAGACTGAACATACTTTTTAATATTTATTTGTTAGAATATTAAGATTAATACTACCTATGAATGCCTAAAACATCCAGGCATCCAAATATTGTAAATAAATAGATAAATGAACTTTTTCTGTTTTAGCTAAACCATAATAATTATAAAAATATACTACTTTGGGGCTGGAGAGATTGCTTAGCATTTAAGGCACTGGCCTGAAAATCCAAAGGACCTAGGTTTGATTCCCCATACCCACGTAAGCTAGATGCACAAGGTGGCCCATGAATCTGGAGTTTGATTGCAGTAGCTGGAGGCCCTGGCACCCCCCATCCTCTCACTCTTGCTCTCTTTAAGTGCCTCTCTCTCTAACTCTCTCTCAAATAAATGAATAAAAATTAAAAACATATACTACTTTCCTTGGTAAATAAGAACTTGGAAGTGAGAATTTTTTTTTTTTTTTTTTTACATCTTCAGAATTCACCCACCACAGTGGACCTTGAATGTACTTCAAGATGACTTAATAATATTTTCTCAGCAGGTTCATAGTCTCTTGAAAGATGTTTCAGTTACACATGCTTCGAAACTATTATTCAAACAAAAATGTCAAGCTGTTCCAAAGTTTCATTTTTTTAATGTATTATATTTTCATTTGGTGAGAGCAAAACATTAAATTGTTACACTGCCTCTGGTCTAGTGCCTTGAAAATATACTTTGTACAAAAGAGACAAGGAAGGCTTACATTTTTTTAAACCAAAATCACAAGACCCAGGAAATATTCTATAGAGCTGTCATGAATAATATTTTTCATAAACATCATATTTATCAGGAATTTTAGCATACTTCTCTTTTTTCCTGCCTACTGCAAAGGATAGGTCAATAAACAACGAACTATTATTTTGAAATTTAATTTTGATAGCTGAGAATCCCTAAAGACATTCCAGTCAGGTACAACAATCATTCTTTTCACCATGGGAGTCCATTAAACTGAAAAGCTGCTGTTGTATACAACTGCTTGCATTTTAGGGGTAGAGGTGAAGGGACAAGCTTACAGCCATTTTCCCTCTGTGTAGCTGGTACTGCAGCTAAGAGTCAAAATGCCTCACAAGAACAGCCTGAATACTGTCGTTTCTTTCACTGAGGTCTTTGTTTTCAATAAGGATATTTTTAGCTCTCTCTCTCTCAAAACAAAACAATATTTTAAAGACTTGAGGGACAAATCTAAGAGCAAGATGACATTGTAAAATTCCCCTAGTATTCATTTGTTTGATTCTTAAATACACTCCTAAAATGGTAAAGGAGGCATTTACTGTATTTATGCATACAAATAATGTTTGAGATTTACATATTTTATTAATTATATTACAAAATAGAAGTATATTCAGAATGAAATTTACAGATGTAAGAGAATATGATATGTGGTGCATTTTGACTTTTGTTACCTCCAAAAGCTCAATAAAGTTATTATTGCTATTACTATCATTTGAAGAAAGAGAAAATTGGAGTGGGGATTGCTTTTCAAAATATCTGCAAAATCAAGTTAACATAATATTTCTAAACTCCATTAGACACAAAGTAATTATTTACATTTTACATGAAGATATAAATTTACTTCTTTTACTTGATTATAATTTCTAATTATAATATTTTACCTAATATATTCACAGTGTTATGTCTTCAAATTGTATTGGACACTTTCTTCCAGGTCCTTCTGCTCAGTGACCACCATGTACATTTGAAAATAACAATGCTATTAATTTATACAGCAAAATTGCCAGTGTAGCAACAGATAACTGAAGGACCAAGGTACAGCAGTGGTAGAGCCTTTTTCTTGTAAATATATTGATTAATAATATTTTCTGATCTTTCTAATACATAGTAAAGAACTTGATTGTGGTTTAACTCCTTCCAACACTAAAGTAGTGATTTTCTTTTTTACATACCCATCTAAGTAATCACTCAATGGTTGATTACCAATTTTTAAATCAGTGAATCAGACTATGCTTTGTAAATTAGTCATTTAGTAGTCATAAGAAAGCCAAAGGTAATATGTAAATATAATAAAACTAGGAAGTAGTATGTAATTCTTGCTGGCTTGGGGATATGGGGTTGTGGCAATTTCGCTGGCAAAACCAAATATTTGTCCTGAAAGACTTACTTGAGTAAAAGGTAATTTTAGAACTAATAGTATATGAACTTTTCCTGATCTTCAAAAAAAAAAAAAAAGTATCCAATGCAGGATCTTAATAGCTACGACCACAATGTCACATAAGGGATCCAATTATGATGAAATTTGCTATATTACATGATTTTATTTTGACATTTAAAAATATACCCTTAAGTTTTGCACTATTATTTATAGAATCAGCAAAGTTTTGCATTCCTATTTTCTGTAGAAGAGAGTCAGCAATTTGTTTAGGAGCTTTACTTATTTAAATCTCTTGAATATAGGCCAACTACCTTTTCATTAGCACACAGAGTGACTATAGAAGGTCATTAATTTTGATAAAAGAAATATTTAGAAAACTGTCATCTAAAGTAATTTCTAATAGCTTGCTTTAAAAATAATATATGATCCTGTAGCATAAATCTGATTACAATTTTCATTTTTACTCCTATTTTGTATTCACACTGCTCATTTTTCTGAATTTCTTAATATGCAGGAATAGCACCTATGATAGAATATATTAGAATTTCCTACTAACACAGCTAGTGTAGGCAAATCTAATTTTTTTAAAATATACATTGGGAAATTATTTTATTTCAAATACATGTTCCTCAACTACTTAAAAAAGAGTTTTTCTCTTTTGAGATTATCTTCAGGCATAATTTCAGGATAAATTCATGTGCATACAGATTTAAAATGCGATTTAGAATGTAAACTCTCAACTCTAGAAAAGAGCCACCACATCTGGTTTTCTCATACATCTCATATACTCAATTAGTTTAGATAATTTACTGTCAAGAAAGTGATTTGTATGTACAGTACATGAATCTGACTGTTAAAGGTACACCACAACCATACATTCTTTTGTTCACATCCTATTTATATGATTTATATTTTGTCTCTCTTCCAAGAATTACAGGGACTGTATCTTAAAACATGGGAAATGTTTCCTTGGGTGGCACAAACACCTGACTTCTTCTCAGATAGGACACAGAAGACAGACCAAAGAATGACCACAGCAACTCTAATTTTGGTAAATCAATAACTTTTGGGGGGCTACTTACAGAGCAGGTGAGGGGCTGCTTACAAGAGTCAGCCACACACTGGGAAGTCTCACACCATCCTGTATGTTGACCTCCCCATAGCTCCTTCAACTAACAGACAGGTGCATCACCAGAAAACCCTCCCCAGCATGGGAGACAACTCAAGGAAGCTGCAACTCCAGAGCACACTATATACACTGCAAGCAGCTCCTCACAGCCAGTAATACAGTCTAGGGCACACTACATGACTTGCAAGCAGCTCAGTCCTAGAGTTTCATTTCAAAGCAGTTGTTTTCCCTTTATATAGCCTAAGGGCAGAATCTTGAATCCCTTTCCTAGACTTGTTGACTTCCTGAATCTCTGGAGTTTCCTTCCTGTCCCCACCTCCCTGGAAGAAATGTTTCCATTTCTAATTAACAGAACCTTGGAGAGTGGTTTTGTGACCTTTAAGTTTCAGCTCTCCCAATCTTGACATCCTGAAGCAGATACTCCTTTCTCTCTTCAGGTGAAATATTTCAATTCAGAGGAATCTGCTACACAGCAACAACCCATAAAACTGGAGCTGAAAGTTCCCTTGCAAAGCAGATGGGTACTATTTTTCCTGCCATTCATAATTATTGTTATGCATAAGTGAAGTGAATATCTTACAAGTACTTTGCAATAACTAATAATGCTGGGCTTGGCATAACAGTTAATCTAGCTTAAATGTGCAATACACATTTTATATTCAGAAATAGAAGCTAAGTGAAATTATTTAGATGAACTTAATGTTTATATCAGAGAAAGATTAGTGCAAAAAGAACTATTTCTGGATCTTTCATAAATTGCAGAAAAAACATTTGTGCCAAGAATGTACGTTGGAATTAGATATTCATGGAGTTTTTATTATAAAATAGACACAATCCCAAGCATAACAGTAGAATTTAAGGAAAAATTAAATGTAGGGGCTAGAGGACAGCTTAGAGCTTAAGGCATTTGCCTGAAAATCCAAGGGATCCTGGTTTGACTCTCCAGGGCCCACATAAACCAGATGCACAAGAGGGCAAATTCATCTGGAGTTCATCTGCAGTGGCTGGAAGCCCTGGTGCACCCATTCTCTCTCTCTCTCTGTCTCTGTTCCTCTTTCTCACTCTCAAATATATAAATAAAATATATTTAAAAATTAAATGTATTTACTGTTTTGTAATTGAAAAACAGAAAGTGACATACTTAAATTTCAAAATGTAAAAATTAGCCTGTTTGACATGTGAAAAATTGACAAAAAAATTACATGTCTCTCATTATCAAATCATAATACCATCTTCCATCCAAATAACTCCAGATCTACTTCCTAACATTATATATTTATTTCCTTTTTAAAAAAATATTTATTTATTTATTTGGATATTTGTATAGGGTTCAAGGACCTCTTGCTGCTGCAAATGAATGACTGTCCAGTTTTACATATGTTGCTCAAAAATTGAGCCCTGGCTAGTAGGCTATGCAAGCAAGCACCTTTAACCACTGATCCATCTCCACAGAATCATTTTAAATTTTTTTTAAACGACATCATAAAATATGTAGTTTTTATGTCTGACTTGTTTTGTTGAATGTGATGTTTTCAAGATTTGTTCATGTATTTCACTGCTTATTTCGTACAATACTTCATTGCATTCATAAGTCATATTTTCCTTATATATTCATAAGATAATGGGTAACTTCATTGTTATTTTTTGTCTATTATGAAGAATTTATCATTGGAAAATTTATGTAAAAGTTTTTTTTTTTATAAATGTGCCATTTCCTGCTTAGAAACTACTCATGGGGGAATGGCTTGATCAGATGATGAATATGTGTAATTATTTATTCCTTGTTCTCCTTAGTGTTTATGAGTTCCCATTACTTTGCAGTCAAACCAACAGTTAATGTTTCCACCCTTTACATTTTAGTTTTCCTAGTGAATATATAGTATTAAAATACTTTCCTTTTATTACTCCATTAAACTTCTCTGGAATTATTTTTGTAGAGAGGATGTGAGAAATGGCTTAAACAATAGACTTTCAATCTTTTGAAAGAGTATAAGGTATTTCTTAAAGTACTACAAAAAGCAAATAGGTAAAGAAAACAGACTATATTTGTGTCGAGATGCTCTAAAATCACACCTATGTTTGGCGCCTATAGTATTGGACTCCAGCATTCCAACTTTTGGGTAGGCAACCTGCCACACTAGCAGATGTGTTGATTGTGCAGACCTGCCAAGGAAGCAGAATGTACATAAAAACACAAAGGATTTGGGCTGGTGATTAAGAGGACTGCACTCTATTATGGAATTGCCTTGACAAATATCAGTGTGTATACATTTATGTTTGAATGGTTTTATCCAGTGCTGATGTAAGAAAACAAAATGATTTTATCCCAGGAAATGTTTAATATATCACCTCTTAGAGAATTTATTTTTCACATTCAACAAATAGAATCCAGTCAACTTAATTTTATATATTTATTTTTTAATGATAATTCACACTTGGGGATTCTTTTCCCAAAAGTTTTCTCTTTTTTTATTATTTGTTTATATACAACAATGGAGATTGATATTTTCTTGTTTTGCTTCAGTTACGCTTAATGAATATTTTATCACTGTTCACACCAATAAAATGTTGCAAATAGTAGAAAGAAGGTAGTGAGGGTATTTTAAAATAACAGTTTAAAATTTTGACTTTTATTTAAAACAGATTTTTTATAACCACAAAACACTAATATTAGAAAATGTACTTTAAAAGGCAAAGCTTCCTTTCGTCATATTGAACAATCCTGTAGTGAATGTCGTCCCCATACTCAATAGGCAGTGTGGTAGGATAACCAGGAATTTGGGATTGCCCTGATTCACTTAGCATGACCGTTTCTTACATACGAATGAAAAAGAATGTTTCTTCCTTAGAATTTTATTTTAAAAGCCAAAGATGTTGCTGGACATGGTGGCATATACTCATAATCCCAGCACTTAGGATCAGAGGAAGAATAATAACCACACTTTTGAGAACAGCCTGATCTACATCACAGTTACTAGACCAAGCAAGATTACATAGAGTTTAAATCCTTAAAAACCAAATAAGTAAAAAATAAAATGAAATAAAATAAATACATCTGGAGAGATGGATCAGTAATTCAATGCACTTCCTGCCATAGGGACCTGAAACCACCTGAGTTTGAATCCACAAGACACATAAACAGCTGTGCATGCCCACTTGTGCCTGCAATCCCAGTATCACAGGGGAACAGAAACCAGGGAATCACTGGAGCATGTAAAAAGCAGTAAGTTCTGGTATTAGTAAGAGACATCTGCTCATACAAGAGCTGGCTAGTGGAAGAGGCATGGGTTAGGACGCCAGAAATTTGATGCTGGCCACCTCAGGAGAATGCTCCCTACAAGCAGGCCAGCCCATGGAGCACTGCAAAGGCTCATAAAGGTGAATATACCACACACATTCATTCACACCCACCACCACCACCACACCACATACACACATATGCAAGAAACAAAATGAGTCTGACAATTAAACCTTTTAACTAAATCAGAATTAAAAAAAAAAAAAAAACATTTTGGGGTTGGAGAGATGGCTTAGTGAGCACCTGTTAAGTCTAAGTCCAGGTTTGATTCCTCGGTGTCCATGTAGGCCAGATGCACAAGGTGACACATGACTCTGGAGTTAGTTTGCAGTGGTTGGAGTCCCTGCTGTGCCCATTCCCTCTCTATACATGACTCTTCCTTTCTCTCTTCCTCTCCCTCTTTCTCTCTCAAATAAATAAATAAAATATTCTTTAAAAATGAAAATACATTTTGTTCACTGAATTTCTCTTTAAAACAAATGTTGTCTTAGTGTAACCAAAAGAGAACACCAGTCTTGATCTCTACAAATAGACTATTTACTGAAACAGCGAAGGGCCTCAGCATTTCCATGGGATGAAGGCTGAAACACTGGGCCAGGCTGGGGTGCAAGCTTATAATGGGGATCCTAAGAAAAACTGACTGTACCAGCTGCAGGTCCAATGGAAGAAGATAAGGAACTGTAGTTATTTGTGTCCTTGCTCAGAATAACCTTTTTTAGTCAAATTGTCTAGGGAGGATAACCCACCAGACAGTTTCTGTTCCCTCAAGGTTTTCTGAGCTAAGGGAAGTTTAGTTTATCATTCTGGCTCAGACAGGCCTGTCAAGGTCATGCTTCTGAAGTTTTATTGCTTGTTGGTCTTAGGGATAGTTTTTAACTCTTTAGTTCCCTTTAGTTTTCAGGAAAGGCTATTAACTCTTCACTTAGAGAATGTACATTACAGACTGTATCAGAAAGTCTAACACAGGACTTGTATAAGGATGCTTTTTTTTTTCCAACTAGATTCACCTCCAGAGGTGGAGGCAGGGTCTCCCTTGGCTAAGCTGGCAATCTAGTTAGCTAGACTACTTGAATCATGTGAGGTCTGGACTCAAGCAGGAGTACATGTTTCAGTAAATATAGAGGCAGGTAATCAAGAAAGATACCCAATGCCAACCTCTCACCTGTATTTGCATACACATCCTCACACATGTGTGCTCTCATGCATAAAATATGCATATACATGTTCATGCACATCATAAACATATATGCATACACAAAAATTACAAAACACCTTATATTTGTAATACATGGAAGGTTCCAGAACAAATTCAGTGTAAAATTAACTTCATTGGAAGTAGACAAAAAAGTCAATGGATTTGTATCAAAATATTTGAATCCATTTACATCAAAATAACCGGTACCAAGTGTAGTATAGCACTATCATAATCCCTGCACTCAGTAACCTAAAGATAGAAGGTCACCAGTTTTCCTAGGGTACATGACAATACCCTGTCTCAAAAAAAGAAAACACATTCCAATTGAAATTATGTATTAATAATATTCTTGAATCATATAGTATCTCATTCTATAAAACTTAAAATCTCTTTCTGTATACAATTTTAAAAACACAGTATCTCATTTTCTATAATATCAAATAGTATGAGGGCTCCCATGGGTTAGAAAAAAAAAGTTAGTTCCATAAGTAAAGCTATGGAGCAGTCATGTTTTAAAAGTGTATTTGTTAATAGCAAGTTACTACAACTCACTAAAAGGACTTATTGTGGTGGTTGAGCTTGACTGGACCCTTTGCTTAGGATTGTTGTGCAATGCTTGTTTTTAAGGAAAACAAAACAAAACAAGCTAGTTTTGTGGTGATTCACCTACTTCCTTAAAATTTCAACTGTGACATGCAGTAGTTAAACAAGAATGAAGCCATTTTTTGTTTTATCTGATGGAGGCTTAATGTGGCAATTCAATCTAAAACAATGCTTTCAATATAGCCTGTTTAACAGGAAATGGATTTAAAAATTCTACATTCTGAAAGCAATACAATTTTTAGTAATTTCAACTTAAAAAAAACTATTGTCTGAAATGATATCTTGAAAATATATGTGTTATCCTGACCAAAAGAGAAAACATGTACTAAACTATGTTTCCACCTTCAACATTCTTTTGAAATTTAGCCTAGTAAAATGTGGTATTTTTTTTCAACTTTAATTGATAATTTTATGACGAGTATACAATTTGATTACAATTATCACCTGTTTTTCAGGTAGCTTGCAGTGATTCCCCAATCATACTGAAATTTAGAAATCAAACATATGGCCTTTCTTTTCTTTCTCCTTACTAAGTTGTCCTAAAATGGAAATCAGTTTATGTTGGTATTGTTGTCATTGGTTTGACCCCAATGGCTTAAAAAGAAGTAATTCAGTATGAAATGAGAATGTTAGAAAAGCAAATTTTATCTCATTCAGAGGGCAAAATGAAAAATTAAATAGTGTAAAATGTACTATTTTTTTCAAATATTTATGTAAAGTCTTTAAGATAAGTAAATTTTATTGCTTTATGTTTCCAATTAGATGTGTCTGTATAGGGTATATCATTTATTTAGAAAAGATTTGAAATATACCAAGAAAGACCTGTATTTGTAAATGCTTTAGAAGACTGGGAAAGTACAAACTAACCATGGAAACTACAAATTAAACTACAAATAATCTTTGAATTAAACTAAAAGTTAGTATTTTTATAACAGATTCCATAAACCCACACATAATCATTTCATGAGAAATAAGAATTTTCTGATGTTTGTGTTATAGAATTAACAGTAATTGGACTCAATGAAAATAATATAATTTTAAAATACCATAGACAGATATAATGAAGACTATTCTTGATATATGGGTTGGATATGAAAAGGTCCATATTAGAGCCTCAATGAAATATATTTGCAATTAAAGGATGCTTTGATAAGCATCAAACTCTATGTACATTCTGAAATGTGATAATCACTTGAGATGTGTTCTGGTTTTCTTTTTGATTGATGTTATTGACAGTAAACACAGCTCCCTTCAAATAAAGCAGCCTTTGCAGGACTCTTAATGTATCATTGAGTCATCTTGCACATGTGATTTTGATGTCTGTACAAGGCAATTGTAATTATAAAACCTATCTTTTTTCTTGCTCTATTACATATGTAATGCCCCACTTAAACAGAATTACTCAGCACAAGTGAAAGAGATTCAGTTCAAGAGGCTATTGGCTTTGTTGTAAAGTGCCATGGATGTACCATAATTATATACAACCCTACATTGCTTCTGATGTTCAGTAATTATGAACAGTGATATATATTATTGATTTTAAAGCAATTTAGAACTGGTCCATGTTCAGATTTGAGTAGCTATGTGCACTGTAATTGCTTTGGTAATGTGTTTGTGTTATATTTAAATGCTTAGGGATGGCTTTCCAGCTAATGAAAAATCATTGTTGTCATTTTATATTTCTAGTACTTCCTGTTATAAATGCATTTTTCATAACAGGAAATAATTTTCATTAATTCCTAAAAATATTCAGTGACCATTACTATATCCACAGGATTTGTGAGGAGAAATTAGCTAAAACAAAGTCAAACTGAAAATGTTAGAATATTATACCATATAAAGGCTTTGAATGGGCAGCACTACTAGAATGTGTGCCTTATTCTGAGTGTATCGATAGGACTTATGAAGAATATTATGTCTATAGTATAAATTTATGAAAACAAGTCTTCCAGGAATGTACACATAGATACATTTAATATGTCATTATATTAATATTTACATTTATCTTCCCAGTTATTTTGTTTATTATCTATTAAATTTCTGAAGCTGGCTATTGTATTAATCGTCAAATAGGGATGTGTATTTTCTATCCTTTAAGAGAAAACATAGCTGTCATAAGTAGAAATTAGCATGTATGAAATTGTATTCTGAATATATAAATACTTTACATATTTTTAACCTAACAGTACCTGTCTACTGAAACATTATTTGTGTAAAATTATGTTCTTACATTGTGGTATTTGTTCTACTGTGTAGGTTTTTGCATATATTTAGCTATATATTTAGCTATATATTATATATATATAATGCTATCTTTAATGGTATAGCAGAAATTATTTTCTAGCCTTATAAACCCTTCATTCAAAATTTGAATTTTCTAGAATCTTCAAAATCCTTTACATTTAATAATATTTCACATAGAATTCTTGTTTAAAATGTTCATTTCAGTCACCTAAGCCACATAATTATTTCAAAATTTATTTAAGCTTAAACCCTTTAATATCAGACCATTTTTAGACTACATATAATTTTCTATAACATACCGGTTATATGAAATTCATCTTCACAAAGAGACAATTAAATTGTTGAATGAAAACAGGAAATGTTAAAGGTGACTATAAGCTGATGATTCAGTTCAATATTATGATGACATCGTTTCTTATTAAGGACATTAAAATTGTCACATTACTGTAATTTAAAACTGTGCCTGCTTTTTTCTTTTTTATGAAATATCCTAACTTCAGTAATATACTGCAGTTTTAGCTGCAAAATTTTCCTTTCATTTTCTTAACTCAATGTGAAGTGCTCTATTCATCTTTAAAATATGTTATAAAAAATTCTCTATAAAACTATGAAATGGGATATTTCATTACTGATAAGGGACTTTCTCTGAGAACCTCTAAATTTGATATGAATCAACAGTTTTCTTGTAGATGAATAATTTTACTGTAGCCTAGAAAATTAGCAATCTAGGTGCTAATTAGCAATCTAGGTGCTTTCAAAACATAGATACCTTATAGAAGTACTTACTTATTGTTTCAGTTGAAAATAGACATACTTGGTGATTGTTATAGTAAAATATTGTTCTTGCTGTCCTTTGTGTTGGCAAGTGCCTAATCATGTTTAAGTTTAGGTGTTTTGTGGATTTTATGTATGAAAATAAAAAGTAATTGTGTGAGATTTTGCCTCTTATCCATGTTGTTTATCTCACAAACTATGAATTTCTCATGTTGTTTTTGGGTAAAGTCAGTTACCATGTCGTAAAATATAATGAGTGTCTTACTCCCTTTTCAGTGGTAAACTAAATTGTCCATTTCTGTAAACTTCTGGAACAATCTTGCAGCCTATTCTGTGATACTGTGGTTTTGTCACATAATTGATGGTCATATAATTTATTCTTGTCCTAAAAATACAGCAGCAATTGCAAAATACAGTGTTTTGTCACTATATTCTATGTTAAAATGTATACTTAAGTAAAATTGTTCACTGCCAAACTGAAAATGTGCAAATGCATATATCATGAATTCTGATTATTATTTTTTTTAATTTTATTTATTTATTTATTTGAGAGAGAGGTAGATAGAGAGGGAGAGAATGGGTACACCAGGGCCTTCAGCCACTGCAAACGACCTCCAGAAGCATGTGCCACCTTGTGCTCACTTGGGTCCTGGGGAATCGAACCTGGGTCCTTCGGCTTTGAAGGCAAATGCCTTAACTTCTATGCCATTCCTCCAGCCCCTGATTATTATTTTTGAATAAATAAATCAAGGAAGGGTGATGTGAATTTGTTTGAAAAGTTGAGAAGAAATATTATCTTTAACTACATGTGTCAAAATGCTAACAGAAAACAAGCATATGATTTTGTCTTTTTGGTATATAAAGATAAATAAGCTTGACATTATTTAACATAAATACATTAATTTTCACATTGATCATGAATGCAAATGTCATATATCCAATAATGTCACTTTATATAATAAAAAAATAGGTTCGAGGATTTCAAATGACTTTTCTAAGTTCAAACAATTAGGGTTAGCTTGATTAAAAGTAGTATTTCAGGTCACTCTACTTCCTGGCTCTCTTAATGTCTGCCTTGGGAGTAGCATTGTTTGCATGACAATTTTCTGTCTATTTTCAAAGTTTTGTAATAGTTTCTTGATTATAATGTGCATTTCTGTGTTTGGATATGTGTTACAAAGCTATTATTTTAATCAGTTGGACAGAATGTTATTAATGACAACCCATAAAATTTTGTTCTTGAATTTTTCTTTGACCTAAAATTATATGTATATATATATGGGAACACATATCTTTGTCTTATTCACAATCTTAGAACTGGTTTAGTATTTACCCTAAAATGTGAAGCTATATGTGAATATTTCATGGCTATCCTTTGTCAAGTTTCAGAAGTTTCTTTAAGATATTGTCTAAGGATTTCATCTCAAAGGTACATTTGTTACATTGTATAGTTAGTGAAATTTAATTGACATTATATTACAAGGGAATCTATCTGTCCTATGGCTCTGAGTTTCATGGAAGTAAGTCAAAAGAAAATAACATATCATTAAAACCATTCATACATATATCAACACATAGTTAGTATTGATTAAGGGCAGAATGCTGAACTGAGTGTAAGAAGAGCTACAGAGAAACTGATTTGCTCAGAAAACCCATCAGTTAATCCTTTCAATGACTGTATGGCTATTTCTGTTTAAAATGAATGAGTCTTCTTTTTACTGAAATGACAGTCAATGGACATTGTATACTTAAGAAATCTGTCTATAAAACTATGGCCTCTAACTTCCTTTCTAAAATCATTTTTATAAGATGCTCAAGATGATTGACACACATGATTACAAATTGGTCTTGGTACACAAAAATTCAATTTTGTAGGTTTTTAGAGGACTTTTTTTTTCAATATTATCTTTACTAGGTGGCAAAAAGTAATCTTGGTTATTCTTAACATTCTGTGCTCAAGTAGAATAAACCCAATGCTAATTCCTGGTTATAGGTTCCCACTGACTAAGTGCTTTTGTTCTAAATAATATTAGAGAAAGCATCAGTCTTTTAAGACAATAGTCCTAAGTAACATATTCAGCAATACTGTTGACCTTGACTAGACCACATTTAGTTAACATATCCTGAGAGTCTAGGACTTGTTGTAGGTAGATGCATCTTGATCTGAGTGAGTGCTTGGAGTGACCTGAATTAGCACTTACCATGTAATCTCACTTCTTCACCACCCTCTTTCCTTCATTACCTTCTTTATTGTTCTTCCCTTCCTCTTTTGGTCACTTCCTTAGCTTTCTCTCCACTTTTGTTTTCTCTTCTTTCTTATTTTTCCCCCACCTTCCTCTCTCCTACCCTCTCCTGTTTTTTTTTTTTTTTTGTAATACTTGCTATATGTTTTTCTTATCATTTTTGCTTCCTTGAAGCAGATAATGATATAATATGACTAGGCAGGCAATACCATACAGCACTCTTTTGTTTTCAAGCAATCAGAATTGAACATGTCACATATTATTAATGACCCCTGCATTCCCTAGGAAAATACTCACAGATAAAAAAAAATGATACATAAGTTGGGTGAGGTGGCACACACCTTTAATCCCAGCCCTTGGGAGACAAAGGTAGGAGGATCACCATGAGTTTGAGGCCAGCCTGAGAGTACATAGTGAATTCCAGGTTAGCCTGGGCCAGAGTGAGACCCTGCCTCGAAAAACAAAACAAAACAAAACAAAACAAAACAAAAAAGTGATACGTAGACTTTAATTTTCTACTCATTTGGCATGAGGTATTTCATTTCGCTGGCAATACTGATCTTAAATCTTAAAAAAATGCTGCATTTCCATCTTTAGAAATTAATGACAAATAGAAATAAATCATAAAAATGTCCATTTAAGCCATGTTCTTTGAAAAAATGAAAATAGAATCTAAGCAGAATGATCAAGGGTAAGTGAGGATAAAAATCGAAAAAATCATGGGCAGAAATCATCATAAAAAGAAACTTGTCTTATTTTACTGTCAAAGGTAGTCCTCAGAAGAAAAGATTACAAACAAAAGTGATTTAAAATAATAATCCAAATTTCACAAACCTAGTTTTAAATAGTAAAAGAAAGACAAACGAACAAAAAGGAAAAGTTTCACTGGTTCATGTTGAGAAGTAGGAGATGACTTTTTTAGCACATTTACATTGATTTCCCACTCTTAGAGTGGAATGAAATAGTAAATAGATAGATACATATAGAGATATAAATATAATTTCCATTCCATGCTCATAACACTGATCATGATGGATATGGAAAGACAGGGGATAGCTGAGTGGTAAAGAATTGTAAGTCCATCCTTTATTAACTCAAAATAGCAAGTAATGGCACATGTATGTGAGAATCAAAAACATTTGCAAATGAATTGGCAGACAAAAAGCTAAGTTTTAATTTGAGATCTGAAGGCAAGAAAAGCTACCGGCTTTAGAGATGGTTCAGTGTGGAAGTATGAGGACTTGAGATCAGATGTCCAGAAACCACATAAAATGCAAATCTATAATCACAGTTCTGGCGAGGAAGATGTAAGAGAATTCCTGAGGCTCACTGGCTAGTAGTTTAGATGAATCTTGAACTCTACATTCAGCTATGGGCCATATCACAAATAATAATGCATAAACCTGGCATGGTGGCATATGTCTGTAATAATAACACTCTGGAGGGAAACATAGGAAGGTCAAATGTTGAAGGTTATCTTTAGCTACATAGCCCATTGTAGTCAAGCTGGGGTTAAATGAGAGAGACCTCATCTCAAAAGAGAGGGAAAAAATATGGTAGACATTTATAGAGGAAGGATGACACATAATGTTGACCTCTGGCCTACACATGTGTATGCACATAGACTTTAACACATATAAATAAGACATGCATATGCACACATTAAAATCACACACAGATAAGCACAGGGTCACCAAGAAAGGAAAATGGTGATATTGTTTTCTTGGAATGGGAAATTTAGTACATCATCCAAACAATATGATATAATATGATAATTGTGATATATTTCAATGGCCACATTAATATAGATAAAATGTCCACGATAAATATCAATACCTAGCGTCTCACCGTGTTCTTGGTTCTACAAAGTTTGCAAAATTATAACTTTATAGATCTTTGGACTTTAGTAATGAAAAATTATTTTTTCTCACTATCTATTGAAAGTGGATAGTATCAGGATGGATAGATTGCTCAGGGGTTAAGGCGCTTGACTGTAAAGTCTAATGACCTAGGTTCTATTCCCTGGGAATCACATTAAGCCAGATACACAAAATGGTGTATGTGTTTGGAGTTCATTTGCAGTGACTAGAGGCCCTGACATGCCCGTTCTCTCTCTCCTCTTTCTTGCAAATAAATAAAATTATTTTAATTTAATAAGTGGTTAGTAATCATTGAATAATCCAAAAAAATTAGTTCTATCATAAAGCATCTTAAATAAAGCAACTTTTGATGCCATTTAATCATTTGGGGAAAAATAAAGGTAGACATTGTACATCTGCTACATCCCACTATCAAGTTCAACTTAAAGGAAAAAATGATTTTGCAAAAAAAAAAAAAAACTATGAAATGAAGGTTATAATATTGGATGGGTGACTAAATGGTCTAGCAGTCATGTAGGATTCAAATGCTAGGCACTTGTAGTTCAATATTTCAAGAAATTTTAAGCTTATGCCTAACTGGTAAAGGTATTCTCACCTGAAACAGTTGGCTATACATGCAAAAGCATTCACTTCATCATAAACTCAAATCTACAATGTAAGAACTTTCCAATCTATGATTTCAAATGACCCAAGTCGTTTTGTTCTTTTAAAAATTGTTATTTTTATTTTAAAAAGTCAAAATAATTCCAAAAGAATTAATTAAAACAGGAAACTAGAACTTATGACTTTTATGTCACCTTTCCAGAGAGAGAGAAAGCGAATAAATTGAGAAGCCAATTAAACAAAAATATTGACAAATGGCTTGCCATTTAATGTTACTTTATTTTCTATAATTTTATGATTTACCTAAGTAACTGAGTTTTCAATCTGAGTCTGAAAAAAAAAAATTACTTCATTTGGGGATATCTTTACTGAATTTTTAAAGTTACATTGTTGTGGATTTTATTAGGGTAACAAGATCCTCACTCAAAATGCCTCAGGAATTTAATGGAATAGCTACATTGCAAACTTGTAGATATTTTCAGAAAATGTGCTGAGTTGTTTGAAAAGTAATTTTTTCTTAGCCTTCCAAGTATAACTTTATTCCTACAACCTACCAATGCTTAAATAAATTCAGTGTAAATATACTAGGAACTATTGTTTCAAGAATGAGATTCATGTTGAACACATGGAATACATATAAATTTAAAAAGTCATAATTTATTTCCTTGAACATAAATTCCCATGAACTCCTGCAGTTCATACTACCTACTAATTATATCATGTTAAATATCCAATGATTGTATGAGAATATCTTGTAAAGGTAAACATATAATACATTTCTTATAATACAACAAACATGTGAAATTTAATAACAAGCTCATCTGGATCTTGAAAATAAAATTTCCTTTTACAAGGGAAAGAAAGAATAGAAAAAGTGTATGTGCATGATTATATTTCAATAACACTGTAGGTCAGTAGCTCCTGCCATGTTTTATAATGTTCTCTAATCTATATGCTTCTGATTATTATAGCAGATTTTCACACTTCTTTTGAATTAGGGGTAAAGATCTCAGTGCAACAAGCACTTATATTACATTTCAAGATTTAGTTTTATTTATTTATTTATTAAAGACAGAGAGAGAAGGAGCAGGTGAGTGACAGAGAGAGAGAGAGAGTGGGCATGCTAGGGCCTCTAGCCACTACAAACAAACTCCAAATGCATGTACCACCGTGTTCATCTGACTTATGTGGGACCTGGAGAATTGAACCTGAGTCCTTAGGCTTCACAGGCATGCGCCTTAACTGCTAAGGCATGTCTCCAGCCCTTACATTACATTTCAAAGTACAAGACAGCTATTCTTCATCCAATGTTCATTTTGAGTATGGTGACTTATGTTAAAATACATTGGGAAAGTTCTTGTACAAGAAATGAACATAGCTATTACAGAGCAGAGGTTAAGAGCTCAGCAAAGAGTAGCCCACAAAAATTTTTAAAGTAGAATCAAAATTGAAATGGCCTATAATGCCTTCCTCCTCAGAATGCCTATTTCTTAATAGGCTGTAAAATTAATGACAAGTCAGCTAAACGGATAGAACCATTTTTATGTTTGTCATAATTTATTCTTGTCAGTGAGCCCAAATAAATTTTGGAAATAATTCATATATTTAAGTACTGGAACATGTCAAAGCCTAATATTGATATTGTTAGTTGAATTTCTAAATTTCAATGAAACATTAAAACAAAATAGTGAACAATTTGCTTGTAGCATTTTTGGAGAGTAGTTTTCTGCCTTTCTCTTACCATGTTTGATATTATAATATTTCCATGTGCTAAGATTTATTTAATAATTCAAATATTACTCACATGGATTTTGACTTATCAAAGGGAAAGATGACTGTTCCTTTATATATATACATATATTTCCAAAGTTTGAAAGAATCATGTAATAATTTTTAAAAAATCACATATAATGCATTATATATAATTTTTTATAATTAAAGCTATAAGTAATAAGGAAACATATTTTATTTCAAATCTAATTCAGAGACCTGTGATTACATGAAATATTTCACAGAAATTGAGTGGATACATTATTCATACCAGTGTATTGGTTACTTTCTTCTTTTGTGACCTGACAAGAAGCAACTTAAAAAGAGAAAGGGTTTATTTTTGCATTACATTCTCATTGGATAGAGTCCATCAGGATGAAGAAGCCAGCTTGTCCTGTGTCAGTTAGGGGCTGGAAGCAGAGCATATACAGCAACTAGTCATCCACTTCCTCCAGCCAGGCTGTACCTCCTAAAGATTCCACAAACTCCCAACAGCTCCAGCAGCTAGGGACCAAGTGTTTTTTTGTTTGTTTGTTTTGTTACATTTAAAAACCCTCGTACATATTATTAATAATGCCAAAACACATTAACTTGGATAGGATGTGTTCAAGCAATACTACTGTATTTTTTAAAATAAGTGTTTCTCAGTATGCATTTTAATCCATAGCTTATACATGATTAATTCTTTGAAAATACTACTAGAGCCCTGATCAATAACTCTCTTGTTACTTTATGTGCACAAAGAAAGCAGAAACATGACACAGTTTCACTAAACCAAGTCAAACGATCACATTCCCTGAAATTTGTAATCAAGCTTGCTTATTTTGATCTCAAATTATCTCAATTATCATTTTAATTTACCATTGGTACTATACCTGAAAATGAGACAACATGGAAAATTAAAGGCAAATGAATATTACTCCATACAGTTACATTTATGATGAATATCAATGTTTTGGCATCATATTTAATTTTAATGATATTCAAAAGGAAATTAGACATAATGAAATTATAGGAATAAGAAACATGTTTTGGTATCCAGACCAAAAATAAATAAATAAATAAATAAATAAATAAATAAATAAATAAAAAAAAGATTACATTCAGTATTTTTCTGGACCATTGTACTGAGGCAACTGTTGGAAGGTCACTAGTTATTTAAGCTTAATTCACCTATGTGCAGCATTTGCATCAGAAAATCATACCTACATGAATTGTTTTCTTCAGTTGGTTTCGTGAACTTTCTGCTCTATTTCTTTAACATTAATGCCATTCACTCTCATTCACCATACTGAATCTTCCTTTCCTCTAACACTACAGTATCTAAGTTCTAAAAAAAGCATTTCTCTTCCATCTAGTCTCATGTGTATGGTGATCTCATATAGTGCCATGGCTTTATATATGGCATTTATACATTTATGACTCACAGATACATGCCCCCCAACTTACATAATTCCAAGTACTCTCCATAGAGTTCTTATAATTATTTTTCAGTTAACTGGCACTTCACTCAACTCCTAAATCCTCTCTTCCAAATGGGATCTTCCTAAATTTTACCACCTCAGTAACTCCTTCAATAATGTCGGGACCATTCTTAACTTATCAACTTTTGATACTCCACCACATAATTCAGTCCTTTCATAATTCCTGCCAGTTTGACTAGCCAAACTGTTTTGTATTAATTACTATTATCTCTTTACTTCATATTAAAATAGTTTACTAAATGATCTTCCACATTGCCACTGTCCTCCAATCTATCATGACAAACTTTAAAGAATGTAAGGCAAATCCTGTCACAATTTAGCATATTTTTTTCTGATTACAACCTTACTCAAAATAAATGATAAAGGAGATATAATGTTCAAGAAGACTCTGCATGAATTAACAGGTTCTATGTCTGTTCTCAGATCGCATATGCTGCTATTCTCCACCATTCTGCTCTCATCACATGAGCTTACATCCAGTGGACACACTGGGTACATCAAACAGAATTATGTGACAGGAAATTAATTTTTGCTGTTATATATAACTGAGGTTCTGTTTCTTCATGTATATATGTATGTGCTTATGTATGTATGCATCTATCTATCATATATCATCATCATGATTTATTCATTATACACATATATATGGCTTGCCTTTTTGCCTCCTTCATATATCTGCTTAGCATCAGATCCACAATGAGTCCCTCCCTCATCAATATATAAGAAATCTCCCTCACTCTCCAGAAATTTCTATCCCCATTGATTTCTGCCTTCATATTTAATCTATAGCACTAAACAGTATATTATAGACAATTTACTGAGTCTTATTTTTAATTGTCTTTTACAATGCATATAGAATATAATCTGACTAAGGACAGAATTTTTATTGCTTGCCTTCCAAGTTGTATTACAAGGATGTGGGACAGTATGTGGCATATAGTAGGCATTCAGTGATATTATTAAGGAGAGAATTTTCACATGGTGTATATGTGCACCACATATTTCAGTTGGTGAGCTACATTCATTGATGGTCTTATATATTTTTGAGTTTTGATAAAGATGTACATACTACCAAACAACCAATTTTTCTTAGATCCTGACAAGTCCTTATTCAGCATTAGCCTATAATTTCAAAGCTGTGGTTATAATTTAAAATATTTTGTATATAATCAATTTCTTTGCATATTTCATGATGTCGGTGGTTTGAATTTAACAAAACATTTGGTAGGTTTGCTAGTTCTCTAATGATTCCATAAAATATACCACAATCCTATTGTAATAGTCAATCTTGACTTTTTAAAAAATTATTTTCTTTTTCTTTCTTTCTTTTTTTTTTTTTTTTTTTTGAGAGAGACACAGAGAGAGACAGACAGAGAGAGAGGGAGAGGGTGACAGATAGATAATGGGTGTGCCAGCAGTCTCTCAGCTGCTGTGAACGAAATCCAGATGAGTGCGCCCCTTTTGGGCAAGTGCAGCATTGTGCCCTTGTGTCACTTTGCATCTGGCTAAACGTGGGACCTGGAGATTGGAACCGGGTTCTTAGGCTTAGGAGGCAGGATCCTTAACTGCAAGCCATCTCTCCAGCCCAATCTTGACTTTTTAACTTGACTTAATTGCGTAATGGCTAGGCAAGTAATAAAACACACATGTAAATGTGCCTATGGAGGTATTTCCAAGGACAAATGGCATAACAACTGAGGGGTGAAACACATGTCCTGAATTTCAGTGGCATCATTCATAGGTAGAAGGCCTTGATGGGACAAAAGGAACACTGACTAATATCTCTATTGACTTGAAACGAAATTTAGTCTTCCAGATACAGGTCTGGTGTTTGAAAATCTACAATGGATCGGAAATCTAAAAATCAAAGAATCATAACTACTGTGTTTCTTCTGGAATCTTTAGGGATAAATATGTTTTTGTTTTTGTCGTTTTTTTTTTTACTTTCCCAGCTTTTAGGGGCTGCCAGCATTATTTGGCTCATGGACATTAAAAAAAAAAAAAAAAAAAAAAAAAACTGACTTGTATTTCTCTGTCCATAAGTTCTCTGACTTTCATTCCTCCCTTTTCCCCTTACAATGAACCATTCATTACATTGTATCCATAATGATTTTTTCTGATAATCTTCATACCTAAACTTCCTAAATGTAGTCATGTCCACAAACTCCCTTTATCTGTAATTTTGCAATGTGGAATTTTATTTTAAAGCAGAAATAATTCTGCTAACTGCAAAAGGATGAATTTTAATGGAATAAATTTAACTTAGTAACGAGAAACTGTGTGTCAAAATCTGAGAAAATATTGAAATCATTTCCATGGCAATATAAGGATCTTTCTCTTAGAAAACTCTTAGGTGTTTATGTACTCTATACTTTCTGCCAGCACTGTGTATATACTACTAAGTAGCCTGAAGGTTCATGTTTTCAATTTAGCAAAGAAAAAAACTGTAGAAATCCCTGAAAATTTAAAGTAAAACATAGTAAAGAATTTATTAAATATTATAATTGTATTGTTTCCTAGTCTAGGAAAAATATTCAAGTCACTTTAACTTGCTTTAAACCTTAACTATTGCTAAATGTTCAAATAATATCATTTGCTCTTTCAATTATTACAGACCTGGAAAATCATCAGTTTTTAATATTATACTCACTTAATATTTAATTAACATACTTTATTTTTATCTTAAGAATATTTCTTTAAGTATATATTAATAAACCTATTATTGTATATCACTTCATGGCTTCATTTAAAATTTTACCTGGTGTTTTTTTATATCTGTCAATCCTTTTAGTATAGTTATCTCCCCAAGCTGCTCATTTATTTTAATCTCTTATTCTTGACAGTCAGTGTTGTGGTTATGTCTACACACTACTGAACATCTGAATGGAACTGGATGGAGGAATAAACTTGTCAGCTTATTATATTTGTGTCTGTGACAGGGAATTGAATATATTTGCTTTTGACTAAGATGAAATAATGTTACCATTTATTAGATACTAATGATACATTATATACCAGTTATTAAGCAAATATATAAATCTCTTGAAGGGCATGTACACTGAGTTTCAAGTCACTTAACAAACTAATATTAGATTGTAGAACAAGTTAACCTCCACAAATGACCTTTGCTTTCAAATCTCTGTGATACCAGTCTCCATTCATAAATTCTGTGAGTTTTACCCATATGCTTAAAAAAATTGATTTTAAAATCTCATTAAAAATAAAAAGTCAGAGCCGGTCATGGTAGTGCACACCTTTAATCCCAGCACTCAGGAGGCAGGGATAGGAGGATCACCGTGAGTTCAAGGCCACCCTGAGACTACATAGTGAATTCCAGGTCAGCCTAAGCTAGAGTGAGACCCTTCCTCAAAAAATAATAAATAAATAAAAAATAAAAAGTTAAACTGATTTAATATTTAAAATTTAGAATCATCTGTAGGTCCTGAACTAAAATAACCTTTATGTTCTTATGTCATTTGCAAACCTCTACTGAATCCAGTACTTAATTATGTCAATCTTAGTGTGAGTAAGGCAGTTTAAGGAACAATTGCTTAAAACATTTGCTGTTAATTTCATTTATTCCTGCAGACACCATGACAGTCAATTCTGCAAAGCATTTGAACTTTCCCTTGAATAAAAAAAAGATGATTTCCCAAAATGTATTTTCTCTTTTACCTGTCTCAATGTTCTCCCAATGTCGTATATGAAACCTGTGCATTTATTTATAATTTTTACAGGGAAAGAGATAGACACTAGAGAGAGAGAGAGAAAATGAACACATAGGGCCTTTTGCACTACAACAAACTGCAGATGTATGCACTAGTTTGTTCATCTAGCTTTACATGGACACTGGGAAATAGAACTTGGGCCAGCAGGCTTTTTTTTTTTTTTTTTTTTTTTTTTTTTTCTGGTTTTTCAAGGTAAGGTTTCACTCTAGCCCAAGCTGATCTGGAATTCACTATGTAGTCTCAGGGTAGCCTCGAACTCATGGTGATCCTCCTACCTCTGCCTCCCAAGTGCTGGGATTAAAGGCATGCGCCACCACGCCCAGCCCAGCAGGCTTTTTAAGCAAATACCTTTAACCACTGAGCCATCTACCCAGCCCCTGTGCATTTATTTTTTGAAGAAAATTCTACTGAGTTCAGTAAAGAAATTTATATTTCATAAATACATTTGATTCAAAGTAAAAATATACAATGGCAATATGTTATTGATTTAAGAAATGTTTGACTTACTTCTCAGAAACACAGATAACTCACCTATTTCCAGACATCCCATTTTGACCAGCTTTTAGAGATTGCTTGCTGTGATATGTGCTGAAAACTTTGAATTAATTTTTAAAATTCGGAAAATCTAGACTAAAGATCGCTGTTAGTGTTTTGCTGATGCTTTTACATTGTTTTTCATCATAATGTAATCTGCAAATTTTTCATAACATGCTAATGCAAACATAGCCAGTGCTAATTTCTCTTCCCATATATACATAAAAATTGATACCATTTTCATATTTGCTTGCTATTCTTTTTGTTTTAGTCAATGTAAAATTGCTATAATTAGTGGAACATGAACTTTATTTAATTCAATACATACTTGTCCATGATTAGCATATAGTCTGTTTATGTTTTAGACAGACAACCTTCTCTTTCTACTAATTTTATTTGTGATTGTTTTTCAGATTCACTTATTGGATTTAGACTCAATTTTTTCCTTTATTTATTGTTTTATAATCTTAAGTAATTGACATAGGCACTGAACCAATTATATTCATATTTATACTTAAGTGCTTTCTTGGGCTACCATTTGAGGTTCCTAAAAGTATCTTTTGGGAATTAGAATTATAATTTTCATATAAAGGACTTTATAATAAATTTAATACATATGCTACAGTTTTTCACGGAAATAAAATAAATTTACAAGAAGCATTTTTTACCTTTCTTTATCTGTAGCAATCATTTGAAGTAGGTTCAGTACTGGCTTATGAATATGAACCAGCAAAATATAGTTACTTCTGCTAAGCCAACAAGATTAATGATTATTAAAAAAAAAAAAAAAAAAACACTGGGTTAGTTGTCTTTTGCTTAAACTAACATTATAGCTTAGGAAATGTACATAGGTTACTTTTAATTTTTTGACATTGAAATTATATTACCAAAGTTTACTTCCCATAGAAATAATGAGTCTTTATGTGGCCAAAGTTATATTGTAAATAATATGTTTGACTAATCCAAATGACTTTGAAACAGCAACTCTTCATGAGAGTTTTCTTTTAGACAGAGTACTTAGTGAGACTTAATTATGATATTGCATGCAATTCTTGATGGGAACTAATACAGGTTTTCTATAAATTGAATATTTCTTTATCAAACACTCGATGTTGGAAGAAGTGCATTTTTGTCTTGGAGTATGAATCTTGGTGCACCTCATGATATTGAGGATGCTGCAGGACCTGGCTGTCTTTCTCACAGGTATACCTAGGGAGGCCTAACTGACATATAATGTCTGGTTCTGGAAGTGTTTTAGGATCAGAGCTCCTCACAGAAACTTTAAGAAAGAACTCTGGTAATGTGATCATTTCAACATGTCTGGATAATCTTTGAGAACAGCATTGTTCTTCCAAGCCTCCATGGATGACCTCTTTGCACAGAGTGATAACTTTATCCTTTTTCACATCATTCTGTTTGCTGGGGGAAAATCCTGCTGTGCTACATCATAATAACATGTAATCTTCTTGCTCACTTTAGCAGCAATTTAAAGAGACTGCTCATAAAAGCTGCTCTTTAAAGCCTGATCTATAATTTTGCAGAATCACCCTAGCAGAAGATCAGGAGGCTTTAGAAGAGAGATACAACCATTAAAACTCTTTAGTGAAGATTAGTTTCAAGTTTTACAATCTGGTACCAAACCATCTGGCAAAGCTCATGGCAGGTTTTGTTAAACCTCTGAGCTTGCTAGGTGTTAATCCATCCCCTTTCTGTAGCATTTCTCCTCTAAAAATATTCACACATGCACACATATACACATCCTTGACAATTAATGAAAAGGAGCCGTGTGCTCCTGGGTTGATGATTTTCCATCCAATGATGAAGATTTCAAAATAGATATTTGATTTTGGCAAAACCCTTTCAACCCCAATGGATAAAAGAATATATTGCTCCCAAATTACTCCTTGGTTTTACGATGTTTTCCTTGCATCTATCTACATTCAGAAGGATATGCGAAATGATTTCACTGGGACTAAGACCAGTCTTGAAAATGCTGGAAAGGAGTATGGAATAACACAACTTTATTTTCATAAGACTACAACAAAGGTACTTTGATGACGGTAGTTCTCCTAGAAAATACTTCAGTCTTTAAATACATTTCAGTTTATACTAACCTGGTGTTTAGTCATTGCTGTGTCCTATCTATAGCTTTTAAATTGTGTTTAGAAACACATGTCTCTTGACAGTAATTTGCAAGTGAAAAAAGAACAAAGGGAAACACAGAGAGAAACAATACAAAGAATAAAGATTAATAATGAACATAGAACTCCAGATTCACAATGTCTTGACTATTCTAGGATGCTGATAAACATAGCTTTTCATGTTACTTGAATTCTGACAAATGTGTGACATTTATCCCATGGACAGAAAACATCAATATTTTGCATTATTTTTTCCTCTAGCCTGCAATACAATGGTAAAAAAAAAAAAACAGTTTTTAAGTTTACATGAGGACACATTATTCAATGTAGCTTATTAGCAAAGCCTAAATTTGCCATAGTTCTTCAAGCTCATAATCTGTACAGTATGATCGTGTCTTGGAGTTATTTAAGAATTAGAGTCATACCACATACAAGTCCTCATGTTAAGCCTAATAGTACAACCTCCCTTCTATTTGTCTTCACCTAAGAACTTCTATTGCTTTCTAAGCAAATTTAGCTTTTTTGATGTTTATGGGTCAGGGTATATGTACACGTGTGCAGATATGCACACATGTGGCAGCAATTGGAGATTGTCAGGTATCATCCTTATTCATCCTCTGCATTGTTTTCCTTGAGATAGTCTCTCATTGAACTCAGCTGCTATATTTGATCAGAGTAGCTGACCAGCAAGCACAAGGGATTTTACTGCCTCTCCCCACATGAATATACCTGGCAACACCCAGAATTTCATGTGGGTGTTGAGACTTGAACTCAGACTTGCTCAGGTCCCCTTGAATGTTTAGCAATTGTTCTTACCCAATGAGTCATCTTCCTTTTTATAACACTTGAACTACCAGTGCATACCATTGCATTTTAAACTTTCAATATTCCATTTTACTTTAACTCTATTTTTTTTTTATCTTTAAGCATTCAGAAATGTGATTAATATTGGTTGTAGAATTTATAAATTTTCTGGAAATTGTTAGGCTTATTGATAATAATTTTCTTTGTAATGCTAAGTTCACAAAATGCTTTCTTTTTTATTTGGGAACTATGCATTTCAAAATATCTAGAAAATCTTTAAGTCATATCACACAAAGACATAATACATATTTAAAATAAAAGATATGCTAATTTTCCAGACTTGATCACTATACCATGTATACATATATTGAAACATAACACTATACCTCCACAAACATATGAAGCTATTTTATGAGAATTACAAATAAAATTTAAGACAGAGAAATTGTGGTAGTTTAAATATATGTCCCTCAATATATCCAGTGTTTTTTTATTATAGTTTGCATCTGCAATCACCTTGCTAGAGGCAATGTCACTGGGGGGGCAGTCTTAAGGTGTGGTGATGATTTGAGATTCCAATGTAAAGATATGCAAAGTGTGCCTAATAGGAGTTCCTGAAGTGTGCTGTGGCTTTTGGGCTGTAGTTTTGCTCAGTGTGCTGCATGGCTCGTTGGTTTTTCTCTCTCTGCTTGTTCCTGTGAGAGCAGGCCACTTCTCCTGCCATTATGGAACTTCCCCTGGATCTGTAAACTTCAATAAATAATATCCCTTCCTCCATAACTGTGCCTGGTCTGGAAGTTCATCTCAGCGAACCTGAAGCTCTATGCTACAAAAATTTATAACTATAGACATTATTCTTAACTAAAGACTGGAAAAGTGCAGAATAATTATATCTACCTTCTTGGCTCCTACTTTTCTCAGCATGACATAACTGGTATTTGTTATAGTAGCAATAAATTAATATATTTCAGATATATAAAAACACCAGTGTAAGTAATTGGAATGTTTACTATCAGAATGTTTGATATGCTCAACAGTATCTTATTTGGGAGAATTGAGGTTCATTTATGAATAATGATAGAAAATTTGGGGACCTTTAACTTTGATTGGCAAAACTCTTTTGGATGTTTCAATTAAAATGGTAGCTTGACTTAAATGAAGAGACCAGATAGTCCCCTAAGTGGCAGAAGATTCTAACACAGCTTCTGTTTCATGTTGTTAGGGTAGATGTAGACATAATACTTCAAGTCAAGAGGGTAATCTTGAAATGCTAAACCTATTGTTATAGTAAATTAACATCTGACCATCATACTCCAAGGCTCATATTATTGAACTTTCACAGATGATGAAACTCTCATCTTAAATAACTTGATAGAGGGCTTGGTAGATGCTCAGTAGTTGAAGGTATTTACTTTTAAAGCATGCCACTTGGGTTTACTTTCCCAGTATCCATGTAAAGCCAGATGGACAAAGTGGCACGTGCATCTGGAATTCATTTGCAGTAGCAAATGAGCCTGCCTGATGGACCCATTCTCTCTCTCTCTTCCTTTCTTCTCTCTCTCTCTCTCTCTCTCTCTCTCTCACACACACACACACACACACACACACACACACACTTCCATTTGCAAATAAGTAAGTAAATGAGTAAAGTGTTTTAAAAATAATGTGACCGATTTCATGAAACTAGTAGACTATAGCCCAAATGCAGATATTAAAACCGGATTCTTTCCACTATTGTATCCTGCTTTTGAGTATATCTTAAACTACTTGGATACATATCAATTTCTACTTATTTTTTGTTGATCCTCTGCCAAGGGCTTAAGATATAGAAGAGAGCATTAAGAAGATTATGAATTAACTAAGATTTTCTTTTATTTTAGCAAATGTCTGCAGTATGTTCATTACTTATAATTTGTTTTTATGTTGTTATTATTATTATCAACATATTTCATATGGATATATCATGTGGTTTTGCCCTCTTTTCTCTCATCCCTGCCCCCATTCCATTGGGGATGCTCCTCAGTGGGGTTGCAGGTACTTCCCATGGGGTTGTGGTTAATGCATTGTGGGAGCAACAGCCATTTATTTTTTGTGTGGGGAGGAAATGCCTCTGGGCATGATGTCACAATCTGTGGCTCTTACAATCTTTCCACCCCCTCTTCGACAAAATTCCCTGAGCCATAGTGAGTGAGTTTTAAGTCTACTTCAGTGATGAGCTCTTTATAGCCTCTGTATCTCTGCTTTGGTTGATGTTGAATATTCTCGGGTCTGTCTTCTACACCCAGGTGCTGATTATCAGGTTCAGATGGAAGCAGAACTCATGCTGTCCAATTCCTCTGTGACACTACTTATAATTTCTTACCAAAGTAAAAATTGTTATTATACTGAGGGTTTTCTTTTTATAGAAATCAACCATGTATGCCATATAGGCATCAATAGATATAAATTTTGCCATACTTTTTGTGGATTTTTAAAATCAAAATAAGGAACTGGTCTTATGAATGAGAGTGATGGAATATTTTCATTACAAATGTAAACACTAGATCTATCAGCCAGATACTTCACATATTATTAAACAAGTATCATTCATTGTGATAGATATTATAGAAGATTCCCCCCCAAAATGTCTTATATGTTTGTTTGAGATTAGATTCTTCCCCAGCCTGTCAAGAGGCCAATAAAGTGACAACACATCAGAAAAATTCATGTTCACTCTTTGATATACAAAATCAAGTGATGACTGTCACAAATTAAATTTGGTGTATCCTGAAGTATGATAAGGTAGAAAATAGTGGCATACTTATGTTACTAATGTAAAACCTTCCATATTAGAAAAAGGGTTGCAATTCCTGAATACATTGAAAATTCTCTAGATACTCTTTTTGTTAGATTTCAAAACCACAAGGTAAAGTTGAGACTTTTTTCAGGAGTATGATGATTTTTGTTGTGGTAACAATTTTCTCACATGAGGATTGAGTGGCAATACATTTTCCAAATGTGAAAAGATAGGGTATATCCCATATTTCTCATCAAAATAATTAAAGAATCAGTCTGGGTATGCTTTGCCCAGTAGCTATTAGATTAGACAGGTAAAGGAATGCAGTTAATGAGTCAAATTACTGAAATTCATATTCTATGTGAGATTTTCTATGAAATAATTGAGAAGAATAGCAGAGGTGACTTCCAAATCTGGAACTTTCAATCAAATTATCTTCTTAAGATTCCTTTTGTTTTCAAAATATTCTTGGAAAATGACTTAAACATGTTTAAATCATCTATTACCATTTTAAAATTATTTTTCTTGAAAAATTAAATCATTCCGATGCTTATGACTTTTTAAATTTATACGAAATCTACATCATTACAAACATTGTGAGCTATAATTCCCATTTCTGAGAATAGAAATACAGATCTGAATTATTTTCATTATTTCTTCAGATACAAACATGAGCAGTATTTAGAAGCTTTGGGGGTGATTTGAACACTCCTTCTCAATAGTAATTGTAAGCAAAATTCTGCATAAGTAAAATTCAAATAGACTATACAAATATGGAAATGTCAAATTTCTGAAAGTTGAGATCATATAAAATATTTTTTTGTTGTTTTTTTGAGGTAGGGTCTCACTCTGGCCCAGGCTAACCTGGAATTAACTATGTATTCTCAGGGTGGTCTTGAACTCACTGCGATCCTCCTACCTCTTCCTCCCGAGTGCTGGGATTAAAGGCGTGTGCCACCATGCCCAGCTAAAAGAATTTATTTATGTTCATGTATGTCTGTTTTATTAGGCCAGCAAGGCATTGCTTCTGAAAAGTGTTATTCTTGCTTACAAGAGTTAACGCAGTTTTAGAAAACATCAAATTGCCTTCCAATGGCTACAGTCTGAACTAGTAATCTCTAACTTATAAACAATAATAAGATCCAATATTCATCTTTCTCTTTGACATATTATTTTATTATTAGCAATAATAGAAATGACACTTTGCAAAACTCTTTAAGATGACCTGTAAGACACACTTCTTGCCTTTTGGCACAGAGCACTGTCTTACTCTGAACTGGATTAAAATAAGGCTTAACTCTTCATTCCAAAAAAAGGAAGATAGTTTAGTTCAGTAGATGGTAGTATATATAAAGAAATTAAAATGCAAATCTACATTTTCTTTTTTAAAAATTATTTATTTATTAAAGAGAGACAGAGAGAGAGAGAGAGAGAGAGAGAGAGAGAAGAGAATGGGTGCACCAGGGCCTCCAGACACTGCAAACAAACTCCAGATGCATGCCCCCCTTGTGCATCTGGCTTATGTGGGTCCTGGGGAATCGAACCGGGGTCCTTTGCTTTTCAGGCAAACACCTTAACCACTAAGCAATCCCTCCAGCCCCAGATCTACATTTTCTCAGGTGTCACTGATCAGCCATATTTAATTTTCCTAAAACCATCAAATACAATGTATTTAAGTTGAAGGTTATCTTTCATAGAAATCTGATCATTAACATGAATCCTCAGAAATTCTGTATATTGGAGCCAATTGTTTTTCTCATACTTATTTTTATAATTTTGATGTGGACTTTGATGAAAGATGGATGAGAGTTGTGGAGAACACTGGCAAGGATGTAGTAAATGACACAAAGGTATATTCACAAAAATAGCCCTTAAAGAGCTTGGGTTATAAAAATATTGGACTGAAATTCCCGCCAG
The DNA here is from genome assembly GCA_036365145.1 of Orientallactaga sibirica. NCBI lineage: Eukaryota > Metazoa > Chordata > Mammalia > Rodentia > Dipodidae > Orientallactaga > Orientallactaga sibirica. The sequence goes on along the minus strand of JAEOAD010002325.1, from coordinate 2,238,588 downwards.
CATAAACTTCATTTACAAATATTTTAAAATGTCCTCCACAATTTTATGCATATGCCTAAAAAACTTACATGTAACAGGACACCATGCAAAACGAAATATCTTTTCTTTTCTGTTTCTTCTACCTAGAGCAGAGCCAGCACATGGTAACCCTTCATTTGTTGAATAAAATACTTTTCCTTGAAAGAAATAATTTACCAAGACAGAAACCTAGCTCCCTATGTACAATGTTTGTTTGAAATGTGCTGTTCTGCACTTGTAATAAGTAACTTAAACTACATTTTTTTCCTTCCTTTATAAAGCAAATGAAGGAGGTGGTACGATCCCGCACCCCCATGAAAGAGGCAACAACTGTGGAGATCTGGACTCATCCTCAACCACAGGTATGAAAGACATATGCTTATACCATTTTCTCCCTATTCCTTTTGCAGCAAAGTTCAAACTTGCCCTCTGAAGGTTAAGTATTTGATCCAGTTAATATAAATTAATACACAGAACAGTAAAAAAAAAGGAATACAACTTTATGAATTTACACTCATGGATGGGAGCCAAGCAAAACACAAAAACTCCACGAATGTTGAGGTAGTTTAAGTTTAAGCTCCCTCTTCATAGGGGACTAAAAAACAGGGAGCTGAATATTGTTTGAGAGGAATAGTATTTGATGATGGCTACCACCATAAGGCAAGACCCACATTACCCATGGGGGAGGACAGGGAGAAGGATAATAATGGTAACATCATGGCTGTATATACACTATATACATAACTAATAAAAAATAAATTGTTTTCAAGGAAGGTACCAACCTGTGGGATCTGGGGTAGGATGCAACAAAGAACCTAAAAGTGTGAGCACATAACAAAAGTGGTCTGATGACATAGCTAAAGTCTTTCAGATGGCAATCCTCAAAAGAGTTGGTCTAGCGAGTATAAAGGAAGATACCTTTTAGATTTCTTTCCTAAGAGGTAGAATTCCATGTTTAATAAAATTTAAGGAGGGATTCCTAGGTAATTGCACTTCTTTGAAAAACTTCCATCAGATCCCCTTTCTAAGCTTAAGAGGAGAGACCTAGAAGTTGAGAGACCTTGATTTTTAAGGTTGCTTCTAAGGCCTACCTTTTAATTCTAAGTGCCCAGTATGTCAGGGTTCACACTTACAGATAGAGATTTCTGAGTCTCATCATTTTTTCAAATTTTTATAAATGTATGAGAATTATTAATGTTTTCAATGTTTTTCTCCATTTAAAGGGGAATTTTCATGCTGGAGGCTAGTGTTGAAAATAAACTTGTAAAGGGATATTTGTTTTTAGTGTTTTTAATAATAATCTTTGATTTAGTGACCTTGTCAGGTTTGCAAAGATCCCTCTAGAAGTATTTATGGAATGATTGCCTATTCTATTGATATTTGTGTGTACTTCAGTGGTCATGGATTTTTTTAAAAGGTGAGATTTGCAATTTTATACTATGATTTAACTTTAAAGATTAACATAATATATATTTTCTATTGAGACAAATAATTGCAGAATATCAGTAAACTAATTCATAGGAATACCTAGTTTTAAAATGTTAAATAAAGTTATGAGTTACTTTTAAGGAAGTCACTATTAACAAGTTCAAATAGAACCACTTAAAATACGCTAAATCCATTCAAGTTTATTTTCCAAGTGAATATTTTACTTTTAAAAAGTTGATTTCAGGGCTGAAGAGATGGCTTAGCGGTTAAAGCCCCTGCTCACTAAGCCTAAGAACTTCAGTTCCAGTCTCCAGGTCCCACGTTTAGCCAGATGCAAAGTGACTCAAGAGCGCAATGCAAGGGCACACACATCTGGAGTTATTAGCATCCACTGAGAGGCTGCTGGAGTGCCCATTCTCTGTCTTCCTCTCCATTTCTCTCCATCTTTCTCTCTCTCTCTGTGTCTCTTTCAAAAAAAAGTTTATTTCAGAGAGCAGTTTGTAATATTTCTATGAAATTTGTTACTCTCTTTCTGGTTAATTTTCTCTGGTTAAGAATATAAATGTTGGAGCTGGGCGAGGTGGCACATGCCTTTAATCCCAGCACTTGGGAGGCAGAGGTAGGAGGATCACCAAGAGTTCGAGGCCACCCTGAAACTACATAGTGAATTCCAGGTCAGCTCGCCTACAGTGAAACCCTATCTTGAAAAAAAAAAAAAAAGAAGAAGAAGAAGAAGAAAAGAAAAAAAAAGAAGAAAAAAAGGAAAAAACAAAAGAATGTAAATGTCCTGACCAGGGATATAGTTCAGTGATAAATTGTCCCTAGGTTCAATACTATTACCTCAAAACAAACAAAACAAAATAAAAAAAGAAAGTTCCAGAATTTTATTCACATGGATATCAACCTAGTAACTAATATGCAACCTCATATGTAACCCTTATTTAAAGTCTAAAGTATTACATAATCTTGTACTCTAGAAGCAGGATTACAGTTTTTAAATTTATTATTTAATGTATGAAAGCATATGTTTAATAACAAAACCCCAATATATTTAACATATATAATTTATTCCTTTGAAATGAGTTATAAAATTCATTTATGCACTGTGAGAAGTAATAATTTTACAAAGGTAAATTTTAACCCAGGATCTACCCAACACTTCACAAATATAAATTACTCAGATCTGAATTATTTATTTAACCAACTATCAGATTCTAACTTTTAAATCTTCAAATTCTTACTTACTGTCATTGAGAATATAATGTGAACATACTATAGACAAACTATATTTGTATTCAAGAGAAATTGTGTTATTTTACTAAGTACACTGACTACTTAAAGAAGAAACTACCAGTTTTCAGAACAGAATCTTTGCAGTATCATACACTTTATTCATTTATTTATTTAGTGGGCTTCCTGCATGTTAAGTTAATGTTTTTCCATGGATCCCCACACTCCAACCTACGTGATTTTGAAACAAATATGTTGCTTAAGGTTCAAAGAAATGACCTACCAGTACGACATAAGGTATGGCTGGTATAAATAGTTATAGGTTAAAGGGGCTCCATCAGTATCATTTTGTCTAGCCAGGTATCTACAACTGACTTTCCTACTAAATGGAATGTCATTTAATTTACTGATATGTTACCAGTTACTGATCCCTCCATCAGTTAACAAGCTTTAACTCTCCATAGGAAAAAAAAGTAATTTTAAATATTGGGTGGCTTATATTTTTGAATTGTTAGTTGAATTTTTAAAGTATCTGAAAACCTTTATTGTTATATTGCTTAAGGCTTCAATTTCCATTTAAGATATAAGTTCAAAATAGAAAAAAAAACAAAATAAAATATACCACTGAGTGAAAGTTACACTGTATGCATAGCACTACTAAGGAAGGAAAAGGTTTATATATGGCTTACAGTTTGGAGAAGTCCATCATGGTGGGGAAAAAATGGCAGGACAAAAACTGGCATTAAACCTTCACATAAACAGAGAGGAAAGGAAGGGGGGGAGAGAGGAAGAGAAGAAGGCAAGTGGTACTGGACTTAACACCACAAGGCCTACCATCCCAGTGACACATTTCCTCCAGCAATACTCCACCTCCTGAAGTTCCATAACCTTCTCAAACTGCTAGCAATAAATATTAAGTATTGAAACTCATGAATTGATGACATTCTACATTAAAATTGTCACAGATAGTGACTTTGATAGTTTAAACTGGCAAATGATACAATGACATCTCATAAAATGGAATTCACCCTAGCTGTAAACGCAGTTATGCAACTAGCTAAGGTAACATATGAAACATGAAATCACAGAACACCTTACCATTTAGGTAAAGACCAACTGGAAGTATTTGTTTTTTAATCAATCTTCAGAAAATATTTAAATAACTGGGATATGTCTATGCATATCAACTGTAGCAAACATATTAGTGTGTGTACAGTACTTAAAGGAATGCATACCAAAATATTGGTCCTGGACCAGAGTTGCACATGTTGAATGTATAAATTATAAATTTTATTAATATGGCATTTAGAATGATTTGATCCTTTCCCTTTGCACAATAAAATCCCCTCTATCTGTCCTATACTTGATTTGTAACAATTGTAATGCATAGTGAACTAGTGAATAAGATTCTGCCAAAAACTGAAGCAAAATAAAAGTCATATATTCTTGTGTTATTTACAGGCTTTTTTAAAGTATAAATTTCAATAAGAAAAACACCTACAAAGACATCCTTGTGATTATGATATAGACTGTATCTTAGTAACCACTGTAGTTCATTAAATACAGAGCTTTATGATCATATCTTATAGTCATTGAGACATAGATAGCATACAACAATAATATTGAATAATAGCTAGAGAATATGTAGATTCTATACACTGTATTTTTTTTAATTTGAGAGAGACAGAGAGAGAGAGCGAGAGAGAGGTAGAGAATGGGAGTGCCAGAGGCCTCTAAGCTGCTGTGAACAAACTCCATATGTGTCCACCCCCTTGTGCTCATGTATGACATTGTGTGCTTGCGACACTTTTGCATCTGGCTAAATGTGGGACCTTGAGAATTGAATGGGCATACTTAGGCTTGGCAGGCAGGAGCCTTAACCACTAACCCATCTCTCCAGCCCTACACTGTATTTTCATTTTTATTTATTTTTAATTTTTTATTGACAACTTCTATACTTACATACACAAAATGCATATTTTGCTCCCCTGCCCCCATACCCTTTTAGAACTCCAGTCTCCATCACATCTCCTCCCTCTCTCCATTAGTATCTCTTTTAATTTGATTTCATCATCTTTTTCTTCTATTTTGAGGGTCTTGTGAAGGTATTGCTAGGTACTGCAAGGTCATGGATATCAAGGCCAATTTCTGACTGGACAGTTGCATTGTAAGGAGTCGTACCCTTCCTTTGGCTCTTCCATTCTGTCCGCCCCCTCTTCCGCAATGGGCCCTGAGCCTTGGAGGGTGTGACAGAGATGTTTCAGTGCTGGACACTCCTCCATCCCTTCTTCTCAGCACTATGTTGCCATTTGGGTCATCCCAGTGGTCATCGCCATCTTAAAAGAGAAGCTTCTCTAACCAGAACTGAGAGTAGCATTAATATGTGAATATGAACATTAAGTGTAGTGCTTTCAGGGCAGCTTGGTGGGAATAATATATTCATTTAGCCAGACAAGAGCAGGCTTTATACCCCTAAGGCTCATGTCCTCCCCTGTCATAGACTTTGCTTAGGTTTTTCAGTACCAGGTATGTATTCCCTCGTGTAGAGAGGGCCTTCAGTCCAATTATGGAGCAGTTGGTTACCCCAAGAGCAAACATGCCACTATTGCACCCGTTCAGTCATTGGGCCTGTATGGCTAAACTTGAATATTCAGTGTCTACTGTTTTCACTGCTGATGACTTCTGTGTCCCATACAACTTCATGCAGTGCAGCTTTTTCCAGCTTTCTGTTGGCCGGTCTACAGGGAGAAGGTTTTCTGCTCAGCACCAGCTTGCTTTCTCAGTGACCTTGCCTCTCAGGCAAGAGAAGTCTTCAGCAATAGGGTCTTACTATCTGTTTCTCAAGGGAAACCAAAGGCTTTGGCAATAGCCTTTAATGTTTTGGAGGTTTCCAGGACCTCCTTGACCTACAACTCAATGGAAGGTATCACAACCCAGGCACTGAATTTTCTAGTAACAGTCTCCAGATTCTAGATGTGCCATTATTCAAAAAAGTAGGTTTACATAAGTCTTTTTCACAATATCTTGAATTTTGATTGACCCTCCCCCTGCCCTTCTTTTATGCATTCTCTTCCCATGGCCTTGCTTAGGCCATTCCTCTCCCTGTAATCTCTTCTTCTACTTACATATGTGCAATACCATACACTTAAGTCCTTCCCTCTCCTCCCTCCCTTATAGCCTTTTACCAATTTACTGGTTTCTGGTACCAATTTTTGGTTCCAGTTCACACACAACTCTATACATTTGTACCTAGGATCCACATATGAGAGAGAATATGTGACATGTGGCTTTCTGAGCCTGGGATACTTCACTTACTTTAATCCTTTCCAGATCCATCCATTTCCTTGCAAATTTCATAATTTCATTTTTCTTTACCGCTGAATAGAACTCCCTTGTGAAAATGTACCACATCTTTATTATCCATTCATCTGTGGAGGGACATCTAGGCTGGTTCCATTTCCTAGTTATTGTGAATAGAGCAGCAATAAACATGGTTGTGCAAGTATCTCTAAGGTAGTGAGAAGAGTCCTTTGGATATATGCCTAGGAGGTCTATAGCTGGATCATATGGTAAATATATTTTTAGCTGTCTCAAGAACCTCCACACTTATTTCCACAATGGCTGGACCACATTACATTCACACCAACAGTGTAGAAGGGTTCCTCTTTTACCGCATCTATGCCAACACTTATTGTCATTTGTTTTCTTGATGGTAGCCATTCTGACAGGAGTGAAATGGAATTTCAAAGTGGTTTTAATTTGCATTTCCCTGATGGCTAAGGATGTGGAACTCTTTTTCAGATGTTTATATGCCATCTGTATTTCAACTTCTGAGAATTCTCTATTTAGTTCCATAGCCCATTTTTTAACTGGGTTGTTTGAATTTTCATTATTCTGTTTTATTTAAATTCTTTGTATATTCTGGATATTAATCTTCTGTCAGATGTATAGCTGCTAAAGATTTTTCCCATTCTGTAGGTCGTCTCTTCATTCTATTCCCAATGTCCTTTGCTGTACAAAAGCTTTGTAATTTCATGAGGTCCCAATGGTTGATTAGTGGTTTTATTCCCTGAGCAATTGGGGTTATATTCAGAAAGTCCTTGCCTATGCCAATATGTTGAAGGGTTTCCCCTACCTTTTCCTCTACCAGTTTCAGAGGTTCAGGTCTGATATTAAGGTCTCTGATCCATCTGGACTTGACTTGTGTTCATGGAGATAGACAAGGATCTATTTTTTATCCTTTTACATACAGATATCCAGGTTTCCCAGCACCAGTTGTTAAAGAGGCTATCATTTACTCCAATGAATATTTCTGGCATTTTGTAAAAAAAAATAAGGTGACTGTAGCTGCCTGAATTAATATTTGGGTCTTCTATTCTGTTCCTTTGATCTACCTCTCTGTCCTTGTGCCAGTACCATGCTGTTTTGTTATTATGGCTTTGTAATATAACTTAAAATCGGGTATGGTAATACCACCAGCCTGATTTTTGTTGCACAAAATTGTTTTGGCTATAAAAGGTTTTTTGTGTTTCCAGATGAATGTTAGGATTTTTTTTTTTTCTATTTCTGCGAAGAATGCTATTGGGATTTTAATGGGGATCACATTAAATGTGTAGATTGCTTTTGGTAAGATTGACATTTTCACAATATTGATTTTTCCAATCCAGGAACATGGGATATCTTTCCATTTCCTTGTGTCTTCTGCAATTTGTTGATTGAGTTTTTTTTAAGTTCTCATTGTAGAAATCCTTCACTTCCTTGGTTAAGTTTATTCCAAGTTTTTTTTTTTTTTTTTTTTTTGATGCAATTGTGAATGGGAGACATTCCCTGATTTCATCCTCTGCATGTTTGTTGTTAGTGTATAGAAAAGCTACTCATTTCGGTGTGTTCATTTTGTATCCTGCTACATTGCTAAAAGTGTTTATCAGCTCTAACAGTTTGCTGGTAGAGGCTTTAGGGTCTGTTATGTATAGAATAATATCATCTGCAAATAATGATAATTTGATCTCTTCCCTTCCAATTTGTATCCCTTTTATGAGTGTCTCTTGCCTTATTGCTATAGCTAAGACTTCCAGTACTATATTAAATAGAAGTGGGGAAAGTGGACACCTTGTCTTGTTCCTGAATTTAGAGGAAAAGCTTCAAGTTTTCCCCATTTAGTATTATGTCGGCTGTAGGTTTGTCACAAATAGCTTTTATTATGTTGAGCTAAGTTCCTTCTATTCCCAGTTTCTGAAATACTTTCACCATGAAGGGGTGTTGGATTTTGTCAAATGCCTTTTCTGCATCTATTGAGATGACCATGTGATTTTTGTTCTTCAGACCATTTATATGTTGTATTACATTTATGGATTTGAGTATGTTGAACCATCCCTGCATCTGTGGGATAAAGCCTACTTGGTCAGGGTGAATAATCTTTCTGATATATTCTTGTATTCTGTTTGCCAGTATTTTGTTGAGAATTTTTGCATCTATATTCATGAGGGAGACTGGTCTGTAATTGTCTTTTTTTGATGTGTCTTTGTCTGGTTTGGGTATCAGGGTGATGCTGGCTTCATAGAAGGATTTCAGTAGAATTCCTTCCTTTTCTACTTTATGGAAAAGTTTGAGAAGCATTGGTGTTAGTTCTTCCAGGAATGTCTGGCAAAATTCAGCAGTGAATCCATCTGGGCCTGGGCTTTTTTTAGTTGAGAGACTCTTTATAAATGCTTGGATCTCTGTAGTTGTTATAGGTTTATTTAAATGGCTTATCTCATCTTGATTTAAATTTGGTAGGTCATATGAATCAAGGAAATCATCCATTTCTTTCAGGTTTTCAAACTTAAAGGCATTTATATTCTTAAAATGTGTCCGTATGATTTTCTGAATTTCTTTGGTATCTGTTGTGATGTTGCCTTTTTCATCTCTAATTTTATCAATTTTTGTCTCTTTTCTCTTTCTTTTGGTCAGATTTGCTAAGGGTTTATCAGTCTTGTTTATCCTTTCAAAGAAACAACTCTTTGTTTTCTTGATTTTTTTTAATTGTTTTTTTGGTTTCCATTTCGTTAATTTCTGCCCTGACCTTTATTATTTCTTCCCGTCTACTGATTTTTGGTTTGCCTTGTTCTTCTTTTTCCAAGGCCTTAAGGTGAAGCATTAAATTGTTTAGTTGTGAACTCTCTAATTTCTTAATATAGGCACTTAAAGTTATAAATTTCTCTCATAGGACTGCCTTCATTGTGTCCCAAAGGTTTTGGTATGTTGTATTCTCATTATCATTTGATTCTGAATTTCTTGATTTCCTTTTTAATTTCTTCAATGACCCATACATCGTTCAATAATGTACTGTTTAGTCTCCGTGAATTTCTTTATGCTCTGTAGTTTTTCTACTTGTTGATTTGCAGTTTAATCCCATTGTGGTTAGATAGCATACAAGGGATTATTTTAGTTTTCCTGTATTTGTTAAGATTTGCTTTGTGTCCTATTATATGATCTCTTTTAGAGAATGTCCCATATACTACTGAGAAAAATGTGTATTCTGCAGCATTTGGGTGGAGTGTTCTGTATATATCTGTTAGGTCCATTTGTTCCATGACATCATTTAATGCAGATGTCTCTGTTTTTTTTTTGTTGGGTAGCCCTTTCAAGAGATGAGAGAGGGGTATTGAAGTCACCCACTACTATTGTGTTAGGAGTTATCTCTGACCTTAAGTCTAATAGTGTTTGTTTGATGAAATTGGGACCCCTCCCCCCCCGTGTTAGGACCATATATGTTTAGGATTGTAATGTCATCCTGTTGGAGTGTTCCTTTAATAAGTATAAAATGACCTTCTTTATCTTTCCTTACTACTGTTGGTTTGAAGTCTATCCTGTCAGAAATTAACATTAGCAACTCCTGCTTGTTTCCTAGGCCCATTTGCTTGAAATACCTTGTTCCAACCTTTCACCCTAAGAAGGTTTCTAACTTTTATTGGGAGATGAGTTTCCTGGAGGCAACAGATGGTAGGATCCTGCTTTTTAATCCAGTCTGCAAGTCTGTGTCTTTTGGTTGGGGAATTGAGGCCATTGATATTAAGAGTTATTATTGAAAGATATGTTTTTGTTCTCACCATTCTTCTTGTTTTGGAGTTCTTCCTGTTTTCACTTTACTCACTTGTTTTCACTGTTATTTGAGTGTGGTTTATTTTTTTCCTATTTCCTGCTGTGTGTGTTTTGCTTTCTCTTCAGCATGAATGATTCCTGCAAGTATAATCTGTAGAGCTGGTTTAATTGCCATAAATTCCTTTAGCCTGTCTTTGTTGTGGAATGTCCTTATTTCTCCATCAATTTTAGATAGATAGCTTTGCAGGATAAAGAAATCTTGGTTGACAGTTTTTATATTTCAGAACTTGGAATACATCACTCCAAGCGCTTCTGGCTTTTAAAGTTTGTGTTGTGTAATGTGCTGTGATTCTGATGGGCTTGCCTTTGTAGGTGACTTGCTTTTTCTCTCTAGCTGCTTTCAATATATTTTCTTTGGTTTGTGTGCTTGGTAGTTTAATTATACTATGGTGAGGAGTGGTTCTTTCCAGGTTTTGTCTGTTTGGTGTTCTAAAGGCTTTCTGTATCTATCTACATTGGCATCTCTTTCCAAATTTGGGGGAAGTTTTCTTCTATGATTTTGTTGATAACACCTACTATGCCTTTGGAGTGAGATTCTTCTCCTTCTATTATCCCTTTAATTCTTATGTTTGATCTTTTCATTGTGTCCCAAATATCTTGAAATTCCCATTCATACCTTCCTATTATTTTGTCTTTCTCTTTGTTGGACTGTATTAGATCTGCCATTGTTGGTTTAGATATTCTGTATTCCATTCTACTAGATTTTCTGCCACTGACTGTGTTCTTTATTGCTAGTATTTAACTGATATTCTTTTCTCTTTCTTTTGTTGGACTGTATTAGATCTGCCATGTGGTCTTCTAGTTTAGATATTCTGTTCTCTCCTTCATCCATTCTACTAGAGAGATTTTCTACAGATTTTTTAATTTTACTGACTGTGTTATTTATTGCTAATATTTCTAACTGGGTTTTCTTTATTCTTTCTATTTCCGTATTTATGTCTAGTATTGACCTCCTTATTTCATTAAATTGGTTTTCTGTGTGTTCTTTGAATCCTTTGATTTCCTCTTTGAGGTATTTTAACCCTTTCATTTCCTCTTTGAGGTCTTTGAACATATTTATAATCAGTCTTTTGAAATCTTTCTCAGGCATTTTCTCTAATTCAGTCTCACTGAAGGTCATTTCTGATACATTAATACTTTTTGGTGGTTTTATATTGTCTTGATTTTTTGTGTTTCTTGTATTATAATGTAGAGATTTTTGCATCTTGGATTAATTTAATGCTTTGGTTTTCTAATTATCTGCAGTAATATGAGATGTATCAATTAGTCTGATATTATATATCTTCAGGGTAGGAGCTTAAGTTGCTAGATGTGGCTCTTAAGACTCCCAGAGTAATCACAAAAGTGACCCTAGATTTTGGGTTTGCCTGCTATGAGAGTATTCAAGTAGGCTGAATGGAACAGAATACAGTCAAATTCTAAAAATTTAACTAAACAATGTACCTGTTCAATGTAATACAGCACAAAATATTTGTGCAAAAGTAGGTGTTATGACAAACAGATCCTTAATACTGTCACAGTCCCTAAGGATGTGTGTTGCCCCACACCCTTAATCCTGTCAACTGGAAGGCTAAGATTTCTGGTCTGTAGATGGTTCCTAGGTCAGCTTGTGACCAGGTGAGACCCTTTCCCAACAATTGACAGAAGAGGAAACAAAGGCGCTATAATTCAGGAAGCAACAAATGAGCAGCCCAAAATATAACTTATTTACAAATGTCAGATCTGACTATCAGGTTTAACATATACTTTACCCTGACATGGAAGGTGCAATTATCCCTTTCAATGCAAGCCTATACTCGGGCTTATTTGGTGGGTACTGACCTGGTGTAATCCAAGTTACCTTTTGGGACAGTTTTGGTCTCAGCTATGCTGTACGTCTGCTTGGGACCTTTTTTGGTGTGTTGTGGGCTCAGGAAGGCCGGCTGTGTCTGTGGGTCACTGCTTTAATCATGCTGGATGCAGGGTAGGTGAGCTCTCTTCCCCAGGTCTCTGGTGCTGGCTGGCACTTGTGCTGGTGGTGGGGGAGGGGAGGCTGTGAATGGCGGCTGAAGTCCGTCTGCTCGTCCACATGATCCTCTTCCTCACAAGCCGCTCCGTTGGTCTCTGCTGTCCTCCTTCCATGTTTCTTGAGATTGTGAGGAGGCCGGTGTGATTGGAAAATCCCCTCACCTGGCTTTAAAATCCTGTGGCTCAGGTGGATTCTGGAGGCTGCCACTGCATGGAACTCACCGCCGATGCTGGAGCCACTTCTGCCCACCTCTGTGGGCTATAGACAATCTGGATCTCTCCTACTTCTCTGCTGCAGTTGGTAATTTACTATACACCTCATTTTTTAGTAGAAAAATGTATTTTCTTTTTTTTTTTTCTTTTTTCCCCTACCCTGTTTTGGTGTGGTTCCTTAACCGGAAGTCTACACTGTATTTTTATTTTTATTTTTAGAGAGAGACACAGAGAGAGACAGACAGAGAGAGAGAGAGAGAGGGGAGACAGATAGAGAATGGGCGCACCAGCAGTCTGCCAGCTGCTGTGAACGAAATCCAGATGTGTGCGCCCCCTTGTGGTCAAGTGCAGCATTGTGCCCTTGCCTCACTTTGCATCTGGCTAAACGTGGGACCTGGAGATTGGAACCGCTGGAGATTGGAACCAGCATTCTTAGGCTTAGGAGGCAGGCCCCTTAACCACTAAGCCATCTCTCCAGCCCTACACTGTATTTTTAATACATCCAGTCTTAGTAGCCACAGATAATGATTCATATGTATCTCATAAAGAACATAACTGACTTCAGACCGAAAATAAATCATTTGATGTAAACACAATATATTGATACAACAAAAATAACTGAAATATAAAAGAAAACTGTGGAAAAGATGATGGTGAAAAATCAAATATGGCATTAGAGTTTATTTTATTTGCTTTAAACATTTTATTTATTTATTTTCAAGGAATATATATATATATATATATATATATATATATATATATATATATATATATATAGAGAGAGAGAGAGAGAGAGAGAAAATAAATGAGAATGAGAAGGGCATGCCAGGGCTTTCAGCCTCCACAAATGAACTCCATATGCATGTACCTCTTTGTCTTTCTGGCTTTATGTGGATACTAAGGAATCAAACTTGGGTCATTAAGCTTTGCCTAGCACCTTAACAGCTGAGCCATCTCTTCAGCCCTAGAATTTATTTTTTATTTAATAATATGAATATCAATTTACATAGCAGCCTCTGAAACTATATAATTCATTTAATTCTCCTGAAAAATTATCACTATGAATAAACATTGTTATTATTGTCTTATATATGAAGCAATTGGGACAGAAAAAGATGTTAATACATACTATACATGGAGTTTATGCTCCCTGAATCTTCTGCCAATGCTTAACCACTGTGTATCATAATTTCTTATGAAGAATTAACAGCCATAATAGAAAGTTGTCTTGGGGACATGAAAATTTTAAGAGGGAGACTTTTCTGTTCAGCCAAACTACACATGCATTTGCATATGTTAAGTATAAATTTTGGAGTGAAAATGAAAAGCACAGTAAGTCACGTGAAACATACAGAAGTAATCCCCATACTGCAGTTTTTAAGATAAATCAAATCTCCTATTACAATTCTTAATAAAAATCTTTCTATAGGACAAGAAAGTCCAATTAACACTGATAAAATGTGAGAATTTCCGCAGTTTTAAAGAATTACTGTCTAATCTTGGAATTGTGACTAACAAGATCACTAATTCAATAAGTTGACAGCAAATTCATTTGTGGAAGTAATTGCAGTACTAATCTTATATTTTACCATGGCTTAAGATATCCACAAGATTTTTGCTAATTAGTTTTCATAAAATCAAATTAGGTGTATTATTTTTTTATAATCTAAAAGGCCTACAGTTGTTAACAGGAAAAGTGATAGGTTTTACTGTTTTGAATAAAGTATGGGCACATGTTTTAAGAAAACAAATATTTAAAAGGCCATACCACAACAAAATTAAAAAAAAAATGTTCTTCCTACTGGCCTTGGTCTTCCAATCACAAAGTTCTTTATGATTGGAGGGTTTATTTTTGCTTTTGTTTTGTTTTGTATAACTTTAGTTGAAGCACCCACCCCTTTTGCTTTTTGAGAAGTTTTTTGGTGAGGACACTATCATAAGTGGTTTTATGAAGAAGAATGTTACAATTTGATATTTGTTAGAGTACTTTTATTGCTTGTATATGACTCTTGATGATTAATAAACTTGAATTATATAATGCATGTTTTTTTTTTTTTTTTAAATACCTATTCAGAAGTGATTCCATAATGTTTCAGTGAGCACTCTGGACTGTGAAAATAACACCTTTTCAATTTTATAACTTAATTTGATTTAGCAAATTCTTCCCAAGGAGGCTATTAAGGAAAATCAGTCCATTCTAGATTATTTACTGTCAACATTTTAAACAGCACAATTCCTGAGATTTAGTCATACTCAGACCCAGCTATTCCAGAAATGAACACCCAACTTGTCAATTTATTTTCCTAAAATTCTGAATAAGAAAGATTGTCATTAATAAAGTAACATTAATCTGATTGTGTTCATACTGAGAAATACAATAATGAATATATAAGACATATAGGGAAAAGATTATCTGAACCTCTATGGATTCTCAGTATATCCTAATATGACAAATGCTACCAACATAATTTACTGTTTATATTATTTTGTAGAATGATAATAACTTGAGGAAAATAAATTACATGTACAAAATAACAGGCATATGATACAAATATGACATAAATGTTAAAAGATTGTTTTGCCCTTTACCCTAAGTAGCTATATGATGTGATAACCTTCATTGTATTGCCCAGACACTTCACTGTTAACATCAGTGCCAGCTGAAAAAAAATATTAGTTTTCATCATTTCATAAATTTTGCAACTATATACATACAGTAAAATTCTATATAAAAATTTAAGTTCAATAAATCTTAGTATGCTATTGTAAGAATAACTCAAAGAAAATAATAATAATAATCTGTTTCTAAATATAACCCACGTCCTCCATGTTAACCTAACAAGTGCAATCTTAGGTATGAACGGATCAACAAAATTGTCTTATTCTTTTGCAAGGTGAAAAAAAGATATCTAGAAAACCAAATTCCTAGATTATCAAAAAAATAAATATTATACTACATATGGGGAAAGTTTTTATTGATTTCAATATGTGCAATGTTTTTTTTTACACTACCAGAGCAATCTTGAAAAATATTCATTGGTGGTTATGAAAACATTCAATGTTTTGTAAAATGCATATTCTAATTTGTCTTACATACCAGTCACAGCTTCACATCATATGGTGTTTTTAGTAATGTTATTTATTTATTTATTTATTTATTTATTTATTTATTTATTTTTATTTTGGAGAGAGATAGTTGGCATGCCAAGGCCTCAGCCACTTCACTCAAACTCCAGACACTTGTACCACCTAGTGGGCATGTGCAACCTTGTGCTTGCCTCACCTTTGTGCATCTGTCATAAGTGGGATCTGGAGAGTCAAATATGGGTCTTTATACTTTGCAGGCAAGCACCTTAACTGCTAAGCCATCTCTAGCCGTTAGTAATGGTTTAAAAAATATATATTTCTTGGAAAAATTTTGAACCTCAAATTTCATAATCATAATTTTAAAATTCAAAGTACCTATATCTAGCTAAACAGTGTGGACTTTTGATTTATGCATTTTTTTTATTGTTGTTATGATTTCTCTGTCTTATAGAAAAGTATATGTTTGACAGAATTATAAGACAACTATCATGGAAATTGTTGATATCAGAGATTTTATAGAGGCTAATTTGGGAATTTTTGAGAATTATTTTTGTCTTCTAGAACTATATTTTAAAAAAAAAACCTTAAATACAAAGCAATCTTGCATATGAAATTTTATAAAATTTAACATGATCTGATGTTACTACTTTATTTATAAGTGACAGGCTTTATATTTAGACATTAAAAGAATAGCCAACACTGTTTTGCAACCATTTTCATCCAATTTTGCAGTTACACTTAAACTTTCTTGTTGTTAACACTTTAAATCTTTTATTAACATTTTATTTTTTATTTACTTATTTATTTGAGAGCGAGAGAGATACAGAAATAGGCAGGTAGAAAGAGAGAGAGAATGGGTGCACCAGGGCCTCCAGCCACTGCAAAGGAACTCCAGATGCATGTGCCCTCTTGAGCATCTGGCTTACATGGGTCCTGGGGAATTGAGCCTTGAACCAGGGCCTTGGGCTTCACAGGCAAGCCTTTAACCACTAAGCCATCTCTCCAGCCCTTAAAACTTTAATTACAATCACTAGTAACTTGCCTTAAGTGGTAAATAAAGGCATCATCATAAATGTCTTAACATTTATTATGTTCATTTATTTAGTCCTTTTACAGCTTTGTTGAGCTGTAGCCATTAATATCCTTTTTTTTTTTTTTTTTTTTTTTTTGCTTAAGGTGATGACTCTGGAAAGTTAAATAGCATTCCTAAATTTTCACAGCTTCCAGAGTTATATAGACAGACTCAAACATAAAAAGAAGATTTCTTATCTAAAACCATGTACTTTACCCAACCATACACACCCTCCTATTCTTTTATTCCTGACGGCTGACTCCTCAGTGGATTATACTATATATGACCTTAGACTCCTTGTCCTGTTCATCAACCTCAGCAACACAGCAGATTTGTTCCATATCTGCAGATGAAAATCTTGTGAGTATCCATAACAGCCAAATGCAGAGCATGACAGATGGGAACCATTTCTCTCCACATCTTGGACCACAGAATATTGGCAATCAGCTTTGAAAAGATATTGCTAGCTGAGATATTCATGTCTCTTACAAATTAGGCTGGAAAATAAATATAGAATTTAAATATCACTCAGAATCATCATAATTCAAATGAATAAAACATAGATTTGCAGTTTTCAAATATAAGAAGGAAATCAAAGACACTATATCCATATTATGTGAATCATTTGTTTACATAGAAGTTTGGATTATGACTCATCAGCATGAGTCTTCTGGCAATGCCTAGCACCCAAGCAAAACAAACTGTGTTTTTAATCACAGAGGAAATCTTGTTGATCACACTAAAATCAAGGTAATAAAAGCTCATCACTTGGCTTATCATGTGAGATCATTAAAAAAATCATATTGAGAGTGAAATGGAGGCCGCATTAGAAAGAAATAAACACCAAGACTTCACATGGAGACATTATTGAACTAAAGTATGATTAACAGAGGAAAGTGACCACTAGGTCATATTAGAATACTCAAGAAGAAATACCATGAATTTATAACAGATTGCAGATACCAAAGCCCCTGGTCTTCTGGAAATTATTCTTACTTAGAAAATCAAATCATGTGAGAAATTCTGAAACTTATTGTCAGACAACCATATATATTTTATGTTATTATTATATTATATATAATATTATATATTACTATATTTATATTATGTATATGTATTTGTATATTTATATTATTTCGTTCTTTTGTAAGACTTCAATCATAGGCTTTCCAATTAACAGTAGATGGAAGCTGGATAGTGATTAAAAGCACTTGCCTGCAAAGACAAAGGTCCCACGTTCTATTCCCCAGTACCCATTTAAGCCAGATGCACTAAGTGGACCATGTGTGTGGAGTTCATTTGCAGTGGCTAGAAACCACGGTATGCCTATTCTCTATCTCTGTTTCTCTGTATATCTCTCTTTCTCAAAAAATATAAATAGAATATTTAAAAATTTGATAGAAGCTGGAAAAGGAATAATTATTATTTGAATGTGTTTTTGCATCTCTTTTTGGCCCTTTGACTAAGATCAGGTGAAGTTTTTCCTCTCTCTATAATTTAAGGAGAGTTATATCATTTTCATGGAAGTGTTTTAAGGGGTAATACAAGCAATATTCTAAGGTAGGCACATAGTAGAAGGGCAACTAGCAAGTTTATAATTGTTTTCTCTAAATATAATAGGAAGTACAGACATATATCAAACATGTGAACCGAGCATATCACTAGCACATTAAATTTGCATTTAGGTGATGATAATAATTATTTTACAGGATTGATCTATTGATGTAGATTGGTTGTGGATCAAGGAATATTTAGCTTTTCTCTTCTGCAAGTGACTGATGGCCTTCAGAAATGTCCAAGATGGAAAACACACACATGTATGCACACACCCGCACACAGTAAATAAAACAAAATAAATGAAAGTTCATTCATCTTTATATATCTTTTTATCAGTTTATCTTAAAAGTAAATATGAAAAGTACTTCTGTAGGGCTGACTATAAGCACATTAAAGATGTTCTCTTCCACTGGCTTGGGAGATGGGTCAATAAGTAGGAGTGCTTGTTTCTCAAGCAGAAAGACCTCAGTTTCATTACCTGCACTCACTTAAAAAGCAAGAAAAGGCCACACTTCCCTTTAACTAAGGAGCAGAGTGGAAAAGAGAAGATTTCTGGAGCTCACTGATGATCCATTGTTACTGATAATGGCACAAGCTCCAGGCTCAGTGAGAGACTGTCATGGGGCAATAAGGCTGAAAAGTGATGGACAGAGATAAGGGACAACCTCCTTTGGCCAAATGCGTGCACATGGTTGTGTGCATCTGCACTCACGCATGCATACACCGACACACATTATACATACTATACATATACCAAACAATAAATACATAAAAATGTTCTCAGGAAGTCACTGATTTTGCTCAGATATGTATTAGCAAATACTTAGTAGCCAGTTACTTTGTTATACTTGCCAATATAATCTACAGCTACCTAGTAATAAAATAGAACAGAGCCTTCTCAAAATATCTTCTATACATCTATGAAGTGCCTTAAAGATTAGTGTATGTTTTTGATTTCAAGTATAATTGTAGAGAAAGCTGTTATTGTTTTATTATTATTATTATTATTATTATTATTATTTTTTACAACTATTTTCTAATGTATTTTTAGTTGGCATACAGACATTTATGGATTCATTCTGACATTTTCAAATGCAATTTCTTTCTGTTGATCCTCATTGTGAAGACATACTTTTATGGAGTGGATACTAGCAGGGAGTTCCTAGGTGTGATGTGGAAGTATATTATCTCATCTTTTGGCAAATTACTTAGTCCAAATATTGAATCTATCATTCTGGTATATATTTTTTCTTCAGAACACTTCCTGTGCCACATGTAACAATGTCAAATTGCTCTATTTGTTAATGCCTAGATACCAGAGAAGCATTGCTAGAACAATTTAGCAAGTTGGTGCCTCTGAGACATTAAAGATTTACCTATTGTTTTGTTTTCTGTTTCCTTCAACTTGGACTTCATGCTACCTAGTCTTTTTCCTGCAGGTAATTCCCATTAGCACACATAGTAGAACATCCTGAACTCTCCATAGTTGTGAGTGCTGCTCTAAAGTATGAACCTCTTTGTTAAGTTATTGAAAATAGGACAGGACAAATTCAGATGTTTTGATCGTATTGCACCTCTCACTAATTTCTGCAAAGATTTGAGGTAATTTTCCTTTCAATAGTGACTTCTCAGTAATATTTTATCTGCATATTCCTTACATCAGTGCTGCAAACCATACTACCTGATCTGCTGCAATAAAATTTCTGCCATCTATGGTTGTCTCTCTCAAACTTTTCTTCCAAGTCCATTCTCAAGTGACTACTACATTTTCCATCTAAATTCCAACACTGATAAGAGATTGCAGTACCCTGTCGTGGTGTTGTGTGGTCGTGGTGGTGGTGGTGGCGGTGGTGGTGGTGATGATGGTGTATGTATGCATATGTGTATTTGCTGTTTTGGTGCCCCTTATGCTTGCCTGTGGTGCCTCTTGGGCTTTCATGTTGATGGAGGAGTTGGTTTCCTGCTATATCACTCATTTACCTGTGTTTTCCTTGCCATGCAGTCTCTTGCTGATTCTGGAGCTTACTGCCCATGAGCCCCAGTGAGTCACTAGTCTCTGTTCTTCACAGGACTAGAGTTTATGGAGGTTCTAGAGATTCAAACTCAGGCAGTATCAGGGCCCCTCGGGCCCTCATACTTGTGCAGGAAACACAGGCACTATTGAGACATCTCTCCAGCCCTGTACTCATATATTAGGATGCCAAGTTAGTTGTTAGTTCTCCATTCTTTTACAGTATCAAAAGCTTTCCCCAGGCATGCTTGGTTTGCAAAGTTGTATTTCCTGAATAGAATGTGAATCACTGAGAACAATGGTGACTTTTATATCCTACCTCCACATGTGTAATAGTATCTTGCATTTACTTGGTGTACTTCAGATCTAGGTACAACATTCTTCTGTCGATTCAGTAGAATATTCACCTATACATTTTTTTTTTTTAAAGAGGAACTGTATCATGCTAGATAAGAGCTTGTGTTTTTATGTCAGCTAATTCTGGGTTCAAATACCAGCATCCCCACTGACAGCTGTGTGATTTTCATCATACTATTTAATAGCTCTGAGTTAATTTTGTTCATTTGTCATGACAATAATAATCACAACCATTTCATAAGGAATTGATATAAATTATATTACAGAACTGATTCATAACAGTTAATACAATGTTTGTCCCAAAACTGTTTCGCCTATTGAGCTCTGGGCTACAGATAATCATTTTATAATTTAATGCTGTATCATACTTTTTTTGTCCTTTGGCTTTGCAGGCAAATGCCTTAACCACTAAGCCATCTCTCCAGCTCAAAGCAGGAACATTTTAACTATGCAGCATTTTTTGATTTTTGAAGGTGTGTGACACAGACTTCTAGAAGAAAATAATTGAATGATTAACAATTGTACCAACCTCTTAAAATTCACACAGGATCACTGAACCTGCACCCTGTGTATCATTTGCATTTGCTCTGTCTAAAATGGTTATCTCTTAGAAATCTGAGTGTGCTTTAAGGGTTTTTGTCAGAATCCTCCATCAACACAATTGCTTTTCTTATTTTTCCTTTGAATCCCCATTGAGTGTTTGCCACTGCTGTTTGTTTGCACTGTAGAAACATTTAAGCTTCTATTGATATGTTTTCTATTGCAGTAACTTTGAAAAGCTCTGTTGGTTCTTGTTTAAAAGAGAGTTTTACAACATGTCAAATGCAAATTTTTCTTTTAGTATTCTAATAAAAATGTCTTTAGGAGTTAGCTCTTCTGAGGTGTTATAATTTACACCTGTACAAAATGTATTTTGCTTTAAATAGGGGTAAATAAATTATTTGTGCCATATGTCCCACTCTCTCTAGTTATTTAATATTTTTCCAAGTAAGCTGTTTGTACTATTTTCCCTTGCTTTATTGTCTGTCACTTAATGCAATAATTCAAAAATGTATTTATTGATTGCTTAGTTTGTGTTAGTGCAAATAGTAGAAGTATAATCATAGAAAGAAAAACCAAGAAAAAAAATTATAGGACCTGTGTTCCAGGAACTCACATGTTAGTAAAATTAATTTAGTGCCAACCACTAATTATAAGACAGGGTGCCAATTTATAGGTGCTAATTGCTCGAATAAGTAACATGCTGTGACCAACCAAAAAAAAAAAAAAAGATTGTATTTAAAGGCAAGAAGAGATCTAGAGAGATTTCTTGTTGGTAATAATAGTGAAACTAGAATTCAAAGTTTAAAATAGTGAGGATGCAGTTACAAATTTATAATGTGTGTTAACTATCATATATGATATCCATGCATGTTTATAGGTTGCCAAGACGCAATGCTTCATAGAAGTTTTAAAACAGCACAATGCTTCTTACTGAGAAGTCTCAGTTAGTTGGAATGGTTACTTCCAGCATACTCACACAGCTGGTAGAGGTGGAAACAAGATCTTGCAGTTTCCATATCATTCCCATTCTGCCATACTTTCCTCTCTTTAAGGAAATTATGTCCTTACTAACATATTTGTATCAATATCTGCCCAGACAGTCATAAAGTGAATTGGATCAATTTTGGATTGACTTCAATTATCTTGTGAACTTCCATTTTGAAATCAAGTATGATAAAAAGAGGTTAAAGATTTGTAAGGATAGTTTATTTGTTTGTTTTTTGTTGTTGTTGTTTGTTTTTTTTCAAGGTAGGTTCTCACTCTAGCCCAGACTAAACGGGAATTTTCTCTACAGTGTCAAGGTGGCCTCAAACTCATGATGATACTCCTACCTCTGCCTCCAAAGTACTGGGATTAAAGGTGTGAGACACCACTACCACGCCTAGCAATTTAAAAGGATTTTTGTCAATGATTTCATTTTTGCATGTGTCTTAACATATACATAAAAAATGAAACTTATTATTAGTGTGTAAATGATTGGATATGGATATCTGTAATATTTATCATCATACTCATTTATCATTTCTTTCTTGATACAGTAAAATCCTTTCTTCTAGAATTTTTGATATTCAATATATAACTGTTACCTATAGTTACTTTACTGTGTAATATAACATTAGAACTACTTACTCTTATCTAATTGTAATCTTTTTCCGTTCTCCCATCCCATATACTCTGGCCTCTGGGGAATCATTATTCTTCTCTCAAAACTTGTGATCAACATTTTCAGATTCCACATATTGGTGAAGTATTTATTTCTGTGGCTGGAAAATGTCATGTAAAATAATGATGTATACTTCTATCCAGGTTGTCACAAATGATGAAGTTTCATACTTTTCTACCAAGCTGTCACAAATGACAGGATTTCATTCATTTTACCGCTGAATAGTATTTTCCTTAGGTGACTGACAGTTTTTTTTCTATTCTTTGCTATTGTGAATAGTGCTTCAGTAAACATGGAGGTGAACATACTTCTTTGATATGCTGATTACTTTTTCTGTAAATCTATACTCATTATTGAGGTATCTAGGTAATTATAGAGTTCTATTTATAATTCTTTGAAGGTCTATATTCTAATTTCAATAAAGGGGTTAATTTATTTGCATTTTCATCAACAAAGTTTTCCTTTTCTGTCCATGTTCATATGCTATCTGTCTTTTGGGTGTAAGTCATTCTTACTGAGGTGATATCTCTTTTTGGCTTTAATTTGCATCTCCTGGATTATTTGTAATGTATACCATCATTTCATGTACTTATATTATGGGAAATGTCCTGATAGACCCTTTTAAAAATTTTATTTTATATGTATTATAACAGGTTATGTACTATTATTCCCACTTTTAATCAAGATATTGCTATGTCTTTTCTGTTATTAAGATTCTAGAGTTCATTATGTATTCTGGATATAAATCTCTTGCTTGATGTATACTTTGTAAATATTTTCCCTTATGTTGTCTCTTCACTGTGTTGATTGTGTGTGTGTTTATGTGTGTGTCTGTGTCTGAAATGAAATAAATGCATTTGTTTATATTTGCTTTTCTTTTCAGTTCTTTGCTCATATTGTCCAAAAATTTCTTTCTCATTTCAATGTGCTGAGTCATTTAGAGATTAAACAGATATTAACAGATTAAACAAGGAGGGTCCCTTTGTAAAAGGGGCAGGGATGAGGGAAAGGATGGCACCAACATATGCTCTTTACATACTAAGTATGTCCACAACTGATAAAAAAAATTAAAAAGACAGACCAGAAGAGGGGCATTTGCTCACTGTTGATAGGAATTCATACTTCTATAATCACCTTGGACAATTGTATCAAGGTTCTTCAAGAAGTTAAAAAGTAGAACTATAAATAAATAAATAAAAAAAATCTGCTCCAGTAAACTATTATCCTTGTGACCTGCAGAAAGTTGATTACACCAATTGTCACAATTCACATTTGCTTATCATGGAAATAATAGTAATTTGTTTTGCAGACTCCTTGAAGTCTCCCAAAATGTATACACTTGAAAATAAAGAGACAAAGGTGGCAAACTCAAAAATAAAAAGATAAACACAATCCTGATTATCAAGTTATTTGAACACAAAAATCAGAACAATAGAAAATAATCCTTAAAGAATGTTGTAACACAAGATTCTGGGCTTTTATCATGGCTTAACATGAAATGCTGCCAAGATAAAGTGGCCAAAGTAGTTGAATTCTCAGGTTACTAATTTTCCTTGTTTGAATCTAATCCTGTGGGAAACAAGTGGACACAGGTAAGGTTATACCCATAGGCAATCTATGTTGTTCATATACTTTCAAAGCATATCTAGTTTTAAGAATAAACAGAGCTGGGTGTGGTGGTGCACGGCTTTAATCCCAGCATTTATGAGGCAGAGGTAGGAGGATCACAGTAAGTTCGAGGCCACCCTGCTGAGACTACATAGTGAATACCAGGGCCAGAGTGAGACCCTACCTCGAAAAAAAAAAAAAGAATGAACAGAGAAAATAGACATTCTGAGTATCAGTCAGGAACTTTGCAAGTATTTATATATATTATTGTTTTGTAACTCAAATACACTGATGCACATATAAAGTCATTTTACCTCTAAAGAGAACACTTACAAATCTTACATGTAAATTTTATGCCTTGGCTTCTCTCCACCCTTTCTCTTACTCTTTTATTTCATTGCAAAATGCAACACTTGACCCCGGCATTGATCCTTTGAAATATAGTCATTTTAACTCCACTTTTACATTTTTTTTCTTCCTGGCATCGATTAGTGTGTCAACAACTATAGTCCTGATGTAGATTTCATACCACCTAAGTTTATTCTCTATTCTGAAACAAATCCTCTAAAACATTGTGACAAAGTACCTGGTTATGTAAAATAATCATAAAGCTGGTAAGTTATTTCATTCTATTAATTTTCAACAAATCCATCTGCATCTATTGTTCATGTAAATATCCCCACATATTTTGTTTTACCATCCAAACATAAATTATATTTCTATGTTCCTTTAAAAACTGGAATCTATAATTCAAATTGTTATATTTTAGTGCTTCTGCTTTCCTTGGGGATAGAAACTGTTTTGTAATTTTGTGGGAGTTTTAATGATTCAGACCATGGGAGCTTCACATTCATTTTGATACTTTCATAGACAGTATAATGTAAATGCTATAAAGATGCAGTACAGCCTATAGAAAAAGTCTGCAAACCATTACAATTTAGAAAACTAAGCAAGCATATCAGTTTAACAACGAACTTGAGGAATACCATCTATCAAAAATGAAAAATATATGTATGTATTTTATCCAAAGTACTGTGTTCACAAAAGTGAAACATATAGTAAGCAGTTATATCAAGACAATTAGAGTACACAATGATAAAATTAAATAGAAATTGATTGAAATGATAGGGAAAAAATTTGTATTGCCTGCTACTGAATGACCATCAGCTCATTTACTTTGCTAATGGTTCTATTCTGAGTGTTAAAGAGAATATAGACTTGCTTATAATAAAAATTTAGATTTTTTAAGTTAGTTGAACTTTAAAACTTATATTTTAAAATGTATCAGATTGGACTTCTTTTGCCCTGTAATACCAATAATAAATGTGGAGTAATGAAATTATCTAGTGACATAAAGAAATTAACAATATTCCCCAAGTACTTCAATATCTGCATTGATTTTGGGAGTGTTTTAAGTCCTGGAAAGACAGAAAAAATGGGTGTTCAAATTTTGGAGATTAAAATCAGAGGACAAGTTCTACCAAAATGATACCATCTGTCCTCAATTTACCAGGAAGAATTGGGCAATTATTTGTTCTGCATTTAATTCAGTTTGACTTTTGGAGTGGCAGTAAAACATAGTTGGTGTTTGAACAATAGGCTTCAGAATAGTCAGACATGGTTTTCCATCCTTACTATCTATATAACAATGAGAAAAATAGTTGTTCCAAATCTTTTTGGTTTTTGTTTTTCCCAATAGTAAAATACAGATATATGATATCTGTTGCATAAAATTGCTGGAAAGATTAAATTCAGTAATACCTGTGAAATATGTAGAACAGTTCTGGGATATTATTAATGCTTTTAAAAGCCAGTTGCTTTTTATTCTTTTTTTAATATTTATTTATTTAACAGAGAGAGAGAGAGAGAGACAGAATTGGTACCCTAGGACTTACTACCACTGACAGTGAAAGCCAGACATGTGTGCTACTGGGTGGCTTTACATGGGTACTGAGAATAGAACGCTGGGTATTTGACTTTGCAAGCAAGCATCTTTAACTGATGAGCCATCTCTTCAGCCCAATTCTTTCCATAACCCCCAATACCTAAGGGCATTATCTGGTCTGTTTGATTATTTATCTTTAAGGGTTAGAAATGACTATTTCCCAGAAAAAAAAGGGGGGCAATAAATGTCATTACTCAAAGAGGACTCAACATTCCTTATAGACATCTCACCCAAAGTAATAATCCAATTTTTAAATATAGGGAAATATAGATAGTCAAAGAACACTTATTTACACCAACAAACCCATGCCATGGTTAAGGCAAAAATGTTCATGTGAAAAATCACAAATCTCCTTTATTTTTAGGCTAAATTGTGCACTACAGACTTTATATAAATAGGTGTTCAAGCCCGCTGAATCTGAAGAAAGCTACAGTACTCAGAAAACAGCTAAGGAGAAATTTGAGCTCAGCCTTTAGAGATGACTCCAATTTAGAAGAGAGAAAAAGAAGAGGAGGAACAATTCTCAGTAACCTGAGCAAAGACATAGCTGGTGAAACAAAAATTGTATTCCTTATTTAAGGAAGCCAAGGAGTAGCAAACAGATTATAAGGACATGAAATAGCCATTGGATTTTCCTGCATTTTCCCAAGGCCTGTCTCGTTCTTTTTCCTTTTAAGACAATTCCCAAAGATGACTGAGTGGTGGGATTGCTTGGCACAGAAGAGTTTAAATTTGTTTTCTTCCCTGCTAAGTGATTCTGAAATATAAATGCTAACACCTAGAGAGTTGAGCTTTCAGCTTACTGTGCGATTCCATAAGGGAGCCATTAATAATGTCAGAATGCATTAACAGCTGTGAAAGGAGAGAGACTCTACACCTGAACTTTCATGACAGCCCTTGAAATAAATTGTTAGCTAATATCAAAGTAATGGCAGAGTTGACATGAGGTTTTTCTCAGTATAATTATATTATAACTTTTCTAATTTTATATTAAGTCATTACCTATTCAGTCCATTGACACATCTAAGGGAAGATTTTAATATTCATTCCAGATGAATTGAAATGAAAACAAAAAGTGAACTTACAAGTAAGATTAGTAAAATTTTAAAGCAAGACCTAACCTGTAGGCCTAGAAATTTTCAGTGAAAGAAACTATGTAATTTTGGTTTATAATATCACTTTATTAAAATAGAGTTTTCTGGCTACCAGAGATAAATGCTTCTAAAAAGACAAATAACTGCATAAGTAAAGTTTATAACATGCCATAAAATGAGTTCAGGTCATTCTCAAGTTTAGAAGTCTAGAAATGTCTATGATTTTATTGCTTTGAGCTAATGTCCTGTGAATTACACTCGGTAATTAAAATCAGGAAAGAGCATTCACTAGAAAATTAGAACATCTTAAAATGAGAATACATTCCATCTTTGTATGGCAAAAAAATCCTTGTCATATTTTGAAATATATTATTCTGTAATTTGTGAAATGTAAATTTAAAATACAAGGTATTTGTTTTAGGTGAATATTAATGTGCAAAAAACGTGATTTAGTTTTTCATGTAATTTGTATAAGATATTCCATAAAAAAATAACCTTAGGGCTAGAGAGAAGGCTCAGCATTTAAGACATTTGCCTGTAATGTCTAAGGACCTGGGTTCAGTTTCCCAGTACCAACATACAGTCAGATGCACAAAGTGGTGCATATGTCTAGAATTTGTTTGCCAAGTCTAGAGGCCATGGCTCACTGATTCTCTATTCATATAGCTGCCTTTCTCTCTCTTTTGTGCTCAAATAAATAAATAAATAAATAATATATGTATGTATATATGACCTTAAAGCAGTTTGAAATATACTCTAAAATTATTTTCTCTTTTGTCTGTGTTTTATATACATACATTTTTTTTTTCTCTTAATGTGTTCCTCTATTGGCATTAGCTAAACACTTGTGTCACCTTTTGTAAGGTAAATGCTTTTCTTTCTACAACAGTCCTCCTGATTTAATGAGTAGGGATGCTACTAGAATGAAATTGGTCTGGTTTACTTCTTCCTGTCTTTTAAGTGTTGAAAATAACCCAATGCTTTACAACATGCCATACCTGTTGACAAATGTTCTGTATGGTCAGTAGATATTCCAGAAAACTATATGCCACAGGGAGGCTTCAGTTTGATTTTCTTTCTTTTCTTTCTTTCTTTCTTTCTTTCTTTCTTTCTTTCTTTCTTTCTTTCTTTCTTTCTTTCTTTCTTTTTCTTTCTTTCTTTTTCTTTCTTTCTTTCTTCTTTCTTTCTTTTTTTTTTTTTTTTTTGAGAGACACAGAGGGAGATAGAGAGAGGGAGACAGATAGAGAATGGACATATCAGCAGCCTCTCAGCCACTGTGAAAAAAGTCCAGACATGTTCACCACCCTGTGGTCAAGTGAGGCATTACACCCTTGGGTCACTTTGCATCTGGCTAAATGTGGGACCTGGAGATTGGAACCATCGTTCTTAGGCTTCGCAGGCAGGCGCCTTAACCGCTAAGCCATTTCTCTAGCCCCAGTTTGATATTTTATGGCTAGCATGCCACAGGAGAATATGGCAGGGATGAAAGGTCATTGAGTTAATTTTTCAGTTTTTCCCACTAATGAGAAGGCAGTCTAGTAAATAGACACGTGTTTGAAATAGAAGGTGACTATGCTTTTGTTCAATTTTATGTTCTTGAGGACACAGGCTTGGTCTTTTCTCTCCAATAATTTAATCTGTAACTATTTATTTTTCTGTCATTGCTTTGACAAAACACATGACATACATAGTTTAAGGGAAGGAATGAATTTTTGGACAATAGTTTGAAAGGTGTTGATCTACTGTGGCAGGAAGTGAGTGGTAGAGTGAAGCATTTCACAGCTTGTCAGTCAATTAGCAGAGAAAGAGATTACTGGAAGGGGCCAGCTCAAGATAACACTCAAAAGACAATGTTCCCAGTAGCCTAGTGCCTCCAATTAGGCCCATCTCCCACCATTTATCATCTCCCAATCAAGTCATAACGACTGGAATCCATCAAAGGTCTAATCCCTTCACTAGTCCAGAGTCTTCATGATTCAGTAATTTCTGAAAATAAATTTACAGACATCCCTACAGGTATGCTTTACTAATTAATTTACAATGCCTTTCTCAATAATATCAAATTGATAGTCAAAATTAACTTGCAGTTGCCATGTCATGCTCATGTGATATAAGAGACAAACACTTCAGTATATGCTTTGATTGAATATAATGGAGAAGTTTTATTACAACCCACATGTAGTATAATCTGCATTTTGGGCAACACTTGATAATTTGGGGAAATTGACAGAGGACCAGGATCCACATAACAACCAAATTTTAACTAAACTTTTTGAAGAAATAGAAGAACACTCTCAAGATTCATCTAATCTTTGAGCATGATTTCAATTTCTGTAATTCCTATTGCCTGAATTGGGTGTGTAATAATCTTTTGATGCAAAATTTATGTTTTTTTAAATAATTCATAGCAGGTATATGGCAGGGTATGTTATATTGTACAAGTGAAGCTCATTGTTAATTTCTTCCCACCAGAATGGTATGGAGTGATTAGTGACCAAAGTGGGGCAGAGAAAGCATAAGAATATTAGCAGTAAAAAATATAATGTAAGAACCCCTTGCAATTTGTGGAGTATATTGTCATAAACTAGACTATACCACTAGATGGTGCACTCTGCAACTTTGTTGGTTTCATATTTTCCCAAATTTTGAAAACTGCCCCAAATGCATCTTGCTTACACAATATTTAAATGTTCCTTCAAAAATCATTAGACACATGGAATATATTTTATCAACTTTTTAAACACTAATGCTTGTATCTCTGTTCTGTATGTTCCAGTTGTTTTTCCGTGGAGGAATTAGACTTGTGCAGGCATGTATGCATCTCCCCTCACTCCCAACAGATATAGCAATCAATCCAAGGATTGGATGTAATTTACATATTCCCAACTCAGAAAAAATGTATTATTCTTTTTTATTCTTAATGCTTTATTTGTATTTGATTATTTGAGAGAGAAAGAGAAGGAGAGAGATAGAGAAAAAAGAATGAGTGCACCAGGGCCTCCAGCTATTGCAAATAAATTCTAGACACATGTGCCACCATGTGTATCTGGCTTATGTGGGTTATGAGAAACAGAACCTGGGTCCTTAGGCTTTGCAGACAAGTGCCTTCATTGGCAAGCCATCTCTCCAGCCCAAAATGTATTATTCTTGACCTTCAAGAATTATCTAAATATAACTCATAGTAAAATTAGTCTCAACCCCAAAAGTTCACCTATCACATTGCTTCTGTTGCTTTATTGCAACCTAACTCCACCCAGAGCCTTATTCACTTCAATTCCTTTAGGCAATGATTCCTATGAAAAATTTTCTTCTTTATACCAGTGACCTTATAATATTGCAATTGCTTGTGATATCATAGATTATTATTTTTGCTCTATTGTCATACCTAGTAGCTAATAACATACAGTCCATTTCCATTTTGCTTAACACTATTGAAAAAACATGCAAAACATTGTATATAATATTTGAAATGCAACTTCTCATAAATTTCACAAACAATATAGCATAGGTAGTAACTTACTAGTTTCTCTGTGTTTTAATTGTCACTTACGTACAGAGCTAAGTTCACTATTAACAATATAGTTAAAATATCTTTGAGATGATAGTATCTCAGTGCCTAAAGTTGTTTTATTATTTTACTTAATTTAATCAGATTTATTTGCATTTAATGTGAACACTAATTGATATCATTGGAAATAAAAGCTATGCAAGAGTGCATGAAGGTATATTTTAGTTCACAAAAATATTTTCTTTATAGAAACATTTACTGGATATCAACATCGAACAATATATATTAAAACTATTGATTAAATATTCTTGATGTTGCCCCTTGAATTTCAAGTGTGTTTGAATTTTAACTAATAAAGACCAGGAGAGCCTTTGATGTGAGACTAGGAATGTTTCAATTATAAAACTTTATTACATATTTTTAGAGTATAGTTCATTCTCATTGTCTTATTCACAGGTCTTTAAACAGCTATTCTCTCAAATGAAAAAGTAACTCCAAGATATAACTATATGAAGGCATGGCAATTTGAATCATTTCTATAATTCTAGCAATGTTTGAGCAGCTTGACTTTCATAGAATAGAACTACTGTTCATGGATACTGTCAATGTGTCACAGTGAAGGAGTTAATTCAATGGTATTGTTACATGTATTAAAAAGAATGGGAGAAGCACTTAATGCTGTGCTAGAAAATGAAATTGTTATGCATTTTCTGTTTGTAAATACTAAACTCTACCACATTTTTATCTTTGTTTGACAATAGCATGCCAATGATGATACAACTAAATAAATATCAACAAGAAGAACACCGGCTAGACAAAGTATGCAGACAGAGCTATATGTATAAGGACAGATTGAGTAGGGAGGCCAGCCTGGGACAGTAGTAAACAGGGCAATACATGAAAGGGATCTCACAGTTACACTAGATAAAATGCAAGTAAAAAATACCCATAGACTGAATTAGAAACTATTAAGGTATGGCTCCATGTCCTCAATGAAGTTGTAAAAATTAGATGATTTCCAAAGTGACTTTGGAGCTTTATTATGCATTTTGAAAAGACATTCAATAAACCCATCAGGGATTTTGAATATTGGGCTTTCTTTCGGGCTTTCTTTACCAAGGCACATTTACACTGTCCCACCCCACACAGCATAATGAGTAGTATTTTATGAACTGTCTCACAGAATATCAAATTGTTTGGTTTAGATGAATGAATGCATAATGTAAGTAACTGTTCTTCTCTTACCCATAAAGCATTTCTCTTTGTGTTTAATTTTTCTTTTGTAGGCATTTACATTTGGAGATAGCTCTCATTTTCTTAACTAAGCCATATAAGAACCTGTGGTGGTTTGGAATGTGAATGTATGCCCCCCCCCCATAGCCTGCGGTATGTTTGATTAAGCTTGCAAATTAAGTCTCCAGCAGCCTGCTGGAGAAGGTATTATTGGGGCAAATCTTTTATTTCAGCCCTAGTACAGCTATAGAAAGCAGTTGGAGCTCTGGCTGTTGGTGCTTGCTGCTGCTGCTGGCAGCTGTTTCTGTCTGCTGTGGATGCTAAAGTGAGCTGGCTTCTTCCTCCATTAATGATGTTTTCCCTGGAATTTGTAAGCCTGAAATAAATCCTTTCATCATATAAGGTGCTTTTGGTCAGATGTATTTCTTAGCAACAAGAAGGTAACTCCAATAGAACAAATTAATTTTACTCACATTCACAGAAGGAATAATTATTGTATAACCATGTAAACCATACCTTAATTAAGGTACTGTAAATTTAAAGATATTAAAATCATTCCTTCCACAAACTATAGTGTTAATGGATAAAACTTACTTTGTGAATTATATGATGTTTTCAAAATACATTTTATAGAATAAGTTTGAGAATCAGTGATTGTGTTTGAAATTGGAACTGTGTATGAATAAAATGAAAAGAAAACTAGTATGATCACAAAATATTTTCTTTTTTATGTAGCAATACTCTAGTGGAAAGACTGTAGTGTACTGATAAAGATGATTCTTTTCACATTCTCAGATTTTCAAGAGTAACTTGAGACTCCCCAAGGCTTTGAATGATTGAGTTTCATTGAATTCTAGCTAACAGATTTCGGTTTTGATTTCACTGACAATATTATTTTTTGTCAATTATGTAAAAGTTTAGAAAACAGGGCTCCTTTATCTTAATACATTTTTTACAAAAATAATGCACTGCAAATGGTAATAGGATCTAAACATAAGTAGGATATACATAGAAGCATGCTCCTTTCTTTGAACACATCCATATTATAGCTGATGTTATATCTCAGCTTCCTGCAGGGGGCTTTTTATTGCCATGGTTAGTGAAAATGATAGCATTGGCTTGCAGCTCTAAAGATTTGATAAGAGCTGAAGGGTACAATTGCGTTATCTAAAGCTTTCTTCATGCTTCCTTTTCACACAAATGGAAAGAAAAAACAGTTTAGAATTATGTTCTTTAAAATTAATTTTAAATTTATAAAAGTACCTATTGATTATGCAACTAGACACTTTCATGACTCACTGGAATCTTTTTTTTTTTTTTTTTAATGGCTGTCTGCATTTATACTCCATATGAATGGTTAGGAAATCTGTAGGCAATATATAAGATAAGATATTTTGAAAAGGCCAAAGATTTATATGATCTAAAGAGAAATCAGAATAAATAAAATACTATATTAGGATTCAGCTGTTAAAGTCAGTTGCTTGCAAAGCCTGACTACCTGGGTTCAATTTCACTAGTATCCACATAAAGCCAGATGTGCAAAGTGGCTTTTGCATCTGGAGTTTGTTTGCAGTGACAAGAAGCGTGGTGTGCTCTCTCTCTCTCTTGCTCTCTCTCACTCTGTCTCTCTTGTTCTCACTCTCCTTCTACCTCAAATAAATAAATATTTTTAAAGAAAATATTTTACTAATTAAAAAGGCTTAAAATAATGAACCAGTAAGAATCAAGTGAGTCAACCATAAGAGCCTAACAGTTGTTGGCAGGGTTGGCCTAATGACTCTGGATATTCTTGCTCAAGATTATACTATACATGGGAGTCTAGAAAAATACTTTCTATTTGTTACATGAATATAGTAAGCAATAGAAATCATGTGTTTATTATGTTACCATTGCCCATTAAGCCCCAAAAAGGCTATCCAGAAGATACCGGATTAAGAGTTATCTACAATGTGGACTGATGAGGTAGCTCAGTGAGAAAATGTGCTTGCTTCATTAGCCTGATGACTGGCCAGAAGGTCCTGAGAAACCACATGAAAGAGGATACAGGTAGCACATGTGGCAGTAATGGCAGCACACCTACAGGAATGGAAGGTGATGACAGAGGAATCCTGAAGTTACATAAGCTACTTCTGGAATTTGCAGTCCAAAAACAAGAGAAATCCATCCTTAAGGAGGAAGAAGAGTACAGACATGTCCATGTCGTTCTCTCTGACTTCCACATGCACACAATGGCACACACATGTCCATACATGGGCACACACAATATGCGCTTACATACATAGACACACACACATACACACTTAAGTACAATGTACAAATACATGTGTATGCAGTTAGATGCTCATAGAGACTGTTATTAGAGGGAATGATTATTATTTTTGTTCTCTAATGAAGATAATTTGGGCTAGCAAAACCTTTTGACATTTGTGCTTGCATGAGTTTGATTAGTATGATTTGTTCCAAGTCCATCCATTTTCCTGAAAATTTTATTATATCATTTTTCCTAACAGCTGAGTAGAATTCCATTGTGTAAATGAACCACATCTTCATTACCATTCATCAAATGATGGGCATCTGGGTTGATTCAGTTCTTAGGTATTGTGAATTGAGCAGCTATAAACATGGCTGAGCAAATACCTCTACAGTGAAAAAATGGAGTGTTTAGGTAGATACCCAATCGAGGAATAGCTGGGTCAGTTGGTAGCTCTATATTCATTTTTTCAGGAATCTCCATATTGATTTCCATAGTGGTTGTACAAGTTTGTACACCATCAGCAGTGAATGAGGGTTCCTCTTTCCTCACATCATTGCCAATATTTATTATTGTTTGATTTCCTAAAAATATTTTAAGTTTTATTCATTTATTTGTTTTAGAGAGAGGCAGAGAGAGACAGAGGCATAGAGAGTGAAGGAGTGTGCCAGTGCCTCTAGCCGCTGCAATGAACTGCAGACACGTGGGGAATCAAAAATGGGCCATTTGGTTTTGCAGGCAAGAGCCTTAACCACTAAACCATCTTTCCAGCCCTGAATTCTTATTATTTTCAAGGAAGGCTCTCACTCTAGTCCAGGCTGACCTGAAATTCACTGTACTCTCAGGGTGGCCTCCAACTCACAGTAATCTGCCTATCTCTGTCTCCCAAGTCCTGGGATTAAAAGTGTGAACCACCATGCCCAGCCAGCCCCCACTTTTTTAATGAATACCATCATGACTGGAATAAGGTGGACATTCATCATTGTCTGAATTTGCATTTCCCTGATGATTAATAATGTTGAACATTTTCTTTTTTTTAAAGATTTATTTTTATTTATTTATTAGAAATAGAGGGAGAGAAAGAGAGATAGAGAGAGAATGAGAATGGGCACACCAGAGCCTCTAGCCACTTCAGATGAACTCCAGACACATGTGCCACCATGTGCATTTGGCTTATGTGGGACCTGGAGAATTGAACCTGGGTCCTTAGGCTTCACAGGCATGTGCCTTAACCACTAAGCCATCTCTTCAGCCCTACCATTTTCTTAAGTGAGTATTAGCCATATGTATTTCTTCCATTGAGAATTCCTTATTCAGTTTTCTGCCCCATTTTTTGAATGAATTGTTTGATTTTTTTATTGCTTGGGTTTTTTTAATTTAAATTTTATTTTATTTTTAAATTTTTATATTTGAGAGAGAGAGAGATAAATAGAAATAGAAAGAGAGAGAAGGGGGAGAGAATTATTGCTTAGTTTTTAAGCACATGAGAAATTAACCCAAACTCAGAACCCATAGGTTTCAATTCTGGAAGCCAGAAAATAATACAGACACTTATTAATATACCATTAAAAGTTGAATATATATGGAAGGAATATTGTATTCAACAAATTATAATTATTTGAATTTTACTTTTAGAAATCAGTCCATATTTTACTAATTCGTTTTCTATTCTATTTGTTGAGAGTGGATAACTTTCACCAAAAATGCATCTATTTTTTTAATTATTATTTTTTATTGACAACTCCTATACTTACATACAAAAAAACCACCTAATATTTACCTCCCGCCAAAGATTTATATGATCTAAAGAGAAATCAGAATAAATAAAATACTATATTAGGATTCAGCTGTTAAAGTCAGTTGCTTGCAAAGCCTGACTACCTGGGTTCAATTTCACTAGTATCCACATAAAGCCAGATGTGCAAAGTGGC
Organism: Orientallactaga sibirica; assembly: GCA_036365145.1. Taxonomy (NCBI): domain Eukaryota; kingdom Metazoa; phylum Chordata; class Mammalia; order Rodentia; family Dipodidae; genus Orientallactaga; species Orientallactaga sibirica. The sequence continues at coordinate 2,202,692 of JAEOAD010002325.1, read as the reverse complement.
TTTTGCATCTGGAGTTTGTTTGCAGTGACAAGAAGCGTGGTGTGCTCTCTCTCTCTCTTGCTCTCTCTCACTCTGTCTCTCTTGTTCTCACTCTCCTTCTACCTCAAATAAATAAATATTTTTAAAGAAAATATTTTACTAATTAAAAAGGCTTAAAATAATGAACCAGTAAGAATCAAGTGAGTCAACCATAAGAGCCTAACAGTTGTTGGCAGGGTTGGCCTAATGACTCTGGATATTCTTGCTCAAGATTATACTATACATGGGAGTCTAGAAAAATACTTTCTATTTGTTACATGAATATAGTAAGCAATAGAAATCATGTGTTTATTATGTTACCATTGCCCATTAAGCCCCAAAAAGGCTATCCAGAAGATACCGGATTAAGAGTTATCTACAATGTGGACTGATGAGGTAGCTCAGTGAGAAAATGTGCTTGCTTCATTAGCCTGATGACTGGCCAGAAGGTCCTGAGAAACCACATGAAAGAGGATACAGGTAGCACATGTGGCAGTAATGGCAGCACACCTACAGGAATGGAAGGTGATGACAGAGGAATCCTGAAGTTACATAAGCTACTTCTGGAATTTGCAGTCCAAAAACAAGAGAAATCCATCCTTAAGGAGGAAGAAGAGTACAGACATGTCCATGTCGTTCTCTGACTTCCACATGCACACAATGGCACACACATGTCCATACATGGGCACACACAATATGCGCTTACATACATAGACACACACACATACACACTTAAGTACAATGTACAAATACATGTGTATGCAGTTAGATGCTCATAGAGACTGTTATTAGAGGGAATGATTATTATTTTTGTTCTCTAATGAAGATAATTTGGGCTAGCAAAACCTTTTGACATTTGTGCTTGCATGAGTTTGATTAGTATGATTTGTTCCAAGTCCATCCATTTTCCTGAAAATTTTATTATATCATTTTTCCTAACAGCTGAGTAGAATTCCATTGTGTAAATGAACCACATCTTCATTACCATTCATCAAATGATGGGCATCTGGGTTGATTCCAGTTCTTAGGTATTGTGAATTGAGCAGCTATAAACATGGCTGAGCAAATACCTCTACAGTGAAAAAATGGAGTGTTTAGGGTAGATACCCAATCGAGGAATAGCTGGGTCAGTTGGTAGCTCTATATTCATTTTTTTCAGGAATCTCCATATTGATTTCCATAGTGGTTGTACAAGTTTGTACACCATCAGCAGTGAATGAGGGTTCCTCTTTCCTCACATCATTGCCAATATTTATTATTGTTTGATTTCCTAAAAATATTTTAAGTTTTATTCATTTATTTGTTTTAGAGAGAGGCAGAGAGAGAGACAGAGGCATAGAGAGTGAAGGAGTGTGCCAGTGCCTCTAGCCGCTGCAATGAACTGCAGACACGTGGGGAATCAAAAATGGGCCATTTGGTTTTGCAGGCAAGAGCCTTAACCACTAAACCATCTTTCCAGCCCTGAATTCTTATTTTCAAGGAAGGCTCTCACTCTAGTCCAGGCTGACCTGAAATTCACTGTACTCTCAGGGTGGCCTCCAACTCACAGTAATCTGCCTATCTCTGTCTCCCAAGTCCTGGGATTAAAAGTGTGAACCACCATGCCCAGCCAGCCCCCCCCACTTTTTTTAATGAATACCATCATGACTGGAATAAGGTGGACATTCATCATTGTCTGAATTTGCATTTCCCTGATGATTAATAATGTTGAACATTTTCTTTTTTTTAAAGATTTATTTTTATTTATTTATTAGAAATAGAGGGAGAGAAAGAGAGATAGAGAGAGAATGAGAATGGGCACACCAGAGCCTCTAGCCACTTCAGATGAACTCCAGACACATGTGCCACCATGTGCATTTGGCTTATGTGGGACCTGGAGAATTGAAACTGGGTCCTTAGGCTTCACAGGCATGTGCCTTAACCACTAAGCCATCTCTTCAGCCCTACCATTTTCTTAAGTGAGTATTAGCCATATGTATTTCTTCCATTGAGAATTCCTTATTCAGTTTTCTGCCCCATTTTTTGAATGAATTGTTTGATTTTTTTATTGCTTGGGTTTTTTTAATTTAAATTTTATTTTATTTTTAAATTTTTATATTTGAGAGAGAGAGAGAGATAAATAGAAATAGAAAGAGAGAGAAGGGGGAGAGAATTATTGCTTAGTTTTTAAGCACATGAGAAATTAACCCAAACTCAGAACCCATAGGTTTCAATTCTGGAAGCCAGAAAATAATACAGACACTTATTAATATACCATTAAAAGTTGAATATATATGGAAGGAATATTGTATTCAACAAATTATAATTATTTGAATTTTACTTTTAGAAATCAGTCCATATTTTACTAATTCGTTTTCTATTCTATTTGTTGAGAGTGGATAACTTTCACCAAAAATGCATCTATTTTTTTAATTATTATTTTTTATTGACAACTCCTATACTTACATACAAAAAAACCCACCTAATATTTACCTCCCCTCCCCCCATTTCACTTTAGAACTCCAGTCTCCATCATATCCCCTCCCTCTCTCCATTAGTCTCTCTTTTAATTTGATGTCATCATCTTTTTTCTTCTATTTTGAGGGTCTTACGAAGGTATAATGTATCTATTTTTTAACATTGGCATTAACCACCCCCAAGATGATAGTTGCTATGAATCTAGTGGTTAGGATTAATTACTTTACAGTAGATTACGTATTTATTAAACTCGTGACATAATTATGTAAATTAAAGCATTATTTAACTCTCTATCTTAAAATAACCCAAAAAGTGATCAGATATTTTGAAAGGATTTTGCTTTTCTTTAAAATTTTCAGCCAGATATGATGATGCTTATTTGTAATCTGTGCAGTTCGGAGGCCTAGACAGAAGGATCATGTGTTTGTACCCAGCATGGAATACAATGTGGACCTTTGTCTCAAAAAGTAAAACTAGGACTGGAGTCATGGCTTAGTGGTTAAGGCGTTTCCCTGGGAAGCCTAAGGACCCAGGTTAAGTTCCCCAGAAGTCCCCTAAGACAGAGCGAGAAGGGACACTCCATGGCCTCTAATCATTACAAATGAACTCTAGATACATGCATCCCTCTGTGCATCTGGCTTTATGTGTGTACTGGGGAACTGAACCTGGCCCTTCAGGCTTTGCAAGTAAGCAAGGTAACCTCTGAGTCATCTCTCTAGGCCTTAATTTCTTATTTTTGTCTACATTTCTTTTGAGATAGGGCCTTGCACTGCAATCCAGTATGCTTTGAAGTTTACTACATAGATCAGGCTAGGTTCACACACTTGCCAGTCCCCCTGGGGACAGGGGTTACAGTCATTGTTTACACCTTATAGTTATTTAAAAGCTGCATGTCTTTCACAGAGACACACATGTTATTATGTAAGAGGAAGAATTAGGGTTTAGAAGGTATATCTATCAAATCAATTCATAGAGGAAAATATCATTTGCCTGAAATCTATAATTAGATTTAAATAAATGAAAACCGAACCTGAGAATGAAAAATTTAGTTAATTCCTTTAATATTATCATCACAGCAGGCTTTGGAATAAAATGGATGTGGATTACAATGTTATCTGTTCTAATCTTATCCCTGTCACCATTATGGGTGATTTATCTTCTTTATGCTAAATATTATGTTTCAATTAACTTATCTGTGAAAATTGGAGTAACACTTCCCTACACAGAGTTATATTTGGAGAATTTAATATACATCCATAATGTACTTAAGTCTTGTGCGTAAAAGCTGATATGTATATGTCTATCAATAAAAAACTCTTATTGTGTATAAAGATTTTTTGTTTCAATAATTGCTGTATTTGAATTGTCAGTGGAAGGAAATAAGTTCAAGTGAAGACATAAAACTTCTTTGTGAAATTATCAATATATGTTAAGTAGTTCTGAAGACTATCATCTGCCACATTCTCTGAAAGTTCCACATCCATTACCCTCTTCAATATTGATTTTGTGTTTGTTTTTGTTGTTTCTTTTGATTTCTGTATCCATAGTCTAAAATGATAACAGTATAGATGCTGTGCAAAATTAGCAATGGCAGACATAGGGAAAGCAAGCAAGCAGAAAAGCACAACGGACCATGGTTTATAGCTTAAAACAGTGATACATTTACCATTGATCTGTGGTAAACTGCTGTATCTACATGCTTTCATATGCTTACATGTCATTAACAATCATGTTTATCTCATATTTTATCCATAATATTTCCATAGGTTTAGAAAAGTGAGGAGAAAATGGGTGTGACAGGGCCTTTAGCCACTGTAAACAAACTCCAAATGCATGTGCCACCTTTTGCATCAGTCTGATTTTAAGAGGAAGACATGATTTGAGAGAGTCCACAGGATCATCTGTTTTTAACTTTCTCATAGGTTGTACTAACATCCATTCTTTATGGTTATGTTTCAATTAACATCCACTATACACAGAGTTATATTTGGAGAATAAATAACATCCATAATGTACTTAAGTCTTGATAGTTTTTAAGGGACCATCTTTATTAAATCTGTAATTGGGTCCATCTTATTATTCTGTCTACAGCTACCAACTTCAAATATTATATCACTGATATTCTCTATAGTTGGGCTATGAAATGCTCCATTTTGGATACACATAGCCTTTATATTCAGTAATTCACAACAGCTGTGATATTTTTTTAGCACAAGCTTGAGCCTGTCAATACCTCTCTATTCATAGGGGAAGAGTAAATGAGACCTTAGACCTCACAGAAACTAATGACAGTTAATGGATGATGGGAGAGCAGAGTCAAGTTGATCTGTAGTGTAGTCACTACACATTGCCAAATTAATGGTACAATATATTTTTTTATATTTTTAATAATCATATGTTATCATAATGTTAATATAATGACCAAAACTATGTCTGTTAAGGAAAATTGTACAAGCTCAATTTAGAACTGTCTATAGAATTTTGATATTTATTAGAACTGTCTCCATGTCAGGCAAACAGTGTTATACTGCCTTAGGTTTTTGTATTAATCTCAGAAAAATTCTGAAGTTATAAATAAGATATTTTGAATATAAATTTTTTTGAGAGAGACATAGAGAGAGACAGAGAGGGAGAGGAAGACAGATAGAGACGGGTATGCCAGCAGCCTCTCAGCTGCTGCAAACGAAATCCAGATGTGTGCGCCCCCTTATGGTCAAGTGCGGCATTGCACCCTTGCATCACTTTGCATCTGGCTAAACATGGGACCTGGGGATTGGAACCAGAATTCTTAGGCTTAGGAAGCAGGCACCTTAACCGCTAAGCCATCTCTCCAGCCCTTGAACATAAATTTTTAACATAGGTTACACTATCTTCTGAAACTATTGCTTAATATATATTTATGTGATGATTTTCCAAGGGTTGATCTTAAAAGAGGCTTGATAAAATTCCATGGGTTTTATGGATACACATTTAAATATAAATAAGTATAACGATTGAAGTAATTTCTATCATATTTTCAAAAGACATACATAGAAATAAATTAGGATCACTTTATAATACTTAATAAAGGAGACTCTTTGGATTTGATATTTATTGAAGACAAATATAAATGATCATATTTTCTTAAAATATGTAGAGATTCTTATGCTTTTTCTTCAACAAACTCTAGGATCATAAACAGTAGAATGAATGGACTGACAAAGACTTGTGAAAACTAATGTATTATTGTCAATATATATAATCTTGCCACTAATGACACATAGGAAGGGAATGAGGCAATGCTAGCCAAATGTAATCATTGTCCCAGTGAAATCTTTCCAGTTTTTTGGCTATAACATATTTAATTTTCTAGTTGCTTTCTTATCCCCTGTCAATTCTTTAAAACCACTGAGTATTAAAATGATCTGGTTTCTATGAGCTAAACGTGTTCTGAGCTGTAAAAAGCAGACATCTCTCTTATTTAATATCTATTGTACCACAGGCTATATTTACAGTTGCTACATTTTGTCCCAGATGTGGCAACATGTTGGGTCCTTAAAATCTGCTTTGTCTTGGAAATTTGCTTCGAACTGAGGATGACTTTACTTTTTTAGAACTGCAATTTTTGTAGCAGCAATTTTAGGATTGCACAAAGTTGTATGGAAAGTTATCTAACATCTTTCAAAATGGTACTATAATATCACAGCCAAGATATGGACAATTAAATAATTCACCAACTTCTTATTAACACTTATTTGTGAATATCTATTTGTCTTCTCATTATTTTTATCATTTATTGATGTTCATGAATTTACCACCAGAAACAAAACATAGAACAGTTCTTTGACAAAATAGTGATCATTTCTGTTTTTTTTTTTTTTAATATTCATAGTCATCATTTCCCCACTATTCCTCTTCATGACTCACCTCTGGCAAACAAACATTGATCTGGATTGTATTGGAGTTTTACATAATTATTTTAAAAACACTTCTAAGGATTGTGTTTTCTGTAGAGATATTTTCTAACTCATACTTTATACTTGTTGTTTATCATTTTTATTCTAAATCTTGTAAGATTGCTATTAATTTTTATAATGTATTACTATTGTTTTGTCTTTTTATTTATCTATTTCAAAGTATGAACTGTGTATTTCAGTCATGCTCTGTAGTTTTTTTTTCTTTTTAACTTTATTGATTTTTTTGTTTTTACTTCATTTTTTCATCTTTCCATTTCCTTTGTATTTGGATGCCCTTATATTCTAATTTCAGAAACATAATTATTTTAGCTTTCCCATCTGATGTAAACATCTATTGCTTCTTTTTTGGAAATATCAGCTGTTGGTCACCAATTTTGTTATGTCATTATGTCATTAATTGTTTTTTTAAATTTTTATTTTATTTTTGGAGAGAGACAGAAAAAGAGAGAGAGAGGAAGACAGATAGAAGAATGGGCGTGCCAGCAGCCTCTCAGCTGCTGTGAACGAAATCCAGATGTGTGCGCCCCCTTGTGGTCAAATGCGGCATTGCGCCCTTGTGTCACTTTGCATCTGGCTAAACGTGGGACCTGGAGATTGGAACCGGGTTCTTAGACTTAGCAGACAGGCGCCTTAACCGCTAAGCCATCTCTCCATCCCTCATTAATTGTTTTTGATGTAGCTTTACATGTTTTAAATTCTTTTGAGCATTCCACATTGACACTTAGGGAACTTAGAACATGCTATTCACACATGTTTGAATATAATTATTTTTGTTTGTCATTGGTTTTTACTTTGATATATGATTCAAGAGCACACTACATCATCTCATTTCTTAAATAAATATTGGTTTCATGTCTGTAAGTTAAATTTATTTTGGTGTGATATTTATGAATACTTGATAAAGTATATTGTCAATGCTTAGGAATATTAAATATTTTTAATATTTTGTTGACATATTTTTAGATACTGTTGATTAGTGATGTTCATATTTTCCATGTTTGGTATCTTTTTGTGTCCTATACATTACTGAGAATTAGGCATAGAAACCAAAAGATATATTTGAGGATTACTGTAGTTTTCATTTTTGGCTCAGGGGTTTTAAGGCTTTCTTGTTTGTTGCATACATGTTTTGGAACTTTATGTATTTGACTGGATTATGTTTTTACTCTTTAATACTTCTCTTTATGGTTAATATTTTTTTACATGTGAAGTCACTCTATTTGCTTTTGGAAAACAACAACTGCCAAAAAACCGTCCTCCTTTATTTGATCATCATTTTCTCATATTCACTCATCCTAAGGTAAAGTATTTAGATTAAATTTTATTCAGCTCAGTGATGAATTTCTTTTAAGAAACAATGGAACAGGTCTAGAGAGATGGCTTAGCAGTTAAGGCGCCTGTCTGCTAAGCCTAAGAACACCAGATCCAATCTCCAGGTCCCACGCTTAGCCAGATGCAAAGTGAGGTAAGGATGCAATGCCACACTTGCCCTCAAGGGAGCGAGCACATCTGGAGTTCATTCACAGGCTGAGAGGCTGCTGGCATGCCCATTCTCTGTCTTCCTCTCCCTCTCTCTATGTCTCTTTCTGTGTCTCTCTCCAAAAAAGAAAGAAAGAGAAAGAGAAAGAAAGAAAGAAAGAAAGAAAGAAAGAAAGAAAGAAAGAAAGAAAAAGAAAGAAAGAAAGAAAGAAAGAAAGAAAGAAAGAAAGAAAGAAAGAAAGAAAGAAGAAAAAAAGAAGCAATGGAACAATGCCCATGTTTAAATGTAAAAATGCTGCTACTGGGAAATTCTTCTTTGGATGTAACAAAGGAAACAATGTTTAAATCATATACAAACAGCACTGGCGCTGTTAGTAGGATGATTTTTTTTTTCGTTGTTTTTTCGAGGTAGGGTTTCACTCTGGTCCAGGCTGACCTGGAATTAACTATGTAGTCTCAGGGTGGCCTCAAACTCACTGCGATCCTCCTACCTCTGCCACTTAAGTGTTGGGATTAAAGGCGTGTGCCACCACACCCGGCTAGTAGGATGGATTTTTTAGAGTTTATCAGCCAGTGCTGACTGGCATTCATTTTATATCCGGTCTGGGATACAGGAAAATAGCTAAGGTTGTCATACTCCTGAAAGGGGAAAAAAGTCTCCATGTTTCCAAGGCTAAGTCTGACTTCATCTAAATTAAACAAGATTTAGATCAAGCATTTTTAATAATGTTCTGATTTATTATGCCAAAGGCTATTTCTGTAGCCAATCTTTAGGTTTAGTAATATCTCAGCATAGTATTAGAAGTAAAATATTTTTCCTTCTGATATTCTTTGCATGTAACAATTATTTCCTATTCATGTGATGAATAGGAATAAAGGGTGGCAATCAAAAAATTTTTTAATCAGTTAAAATTGCAGGAGCATGGCTCAGCATTACACATATATCCAAGGGAAATACTTGAATTATTTTATTCCACCATTGCATCCTTAGTGCTGATAATACCACTTTCTAACAATCAACCTAATTATTTCAGTATGAACCACAGTTAGAATGAATATGATAAAGAGCTCATCATCTGGTTCAAAATTCTGATCCCATGAGCCTAAGATAGAAACGTGTTTTACCACTGATTTAACATTAAGGGCCATGTATTAAGTTTTGTGGCTCTGGAGATTTATAAATGTTTCAAGCCCTTAAATAAACTTAGCTTTTACTTCTGGAGCACAGTCACTACTTGAATAAAATGTCTGATGTTTCTAAAAATAATTTTTTTTATGTTCTTCAGGCAAACTAAATTATTATTGTATAGTTTTCTATAATGGATTTCATGAGGTTGTGAGTCACTTAAGTGTTAAAACAAAATGTTTTGCATTCATATTATTTTACTACTATTTATGGTAGATCCACATAGAACAACAATTAACTATTCACCTTTTTAGTAGCTGGGTCAAATAGATTGCAAAATATTTCCTTGTTTTTCACACTATATTATGGTTTCACACAATGGTGGGTAGTTAAAATACTGATGATGAGGTTCATCATAGATAATGACAGCCAATAATTTCAAGTGCTTACTACAAAACACTGTAATAACTAGATCCAACAGACTTCTAGTCATGTTGCTGTTATAATTGAAGTTCTACAAATGAACAGATTCAAGTGTAGCATAGTTAGAATGGTTAAGCAAAATTCCCAAAGTCATGGAGTTAATAACATTTGTACTGGGTTAGCCAGTCCATTAACCCACAGAGAGTGAGATCTCAGGTACAATGTCTGTCATATATATGCTCAATAAATACTAGGTTTAGTAAAATTCCATAACTATAGCACCAAAAGAATTATAATTATTATAATCTTCCAAATACCAATAGTAAATAACAAATAATAAAAATAAAATGGTCCTCCAAAATGAGCTCTGCTGGGATTAAACTCAATGAAATAAGTGGAACTATTGGCTCTTTGATGTTGAATAGGAAGCTTAATATAGCATCTTAAATATGGCACATTTTAAAAAAAGAGAAAAACTTCAAGAAAGCTTCACAAAGTAGTAAAAATATACAAGCATAAAATATTTTAGATACTTTAAGTGCTAAATACTGGGAAGATGCCTGAGGTGGTTGAACCTCTAGGGGAATGAAATACCTTTTTAAATAAAGCTCAGTCCCTATCTTATGCAGTTTTAATGCAAGTCTTTGATAATTTAAGACTTCATAGATCACTCAGGGGAAATGCTTTTATTTGTCTTTTGGAATTATGGATGCCATAGATATTGGTGTTGAGCTGTGGAAAATATGAAGCTGTACCTTTAACTAATGTTCATTTTCTATCTTTGCTAAAGCTGCACGTAAATATTTAGATAATCGTCTATGAGGAATGAAACTATAAAAGTATCCAACTACTAATGAAGACAGAATGTTTCCATACATGACTGTGTTCTTTATTCCCTTGTGGACAATATGTTCTCTTGAAAATCACTTAATAGCTAGCCTGATAAATGAACAAATGAACAAAAAACTAGCCAGGTGATAAAAATTAGGCATTTGAAAATGTAGAGAACACAAAAATCTATTCCAAACAGGGATTTACCAGTTTTGCCACACTTGACAGTCCTTCAACATGAAGAGAGAGATTGTTGAGGCTTTGTCTCCTCTCTGCACAAAAGATTGTCTCTTTATGTAATGCATTTGAAGTTGGGCAGAGAGTTAAACTAACTGAACTGGAAATTTTGTCACTTGTTCAATGTAATAGTATCCCTATATTATAGACAATAAAATGATATTCAAGGCTCTTTATAATGTAACTGGCTATATGACTTGCATATGTAAAAGCAGGGGATATTTGAATAGCTAATATAATTGCAAATTTTTGGAGGAAAAATAACTCGGATAGCTACAGTAGGAAAAGGCAAAGCTATTTATATAACATTAAAATAAATGCAAATATTAGAGTACAGCAACCTATCTTAATGTTCTTTCTCATTCAGAGATCATTTAGTTAGAGAATGAAGTACTAGCAATATAGAAGTCATGAGATTTACACTTATTCAAAACTGTTCATGCATACTTGAAATATCATTTATTTGTTGCTCTGTATTAGGATATATATATATATATATATATATATATATATATATATATATATATATATATAAAATTGTAGAATAGGTATTCTTTGTTTTGCAGATGTCTCATGCGTGCCACTGTCTCTGTGCTCACACGGTAGCCTCTCTGTGCCTCTCTGTGCCTGTGTGTGACTTCTTCTTACCATGGCATGAATCTTTAGATAAGATCTCTCCCTAAAGATGAGATTACTTTAAATCTCATTACAATTATGTCTGAAAAGATCCTACTTACAAATAAATTCACACATTTTAATGTTTTAGCATATATTAATTTTTCATAATAATGTGTTTCGTTGTATATTTTGATCTTGTTCAACTCCCATTATTCTCTCTTGTCCCCCTGCCACTCCCACTGATCTTCTTCCTCTTTCCAGCTAATCCCCCTTATACTTTCATATCTATCCTTCCTATTTTTTTTAAAAAATACTTATTTATTTGAGAGAGAGAGGAGAGAAAGAAGATATATAGAGAGATAGTGATAGAGATAGATGAATGAGAGAGAGAGATAGAAGGAGAGAATGGGTATGACAGGGCCTCTAGCCAGTGCAAAAGAACTCCAGATGCATGCAACACCATATGCATCTGGCTTACATGGGTACTGGGGAATCAAACTTGGGTCTTTAGGCTTTGGAGGCAAGTGCCTTAACTGCTAAGCCATATCTCCAGCCCCATAACTCCCTTTTCTTGATCCACTGACTGCAACCAGAGGTATTTGCTTGGGCATGGATAGGATGTTATTTAAAAGGGAAGGGTGAACATATTAATGGCTATACACCTTACAAAAATGTCTATGCCTTTTCCAGCAACCATTAAGTGACTATAGATCTTCATGAACCCCTCCACTTGGCATGACATAATGTTGGTGGGCCTGACATTGTGCAGGTCTTCTGAAGCTGCTGTTGAGAGTTCAAGAGTACAATGGCCATGCCATGTCCTGAAGTCGCTTGTTCTATAAAACTACTCTGTCTCTTACATTCTTTCTGCCTTCTCTGCCACAATATTTTCTGAGCATTGGAGGGGATGAAATAGATATTCTGGTCATGGCTAAGTTCTCAATAGTTCACACTTTGAAGTAAAAGTATGCAAGACTTTTGGAGAACATTATTTACATTATAGCTATTATGCCTGACATTAGTTGATAGTGTTGAGATAGAATTGAAAGCTGAAAAGCCTGCACAACACTGAATTCAACTGGAATTAATGATCAGTCTCATCCTAAGCTTCAATTTTCTTAGATGATTTGAAATAAAGTTGAAAATCCCAGAGATCATGAACTGAAAGTGTGCATTCAATCTGGAATTGCTAGTGGGTTTGAAATATGAAGAATAAATTAGTCAACTAAGAACTTAGGAAACCTATATATTAATCCCTGAAGATATTATTTTATCATCTAGGACACAGAAGAATTGGACATGAAAATAGAGGTAGCATCTACTGGACAAGTATAATGACTTCTAAATTTTAAAAAGTAAGAAACATTACATGGAAAGTAAAATTCTACAGATAAATTAAATCTAAGTATAATCTAGATCAAATTAATACCAAAATGCTCTAGGCTCAACTCGTATTTATAGAGAATGATTATATTTGCATTTCAATTTCACTTGATACCCATGCTAATAAACTGCTAGTACAAATTTATAATGAGTTTTTATATGGCTTAGATATTGATAATTGATTTTAAAATTTCCATTTCATGTTATTGATGTCATTTGTCATGATTTTATCTAATATGAGAACTGAGAAAGCCCAAAATAAGCAATGCAGTAGCTACTGCATGTTTTTGATATCCATTCCTTTTAGTAAATAAGGAAGATAATTTGTATTCTGTCATTATTTTTGCAATTATTTTATAGCTTTGAGGTTCACTTTGTCAACATCTATGCACTTGTATAGACATAATACAGCATCCTATGTCATATTTTCACATTTCGAAAAGAATGACATGTTAAGATGGTCTCTAAGTTAAAGCTATATTGGAGACAATTGCATTCATCTTGGCAGCAAACAGAAAAATCTTTGTGTATAATTGGAACAATTAAAACTGAAACATTGTGTCAACTGGCGTTCAATATTTTCTGAAAGCAGATGTGCCTGTCACATTACTTTTGTTGCTGTCATAATACCAAAGTATTTCTGGGCAAGAGTGAAATTTTGAATAAGGTAAAATGATTATGTGAGAGGAAAAATTGTAATTTGTGTTCTAAATCAACCAAGGGTCTTGGTAAGGAGCTGAGAATTCGGTATCACCTATAATAGTTCATTCTCATAATAGTTGTTCTTTCTTAGCTTCTATTAGATGGAACCTGTTTTAAAACCATTTTACATGTTTCTCTAATTTGACTCCACTCTGATACTTTATATAATATGTGCATGCTGTGATTTGAAAATGGACTATCCATGAAAATCATTCTAACTACATTTAGTCCCACATTCTAGCCAGCAATTTCAATGTCACTATTCAGAAGATGTCCTATTTTGTCTTTAAAATGACCTTTCTTCAGACAGTTACAGTGGTATGTATAATAGTGTGGATTTTAGTAAGCAATAATTTGATATATGAAAATATGAGTATCATAGTACTGTTGAAATTGTTCATTCAGTTCATATCTGACAATAGTTATTTCACATGACCTCATTAATATAACTAAGTTAACTTTAGATGTCAGTGTATAATATTTAAGATATTTAGGCAGGAATAATTATAAAGTTAATGAGTTAAAAATAAATTACTCAGGATGGGGAGATGGCTTACTGGTTAAGGTGCTTGCCTGCAAAGCCTAATGAACAGAATTCAATTCCCCAGTACCCACATGTAAAACCAGATACATAAAGTGGTGCATGCATCTGGAGTTCATTTGCAATGGCTGGAGACCCTGGCATGCTCATTCTCTCTGTCTCTCTTCTGTCTATCTCTCTGCTTGTAAGTAAATAACATATAAAGAAATGAGAACCCACATACACAATATTAAAACTATGTAACATAGTACAAACACCTTCAGCAAACAATTGGGCTGCTACTCAAACAATTAAGCAGAGTTATTGTATGACTCAGCATTTGTACTTCAACATATTTACCTTCAAAAAAACTCATAGAAACTGTCCACCCAGAGCCTTACTCATGAAGGCTTATAGTTGTATTATTCACAATAAACAAAATGTTCAGATAAACTGAATGTTCATCAAGGAATGGATATTGGATCAGAAAAGGGAATGTATCACTAAAGAATGCTGGTAAAATATGAAGGAAGATTGAAATCATTATATTAAGTGGAGAAATTGAGTTTAAATAGACTATATGCAATATATTTCTACTATAATGTACAAAACATGAAAATTTATAGGGAGAATTATATTAGTGGTTATTTAAAGCACGAGGGGCAATGACAACATAGGGAGGAGATAAAGATATGGTATTTCATTTTGAGTGATGAAAATGTTCTAAAACTGGCTATATCTGTTTACAGATATCTGTAAATATATTAAAAATGTTCAATTGACACTTTGAGTGAATCGTATGGTATATGTATTACATATCAATAAAGGAGTTATAATAAATTAATATTAGGTAGGATATATATATATATATATATATAAAATTTTATTTAAAAGCAACACCTTTTTGAAGCATTGAATTTATTTATTTAGGTCCCTATAATATACACTGAAGTAAGGACTCATTTTCCATTTTAGAGATGATGAAATGACTGCAAAAAGACAAGGAGAAACATGCCTTGGGTAACATAGGTATGAAGTGTTACACACGGAAGTTTAATACAAACTGTATGTTTCCACAATTTACACCTTTAACTAAGATTCATATCTAATTATTTTACACTAACTATAATAATATATATTCATAAAATTAAAGCATAATCTATTTAGTGTATAAATACTTACTGTATGTCTCTTTTGTGCCAGGCAATTTTTAAGACACTGAGGATTCAGTAGTTTTCCAAACTCCCAAATAAAAATAAATCCCAGGCTAGAGAGATGGCTTAGTGATTAAGGCGCTTGCCTGTGAAGGGTAAGAACACATGTTCAAATCTTCAATATCGGACATGCGCACAAGGGGTCACATGAGTCTGGAGTTCGCTTGCAGTGGCTGATGCCCTGCAGTCCCATTTTCTCTCTTTTGCCATGGTTCTTCCATTCTAAAATACCAACTTAGCATCTACTAGCTACTGTGTCTTCAAAAGTAAAACAACTGAGTAAGTTTCTAAACCTTTTCCCATGCATTCTTCACTTGTAAAATAGGAATGATGATTTACATAGAATAATAGTGTTACTGTTTGAATAGATGAAGCCTTTACAGGAATATTTCTCACATAATAAATGAGAGGAACAGATAACAGTGAACTTGATGGTTGCAGCATTAGTGCTCTTGAAATGGATATGTTCTGTCATCACCACTATCATTGATAAATACTTATGTCCTGGATTTCATGTAGGAGACAATTATATGATCTTCTAATATTTGCTTGTATATAGTAATACATCTGCTTGTACCAGGACTGATACATGATTAGTGTTTTTTTTTTTTTTTTTAATTTCAAATGGCATCTTTTATTTACTGCATCATAAACATTACATCATCTTTATGCATGCCTTTAAATTTGGGAAACAGAAAGTAGACTAAGGCAATAAAAATATCCAGATGCATATGATAAGTATATTATTTTAGTGTTTGCAATTTTCATGTTAGAAAGAAATAGATAAGCAGACATTTTGGGAAGGAAACTTGGGATAACTGTGACTAATGCATTATCTTTTCATATTGTTTAATAAAAGACATTTTCACAGGGTCTTTTCTTAAAAGCCACCAGTACTCTAAGATGATAATTATATGGACATCTGAAATATAATGGCATATGCCTATCTTACCAAAACAAAAGTATACTCAGTCATTATATTTATATTGAGTGAAACCAAGTAAACATTAATAAAGCTCAATACTTTGATATTTTCATCAATTATAGCATCTGTGTGTCCAAAATTTAAGTGTATATTAGAGGAAGGTAGTTTTCATGGGATTATATTAGCAATCAGATCTTACAGGCTAAGTTTGTCACACACACACACACACACACACACACACACACACACACCTTCTTCATTAGTTGCATCAATCTATTACCTAAACATGTATTAATTTTACAATCTAGCCATAGTGATACATTTTTACTTGGTTGATTTTGAACATGACATTCAGAAAAGATACCATTATTAATTCTACTTATCCCACAGAACATTGGTCTTACAATTTTCATTGGCATTGTTGGTTAAACCTTAACTACCACTAGATATCTCAAATCTGTATGACAGATATACTGTGGATAAATAATTAGTAATTATTAGTACTAGATAAGAATTGTGTTACATTTCAAAAACAACTTGTGTACATCAAGTGTATTTGCTTCTCCTATACAGACCCAAAGTCCAATTTATTTACTTACTTACTTTTCTTACTTATTTTACTAGAAATGGAACCAAGCTCCCTACCACTATGTTATATCTTCAACAAGGTTGGCAAATTAAGATAAGCTCTGGTATCTTTGCATTATAGTAAGATTTTCTTGTAAGTCTGTGTAGTGATACAGCTTCCTTGACTTCCAACTTGCTATTTTCTTTCTTTCTTCTTCAATACTGTAGTTAAAATTCATAACACAGTATTGAAATATGTCTCATCCATGGACCTGAGTTCACATTATCAGAACCCACATAAAACCAGAGGCAGTGACATAAATCAGTAATCTCAGCACTCCTACTAAGAGATGGAAGGTGGAGACAGGAAACCCTATGGGAGATAGCAGGTCAGGAGTTGGGATTGTGAAGAGATTTCATAATAGTAAGAACTTTTAGCAATTATTTTGGGCTTATATAGATCACCTTTTATTGCCCAGACCTTTTGGGCATGTAGTCTTTACACACATGTACAGATCGTATCAAAGAACATAGGTTTTGAGGAATACCAAACATGTGATCTTGGTTCTCTCAATTGCAATGTTAAGAATTACAGCCACAATAAATCCCCAACTCTTTTTACTGAGTTATATACTGGACACAGATTTCAACTATACTGACCAATACAAGGTGATTTAGATGGGAAATAACTTAAATATTTGATATTTTCTTCAATTATATTATACTCTTGGCATTAAAAATCTTGGCTATTCAAGTAATACATGATAGAAAATATATAAATTAACTTGGTATTGGTCTTTACATTTAAAATATTAAAATAAAGCATTTATCATAAAAAAAAACTGAGAACCATTTGCATTACTGTGCAAAGAACAGTGGAGTAGAAATAAAAAATAAAAGGCCTTTTGGGACCACGGGGTTTAGAAATGTAGTGATTTGGTCAACTTATACTATAGTATTTTCATTCTTTTCAAGATAAGATGAATGTATAAAGGAAACTGATCTATATATTTCTTTTGACTTTAAAAGTGAATTACATGTCTGTTGAGGATCAATGGGGAAGGAGTAATAAATAGGATTAAAAGAGTTGAGTTAATGTGTCCCTAAGAACCTCCAAAGTTATTGACTTAACAGTTAAAGGTATTATCATGATGCCATATATATACATACATATATATATATATATATATATGTTTTTCTAGGTACGGTCTGGCTCTACCCCAGGCTGACCTGGAATCCAATGTTTGTTTTTAATTCAGGAAATTCCAACCAGCCTCATTCATCCTGATTTAATTAAGAAATGTACTCATGCTTGAAATAAAAGCTTATTCATTTAAAAATGGAAGGAAAATATGTGGTATCATAAGAGGCCATCTAATTGAAAGGGCAACTTTTCTTGTTTAATGTCTATGACAGCTAACTCACTTTGTATGCCAATTGGAAGGTTTAATATGGAACATGACATTGTTGCATGACATTTTCCGTACTGTTATATTCCTTTGCTAAAACCATTGGTGAATATAGTGTATGAAAGTGTTTACCACAGAACCAAAAAATACATCGGGGATATTGACATGCTTTTTTTTAAAAGAAATGTATTTGTAGTAACAAAATTGGAGCTGATTTTGTGTTTGTTTTTGTTTTGTTTTATTTTGTTTTATTTGGCTTTGCTTCCCTTGCCTCCACTTTATCCCAAATCAGCGGAAAACTGAAGGGAAAAAGGCAGGAAAGGTAAGATTATAAATTTGAAAAAAAATATTTTCAGATATGTTGAACTATTTTTCCCTTAAGTTCTTGAACCTGTAATGTTTGTTCCATGGAGGTAAAACTGTAAGTATTTAAGATGACAAATGTTATGCTTATGCCTGAGAATAGAATCATGCTGAGATGTATCCATATTTTGTATTACTTACAAAATCCTCGAAGCAATTTTCAACATTTATTTTCTTTTATTTTCCACCAATACTACCTTTTCCCTCTGTACCAAAACAACACTGTTGACAGAACCATTCATGAATGTTCTGATATTGCAGTTATTTAAGATAAATTTTAGCAATAAAAACAGAACAATTTTGATGTCAATTCATGTTTAGCAGTGACAACAGAATGTTAGTGAATATGAACTATAAAGATGTTTGATAGGAGGATCAGAATGAAGAATACTTAAACTAAACTAGGTATGTGCAATTAGAAGAAAATAATACTCTTTGAGAAACTTAGCTTTAGAGCATCACCTTAGATGTGAAAAAAACACTTCTGAAATATATATATATATATATATATATATATATATATATATATATATATATATATATATATTTAAGTGAAAGTTTTTTCTTCTAGAAAATATTAAGAAATAAATTATCTCACAAATTGCATTCAGTTCTAATTACATCACTAGTAAAACTGCATGAGTATTATATCAGCTACTTTCTCATTACTAAGACAAAATACCTGATCAAAAGCAGCTTAGGGAAAGGAATGATTTATTTCAGTTTACAGTTCTATGGCAGCGAAAGCATGGCAGCAGCAAAAATCCATCATCACATTGTCACATCAGGAAGAAAAGGAAGGCGAGACAAAGACAGAGTGACAGACAGATGGATGAAGGGAGGGAGAGATGCAGAGAGAAGAATAAGGAGGATGAGGAGGAGAAGATCTTCAATTTATTTTTAATCCTAGCATTTATACATTTGATTATTTTACTATTTTGAAAAGCAATCAACTGAATTTCTCTTATACAATGATAGGAATCAAAATCTTACTATTTTGTTGCTAGATTAAATCCATACAATGTTTTGATGATTTATTCCAATCTAGTTTGGGATACCAAATTTGATATTTGAAAAACAAATTGCCAGAAGGTGGTCAAGACCAGAAAGTAATCTGATAGCCCTGCCTGTCTTTATCAAAAATTAGACTCTGGGCTGGAGAGATGGCTTAGCAGTTAAGGCGCCTGCCTGCTAAGCCTAAGAACCCGGTTCCAATCTCCAGGTCCCACGTTTAGCTAGATGCAAAGTGATGCAAGGGTGCAATGCCGCACTGGACCACAAGGGGGCGCACGCATCTGGATTTCGTTCACAGCAGCTGAGACACTGCTGGCGAGCCCACTCTCTATCTGTCTCCCTCTCCCTCTCTGTCTGTCTCTCTCTGTGTCTCTCTCCAAAAAAAAAAAAAAAAAATTAGACTCTGGTAAGGATTTTCTTGTTAAAAAAAGAAACAAATATTGAGGCTAGAGCAATGGATAAGTGGTTAAAGGTACTTGGTCTGCAAGGCAGCTAACTGGAATTGGGATATCCAGCGCCCACTTAAAGCAGACAATAAGTTTCTTACATGTTATTAAACCCCAATGAACCTTTGTTAATGGGAGGTGAAGTTAGGAGAATCCTGAAGCTCTCAGGCCAGCTAGTCTTTCCTTTGCAATCGAAATAAAAGCAAGATTATCTTTCAATGTGTGAGGAGAGGACCAACACCTGAGGTTGTCCTCTGATTTCCACAGGAATGCCATAGCAGGCAAGAATCCAAACACAGACAACATAAAATAGCACAGAGATACTAATAATAATACATAAAAGAAGAACTCAGAAAGGGAGAGTTATTATTCAGAAGAAATACTGTTCTAGTCAGGAGTAGGACCTGAGCTAAGAAATTTAGAAAGTGTCAATTTTTGATAGAAATGGCTGGGATTGTTTTTTTTTTTTTTTTGAGGCTCAGTTTTCACTGTAGTCCAGGCTGACCTGGAACTCACTGTATAGCTTAGGCTGGCTTAAAACTCACAAACATCCTCTTTTCTCAACCTCCAGAGTGCTGGGATCAAAGGACTGTGCCACCATGCCCAGCTTTGGGTTTTTGTTTATTAGGCTGTTTGCTTATTTGTATTGTTTATAGGGTTAAGTGGGTCAATCAGAGATGTGGAGACTTTTAAGAAGTAAAGCAAAGACAAGAAATATCTGGTGGGGCCAATAACTAAAGTACTCTGCTATGGTCATCTTTTTCTTTATTTATTTGCAAAGAGAAAATGAAGGAGGGAGAGAAAGAGAGAGAGAGAGAGAGAGAGAGAGAGAGAGTAAGTGCAACAGAGCCTCTAGCCAATGCAAACGAACTCTAGATTTATGCACTACTTTGTGTATCTGGATTTATGTGGATACTGAGATATCAAGCCATGGCTGGCTGTTATGCTTTGCAATGAAGTGCCTTAACTGCTGATCTATTTTTCCAGCCCTGCTGTAATCATCTTATTGCCAGGGGACATTGTAAAGGGGATACATTCCACTTGTATGAATGTTTGTTTAGTATTGAGGTCAAGCCAAAACAAGTTTCTACAGAAAAGAGAAAATATTCATTAAAGTTTGGTTGAGAAAAAATCAGAAGGTTAGAAATATACAATTATGAATATTTTTAAATTTTGTTTATTCTTATGTATATTATTCTGGTTTTACATTCGTAGTGGTGACTCCATTATCCTCCTCCCTGTCCTCCCTCTTCCATAGGGACCCTCATCAATAGGGAATGTGGTTCACACACTGTGGGGATAGTCAGGAGCTATGGGGGATAGGCCAAGTCTCTGTGCATAATGACACAACTTGTGGCTCTAACATCCTTTCTGCACCCTCTTCCGTGAGTTTCCCTGAGCCACATTGGGGTCATTTTAGTTCTACTTCAGTGATGAGGTTTTGGGAGCCTCTGTGTCTCTGGATATCTGGCTTAGTGGGAGTTAGATGTTCTCTGTGTTTATCTCCTTCAACCTTTTTCTGGTGTTGTGATCCCTAAGAACGCTGAACTCTTGCCTTTCCCCCACATTACTCTGTGGTTTCAGCTGGAGCCCTGGTGAGGTGTGATTGGCTGATCCTCCCTTCAGGTTCGTTTCCATCTGGAAAAAATAAGCAAATTCTCCAACGGAGAGAGAAGTTAGTACTAGATATACGGGATGGTCATAGATAGCTTGGAGGGAATTTTATATGGGTAGGCTCTCTTCTAGCCCACATTTGATGGTATCTTGGTTGGAAACTGTGCTCATTTTTTGTACATGGTTTTGACTTATTTCCCAGTTCCAGCAATGAGTTCCATTCCACTGAGTGGATCAATTAGCCAAATCAAGACGTAATGCTCAAACAAGTGCAGTAGTGGCACACAGCCATGGTGGGCAACCAATTATGAATATTTGCTAACTTCTTCTATTAGTTTTCTATAACAATGTAAAAAGAATAAAATTACCTGCTAATATTATGCTTATTCAGTTCTTGCAGTCATATACATGTATGTTTTTATATAAATGGTTAATCATCATAATATTCTTAGTCTACTACAAAGGAAGATTACTTATATGGTGAGCTTGACTATCAAGAAGTTATGGGCTCACAAGTAGAAGAGTTGGATCTGAATTTAGTCTGGCTCCAGAATCCTTTATATTATAAAGCAACTACATATTATCTCCAAAAAAATACTTTAATTGCATTTTAGTGATTACATTTAGTATATCCACATATAGGATACAAGAGATGATTCTGTATGTATAATTTTTAAATATTTCTGTTGCCTCTAAGGAAAGAAATACATCAGTAAAGTTGTTTTGCAGTTTTCACTAACCTATTATACACACTCTATACCACATCTTGTTATAATATGGTCAACATATACCATGGAGATTAGATCTGTCCTCTGTTGCCCTTTGTTTTTGATTCATTGCATTTATGTATAGTTTTTGAAGGGTGTTTTGGACATTAATTTGAGAAGCTATACACCTTAAGTGTCAGAATATTCATTAGCTGTGGATTTATTGCAAATGTTTCCATGAAAGTTGAATTAATCCCTTGATCCCTTGAACCTCACCTATTTCAATTTTTAATGAATTCTAAAATATAGCTTTTATGTTCAGCTGAACTCATATCCCACATTTGTAAAATGTAAAGGAGCATATTATCTTAGCTAAGAATATAGTATCTATAGGAATATTTTATTATTTCTTAGTTTCTAAAGCAAGAAAGAATAGTAGAATTTCTTAATGTATTAGTGCCTCACCAAACAAAAAGCATTTTCAGATTCCAAATAAGAGTTTAAGAGTTTTTGTTTTTTTGAGATAGGGTTTCATTCTAGTTCAGGCTGACCTGGAATTCCCTATATAGTCTCAGGGTGGCCTTAGCAATCCTCCTCCCTCTGCCTCCCAAGTGCTAGGATTAAAGGTATGAACCACCACACCTAGCCTCCAAATACGAGTTTTAAGTTAGAGATATACACTTATTCTACCCACTCTTTAAATATATTTCATGGACAAGCTATTGACATCCAAACAACATCAAAAACATGTGTCATGATCCACAGTTCATTCCTTATTTAACTGGTTGATATTAAGGCAGGTATTAGCTAATTAGAAGGTAAACACATTTCAAAATATAGCAACCTGTGATGGAATAAATAGTTTATGCACTTGTATTTTGAAATAAATGAAAGCAGCACAACTTTGTAAAACCCAGTTAGTAATTTAAAATATTGCCTTGTGTAAACACAAACTGATTGGTAGATTTAAACTACTGCTGCCTACTTACTGTACTTAAAATTATTCTGAAAATTTTTGTCCAGACATTTTCACAATCCCGCCTCTCTTTGGCTACGACTGAGTCTAAATTGCCCTCAGGCTTTGCACAAATGGCCAGGCTTGTTAAAGCGTATGTTCACCAAAGTGCTAAACTGAAAATGGCAGAAACAGAACTGCCTGAGATTCTCAAAGGAGTGTGTTTCTGATTTCTTTATATCTGCCTGGGGTAAAGTTACAGAGTGGCTTCTTTCTGACATCAGGGATAACAAGAGAGTAGCTCTAGTTGTAAGACAAGCAAAAGCCCTTCTCTGTCATCTGCCTGTCTTCTTCAGTATTCCTGTCATCTATGCTGTCATTTGCTGCAAACCCAAATGAAAACAAGAGGGTTGACTGGTGAGAATGTTAAAAGTAAACATACATTAAAATACACATTTTGCTACTATCCCAAAGATACTTTTTAAATCTGTTTCTTTGTTCAGCAAGCCAGACATGTTTAGAAGTTATTTCTTTAGAAATTCAAAAGAAATTGAAAGGATAATTCAGGAATTTGAATAAGGAATGGTAAAATGCAATATTTTAAAAGTTTACCTCCAAATGAAACTGATTCTAGTATTATGCCCTTGAAAAGATAAATCTACATTTCTTGATTGTAATAATATTTTCATGCATTACTATTTTTTAGAGTATAATGGCCTAACACATACATGAAACTAAAGTTCCAACAATCATGAGTACAATCTCTTCTATGTATTTTACTGGTTTTCTCAATAAAAAATTAATGCTACTTGAATTATAATAAAATTATATCACAGTAAGGGTTTAAGTTAGCATTGCCACCTAAGGATCCATTCCATTTACCTTCATCCCAATGGCATTCCCTAGATAGGAATTTCTAAGAGCAACATTCACATGCACATGGAGAAATATTGGCAGGATTTTAAAGTTTTTGTATTTTGTGAGGGATTATATTTTGTTTTTATTTAACACAATGTATAGGGGCCTTTATCAGTGTCAGATAATTTCAAGATAGCTTATATTCCCTAAAATATTTTATTTAAATATGTATGGGGGGGGAGAGCGAGAGAGAGAGAGCGAGAGAATGGACACACAAGTACCTCTAGACAGTGCAAACAAACTCCAAATGCATGTGCCACCTTGTGCATATCACTTACATGGGTACTTGGGAATCGAACCTGGGTCCTTAGGCTTTGCAGGCAAATGCCTTAACCATTAAGCCATCTCTCCAGCCCTATTCTTTTATTCTCTTTCCATACATAATCAAGACATGCTTGAACATGACATTCAGTATTACAAATGTTAATGTAACCATAACCACATAACCATGGGAAAATACGTCTTGTAGCATATCTTTTCATGACAGTTTATCAAAAAATATAATTAATACGATGTAATATAAAATGTATTGTGTGTGTGTTCACATGCATGCATGTGCACATTTTCTGGACTTGAATTTCATCAAGTGATTAAAGTCTATCATCACTTTGAACATGGTCCTCATACCCTATGGCCACAATTTATTTTTATTTCTTTTATTTTTTTATTTTTTTAACTTTTTATTTTAATTTTACATTCATGTTGGTACCTTCGAATGCCTCCTCCCTGCCCTCCCCTCTCCATAGGAACCCTCCTTATTGGGGAATGTGAGTCGTGCATTGTGGGGGTAGCCATCAGTTATGGGGAAGAGGCAATGTCTCTGTGCATAATGACCCAACTTGTGTCTCTAACAATCCCCCCCCTTCCGCAAATTTCCCTGAGCCACATTGGGGTCATTTTAGTTCTACTTAAGTGATGAGGTCTTGGGAGTCTCTGTGTCTCTGGATATCTGGTTTAGTAGGAGTTGAGTGTTCTCTGTGTTTATCTCCTTCAGCCTTGTGCTGGTGTCAGGTTCACTGAGAAAGCTGCACTCTTGCCCATTTCCCCCATTACTCCATGGTTTCAGCTGGGGCCCTGGTGAGGTGCGATGGGCTGATCCTCTCCTCAGGTTCAGTGTCCATCTGAAAAAAGAAGCAAATTCTCCAACGGAGAGAAAAGTCAGCACCAGATAGATGGGATTATGACCACAATTTTATTATTTATGTTATATAATACTGTCTAGATAGCTTGAGTTTTCCTGTCACTGGAGTCTCCAATAATACTCAAATTCCTTTTTATTTCATCTATTTTATGGAAGTCTTTCCTGGCTCGAGTATCTTCCTATGTCATCATTGTCATCCTTGGCTTCTTAGATAGTTTACAGGGGAAATTCCAAATATAGCTTACATTATTCACAGACCACTGAGCACTATTTGGGAAAATCCCCACAAAACTGTGGTGAAGATTTAACTTAATACATATTAATGACATTTAGTTTCAGATGTGATTCCAATATTGTTCATAAGAAATTAGTTCTCTGACCTTTCTGTCTATTGCCTTGATTAACCATCTAAACATTTCATTTTCAACCACCTTTATATTCTTTTCACAATGTCTAGTTCTAAATTTTCATAAGACTGCTTTAAATCCTACTGTTCTAAAAGAGATACCATCTTTCTTTCTTTTTAAAAATATTTTATTTATTTATTTAATTTTTTGAGAGAGATACAGAAATAGGCAGGTAGAGAAAGAATGGGTGCATCAGGGCCCCCAGCCACTGCAAACAAACTCCAGATGCATGCACCCCATGTGCATCTGTCTTACGTTGGTACTGGAGAGTCAAACTGGGATCCTTTGGCTTAACCAGTAATCCATCTCTCCAACCCAGGATGCCATCTTTCTAACCACAATATAGTCATGAGTTCCTGTCTTGTTTCTCAATTATTTCTTCTCAACTCTTGAAATATTTAGTTCTCTGGGTTTTTCTATGTACCACAACATTGTTTCTTTTAAAAATATATGAATGTTTGTCAAAATTTATAAAAAAAAAAAAAAAAAACTTGTCAACCCTCATGCCCTATGTTAGCTACAGTGACATCAGTATTCATGTCTTGCTATAATTGTTTGTCTTTCTTTCCCAATTAAGACAAAGGCCTTCTTTTGTACTCACATAACTTTTAGCTGAGCACACTCAGAAATTTATTTCCCTTTGACTTTATTACTGCAAGCCCTGTCTTGGTCAGTTTGGAAACTTTTCTTCTATAAAGCCTTTCCTATCATCTCTTTACCCATTTCTTTTTTTAAATAATTTGTTTTTTAATTTATATTATTCTAATTTTACATTCATAATGGTGACTCCATTATCCTCCTCCCTGCCCTCCCTCTTCCACGAGTTTCCCTGAGCCACATTGGGGTCATTTTAGTTCTACTTCAGTGATGAGGTTTTGGGAGCCTCTGTGTCTCTGGATATCTGGCTTAGTAGGAGTTGGATGTTCTCTGTGTTTATCTCCTTCAGCCTTTTCCTGGTTCTTTACCCATTTCTATATATATATATATATATATATATATATATATATATATATATATTCCATACCTGGATCATAACTTCATGTTTATTGAGTACATATCTATTCTGCATCCTGTCAATTCTTGGCAGAATATTATCTTTACTTTTTATAGACACTTTAGTACATTTTCTTTATTTTAAATTCCAAAACTTTTATGAGAGTTAAATAGAAATGGCTTAATTCCATGGAAAATTGTTTATAATATTCCAAGATAAAAATGCATATTGCTTTACCAAAGCAGTGCCAAATGTTTTTAAAAAATATTTCATTTTATTTCAGTGTGAGAGATGCAGATAAAAAGAGTGAGGGAGAATGGACATGCCCGGGTCTCCATGCACTGCAAACAAGTCCAGACACGTGCTCCACCTAGTACATCTGGCTTACACGGGAACTGGGGAATCAAACCTGTGCCTTCGGCTTTGCAGGCAACTGCCTTAACTGCTAAGCCATCTCTCCAGTTCTCATTTTTTTGTTTTGGTTTTTCAAGGTAGGATCTCACTCTAGCTCTGGCTGACCTGGAATTCACTCTGTAGTCTCAGGGTGGCCTTGAATTCATAGTAGTCCTCAAACCTCTGCCTCCCAAGTGCTGGGATTAAAGGTGTGTACCAACATGCCTGGCCCCAATTTTTTTTTTAATGGAGATGCTTAAAAATGTTTTACTCAGGATCCTATGTCTTCATGTAATATAAATAAATATTTATCATGAATAATGAACTAGTCCTTTGTTCTAAATCTGACAGTAATTTTGGTATATATAAAAGTTTTCTAGAAAATAAATTCAATGATGAATGTTATTTTAAAAATACTCTGATGCTCTGAATAGTTTTTCAAGTAGTTTTCTATAAGGTCCCAATTGTCTGAACTGTTTCATTTGGATTATTTCCTTTCAAAATTATTCTTTGATCCTTAGGGGAAAAAGGGGTCTGGACTACAAGATCAAACCTCGTCCTCTTATTCATTCCTCACTAAAAACTCTAAACCTCACATCAAAATGTTCTAATCCCTCACACAGACCATTGTCTCACTTTGGAGCATCAAATCCATCCATTATATCTCTTAGAAACAGATGTTTTCACTCTCTGTGGCACGGTATTTAGGACAGTCTGAAATAAAATCATCCATATTCATTTCAGCTCTCTGTTTGTGAAGTGCAGGAAACAATAAGCATGAAACCTTAGCTAAAATAAATCTATGTTTTAAAAGGCTTTGAAACTATATTTTATTCAAATCTGTGGAAAAGAGGAAAGCATTTAAAGGTTTATTTACATAGTATCTTAATATGTATTAAGTACGTTATTCTTGGGTTTTAGCTATAAAATAGTGTTAGGTGCAATTACAAATTCAACCTTTTGCATATGTACTCTTTCTCTTTCTATTGTCACAGAGAAGATAATTTTCAAACTTTTTGTCCCAAGTAACTTTGTTAGTAATTAATTTTGTTCATTTAATGCTATCTGACTCTGAGTCAGTGTATGATTTAGAAACTTTTGTGATGCTTATGAACAACTTAACAACTAGTGCCTTGAAATTGATACTACAAGTGATAGTCACCATTAGCAGTAATTTAGAATGCTCTTGTTTCTAATATATGCATTTATATTGGAAAATTAAGAAGCTGTGTTGGGAATGCATGTTTCTCCAATAGTATTAACAGGAGTTTCTAGGACAAATTATTAAAGTATTTATTAAAAATAATTGTGACCATTAAGTTATATATTTTATCTTTAGCATTGTTTCTTATATTCATTGTTTTCTCATACATTTTCTCTCTTACCATACATGTGGTTTTAAAGCTAAGCAAGTCTCCTCTTTAATTCATAAAGAACTTACTGGGAAGCCTCTGACAAAATAATTATAAGTGAAACTTTATTAATAGATTATAAATATACTAGTTAATTTCTAAATCCATTCCTTCAGGGTCACTAGAAAGCTAGTATTCTTATTAATGAATTTTTGTATTTTTTAGAATACATTTTTTGGATTAATTCCTATAGTTTGGAGACCATATAGAGGTAAAGTTGAATTTTAATGTTGGGATATAGAAAATTAATAATTC
Organism: Orientallactaga sibirica; assembly: GCA_036365145.1. Taxonomy (NCBI): domain Eukaryota; kingdom Metazoa; phylum Chordata; class Mammalia; order Rodentia; family Dipodidae; genus Orientallactaga; species Orientallactaga sibirica. The sequence continues at coordinate 2,174,208 of JAEOAD010002325.1, read as the reverse complement.
AATATGTCTTATAAATTCCTGTAGTCTATGTCTAACAAACCACTAGGAACCTAGTAAATATTTAATGAATATCTGTTGCCATTTATTTAATAAACATACATTGTATGGTTTCAATGTATTAGACCAAGTGCTTAGAGATGCAAGTATCCGAAGGAAGGAGATGGACTTTTTGACCTCACGGACCTCCCGTGTCAAGTACAGACAAAAAATACATAAAACCCAATTTGCAATTTTCTATAAATAGATTAATTTATTGTAATGGCTTTCTATGGTGTATTCCTCCTAGATAAAACTAAATTGTACTTACATATACTTATGTTCTCAGTTCAGCTTAGCCATTGAGAGCTAAGGACTTTGGACATTTACTGGCTCTTCTTGGTTTGTTTGTTCTGAAATATCTTACCTGCTTGCTTGTGTTCTTTATTCCATCTATATTTTGTTCTCCTTTTAGTTTATATCAATCATATAAAACATTGCATTCTCATTAGGATCAAATGACATCGCCTTTTCTAGTATACTAGACTCCTTTTAGCTTAAAGTATTTATCAGATACCCTTTAACAGCTTGTTTTATTATTTATGAACAAGAACTCTTGTTATCCAAATATACTTTAAACATTGATTTTAGAGTTGAGTTTTCTCCTTGAAGAACAGGATGCTCCAAATGCTATATCTCTTTACCAACATGACTGATTAGTCCTTGTGTTTTCCAGAAAACAAGATGTATGCTGGAGAAAATCTCAAATATTCACCTTCAGTATTTTCCATAGTAAGCAATTGACAATGCAAGGCTGTAAAACGTTTACCATTAGAAGAACTGTACCTGAGCTCTATTCAATCTTTTGTGGTATAGTTGATTATCTGGAATTATTTGGTTCATATTTATATAGAAGCTTGTGTTGTAGTTACCTTTTCATTGCTTGGAACTCACCCCAACCCGAAGCAGCTTATGGGAAAAAGGGTTTATTTCAGGCTTACAGGTTCCAAGAGAAGTTTTATCATGGCAGAAGAAGCTGACTCATTTCAGCATACATGTACTGCAAAGAGGAAACAAAAACAGATAGAGCTGAAGCTGGCTCTCTATATACCTAATAGGGCTAGACGCAAGATCCACACCTTTTTAATTTAATTTTTGTGTTTGTTTGTTTTAGGTAGGGTCTCATTATAGCCCAGGCTGACCTGGAATTCATTATGTAGTCTTAGGCTGACCTTGAACTCACAATGATCTTATGAGTTGGCTTCCCAAGTGCTAAGATTAAAGGCACACACCTCCTCTAGCAGGGTTTTGCCTGATGAAGACATAGGGACATAGATTTGTAATCAAATCACCAAATTATTTCCCTCTTCCCCATAGACTCATAATCACTTCACAGTTTAAAATACACTCAATCTAACTTCAAAAATCCCCATGGTCTTTGCCAACTTTAACACTATTTAAAAGTCCAGTGTCATCTGAAATTCAATATGGTCTCTTAACTGTGAGCCCTGTGAAATCAAAACACAAGTTACATACTTCCAACATGTAATGACAGAATAAATATATCCATTGAAAAAAGAAGGCATATGTGGTAGTTTGAATATATGACCCCCAATATATTCAATGTTTTATTACTTTATAGTTTGCATCTGCAATCACCTTCCTAGAGGTAATGTCACTGGGGGCTGGTCTTAAGGTGTTAATGGTGGGTTTGAGATTCCATTGTAAAGATATGCAAAGTGTGCCTAGCAGGAGTTCCTGAAGTGTGCTGTGTGACTCTTTGGGCTGTAGTTTTGCTCTGTGTGCTGTGTGGCTGGGGGCTTTGCTCTCTCTGCTTGGCCCTGTGAGAGCAGGTCGCTTCTTCTGTCATTATGGAACTTCCCCTGGATCTGTAAGCTTCAATAAATAATATCCCTTCCTCCATAACTGTGCCTGGTCTGGAAATTCATCTCAGCGAACCTGAAGCTGTCTGCTACAGCATAATATAGAAAAATGGGACCAATGAAATATCAATAACCAGCAGACAAACATCAAACATCTGCAATTCCATGTAAAACACCTATTACCAAAGATGAAGTCTCTGGGTTTCTAACTATGCCCCTCCAGCTGGGCTGCTCACTGCCTGGTAAAAGTCCATAGTGAGCCAGCTGTGCTCCATGGCATCCATTCCACAGTCCTAGTATATCCAAAATATCTTTATGTCTACAATGCAAGCTGTGCTTCATCTTCACAGTTAGTAACCTAAATCTTGTCTCTGTGACTGTAACTTCAATATTGCTTGAATTTTCTTGTGATCAACTATACATCTTTAATATATTTATGTTGTATATTTCTTCCAAGAATACCAGTCCATTATTTTTAAATTCAACTTTGCTCAAATTTTCAAGATATGGGTAGAAGAAGGCAGCCAGCCTTTCCACCTGTAGCCAAGTTCGAACAAAGTTCTTTCCTTCCCCTTTGAACATTCATAAGCCAAGCATTCACAGTCCACAATTCTGCCTGCATTTAGACTTTTCAAAATGTTCACAAGAATAGCCCAGTGCAAGGCTTCTGTAGTCCAAAATACCAAATCCTTCCATATTTGTTCCACAAATATATTCAAAAAGACCAAAACCCACATGGTCAGATTCATCAAAGCAACAACTCCCCTACATATACCAATTTTTCTGTTACAGTTACATTCTAATATCTGAGATAAACACCCCACCACAAGCAGCTTATGGAAGGAAAGGGTTTATTTAAGGCTACATATTCTAGGGGGAGTTTTCTCATGGTGGAAAAAGTTGACTCACTTTAGTTTACATCCATAGCTGATTGTTAGAATAAAAATAGCTATAGTTCAAGCTGGACTCAAGCTCTGCTCCCAGTGACACACCTTCTCCAGCAGGGCTCTCCCTGATGGAAACGTAAGTTGGAAACTTAATCTTAATGAAAAATACCTCAGGTTATGGGGACATACGATTATATTCAAACTACCACGTGTTGGGAATGACTTTTGTTAATGATACTATCTTTATAATGTCAGTGTAAAGTTAGATGGAGGTTAATGTCATTTAAAACATTATGCAGCTTAGCCAGAAAATACTGTAGTAGCTACTACAAAATGGAAAATCTCATTACAAATTTGAGTAATGAAGCTTCCTTGAATAAGAAAAATTCATATTTCCTGGCATAATTCGGTACAGTAAAATTTGTAGGAAGGATCTTTTGGGCGCCTTAATTTGGGGTTTTGTTGATTATTTTTAAATATTTTATTTATTTATTTATTTATTTGAGATAGTGAGAGAAAGAGAGAGGGAGAGAATGGGACACACCAGTGCCTCCAGTCACTACAAATGGACACTAGATACATTCACTGCCTTGTGCATCTGGCGTTATATGAGTCCTGGAGAATCTAACTGAGGTCCTTTGGCTTTGAAGACAAACGATTTAATCACTAAGTAATCTCTCCAACCCATTTGTTGATTTTTTAAACAAATAGGTAACAAATACTCTGTCTAATTGTTTATCCTGTACTCTTATTTTAATCAATTAATGTTGCGCACTGACCAGTGATTCTTACATTTAGTTACTTTTGTTGGTGCCTCCCAAGTGTAGCTGCATATTAGAATTTCTCATGCTCATCTGAAAACTTGAAATGCCCAGTTTGAATCCCCAACCCAATATATCTGAATTTCTAGGTCAGTGCTCAGGTGTTAGAATTCTTAAATTCCCCTGTCTTTCAAATGGATTGTCAGGTTTGAAAATTTTAACATTCATTTTGCCTTCAATTTAGATTGTTGTTATTTCTTTGTTTCTATGGCCAGTTTCTATTCAAACTAAATTTCTTCTAAGAGTGGGATTGATTGACTTATTTTGAAATTCAGTAACCCTGTGTCTTTTGTGTATGTAAAATGCGCTTCGAAAACTAATTTAGTACCAGGTATAAGAGAAAATATAAGCAATGGCCAAGAGCATGGTAGTTGTCACTGAAGTTACTCTACCAAATTAAAGTATTCAATATACTTATATGACCGTGAATGATATAAAGTTTGCCACCAAGGCAAGGTATACTTTCAGTATTTATGTAATACCTGATAAATATGCCAAGATTAGTCCCCTCCCCAGGATTGCAACTTAGTAATATTAAAAATTTTTTGAGGCAAGCCTAAAAGGCTTACCTTTCTTATGAGAGAGAGAGAGAAAGAGAGAGAAACAGAGAATTGGAGCTCCAGAGCCTCCAGCCACTGTAATAGTCCTCTAGATGCATGTACCATCTTGTGACCTGTGTGACCTTGTGTGCTTGCATCACCTTGTGTGTCTGTCTTTTGTGGGATCTGAAGAGTTGAACATGGGCCTTAGGCTTTGCAGGCATGCACCTCAACCACTAAGCCATCTCTATAGCCAAATTAAACATTTTAAAGTGATTTTTTTCAGCCTAGATTAGATTTTAAATCTGTTGAATAAAACCAGTAATTATTTCTGTAGTATTCAATCAAATAATATCCATGACATGCTGAAATTTCCGTATTTTCTTGTTTTTTTAAATAAATTGTTAGAACAATGTTGATTTATGACTGTCTTCCAAATCAAAGTAATAGTATATAGCATGCATGCTTTCTGCAAATATAAGCACATAACTCAAATTAAAAACATTTCCATTTTTTAGTTATGTAAACTAAAATTTTCTTGGATAGGAAAGACTGAAGAAAAAGGTTAAGAGTACATAATAGTAAGCTGTAATGAGAACACTGACATTTGAGCGAAGTGACCTAAAGGTGGTCATAACAACACAAATTGATAAACAGCAGATTGCAATGTCACACTGGTCATGTAAGAAAGAAAGCTCTGTGGACTGGAAAAAGATATGAGCAACTTTTGACCCATTTATAAAATGTGCAAAAAGCTGAGATGATATAACTTTTACCTAATGAGTGTTAACCCTAAGTCTTTGTTCTCTTACTCACCAATAATTATCCAATAGGCTATTTTCAAGGAACTTATTCAATGGATACATTTAAGAAAACTGTTCAAAATTATGCTCAAATAAAGTATGTATTAGCAAACATTGGTTTACTACTCTGCCTCATCATTAATATCTCTGCCAGTTATTACTGGTTTGGGAAGTGACTTATTCATATTTAATCACATTGCACTAGAAATTCAAACTTACTGAGATATGTTATACTTTAATCATGTTTAACCTGTACTATGATAAAAAAATATTATCTTGTTCTCTATTTCATGTCCTTTTGCGTAAGTACATGTTCACCTTCCTTCACTCTGAAAAAACCACATTCTACACGTGATCTTAGCTAAAAAAACCTAGAATCAATAAAAACGACATTCTATACTGATAGAATCCAGTGCCATAATCTTGATATCCTATTTTTGCTTCCATTTTTAAAATTTGTATTTTTATTTATTTATTTATTTGAGAGAGAGAGAGGCAGCCAGAGATAAAGAGAGAGAGAATGGGCATTCCAGGGCCTCCAGCTGCTGCAAATGAACTCCAGATGCAAGTTCCATGAGTCCTGGGGAATCAAACCACGGTCCTTTGGCTTTGCAGGCAAGCTCCTTAAGTGCTAAGTCATTTCTCCAGCCATCTTGCTTCCTTTTTTGTTGCTGTGTCTTTGCTCTCTCAAATCACATCACCTTTATTTTAAGAAGGTAAACTCTTTTGGCAAGTGATCATGCTATAAGGTCTTTTACTAACAATTAAATTTGTGAGGCTATCCCATAAGAATAGATATAGAAAAAGAAAGTTTCTCAGATCTTTAAGATCTTACCTCCAACTTTTAATATAACCTTTTGAATTGTGAGATTTTAAATGCTTATATCATATATATATATATATATATATATATATATATATATATATATATAGAGAGAGAGAGAGAGATATGGTATGACTGTAGTCCAGACTGACCTGGAATTCACTTTGTAGTCCCAGGGTCAAGCTCATGGAGATCTCCTACCTCTGCCTCACAAGTGCAAGGTATGTGCCAACACAGCCAGCTATGCAACATTTTATGTCCTGTTTATAACTACACTGGGAATATATTTTTAATAGTTGACTCAGAGTTTTCTTACATTCTTAATTGAGACATTGTGCACTGCAAAATGGTCAAAACAGTTCATTGAACATTTTCACGGACATAAATTAATCCAAATTCCCTAAGAGAAAGGAACTTTATGTAGAATATAATTTGTTGCTGGGAATTTCTAATCTATTATGTACACAGTATTGCATGGCATTTTAGATAATATTTTTGTATTATCTTATCATTTACCCTATATTTTAGTTTTTTGAGACAGTCTCACTCCGTCACCCAGTATAACCTTGTGGTCACTATAGCCCAAACTGTCCTTCAATTCACAGCCATTCGCCTGCCTCATTCCTTCCTCTGAGTGTTAACATTACAGATGTGAATGACACCTGGCTTATGCTTTGCCCTGTTAATGCAAATTGATTTTTCTTCCTAAGTCTTCTTTATTAAAGTTAGCTGACTATAAAATATGTAGTCATTTCCTATATTTTTTATCAAGTGTTTGAAAGGTCAGAATATGTTGTTTTATACGGTTTTCCTTCCAGTGTTCTAATCAAGAACACCAAAGTGATTAATTGTATCCTGCAAACAATTGCCTATAAAATATCTAAGTAACTCCTAAGCTAAATTTTCTTTTAGATCTTATTTTAAATTTGATAGTGTTGTTCCAAAATTATAGGGATATTATAGATTTATACCAATGCTATTAAAGATATAAACAAAGGTAATGTATATCTATTCAAACAACTTGTAATAAAGATATTTAGAAGTGTTGCCTCTCTACTTAGTATATGTAGACTGTATTTTAAAAAAAATATATTTATTTATTTGAGAGACTGAGCGAGGGAAAGAGGCAGAGAAAGAGAGAAAGAGAATGGGCACATCAGGGCCTCCAACCATTGCAAACAAACTCTAGACACATGTGCCAACTTGTGTATTTGGCTTACCTAGGTCGTGGGGAATCAAACCAAGATCCTTTGGCTTTGCAAGCAAATGCCTTAACTGCTAAGCCATCTCTCCAGCCCTAGACTATACTTTATATAGACTGACTGTATTCACTAAACAGTACAATGTTTTAACTCTTTATGTACTACAAAGTATTATACATTATTGTGTCGAGAAGGTATATGTAAATTCTATAGTGTTTTATATCAGATACTTGAACATACATTTATTAATGCAAAGTGAATGTAAATCCTCAAACCAATCTATAACAAATACCATGGAGAAACTCTATTACCATAAAAATGCTTTGGTATCATATATAATCTGAGTTTCTTTTGTTCACATTTTATTTATTTGTGAGAAAGATGGAGATAGAAAGAGGCAGACACAGGCAGCAAGTATGAGCATGCCAGGGACTCCTGGAAGTGCAAATTAACTCCAAACATGTGATACTTTGTGTATTTGGCTTTTATTTGAGTGCTGGGGGAGTGACTTGAGTCATGAGGCTTTGCAAGCAAACACCTTTAACCCCAGAGACATATGTCCCGCCTATAGAGTTCTTATTATTTATGTTCCATTCATTCTTTTGCTAGCAATAAAAGCTCATAAACTATTTTGTTATAAACATACATAACATATAGAATGTATTTTAGATTTATGTGGTTAACGTTCTCCTTTTACATGAAATTGAATATGTAAGTAAGGGAAGACACCATTTACATTTTATTTTACAGTTCATTCTCTTTTATTAAAGAACACTGTTCATTGCCTCTTCCCCATAACTGATGGCTACTGCCACAATGCAGGACCCACATTCCCCAATGAGGAGAGTCCCTTCGCAGGGGGTGGAGAGGCAGGGAGGAGGCTAGTGATTGTATCCGCATAACTGTATACACACTATGTACATAACTAATAAAAATACAAAAAAGAAATACTGTTCATTAAGTGACTTTAAAGTGCTCAGTTTAGACAGCTGTCTCTTTTACTAATTATATTATCTATGTTTATTTCAAAGTGTTCACATTTTGAGATTGTAGTCACAAAGTGACAATGTTTGATTATAACTTTTGTAGTTATTTTTCTCTAATACAATTCAATCTATTTACAGTTTTATTTAGCTCAATATTTCTATGGAGCTAACCACTGTAGATAAATTGTGTGACCAATATGAAATATTCTTTCTTTACTTTTCTGTACTTTGAAGAAACTTAACCAAAATAGTTTTAATTATTATGCTATCACCGTTACATCATTAAACTATAAGGTTTTACTCCGTAATTACATCATTGGCAAAAGAAAAAAAAAAGTCAATGCTCCACAAATGTAATGGAGGATAATGCATGTTAACCTAGGTCAAGATATAAGTGTTAAACATTGCTTACTTGTCAAGCATCTAAGTAGAACAAGTTGCACATATATTTTTTACTGAGTTTCTTAAACCTTATTCCACTAAAAGACACAAACCAGAACATTTTAATCCAATATTAATATCTAAAATAATTCAGATTTGAGAATGATAAAAAATCGAGATAACTGAGCCTTTTCCACATAGCTCTAACTATAGATAGCCAGCAAAGAAAATATCTGAAAGAACAGTGTATAGAGTTATGGGCACCTTTATCAGAAGTTTTTAATGAAACCAAATATGCTCAGGTACATTTCTACTTTCAAAGCATGGTTTGAATATTAGAACTGAACAACTTATGTAATGCTGATATTTTATTTGGGAGGTAGTCTGAGATTAATATTCAATGGATCTTTGAAAATCTTGAGTAAAAATGAGCTGGAACATTGAGATCTAGTAAAGAACATACTATATTTTCACATCTGTGACTGTGTTTCAAATTTAAGGACTTGGTAAAATATGTCAAATTGCTTGCAAACAATGTAGGTAGCTAAATATGTTTTATGTATTTTCTTTCCTTTGTTTTCTCACATCAAATAACCTTAGATCACATACATGTAATCAATATTGATATTGCAATGAAGAAACAAATATTCATGCTTTCTATTGTGAGGAAAGATGATTTATTCAGTGTCCTGTTTATTACTACTAGTATAATGATATCAATATGTAATATGAAGCAGACATGTTAGAAAAATCTATGGTAATAGTTCCAAATTATTGTAGAGTATGGAGTTTCAGACATATTGCAGTGTACTTCAATAAAATAGTAAGTCAATGTATGTACATAATATATTTCCATTGCCTAATTTCACCATTCTTGGTTTATGAAAGAACATAATGGAAAACAGCAAAACATGTTGAGATGAACTATTTAAATTTTTCTCCTGTATATGAAATATTCCTTAGAAAAGAAATTTCTACTTCTTCACACCTATGTGATTTTTTTCTCTGATGTTTGTCAATAATTACAGCAAAACTCCTTTATAATTAGTATCCAAAATTAGCCAAACTTTTCACAGGAGGGTCAGTATTTTCCCTCAATTGAAGGTTGTAATGTTTAGCAGAAATGGGATTTTGACATTTTGTGAAAAATGAGTGGCAAGTTGGACATTGTTCTTTTTATTTTTATAATTGAACTTAAAGAATAAATTTAAAGGATGAAGGGGAAAAGTAAATGTAGTTAAGGCAGACTTTGGTAAAACTGATTTTCTATATCATCCAGAATCACAAGGGCTACTATGCTCTCGATTTGAAGTTCATGAAAGGTAAGTTCCACTAAGTCATCATATTGGCTTATTCTGAAGATTTGTGGCTGGACAATTGAGTATAATTTTTAAAATTTATTGCCATATTAATGAAGTAACAATTAAAAATCTGGAATGGAAGTATACAGCAAAAGGTTTATAATCTAAAGGTTATCTTCTCCAACAGTCTCACACCAACACTACAGTATTTTAAATGACAGTAAGATACTTTCCAGTTTATAAAATGGACATCATAATCACACAAATATAAACTTGTGAGGTTTAAGGAAGTGTGTATTAAACAAACACATATATCTAAAAATTACTTTAAAAGTATCTACTATACTGAATTATAATTCAAGGTCTAGCATTTATCATTGACTATTTTTCCAGTGCTTGAGATTGTTCTCAAGACATTGTACAAGTTAGGTAATCACCCTACTACAGAGCTATATCCTCAGCTCACTTTGTTTGTTTGTTTGTTTGTTTGTTTGTTTGTTTGTTACTTTGCTTTCTCAAGGTAGGGTCTTGCTCTAGCCCAAGCTGACTTGGAATTCATTATGCAGTCTCAGGCTGGTCGTGAACTCATGGTGATCATCCAACCTCTGCCTCCTGAGTATTGTCAGCCAACTATTTATTATCATTATCATCAATGCTTTAGTTGATAGCATGATTTGACGTATTGCATTTTCATTACTTTATAAATGGTTTCAACTTATTAATTTATTATTAGAACAGAGTATAATTAAAAATAGAATGCAAAAATTGTGCTTCATTCTCCCTTTTCAAATATGCTTTATTTTATTTTCGTTTTTCCGAGGCAGGGTCTCACTTTACCTCACACTGACTTAGAACTCACTCTGATGCCCCATGCTCTCCTGGAACTCATGAAAATCCTCCTACCTCAGCCTTGGCTTTGCTGGGATTAAAGGAGTGCACCACTACACAGGGCCTCAAATATGTTTTTGTTTCAGGATTGCATGCTTCTTTGTCATCTTCCAGTACACAATGCCTGCATGGAAGTGCAGAAACACTGTTACAAGTGCAGTCTTGAGTTATCACACACTATTTGAACTGGATTCACCTACTAGATAAAACTATGTTTCATAGTGTGTCAGTTTGGATATTTTAAAAGGCATTTTCCCATAATTTAGTAAACAAAAACCTACTTACTTTTTTCTTTTTAATAAATAATGTATATGATAATTTTTTGTGAATCATTTAATGAAAGTATTAATTTATCTAGTAAACATTTTTTTCAGAAAAAAAATTGCCATTTAAGCTTTCCTAGCCAATATTATGTTTTAGCATATTTTAAAAGGCATAAAATTGAACCAAGATTTTGGAACTCAATAGTCTAAAGCACTTATTCATAAAAATATATTAAATAGTAATGATAGAGAAGACACCTACATTTTCATTTTTATTGAAGCAAATGTGAGTGATTAACATTTTTAACAATTATAATTGCATTATGATCAACACAACTGTTATCATTTGTTTTGTATCTAATAAAACTCTTAATGAATGAAATCAATGATGGTTAATTACCTGTTTTCTTATTTACCTTCCACATATATATTATATATGATCATACAAAAATTTAGTAATTTTTATGGCATGCAGCCTCCAAACTATTACTTATGCTACTGTAATTTAAGAGAGTTTAGAGATTATTATACCACTTCCACAGGTAAAAGAGCATTGTTAATATCATTCAATGGATTAACCAGAAACCAACATTTGACTTCTAACATTTGGCTCAACAAGCACATGTTATATCCTTAATTTAGATTCTATTTCCTAAATAAAATACTCAGTCATTTTATAAACATTCAGTAAAGTCACAATAAAGATATATCTAGCGATTTATACACAAATCTTTGCATTAATTAGTTTGCAAATTGATTTTACTATTTTAAAAGCAAAAATCAAATATTTGAGAAATTGTCCATCCAAGTCATTATTTTCTTTATGAATTAATTTAATATTTTCATTGTAAAGTAGTGGCATAACAAGTGTGCAATATAAACCATATAAATCACATTGACATTATTGTACTCCATTTATCAGTCATATTCTTTCACTATGCCAACTTATCATTAAAGAATTTTCATTTCTATATCAATAACCATATGTTACCATTTATTTACTAATGTGATTCATAACTTAGAGTGTCAGAGTAATTTGTATAGAGGATGTACTTTATGGATGAGAGGTGAACTTAGAAAGACAAATGTATTTATTAAAACATACAGGTAGGGCCGTGGATGTAGCTCTGTGGCAGAATGCTTGCCTAGCATGTTTTGAATTCTAGCATCTTGAAAATATATATGCATGCATACATTTCTTTATATTTATCTTTAAGGAATAATAAAAAAAATGTGTGTGCATTTAAAGAGGGCAGAAATATATATTATGTTCTATATGCACATTTGGTAACTTTAACTAGCTTAAAAAATCCAAAATATGCAATTTTATCATCCTACCATGTAGAGGGAATTCAAAAACAGATTCCTCACATTTTACATTCAATGAAATATAGTACATATCTGTTTTCACCAAATTCTGCCTTTATAAAGACATTGCATACAACCAATAGAGAGTGTAATGGTTATGGGGCCATAAGCTAGCAAAAAGTGTCATCTATTTAACTGTAATTAATTTTTAGTTCTGTGATATTGTTCCCCTTTTGAAGAAATTTGACAAACTATTACTAAATATACCTTATTGCCTTTTTAATCTTTGGCAATGAACCAATTCACATTTATGCACTGGAATGCAAAGAGGTAAAATCCATCATATCATGGACAAAGTTTTAGAGACATAATTTTTGCCTATTCAAATTATGACTTAAAATGCTGTGTGGCATCATAAATGTAAATAGCTGAAAATAGTGCATATGAGATTACAGAGTGTCAGCACTACAGAATCTTTTTTTTGTGTGAATATTTATACTTTCTACATGTTCTCCACTTTGAGAGTACCATTAAATTGTATTATTTATTTATGTGAATAGTTCAGAGAATTAAAAATCAAAGGATCTGAATTCTCACATCCAACTACTCAACTACTCATACAGCTTTCATACAGGCATGATAGCATAGACTGAACAATTCTGTGAGTGGGAGTGTGAGACGGAAGGTTTATTAGTTCAAGGCAAACCTGGACTTCATAGCAAGTTCAAGACCACCCTGGGCTACTTAGTGTGATCCTGCTCCAAAGAATTTGATAAAATGGAAAGACAGATGTGGCTATCTGCTTTTTGCTACTTTTTTTTTTTTTAATTGACCCTTGGCATCCAAAAGTACATAATTTTTGGTCTGTGAAAATGCTTTAGTCATTAAAGGCGCTTGCTTGAAAAGATAGCCAGCCCAATTCAATTAACAAACTGCCTCTATAAGGCAAACACAAAAAGGAGCACAAGGATCTGGTTTTATTTTGAACTGGCAAAAGGCACCGGTGTGACACCACACATATACTCACACACATGAACGTGCACACAAATAAATACAATTTTTAAAAAAGGTACAAAAATATATTTTATAAAAACATAAAGAACAAAACAGCTGTATCTTATCAAATTGACTTAGATATGGAATAATTTGATGAACATTTCTTCAAACTTTATTCCATCATATAATATATATTATTTTAGTTGCTAAAACCAGAACAAATATTACAAATAATGATCATATCTCCAAGGATAAATGAATGATGATTAATAAGGATTTGTAGTGGAGAAAATTGTATGCCAGCAGCATTTAGCAAAAAACCCCACATACAATGATTGCACACATCTCTTCCTCACTTCTATCTTTTCAGTTTTAAGGGAGAGTACACAACAAAGCACGACAGGGGAAAAGTGGTGCTGTGCACCTTCCTTTTCTCACATTTGTAACCAGAAACCCAGTGAACAGATTGTGTGAGAGTGATGAGAAAGATTGAGAGTGTTGAAGGGTTGATTGGATGATCAGTCAAAGTAGAGATTTTCTTTCCATGAAAAAAAAAATGGTTCTTTCCCTTATTTACGAAGAAATCTCTTTCCTATATCTCAAGTTGAAAACGTGAAAAAATAAGTACACTTTTAGCCCTGGCCTTTGTATGATTCTAAATCACTACAGTCATTTTGTATGATGAAGCACAAGTGTCTGCTTCTTCTACAGAATTGACAGATGCAACTAAAGAAGAGACATTTCCAAACACTTCCAGATGAAAGGTCTATTTCGGTCCTGCAATTCTATCCACTGCAAATATCTGTTAACACAAATTTCTCCAGTACAGCTACTGTGAGTTATTCATGGGAATAAGTGGTAGTAAGCTGGTTGGCCAGAATAAAATTGAGGATTTTTTTTAAATTTTGTAGTCTAAGGTTATTTTTTTAGTCTAAGTGGAGAAAGAAATGCAAAAGGAATGAGAGACTAAAGTTTTTTTTTGTCCCATTTTATTATTTCACTCACATTTTATTCTTTTGTTTCTTCGCTTGCTGGGTTGTTTTCACAAGCATCATTACCATCTTGATTTTATATTTTTCTTTTCCTTTTGCAAAAGAGGAAAAATTATTCATATGATAAATTATTGTTTTTAGTGTATTTGGGTAGATACTGGTTTGATTATGAAGAGTGATTTCTACAGTGAGGGAGACATAAAAGAGCAAGACAATAGTCGGGCATGGTGGCACATGCCTTTAATCCCAGAACTAGGGAGGCAGAGGTAGGAGAATTGCCATGAGTCTGAGGCCACCCTGAGATTACACAGTGAATTCCAGGTCAACCTAAGCTAGAGTGAGACCCTACCTTGGAAAACCAAAAAAAAAAAAAAAAAAAAAAAAAAAAAAAAAAAGAGAAAGACAATAGACCAACAAACCAGGTTCATTACTATTACTGATAACCATAAGGAACTTCTTTGTCATTTGGGATTTAATAATTCATGTAATATTTTCTATGGTTTTAACAACTACTATAATATCAATATACTATAGCTGAATTTTTAAAGTCTTTAACCATTTTTTTAAGGAACCATTCTGGTATTGTAAGTGCATTTAAAAATATTTACACAAATAACATAAGACTGATGCAGCATTTTCTTGCTTTAGTCCATCATCTATTTATTCTCAAAGTTTCAGTCATATACTTAATATAAGCAATATCTCAAAAACAGAGCCAGGGAGATTGTTAAAGAAAAAAAAAATGCTTACCATACAGCAAGGTAAGAATACTTGCTTTTACTTGACCTTTATCAGTTTCCAAATTTTCAGGTAGAGAGTAGAGACTGAGGCTTGAACAGAAAATAATGGACAGAAGTTTAAGTTGGGAAAGCATAGAACTGTTTTGGGATGTACCTTGACTAGGAAATGATGCTTCTGTGGAAGTTATCTGAGAAGCCAGTACAATGGAAGCTGGCAGGTTAAAGAAATAATTCACTACAACCCCAAAAAATCCTTTGCCAAATTTTCTGGGTTGTGTCAACTATGTTGACTGAAAAAAAGTTAGTCCTGTGATTTTTATCTTATGTCCCCTTCCACCTTCTGATTGTACACATTAAGACAGTTTTCAGCATGTAGGTAGGATGTATGATATTTCAGGTATATATCTTGCAATTTCTTCAAATTTTACTTTTACTCAAAGGTACTATTGATCTCTGTGGTAGGAAAGGTTTCTTTTCATTAAATATGCAAGCCTGGGTATAGTATTTTTAAACTGATTATTTGTTTATTTCTGCATGTAGATTTCTGATTAAAAACAGAAAAAAAATCAGTTTTCAATATTTGAAACAGTTTTATGTAGATACTTCTAAGAAGACAGTGATTTTTAAGGAATTAAATAAATGGTACCTGTCTTTTCTGTATTTTGATGAGATGAACTATTTTAGATTCCAAAGATGAGGTTGAGCGTATGAAGAGTGGGTGGAAGAGAGGCTTTGATAAAAAGCTACAAGAGCTAGGCATGGTGGCACACACCTTCAATCACAGCACTAGGGAGGCAGAGGTAAGAGGATTGCCATGAGTTTAGGGCCAGACTGAGACTACATAGTGAATTCCAGGTCAGCCAGAGCTAGCGCCAAATCCTATGTACAAAACCCTCAAAAAACAGAAACAAAAAGAAAATCCTATAAGGTTTCAGTTAGACAAGTAAGGATAAGTGATTTACTGCATTGCAAGTGACTGCAGTGTATATATCTGCTATATTTCTAAATTGCTGAAAGAATAAATTTTCAATACTCTCACTCCAAAAAAAGTGGTTCAGCTGGTAGACAGGATACACATGTTAACAAGTTTGGATCTATATGTATGTCAAAACTTTGCATTATCTTCATATGTGTATGTATATATACATATATAAAGTTATTAACAATTAAAATAAGTTAATTTAGTACACAATACTAAAGTTAGAGTTATAAATATGAAAAATATGTAACTCTCTCATCCTCAAAGCAAGAATTAGTATATTTCTACAAAAGGAATTATTTTGGTCAAAGTCAACACTTGTACTACAAACTTTTGGTCTAATATTTTTGTTGCCTGGCACAATTAAGATTGAAACTCAAAAGCGATTCATCTTCTGTTCCCAACATGAAGGGAAAAAGAAATGTAACTATAATAGCTTATAATAGGCTGAAGCAAAGCACAGTCTCTTCAAGTTCTTATCACTTGTGAAGGATATTTGGCCCAATTATGTCTTGAAGAGGTTTAGTTGTATTTTCTTTTCTGAAACATTCAAGCCAGTGGGTAATTTAGTGATTATCTAATTAGTGTTGATGTTCCAGAGGAGAAAACTCATACCTAGAATTTTGGCACTTCAATGACACTTGGTTTTAGGAGATGATCTTAAGTTTGAAATAGTCAAGACTTCCCCTACTTCTTTCTAATAATCTAGATCTCATATACATGCTCGGTGTTTCATCAGATTCTAGCTGTTTAGTTTTCCTAAGTATGATTTCATTCCACTCATTTTGCTTTAGCTTTTTTTTTCCTCCAGGGGAAATGGCATTTTTTTTTTTTCTTGGAGGACTGTAAATGTATTTGCTTAAGTAGTAGAATGACTAATAATTATCTTGTTAGTGGGATACTGTAGGGAGGGGTGGAGATAGCACTTATTTTTCAAGTTGGTTTTCCCCTTGTTCCCTCTTTATATGATTTCTGATTCATTCCCGTGTATGTCAACTAGCCTTGTAGAATATCTCTCATAATACTCACCTGGATTTGTCATTTAATATTTCAATCCCTTCTTGAGAAGGTAAACAAGAAAATTCAAAAAGAAAATGTTCAAGAAAGATAATGTCTATGTAGTTATTTATGTTTAAAATTCCCATTGAAGGTGGGCATGGTGGTGCACGCCTTTAATCCCAGCACTTGGAGGCAGAAATAGGAAGACTGCCATGAGTTCAAGGCCACCCTGAGACTTCATAGTGAATATCAGGTCAGCCTGAGTTAGAGTGAGACCCTACCTCAAAAAAGAAAATTCCCATTGATATTCTACACTACAAACCACCCCCACCTCATCTATCTGCCACACACACACACACACACACACAGAGAGAGAGAGAGAGAGAGAGAGAGAGAGAGAGAGAGAGAGAGAAGAAAGGTTCACTATTGGGAATAACAGGCAAAGACCTAAATATGAAATGTATTGGTATTTGAAGAACTGAAAAGCAATGGAACTAACAGCAGTGAGAGTCTACCATAAAATGTTCAGTTCCTCCAATTTGTTAAACTTAATGAAATACAAAGTGATTTGAACTAAGAGTAATTAACAAGAGATAGCCTACCTAATAAAACCAAGAAATAATCACATTTTTTTCAGGGATCAGTAACAGCCAGTGAGTGAACATTATTATGGAAGTGTTCAGGAAAACAAAGAGTCTTTTATCAAGTCAGCTTTCATGCCATACATGTGTGCATGTGCACAGGGCCATTTGAATTTATCCTTTAGAAAAAAAAAAAGGAAGAGAAAATGTTTGCTAAATGTAGAGGAATGTAATACTTAATTTGTTAAACTGTCCAATGCTATAATTACAGCCAATTCATGTCTCAGCTGTGTATGCAGAAGCAATTATTAAACAATTTAAAGGAGTTAATCAAATTAAAATGTACATTCACTTTAAGGATTTGAGAACAATTTTATGGTTTCTTATGCATCATATTAGATCATATGGCTAGAAATCCTCAGGAAAGAAAAAAAAATAGTTTACTTATTCACATGAAGTGGTAATGACAGGAAAAATGAAAATACCATGATTTTCTGGATATATTAATTGGATTCTTCAGTAAAGACTTAAGTAAGGATAAGAATGGCTGAAGCTATGATAGTTTATGAGTTTTCGCCAGCTTAGAATTTATTATGGGATATATTCTTCTATGGAAAATAAAGTAGGGATAAAGAAGAATTAACAAGCAGATTTGAGTGGCACACAAAATTCATATTTGAAGCAATATTTAAGAGAATATTCTGCAAAAAATTCTGCATATTCTATAATTCTTCTCATAAGTAAAATAGTCCAGGGCTCGAGAGATGGCTTAGCAGTTAAGGCATTTGCATGCAAAGCCAAAGGACCCAGATTTGATTCTCCAGGACCCACGTTAACCACATATACAAAGGGGCACATGCATCTGGAGTTCATTTGTAGTGGCTGGAGGCCTGGCATGCCCATTCTGTCTGTCTGTCTCTCTCTCTTTCTTTCTCTCTCTGTCCCTCTTTATTTGTAAAATAAATTTAAAAAACAAAATATTAAAAAATAGTTCAATGAAGTTTATAGTAAAAGTACAATATTGACTAACACTCAATGAATAAAATGCTTTTAAATTTAAAAGAAAAATCTCAGCTTTCTAAAGATTTGTATCCATTCTATTAAAAACATGTTAACTATTTATTCTGTGGATTTTAGAAACATTAATCATCTTTGTTCTTCCTTTCAATAGAAGCACATTATGATAAGGTTATTTTGGAAATGAGGAAATAAAGGCAGAGAAATTAACATTTTTTCTTTGGTATTGTTAAGTAAACAGAAATAATTGAGAAATTACTGAGTTGTACTATCCTGTAAATCCTTATCTTATAAATTAATTGAATAAATTTAATGCAGGTAACTTTAAGCCTTTTAAAAAGCTTTTATTAATCTTGATTCCTTGATCAAAATTTTATTTTTGATATAAGTAAACTAAAAACATAAGTACCATTAAACAAATTTTTACATAAAATAAACTATACAAGCTGAGCGTGGTGGCGCACGCCTTTAATCCCAGCACTCGGGAGGCAGAGGTAGGAGGATCGCTGAGAGTTCGAGGCCACCCTGAGACTACATAGTTAATTCCAGGTCAGCCTGGACCAGAGTGAAACCCTACCTCGAAAAACCAAAAAAAAAAAAAAATAATAATAATAATAAAAAACTATACAATATATTTATTGATGTATTAGGAGAGTCACTTTATGTGTCTATAAACAGAATTAAGCATAGTCCCCTCACACCCCTACCCTAATTTCACATATGCATGGTTTATAAAAATGTGTGTGTGTGTGTGTGCAAAAAATCTAAAAGTGAAAAATATCATGTTGCAGTAAACACCATTAAGTGATCAGATCAAATGATATATGGTGGCAATATAGATGTACAAATTTCAGGATATAGATATGAATCCCCTGTGATATAAGAATATAATTTAGGGACTAGGGAAATTGCTCAGTCAGTGAAGCACTTGCAATGCATGTATGAGGACAGGGTTTGTATCTCTAGGACCCATTTAAATGCTGGGCATGTGTGATGTCCCACCAATAATCTCAGCACTCAGAAGGTGGATCCAGGGGTTTCCCAGGGTAAGCTGGGTAGATAGACTGGTGAATCAGCAAGCTCTAGGTTTAAGTGAAAGACTTTGCCTTGGTTAAAAATAAACAAAAGAGCCACATTGGGTTCATTTTAGGTCTATTTCAGTGATGAGGTCTTGGGAATCTCTGTGTCTCTGGATATCTGATTTGGTAGGGTTTGAGTATTCTTTGTGTCTATCTCCTTCTGCCTTGTGCTGGTACCAAGTTCAACGATAAAGCAGCACTCTTGCTCATTTCTCCCATTACTCCATGGATTCAGCTGGTGCCCTGGTTAGTGCGATTGGCTGGTTTTCTTCTCAGGTTCTGCGTCCATCTGAAAAAGAGAAGCAGATTCTGCAATGGAGAGTGAGGTCAGTGCAAGATACATATATAACCATTATTATTTCAGAGATAATTTAATAGGTATAGGCCCTCTTGTATCCCACTATTGGTTGGAGCTTGATATTGTAGATCAGGCTCATTTTTGGATATGGTTCTGACTTGTTTCCTGGTTCCAGGGACTCAAGGAAATTGACAGAAGAGGGGGCAGAAAGATTGTTAAAGCCATGAGTTGGGTCATTATGCACAGAATCATTGCCTATCCCTCATAACTGATGGCTACACCCATAAGGCAAGACCCACATTAACCATGGGGGGGAGCAGGGAGAAGTCTAACGATGGTACCATCATGGCTGTATATATACTATATACATAACTCATAAAAAATAAAATTAAATAAAACAAAAGAAATAAACTGGATAGCAATGAGAGAAGATGTCTGATGTTAACCTGTGGCCTTCACACACACCAATGTTCATGTGAACCCAGACTCAAATGCATCTACACACATGGCAACATGCATACACATCTGCAATCACACTTCATACATCTACTCACATACAACAATATATTGTTACTTGATAAGTCGATACTTATAAAATGCTTGTTTCACTGTGACTTGCATTTTTTTTCTTAAAATGTCATAAAAATGAAAACTAATAAATTAAGAACTTTGTAAAACTGTACAGACTCCATAAGCTTTTAAAAAATAGTTTTTGTTTATTTATTTGCAAGCAGAGAAAGATAGAGAGAAGAGAGACAGACAGAGAAAATAGATGCACCAGGGCCTCCTGCCACTACAATTTTAACTCCAGATCCATGTATCATTTTTTTGTATCTGGCTTTACATGGATACTGGGGAATCCAACTTTAGTTGTTAGGCTTTGTAGGCAAGCACCTTAACTGCTAAGCCAGACTCTTTCCAGCCCCTAAATTCAGAACTTTGATCAGCATTTGACATTTTTATATAGTTCTTATTATATTTCTATCCTTAAAATATATTTATGGCAAAATAGCTTTTCAATCATGTCATAAAGGAAAGAAAAACTCAATTAAATAGTGGAGAAGAAATAAATGTAACAGTCTAATAAGCAGATACTTGGTGTGACAATCTAATAAAAACTCAGACAAAATAAAGACATAAAAGGCTGAGGATTTTATTTATATTAGAAACTAAAATGTCTCATCAGTTAATGTTGACATATGTAGGCCTATAATTGAAGATAGAAAATTTATATCATTTATTTTGTCTCCTCTGAACATAGAACTAAAGCTATAAACATTCTCAAAAGCTATGGTGTCAGGCAGAAGCACATCTTTATGTCTTCTATTATAGAATCTTAACTAAAATTCTGGGAACCTTTTCAAATTTTTTTTAATTGAAGAACTTTCTACAAAATACTTGATCAGGGATTCTCAGAACTATAGTAGCAGACAGTTTCAGGTTCGCTGAGATGAACTTCCAGACCAGGCACAGTTATGGAGGAAGGGATTTATTGAAGCTTACAGATCCAAGGGAAGTTCCATAATGGCAGAAGAGACTGGACTACACTTACAGGACCAGGCAGAGAGAGATAAAGCCAAAAGCCACACAGCACAGCATACCTCAGGAACTCCAACTAGGCACATTTTGCATATCTTTAGACTGAAATCTCAAACCTACCACCACACCTTAAGATCTGCCCAGTGACAGTGCCTCCAGTGGCTGCAGATGCAAACTATAAACTAATAAACCACTAAATATATTGGGAGCCACCTATTCAATACCACACTAGTAAACTAAAAAATAATCAGAGCATATTGGTAATTAATTGTGGCAAAATGTATCATATTAAATAAACATATTAATAATAGGAAAAGTAGGTCTCAAGTTTAAGCAAATTATTTATACCAGCCTTGACAACACTTTTTGGAATCTAAAATAACTCTAAAATAAAATTTTATTCATAAGTAAAGCATTCTCTTCTGGTATTAACACTAACCATACTGAAGTCCTTTATTCTAATAATCCCAGTTTTAGTGCCTGTCTTTTTCTTAAGGACCCAGCTACTATGAACATTTCAGCACTCAATGCTAATGAGCATGCAAATCTTCTACATATGTATTTTTTTGAGCTTGGGTAGGAGTCTATGGGCTAAATTGAAGTGACTGTGAGTAGAAATGAGCTGCAATTTCTAAGGGATAGTCTTTATATGGAAAACTTTAGAGCTTTCACTTGTAAAACATGGGTATATTCTCATAGAACTAATGTTTGGAGATATATAAAAATAGATTGTTAATTGCTAAATTCAATGCTCAATAGGAACACATGTATGTCTTCTTTTGTGATCAGCAAGCTATTATTATCTTGAATTTTATAGAATGAAATTGGGAGTCACAAACATTTTTATGTTGCCTATTTCTATATTTCACCTTCATTCCTCACAAAGCCAAAACACAAGATACTGAAAAGGAAAGCCAGCTATCATGTTGGTAATTAAAATATATAGGTATATATATTCATGGATCATAAAGAAAACACTTATTCAAACCAAAAGTATTGAGAAAACAGGATAGACAGTGTATCGGACAGCTTTAGGTTCACCGAGATAAACTTCCATACCAGGCAAAGTTATGGAGGAAGGGATATTTATTGAAGCTTACAGATCCAGGGGAAGTTCCATAATGACAGAAAAAGTTGGCCTGCTTTCACAGGACCAAACAGAGACAGCAAAAGCCACAAGCCAAAAGCCACCCAGCACAGCACACCTCAGGAACTCCAGCTAGGCACACTTTGCATATCTTTAGATTGAAATCCTAAACCCTCCACCACACCTTAAGATCAGCCCAGTGATACTGCCTCCAACCAGGTGGATGCAGATGCAAACAACAAACTAATAAAACACTGAATGTATTGAGGGACATCTATTCAAACTACCACAGACAGTAACTTAAATTTTGTCCAGCATTCATGTAAAACAAGTAGGGCTCATGCAGATAATATAAAGTAAACATGGATCCAACAGTCATCATAGAGGTCATACGGGATTCAGAAATGATAGAACTCAGTCTATACTTAGATACCTGATGATATGTATAATTTATTCATAAGGTGAATAAAATTAAGTGAATCAATGAAATAATAGTGGGAAAAATCTTTGTTGAATTCCTGATCTTAGTAAGAAAGTATCTGGTCTTTCTCTATTAATTATGATGTTCTCTGTGGGGTTTTTATACATGCCCTTTTTAATATGAGAAAGTCCTTTTGTATTTCTAGATTTTTTAGCACTTTTGTCATGAAGAGATTTTGGATTTTGTCAAGTATTCCTTTTCCCCATATTGATTTCAATAATCATTCACATATTGTCATTTTTAAAAGTAATTGTAATGTTTTATTTTTATTTATTTATTTGAGGTTGGGGTGAAGAGAGAGAGAGTGAAAGAATGTGTGTGAATGAGCATGCCAGGGCTTCCAGTCACTGCAGATGAACTCCATATGCATGTGCCACCATGTGCATTTGGCTTAAGTGGGTTCTGAAGAATACTACCTGGGTTCTTAGTCTTTGCAGGCAAGTGCCTTAACCATAAAACCATTTCTGCAGCCCACATATTGTCATATGTTATTGGCATGTAATATTTTAGATAAACTCTACTTGATAATTATGTAAAATTGTTTTTATATTGCTACTTTTTGTTTGATGTTACATTTCAGCATTTTCTGTTCATGGTCACAAGACATTATTGATATATGGAGTTCCTTCTGAGAAGCCTTTGATTAGCTTTTACATAAGGGTAATATAGGTTCCCCTTCATTCATTGTAACATACAATTAACTACGAAGTACATCTCTGTCTCTAGTGTTTGTAAAGAGTTGGTGCTATTTTTCTTTTAAAATGTTTTTAATTCAACAGAAAAATCATGCTATCTATATTGGTCCACTTTCTGAGTTATATTCATTCACTGGGAACTGAGTGCTTGGTAGAGATGGAGATGAGCATTAATAGTAGTTTCAGGTCTTCTGGACATCCATTTCTAGGTGTGGCATCAGTGTCTTAATAAGCCAGGGCGAGGCAGATCTGGGTGTTTCACAGTGGCATTTATTTCTAAGTACAATCTCCATCCCTTTGAATGGACATGGGTTGAAAATAGTTAAGACTAGCATTTCAATTGTATTAACCCAGAAAGCAGTCTACATAATAGGCAGCTGAGGGAAGATTCCAAATACAGAGCCCACAGTCTCTCCAGAAAATTGCATTCCACCTGGAATCTGAGACATAAAAAAAGCACCCTGTGATCTTATCTGATACCGTGTTTAATTGACCTTTAATTTTACTCAACTGGGAGATTAAAGAAAGGCAAATGGCATGTATACGAATTATTTCCCTTCTTATGGTTGGACATTCTAGCTAAGTTCCAATTCTACAATAGTCTATTTAAAGGAAATATTTTGGTTTTGGACAAATTGGTTTGGTGTGATTATAGGGCATCAGAATTAAGAAGTTCAGGCGAAGACAAAAGTGTAGCTTTTAAGATTAGAGAGCATTTCAGGCTAAATGTACAGATAATGAACCAATGACCCAAAATATAATATTTGAAGTCATCTTATTAGACCCTAGTACCTAAAAACAAATAGAAGAAGACTGAAACAGATGGAAATTATGATGAGAATGAAGAAAGGAGGTAGAAAAAAAGGAGGTTTCAGAGTAAATAAGAGGAAGTGACAGTTTTGAGTATTAAAACTTGGGCAAAATTAACCTTCAATGACTTGGGTGAATGATGAGAAGTGAGAATGATCTGCACTTAGGGAGATAAGGAGGAAATGATAAATTGCAGAAAAAATAAACAACAGGGTTTCAAGAAAGAATGTTTAGCTTGTTTTCCTATTTAGAATTCTAAATTTCAGCCAGTTTTTATATTTCCTCCTCTATGATCATCAGCTATATAGTATCCTAAAGAAACTCACAGAGATAAATGTGAGAGATATGTATGTATGTATAATTGAAAAAGTACTATGTCTCAGAGACTGTTTAGGAATTATATTTCTAGTATACACGTTCCATTCTGTGTCTCCAACTCAGAATATATTTGCACCTGTTTGTCACCTATAACTACGTGTTTAAATGTTTCTCAGGGTCACAGATGTTTAAGAAATGACATCTGTCAAACCTATAAAAGAGTACAATTTTATTTTCAATTTTAAAGATTATTTCACAAAGTAATTTTCATACAAAAAAGCTTAATTTCCCTCACATGAAGAATACAATGAATATCACTGGTTGAACCAGAATTCAGAATAGTCCCTATTTGACATTGTTATTAATATTTCATAATCATGATTCATAAGAAAAAATCAGCAGTTAAGTTACTTGAGACATGAATTTAGATATTGATTAGAGTGTAACATGATTTTTAAATGACTAGAGAATTGCTACATGTAAAAGCTTGGGAAAACTGAATTCCAAAAGAAATGGGAAATTCTGTTCAGAATGTTTAATGAAATCAAACAGAATATTTAAAAATAATTTTAGTTATTTGAGAGAGAGAGAGAGAGAGAGGAGGAGCAGGAGGAAACAGATAAAGACGGGGTGGATGGGCATGTCAAGGCCTCCAGACACTGCAAACGAACTCTAGACACATGTGCTACCTTGTCCATCTGGATTATGTTGGTCCTGGGGAATCAAACCCGAGTCCTTAAGCTTCTCAGGCAAGCACCTTAACCACTAACTCATTTCTCCAGCCCACAAACAGAATATATAAATGTAAGTAATAAGAACAGGTTTATTCCTGTGTGTTATGTTTAATTTGTGTCTTGACAAGATTATAAGGTTAGAAATTTATGTGGATGAAATTAATAAAATATCTACATAGTTATTGTTGATTACAATGGCAGGCTTTTACTCTATTAATTTTATTTCTATATTCATTTTTTGAGTAAGGGTCTCAAACTATATAAGAAGGTGTCCTTAAACTCATGGCCATCCTCTTACATTTGTTAGTTACCAAACCAGATTTTTTTTTTCTTTTAAGCGCTTCTAGAGATAAAACTCAGGCTATTACTCATTGTAGATAAATTCTGTACAACTGAACTACAGTCCCAACAGATTATCTACTTTTGATGTGAGACATAAAAATTATGATCTTGCCATGAACAACTTCTAGGGTAAAACCAGAAACTGGCCCACATCTACTAGATTCAGATTTACTAATGTCAAAAGCTTGCATTGTTCTACTTGTCAATAAATGATATATATTTATGATGTTGGTAACATCTCTCTCATGGTAAAAAACATGCTAATTATAATGCCCACATCTGTCTGATATGGTCATGTAGTACTGGTATAATTTGACCCAAATAAAATAAAGGAAGAACATTGTATAAAGTAAAATTTAATCTTCTGATTATGTCTTATCATGGATGAAGAAATTTTTAGATATTATCAATTTCCTTCATCTTAATGTTTTCTCTGATGAAAATGAGACTTTGTGACATTAAGTCATTCTCTGGCTCAAAAAGTGTAATATTTTCTAAAAAGTGATACTATATTTATGTTCTGACCTCTTTATACTCTATCCAATATTTATTCTAGTCTGATATATGACTTATGTTAAAAATAATAATAACCTTTGTTGAAACATAAGTAAGGTAGAACTGTGACATTAAGCCACTCTTCTATCAAATTTCAGATAAACATAGAATGGTGCTGGGTCTAAATAAACATTAATAAATGAAAGTTTCCCAATCCTCTTCAGGTAGTCATAATATAAAGGAATATAATATTATAACCAATTAAAAATATTTCCCAGAGGTGATTTTGAAGATATGAATGGTTGAAATCAATATGTTTCACTAGCTTCTGTATAACCTTAGTCAAATAAATACAATTTTTCCTGTTGTCCTGGTGTATTTTACTAAGATAACTCTTAGCAGTACCTGTCATCAAATACTCAAGAAAAACTAGAAAACAAATCTCAGAGTTATTGATCATTATGATTCATGTAGAGACAGCTTAGAGCCTGTTTTATTTATCTGCTTTGATCACTATAACAAAATATCCCAGATTTAGTGACTCGAAAAATAGGATTCTCTTTTCCCTTAGTTTTGAAGGTTATAAATCCTAGTTCATTTTCCTGCCTCAGTTGGTTTATGGTCAAGTTTCATTCCTGGTTTGCTGATACCTGTCTGCCTTGTTCTATCCTCATCTGAATTCTTTTCCTAGTGCTATCAGAGTGACATGGATATCTGATGCTCTCACAATTACCTTTCTTGTTTCAGGGGCAAAATGCCTTACAAAAATCAGTTTATGGGAGTTAAGGTTTCATTTCAACATATAGTTGGAAGTACCAGTTCATCATGACAAGGAGGCCAGAGTGAAAGAATCTTGGTGCAGCTCATTACACTTATAGTAAGGAAGGAAGCGGCGAGTGATAAATGCTGGGGCTCAGCTTGGTTTTTCCTTTTTTATATAGTGCAGAAGTTCAGTGATTATAATGATGCTACCCACATTGAAAACACTAAACAAATAATCCCTCACAGACATACTCAGAGGTTAACCATAACCTCCACAAAAGTGATTGTAGCTTCTTTCAATATGGAACTTCAAAGATGCCTCTTTGTCTCATAAGAACATGCTTCCTATAGAATTAGGAACCTGTATTTATGAACAATAATGTTTAATCTTAATTACTTCCTAAAGGCTTTATCTACAAATACAGTCACACTGCATGACAAGGTTTCATCGTGTGAGCTGGAAGGTGTCATCATTCAGTTAACACTCATAATTGTATAAATGCAAAGTTACTTCACCATCATCTTGGCTATTTATAAACTTTTTTTTTTGAGTTAGGGTCTCACTCTGGCTCAGACTGACCTGGAATTCACTATGTAGTCCTCAGGGTGGCCTTGAACTATCAGTGATCCTCCTACCTCTGCCTTCCGAGTGCTGGGATTAAAGGCATGCGCCACCGCGCCCCCGGCTTTATTTATAAACTTTTAAAATGCAATCTAACTCATAGTAAGGCTAGTATTTGCTTATGTGTTATTACTGCAGTGAAATATTCATTGAAACTAATTACAACTCAATATTTTTACATTTTGGAAGCATTTATCTACAGCCTTATCTAAGTAATATAAAATGAGTGAAATCAGCAGTTTATAGTTACTATGTGTTTTTTTCTAGTTTTTTGAGATACTTTTTAAAATAATCTATTTTTTATTTATATTATTCTAATTTTACATTCATAATGGTGACACCATTATCCTCCTCCCTGCCCTACCTCTTCCAAAGGGATACTCATCAGTGAGGAATGTGGGTCATGCACTGTAGGGGTAGTCAAGAGTTATGGGGGGATAGGCCAAGTCTCTGTGCATAATGCCCCAACTTGTGGCTCTAACATTTTTTGAGATTCTTACAAAGTAAGTTTTACTTTCTTCACAATATTTCATAAATATTGAGCTGAAAGTTGGGCGTGGAGAGAGAGAGGTAAAGGTCACTTAGAAAACAGTGGAATGAAGTGTCCCTAAATGTATAGAAATTTGTTTCAAAACAATAAGCAAATTTATAATTCAGAACGTTAGCATTACAGTTCTTAAGAATGTAGGCATTAGATTGCTGCCATGATAGAGCTTTATGACATTTTGGAATGAAATTTTTCTGGAGAATTAGAAACAAAAAAAGAGACATAAACAGAGACAAACAAACACGTGGCCATTCACATACAGACAGACATAAAGAAAGGAGGTGGGGAGAAAAATATTTTAATTTCAAATTAGTACTTTCAGCTAACAACATAACTTATTTATAGTTAAATTCAAAAACTATATAGTTCTCAAATGCATAAGAACAATGTAAAAATAATTTTAAATTTGTAAGTATTCATTGGTAATGCTTTGGATGTTTAGGAGCATTAAAAAATATAACAATAGATCTTTTTCAGAGCTCAACATGGAACAGCTAGAGAAGACAGAGAAAGAATAAAACATGAACACTATGGAAAAATTGTACCTAAAAGACATATAAAAAACACTCAACCTCCAAATAGCAGAATACACTTTTTGAAAAGAATGTGCAACACCTTCCTGTCACAAAGCATGTCTTAATAGATTTTAAAATAATGAAATTTTACAAAATATAAGTATTTTATACATTTTTAATTTGTTAAGGATTTTTGTTGCTGTTATTGACTTGTAGGAACTATTTATTTATTATAAATATCAAGTCCATAATGAGAAAATCTACTTGTTTACAACAATAAAAGGGAAGAGACCAAGAAATAGCAAAGATAGAGACAGAAAGGGACAGAGAGAGAGAGAGAGAGAGAGAGAGAGATAAATGTTGATTAAGATGACTTGGATCAATTGGAAGTCTTAAGCATTATTGGGAGGAATATAAAGTGATGGAACTTCTATGTAAAATAACTTGACAATTTCTCAAAATTTAAATATATATTTAACTCTAGGTACATATACATTGAAGAACTCAATGTTGAGGCGTGAATAAATATTCACACTGCCATGTTAAGAGCAAAATTTTCAAAATAGGCAAAAGTGGAAGAAACCTACAAATTCATTGATACATGAATGGTTAAACAAAATGTGGAAACATATCCATCTTCTCATATACCTCTTATCTTTTGCTCTTCTCGTCATGTTAAAATGAACTCAGATGTAATTATATTTGCAAATAGAACTTTCAAAGTTTTACCAATATTAGCATATTATATTTTTCCCCTTCACAATGGTGTATCCCCTCGTGGTTTTCTTTATGTTGATCACATGTCTGTTTTTCTCAACTGTCATAATTTTACATGTTTCATCCACTGTCTTTATGTCAAAGGTTAAAAGAAAACCCAGTGAAGATGACTGTAACTTCCAGAAGAATACCACACATGAATAATCCACTTGAGATAAAACACATTTACAAAGTCTGAGAAATGATTTAATATGTAGATAATATAAAAATCTAGCTTATGGTAGTTTTAGTTGTCTGTTTTTGTTCACCTTAAACTGATGAAAATACCCTGATCAGTTTAGTGTGTAAAAGGGTACTGAGCCACTGAAAAGAAGTGAAACAAATAATAAGTTTTTCATGTTCTGAGTTTTCCTAGTTGCCAAAATTATTTTCTATAATTTTACCATTATTAAGCTTTCATTTCACCTGCTTTAAATAAATAACAATTGAAGAAGAATAAATTTTGTGGTATCAAATATTTAGGAAGTATAGAAATGGAAAATAATGATGAGGCTTGGAGCGATGGCTTAGCAGTTAAGGAGCTTGCCCACAAAGCCACAGAACCCAGGTTCTGCACCCCAGGATCCACTTAATCCAGATGTTGATCCAGGAGTTTATTTGCAGTGGCCCATTCTCTCTCTCCTCTCTCTCTCTACATGCCTAGTTCTGTATTTCTCTCTCTCTCTCAGATAAAAATATATGATGAGATAACCTTTTCAAAATAAGGCCATGGTAATGTATAAAACTTACCAGATATACCATAAACACTTGGTCATGTCAGATTTATTCAACTCTGAAGGAAGTTTCATTCTTTAGTTTGAATCCAGTTTAGGATGCAATAAGTGTGCTAAATCTGATCTGTTTTTTACTGGCTGATTGCCAGTGATTTCTGACTTAGTAGTAAATAAATTTGATATTTCTTATGTGATCTCACATGTGCCATCAGAAGAGGAAATAATTATTATAATATTTCATTTTTCAAATCATAATGGAGAAAAACAAACTGCTAATACTCAAATATCATATTGAAACAGTTCAATCAAAATAAGAAATCATTACATTTCAAAAGGGAAACAAAATTCTATAGAAAGCAAATATGATTAGATGTTTTAGTTTTTTTTTTTTTTGGAGAGACACAGAGAGAGACAGAGAGAGAGGGAGAAGAAGACAGAGATGGGCGCACCAGCAGCCTCTCAGCTGCTGCGAACAAAATCAAAATGTATATGCTCCCTTGTGGTCAAGTGTGGCATTGCGCCCTTGCATCACTTTGCATCTGGCTAAACGTGGGACCTGGAGATTGGAACCAGCGTTCTTAGGCTTAGGAGGCAGGCGCCTTAACCGCTAAGCCATCTCTCCAGCATGATGTTTTAGTTTTTATAGCAACTCATAGGATTTAATTTGTCACTACTAGTGATTGCTCAGATACCGCAGAAAATAAGTGGCTTCCATGTTTATGGTACATTTTTGTTTCTAACATTCAGTTCAACAATGTTAATCAGATATTTAAATGTTTTAACTTCATATGTGTTAAGAAATGGAAATTAAATACATTGTTTTATTTAACTGTGTATATCAAAATTTAAATGTGATATATGACATAATTTCTAGGAAACAACAGAATATTTACAGTATTCAAAAGGAATACACATATGTGTGTTTGTTGTGGAAATTCTAATATCTTGGAAAATGAAATTAAATGTACATATTGTGTAAAGCAGATAATCTAAGCAGTGATAAGTAATCTGTTGGTTTAAAATTATTTAACATTGGGCTGGAGAGATAACTCTGTGGTTAAAGGCACTTGCTTGCAAAGTCTGATAGCCCAGGTTTGGTTCCTGAGTACTGAGTATCCATGTAAAACCAGATGCACAAAGTGCCACATGCATCTGTAGTTCATTTGCAGTGGCAAGATATACTCTCCCTCTCTCTCTCTTTCTCTCCATAAATGAATAAATAATTTAAAAATTATTTAGCATAACCAAAATTGCCACTATTATACTGCATATGGACACAGTGTCCTGTGAGGTCAAACATATCCAAGCACAAACATATCCAATCCATTACATTATAATGTACATTTTCCATTTATTTCTCTAAATTGCAGTTCATTAGGTAAGTTTTAATAGTACAATATAATGTTTGATATTGTGGAGCTGGTCTCCTTAGTGTTTTTGTAGACAGTAGAGACATTAAATCACATTGCAAAATTGGTTCAAAGATGGCTTTGTGTATAATGTGAAAATTTTTGTTACCATACATATCTCCTAATTTATTAGTCTTTAAATTCCAGTACAACTTTAATTTAAAGCTGCCAGAATCAAATCATATTTTATACTACTTGTTAAAATTATAGATTGGGTCACATGAAAAAATATTTTGGCTCAAATACTACTCAATTAATAATATTACTAATATTAACTAATATTATTCTGCATTCTTTTCAAATAAATTACCATGGACAACGAGTAAAACAAATGATTGCCTGTTTAGATAGTTTTTCATTTTCAGGAATGGCAAGAGTTATTAAAGCCTTGGAAATTTGAATGAAATTTTCAGAAGACACAAATCATAACAGTTTTTAGATCAAATTCAATGAGATTATTTTGCTCCTAAAATGTGATTTTTTACTGGTTGAAATCGCTGATTATTTCTGATCAATTCCCTACTACCACAGGTATTCCTTGCTCTCCCTCTGTCTCTATCCCTTTCTGCTTTTCCCTGTCTTACTCTCATAAGTGATAGTAACTAGAATACATCTAAGGTCTGATATGTCCCCAATTTGCTTTCTAGTTTTGGATGAAAGCTTACCTCAGTA
This sequence comes from Orientallactaga sibirica, assembly GCA_036365145.1. Taxonomy (NCBI): domain Eukaryota; kingdom Metazoa; phylum Chordata; class Mammalia; order Rodentia; family Dipodidae; genus Orientallactaga; species Orientallactaga sibirica. The sequence goes on along the minus strand of JAEOAD010002325.1, from coordinate 2,141,948 downwards.
TGATTGTGGGAGCATATATTTATTAAATTAAATATCTATATTTATTAATGAGCAAATGCATGGTTTTCTTGATACTTCCCTTCCCTTACATTCATTCCTCTTTGTTAAAAGCTGTGCAATTATGTATTGATCATTGTCTGTGTTTTCTAATGACAGGAGATTTTTCATTACTTCTATCTTGAAAACAGCAAAGCAGTATCCATCAGAGAAGTTCAGCAAGACAGTCTATAATTCTACAGCATATTTCTGTAGAAAGGGAATAAGTAATATTTAGGTAGTACTTACTTTATTATAAAGACATCAAAAATTATCTGCCTTAAAATAGAACTTGTAGCTCTGATTTTAGATGGAGTAACAGAACCATAACAGATGAGTTAAATTGACCAAAGTCACACAGGTAGCAAGTGACTGATGAAGGCAAACACATATCATCCCTGCCAAAGTTTCATGTCCTTTCCTCCAGTACACATTACCTTAATATTGAGGAGAAGATAACATTTTGTCTTTGTTGTTCAAATATTTAGCTACCATCTACTTTTACAAATTACAATTATAGAACTTTCATTTACATTATACTAACACAAATAGAATAGTTCTCCTTGGATACTCATTAAAATATATCATAGAACACTAGATTGTTTTGTAAGTTTTGTGCAATACCTAAAATATCAACATATTCCCATAAGTGTTCATTACATAAATAGCACAGTAAGACTATTTACCAGTCCATGCAGATTTAAAAGTGCAATGTTGGAGGACCAGGGAGAATTAATCTTCCATAAAAGCCTCTGTAGATCTGGATTTCAATATGTTTAAAATTGAATGTTTTATAATATGCTATGATTTGAGTTTCCATTTCATTTCTTTCCCTTTCAAGTATAAGCATGAATTTTGAAAATCTCCATCCATACCCCTGGGGAGTAGATGGCACAGAAAGTGCACAATCAATATGTACACCTCCCAGAGAGCCCTGAGCAAGCTGAATCACTAAACACCTTTCAAATCTTTGAACTTTTATAGATGCACATGAGTGCACAGTGATATTAGCCACATACTCTCTGCCTCACTCAAATATTCTCTAACATGTGCCATTTACTCACGCCAGACCTACATAGGATGAAATGCAGTAGGGGATTGGTATCTGTGTGTTAAATTTTAAAGAACAGAGAACAAGTTTAGAAATTTTAACCCATTTTTTTCTTAACAGCTGTGTTTGTTTGTTTCTGTTGCCATTTGTTAGCTAGGTGGCTTGCATTTGAATAGTTTGACTACCATGGAGCTTACATGAGAAAATTAAGCTTGGTTCACAATATCCTTGTAAGAAATAATTAAATCTTTTAATTTTGGAGCAATTTTTCTTCACTTGTTCTTAATTAAAATCAAGTGGGAAGTTCTGAAAATTAGTCAATAAAGTATGAGCTTCCAAACTAGAATATATGTGATTTTTTTTTATTTTTAGTCTGATGATCTAGTAAAAAATTAATATTGCTTTTAATGACACAACAAATTATTATGGTCCTTGTAGTGTCAAAGGAAGAGCTATACCCCAGAGGCTACAATAACCAAATTTCCTGAGCACTTTTGTAAATGGTATGTGGCTTTGTTCAGACGAGGTCATGGTTTAGTATTGATGGTGACACAAATTATGGATTTCATGATAATGTATTCAATATTTTGCTGAAATTTCAGGAATATTTGACAAATAATACTGTGGGAATGAGCCTGGAAAATATGACAGTCTGTATAGAAAGAAGAACATTAAATATTGTAGCCGAACTATACTAGTGAATGTGCTTCTCTGTAGTACTGCAGTTTCATTTAGAAAAAGTAAGGGCATACACAAATGTTTATGGGGTGAGTAAGGCAAGAAAAATGTTCTTTTTCTGAAATATCTCTGAGATGAATTCAAGGTGGATAAAAGTAGAAATATTTAAAAGGGTAGAATAAAACCGAATTTTAACTACACTATAGTGGAGTATATTAGAATATCTTTTCACATGGAGAAAGGGGGATAGGTGGTAGCTAGTTATTCTATGAAAATTCTTCAGGAGCATTTAATGGTTTGTTTCTAAGATTTCTGTGAAGTAAAATAAGTGTGTAATTTGATATTTCCATTTTGTATTTATATAGTTAGATATCTGGGAAATTTAAAGAAAAAAATTCTCTGTCTTTTATCCACTTGCATGCCCATTCTCTCTCTGTCTCTCTTTCTCTCTCTCTCTCTCTCTCTCTCTCTCTCTCTCTCTCTCTCTCTCTCACACACACACACACACACACACACACACATTCTATAATGTTTTTCAGCCCTATAAATACTGGTGGTTAGGAATCTTTTAAAAAAAATATTTTTATTTATTTATTTGAGAGAGAGTTATAGGAAAAGAGAGGGCAAAAGAGAGAGAATGAGAGTGAGAGAATGGACACACCAGGGCCTCCAGCCACTGCAAACGAACTCCAGATGCATGTGCCTCCTTACGCATCTGGCTTACATGGGTACTGGGGAATTGAGTTTGAACCAGGGTCCTTAGGCTTCACAGGCAAGCACTTAACTGCTAAGCCATCTCTCCAGCCCCCTAGTTAGGAATCTTAAGATAACATTGGAACTTTTCTAGAATAATAAAATTATTTTTAAACCTCCCTTGTTTTGAATAAACTATATTTTGAACATCATTCTTCAAAATCTTGTGTGTAAGTTTATTTTAAAGAAACAGAATATGAACCAAAGTAATAAGAATATGTCCTTCTTTGTCTCTACTGACACACAGAATAAACACAATATCTAAAGTCTCATTATTAATCATTTAACATGCAGTGAAATATAATGACCTCTCTAAACAGAACAGTAATAGCCAGATCTGATCACTTAAGCTGTTAGTCAAGGCCTATTTTTCAAAAGTAATTCTTAAATTAGAACCTTCTTTATATCCAGCATGATTTAAAATGTGACCCAATATTTTTTCTTATCATTATTGGAAATATAATATCTATGATTATGAACTCATAATTCACTCATTTCAAAATTTCATTAGACATAAATAGGAATTTAAAGTGTCATTGTGAAAAGCACTGTTATAAAATTATGAAATTTCTGGTGTCAAGGTTTTTTCTGCTTTTGATCTTATAATGTTAGTTTATTTATTTTAGAACTCTCTACAAATAACTTACTAGGTAAAAATTAATGAGGCTGATACCAGAAAGAACTTGGAGAAAAACAAAATTATTTTATACTTCAAATTTCAAATTCTAATGGATGTATGGTTGGTAGATTTTTGAAACTTCTCACATTGGTTCTGCTACACCAAGTGGTTTCCGTTCAGAATGTTCAATCTCAAAATCTACCTTTAGTCACCAGTGAAACAACCCTGATTGGTAATTATTCCCATGACCTTCTAAATTGTGAAGCTCAATTCAGGTCCTCATGCCAAAATTGAAAATAGCGTGTTCACATTTCATAGACAGCTAAATATGTACTGACAGAAACAAGTAGTAATGTAGGGAAATGCACAAAGTCCTCGGCAAAATATTCTTTACATTACAGTGTTAGGTTTTGGAAAAATTGCAGGGATAGGTGTGAAGAAATGTTAATTTTCTTGTTCATAGCTATATATTTCAGGCTTTTTTGTGTTTGTTTGTTTTGTGCGTGCTGGGGACTGAACCCAAGACTTCAACATGAGCTAAGCAAATGCTCTGCCATTGAGCAACGTCTTCAGAAACTTGCATTTTTTTTTGACAAATCTAAGCAGAGACATAGAAATGAAAAAAAAAAAAAAATAAGAGAACTTTTCCACTGTTCTCAACTAGAAAGATTGATTGGCTACAAAGCTAGGAGACAATGTCTCTAGAGTTCTAGAGTTTTTTTTTTTTTTTTTTTTTTTTTTTTTTTTGAGGTAGGGTTTCACTCTAGGCCAGGCTGACCTGCAATTCACTATGCAGTCTCCAGGTGGCCTCAAACTCAGTGTTCTTCCTACCCCTGCCTCCCAAGCGCTGAGATTAAAGGCACTTGGGTCACTATGGCCTGTAGTTTTGAACAAGGTTTAAAATCCAGTACAAATCTTAGCTATTTATTTAGATTGTTCTCTACTTCTTCAAATACTTGCATGTAGGAAGCAGTTTAGTGCTCACACCTATGCAGTTACAACTACTAACTTGAATCGCATATATCCTATTTACCAGCTGTTTGAAATACACCAAGCTATATATATTCTCAACATTTTAATTTTTCTGAATTATAGATTAGGAAAATAGTATTAACTGCTTCCTCAGTGTATTATCACATTGGATTATAATGATAAACATAAACTATTTCAACCTACAAAAATTCCTACTACATTCTGGTGTTATTAGTGGTAGTGATAGCACAAATACTAATAATAGCACTAGTAAAAGAGGCATAAATTTTGGAAAAAGCAAAACAACCAATGGCTTAAGTTTTGAAATTGTTTTCTTTCATTTTTAGATATACAGTTTCCTATGATGTTATTTGATCTTATGAAAAATTTAGGATGATAAAACTTCAGCCATAATTCCCATGGATAAAATTCTCTGAATAAGGGCTGGAGAGATGACTTAGAAGTTAAGGTGCTTGCCTGCAAAGCCAAAGGACCCAGGTTCATCTCCCCAGGACCCAAGTAAACCAGATGAACAAGGGGGTGCATGCATCTCTAGTTCATTGGCAGTGGCTTGAGGCCCTGACTTGCCCTCTCTCTCTTTCTCTCTCACTCTCTCTCCCCTGCCTATCTCTGTATCTCTCTCTCTCTCTCTCTAATAAATAAATAAATAAATAAAATATTTAAAAATTCTCCGAATAAAATCATCCTATTAAAATAAGCCATCTGGATGGAAATATTTTCCCCATATTTTTATTGTGAATCTGCATTTCAAAATTGATCTGTTTTATTATCTCCTAATATGGAATTTGCTACATTCCTAAAAATTCCATATTTTGGAAGGTTGATTTTGTTATGGTTGTTTGACAGTTGTCAACAAGAAAATTCATGTCCTTGAAATGTAGCAATCAAAACCACATACAAACTCAGAGACAGAAACAAGAATAGTCAGTGGGAAGCAGTTTTGATCAGACACTCCTCTTTGTAACTTTAGAGCAAAGCTTGGAGAATGGCTAATACCTACTTAAGAAAATTTCCAACATCCTTAACCATTAAGGAAAAACAAAATAAAATAAAATTTGGTATGTTTGACTTGAGGTAAGAAAATAGAGCTCACACTTGCATAAACCCCTTTGTTTGTCTTGCACTGGTATGAGGCCTTTATTATTCAGCATTTCAAAGGACTATTGTGTAGAAATGGGTTGGTTTAATTCTCAATTATCAAAGATTTTTTAATTGAATTTATGTCAAAGTGTATGAGCACACAAGTTTCTCTTCTCTCTGCAAAAGACCACCAGTGGCTTGAGCCACCTTTTGCCTTTGAGTGGCTTAGGAATTGAACCCCTGATGGCAGGCTTTGTAAGCAAGTGTGTTTAACTGAATGAACCATCTTCCCAGCCCATCAAAAACATCAATAAGTCATTAGAGTAGTGGCTAAGCAGTTAAGGCACTAGCTTGTGAAGCCTAAGGACCCATGTTCGACTCTCCTGATCCCATGTAAGCCAGAAACACAAAGGTGAGGCAAGTGCAAGTTCGCACATGCCCACTAGGTGGTGCGAGTGTCTGAAGTTTGATTTCAGTGGCTGAGGTCCTGGTGTACCAATTGCCTCTTTCTCACTCCATAAATAAATAAATAAATAAATAAATAAATAAATTACCTCAATAAAACTTCCACTATGTCTCTAATTGCAGAAAAATATAGCTTTTCTAGAATACAATAAATAAACAATATCCATGCTGAAGGCAAAGAATTCCTTACTGAAAGCTTCAATATCAGTTGTCTTGATCAGCAAGATGTCCAAAGACCAGAAAGGAATTCAAGAGTCATTTAAAGACATGAAAGACAGTATATCATGAATCATACTCATCCCTAGAAACTAGTCATGATTGTGTTTGCACAGAAGAGTTTCCTCAAAGAATACATTTTTATAAGTGCTAATTTCCTATAACAATAATATAATTTTCAAAAGACTTTGTGAACAGTTTCATTATTATGTAGACTTGGTTACATAAATGAAAAGATTCTTACAACTACCGGAGCAGTTTTTGAAAATATTTACATAAAAATTACCCAAACTTTCTGTCCTTATCACTCACTGTATTTACTTTGCATATCTTAAACCAGAGCTCCTGATTATCTTAACAGTGAACAGTGGATTCTACACTGTATGCCCTCCAATTTTCCCACCTGTAACAGCTTCAGATTCACTGAGATGAACTTCCAGACCAGGCGCAGTTATGGAAAAAACGATTTATTGAAGTTTACAGATCCAGGGGAAGTTCCATAATGACACAAGAGGTTAGCCTGCTTTCCCAGGACCAGGCAGAGAGAAAAAAGCCAAAGGCCAAAAGCCAAAAACCACACAGCACAGCACACCTCAGGAACTCCAGCTATTCACATTTTACATATCTTTAGATTGAAATCCTAAACCCACCACCACACCTTAAGATCCACCCAGAGACACTGCCTCTAGCAAGGTGGCTGCAGATGCAAACTACAAAGTAATAAAACACTGAATATTTTGGGGCCATCTATTCAAACTACCACACCACCCAATTGATTATTCATAATAAACAAAGTTCAACACATTGAACTTGAGGTCTGAAATATTCAATGTTAGAGCAAAATGCATAATGAAATAATTTAGAATGAATTTAAGACTTGGCTCTCCTACTTCCTAGATATGATAACATAGCAATAGAATTAGTCCTGTGTGTATTCATTGATTTGTATTAACTGCATATAGCTTACATTATAAAATGGACAAAATAAGATAATTCTCCATGTAGTGATTTATACAGGCATGAAGCAAGTACTGAATTAAAGATGAAACTATTATTTTTCTAACTAAAATTTGTAAATGCAAAATAATACTGATTAATGAGCAAGATGCTTTAAAATCATTTACTAGTGGACACAGAATGCATTAGAAAAATAACCATTTATTTATAATAGGGCTCTTCCCTTTTAAGGTATTACAGATTGCTGGCCTGGAGAGGTTGCTCAGTCGTTAAGGTGCTTGCCTCTGAAGCCTAAGGGCTTATGTTTGATGCTTCAAGTCCCATATAAGCCAGACACACATGACACAAACATGCAAAGTTGCACATGCACTCAAGATGGCATACACATCTGGAGTTTGATTGCAGTGGCTGGAGACCCTGCACAGCAATTCTCTTTTTCTTACTCTCTTGCTCTGTCTCTTTCATTGATAAAATAAAATAAAATATTTTAGATTACCTTCTATTTGGCATAAGTATCACAATAAAATTGTCATCAATGTTCAAGTATGTTTAGTGATATTTTTAAGGATTCTATTCCCCTCCAAAATTTCTAGAACCATTAATGGATTTAGAGTTTATTACAAAAATCATTATATGGTATGCCATTATTTTCTGTGTTGAAACAATGATAATCCCTCATTATCACCATTTTCATACTACTTAGTTTTGTGGACAGTACACAAATACTGCAGGTGCCTGGGAAAATTGGCTATTTGAGAAAGAGGAAATATTATGATGAAACATTGTGTGAGACAAAAAAATCTGGCTCACTTTTCTATGAAGGTTGCACCTGTTTATGGAGTCAGTCCGAAATTTATATTTCCTATTCTCTCTTCTTGTGTGGAACCTTGTAGTGTAGAAACAAAGTTAGAAGATCTAACAAATAGATGTTCATCTTCCCTTATGTACACTCACACATACTCAACAATTTCAGTCAAATCAGCACCATAAGGAATACATAAACCACTAGATTTTCAGATTTCATTAGAAAATGAAATGTATCTCTAGTTTTTAAATTGATTATTGTGATTAATAATACAACATGAGAAGGGCTGAAGAGATGGCTTAGCGGTTAAGGCACCTGCTTCCTAAGCCTAAGAACTCTGGTTCCAATCTCCAGGTCCCACATTTAGCCAGATACAAAGTGACGCAAGAGCACAATGCTGCACTTGACCACAAGGGGGCGCATGCATCGGGATTTTGTTCACAGCAGCTGAGAGGCTGCTGTCACGCCCATCTCTATCTGTCCTCCTCTCCGTCTCTCTCTCTCTCTTTCTCTCTCCAAAAAAAAAAAATAATAATAATAATACAACATGAAAGAAAAATCTACCACATTTTCCTGTTTCATGTCCAGGTTTTATTGAGGTGGATTTTATAAAATCAAATGCAAAATTTTAAAAATGTTACAACAGGTATAAATGGATTTTTATATATTCATTTAAGTTGTAATGAATACCCATATAGTGTTCAAATTATGTTTTCTAAGTGTTAATTTACTTAGTAGCATACGGAAAGAGTTTTATCATATGTATTTAGTGTACACATGTATACACTTTTACTCTAATGGTAGAGTGCTGAATGTTCAAAATTACATTGGCTATCATTTACTCAAAATTAGGTAATTCCTACCTACATTTACAGAATTACATGCAATTTTCTCCAAATGGACAGGTGACTTAATTAGATAATGTATCACAGGTGGCTTAATCTGATACAAGAGTAACAACTAAATCAAATAACTTATTTATTCTATATTTTCATATACTTTGCATTCTTCATGTTATATACTTAAAAATAGCCATCGGGGTGGATAAATAGTTAAGCAGTTAAGGTTCTTGACTACAAAGCCTAATAACCCAGGTTTGATTCCCTGGTACCCACCACATAAAGCCAAATGCACAAGGTAGCACATGCTAGAGGCCCTGGAGTGCCCATTCTCTCTGTCTCTTCTCTCTCTTTATTCTTGCAAATAAATAAATAAATAATAGTTAATTAAAATATGGAAGTTGGTTATTTTATGATCATTTTAAAGATGAAACTGACATTGAAAGAGATTAGGTGCAATGCAACAAAAACAAAAAGGAGAAATGATGGAGATGTTGACATAGCCTCTAGCTATGAAATCTTTTGATATTATTTAATATAAATTGACCAATGTTTTTGGTCATGTTAGTAAAGACGTGCTATATAGTATATAAACAGAGGTCTTTCATTGCAGTTTTTTTTTTAAATCTGATTCATGGAACTGTATCCTCTCAATCTTTCAGCTTCCTTTTTTATTTATTTAACAGAGAGAAAAAGAGAGAGAGAGGGAGAATGGGTGCACCAGGGCCTCCAGCCACTGCAAACAAACTCCAGATGCACATACCACCTTGTGCATCCGGCTAACATGACTCCCTGGGAATTGAATCTGAGTCCTTTGGCTTTTGTAGGCAAATGCCTTAACTGCTAAGCCATCCCTCCAGGCTTCATTGCAGTTCTTGACAAAGATAAGTACTTAATAGAATTGTATTCAAGGTGATAATAGAAATTCAATTGCTACCACAATACTATTAATGCAGATACTGTTAATAAAACCAATGAAACCCGCTGAAAGAGAAATGTTATCTTTCTAAGGATAAAGGGATGACATAGACAAAGCCGGTTGTGGTGGTAGAGGCCTTTAATCCCAGCCCTCGGGAGGCAGAATTAGGAGGATCAGAGGATCGCCATGAGTTTAAGGCCACCCTGAGACTTTACATGGTGAATTACAGGTCAGCCTGAGCTAGAGTGAGACCCTACCTCGAAACCCCCCAAAAACCAACCAAACAAGCAAAAATTGGCCAGGCATTGTGGTGTATGCCTTTAAATCCCAGCACTTTGGAGTTTTGCTGTGAGTTCGAGGCCACCCTGAGAATACAGTGTGAATTCCAGGTAAGCCTAGGCTAGAGTGAAACCCTACCTCAAAAAACAAACAAAAAAAAATGATAGAGACTATAGTAAATAGCCTGAAATCAAAGAACAATAGCAACTCTGACAGGATGATTAGTATACTTATCAACACTCAAATTGTTAAAGTAAGTTTCAGGTCACTTAAGTGGTATTATGGCCTTCTTGTTTCAGTTTCCAGATTATTCATTGAAAATACCAAGACAATCGATTAGATTGAAACTGATGACAAATTTAGTGCTACTCCATTTAGATGCTAATAACAGTATACTTTCTAGGTTATCTGCTTGCTTAAGCAAGAAACTAACCAATTAATAACACATCACCTGGCAATAAGCAAGTTTTTCATAAGAATTTAGTAAGGTAAATCTCTATTTCTTTTAATCCCTATGTTTTTGTCATTATTACATTTTAAAAAACATTTTAAAATGTAAATAAGGTCTTTTGATATAGGCTCAAAAGTATGATACATTGTGAAAACTAATCTGGTAATGTAATGAGCTGTTATTTTTCCTCTAGCTGCTATCCTACTTAGGCTGGTATTTAGACAATTGCAGGATCAGATAGAGAGGTAATTGCATGATATTTCAATCACTTCCCATCATAAGAAGAATGAGAACAAGAGCAGGAATTCTCCAAGTCCGTCTTACATTTTGGTTTCATACAGGTATTCTCTAGAGACCTAATAAGCCTTTGCTTGACAGATTTTCTGTGTTCATCTCATGGTTGTGTTCAATGTCTTTGAATTTCACACACTAGCATTCTCCTATGAACACAAATATCTGCCACTATAGAGGAGAGATTAGTAATCATTCCCTACAATCACTGCCATTTATTATATTTCTCATTAACAAACACTCCCTGCTGTTTGAATTCTAAATTCATTTTTCATAGAGTCTAGAATTTGATTTCAAGGATAGAAATGGAATGGAACTATTTCATATATCTTCAATTTTGTATTCATTAATAACATATTTTTTGCTCATCCTGAATAAGTTAAGCATGCTAAAAATAACATTCAGTCAGTATTCAGAATATAGTTTCAGGTCGTGATCTAATCTCATGTCATACATTCTGTACTTCTTTATTAAAATTATCATTAAAATAAGATAAATGTATTTATTCTTTCTTTAAATTGATGGTTTATACTGGAATTGACATACAGATTGAATCTTCTGGCTTAAAAATAGTGGAGACAGTTTTTTTTTTTTTAATCCCTAATACTCTTATTTTGATGAATAGAAATGTGAGATTTACAGTTAAGGATTTTGACAAGCTGTATTAAAGTCAGTATTGCCTTCTCTGCTCTAGCTAGAGTACTCAGGTCATGCATGAGGTCACCTCAGAGCATATGGTCTCCTTTATAAACCTGACAACCTGTTGCTGGAAGGCAGTAAGTTAATTTGGTAGGTCCACAGCACTTATAAATCAACTTGGCAAAAACCTTCTGAAGTGTCAATAGAGTGAACAGTCTGATGTCATAGGTCAGATAAATTGACCTTCCTTATGGCTTTAGAGCTTCACGGCACTGATCAGAGTTATTGAAATAACTTGGTTGCTGACATTCTTCCATTTTTCTTTAAATGCCTTCAGGTAAACACAAAAAGCATTCTGAATAATGTTTATATAAAATTGATGGTAGAGTTAAGATTCTAATATAAAAACAATAACAGTGTAGTGCATAGTAAAATTATTTATCACTGTCATTTTGAGTGCTATCATTAACATACTGCCATGCTATGAAATAAAAAGATAACTCATTTAAAAAGATATATGCTTAAAAATATGAGCAACACATATCTTCAGAGATGTTGTTGCACACTTCCAAATCTGGTGACATTTCTGACTTCAAGTGACAGTCCTAAACCTGCACCCGACCCCTACAATACTCAGGGCATCACCATTCTGTCATGGATGATTGAAGAAGATATGAGACCCTCAACCCTTTCTTGTGAGTTATAAGTAGTTAATGGTGAATGGTAGAGCAGTAGACATTTTATGTAGTCGTGTAGCCACTGGTGGAATGCATGAACTCTGGGAAATAATCTCCCACTCATGATCATTCAGGCAACTCTAATGAAATGCAGCTGGTAACATCCACACTCAAGAAAACAAAAGATACATTGATGTATCTCTAGAGCATCTATTTGGAAAAAGAAGGGGTCCAACAGAAGAGGATAGAGCAGGGAGTCAAGAAGAAACAATGGGATGGAATAGTGTTCAAAATAAATTATATGCATATAAAATGTTAATAAATAAAAATAAAAGAATTCTGAAGAAGTGTTTTTCTTATTCTTCACACAATCTTTAATCCAAAATCAAAAATGAAAACTTAAAAAAAAACATAAATTGTCAATAGCTCTTTGAGTTAGGCAAACACTTTTGTTGTGCTGGAGACTGAACTGAAGACTTTGTGAATCCTAAAACAAGGGTTCTATCATTGAGCCAAATCTCCCACCTCAAATTTTAAGAAAATTGCTGTATGTGAAATAACTCTAGCATACACACACACACACACACACACACACACACACACACACACACACACAATATTTTAACAACTGCACTCAAATTTAAGTAGTAGTTTTAAATATGGTTTTATTTAAATGTGATAAAAACAATCTTGCCATTTTCTCATAAGCTTCTGATTGCTTTCCTATGCAATACAAAAGGCCAATTATAACTGTGCCCAAAGTGGATTTATAGTGATGGCAATTGTGACCATCAGCACAACTCTGATTTATACTATAATAGCATTTTGATTTACCAATCAGAGCTTGTCTCTGTTTTCAGTTCATCTCAATCTATCACCTGTTCCCATGCTTTGACAGGTTGCCCAAAGCCATGTTATTTCACTTTTACCATTTCTTCCTTATAGTCCTGAGATCTATTTCTCTAGCAAAACTAATGCTCCTAGAAATTTGCTTTTGCAGTTACTTTCTGTTCAGAAAAACTAATGCCATGTTGTTAATGACCAATAATAGCATATATTATCTCCTTAAAGATTCAAATTTAATCAAAAAGTAAATATTATAGCTATTTATTTCTATGTAATAAATCATTATGAGAGTTTGTGGCTTAAAATCAGTTTTTATTATGTCTCTTAGTAACTTTTAGGAAATTAGGAAGAGCTCTGTTGCACAGTTTTGCCTTGACATGTAACATGGCAACATTCTGCTTAGAAAGATTGCAGGCTTCTCCTTGTAAAGGAGTTTAAAAACCCTTGCAGTAAATCAGCTAAGTTATCAGATTACTTACTGTGTGATGAAAGCTCCAAAGAGTAGCACCTCCATAGAATTAGCTGAAACTATTAGCCCTTGTATGACTTGGCTTTGGGATTCATATACCATAATCTCTTCTACACTCAGTTTGGGGAGGCAGTCACAAAAGCCCATGAAGATTCAAGATGAGGGAACACAAACTGTACCTTTGTTTAGAATAGTTGCAAGTTTAAAATGGAATATTAAGGACTGGAGATAGAGTTCTAGCAATTTTGTGGGTGATAAAATTTGCCAAAATTAATTATATAACTACTTTTCCTTCTAACTTATTTTCAGTTATTTAAACAAGTATTTATTGATATATAATGAAAAATAACTGGTAGGCTAACTGATTTGTTGCTACATTTTCTTATTTTCCCATTTTCACACAAGATGACAATATAAAAATATCTAAGCTTTTTTTTTTTACTTTATTTTTGTCCAATAAAGATATTTTACACTTACCAATATTGAAAACGTCAGAATCTCTTTTAAAATGTATTGAATTTTGATGGTGTTTTTAAGAAATACTAAGCCTTCATTTCATCACTTGCCAATATATTACAGTGAAGAAATATTGCATTATAAAGTTCCTCACATTCTGATGAGATATATGTTTTAATGATCAGAATAATTAGAGCATGCATGTATAGACAATATAGCTTTAGCCCAGTTATTTGCTTTTGAAAATCATATATATTCATATTCAGGAATTATTATAGTACAGAAATGAAGATATTAGGATTACAAACATGAACCTTATACTAGAAAGCAAAAGAATAAGCCTGAAAACCTTTAAATATTTTGAATCTTTCACAGACACACATACACACACACACACACACAGTTTCAGAAACAATTATAATAAACAGACTTGTGTTGTTTCTTGTGGTATTTTATAGTTCACATTAAAAATCTCTCCATTTATCATCTCCACTTGTTTTGTCCTGTTGAATGCATATTGAGCTATGTTCTAAAAGTCAAGTTAGTTTACTTTAAAAAAAAAAAAAGCACTTCCGGGCTGGAGAGAAGGCTTAGTGGATACGGAGCTTGCCTTTGAAGCCTATGGACCCATGTTCAACTCTCCAGGTCCCATGTAAGCTAGACACACAAAGTTAACACATGCCGGGAGATTGATTGCAGTGGCTGGAGGCCCTGGCATACGAATTCTCTCACTCTTTGTCTCCCTCATAAAAAAAAAAAAAAAACAAAAAAAGCCTTGAGAAAACTCTTCCTTTACATTAGAGAGAATTTCTTGTATTTTTTGTTTCAATTTAAGATAAAAATGTCTATGATTCAATAAGCTTTAATTGTAATTCTAAAAAAGTAATAATCTATCATTTTATTTTTGGTTCTAGCCACTTTTTGTTTTTGTTTTTGTTTTTGTTTTTCGAGGTAGAGTCTCACTCTGGCCCAGTCTGACCGACCTGGAATTAACTATGTAGTCTCAGGGTGGCCTCGAACTCTCGGCAATCCTTCTACCTCTGGTTCTAGCCACTTTTGATCATGAATTTTATGGAATTTAAATTGTGACATCTCAAGATGTTCATTTAGTATATACATTATTTTAGCATACAGGGTGATATTTCATTTCAACTTACATAAATATCATTAAAAGTTACTGGACTTCTCCTTGTGGAGCATTGCCTCCAAAAGGAAGATTATCTGTTGAACAAAGAAGACATTGGTCATTAAGATGCAAACATGATCAGACTTGAAAGAATGTTTCATAGTCAGGAAAATATAGTCTCATACATAATATAGTCTCACACATATGGCCTAGTTAATTATAAATTTCTGAATTTGCTAATAATATTTCTCTATTTATTTTTTTTTCAGAAACCAAAATACTTAAGATAATAATTTCACTTATATAAAAAGGAAGTAATAAAATACTTAGAGAATTCTATTTTCAGCTAAGATAGAGTAATGGGGAATGGATTTACAATCTGCTTCAAACAACAATCAAAACAATCAAAATATATGATACAGTAGTTTTCAAGACATTAGACATGAAATTATAAACATAGTGAGAATTAAGAAATGAAGGCAAGGGATTGGAAGGTTGTTTAGTTTTTAGAAGTATTTGCTTACAACGCCTGATTGCGTAGGATTCAATTTAAAAAATATTTACATATGCCAGATGCAGAAAGTGGTGCAAGCATCTTTTGTTTGTTTGAAATGGCAGGAGGCCTTTGTACTCCCATATGGACACATGTGTAAGCACAAAAAAACACACATGTGCAAATAAGTATTTCTTTCAAAAAGAAATTAATTTGAAACAATGCCTATTATTGGCTTTTTGGTGCCTGGATAAAATTTCTGGCCTATAGCACAGCAAAGAGATACCAAGTAAAATACAATTTATAATTAACATACTAGATTTTTGAATAAACACAAGAGAACCCAGGCAAGATATTATATGTTAATATATTACACATGATTTAAATGTCAAAACATAAGAAAAATCTTACATTTACTAATCCACCATTAATAATTAGAAAGAATAAATTAAACAAAATATGTAAAACAATTTAATGAAAATCAGAGTACAAAACAATATAATGAAAATAGAAAAAAAGCGAAGAAAATCAATGAAACCAAAAGTAAATTCTATGAGAATTTTAATAAAATCAAGAAATCTTTTATCAGACTGAGGTGAAATACATAGAGATTATACAAATAACTATTAGAGGTAAAAGATAATAGTAGTATAGGACCTATAGACATTGAAAATATAAAAGGGAACCATTAGTATTTGTATATATTATCCTTTTGATGAATTATGCTAATTATTTGAGAGAACATACAAAATTCCACTTAGCTGAAATTTAAAACTTGAGCAGCCCAATATTAATGACTAAACTTACAAATAAAACAGTTAGTTCAAAAATAAAATTCCAAATCCAGATAGACTCAGTAGGGAATTATATACAAAATTTAAGAAGTAAATAAATCTGATCTATACAAACTCTGAGAAAACTGAAAAAAATAGGAGATTTTAACCATGCCATTCTCCAAGGCTCTATTCTATTACCAATATTAGAAACCAAACTTTGAAAACAAAAAAAAATTCACATTCATATCCTTTATGAACATAAATAAAAATATCTTTAAAAATTAAACTAATCAAGTTTTACAATATAAGAGAAAATTATTATCTCATGAGCAAGTAGAATATATCTCAGGAAGGCAAGATTGTTTCAACATTAAAAAATAAATTACTGGCCAGGTGTGATGGTGCACGCCTTTAATCCCAGCACTCAGGAGGTAGAGGTAGGAGGATCGCCATGAGTTCGAGGCCACCCTGAGACTACCTAGTGAATTCCAGGTCAGCCTGGAATTACTGTAGTAAATTACATAAGCCGATAAAAAAGGGTATCAATGTAGGCAACTATATAAATGCATAAAATTTATGACAATTTCCAACATTTTTATAGCAACTGTAAACAGACTAGGAGTAAAAGTTTTATATTTTTATTAGACTAGTATTAGGTTATTATTACTGTTGCCTAGTAATGTACTAAATAGATAAATAAATACTAACTACTAAGTTAATACTAAATAAAGACTGATAGATTTCCCTTTAAGTCTAGAAATTTAGTAAGAATATACTTCTATTCCATCTACACCAATGATATTAACCATTGTGAGAGGTGTAAAAGAGAAATAATCTTAGAATATTGATAAACACATGTCTTTCTTCGCCAATGATGCAATAGTCTGCATTTAAAAAATCTGTCATGAAATCACACATACATACATACATACATACATACATACATACTCAGGTAGCTATACCTGAGCACTAACTTCTTCTTAGATATGGTACAGCAGATCAATATATAAATGCATTCTGTATATTATCAATGAATAATCAAAACATTAATATTGGGTTGAAATTCTCAATATTCTTTTTGTTTCTTTGTACTGGTGGCAGGGATTGTTTCGGTATTTTAGAATGCGAAGTTTTCAGAAATGATTTATAATTTACACATACCAAACAAATTTTTACAGAATAAAACTGTTTCATGAATATTAACAAGTTGATTTGAAAAGGCACATGGGATTTCAAAAGAATTGGAATAACATGAACAGCTTGAAAAGAGTAGTGTTGAAAGTCATAAAGCACCAAAGTTCAAGATTGATACTACTGTAATCAATACAGTGTGGTTTGAGAAGAACGTAGATAAATACATTAATAGAATGCAAGACAGAATCAGGAAATATATAATACCTGCAAAATCTTATTTTTACCAAAGGTAGAAAATCAATTCAGTGGATAAATGCAGTCCTGCCAAAGCATGGCACTGGAACATTTGGATACCTAATATGTGAAAGAATGCAGTAGAATTCACACCTCATATCATATAAAAATATACATCTAAGGGTCTGGTGAGATGTTTCAGTGGTTAAGGTACTTGCCTGCAAAATCTAAGGACCTATGTTTGATTCCCCAGTACCCACATAAAGCCAGAGGTACAAGGTGGCACATGCATCTAAAGTTCATTTGCAGTGTCTAAGGCCCATTTGCTCCCTCTCTATCAAATAAATAAATTAAAAAGTATTTAAAAAAGAAATATACAATTAAATGCATCATGTATTTAAATGTATAACTGAAACTGAATTTGACAGAATACATGTGGAAATATCTGTTATTGGACCTAACATTAAGATAATTACATAATAAAAGTATTAAATGAGACAAAATTTTAAAATGATAAACTTGATCAAAATCAATTTTTATTCAGACATGTTGGCTGATGACTTTATTGCAAAGAGTCTAAAAAAGGAGACTTTACATGAGTTTGATGCCAGTCTAATATACATAGTGAGATCCAGACAAGCCTGGACTACAAAGTGAGACACCTTGCTTCAAAAGAGTAAAGGCGGGCTGGAGAGATGGCTTAGCGGCTAAGGTGCCTGCCTGCTAAGCCTAAGAACCCAGTTCCAATCTCCAGGTCCCACGTTTAGCCAGATGCAAAGTGATGCAAGGGTGCAATGCCGCACTTGACCACAAGGGGGCGCACGCATATGGATTTATTTCACAGCAGCTGAGAGACTGCTGGTGCGCCCATTTCTGTCTCCCTCTCCCTCTCTGTCTATCTCTCTCTGTCTCTCTCTCCAAAAATAAATAAAAAATAATTAAAAAAAAATAAAAAAAGAGTAAAGGCAACATCAAACAATTGCATCAAAGTTTTCAAAGACAAGATATAGAAGAATTAAAAGAAAACCTACAGAGAAAGAGAAAACATTTGAAAATCTTGCATATGATTAAAAAAACAGTATATAGAATACACAAAAGACTCTCAAAAGTCACTAATAAGGAAATAATCTAATTAATTTTTGCTGAATTATTTTCAAACAGTTGTTCTTATATGTATGTTTCCTGTCATGATAACATTCATAAATTGTGTTTTGTTTTATTTATTTATTTATTTATTTATTTATTTATTTATTTATTTATTTTGCTCTATATTCCCTTTTCTGTTGAATTGCCTAGAATTTGCTGTCTGGTGCTAAATGCCCATGTTATAAAAAAAAGAAGGGAATACATTCTATATTTCATGTACCCTCAAAGCTTTAGGACAAATTAAATATCAAGTCTGGTCAGGGGGCTGGAGAGATGGGTTAGTGGTTAAGCACTTGCCTGTGAAGCCTAAGGACGTGGGTTCAAGGCTCAATTTCCCAGGACCCCTGTAAGCCAGATGCACAAAGAGGTGCATGCATCTGGAGTTCATTTGCAGTGGCTGGAGGCCCTGGTGCACCCATTCTCTTTCTATCTATCTGCCTCTTTCTCTCTCTGTCTGTTGCTCTTAAATAAATAAATAAATAAATATTTTAAAAAGTATACAATTGTTAATGTGAGACATTACATATTAATGTTCCAAATCATGGGTCACACACTATGATATTCGTGTTCTGAATAAAATATATATCATGGTTTGAAATTTTCACAGAGAAATTCATATTATGAGTAATTTTCTTCAAAGTTTTTGGATAACCTACGTATGTATGTGTGTGTGTGTGTATGTATGTAAATTTTTAAAACAGTTTCAAAACACCTCATCTATAGTATTTTTATTATAATTTTCCATCCATCCATATCAAACCTAATATATATCCTCTCAAGTGTGTTGGAGTCACTTTCTTTAACCTAATTTGCTCTGTTAGGTAGTTACAACTATAACTTAACAAATTGTGGTCAAGAACTTTTTCCCCATCTCTTTCTTATTTCTCCTTGCTTAATTGGGTATCACATCAATAATAGACATTTGGATAATTCACATACTCTCAACTATAATTATAATACACACTCTCTCTAGAGATCCTATTCATAACATAAAGTCTGGAATTATAGAATACTAAAAATGTTCTGTTAATACAGTTACAGTTACATCACTACCATTTAGGAATTAACTACTAACAACTAAGAGCTAGAAATGCAAAAAGTTCTTGAAGAAAATGGCATTAACCTGAAATTTATATACATGATTAACTAAGGAATAAAATTGTTCGGCTGGGGGGATGGATCAGTGGTTATAGAAATCAAATTCTTTTCTAACAAATGTCAGAACTTTTGACAAGGTATTCAATGATGTCACAATGCAACTTCACCTGTAATAGTATTGGAAGTGCATATTTCTACTCCTCCTCCTCCTTCTTCTTTTCCCTATCCTTCTTGCCCCCCACCCATAGTGTAGTTTGGGTATGGTGTTTGTGGTGTGGTATAGTAACCTATACACCCAAGTGCAGGAGGGAGTTCCCTCCTATGGAGTGTGGAGTAGAACCCCCAGTATCTCAGGTCATTGCTCTTCCATCTGGTCTTATTTTCAGCCCTAGTCTCTTTACTAATTCTGGAGCTCGTGGGGCTTCTATTATTCTCGAATCTCTGCTCCCCTGTGGGATTGAGTTTACAGTCACACATGGCCACTCTCAGTTGTTATTTTTAATTTATTTTTCATTTATATTATTCTAATTTATATTCATAATGGTGACTCCTCCCTGTCCTTCCTCTTCCAAAGGGACACTCATCAATGTGTGTGATCTTAACATTGAAATTCTAGTATTCTCAGGTCCCCTCAGGCCCTCATGCTTATACAAAAAAGTGTAGTTAACTACTGAACAATTGTCCCAGCTTAGAATTACACAAGTTTCTGATTTGAGTGCATTAGATGTTTTGGCGTGAGGGTGGGGACAGAGAGAGAGAGAGAGAAAATACATGTTTGTGTTCCAGCAAACATATACCTCATGGATATAGGATCAGGAATGTCAGAAAAAAAGTACATAAGATTTGAGATCTTTGGGCAATTGAGTTGCTATGCATTTCTTAAAGTTACTACTGTTACCACTTATGATAGATGCAATATAATCAGTGTACAAAATTTAATCTATTATGGTGATTATTAGTTTTAATTTACAAATATGCCATAAATTACAAATATAACAAGTTCTATAGGTAATACTATTTTTTTTTCCTTATCATATGCTTTCATGAAACATGATTGTGGCTGGGGAGATAGTTCAAGGTGTAAAGTACTCACTTCACAAGCACATAAAATGCTGAGCATGGTGGTTCATACTTGTAATCCAGTGCTGAGGAGGTTAAGGCAGGATTGCAGCTGACAAGGTAGCTTGTCTAGCCAAATGTATGCCTTCTGGACTAAGTGAGAGACACTGCCTCAATGAGTTCCAGGCCATGCTGAAACTACATAGTGAATTCCAGGTCAGTCTGGGCTAAATGGAGACCCTACCTCACACCCCACCCCCAAAAATAGAAAGAAGGAAAGAAAGAAAGAAAAGGAAAAGGAGAGAGAGAGAGAGAGAGAGAGAGAAAAAGAAAGAGAAAGAGAAGGAGAAAAGAAAAAGAGAGAAAGAGAAAGAGGAAGAGGAAGAGGAAGAGAGAGAGAAAGAGGAAGGTGGTGTTACAGTTACCTTCATGTTGCTGGCACAAAGCACATGACCAAAAGCAGCTGATGGGAGGAAAGTGTTTATTTTGGCTTAGAGAATCGAGGGGAAGCTTCATGATGGCAGGGGAAAGCATTGCATGAGAAGAGGCTGGACGTCTCCTTCTGGACAGCATCAGAAGAGTGATCCAAAACCTGGCAAGGGGAAGCTGATTACAACACCCATAAGCCCTCCTTTAACAGCACATCATCCCCAGAAGGCTCCAATTCTCAGTTGCCACCAGCTGAGGATCTAGTATTCAAAACACATAAATTCATGGGGAACACCTAGTTCAAACAAACACAAGTGAAGAGCCATTGAGTAAGACACCTATCATCAATCTCTGGCCTTGACAAGTATATGCACACATATGCATACACACAAATTTATTGGGTCTGCTCCTCAGTGGGGTTGCATTTATTCCCCATTTGGTTGTAGTTTATGCATTGTGGAAGATGCAGTCAGTTATTTTATTTATTTTATTTATTTTTATTTTTTGTTTTTTCGAGGTAGAGTCTCACTCTGGCCCAGGCTGACCTGGAATTAACTATGTAGTCTCAGGGTGGCCTCGAACTCTCAGCAATCCTCCTACCTCTGCCTCCTGAGTGCTGGGATTAAAGGCGTGCGCCACCACACCTGGCAGTCAGTTATTTTATTTTATTTTATTTTTTTGCCGGGGGAGTATTTCTCTGGGCATGATGTCTCAACCTGTGGCTGTTACAATCGTTTCACCCTTCTCTTCTCCCAAATTCCCTGAGCCATGTTGGGTGAGTTTTAAATCTACTACAGTGATGAGTTCTTAAGAGCCTCTGGATCTCTGCTTTGGTAGGTGTTGAGTATCCTCAGAGTCTGCCTCCTACACCCTGGCACTGATTGTCAGGTTCAGCATGGAAGCAGCACTCTTGCTCTTCTCCCCAATTCTATGGATTCAGCTGTGGCTTGGCTGAAGTCCGAGGGGTACTTTATCTCTTCCTGTCTCCCTACATTCTGAAAAAAAAGAAGAACATAGTTTAAATGGGATAAGCATTATTAACTTAGGGGGAATTTGATGTATGTAACCACTTGTTGCAGTTAGGTCCCTGTTGCTGGCAGAAAACACCCAACCAAGAGCAACTTGTGGGAATGAAACAAGGTTTATTTTGGCTTAAAAACTCGAGGGGAAGCTCAATGATGGCAGGGGAAAACCATGCCATGGGCAGACAGTGGCTATCACCTTCTGGCCAACATCAGATTGAGAACAGCAGCAGAAGAGTGCAACAAACGTCTTCCTGGCAAGAGGAAGCTAGCTATAACACCCATTAGCCTGTCCCCAATAATGCAGTGCCCCCAGGAGGCTTTAATTCCCAAATTGCCATCAGCTGAGGATCTAGCATTTAGAGCATCTAAGTTTATGGGGAACATCTGAACAAACCACCACATACCTCTGGCTCCCATAAACTAATAATCATCCATGATGTAAACTGAAATGCATTCAGTCCAATTGTAAATGTCCCCATAGTTTTTATCAGTCATAATGATGTTCAAACATCCCCATAATACAAGGTCCTTTCACTGAGCCTTAATACCAAAAGCCCCCCCAAAAAAAAAAAAACTGCCAAACATTCACATTGCAAAAGATGGCATTGGGCATAGCAAAGAAGTATTCAACCAATACAAGTTTTAAACAGAGCAAACATCAAACTCTGTAGCTACAATCCAACAACTCTAGTCAGTGACAAAGTCTCCAAGTCTGATAATTCTAACCAGTAACAAGTCTCTGTAGTTCCAATTCTGCCCCTTCAGCTTGGCTACTCATAGTCACAGAAAACTTCATCTCATGTTGGCAGCTCTCTTTGGCAGCCATCCCACAGTCCTGGCATCTCCACTGGGTCTCCACTGCAACCTACGTTTCATCATCATGGCTCCATTGGGTCTCCATGCAGGCATCCAGCAAACCTGCTTCACACTGCCCAGGGCCATTTCAAAAATACAAAGCTCTGTTGCAAATTCAATGATGTTCTCTTTCCTGCATTTGTTATGCTCCTTAATACCAGGTGAGGTGCCAAATTGTTAATTAGGGGGGAATAAAGCAGACATTGGAGGAAGGGCCACTCCTTCAGCATTCAGGTTTCTAGCAGCAATACCCCCTCTCCCATTGTCAGTACCAAATTACTATTGCACTGCTTGCAGAAAACACGTGACCAAGAGCAGCCTATGGGGGAAAAAGTTTATCTTGTCTTACCGACTACAGTAGAAGCTCCATGATGGCAGGGGAAAACAATGAAATGAGCAGAGGGTGGCCATCACCTCCTGGCTAACATCAGATGGACAACAGCAACAGGTGGGTTTGCCAAACTCTGGCAAGAGGAAGCTGGCTATAACCCCCATAAACATGCCCCCAACAATACACTGTCTCAGGGAAGCTTTAATTGCCATCATCTGGGAATATAGCATTCAGAACAGCTAAGTATATGGGGGACACATGAATCAACACACACACACACATACATACATATACACGCAAACACACACTTTATGATTACCTAACATATACTCATTCTCACCACACACATATACATTGAAAAATTATTATGTTAATTAAAGAACAGAATAATGTTTCTCAAGTTGCTCTTCTCAGAACAGCAGCAGCAGCAGTAGGAACTGGTTACAGATATACATTCTCACAATATACCTCAGACCTACTGAAACAAAAACTTCAAGATTCTTGATGTTTCAATAGACCTGTAGGTTTTTACAAGGTTAACAATCTCTCTCTCTCTCTTTTTTGGTTTTTTGAGGGAGAGTCTTGCTCTAGCCCAAGCTGACCTGGAATTTATTATGTAGTCTCAGGGGGGCCTCGAACTCATGACAATCAACCTACCTCTGCCTCCCAAATACTGGGATTAAGGAATGTGCACCATACCCAGCAAGGATAAAAAATGTTTCATTAAATTAACTAGAATGAACACTTTGTATGTCTATAAATTGTCATGTGTCTAAAATGAGCATGATGATATTGGCTACCCAATCAAAAGCAACATTGTAAGGATTAAATATTAGAGTTGAACTAGTGAATTACTTGAATTGAAGATACATCCTAAAATCTTGCATGAGAGGGCATTTTTCATTTGCCTTTTGTATGACATCTGTTATATAGCTGATAATCAATGTCTGTATGAGTCATGGCATGATTAAATCATTCCTACCTGCTTGAAAATAAACATTCTGCACTGAAGAGCTATTTTCAAGCACTCCATTTCCAAAATATTGCTATTCGGAAATTCACTTGAAGTAAACTTTCTGATATAAAGCAATGTGCAACTATTTAAGTAAAGATATTGAAAGAACTCTGTTTGAAAATTTTCTTTTCAAAGGATAGGTGTAGAGCAGATTTTGACATCTCACTAAAGGTTGCAGCTGTCCAGCAGACATTATGTTTAGTTCCCTGTGACAATTTTTGTGACAATGAGTCTAGACTCATATTTGCAGTTGTTTGGTAATAATATAGTAATTATACATAATCATATATTTCTAGAAAGTAAAACTAAATTTTTAAAGACATATGTATTAGTAGCTTTAAATACATAAAAATCAGAGTAATATTATCCTTTGTATAAAACCAGCAAATTATCCTAAGTTTTGAAATTTTGTTTTGAGATGTACTGTAACTCTGTCCTTTTGAAATGAAATAGCCATAGAAAGGTAGAGTCTGCATAAACTTTTTATACATAACAATTGCTTTTAGACTATTTTGTTCTATTTCTCTGAATCAATAATATAGGATTGATGAGTTGTAGGCAAATAGAAAACAAAATTCACTCATTCTGCTCCTGTCCTATGTTTTCCAGTTGGAATACAAGAAGTTATTTCTCCATATTTGGTGCATTAACTACTTTGGCTAGATGTAGAAATATTTTTTTTCATAGCCCAAGGAATAAAAATAACTACATTCAATTCTAAATGTTTACCAAAGTCCATAATTGTAGACCTTGATTGACTCTTAATTCAACATGAGAGATTGCTTTTCTATTTGCTTCACTTAGAACTACCTTATGTTTAAATCATACTTGCATCTATAATCACAAATCCAAAAGTAATGTGCTACAGGCTTTGATTCCTGCAAGTTGTTTGAAAATAAGTGAAAATCAAGGCATTTGTTGAAAATCGAAATGTATTCATCCTGAATGGGCTTTGCCTGCATAGGCATGTTATCCTATCCATTGTTGGACAAGAAGCAGCCAAATGATAACAAATCTGAAGAGTGAAAATGAGCTCCTTTCTAATCTGCAAGTATCAGATCAATAACACTCCATCTGTTAATGGAGCAGGCCAACACTCTTGAGTTTTCTGAACTGTGTGAAAATCACTCTTACAAAGACTAACAGAAAGCATCTACTAGAAACATTGAAAACTTTCTTTAAATGTGCTTTGTTGGGAAGGCTGAAAATTTACTCTGATAAGGTAATTATATCTCCAAAATGCTTTACATTTTCTTTTCTTTTCATTTTTTTTTACATAGTAGTGTCTTGTTCTAGCTCAGGCTTACCCAGAATTCACTATATAGGCTCAGGCTGGCCTTGAACTCACATCAATCTTTGTGCCTCTACCTCCCAAGTGCTAGAATTAAAGGTGTGTGCCACCACACCCGGCTTACCATTTATATATTATATATATATATATGAACATACCATTTATCTATTCTGGATGCATCATTGTCCAAAAAATAGGTTTCATAAATTCATACCCTCTAAATTAAACGTTTATCTTTACTTTCTTCCGCTGACCTCATTTCTTCTGGTTATGCATCATTGTCAAGAAAAAAACAACATGAAATTTAGTGTTGATATTTATTTTCTCCATGATGAATTTATTCTGTTATACCCTCTGAACTTATACTTCAACTCATTTTGATTAAAACAATAGACATTCTTTCCAGGACATATATTAGAATGCTATCAAAAGGTTAGTACATCTACTTTTTCTGATAAAATTACTGTCTTTAAATGTATGAGTAAGTAATATAATTTTTAAAAAATCCTTGAAATGGAAAGCCTAAGGAGAAAAAATGTACATTTGAGAAACAAAATGTTAAATTTGAATTTCAAGTGAAATGGTTCAGATATATTTATTTAAGGCCTTTTGAACCAGCTGAATCTATCAATCATTTTAAATTAAGTCTGTGACATTTTGATGGAGACTTAGTCCCCAATATATTCAGTATTTTATTAGTTTATAGTTGGCAAAGTCCATTTTTGCTAGAGGTGGGTCAATAAAACAACATGAAATTTAGTGTTGATATTTATGCAAATGTGTCTTGCAGGAGTTCTGATTTTCTCTGTGGTGGCTGGTTGGCTTTGTCTTTCTCTCCTTGGCCCTGTGATGATGGGAATATAACAAGTTATTTCTCCATAACTGTTATCTGAATTCATCTCCTTTGAACAGTAAAGTACTGTCAATGTTCGTCAAAATTCATTGTTTTCAGAATGTGTGAAAACAATAGACATGGTATTGATAGATAATTAGTCTTTCCAGGACATATATTAGAATGCTATCAAAAAAGTAGAGGCACGGTTAGTACATCTATCTTTTTGACTGATAAAACAATTACTGTCAAATTTAAATGACTGGAGAAGGAACCTGGCAATGGTTTATTTTGTCCCTGGTTTAGAATATGGCTGTGTCCTATAATTTTTAAAAATGAAGTTCCTGAGGAATAGGCTGGAAGAGCCTTTGGAAATGGAAAGCCTAAGGAGAAAAAATGTACATTTGAGAAACAAAATGTTAAATTTGAATTTCAAGTGAAATGGTTCAGATATATTTATTTAAGTAGGAAAATGGACGAAATTATTGCACATATATTGAACATTGCTAATACTATATTGGCAATGAATCTATCAATTCACATGACAGTTTCAAGATTAAGTCTGTATACCTTCCATGACATTTTGATGGAGACCAATTTTGTTATGGAAAAAAAGAGGAAAAAGAAAGGTCACAGAATTCTTATCAGTCAGTCATATTGTCTTGTAAAAAAGAAATGTCTGTTTAATGCCAGTGAATAACTTTCTCCTCCTTGGCCC
Source organism: Orientallactaga sibirica (assembly GCA_036365145.1). NCBI lineage: Eukaryota > Metazoa > Chordata > Mammalia > Rodentia > Dipodidae > Orientallactaga > Orientallactaga sibirica. The sequence goes on along the minus strand of JAEOAD010002325.1, from coordinate 2,114,867 downwards.
AATGTATGAACTTCCCCTGGATCTGTAAGCTTATTTCCCTTCCTCCAACAAAGCAAGTTCATCTTTGCTGTCTCAACAGAGACCAATTTTGTTATATCTCAAGGTTTATAATCATTTAAACTTTGCAATAACAGAATTTTCAGCCACTCACTAGATGGATCCTTTATGCAAGGTAAGTTATTTTCCCTTTCCAAGGCTTCTCTCTTGTGATATAAGCTACTGGAAAAATGTCCTCTAAAAAAGTAAGACAGCATATATTAAAACGTTCCCAGAAACATAAAAATATGTTCAAGTGTAAACACAGTCATATGTAGGAAAACAGTACCAGCACTCAACAATAAATGACTGCACATTTTAACTCCTTATTTATATGTTGCAATAAAAACAAACTTGGTATTTATTAACTGATTTTAGCCAGAAAGGATTCTATGTTAGTGCACACTCAAAGTACCAATACAACTGTGTGATTAAACAATGCTTTAATTCACTGTTAAGTGACAGGTTTCAATATGAATATTTCTATAGGTATTAGTGTAAATATGACCTGTAGCATATTTTCTGCTAGAAATGTTTTATGAACAAGGTCTCGAGTATATTCAACTTTAAAAAAAAAATGTGTTTATTTATTTATTTATTTATTTGAGAGAGAGTGATTTGAGAGAGAGTGATTATGAGCATGCCAGGGACTCTAGCCACCCTGCAAATGAACTCAGACACATGTGCCACCATGTGCATTTGGCTTACTTGGGACCTGGAGAATAGTACCTGGGTCCTTAGGCTTTGCAGTCATGTGCCTTAACCACTAAGCCATTTCTCCTGGACTCAACTTTTGATTACTGTAAAAATTTCTTCTAATCAGTTTATGAAGAGAAAACTTCATTTTGACTTACAGTATGAAAGGTTTCAGTTAGGTGTACAGGTGGACCTCATGCTTTGGACCTGTGGTCAGGCAACATACTATGACCCTGCTCCTCTTGTGATGGCAAGTGTAGCAGACAGCTTCAGGTTCGCTGAGATGAACTTCCAGACCACGCACAGTTATGGAGGAAGGTATATGATTTATTGAAGCTTACAGAACCAGGAGAAGTTCCATAATGTCAGAAAAAGCTGGCCTGCCTTCACAGATCCAAGCAGAGAAAAAAAGCCAACCAGGCGCACAGCACACAGAGCAAAGCTACAGCCAAAAGCCACAGCACACTTCAGGAACTCCTATTAGGCACACTTTGCATATCTTTACAATGGAATCTCAAACCCACCTCCACACCTTAAGAACCGCCCACTGATATTGCCTCTAGCAAGATGGCTGCAGATGCAGACTATAAACTAATAACACACTAAATATATTGGGGGCCATATATTCAAACTACCACAGCAAGGAAGGAGAACGAGAGAGCTTGAGAGACAGGGAGGGAGAGAAGGAGGGAAGGAGGGAAAGAGGGAGTGTCCCACATTTGCAATAACTTTCAATTCATGCCCCTGTAAACCATCCCCCTTGGTCTCACTTTCTAAAGGATTCAATGAACTCATGGGCTTCAAAGTAATAGTTTGATTCATCTTGTAGCCCTTTATTAATTCATTTTAAGGAATTGCTTGAATTATCTAGTTATGTATCTTTTGTACTAAAATAGTCTTTTCTATATCTTTATATATGCTTGAAATACATTTTATACAAAATATGCATTAGTAATAGTTGAACTTTATAAAATGGATTTGGGAGGATACAGAAATGACTCAGTAGTTAAGGGCACTTGCTTACAAAGCCTAATAGCCTGTGTTTAATGATAGACAGAGTGAGTGCTTAGAATAGCATACACGTGGATATGGGTTCAATCTCCAGCACCACTACCAACCAGAAAAATGGGAATCACCAGCAGTACTGGTTTGCAATTAGTAAAAGAAAAGAAAAGAAAAGAAAGAAAGAAAGAAAGAAAGAAAGAAAGAAAGAAAGAAAGAAAGAAAGAAAATAAGAAGAAGGAGGGAGGGAGGGAAGGAAGGAAGGAAAGAGAAAGAGAGAAAGAAAAAATAAAGAAATGGGAGAATGTTGACTATGAAGAAGATTGTTGTTTTTGTAAGGTAGGGTCTTACTGTAGCCCAGGCTGACTTGGAATTCACTCTGTTATTGCAGGCTGGCCTCAGATTTGAGGTGATCCTCCTACATCTCCTTCCCAAATTCTGGGATAAAAGGCATGTAACACTGAACTCACATATGAAGAAGTTTTGTTAAAAGATGCAACAGAGCTATGCACTGTTGATGATGAAAGAAATATATCTAGGAAAATGCCACAAACACATGAGTAATAGTTTCCTTTTGAGGAAATTAAAGCGTCCAAGAAGGAAACCTATACTCAGGTTTTTAAGCTGGGCCACTATGGCCTGGGGGCTGCCTGGGCTATACAGTCTCTCCTCTTCAGGCCTCCATGAAAGACCTCCTTAAGGAATATTCCTTTAGGCTCAAATACACACACGCTTGCACGCCAACCAATGAAGGCTCCTGAATGCATGTACAAATTAATTGCCAAGTTCATAAAGACAAAAAATATGATAAACAAGGACAATTCTAATGCCAAAAATGGTTGTCAATATTCTTATATTACTAATGTCCAAAAAATTTACTGTCTCATTCATAAATTTAGAAAAGCTGTAAATTATCTAAATTCTTATAAATGAATGCTTATAATCTGGACACAAATAAATCAGAAGAGGATATTGGCATATGGACCAAAATTATAGAACATAATTTTTGTTATTACTTTTTTTGTACTTCAAAACTTATTCATTCTAACAATGCTATCCACCATCCATCACTCTCATCTCTTGTCCTGCAATATTTGTGCACTGAAAGACAACAGAAATTGGAATTCTCTCCAGCTTTATCCATTTCAGTTCTGGCAGATTTTGAACTTCTATAAAATACTTTGTAATTCAAAGGGGATGAAAGAACTTGTAAATTTATTTCCAACTTCTCAGCAACCTCTGTTCATTACAGTTTACTTATCATGATCACAAGTCCATTGTTCTTCAGACCTGAGATAAAAATTCCTAATCATGTGCATCTCTTTCAAAAAGAAAAATTACTTCTATTTCTCAAGACTTACTTTGTTTGAACCATCCTTTCAACTGAATTTCACTTCTGCAAATGATCCCCAACAATGTAGAATTTCTTTGCTTTCTGAAAAGTTATGCAAACTAGGACTGAGTAAAGCATTACCCAATTTAACTTGATGTAAACTAATACTCAATTTTATTTTAAAAATGTTTCTATCATTTTAATGTATGTGGCACATTTAGTAGTAAGTTTTCTTTACATGTTTTAGCTATCTTTAAAATTCAAGTACTTTTTTTAAGATCTGTAATTATTCTAAGGTCAATTTCATTTCAAATACTACCAGTTCTTTAGGTTAGAGTTTTAATTATGTTACTTACACATTTGGATAGAATGTAATGAACTTGTCCCAATGATGATTGTGATTAAATACTGAAAGTCTTTTATAAAAATATGAATGGAGGGCTGGAGAGATGGCTCAGCAGTTAAGGCGCCTACCTCCTAAGCCTAAGAACACTGGTTCCAATCTCCAGCAGTTCCAATCTCCAGGTCCCACGTTTAGCCAGATGCAAAGTAACACAAGGGCACAATGACGCACTTGACCACAAGGGGATGCACGCATCTGGATTTCGTTCACAGTAGCTGAGAGGCTGCTGGTGTGCCCATCTCTATCTGTCTTCCTCTCTCTCTGTCTCTCCCTGTCTCTCTCCAAAAAATAAAATGAATGGATTTTTTATTCCCTTCAGGTTCCTCCACTTTGACTAATTTTTCCCATTAGACAGATACATTTGCCTATAGTTGGGTGACCATGGTGGTGAGCACAGAAAAACATCATTCACAATGATTTACTTGCATAGCTACTATTGGCTGACTGGAAGGACTTGATGACTCCTAAAATCTTATGTAACTCGTTTTGCATTGCCTTTAAAGCATCTTGCAGGTTATGAAGAGGAACAGTAGTATACTTAAGTGGCAATCTGTTCTTTTCAAACAGTGCAAAGTAGGACGGTGTAACTCAATTAGTTCACTCTGAGCAGGAAAATTTTACATCAGTGTCCTGCAACTGATAGGAAATATCTCTTTTTCATCATAATCTTCTACTTGATTGATGAGAAAAATTGCTAATTTTGAACATGTAGCATATTATTTTTATCCATTATCTATTGACATTATGCATAACTGGATTGAGACCTGTGGTTCGAGTTCACATATTTCTAAAGAAGCCTTAGAATTTTAGAGTTGAAAAGTTTTCTTATTTGATAAATTAAAAAAAAAACTGATATAACATGAATTTTGATCTTTAAATGGATTGAGAATTAAGGTATCTCAATTCACAACCTAGGATTCTTTATTTTCCCTTTAACTCCTTTCATTATGAGCTATGTACTTTTCAGTTGACTATGAATATCAATGATGTTGACTTATACAGTCAAGGACAAAATCAAATGCTTGGAATTATAAGGATATGAAAAACCTTGAAAATATTAGTAGCTACTCAATAAAAGAGAAATTTGCAGAGTGTAATTCTTTTTTAAAATATATTTTATTTATTTACTTATTTGAGAGAAAGAGAGGGAGAGAATGGGCTCACCAGGGCTTCCAGCCACTGCAAAAGAACTCCAGATGTGTGTGCCCCCATGTGCATCTGTCTCATGCGGGGCCTGGACAATCGAACCAGGATTCTTTGGCTTTGCAAGCAAATGCCTTAACCGCTAAGCAATCTGTCCAGCCCACAGGGTGTAATTCTTTAAAAACCTTGATAAACGTGAGTTCAATCAATAAAGTAATAACTATGGTCTTCATGTTTGTGGCTAAGAGCACTCATGACCAATCTGAGAGATAGATAATGAGATATTTTGAAAAATAGCATGATAATTGAAATAGTTTCCATTTATGCTAGTCTGTAATTATAGTTCTAATTAATTAGTAATTTTTATTGATTTCACTTTCTAGAAAGGACTGCTATTCTTGTAATCTGCATTTCCCTTGGCATCTAAAATTACTACCTTGATTGCTTTTTAAGAAAAATGCCAATACAGAATCTCTTATTAAAAATAGTGCAAAATAGAGGTAGGAGGATCGTTGAGAGTTCGAGGCCACCCTGAGACTACATATTTAATTCCAGGTCTGCCTGGACCAGAGTGAGACCCTACCTCGAAAAACCAATAAATAAATAAATAAATAAATAAATAAATAAAAATAAAAATAAAAATAAATAAAAATAGTGCAAAAGTAAATTAACAAAATTCCTGAATACACCTCCAAAACACTTAAATACACTTGTATGGTATATAATAATAATGTTATGAATATGAGGTTTTGAGAGATTTTTATTATATAGATTAAATTAGCATTATAAATTTCTTATACACTTTGTACTTGCTTTAAATCCCCACATAATCTAATATGGGTATTTTATGTTCTATATCTGTCTTATAGATACCTTTAAAAATACATCTTTTATAATCATTGTACATGTTATTATATTGTATAAGGACATTTTCACACAGGTATATTTGTTCATTGACATATCCTCACATATCCCCTTACCTTCATTAATCCTCTTTGTTCTAGAGACATTTGCTTCTACTTTCATGCCATATACACACACATGATTTTACTTATCTTTATAAATTTCAGGATCCACAAACAAGTGACAAGAAGTAATATAGGTCATTCTTAGAATGACCATATACATTTTCTTGAAATGACTTCATACCATTCCTCTTTATGACTTAATAAAATTCCCCTGGGTATGTGTCATACTTTGAATATATGGCCCCCAATATACTCAGTGTTTTATTAGTTGGTATTTTGCATCTGCAGCCACCTGGATTGGAGCAGTGTCACAGGGCAGATCTTAAGGTGTGGTGGTGGGTTTGAGATTCCAATCTAAAGATATGCAAAGTGTGCCTTGCTGGAGTTCCTGAAGTGTGCTGTGCTGTGTGGTTTTTGGCATGTAGCTCTCTCTCTCTCTGTCTTTCTCTGCTTGGACCTGTGTAAGCAAGCCAGCTTCTTCTGCCATTATGGAACTTCTCCTGGATCTATAAGCATCAATAAATCCCTTCCTCCATAACTGTGCCTGGTCTGGAAGTTCATCTCAACAAACCTGAAGCTGTCTGCTACAGTTATGTATGTCACATTCTCTTTATATATTCCTAGGTTTATGGCTCCAAGGTTGGTTCCATAAGTTAACTATTGTGAATAGTTATGCAAGAATTGTCAATATGCAAGGACTTCTGTGATGTGTTGGCTGGGACAACTTGGATAAATACTTAGAAGTGACATAACTAAGTGTGGTAGTTTGAATACATGCCCCCCATAAACTTGAATGTATTATTAAAGCTTGTAACTTGGATTTCTAGCCACCTGGCTGGAAGAGGTGTCACTGGGTGGACCATGATGTCCAGCCCTATGGAGATTTTGTGGAGCATATCTGAATTCCAAGCAAAGGTATGAGGAGCAGTCTGAGTTCTCCTTGGGTCCCTGCTGCAAGCTGCCAGTTCCCTGCTGCTTTGATCACTTTGTGCTTGCTTGTGGTGGTAGCAGTTTGAATTGTATTGCTCTGCTTGAATCTGTGAAAGGTAGCCAACTTCTTCTACCATTGATGGGACTTCACCTTGGATCTGTAAGCCTGAAATAAATCGGTTCCTCCTATAAAGGGTGTCTGGTTTGGAACTTCATTCCAGCAACATGGAACTGACTACAACACTGGGTCATATAGTGCATATATTATTTTAGTTTTTTACTAATTTCTATAGTGACTTGACTAGTTTCCATTTCCACCAGCAGTATATAAAGTTTCTGTTTATCCTTATACTCACCAGCATTTGTTACTTGTTGTCTTATTCAGCAACATTTAGACTGGGGTTAGAAGGAATCTCAAGGTTACTTTGATTTGCATTTCTCTGATGACTAGTCATGTTGAACATTTTTTTAATGTGCTTATTGGGTTGGGTTGCAAATGTTGCTCCCATCACCTCTCAGTCCTTCCATATTTCCAAAGTGCCATCTGAAACCCACTCGTATCTTCCCCTGTAGACTAGGGCTCCGACTAGCTTTCTACTCTCCGAATCCAGCACAGCACCAAGGCAAAGTTTCTTTGTAGTCTCGAGGTATTCTGTTGTTGGGCAGCTTTCAGCATGTAACCCTGTATTTCTTGAAAGGGCTTGAAAAGGTCCATGTCCAGTGGTCTGTCAACTCAAGCAGAGGTCTTTCTGAAACAACATCCTGCCACAGCTGTAGTAGATTACAGAGAGTAGAGGATATTTCCAGCATGTCTCTACTCTTTGCTATTGCCATTCTTAACATTCAACCTTTTTCAGCCTTCTTCCTTCTTTTTTACTCTCTGTGTTTAAAATGTCAATTGCTAAGAGTATAGAGCAAATTTGTTGAAGCTTTATCATGCTTCAGGTCCCCTCCCTTTCACTTAGAGTGAGGAGCTCCCCAGAGTCATTCCTTTGAGATATGTTCTTGATGTTTTCTGTTCTACTTTTTAAAGTTTTACTATTTAAGTTTGCTATTAGAATAGAGATTTTCATCTGCTACTCACCTCTTATGATAGCTGTTTACTGATAGCTTTTCTCTATTTATTCCCTGGTGATTCTAACAGATCTTGTTTGATGTTGTCCACTATCTTGGATCCTTTCCATTTTTTGATATTTTCTTTTACCATAAGCATTACAACTACAAAGTTGAGTTTAGAATGATATGAGCACGTTTGCAGATTTATATGACAAAATATCTCTTGATCAACTGTAATTAATTTATGCATTAAAGAAACAAGCTCTTGAATCATGAACTATGAAAATATACACTGTCTCACCAAACTCCATATACTGATTGTGAGATTTTTTTTAAATAGCACTTTAAAGTGTTGCTTCAATGCGCTCAAGTGTTGCTGCTTTCATAGCCTTATATTTCAGCTGACCAAGCAGTGCCTATATAGAATGAAAGAATAGCTCCTGTTGTCACTTTTGATTAGACCACCGGGTGTTCCTTCTGTGTTAGGGCTTTTGGTAAATGCTTCAACTTTTATTAACCAGAGGGAATCCTAGGAGATAATTTGGAGAGCAAAGCAATAGTTGTAACATTTTTTCTTCATTTCTTTGAAGCACTTGGAATTCATTTACTTTCTTCACAGACTGCCCTTCCTTTGGCAGAAAAGCAACTACAATTTACACTACTTCATAAAAACGATTCATTAATAATATTGAAAATGTTCCATGTCTTTAAGAATGTGATACATAATTAACTAATACTAAAGTTTTTCAAGAAGGAAAAAGAAGGCCAATTGTAATGTCTTGGTATATGTCTTATAAATTCCATTAACTTAAGTATTTATTCTGACTTTAAAACTATAAAGTGATTCATTTTGAAAATATTTCCACTATAGATATAGATTTGATTTAAATGAATTTTATAACTAAGATTAATAGTACGTGCTCAGTTCTTGCCTCTTGGCATCATAAACAATAGCAATAGCTAGAAATAACAGCAAGGGTAAAGTAAGAAAGGCAGCCCAATGAATAGGTGATTGAAAGCTGCCTTTGATTAATAAAGTAATAGCCCTTATTTAAAATTGAATTATTACTTGGTATTGGTTCTATAACCAGTGAGTAAGAAAATAAAATAGCTCAATGTACATATTGTTCAAGCCTAGTTGGGTTAATTCAACAAAGGAATATGATATGAAGTATTTTTCTGAGGAATTGACCTGATCTTTGCAGCAAGGTTTTGGGGCAGGTCAGTTCCTGTACTTATCTACTTATCATGAATGTTATCTTCATATGACAATGGCTGTAATACAGAGATTTCCCACAGAAAGTTGCCTACCCTAGGTGATTTAGGCACCATAATGTAGATCAGCATTGTGAAAAGCAGCAGGAAATGCTCTTTTTGCAGAAAGAGTGATTCCCTTGGAACAGACAAAATAGAAAAACATCGAGTGCTAAGTACAGGGAACTCTGCATGGAGCAGTTAGAACAGCTTCAATTCTCAGGGGAGAATTTTTTTTTTTTCTGAATAAATGACTAAAAGCTTAATTTTTCACAAGAATATCCAAAGTTAAAACAGGAACATATTCCACTAAAAAAACTCCTGTTTATTCTTTTGCTTCATTTTACAAATGCAGATGAACATGATTATCAAAAGTGAGAATCAGAAGAAATGTGAAATAAAAATGCCTGTATTTCCTCATGTTAACTTTGACATTTTAATTCTTTATCTCAGTTACCTAGTTTGGAAAAATAATGACAACCTATTGATTCCCTACCCCATGGTCTGAGTGTTTGTTTCACCACAAAATTAAATGTGTTGAAGCAACTAAATATGTCGAAACATCAACAATGAATGCATACATGTGTGCATGTGTGTATCTGAAAAAAATTTTTCACTTGGGTAAAGGTATGTAATTGGGAATCATTGCATAAATTTGGTAAATGAAGTTTTAGAACAAAGAAAAGTTTTAAGGTTTCCTAACTTTCTATTACCATAACAAATACCTGAGCTAATTAGCTTGTGTGGTAGTTTGAATATATGTCCCCCAATATATTCAGTGTTTTACTAGTTATAGTTTGCATCTGCAATCACCTTGCTAGAGGCAATGTCACTGGGGGCCGGTCTTAAGGTGTTAATGGTGTAGGTTTGAGATTCCATTGTAAAGATATGCAAATGTGCCTAGCAGGAGTTCCTGAAGTGTGCTGTGTGACCTTTTGGCTGTAGTTTTGCTCTGTGTGCTGTGGTGGCTGGTTGGTTTCTCTCTTTCTCTGCTTGGCCCTGTGGAGAGCAGGCCGTTTCTCTTGCCATTATGGAACTTCTCCTGGATCTGTAAGCTTCAATAAATAATATCCCTTCCTCCATAACTGTGCCTGGTCTGGAAGTTCATCTCAGCGAACCTGAAGCTGTCTGCAACAGTAAAGTGGTACCGAGGAGTGTGGGGTGAGATGAACCTGACCTTGTGGATGTTCGTCTTTTGGAACTTTTGTTTTGGAGGAATGGGCATGGCCTTGGTGCTTGCAACTGAACATGCCTTCTGGAGTGGTAAGCCAAGTTTTATGGACTATTCTGATGAGAGCTTGAGAATGCTAAGTGCAGACAGTATTGAACTTCGAGGCTTGGCTTATGAGCTTTCTAAGGGGAAGGAAAGATTGCAGAGGACTTTGTTGGAACTGGGCTACTGGCATAAGGGATGGCTACGTTCCGCTATCCAGGCCAAGAAAGTTTGATCAAGGTTAAATTTGTAATGGACTGATGTGCTGGCTAAAGATATCGGACTGAGATTTTAAGATTTTAAGTTGGAAAACCTGAAGCAAGTTAAAAGTAGAGGCATTGAGACTGGTTTAGCTGCTATTGTCAAACACATTAGCAATCTTAAGGAAGGTGGAAGGAAGGTGGCCTGACGACTGATTTACATTAAAACAATGGAGAGGATGCCTGAGGAAAGACTGTTAAAAATGCAAATTCTTGGAAAGAGCTGACTGGAGAAGGAACCTGCTTTTCAAGGCTATGATTTATTTTGTCCCTGGATTAAGAATATGGCTGTGTCCTGCACACCTGGTATTAGTTTTGGAAATATGAAAAATGCATGGAGTGGTCATGAGTTGCACACAGTTCCAGGAGCCGCTGCTGAGATGCAGCATGAGGCAGGACATGAAGTCCCTGAGGAATAGGCTGGAAGATCCATTTGGAAGATGGACCGTGGTTTGCATGGAGACCTGAAGATGTTTTGGATATACCAGGACTATGCAAGGACTCCCATGTAGTGCAGTGTTGGCCTGGGATCAAAGTTTTCCCTGGCGACTCTGCCCAGCTGGAGGGGCGGAATTGGAAAACCTGGAGACTGTTAGTCTCTGCTTATATTGAACTTGAACTGCAGAAGTTTGATGACTGCTGATGGTGGTTGAGTTTGCATTATTCTAGTCTCTCCTTGCTATGCCTTTTACCAGTTAAAAATGTTTACTCTGTGCCTTTACATGTTGAAAGTATTTAACTTGTTTGATTTTACAGTCCTCACTATCTTAAGTTGATCAAGACTATGAGAACCTTTGAAATTGGACTGAGTACAATTTACAATGTGTGATAGTTATAAATCTATTGGGGACCAGGAGCTAAATATATTGGGGGCCAGGGACGGAATGTGGTAGTTTGAATATATGTCCCCCAATATATTCAGTGTTTTACTAGTTATAGTTTGCATCTGCAATCACCTTGCTAGAGGCAATGTCACTGGGGGCCGGTCTTAAGGTGTTAATGGTGTAGGTTTGAGATTCCATTGTAAAGATATGCAAATGTGCCTAGCAGGAGTTCCTGAAGTGTGCTGTGTGACCTTTTGGCTGTAGTTTTGCTCTGTGTGCTGTGGTGGCTGGTTGGTTTCTCTCTTTCTCTGCTTGGCCCGGTGGAGAGCAGGCCGTTTCTCTTGCCATTATGGAACTTCCCCTGGATCTGTAAGCTTCAATAAATAATATCCCTTCCTCCATAACTGTGCCTGGTCTGGAAGTTCATCTCAGCGAACCTGAAGCTGTCTGCAACAGCTTGTAAGCAGAAAAAGTTTCAATTCATGATTAATTAGCTTTGCTTTGCTTTTTCCTGTTATTATTATTATTATTAACAATATATTTTGTGTGGATACCTTATGTATTGGTACCCACTTTTCCCTCATTCTTGCCCCCATTCCTCTGGAGACCCTCCTCAGAGGGGTTGCAGGTTTTCCCTTTGGCCTGTGGGTTATGTGTTGTGGGAGCTCCAGACAGTTATTTTTTTGGGGAGAGTTAGTGCCATGGTGGCACATCATGGTGGCAGTTCATGTGAACACTACATTTCATAGGCATTAAATGGAGGGATAGGAGGAGCTAAAGTTTTATTTTTTCCTTTAAATGGCTTGCCTCCAATGACAAGCAGAATTTTAGCAGTCTTTACAAATTAAGGTTCCTATGCCTTCTCAATATGACCAAGTTAGGCTAGGACTTTAATTGCATGCATTTTGGGGGGAGGGATCATTTAGGTCATGAATCAAGGATAGTCCTTCTCTATATATATATCCATTCACGTGTTTAACAAATGATGTGGAGTACCTATTGTTTAATGCCAAGAACTGTGAAAATGGAATAATATCCATGTCATTTGAACCACAAAAATGTAGAAACCTTGTATTCATTTAATGTCAGCTCTATATTTTTGGCCATTACTAGTGCCTTTTCTGTCCTAAATTTACATTTTTCTAATAAAAAAATAAATTGTGACATTTTGATGAGTTGCTTAATAATTTGTTTTGTTTATGCTTTTCTAAAGTTTGTTCTATAATATAAATTTTATAATAAGGTACTTATTTGAGTCTCCATAATAATCTGTGGACTATTTTTAGATTTAAGAACTCAATATTCTTCCTAGCTCTAAAATTACCAATGCCACAATCAGGAGATCTTCACACTCAACGATGCAGACAATTATGATTTTTGGGCAAGCAGAATTAAGACATTATCCAATTTTTGCTACTTTTCTTATTTTACTAGCATCAATAATCTGATATATATATATATATATATATATATATATATATATGTCTCTTTTTATTAAAATTATGCTTATAGGGCACTGCTATTAGTTGTTTATGGACATTTATGCTTCAGGCTCTGTAGGATTAGTAAATCCAAAATCTACACATGTTTTCATTTATGTTGAGCACCTAAAGTGTTTTACTTAGTATTGTAGGATGATTTACATGAAAAGCTGTCATAAGAAGAGATTAGCTATAGTATACATTTCCTAAGAAAATGATTGTGATACATTATTATTTTATGATGCCTCATGTGTGATATAGTCATTTCTAATCTTTGTCTTATCTCATTTGTATTATTTCATAATGACTGATCACTATAAGAAAATGTGGGTATATTTGTATATATGCACATATATATATTCATATATATTCACTAGATTAATTTGGAAATAGAGGAGCACAAATGATTTTGAGTGCTAGTCATCTCTAGCATTTGGAGTATTCAAAAACTTGGTTTCTTGTGCTCATCACTAATATAGGAAAATTTGTGTGGTAGTTTGAATAGATGTCCCCCAATATATTCAGTGTTTTATTAGTTTGTTGTTTGCATCTGCAGCCACCTGGCTGGAGGCAATGTCACTGGGCAGATCTTAAGATGTGGTGGTGGGTTGAGGATTTCAATCTAAAGATATGCAAAGTGTGCCTAGCTGGAGTTCCTGAGTTGTGCTGTGCTGTGTGACCTTTGGCTATGGCTTTTCTCTCTGTGTTTGGTCCTATAAAAGCAGGCCAGCTTCTTCTGCTTTTATGGAACTTCCCCTTGTTCTGTAAGCTTTAATAAATATCTCTTCCTCCATAACGTTGCCTGCTCTGGAAGTTCATCTCGAACTTGAAGCTGCCTGCAACAATTTGATTTCTCATTATTTGAACTATGGATCAGAAGAACAATTAAAATTCTATAGGGTACTGCATTAGCTTAAAACACCTAGATTTTAAACAAGTTACAGATAAATGTATCCTTGTTACATACACACAATGACCAGCTTAGGTGTAATATTCATTTTCTTATCAAGTAAAATATCAGGAAACTACCAGAAATTAAATTTTGGTTTAAACAAAGTCATGTCTCCATGAACACATGCACACACACACATAACATCAGTGGATCAAAGCAGTTTTTGCAGAATCTGACTCCTTTCACAGCACAATACATTTGATTGGCCATGCTGTTTAAGAATATACAGAGTAGGCAGTGAGCTAGGGTATGTTTAATTCAATGGCTGAAAGTATACGAAATCTCTTTATCTTTGGGTTTTGGATATGTGCCTGGTAAGTAGATCTTAGTAGAACAAGCAGAAAAACATCCTGTTGCCTAAGAGAATAATGCAAACAGAATTGTTCTATTATGGATATAATAGAAATGATATTCTGTCACAACTATAATCACTTGGTATGTCTTAAAACTTTATGGTTTTTTATCAGAACATTTTTATCATAACATTACTACACTGATAGAAAATATTCATTTGGCCCTCCTTAGTGACGTGCACTGAGCCAGTGTTGAATGTGTTTTTAAAAGAGTTTCCTATAAGAACAAATAAATATATGTGTCTGAGCATATATTAATAAATCTATCAACTTTCATTGTTAACATCCTTATTTGCTTGCTCCTTAGAAAATCACTTTTACAAAATACCTGAGTATGAAAGATCTGAAGTATTTTATAAAGCTTAAAATAGAACTCATTTAAAAACTATATGAACTAGAATGTTTACTCTTTTTAGAAGTGCTTGAACAGTACTTTTTAAATCACTGTTTCAAAGTGAAATGTACTTTATCTCTTGCTTTTCTGATGTTTTTTTTTCCCTTACACTGAAAAATTATTTTAGGGTGATAGCATCATTTCTATTTCTACAACATTTGAAACACTGGAACATTCTACTGTTCACCATATTTTGAATTTGCATATGAATTGTTGCAATTCAATACTGCAAATGTAATGATAAATAGAATAGCCACTTCTAGGAATTTGGATTGTCTAAATTTGATATCAGTAAGTCAGGTAAGCAGTTGTCACAGGGGTAGTTATAAAAAAATACAGCTTGAAAAGCAGCTGCATATCAATCAACTCAAAATGATCGCTTAGTGCTTCAAACACAAGAAGGCATTTCCCCCTTTGTCTTGTAAGCTTGCAATTTCAGAAAAAAAGAAAATATTTAATTTGTTCAGAAAGTTTTTTTTTTTTCCCTCTTGGATCATGCATACTAAAAAAAAAAAAAAATACATTGTAGCAATAATCAATCAACAAAATTTTCTCTATGCTCCAGGAATTATTCTGGACATTTTAGGAACTTTGTTAGATATCAAATATATCATTAATGTTAAAATTAATAAGTACATCAAATTTACACAAAGTCAATATGCTCTTCTACCTCCATACTTCTGTAGGAAAAAAAAAAACTTTAAATAGTAGGCAGCATAAGATCACTGAAGGCTCACACTTGTGCTTTCTAACACTATCAGGACACTTGGCACTTTCAAGCAAGTTTTGTCAGCCCTTTTCTTACTTTTCTTCATATTATGATCAGAAACTAAATCAAAACTTTTATTCTTGGGTTTGGTATCTGCACATATGCAAATGGAAGTGCACATCTGCACATACACATGCATATATCACATTCACACACACCACTCCACACACACCACCTATGCATGCACACACAAAAATAATAATTTCAAAATTTCTGCTTTTCCCTACATGTTGTAGTTACATGCTTATTGTTGGAATATAGTACCTGACAAAAAGCAGCTGATGGGAGAAAAGTTTTTATTTTGGCATACAGTCTTCAAAGGGATGCTTCATAACGACAGGGAAAGCATGGTATGAGCGAAGTCTGGACATCATTTTCTACCACAGTAGATGGAAAACAATAGGAGAATGAGCCATGTAACACAGGCTAGCTAGAGCTAATAAACCTCAATGTTTACCCATTAGAACACACTTCCTTCACTAAGGATCCACGTCCTAAGTTGCCATCAATTTGGGACAAAGCACTCAGAATACACAATTTCATGGGTGGCATCTGATTCAGACCATCACACTACATCTGATATTTTCATCATCATTTATTATAGCTTCTTCTTTTCTTGATGATAATTATTCCAGGATCTTCTTAAGTTTCATTCTTCAGTGTTTCATAGTTTTCATTGCAGAAGTAATTCAACTTCTATGTTTGGTTTATTCCTAAGTAGTTTATTTATTTTATTTTTGAGTCTATTGTGAATGAGATTGTTTTAAAAGATTTGTCACTTAAATACAAAGCTTTTTTGAGTCTTTAAAATATATTCCTAAATATTAATTTTAATTATGTTTCTCAGACTGTCTTTGTATCTTTGGTGAGAATTTGACATTTAAAGAAAAACAAAACAAAAACTACCAATTTTAGTTTTAATGAGCTAGGTTCACGCAAAGATAAACTTTGGTCAGTCATCCTGTATTGAAGGCTTATGGTCTCCTCAGGCTTCTGTCAACAACTTTTCTCTTTTCCTCAGTCTGTTCGTATTATTCTAATGGTGTTCCTAGAAATCTTTGCTTGCTTGTTAATGTCTTGTCTGTAAAATCTAATTTCTGAAGTCTTTAAGGCCTAATATGTACAGTTTTTTTTTCATTTTTTCCTAATTTCCCCTACCCCGCTTTCCATGTTTCTGTAGTAGTCCTAAAGTTTTCATGCACCGTGGTTCCCACCACTCCTTTCATTGTGTTCAATGTTGTTGTCATTTCCTTCATTGCTTATTTGTACAAGAGATAATCCAATATTTAAGGAGGCTTTCAGTCAGCAAAGGATGCTGCAACCAACTTCTACCATATTTCTTCCTTCCCAAAGGAACTGTTTGTTGTGTGGAACTCACTAGTAACTATGGAGTAAGGAGGAAAATAGATGGAAGTAAAAATGTGAATTTTTCTATGATTATGAATGTGTCAACTTATTCTATGCAAATTCTTAATTGTTTTCTATAGTTACAGCAGTGCTGCTTTCATTAGCCTATTGTTGTGTTATTTTTTTTTCTATGCAAAACTAAATGTCTGTAATTTCTTAGCCTACCAGCTTAGTGATATCAATCTGGCTCTTTCAGTCTTTTTTTTTTAAACTTCTGTAATTACTCCATCTTCTATTCTTGAATTTTTATTCATTTTCTGATTATTAGTAGTTAGTAAACATTTACTTACTTTTAAATCACCATTCATGTTAGGTGATTCCTGAATTTGAATTAACCCCTTACAGCATAAATGACTTTTATTCTTATATTTGCAGTAATCTATTATCTGCTCTTCTGTTATGTTCATTATTGACCTGATTTGAATAGGAAATTGAATGCTGCTTATAAATTTTGTTTTCATTATTGAAGGTTAACAAATAGAATATAATAGTCTATTAATTGAGACAATTATCTTTTTCAGACATTTTACTAACTTAGGGAATTATTATATTTTTGAAACATATCAATCTTGGAAAACTAACTTATTTTAAATTTAACAGTAGTTTATTTACTTTAATCCACTCAGTCTTGGTATTTTTGTAGGCATTGGTAAATTCAAGTGAATAAGGCAAAAGCCTCTATCTTTGTGGAAATAAATGTTTAAAAAATAAATAAATTATGTAATATATGGGATACTTTATGTGCTAAGAGTAGAGAGATGTGGTAATTTGAATAGCTGCCCCAAATATATTCAGTGTTTTATTAGTTTGTAGTTTTCATTTGCAGCCACCTTGCTGGAGACAGTGTCTCTGGGTGGATCTTAAGGTGTGGGGGTGGGTTTAAGATTTCAATCTAAAAATATTCAAAGTGTGCCTAGCTGGAGTTCCTGAGGTATGCTATGCTGTGTGGCTTGTGGCTTTTGGCTTGTGGCTTTGCTCTCTGTGTTTGGTCCTGTGAAGGCAGGCCAGCTTCTACTGCCATTATGGAACTTCCCCTGGATCTGTAAGTTTCAATAAATAACCCTTCCTCCATAACTGTGCTTGTGTCTGGAAGTTCATCTCAGCGAACCTGAAGCTGTCTGCTACAAGAGGTATATATTATATATATATATATATATAATATATATATATATATATATTATTTTAAAACAAAAATTTAACAGTATTTATAGCAGTTGATAAGTCTTTGAGTAAACTCTTATGCTCTAATGAAGTTAAATATGGATAATAAAATATCAAAGAAAGGTTCTATCCACTACTTTAAATTATTAATGACTATGAATTTCAGAATTTTATTCCAGAGGGCTTCAGAAGTATATGTTAATAGACAACTGGGAGGAAATTATCATATTTTTGTGAAAAAATAAACGCTAGTCACTTTCCTTTGATTGATGAGAACAATATTAGTCTCTATTTTAAATTGTTTCAAAAATATATTCCGAAATGAATAAAACTAATACAAGAAGTAGATACATGAGTATATACCTCATTTTCTATATGAAACATCACTGGAGTTAGTAATAGCAGAATATATGACACAAATTTAATCTCATTTATTTGTAGTAAAAACAAAGTGACTCAAAATTAGTTTTGCTAAGTACTAAATGAGCTACATTGGTTGTCTGCACTGTTATTCCAATATTTTTTGTTTATAGTTTTTCATTAATTATTCCAATTTTTAAATGAATTCACACTAAAAAAAAATGGGGTGGAGGGATGACTTACTGGTTAAGATGCTTGCCCGCAAAGCCAAAGGACCCAAGTTCAATTCCCCAGGACCCACATAAGCCAGATGCACAAGGTGGCACATGCATCTGGAGTTCATTTGTAGTGGCTGAAAGCCATGGTGCACCCAATCTCTCTCTCTCTCTCTTTATCCCTCTGCAGCTTTCTCCCTTTCAAGAAAATACATAAAAAAACAAAACAATAACAAAAAGACCTGCCCATCTAAGACACTGTATGTAATGATTAAGATGTTAATAGCCTTTTGCCAGAGTAATTATCATCTACTCCTCAATTGTTCACATTGGGAAGGCCCCATTTCTGCTGAAATTCAAACAAATTAAAGTATTTTGGGGAAAGAAGAAATCAACCAATTATGTTAGTTCCTGAAGTTAATTAATTTTGAAGTAAGTTGTAGGTTATATATAAGCTGTTATAAATAGTTCAGTGTTCCCATTAATTGTAGCACATTTCAAGATTGATGATTTTCACACTGGATATCTTATCATTAATTTTCAGTCACCCTTAAGCTCTGTGTCAGGTAGAGTAATCCTCCTATTTGTATTTATTTTGTTGTGTTTAAGTTAAGAATTAAATTACAGACATTAACATTGCCAATGAATTTATGGCACCTTAGAGATAAAGGAGCCCAAATGAGAGACTATAAACTAAGTGAAAATTTGGCATCTTTTAATAATACAAACATCTATCACAGAAAGTAAAGATGACATCCATAGTGAAAACATTTTCTCTAGGGATAATGGGATATTAACAGAACAATCAGTGTTAGTTAGAATTAAAATCAAGCAAGGCATTTTAATTAGTGTTCTCAAAGAATTCATGAACTCTTTTCATTTCTACTGTGAAGGTAATAAGAGTCATTTATTTTGAAATCTCTAAGTGTTGACAAAATACCAGGCAGTATGCACCGTAATCCAAATAGTATAAGCAACATAGATTTTATAATCATCCATGATTTCAATATGTGTCCTCATATTTAAGTATATGATAATTATAATGATTAAGTATTTATAAAATCAATATATGTATTCTCAATTTATATGTATGTCTTATATTTCAATATTTTCTACTCTTTATATGCCTTTTAAACTTAAATCTCACTATGTTGTGATATTATTGTTTATTATTATAGTCATCACTGAATATATGTTTCTTTATACTGTTTTATATCTGTACTACTTGGTAATATACTGAAGTTATCCAAACATGTTAACTTACTTTTAGAAGATACAACATATCATATAATTTGAATAAGTGTAACAGATGAGACTAAATTCGGAAGACCTTTATCTTAATTTTGTATAGAACCAAAGGCCATCTGTTTTTGCTGACAACACTCTTTCAATATGCTATGTCTTATAAATCAAATAGGATCAGGAGAGTTCTACACCACTGAAAAAACATCTTGGAAGCTTCCTTGGTAATTGATAAATTTTTCCAATTATATTTTAAATATTTAGTACAAATTTGGAGTCAATTATTTTTCCTATATTTATTTATTTGAGAGAGCGGGAAAGAGACAGACACAGAGAGAGATTGGACACACAAGGGCCTCTAGCCATGACAAATGAAATCCAGATGTATGTGCCACCATGTGCTTATGGCTAATGCAGGTACTGGGAAATGAAACTTGGGTCCTTTGGTTTCACAGTTAAGTACCTTAACCACTAAGCCTTCTTTTCAGCCCTCGAGTCAATTATTTGATATTTCTCTATCTACATAATTAATTAATGGTCAAATTTTCTTCTTATCAATTTAATAAATAAAAATCATGGGCTGGAGAGATGGCTTAGCGTTTAAGGCGCCTGCCTCCTAAGCCTAAGAACGCTGGTTCCAATCTCCATCCGTTCCAATCTCCAGGTCCCAGTTTAGCCAGATGCAAAGTGATGCAAGGACGCAATGCCACACTTGACCACAAGGGGGTGCACGCATCTGGATTTCGTTCACAGCAGCTGAGAGGCTGCTGGTGAGCCCATCTCTATCTGTCTTCCTCTCTCTCTCTCTCTCTCTCTATCTCCAAAAAAATAAAAATAAAAATAAAAATAAAAATCAGATTGGCTACCTAGTCTCAAGCAATACCATCTGATAGTGAAAAACTAGTACTAATTTTTATCTAACCTATGTTATTATTAAATATAGCAAAATTTGGAAGGTGCTATATTATTGATACATAGGAAATAATAACTGAGTTGGGAAGTCTAATACTCCAAAGCCTTAGGCATGTAATAAATTTTCTCTTTTCATTTTCTTGTTGAAAATAGTACTAAACTAGGCACAGTGTAACATACCTTTATTCTGAATAGTAGGAAATCAAATGTGGAGTAGGAATATGAGGTTGAAGCCAGGCTGAGCTACTTAAGAAGAAATTAGATTTCAAAATGTTGGATTATATGAGCTTTTCATAATGTTATTCTATCAAATTTTTGAATTTTTGTTTATTAGGATATCAAATTATTACATAGTGATGGAAATATTACATAATTGATGTTATTCAAAAGTGTTATGAACACAAAATACCACTTACTTCAATTCCAGAGTTTCATATACTAGTATTGTTATATGTGTTTTTTAATTATTATTTATGTAAGGCATAACTAATAACAAATGTGACAATCATTTTAAAGGAATCATACTTTAATTATCAAAGAATATTTTTCTGCTTTCTATTTTGTTTTTGACAATTTCATACATGTATATAAAGTATTTTCATTACATTGATCTCTCACTATTCTTCTTATCCCTCTCTACTTCTCAGAGACCCTTTCTTCTTTCTACCTAATCTCCTTAATACTTGACATATGTTTTTTATGACACATTAAATTTAATTAGTGCTTGTATATGAGTATGAGTCAGAGATTATTTGCTGGATATAGGCAATTCACAAGTATCTATATTGTTGAAAAACTTAGCTCTGTCTTCCTCAGCAACCATTAAGTGCCAAAAGCTATTCTGGAGAAGTAGGATCATAAGCCCCTCCCTTATCCATGATAGACTATTGATGGGTTCAATATTTTACAGGAAACTACAGGTTGTGTGAGTTCATGAGTGAAAATAGCAATTTTATATACAGCAGTCAACTTTCCATGACATTAGTCCCCATCCTTCAGCTCTTAATGTTCTTTTTGTTCCCTCTTCCATAAGGTTTCCTGAGCTTTATAGGTGATACAGATGTCCCATTCAGAAAGGAACACATAATAGTCACTTATTCCCATTACTTTCAGTAGCTATACATCTCAACCTTAACCTGTTCCCACTACAAAACAAAACTTTTTTGATTGATACTGAGAACACCACAAATCTATGGGTATTAATAAAATATTGAGAAAGCAGTTTGATAACTTGTCCATTTAGCATATCAAGTGTAGTATGTTCCACACTAAGGAACCTCCCTAGTGATGATAACTTAATTAAGTTTTCAGTACCAGACATGAACAATACTCAAGTACAAGCAGAAAGTAGTTGACTGTCACTGTTATATTTATATCACTATTCTACCAGTGGGCACATTTTGCCTGGCAAGTCAATTTTGGAGGACACAAAGTCTAGAGCTGGATATGATTGTTGATGACTTTTCTCTCCCAGCAGCCTGTTTAGCACTTTTGAGAACTATTAAATTTAGCCAATAAAAGATATTGAAAATGACTTATCATTTGTGACTCTTTTGGTTTCAAGATGATATAGATTTATATAAAAAACATAATATTCTATAGTATTTTATAGTGCATTTATTGAATATTTATATTTGTTTGCATATGTGTCCACATTGTTAGTATGCATTACTTTATGAATATTTAGGCATATAAAATTATCATCATTCTCAAAGTACCTAAATCTATATATGCTTAACTAAATTTGTTAAGTAAATATATACTTAATATGATAATTTTAATTATGAAAGGTCTATAGTTATTTCATGTTCAAAGATTAAAAAGATAATTCTTGATTTTGATAGATTCCTTATTCTTTGGATTTTTTAAAATCATAGGAATATGTGTGTGCTTTGAAATAAAATAATAACCCTGTGGTGGAAAAGTTGACTCTTGCATCTGTTTATAAGAAATAAACGCCACATGTGATTAGCTATTCTGATACATTTATCCATTAGTATATATTATAATTTAGTCCTACAAAGGCATAAATCAGTGCTAATTTTATGCTTTCAATTGCATGTCTATGTAACAGGGACACATAAAATTTAGAGTGCATTATATTCTGTCTTCTATTAAAGTATGCCATGTTTCTACATCATTAAGCCATTGCCTTATTTGGCAGTTAACTATTACAGAAGGGGAATAAACTAAAAGAGTTTTGAACCAATTTCCAAAGAGTTTTACATGGAGAAATTGGACATAACTCTATGTATATTTGAATTTTCTAGCTTTAAATAGTCATATTGTTTCATGATTTATGGGGTTTGAATGATTTATAAGCTTCCAATAGTTAATACTTATTATCACACTATTATATTCATAAAAATTTTGTGAGACATGAGTTTTATATATGTTGTATTGATGTCACTTAAAGCTATATTACTAATAGGCCAATTTGCATCTAAATATATGAAAAAGAAAGGTAATAATGACCAGCACTGAGTTAGTGTATCAGTTACTTTATCACTGCTGGGAAAAATGCATTACCAGAATTAAATTTTGTAAGGAAAAGGATTTAATTCATCTTACAATTCCAGAAGTTAGTGTCCCTCATTGCAGGGGACAGGTGCATCATCACATTAGCAGGTAAGAATAATTGTACAAACAGCATGTTGGGTCAGTCTATAACACTTCAAAGCCTACATCCAGTGATCGACTTCTTTGAGAAAGGCTTCACCTTCTAAAGGTTCCACAAAATTCCCAAGCAGTTGAGAATCATATGTTAAAATCCATGAGCCTATAAGGGACAATTTACGTTATTCTGACCCTGATCCAATTTCAAAAGTTCCCATAGTCTTTACTAGTCCACACACTGGTCAAAAGTCAAAAGTGAAGTCAAAATTCTCTTCTGATGGCAATCACTTAACTGTGACCACCCCAAAAAAAGCAACAAGTTTTATATTTTAAAATACCTGTTTTTAAATATTTTTAAAGATTTTATTTATTTATTTATTTGAGATGGAGAGGGGGAGAGAGAGAGTGAGAATGGGCATGCCGGGGCCTATAGCCACTGCAAACGAACTCCAGACACATGTGCAACCATGTACATCTGGCTTATGTGGGACCTGGAGAATTGAATCAGGGTCCTTAGGCTTCACAGGCAAACACCTTAACCACCAGGCCATCTCTACAGCCCCAAATTTCATATTTTAAACATATACAGTTACAGAATAAATATCCCCATTACAAAAGGAGGCATGGGGACATAACAGGGAAAGATCATACCAAAGCAAGACCAAAATTCCTCAGGGCAAACACCAATTCCTATACTTGTACATCTGGGACTCCTGATGAAATTATTTTGGCTACAAAATGCCTGTGTCTCTCTACCTCTCCATCTCTAATGCCTGGAGTAATTACAGTCTGTCCTATGGGATATTCCAATCTGAGCCCAAAGCTTATTTTGACAGTTGCCCTAGCATATACAACATTCTGTGGTATCCATTGCAATTTAGAGTTCCCCTTCACAACTTCATGTAGTGATAATACAGCAACTTTTCAAAGGGAATTTGACCCTGTCTCACATTGCTACATTTTTGCAACTCTCTAGAACTGAGATGAAATACTCCATTATCCTGTCCTTCTTGCATCTTTCATGCCTGAAAACTATTAACACATCAGTGAGATTTCCAAGTTCACCTTCCAGCTAGGGATGGATTCTGGCTCCTATCTTCAGGACTTCTTCATTAGAAGAATATGCATTTTACTGCCTTGAATCTTCAATGGATTGTGTCTTTCCCTCAGGGCATCTTTCCTATTGTCACAATGAAGCACAGTGATTTCGTTAATGTTACTAATCTCCTTAAAAATGCAATTAAAACATTTATAGTCACCTTGCCCTGAACATAGAAACTGTTTACATTTATTCCCTTGCAAATTTCATATTCTTTATATCTTTCTTCTTTGCATTTTTCTTTCACTGTAAATCTGAATTTAAAAAGTTAACAAAAAACATTCCACAGACTCGGTGTTTTCTCTCTTGAAATTTCCTCTTCCAAACACATCAGTTCATTATTTTAAAATTCAGCCATACTCGAATTCTCGGGGCATAACCAGGATAAACCTAGATACAGTATTACATGAATTGCCTCCAACTTAATCCTGAGAGAATCCTTCCTACTCTCTCACATTTCATGAACCAACCCTCACAGTTCACACTTCTATCACCACTCTGGTATTTCAAACTGCCATATGAATAGGCCATTAGGATCTGTCTGCAGTTTTATAGGACTGCAAAATCACAATCCTTCAAATCCTTCCATATTCTTCCCATAAACCACTTGTGAAAACTAGGAACAGTATAGTAAGGTTTGTGATGACAAAACCCCACCCCTGGTACCACTTATCTGTATCAATTACTTTCTCATTTGTGGAACAAAATACATGATAACAAGCAACTTACTGAAGGGAAAAGGTTTAATTTGGCTCATAGCTCCAGAGGGTAGAGGCCATCGTGGCACAGAAGACAAGTTGAGAGCAAACACATTGTCACATGAGCAGAAGGAAGCAGAAACTGAAAAAGATGTAGAAACCTGGGAATATCACCTCAAGGGCACACGCAATGTCCCATTTTCACTTAAAGGTTCTAAAACCTTTCAAACACTGCCACAAGCTAGGAATCTAATAATTAAACAGATGCACAATTAGGCGATATTTACATTCAAGCAACCACAGTGGAATTATCAAATCTACAAAAAGGAGCTCTTCAATATTTCCACATGGATGATTAAGGGGGCAAAAATGTCTCCAAAATAGAAGAGTGTCTTGTTGGAAATAAAGAGTTCAGTTAATGGGGATAGGCTACGTGGAGGACAAAATAAGGTATTTGGAGGGGATTAAATTGCATTATATGTATTTGTGAAAATTGTTAGTAAAATAAAATTTTCACTATAACAGAATATTTACCTACAAGATTGAAACATCTTATTTAAGATAGAATAAATTACTCAAATTGGTACCTAGATTTAAAAAATAATTATATATTCATGTTTTGGTAATGAGAGGTTAAATATGTTTTGGAAACTGTGGTAATGGATATAAAATTTTATCTCTACTCATGACTTTTCAGGCATACCTGAGACTTCAACTGAAAGAAAAAAATACACAAATTCATTTAAAAGAAGTTGTACATGACAAGTGGTTTTCTTTTTCCCTTATAAAATGGACAAAGGCACAAAGACAGAGCATTTATATACTGAGTTATACAAATACTAGCAAGTTATGAAATTTGACTAGATGATTAGGTTTGGGGTTGGATTTTTAATTTGAAATAGATAAAAATTACTTTAAGAAGATTGTTTACACAGATTTCCCTCAGCCTGTCCTTGATCGTAACAATGTTATTTTCATTCAGGAATATGGAGAGCATCTTTCACATAGGAATTTCATCTCCTCCTTTTAAGAGATAGAATGAAGGTCAGACTAATTTGTATCTACCAGTTTTCCAAGTGGTTTTAGCTCAAAACAATTCTATAACAAAAGTGGCATATTTAGGAGTGTCATGTTCTCAATTCTTAAACTGCATTAGAATTCAAAGTAAAAAAAAGACCCAAATGACTATTAATGGCATGCTCTGATACATAATATTTCTACCCAAATTATAGTAATCCTTTTTGGAAAGATCCTAGCAGGTATTAACCACTCACATTTTTCTAACAACTCATTAATAACTACATCAGACAGTTATCTTATATCTTTAGAAATCTGCCTATGTATTTAAAGGATTATTTTTAGTAAGTTGTGATTCCCTGAACCAACTAAAATTTTAAACACAAGACAGTGTTCAAATATAGCAAGTTAACTGAGTTCATTTACTTTCATTCATCCAAGTAAAATTACATCTTATTTTTTAGGCATTTAAATCATTCATTCTATTCTAAGAAATATTTTGCCCCTATCAGCTCCTCTGGGAATTAAAAAGTAAATGCTTGTTTATAGATGTTGGAATACCAAATTAACCACTTTAACAATCAAGTATGCATGTCCCTGCAACAAGACTGAGTAATATTTTGAAATTTTTAAACATTGTTTTATTTAGTAAATTAACCAGTGTTATAATATCTGATAATATAGATATTTTCTTGTAGACTTTTTATCAGATAGGTTAATTGCTCTTATATTAGGTTTTCAAGTCTTTATTTGTATAAATGTCATTTAAAAATAGGTCATATAACAGTGCATGTTTCCAATTTTATTTCTTTATAATATGTATTTGAGAAATTAAGTAAATCTAGCTTCAAGAAACACATATATGAAGTATTAAACTTCTAGAGGTTATTACCAATTGAATAATTTTAGTCACATTTTATCTTTTCCATTCCATTTTTCTATCTTAGGTTCCCATACTTTGTGCACATTGTCTTAATCTTTCTATTTTATTGAAAATTAATTTATCTATTTTCTCCTACAAAGGCTCACTCCTTGTCTTCAGATATTTGCTCTTAAAATGGTAATAATAAGGAAGACAATTGACAATCATCCAGAGTATCAACAGCAATGTTTTCTTATCAAGTGATTATTAGATGTAGAAGCTTCATAAAATGTGATATTTCTAGCTGTATAGTTTTTCAAATTGTTTTACTAAAAATGCTTCCTCAGTTATGAACACTTAACAAATATTCTGGAACCTTATATCTTTCCAATGTAGTAATTTCCTGTGAAAAATGTCAGGATGAAATCATGATTTCCCCAGTGCATTCATAGGTAGATACTGTAAAATCATTTATTCATAGTTCAATCTCTTGCAGTGAACAGAGTTGATATTTGACAAATAAATTCCTTTGGAATTAATTTGAGTGAGAATTCAAAATGAATGTCACTTTGTGTAAAATTTGGAGCATGTCTCAGTTGTCTATATTTGAATTCATATAAGATTTGTTCTGTTTCCCAAAAAGACCTTCAGACTAAACTATTGGTATTCTTTTGAATTGTTTTAATTTATTTTTTATTAGTTATCTATATAATGTGTATACAACCATGATGGCACCATCATTATCCTGTCTGCCCCCCCCCCAGGGATTGTGGGTCTTGCATTGTGGTGATAGCCATCAGTTATGGGGGAGAGGCAATGTCTCTGTGCATAATGACACAACTTATGGCTCTAACCGTATGTGACATATATTAATGACTTTTGTTAATGCTACTTTTATATGAACAAACAAGCTTAGACTCAGATTGATTAAGAATACATTGACATTACAATAGTTTGGAAAACTAAAATTACAATCTGATAGCTTCTTCAAATATTTGGAATCATTAATATCAAATTAAACAGGTGTATTTAATTAATTTCTTAATTTTGAAAACATTTTATTAGTTTCTATTTTAAGCTTTAGCATATAATTCTATTTATTTTAAATTATTACATTGGAAAAATCTATTCTTACATTTAGGCAAATTTTTTTCTTAATTTAAATTTTTGCTTAACTGACTCTCAGTATGTCTTGTTTTTAAAGGTACTTTTCAAAGAACCTCAGAAAAAAAAACAATATTTATGTTTTTAAATTTTTAAAAAGCACTTTGTGCACTTGTGCATGTGTACATGCTCACCAGTATTCTGTGTGAATGCATAACATTTTTTCCCTCCATGTCCTTCATATCTTAAAAATTGTGTATTACAGCATATTATTCTGTCATTTATATTATAGTAAATAAATCCTATAAAATGAATTACAATCAGGCTTTTAAAACTTGTTTACAACATCAATTATAGAATGAGAAGTTTTCTTTAATTTTGATTTATCACTTCATTTACCACCATTTTATAACCTCAGAGTCAAGCATTTTACTATCAATTTACTTGTATCATTTTCTCAAAGTGATGTGATTATTTTCCTTATTACCACAATAAAATTTGAATAGATTCATAGATAAGCAATTTTAGAGGCACATGAAAACTAACTTAATTTAACCTAAATACACTTAACAGATTCCAAAATTTACATTTACATGGAACCATTAAATTAAAAATATCCAGCAGTACTAATATACATCAAAATCATTTTCAACAATAGAAATAAATTCCTTTGTCTCACAGTATTATATGAATGTGGTAAAAATTCTGTTTTGTGGCTGCATGTGGTTGCCAAATGAAGGTGTTTTTTTTTCTTTTTTTTTCTCTTTGGTTTTTCAAGATAGTGTCTTACTCCAGCCCAGGCTGACCTGGAATTCACTGTGTAGTTTTAGGGTGGCCTTGAACTCATGGCAATCCTCCTATCTCTGCCTGCCAAGTGCTAGGGTTAAAGGTGTGCACCCTCACGCCCGGCCCAAAGTGAAGGTTAATGACTTGATTAGTAAAATAGTTTTCAGAGGCTGATGTTAAAGCAAATGGTAATCATCTGATGCACATCCTTTAAATGAAGAAAACAACAATTTCTTATTATTGTTTTGGGCACAGCTTTAAAAAAATATTTACTTATTTATAGTGATAATTTTAATTTGAACAGTCTAACAATACCTCTAAATTTAAATAACTATGTAACAGCCTTTTTTTGGTAAAAATCATAAATTTATACTCCTGATGTGTACTTTATTTACTAGTGAGTCAGTTATGTCTTAAGATCTAAAAAGTATACAAAATCTTTCTGTACAAATATATAGTTTTTTTTAGTAATGCTGAGAATAAGTAATAAAATATTTTAGACACCCAAAAAATCCTATATAATTTCTAAATAACATTGTAATAATTCTGTATGATGACCTCTTTATTAACAATTATCAAAATATAAGTAGCAGGCACCAAGCTTTGTATTTTAAAATCTAACAGGAACTTCAGAGATTTCTTGATAACATTCCGCTGTTAAAATTTTAATGCAATTTGTAGGATCAAGTCTTTTCAATTTGCACAACTTCAAACAAATCATAGAATTCTCACCAGAAAGCATGACTTTTGGAAGATTCGTTGAATTTGAACAGTTGATTTCAGTAGAAAACCTGGCATCATTACTTCATATGCTTTAGCAAAGTATAAACAAAGAGACTGTAAGGATAGAAACACCAATGTTCATATGCACTTCTCTTCTCTTCAATGCCAACAAATTAATTTCTCTGTCTCTAATCATCCTAGGATTTAATTTGCCTTTCATTAAGAAAAAAGAATTTTGGGCTGGAGAGATGGCTTAGCGGTTAAGGCACCTGCCTCCTAAGCCTAAGAATGCCGGTTCCAATCTCCAGGTCCCACGTTTAGCTAGATGCAGTGACACAAGGGTTCAATGCCACACTTGGCCACAAGGGGCGCACACATCTGGATTTCGTTCACAGCAGCTGAGTGACTGCTGGCACGCCCATTCTCTATCTGTCTCCCTCTCCATCTCTGGCTGTCTCTCTCTCTGTGTCTCTCTCCAAAAATAAATAAAATAGTTTAAAAAAGAATTTTGCATTATGAATACTGCACCAAACAATAATCAATATTTATTAAATGGTTAATGTATTACAATTTTAGAATTTACACACATGTAATTTGAAAATATAATTTAATATTATGTAAACGTACATACTGACAGTGGAATTGTCTTTGCTTTTATGCATGAACAGCATAATGTATTATTGTGATAAAGTTACGGAAAGATAATTTGATATTTGTGAAGCTTTCCTCCAACATGCATTCTATAATATTTTATGCTATGGACTTCTGTGTTTTAATAGTTATATAGATCTATTATGTATCAAAAGTAAAAATTGCTTTGAGAGCAGAAACATTCTGTTATTACCAACTAATTTAAAGTAAATAAAGCATGGCCTGATAAAACTATATAGATGTAGAGTTTTAAAAATATGAAATGTGGGGCTGGAGAGATAGCTTAGTGGTTCAGACGTTTGCCTGCAAAGCCAAAGGTTCCCGGTTTGATTCTCCAACTCCCACGAAAGCCAGATGCACAAGGGGGT
The DNA here is from genome assembly GCA_036365145.1 of Orientallactaga sibirica. Classification (NCBI taxonomy): domain Eukaryota; kingdom Metazoa; phylum Chordata; class Mammalia; order Rodentia; family Dipodidae; genus Orientallactaga; species Orientallactaga sibirica. The sequence continues at coordinate 2,084,579 of JAEOAD010002325.1, read as the reverse complement.
GCATGTATCTGGAGTTCATTTGAAGTGTCTGGAAGCCCTGGCGTGCCCATTCTCTCCTTCTCCCTTTCTCTCTCTCTGCCTCTTTCTCTCTCTCAAATAAATAAATAAGTAAAATATATTAAAAATATGAAATGTAAATATATCAATGGTAACTTAAAAACCTTTCAAGATACAGGAAGACATGTCCATGTTGTAGAATAACTCTGATTTTTCAACACATTACCATAATTTTTGTATGTTATAGAACTTAATTATTTAATACATGACAAATTAATTATGATTTCTCTGATCAATACAATGCATCAATAATGTACAAAGATAGTACTGGATAATAGAAATGCCAGAACTATTATGCTATTTTTTAAATACCTTAGAATAATATTACATAGTTAGACAAATGTTATTTAGTATATTTTATTTCTGATGGATAAAAAAGTATTGAACTTTGATTTTATTTTGCATTTTCACTAGCAGCTGTCTTGGTTTATAAATCATGCAATAAATATTTGACCCAACAGAAATACTGTAATAATGGACTATTTTATATCTAGTATATACAAGTTAGGAATTTAACATTTTCTAAACTTTTGTAACTGGTGTACAATCTAGCATTATTTATTATTATTATTATATTCATTACCCTAATGTGGTTAGTTTATTTTAAGATGCCTAGAAAAATAATCTATTTAAAACTCATATACAAAACAATCATAGCCGAGTATGGTGGAGCATGCCTTTAATCCCAGCCTTCGGGTGGCAGAGGTAGAAGAATCGCCATGAGTTCAAGGCCATCCTGAGATGACATACTGAATCAGCCTGAGCTAGAGTGAAACCCTACCTCAAAAACAAAACAGTACACCTTGTTTTTTCCTGTATAAATAGAGGATAGATAGATTAGATAGATAGATAGATAGATAGATAGATAGATAGATAGATAGATAGATAGATGATAGTTGAAAGACAGATATATAAAATGTGGATATTTTATTACACAACTAATGTTCACAGAACCATCTTTTAGTTCATCAGTTTGCCTATAAAATATGATGGACTAAGAGTATTATAAAAAAGTCCCCAACTTGTTTCTCATCATTCTTAAAGCATAGAAATACTAGGTAAAGACATAGATTACATTATATGTCTGGTCAGTCTTCCTCCTATAAATAAAAATCTCTTGGAGACCTCACATTGTTGGAAGAGCAAGGTATGTGTGGTTTTTCAATAAGTGGACAAATCTCATTTATGAGAGCTCTGACTCTGTCCAGATTTTTTAAGTACATCCCCAAAGCTTTAATATATGAACATATTGCAAATTGGTTATATTCCCATCAAGTTACATTCTTATGTTCTCTCTCCTCCACTCTCATTCTCTTGAGAGTCCTCTTCAGCAGGCTCACAGTAATCACTGTGGGATCAATGGGACAGCAATCAATTTCTGTGGGGAGGACAATGTCTCAAAGTATACTTTCCCACCCTATGGCTCTTACATTCTTCTGTACCACTACTGCAATGTTCCTTGAGCCTTGAAGTAGGTGTTAAAATCCACTTTAATGTTGAATTCTCAACAGTCTCTTCTTTTGTGCTTTGATTAGTTTTGAATACCTCAGCTAGCAGTGAGAGGACCACTCATATTTAATCTTCCTCTTCCTCTGTAATGATTCCTGGGCCCTGACAGGTGTTGTAATGATGTCTCACCACTGACATGACTCTTTTTCTTGACACCTGTATGAGTCTTGGGTCTGAGAGTAATGAAAAGGATAATGTCTTCCAAATTTCCTCCCGTGGCACAGGCGTAATAATAATTTTATTTTTCAAAATCGATAACTACATGATCACTTTGAAATTTGTTTTAGTACTGTGCTTCTGTATACATGTGTCTATGTATCTTGGATCTGTGTGTGGGAAAATATTCTTTGCATGTAAAATAAATAGAGAATGCCTGGTTTTTGTAAGATTCATGTGTATATGAAGAACACATCAAAAGGAGAAAAATAGCGAATTTAGCAATATTGTAAATAATGCTTGCATTTGTGTTTCTCTCCACCCTCAGTGGCAGTCACTATTATGTAAGGAAAATAGAACTTGTTGAGTTTAGTTTTTATTACCTGTGGGAATTGTAGAGCTTCAAATATTCTTTTAATGTATTAAAAATTCAAAGGAGAGCTAGAGAGACGTCTTAGCACTTAGGGCATTTGCCTGCAAAGCCAAAGGACCACAGTTCAATTCTCCAGGACCCATAGAAGACAGATGCACAAGGGGATGCATGCATCTGGAATTTGTTTCCAGTGGCTGGAGGCCCTGGCGTGCCCATTCTCTCTCTCTCTGTCTCTTTCTCTCTCTCAAATAAGTAAATAAATATAAAAAATAAATAAATAAAATTCAAAGGAAACATTGGTCTTCTCATCTCATATTAATATCCAAGAAATGACAGGATTTATATAAGTTATTTTGATGTGCTGATGAATATCAGGTAAAGAAGATGAAAAACATATATAATATATGTCATAATTAGTTTGAACCAAACTTATTACCAATATCCACAAATTAGACACACTAAAGAAATTGCTAGCATACTAGCTCAGTTTTTAAAGGAAAAGCATAATAATTAGTATTTTTAAATTGGTATTTGTTCCCCATCACATTTTTGTTGTGATTTATGCTGACATTAAACAGAGAGTATTTTGATCCAAGTGTTTATATAATTGATGAGAATGCCAGGTTTCTCCTTTTTCACTGTATGCTGCATAGTTATTCAAACATATATAATTCAAGTCAGGAACCATCTGTTGCTTGAATGACATTTGGTTTGTTTAAAATGCATCAATTAAATAGACATGTTGGGTAACTATGGCAATGGGGAAACTATTTTGCAAATATAAAGAAGTGACAGGAAAAGAAAACTACCATTTGAAACAAAATTTGTATTTTAATAGAAACAAACTTTCAAATAATTAAATAACTGCAAAAACTTAACTATTGACTAGCATTCTCACAAAAAAACAAGAATGTCAAGATCATATATAATCCATGAATTCAACATCCCCCAGCCCATTTTCTCACTGACAATAAAATGTATTAGATAATTTTGGCCTGTACTTGTTAATTATGCAAATAGATTGCACATACAAGAAATACAAGTGTTAGCAGGATGGTGAAGTGCTGGAAGCCAAGTAAAATGAGTTTGAAAATAGGAAGGCTTGTACAAAGTCTTAACTGCTTTCAAACACTGGAAGAAGTCATGTAGACAAGAATCATGTTAATTCTATGTAGATACTGAAGACAGATCTAGGGATAATTGGTGGAAATTTCTCCTTCTGCCAAAGTTTTCTTTAGCAACAACTGTCAACCCTTCAAATACATTGTGAGCCAGTGAACCAAATAACTAAGATTGTCAAAGTTAAATATAAAAGCAGAGAAATATAGATATGATTCTTGCACAAACATTGTGATAAATACTTTAGCAATTGACATGTCTTTTTCCTTGTGTATGGCTATATTTTAGATACTGAAAGACATCATATAACTTCTTGTATCAGATACATGGTAATTCATAAGCATGAGTGTTATAATTTCTTACTGACAATTAGGGTACTAATTGAGACCAGAGGCTGTTATTAGTTTAATATTTGACTTTATATTATTTACTAGAGTTTTTGTACACATGATAATTGCATAACATTTTACATTTTAATTGTGACATATTTTAATTGCTAGTCAATCAATTATAATCTTTAAACATTTAAATAATTCAATTTCACCTTCAAAGTTGACTGTCTCCAGTAATTCCACCTTAAAAACTATCAACTTTTTTTTAGAAGTTACGTCTTCTCTTCCTAGAAATATGTTAAGTCTACTCTGATTGAGCCAAAATGAATTATGACTCAAAGGAAGATGACCTTGTGCAATGCCATATAGTAGTCAAACAATCATACCTGACTCTGACACACGTACAAGCACATACATACTTAAGTACTATGACATTTCATGGTGGAAGTGAGCTGAGGAAAAAAGGTTCTGGGAAAACTGAAGCATAATGAAGAATTCCCTGCATATACTAGCAATGTATTAATGTGCTAATTAACAATGTATTAATTAAATTCCTGCACATAAATTCAGGTACTTTAAATCTCAGCACTCGGGAGGTAGAAATAGGAGGATCACAGTGAGTTCAAGGCCAGCCTGAGACTACATAGTGAATTCGAGGTCAGCTTGAGATAGAGTGAAACCCTACCTAGAAAAACAAAAACAAACAAACAAATCTAACAAACCAGCCAGGTGAGGGTGGCTCAGGCCTTTAATCATAGCACCCACAGTCTGATATATGATGATGGCCATGGCTTCAAGGTCAGTCTACTACAACATTGTGTTTCATGTCACTAAGAGCTGGATTAAGACTCTGCCTCAAAATACAAAATAAGGGAAAAGAAACACTAAATTTGTACGTGGATTAGAATGTGAAAGTAAAAATAAAATGTAGACTATTCAAAATTTCTAAAATGTAAATAAGAAAAAAGCAATTAGATCACGTAATTGCTTAAATTGTAAAGTAAATTTGGGGCTGGAGAGATGGCTAAGGAGTTAAAGCACTTGAGTCTGGAGTTTGTTTGCAGTGGCTTGAGGCCCAGTCACCCTCTACCTAGCTGCCTCTTTATCTCTCAAATTAATAAATAAGTTACTTTAAAAAAATTTAAAAAAATTAAATTTGATTCCTAAAAATTACAGGACCAAATATTAAAGTCTGGTGTAAAATACAAAAGACTCTTAATTTACTTGGGAGTTCTTACCCTAAAAATTAGGATTTTCTAATGAGACATTTAAGGTGAGCATAAAATTCAAAGAAAATTTCCAGCTGGGTTTCTAACTAAACTATTTTAACAAATTACATATATATATATATATATATATATATATATATATATATAATTATAAATTACTATTTATAATTATAAATTATATATATAATTATAAATTATTTTTGCTATGAAACTCATGGAAAACTACAAACATATTTGAAATCCAGAATCAGTCTTATAGCTATTACAAAATCCAGAAATTAAGTTTAATATGTGCTTATTTCTTCTATGTTAATAATGTTAAATACAGCCAAATGAAAAACAACTCAGTATATGGTAATCCTTAAAATATATTGTGCCTCTTATGATTACCTTTCTAATTACAGTTACTGGTGATAGCAACAAATCTAGAGAAAATCTGGGTCAGGTTGCATTAGGATTGGAGTCAGGGGAAGTGCAAGGTTGTATGATAAGTTTGAAAATTTTGACAGGTAATTCTAATGAGCTTTTTAGAATATGATACTCAAGCACTCCATAATGAGTATTACAGACAGACCTGACTACATTGCAGACCATTTGGTGCCAAGGTAACCTTTCTAAAATGTCATTTGCATCATGTTATGAAAATATAACAATATTCTCAGGATCTGTATATGAAACTATGTCTTCATGAGGCTTAATGGACACAAAAAAGTAAGGACTTGATATTTTTGCCTATAAATGGTTCACTAAAGAACACCAATATTATACATATCTATGCTCTGGATTTTGATTTAAGGTGTAAACAAGAAGTAAAGATTTAGGAAAGGCATCCCTTCTGATTTCTTTTTGCTACTGGTAGAAAATAGCTAGCTATAAAAGGCAGCCATTTATTCATGAAAACTCCAAAATTCGTTTCCATCCCACAAAGTTGCCATTACAGTCAATACTTTTAATTTGTATTCCACAGTTTTCTTGAATGGCTGAATAGAGACAAATTATGACATGGTCAGTAACATAATAACCCCTTTAAACTGCATAGTAATTCTTTTCAACACATGAAAGACAAAAATAAAATTATTTTTCTCTGAGACATAAGGATAGATTTTTATGAAATAGTTATTATTTTTATGTACTTAGGATAAGGAAAAGAATACATGTATATTTTGAATATTTCTATATTATTTCTCTAAACAAAAAAATGTCATGCCTTAAAATGCATATATTAACAAAACATATAAAGCTGAGATGATAATCAGTCTTAGTGGTACTAAAATGTGTGTATACATGTATAAGTCACTGAATTCAAACACCACCACTACATAAATAAAAGGAAATCAGCTAATTAAAAACAAATAAAGGGAAAAAACTGTTAAACCAAATTTCCAAATTTTATCACAAGGATTCATATGTTAGCAAAGTTAATACAATATTTTTTTCAATAATTCCAGAAATGTCACAAAAGGTTGTCTGACATAATAATTAAGTAGCAAGAAGAAAACAAAAGTAAATGTTCTTATTCCATCACCAGTTGAATTTCAGAAGAAATTAAAACATTTATTTTAAATTATTTTCCAATAGTTTGACTTGAAACAACATATCATGGAGATTTTATAAAACAATGAACAACCGAAATAAATCAGTAATACAAAGATATAATTTTGTGGATTCAATGAATAAAGATATAGAATTCAACATGTAATTGATATTTTCTGGCCTAGCATGAATTACAGAAACAGGTCAAACAATGTATTAGATAGACTACAAACAGTAAAAATTAAAATTTAAACATATATCAAACTCGCAGGATAGTAAATCATATATCTTAAGACAAACAATACACCATTATCTATAGTGAAAAGTATTATGATATTTGGTAAGAAGAATTTAAACATAATGTTTTTTAACACGTCTGTTTTGTATATAAGCCTTTAAAATATATATAGGAATAATTGATTTTGAAGAACTATATGTCAATAATAAAATAGAAGTGGGATGTTAGTGGTTTTACATGTACTTGAGGTAAACTAAAAACAAAAGCAATGAGCTGTGTTTCTTAAAGAAGATACTTAGAATCACACTCTTTCTGTCTTATATATCCCTATATCCCTAGCAGAATTCAATTTATGAGTGACAAGAGTGTTGGGGGTGAGAATTGGACTAAGGTAATTACAGATTCATTCTAGGACATTTCTTTGCAATGGCTTTTAGTAAGTTACTAGCACAAACTTCCTGGCATGATGTAGTATCTTTAAAAAAATAAAAAAATAAAAAATTAAAAAAAAAAAAAACTAAATTTGTCGTGCTACTTAGGGTGTTGATAGCCAAGGAAGCATAAAACTCCATTGCCTTTACTTGAAAACATGACATAAACAGCCCTACTTCTATCATTTGCCACAACTTACCTGCTGTTCACTACAAATTTCAATTCTGTTAGGATACATGATTGAATGCTTAACTAGCATAATTTAAATTATCCAAATTCATTGTTTTTTGTCACCAGTGTTTCTCCTTAATATATTCCACTATTTAGATTTAATACTTTTAAATTTCAAATAATAAGAATGCATGTCAAAATATCATGTCAAAATGTTTAAACATGATAACGATCATATTTCTGTAATATTCATATTAAAACCTGTTTTGTGAATTAATAGAAAATTCAAACAATTATGAGCAATTATTAATAATAGGGGAAACAATTATAAATTTGTTTTATGTCAAAATGTCTCATTTTACATATAGTGACTTTCTGAAGTTGCATTAAGTATTATTTTAAGTTATATGTTATAACTAGTTATAGATAAATTTTTGCTTCAGTCATAAATTTCAAGTTTCTATTTTCCAAGGTCTTTAATATCTTAAAGGCTCAAAAGTATACATATTTATATTTCACTTGAAGTGTTTGAACATATATTAACAATCATAAATAATTTGTAGGATTATGTGAACTTTTGCCTAAAACTAAATAAGATTCTTAGTGAGAACATGGTGCATAAAAAAATGTTCATGTTGTATAGACTAAATGAACCTTTGCCGTCAGAGGTCTGCAAAGTATAGTCCCTTGAGCAAAATGTTTAAAAACATGTTTGAACTAAGAACAATCCCTAGAGACTCTTAAATTTATCTGAGTTGCAAATTTTAGTGTGCCTAAGTGCAGTTTAATTGGAACTCTGGGAAACTCATTAATTTCTATATTTTATAGCTGTTTTTACACTATAACATCTAGTTTGAAAAGATGGGATGGAGAACATATGTCCCAGAAAGGCTAAAGTATTTAGTAATAACAGAAAAGAGTTCCTTATCTCTTACACTAAATGATTATCAGAGTTAGAATATTATGAACTATTGATTCTGGAATTAAAGATTTACAGTAGTATTTTTTTACATATTAAAGTTATAGATAATATTTTGTTAAATTTATGAATATAAAAACTTAAAGTGACTTTGCACTTTAAGTTTTCAGCATCTAAATATTTAATTTTTAAAATAATTTATTTTTTATTTATATTATTCTAATTTTACAATCATAATGACTCCATTATCCTCCTCTCTGTCCACCCTCTTGCAAAGGGACCCTCATCAATGGGGAATGTGGGTCATGCATTGTGGGGGTAGTCAAGAGTTATGGGGGATAGGCCAAGTCTCTGTGCATAATGCCCCAACTTGTGACTCTAACATTCTTTCCACCCCCTCTTCCGTGAATTTCCCTGAGCCACATTGGGGTCATTTTAGTTCTACTTCAGTGGTGAGGTTTTGGGAGCCTCTGTGTCTCTGGATAGCTGGCTTAGTAGGAGTTGGATGTTCTCTGTGTTTATCTCCTTCAGCATTTTTCTGGTGTGGTGATCACCAAGAACGCTGTACTCTTGCCCTTCCCCTGCATTACTCTATGATTTCAGCTCTGGTTTTTCAAGGTAGGGTCTCACTCTAGCTCAGGCTGACCAGGAATTCACTCTGTAGTTCCAAGCTGGCCTTGAACTCATGGCAATGTTCTTTCTTTACTTCCCAAGTTCTGGGATGAAAGGCAAGCACTACCACACCAGGCTCTTCAACAGATAAACTGTTATAAAATATTGTGCTTTGATGAAGACATTATTTATTTCAGTGAGTCCCTACTAAATATTTTTAGTACTGACAAACAAAAGAGTGACTGACAGACCATGGGATCCATTCAGCTCAATGCCCTCTAACAAGATTAAATGTTTGTGTGAGTGATGAATGCAAATGTAAAGTCAGTGTGAAATTCAAAACTATGTCACTATAATAAAGGTAACTGTAGAAGGTTTTAAGCTTTTCCTTCAAGCTTTTCACATGGGTTGTAGACATGGGGACTAACATACAGAAAGATAACTAGAGTCAGAATGCAAGGAGTACTGCCGCTACATAATTTTGTTGAGTAATGCTTTGGAGCTGAGAAAGCACAATGCATATTAATCTTGTAACACAACCATTGTCTTTCTCCAATTCTTCTCTTTCTTTTTAATTAATTTACTTTATTTATTTCAGAAAGAGAGTGAGAGAATGAGTGCACCAGGGCCTTTAGCCACTTTAAACAAACTCCTGACACATGGGCCACCTGGTTCCTCTGGCTCATGTGTGTCCTGGGGAGCCGAACCTGGGATCTTTGGCTTTGCAGCCAAACACCTTAACTGCTAAGCCATCTATCCACCCCCATCTCTTCTTTGTAAAACACCCATACACCAAAAATAGAACTAACAAGCAGACAATTGCCTTCTGAGTTCTCTAATAGTACACATTAATTGCAGTTTTTTTCTTTATTCACCTTATTTTCTCCTATAACATTCTACTCATAATTGTCTTAACCAACACCACCAGCCACTCTACTAACTGGAAAAAATTATCTTATCTGGTTTTAACACTTAACATATAGAAGGTCAATAGACTAAGAAATAATGAATGACTATGATTATACAAATATTTCATACAATATATTATAGTTTTATATTTTATTGGAAATGCATTTTACAGATAACTATACCATTAAAGTGGATAGAAATTAGAAAATTAAGTATTACATGTATCTGTATATAATTTCTATTCTATCATTTTTACTTACAATGATACTTTCACTTTATCTTCATAGCTGCCTTCAACAGTTATCTATACCGTGTGATTCCTTATCCATTTTTGTTTTAAATATGTTTTATTCATTAAATTGAGATGAAGAGCAATAAGTAGAGAGAAAGGCAGATAGAGAGAAAATGGGCACACCATGGCTTCCAGCCACTGCAAACGAACTCCAGACACATGTGCTACCTTGTGCATGTGGCTTACGTGGGCCCTAGGGAATCAAACCTAGGTTCTTTCTTTGGCTTTGTAGGCAAGCACCTTAACTGCTAAGCCATCTCCCCAGCACTACTTTTCCATTTTTAAAAAGATACAAATTGAATTCCAATTTCAACCTTGCAACCTATAGTATTCCAAAAAATATTTTTCACTTTTAATTTTTACTTCAATATTATTGAATAAAGTTATTTAGCTCACCAGATTCTTACAGATAAAGTGACAACATTTTGTTATATTTATTTATTTGTATTATTCAAAATATAGATAATTTTTAAATAATTGCTAAGTAAATGTTTGTTTACATGATGGTCAAAATTTTCACTGTACTCAAATACCATGAATGCTGACAGTCTCTTGCATTAGAACAAGTTAACTTTTATTGTTCTTTTGGATGTGTTCTGTTTAGAAATATAATAGAAGTATGTTTATAGTTAGGTGAAATGGGTTTGAACACAGATTTACCTGTTTGCAATGCTTGAAATTGTTCTCAATTCAAGATAATATTTATGGAGCTTCATGAGATAGCTTAAATAACATATTTTATAAATTGCATGCATTAATTAGTTATTTAGATCATTGTTGAAAGCCTTTGATTATTTTTTCTTTGTTTCTTTAAGTCCCAGCGGCGTGTCACATTTCACCTACCCGAAGGCTCTCAAGAAAGCATTAGTGATGGTGGAGTGGGAGACCATGATGCAGGCAGCCTTCCCAGCACATCCCATGCTCTGCCTCTTGGCTATCCTCAGGAGGAGTACTTTGATCATGCTGCACCAAACAACCGCACTGAAGGGGATGGCAACTCTGATCCCGAATCTAGTAAGTGATACTTCCCTTGTCCCTCAATGTAAACAAGCTTACTAGGTTTACATGTTAAACTATTGCAGCACTAATGACATGGGTTGATTTCCTATGTCACTATGACTAGTAGTATATGCTTAAAAGATAAACATACAAAACTACATGGGTGGAAAATAGAGAGAGCATTAGATAATATTTGAAATGTATGATATAAGCTATGCCAAAAATTCATTATGAAAATTATTGCAGTTTATTTAGGCATTGGTAGGGTTTTCTTTATGTATATATAAATAATATAAATAAAATGTAATCAGACAGTTCATTATATTTAATAAACTTATTTGTGTACATATAAATTACTATATATATATATATATATATATATATATATATATATATATATAATTTTACAAATTTCATTTTATTTATTTATTTAAGAGAAAAAGAGTCAGATAGAGCGAGAATGTGTGTGCCAGGGCCTCTAGCCACGGCAAATGAACTCCAGATGCATGTGCCAACTTGTGCATCTGACTTACATGGATACAGGGGAGTCAAATCTGTGTCCTTAGGTTTAGCAGGTGTAGGAGAAAGGTTCCAGGTCACTTAGATGAACTTCCAGTACAAGGACAGTTATAAGTGAAAGAATATTTATTGAAGTTTACATATCCAGGGGAAGTTCCATAATGGCAGAAACTGGCCAGCTTTCATAGGTCCAAGCAGAGAGAGAGAGAGAGAGAGAGAGAGAGAGAAAAGCCACAAACCAAATCCCACAGCATGCATATCTTTACATGTGAATTTCAAATCGACCACCACACCTTAAGGCTGGATGCTAAGATCCAGCCTAGTGACACCTCCTCTAGCCAGGTGGCTGTAGATCTAAACTAGAAACTATAATAAACAATGAATATATATAGGGCCATCTAGTCAAACTACCACATTCTTCCCTTAGCCCCCAATAGATTCATAACCATCCCACATTGTAAATTGTATAAGTCCAATTTCAAAGGTCCTCCAGTTTTTACCAACTTAAGATAGTTCCAAAGTCCCAAGTTTCCTCTGAGATTTAAGATTGGCTCTTAGCTATGAGCTATAAAATCAAACAAGTTATATACTTTGAACATATAAAGGCACAGAGTAAACATTTTTAAGTTGTATAAGGCACAAGAGGGAGAGACTAGAACAATGCAAACTCAACAACTATCATGCAAACATCAAACTTCTGCAGTTCATAACAAATATAACCAGTGATTGACAGGCTCTAGATTTTCCAGTTCTACACCTCTAGCTGGGCAGAATAGCCAGGGAAAACATCCATGACAGGACAACAGTGTACTCCCTTTTATAGTCTTGATATATCTAAAAGATCTTTGGGTCTTTATATTAATCAAGGTCCATCTTTCAATTGCTTTGTCAGCCTACCAGGCTCATCATGTCCTATTCATGCTGTATCTCAGCACAGTTCTTGGAAGCATGTGTAATTTATGACCACTGCATGTATTTTTTTTTAATGTTTTTAAAACTAATACCAGGAGTGCAAGACACAGCCTTATTTTTAATTTAGGGACAAAATAGATCATGACCTTGAAAAGCAGGTTTTTATTTTAGTCAACACTTTCCAAGAGTTTGTATTTTTTTTCTTTTTCATGTTCATTATTATTATTACTATTAACAAGATGCTGATATCCTCTATTTCCTCATCCTTGCCCCCATTCCACTGGGGATGCTCCTCACTGGTGTTACAGGTATTTCTCAGGCATCTTTTTCTATTGTCTTTAATGTAAAGCAGTTGGGTCTTCTTTTTTATGATTGTTTATATGTTTGACCATAGTAGCATTAGTAACCTAAAATCAGTCTGTGTCTGTATTTTAATTTGTTTGAAGTCTTTCAACTTAAAATCTGAAATCTTTTAGTCCAGTATCTTTAGCTAAGCACATCAGTCCATTACAAATTTAACCTTGTTTAAACTCTCTGGGCCTGAGCAGCAGAACACAGCTATCCTTTATGCCAGTAGCCCAGTTCCAACAGATTCCTCAGTAGTCTTTCCTTCCCCTCTCATGAGAATAGTCCATAATATTTGGCTTACCACTCCAGAAGGTGTCTTCAGTTACAAGCACCAAGTCCATATGCATTTCTCCAAAACAAAAGATTGAAAAGACCAAAAGCCACATGGTCAGACTTATCTTACTCCACTCTGTAGTAGAAAGCTTCCATGTCGGTGAGATAAACTTCCAAACCAGACACAGTTATGGAGGAAAAAAATATTTGTTAAAAAATTTACAAATCCAGGAAAAGTTCCATAATGACAAAAAAGTTGTCCTGCTTTCATAGGTCCAAACTAACTAACTAACTAACTAACTAACTAACTAACTAACTAACTAACTAACAAGCACAAGCCAAATCCCACAACCCACTTCAGAAACTCCAGACACTTTACATAGCTATAGGTTAAAATTTCAAATCCACCACCACACTTTTGGGCTGGATCCTAACCTTCAGCCTAATGACACCTCCTCCAGCCAGGTGACTACAGATCCAAATTACAATCTGTGATAAAACACTAAATATATTGGGGGCCATCTCTTCAACAGGCAAGTGTCTTAACTGCTAATCCACCTCTCTAGCCCTCATTTTACTTTAATAGAAATAACATTATAGTGAGCTTAATAATTTTGAAGAATGCAAATATTGTTAAGGCTTGCAAATGCTACATGATTCTTTACATTTCAGGAATTTATAATTTGCACCAGACTTAAATTTTATGCATACAATTGAGAAAAGACAAAAGAGAATACAATATGTGATGGAGAGGAGTCACAGGAAGAAGCACATATGAGCAGGTCAAAAATACATATTAAATAAACTATTGTAAATTACAATTTTTAAAAAAGTAATTTAAAGTATGGATTATAATATAAATAATTTAAATGAAATATGTAAGTGAGAAAAAGTCATGTCTTGCCCCTCATATTTTAACCTTCCCTTTGGTATGTGGGTTGCATATTCGTGAGTGAGAATGTGGGCATGCAAATGAAAGTCAAGACAACTTTGAGTGTCGGTCCTCATTTTCCATTTTCTTTTGTGGCAGGGTCTCTCATTTTATTTTTCCTTGCTACTTTCAATAGCCTGGCTGGTTTCTGAGCTCTGAGATGATTCTCTTCCCTATGCCTCCTTTTTGTCTGTGGCATGCTGAGATTATATACACTACTGCCACAGTTTCATACTTTTAGGTAGAATCTGGGCATCCAAACAGGTCACCATGCTTCAAATGGGATTTCTGAAAGTAAGCCAGTGATCCTGAAATAAACCTTTAAGCTGAATGAGACAAAGATTGGATATTGTCTCAGTGAACCTGGTATTAGCACAGGGGTGAAGAAGATAGACACAAAGAACACTCATCTCCTACCAAATCAGATATCCAGAGACACAGAGAGACCCATGACCTTGTCACTGAAATAGATCTAAAAAGGAACCCAATATGGCTTAGGGAAATTTGAGGAAGAGGGGGCAGAAAGATTGTTGTTTATAATTATAGGGAAAAAATCAGTATGCAATAGATATTATAAAATATTTAAAATTATATAAAGCCTGATCAATCCCAATTATACTTTGTAATAACTAATTTTAAAAATGCAATAGAGAGATGAAGAGATTGCCCAATAATTAAAGGCACCTACTTGCAAAGTCTGATGACCTGGACTTGATTCCCTAGTATCCGTGTAAAGCCATGCTCACAAAGTGTGGTTTGTGTGCTGTTCATTTGCAGTAGCAAGAGGCTCTGGCATGCCTAGTCTCTCTCTCCCTCCCTCTCTCTCTCTCTCTCTCTGTCTCTCTCTCTCTCTCTGTCTCTCTCTCTCATAAATAAATATGTTTCAAATGCAATTCAGTATTTAGAGAAATTTTGTTTATTTACAATTAAAAATGTAGCCCCAGGTGCCCAGGTTCAATTTGCAAAACCAATAAAAATAAAGATGCAAATTATAGCTATAATTCTGGAATTAGCTGACATACATAAGGTCTTTGTCATATATTTTTTAAAAGTTTGTTTCTACCAGGGACTAAACAGCTGTCTCTTCTAATTATATTGAAATTATAATATAGTACTTTCAGTGTCCTATTCATATTTGCTCTATAGTGTGAAGCAATTGACTATTCCAAGTGTGCAAAGTTTAGTTGCCTTTTTTTAATTGAGCTGAGTGTGAGCTACAATACTAACAACCTAAATGAATATTAAAATTTTATTAATAGTCATTATATGAAATATATGAAAAGTGTAGAGTTGTTTAAAAGTAAGTATCAGGGAAGAGAGAAGATAAGTGATGCCATCAAAATACATTGTATGCATTATGAAATTATCAAAACTAATTTTTTTTTAAAATAATAAATAATATTTAAGATATTTTAAAAATCAATGTCAATTTCTATTCAAGACTAACAATTTTTGGATAAATATTTAAAACTTATTTTAAAATCCTACTAAATCTGAGAACTTTCCCTATGTTTTTTAAAAAATTGGCTGAATATGCCATTTTTAGATGATGAACACTATAAGCACTAGAGGCACAATATTTCATTGGAAATGAAGTTCTCTTATCTCACTGTAGCATATCAGTGGGGTGTTTAATATACTATAATATGTATGATATGTATGCCTTTACATGTATTTGTTTTGCTCAAAAATAAATCAAGTAAGCTTATGCAGAATTCTCCATAGCAAAGTAATTTCTCTAGGCTTGAACTGATATAGACGTTGATTCTTCTAAAAGTCCTTAGCTCAGAAGTTGTAGACAATAATGAGTTTAGTGCTATGGAGCAGATGCCAATAAACTGTGTAGCGTTAGTCAATAGCACCACATTATAGGAATTTAAACTGTCAAAGGAAGTAAATGCTGTCCTTAAGCCATGGAATTAATTTATGCAGTCTCCATCTCATATTTATTTTGAAGTGTATTAACATACTCAATCTGCTTTCTTTCCTGCTAATGAATTGCCCAAAATAGCATATACTTCCTCTAGTTTCACATAATACAGATAGAAATACAGTTTTCATGAATAAAATTTTCCCCAAAATTTGCTAGAGGGATTGATTAATACTACTTTAAATATATAGGCCCCTGGTTCATACAAATTGCTGGTTAGATGAACAAATTTAGGCAATCCATTTCTTGTCTTTTGTCAATAATATTAACTTTTCTTTTTATTATAAAAGAACAAAATACTTAATTCAACTCTCTTTTTGAGGAAACAATCTTACTAAATTCCATTTCCTTCCTTTGGTCAGATTTTGACACTTAGAACTTTCACAAGTATAACTTATATTATATTATTTAAATCTTTGGAATGAGGGTCATTGAGTGTTTATTTTGGCAGTTCTCTCTTTGTATGACAACTGTAGCCATTTGAATGTGATAGTGTAAATGTTTGGCCCTATAGACTCGTGTTTTTTTTTTTTTTCTTTAATTGAGCTTACTACATGGGGGAGTGTCACTGGGGGAAGATACCAGCGCCTAGTCTCAGGTGTGTTTGGGGCAGATCTTCATTCCAGCCCAGTAATGTGAAGAGAGCAGTATGAGCTCTGAGAGTTCCTGCTTCCTTTTGGTGCTAGCTATTTGGTGGGTTTTCTGCTTAGATCTGTGAAAGGGAATTGGCTTCTTCTGCCATTGATGGAACTTCCACCATATTTGTAAGCTGAAATAAATCACTATGTCTAGTTGGATATTGATTAGAGCCATGTAGAGCATGTTCTAAAGAGACAGAAATTCATCTAAAGTTTGCTACTCATGGATCAGTTGATAAATTTTGACCAATGATAGGAAAATGTCAGGTGTCCTGGTACTTCTTTTGGGAGAGCCAGGAGAATGTGGAGTTCAAAGCCAGACTTAACAAATTAGTGACTTCAAGATTTTTGATCTTATCTCAAAACAGGAAGGAAGGGAGGAAGTAAGGGAGGAAAGAAGGAAAGAAGGAAGGAAGGAAGGAAGAGAGAAATACTTAATTTTATCAGTGTTTTAATTATTTGTAATTGAAAGTAATGTCATCTACATTTTAACAACTTCATTGAATATGATCATTTAATACATGAAGTCAATTTATTTGAACATGTTATAGGTGTTATAAGGTCTAGCATTTGAGCCCCAAGAAACAAATCACTTAAGTGTAAAATGTTATCACCTCTTAAAAACTTATTCAATGTTTTACTTTTTAAATTATAAGTTACAAAATTTTGTGACTTAAAAGAAATAAACATAGAGTCTCAAGAACATACAGGTGTATTTAAAAGTTCTACATTTCAGAAGAGAGGAGTGTGTTTTGTCATTAACTTGAAAAAGTAAAGGAAAAATCTGCTATAGGTTAGAAGATATATTTGGCATTCATTTCCTTCCACTAGATCACTCTAATACACTAGTAGCTTATTTACAAAAGAAAGTAATTCATCTTACCCTAGCAACACATTTTGATAGATCATGTATTATAATCTAATTAATTGGTATAAAAGTGGGAAAGCAATTCAACTGACTAGAGTGCTACTCAGAGAACTGACAAACTTGCCTTGGTCATCTGATAACATTGGCATGAATATCATTGAAGTTTGGTTAACTAAACATCTAATTGTAAAGATAGACAATTTTACCCAAAAAGAAAAAAAAATGCATTACAAATCTATGGCACCATAAAATGCTCATTAAAACCTACCTCTTCATAATTAAAGGCACTAGAGATCAGTCATCTAAAAGCCACTTAAACATTTTCCCTGAACAATTTTGTTATACTAGGACTATATCAATAGGAGAAAATATCATTCAATTAGTTAGTAAAACCAATAATTATTCATACATTTAAGGATACACACACTACACTCTTCCTGAGAATTCTGACATCTGTCTGAATCCAGAGTTCAGCAAGCATTACCCTAATTTGAGATATTATCCCCCCACGCTTTTTTTTTTCTGAGACTTTACATAGAAGTCAGTACACAGCCAAAAGGTTAGAAAAGTTTTTGTACACATGTAAGCTAAAAAGTATAATTTTATGGCTAGAGATATGACATAGTGGTTAAGGCTTTTACCTTAAAAGCCTAAGACCCAGGTTTGATTCCCCATTACCCACAAGGTGACCCACAAGTCAGATGCACAAGGTGGATCATGTGTCTAGAGTTCATTTGCAGTATTTAGAGGCTCTGGAGCACCTGTTTTTGCTCTCTTTCTCTAATTCTCTCTCTCTCTCTCTACCTCTCTCTCTCTCTCTCATGTTGGCGCACTCCTTTAATCCCAATACTTGGGAGGCAGAGGTAGGAGGATCACCAAGAGTTCAAGGCCACCCTGAAACCACATAGTGAATTCCAGATCAGCCTGGGCTAGAGAGAGACCCTACCTCAAAAAAAAAAAAAAAAAAAAAAAAAAAAAAAAACAGAGTTCTGTAAGGAAAACAAACTTTTATGTTTTCTGTTGGAAAATGACAAGTACAAGGTGTTTTACACCACCTGTCAATTGAAAGCCAAGGCCATAAGGTCCACAATGTCAGTAAGCTTCAATTGCCACCTTTTGTGACCGAGAATAGGTATCCTTCTCTTCACAATAATCTTTCCTTTGCTTCTAAATTTTTTTTTTTTTTTTTTTTTTTTTTTTTTTTTTCGAGGTAGGGTTTCACTCTGGTCCAGGCTGACCTGGAATTCACTATGTAGTCTCAGGGTGGCCTCGAACTCTCGGGAATCCTCCTACCTCTGCCTCCCGAGTGCTGGGATTAAAGGCGTGCGCCACCACGCCCGGCTTGCTTCTAAATTTTTATTGGGCTACCTATCCCAAATAATAAAATACTTTTGACATTTATGTTTCTATTATTTATGAGCTATTATGCAATTCATTTTATGACCTTCTGTCTTCCTTTTCTTTTATGTTACTCTCACTCTTTTTTTTTTTTTTTTTTTTTTTTGATTGTAAAACAAGACTATTTGGCTTTTAGGGTAGGGGTCATTCTTTGAAAGTTAGTAAAATCAGGCATGCAAGATGAGATTTTGGGTGACTTGGAATATTTAGTAGTGTTAGTCAGATACCAACTTCTGAAATGTAGCATAAATTATAATAAATGAGGAGCGCAGCAGTAATGCATTTTTAATATCCATGGCATTTTTAAGTTGTAAAGTAAATTGCAACTCTCACAATTTCTCAACACAACACACAACAACTAGTGAATATACTAAGGAGTTCATCAAATAATGAATAATTATGAACCATCTGTCAGCATGATTTCTGGAAAATTTTAATTTACATCTTTATTGAACATTTAAGAGTTCCAATCGAGGCCAAAGTAAAAGTGACAGTGTTTGTTAAGTCAGTTTTATCCATGACTTTAATCAATAATTTTAGTAATGTCTGAATAAGATTAGGTGAAAAATATTCATCTAAAGCTCAATTTTTATTTATATTCTTTTAGAAATGCTTGTAGGCTACCAAAAGTGTTCTTCAAAACAGTACATATGAAATTACTATAGGAATTTATTATTTATTACATTAGAAATTACATTAAAAGTTACTATTTATCCCAGTAGTTTTTTTTTTTTTTTTGGAATATAAAAGCTCTCACAAGCTGGGTGTGCTGGCGTATACCTTTAATTCCAGCACTTGGGAGGCAGAGGTAGGAGGATCACTGTGAGTTTGAAGCCACCCTGAGACTACAGAGTAGATTTCAGGTTAGCCTGAGCTAGAGTGAGACCCTACCAAAAAAAAAAAAAAAGCTGTGACAAAGCTAGTGATTTTACATATATTTCTGTTATCTCTTTAAATCATATTTATATTTGGAGGTTGAATCATCATTTTGTAATTATTATTCATGAAATCTTTTTTTAATATTTTTTATTTTGTTTATTTATTTATTTGAGAGAGAGGGAGATACAGAAATAGGCAGGTAGAGAGAGAGAGAGAGAGAGAGAGAGAGAGAATGGGTGCGCCAGGGCCTCCAGCCACTGCAAACGAACTCCAGATGCATGCACCCCCTTGTGCATCTGGCTGACGTGGGTCCTGGAGAATCGAGCCTCGAACCGGGGTCCTTAGGCTCCACAGGCAAGTGTTTAACCGCTAAGCCATCTCTCCAGCCCTATTCATGAAATCTTTTTGCCACAGAGCATAACAGATGATTTCTTTTAGTTCAAAAAACCAATCCTGAATCACAATTAACTAGCTCTGTGATCTTGGCTAGATCTCTGAACCTCGGTACAATTTATTTTCCATAGCTACGAAATAAAATGATTATTTTGAACTTCTTTTAGGGGCATAATCTTGTGATTATTAAAGCCCCAAAATCTACATGTGCAGGCATTAATTACCTTTTTAGTTTATGCACTTTAAGGTGCTATGGGACATTGAATACCATCGAGTTCAACTTCCTCACAATGCAAATGACAGAAGAGAGATTAAGGCATTTTAATCAACAGCTTAATGTCCTACAATAACATTTGATACTTATCATGGTTTTTGTTTTGTTTTTGTTTATCCTTTTTGTTTTGTTACTAAGAACATACTTTTTATGGATACATGATATGTTGGTACCATCTTCTCCCTCCTCCCTGCTCTCATTCCACCAAGGGCCCACCCCCCTGGGGTTGCTGGTATTCCCCATGGGGTTATGGGTTATGCATTATGGGAGAAGCAGTCAGTTATTGGCGGATGGGAGGACATGCCAACCTGTGTCCCTTACAATCTTTCTGCTCCCTCTTTCGAAAATTCCCTGAGCCATGGTGGGTGTGTTCAACGTGACTTTTAAAAATAGGGAAATACTGGAACGTTTTGATTTCTGCTGAATTTTTTCTCAACTCTCCATTCTAAATATTATCTATTATCCATAGCATGCTGCTTCCATTTTCTAAGAAAATAATGAACTGCCAGTTAACAAGAAAATGATTTTGATTAAGTCAACCTGATGGAATTTGATAGTGTGCCATGTAGTCAAAATATTTGGAGTAAACATTGTCTTAATAGTCTTATTTGGACAATGATTAGAACTTGAAGTGAAAGCAGGATCCAAAAAGGAAGTACATACAGCTCAAGAAAAATTAAAATTATTTGAAGAAGTTTTCCATACATGTGAAATTTGTTATCATTCACACTAATTGAGGGTATCACAGAAGCTGATACTCTGTATGAGGATGTCATGTTGAAGTAAAAATATTTTGAAAAAAATTACCTGATGTGATTTAAAATAGAATTACTTTTATAGGACAAAAATATCTAAGCTTTTAAAAATTGTGAGCTTTAATTGTCTCTATAAGAGTCTACTACACTTTGGCTCATTGGTAGTACATTGCAAGGCTTACTAGCTAACTATAATTTTGTTTTAATGGTGTAGTTTCTAGGGGTTGAGATTAGACTGTGATTCACTTAAATTTATGCATACAACATATTCTAAAATTGAACTGCATATTTTATTCCAAATTGATAGCTCTTTTTAACAGTTTACTGCTGTCTCTATTGAAATTATACCTCTCTACAATGAATAAATTCCTCTTGGCATTGATTTGAAGGAGGAGTCAATTTTACAAAAACACATATATGCCATCAAATTCTTTTAAAGAAGATAAAAATTAATATTTGTTAGACTAAGTTAAATATTAACAAGGAATTTATATATTATATTTTAATGTATACTGTAGTTAATAAAATGCAATTCTGAAGGTGGAGAAGTGATTCAAAGGTTGAAGGCAGTTGTTTAAAAATCCTGCTGGCAAAAGTTCAATTGTCCAAACACCTAAGTAAAGTCAAGCTGGAAGTAAAAACTGGTGCAAGGGTCTGGATCGTGTTTGCATCAGCAAGAAACCCTGGAAGGCCCATAAACACAAACACACACATGTACACATTCATGCAAGCATACACGCATGCACACATATACACACACCTATGCATACAAATAAACATTTTTAAAGATGTTCATTAGAGATATTTATAAAATAAAATGCAATAAAAACTTTTCAATTGAATGGATCAGTCATCATATGATTTAATTGTTTGTGTTTAATTTTTTCTTCCCACAATCTTTTAAAGCAGCTACTTTTTAATAACAAGAACACTTGTAAACATTGCAGGACTGTTTATGCTTTTCTCTGTTCATTACCAACCCAGTACTGATTCTGAGTTGAATTGAACACAAGAATAGAAAATATTAGAAATTAGAACAAAATATCTGTCTTTATTCAAGTAGAAAATTGGAGTTTGAGCATTGAAGCAGAACTAAGTCCAAATATTGAAATGCCAATTAAAAGTGGCATTGTATTGAACTATTAAGACATCCCTTCAAAACAAACTACTCATTGCATTTTTTCAGAACAGCTTAGTGTATAAAACTTAGTATTAGAAATCTAAATATCATGGGGAAAGATCTTAAACACACTGAGCACAATTCAATACCCATGTAACTCTTTGAAATATCCCCTCAGGGGTTCAAAGGATGTGAACTATGGCTAAGGAAAAAATCCTTTCATCTAGAAAGATCCCATAATACCCAATAGTCTGAAGTGAATCTGTTTATACATTTTCATTCAATATCATATAAAAGCAGACTGCTTCCTGGGCAGAGATTGAAAGGCCACGGTACGGGTGAAATTAATCACACATGTTGAACTAAATTTTCAGAGTTGCCTTAGCAATACTATTTTGTCTTTTTGAAAAAGAACAGAAAAGAAAAGAAAAGAAAAGAAAAGAAAAGAAAAGAAAAGAAAAGAGCTGTATGGGCATGAGGGTGCACACATTTAACTCTAGCACTCAGGAGGAAGATGGAGAATTTTATGAGTTCAAGGCCAGCCTGGGACTAGAGAGTGTGCTCTGGGTCAGCCTGGACCAGAGTGAGACACTGCCTCAAAAATTAAAAAAAAGAAGAAGAAAACAAAATGCTATAAAAATTCAAAACTGCCTTTATGAGACCTTGTTTTGAAAAGTACTTGAATTTATTTTTGCCCACTCCCACAAAGATTTTCCCCTAAAATTAGAAAAATTTAACACTCATAAGAATTTCAAAAATACACTATGATGTAGGAGGTGTAAACATGTTTCACCCTCCCTTATTTCTGTTTAAATTTCAACTTAACAAGAGAGAATCTCATTGCTGTCATATATATGATTCAGTACTGAGTTACACAGAAAATCATTGTAAAGGTGTGGAGTCCCAGACCGACAAAGATGAGACAATCACAAGGTCGCACATGCCCACTAGGTGGCACAAGTGTCTATAGTTCAATTCTGCTGGCTGAGGTCCTGGCGTGCCAATTTTCATTCTCTCTCTCTCTCTCTCTCTCTCTCTCTCATCCTCTCTAAAATAAAAAAATAAATAAATAAAAATAAAATTTATCTCTTACTAATGGCTTAAATCTTTGGAAGACATTTAACTTTTCTGTGCCTCAAATTTCCTCATCCTGGAAAGGGTGATAAAAATTAAATCATGGTTATCTCAGTGTGCTGCTGTCCTAAATGAACATAGGCAAATCTAAGTACCTGAATATGCATATACATTTATATCAGTTAAATGTTTTCCCCCCTCTGGTTGAGAAAAGCTATGCTTTTTCATAGTTCTTCAGTTTTCATGCATACAAGGCAGCTGGATTTCTTGTCAAAAAGCAAATGTGACAGTGTGGGGATTTGAGATTATGCTTTTCCAAAAATTCTCCTGTTAATATCCTTGCTGCTGGTCTAGGGACCACACATTGAGAACAAAGTTTTAACATATTTGTTCAATGAGTAACCAAAATTAAGCAAGTGGTTATTATTAATTAAGAAATTAATTAAAGAATATCTCTTGAGGATCTGTGGAAAAATTTAAAAGTAAATCATTTTCTATTTTAAGATAGTTTAGGGCTTGGGAGATGGCTCAGTGGATAAAGTGCTCATTACTGAAGCCAGAGTAACTGAGTTCCATCCTCCACAGACCCTACATAAAGAGCTTGCAGACATGACAGGCTTGTGTAAACCCAAAAGAATATTAGGGGAATGGAAGTCTGGGAAATCCCAGGGTGCAAGTCCAGCAAACTATAACAAAGTGAGAAACAGATAGAGAATCCCTGCTTCAAAATGGAGTGAAAAGGTGAGGAATCAACCAAAGGCTCCACACGTGTGCTGTGTCATGTGTACACCTTCACTTACACACACATGAACATTGACCCACAAATTAAGATGCACTCATTCCCTTACTAACACAAAGATAGCAAATTTACCAAACTAGTTTTTATATTGCACATACTTAAGGATATGTCTAATATTAAAATATAAAAGTATTATAGAGAGCTTCCAAGAGTTAATGTGTACTCATCTAATTCTTCAGTAAAGATAGTTTGTCTTCTCTCAATCTCTACTATCTCTAGACACATATCTTTGCACAAATGCATATTGACACATCTTATTTTTTGACATCATTTATTTAAATGACAAAGCATTCCATATATCACTCCAGTCACTTAAGTGATGATAAAGACTATTTTTATTCTTGGTATGCAAGTTCAATCAAGCTTCACTTCTAGTAAGATAATAAGGACAATAGGGCAGATGGGGATGAGCAAAGTGAAGTAATAACTACACTGTCCACTGACTGAACAAGCAAGCCAATATGCATATGAGGTCAGTAAGATTACAAAATCCCTCTGCATAATGCTTAGAATTTCTCTTCTGACTTCTGAAAACAATTATCAGAAAAGGTGAAATAAAGGAAACTAAGAAAGTAATAGTGATTAGATAAAATAAGAATGATACATTTCCTATGAAAAGTGAGGTGCTGAACTGTTTTGTTTGACGACTCTTGCATGTATCTAGAAGAATCTGGTCTTGTTTATTACTACGGAGTAATAAAGAGAAATGTCCTGTTGTTAAAGTCCTAATGGTTTTGGAAAGCATATTTGCTTAGAAATTCAATGTGGAGGCACTCTATGATAGGAGATTTAATTGGGTGACTGCTAATTATGTGTACTTTTATTCCTTTCTTTATCTCATTGCTTACTAATATAACATGGTTTAGTTTGAAAGAATGAATTATTGACTGATTATTTGTTATTCCATCTTGTTTTATTATCACCATTAATTTTCTTTGCACTCTTATTCTCATAGTATCTTTAGGAAACATTGTGCCTCAAGTATAATGGGCATGAAATGAAAGAAACATGTGTTTTTAGTATGTTTTCTGGTTATAGATGCTTAGGAAAATTGTAAGCAGATGTGTTTTCATCTCTCATGGTATATAGTTTTTTCTATCCCATGATAGAGATCAACAACGGCCAATTCTATTCAACATTAAAGCAGGTTTTAAAGTTTATAAAGTTCAAAATTTTTTACTTATTTTCAATTATTTTAGGATTATAAAATTCAACACTCAATATTTCACAGATAAATAATTGAACTTAACAGCATTTGTTATCATATATTTAAATGTATTCATTTAAATTTACAGACTCTTTATAAATGGGTAGATTCATATATTAAAAGGGATAGGTTGATCATATATTATTGTTCATCAGTGAATCAGGCTTACCATCCCACTCCATAAAACAAGTGGAAATAATCAAGGTGAATAATGAATATATTGAAGGGAAGGCAAGCTAACTGATTGTAAATAGGATAGTAACTGGATTTGACATTTTTATAACTTCTTCAGATATTTATATAAATATTTCATCTTTAATATTATGGTATTTTGATTGTTTTTCAGAAAATGTATAACAATGTAGCCAAGGCTGGCCTTAGGACACAAGATTCTCCCACTTTCCCCTCCATAGTGCTAGAATTTCAATCATGTAGCAGTCTGCCCAGCTTAATGTTACTTATCACAAAAAAAGGTAGTCCAATTATTCCTCTATCATTTCAAAGTAAACTTTAGTATTTCTATAATTCACTTAATAATGGCTATATTATGCAAGATCAATCTATGTCATGATAATATTTTAAAGTTTCTTGTTGCCAGTAATTCCAGTGCAAAATGCCATTATAGTCTTTAAAATTTTCCATTGAGAAGCATCCCCATTGAAATGGGAGCAGGGGTAAGGGAAAAGAGGGTACCAACTAATGATGTGTCCATACAAAATATGTTGTTGATAATAATAATAAAGAAATAAAAATGTTTCATAGGGAAGAACAAAAGATATATTTTTAATCAATGAAACTTTTTAAAGGTATTGTACTGTTTCAGTTAGTAAAGAACCCTCTATATAAAAGAATGCTAAGTGCCCTCTAGGACTTCAGCTTCTACTGATTTACAAGGGTGAATTATCTGACAAAGAAAATGCAAAGCATGCATAAAAATTCAGGAAGGGATGATTTATAGTTCTGACAAATTACTATAGATCAAATGATAGCACCTCATTCAGATTGTTCTTTTTCTCTTTCTTGGATCTCCATCTTGTCTTGAAGCAAACTCCAAGGAGATTTCTTTCTTTTTTTTTTGTTTTTTTCAGAGTGATTTTTAAAGTGAACAACCATTCGTGTGGAAAAGTAACTGACCCTTATATGGATATATGAATTTTTCCTAATGTTCTTTTGAGGTTACTCCATCTGTTTCATTGTAGAAAAGATTAACTTGGTTATCAAATTAACACCTACTAGGTACTGCATATTTAGTGTACTATAGCATGATCAGGAATAAGGAGAACAGAAAGTCTAGAGTATATCAATAGCTTTGTGTGACCTTGGTAAAGTTAGTCATTCTCTTTAAATTTATGTTATATTTGAGTAATAACAGACATGAAAGAGCTCTATGGTGTTTTGTGGTTCAAATTTCCTGTATGAAACACATTCACTTAAATAGCAATTTTTATATAATCAACTTTCATCATTTGTTATTTAACATTAATTTGTTAAACAATAACTGTCACTATTACTTGTTATTCATGCCAAAGGATTAATAAACATTGTTGGGAGTGTTAAGAGTATAATTTGATGAACATGAATGATTTAAACTATCTCAAAAACTCATTGACTTAATACCTAGGAGGAAAATCTTGCATGTTCTTAGCCACGAGCAAAATATTTGTAGAAGCCGGGTGTGGTGGCACACGCCTTTATTCCTAGCACTTGGGAGGTAGAGGTAGGAGGATCGCCGAGAGTTCGAGGCCACCCTGAGACTACATATTTAATTCCAGGTCAGCCTGGACCAGAGTGAGACCCTACCTCGAAAAACCAAAAAAGAAAAATATATTTGTAGACAAATAGTTATGGTGTAACTTTTAAACTACTGCAGAGAATAAAGGCTACATATCAAATGTCAACAAGCAATATATATATATATATATATATATATATATATATATATATATATATATATATATGTAATTTTTTATTATTTTATTTATTTACTGGAGAAAGACACACAGAGAGAGACAGACAGACAGAGAGGGAGAGGGAGACAGATAGAGATGGGCGCACCAGCAGTCTCTCAGCTGCTGTGAACGAAATCCAGATTTGTGCGCCACCTTGTGGGCAAGTGTGGCATTGCGCCCTTGCATCACTTTGCATCTGGCTAAACGTGGGACCTGGAGATTGGAACCACTGGAGATTGGAACCAGTGGAGATTGTAAAGAGTGTTCTTAGGCTTAGCAGGCAGGCTCTTTAACCACTAAGCCATCTCTCCAGCCCAGAGAATATATATTTTTTAAAAAGGTCATTATAATCCTATACCGTAAATGTTGATTCCTTCTTCCTGATTCAAAACTACTGAATTAACCATTTGTAAGATCGAAGAAAGAGTATGAAATAGCATACTTTGATAAAGCATAGGGTAATTGATGTAAAATATACTACCTAAGAGGAATTGCCATATATTTCTAATTTAATGTTTTAGAAAGTAGCATAAATGTTCAACATGATAGATATTTTTTTCAAGGTAGGGTCTCACTCTAGCTCAGGCTGACCTGGAATTCACTATGTCATCTCAGGGTGGCCTCAAACTTACTGCAATCCTCCTACCCCTGCCTCCTGATGGCTGGGATTAAAGACAGGCACTACCACACCTGGCTGTGATATTATTTTTGAAGTACTTCATTTATGTAGCAACATAGAAGACTCTCTGGTTGGTGCTATATCAAGAATAAGATTATTGGTGAAATTTTAAACAAATAAATAGTACATAATTATTATCTGCAATAGGGTCAATTAATGAATCATACCATTACAACTCTGTCCACTGTTCATAAGCAGACATACCTAAGGCTTCTGGTGGTTTTTGATTTAAATATTTTTACCTATAGTTCTAATTTCATTAATTTTTAATTAGCTATGTTCACAGTGTGTATACAGCTATGTTGGTGCCATAATTAGCCTTCTCCCTGTCCTCGCCCCTCTGAAGGGACCCTTATCATTGGGGGATGTGGGTTGTGCATTGTGAGGGTAGCCAACAGTTATGGGGAAGAGGCAATGTCTCTGTGCATAATGTCTCAACTTGTGGCTCTAACAATCTTTCCGCCCCCTCTTCCACAATTTTCCCTGAGCCATATTGGGTTTGTTTTAAGTCTTCTTCAGTGATGAGGTAGGGAGCATCTATGTCTTTGAATATCTGGTTTCGTAGGACTTGAGTGTTCTTTGTGTTTACCTTCACCTTTGTCCTGGTACCAGGTTCACTAAGAAAGCAGCACTCTTGCTCATTTCCACAATTATGCTATAGTTTCAGCTGGGGCCCTGATGAGGTATAATGGGCTGATTCTCTTCTCAGGTTCTCCATCCATTTGAAAAAAAGAAGCAAATACTCCAACGCAGAGTGAAGTTAGCACCATATAAATGGAAAAAAAGAAATTATTATTTTAGAGAGAATCTAATAGGTGTAGGTATTCTCTCTCTCTCTCTCTCTCTCTCTCTCTCTCTCTCTCTCTTTTTTTTTTTTTTTTTTTTTTTTTTTTTTTGGTTTTGCAAGGTAGGGTCTCACTCTGGTCCAGGCTGACCTGGAATTAACTATGTAGTCTCAGGGTGGCCTCGAACTCTTGGCGATCCTCCTACCTCTGCCTCCTGAGTGCTGGGATTAAAGGCGTGCGCCACCACACCCGGCTTGGTGTAGGTACTGTTGTAGCCCACAATTGGTGTGAGATTGATATTGGATAGAAGGTTCATTTTTTCTATATGGTTCTGACTTGTTTCCCAGTTGCAGCTATGGGTTCTGTGCCAACAAGCAGATCCATTAGCCAAATCATGAACAGTTGGTTACCCACTATGACTGTGTGTCACTATTGCACTTGTGTGAGCATCACGTCAAGTTGTTTGCTGCAGAGTAGTTTAGACCATGAGTTGCTTGGACAGATACTGGAAATTTTCCCTCAGTAGCTCATATAGCATCTTCTGACACTAGACAAACTAACTCTCTGGGGACTGACTCTATTCCAGATTCCATACCAACAGCATATGGTGTCTTTGGCAGGATGGTCTTACCATTAACTTTGGTGGGTCATCAAGTATTCTGACAGAAATCTGTCTTCTTTTGCGAAACCTTGTAAGTCTGTCTGATCAACAGCTCATGTGGATGTTAACTTCATGCTGGTATTGGGAGTTATAGGACAGTGCCAAAGGAAAAGGAGGAAGAAAAAGTTAGGTAATATAAAAGAGAAAGAGAGAAGAGAGAGAAACAGAGAGAAAGAGAAACTGGAGAAGATTAAGGTTACTCTTCATCATACCCTCTCCAGGGCCCTGTGATTCAGGTTTTCCCTCTAAGGACCTGATGAAGGTTCAACTTTTTAGTCTGTCTTTCAAATATAAGATTTTATGGCATCATTTCCATTTGGGTCCAGTTTTGTATAGCCCCCACATTCTTACCCTCCCCTCCAGCCCCACCCTGCCTATTTTTTGGGCCTCGAGATGCTTATTAGGTATGTCAGCATCTCGTGCAGATTCAGGTTAGTTACTTCAAATTACACAATTACTAAGATGGAAAAAAGAAGAAGTAGCATTGTATTATCAACTGATTTTGTTTGAATTTTCTCATATATGAGTCTATAATTTAGTACAGTTAACAAAAGTATAGATGAATAAATATCAAAATTTAGGGATACATTTTTCCTTGTGAAAATATCACACTCAATGTTTGGATGGTAAATGCATATTTTATCTTCCAACAAAACTGCTGAGGATTATGCTTTGTATGGGTCATTGATAAGTCTTTCCTCCCACCTGTGTGTGTTAAATAGAGATGATTATTTCTTTAGATTTCATTGGTAGTGGAGAGGGAGGATATATGTGTTTAAAGGGGAAGTTAATTACACACTGCTTTGTTTTCTAATACTACAAATACATTTGCTTAGTTCAGCATAGAACTAAGTGTTTAATGATATTTTAGTTAAAGGATATAGTGCAGGTAAGAAAAAGTAATGAATGTTCTCTGGTGAACAAAATATCTCACTGGGAGCAATTAGGACTCTATTTATACCACAAGAATACAAGCACAGGTTTTTTTTTTTTTCAATAATGGTATGTATTTAAGATTATTTCTGATATGATGCATGAAAAAGTTCATAAAGATCCATAGAAATATTATATTTAAGATTTATAAGACAAATATGATATATTTATGATATTATATCAAATTTAGTCAATTAATAAAGTGAAATATAGCATATAATAAGTAAATCTAAATCATAGTGCTATAGTCAGCTCCACAATACTGAGATGATCATTCAACACAGTTTATGGGAGGAAGGGATTTATTTCAAGCTTACACATCTGGGGGAAGTTCAATTAATGCCAAAAGAAGCTGGCTCCCTTTCACAGATCCAAGAAGAGAAAGAAAGGCAAATAACTGCAAACACCACAAGCAAACATGAACCAGTAGCAAGCATGGACCCCAGAGCTCAGACTGTTGTCTACACTTCTAGGCTGGAATCAGATCTTCCCACAAACACACTTTTTAGCTGGATCACGGGATCCATCCCCAGTGATACCTCCTCCAGCCAGGCAGCTAGAGACCCAAGTTGCAGGCATCATAAAACACCCAAATCTATTGGGGACATATATCCACATTCAAACCACCAAGAGCCCGGAAGGCTATTTATTGTCACAATGTAAATGGCATTCAGTTCAACTTCAAATGTCCCCACAGTCTTTATCAACTTTAAGGCTGCCCCTTAACTCAGAGTCCTGTATAATCAAAACTACTTTAATATTCCCAACATATAATGTCACAGAGTAAACATTTTCATCGATAGAAGGCATAACAAGGTGAAACTCAACCAATGTGAAATCAATAGTCATCAGGTTGTCATCAAACATCTGCAGTTCAAGTCCAATATCCATAACCAGTGACGACAGTCTCTAGATTTTGCAATTCCGTCCCTCCCACTCGGCTGAGTAGCTAGGGAAATTTTCAATCCCAAGCCATGGTAACCTTTTGCACAGTCCCCACTTAAAACTATGATACACCTTACAATTACCTCACTGTCTCTAATACTGTGATTCATCCCTGCTTACAATAACACATTTAGCAGTGGCTCCTGTAACCATGTGCATTTCATGATCCACGTCCATACATTTTTCAAGCTTCCAAAAGTAATACTAGGTATGCAGGGGCACAGCCATTTTGTTAACCCAGGGTGGAAATAAATCATGATCTTGCAGAGCAGTTTACCTTTTAGAATTCTTCCTTTCAATCCTCTGCTTTCAATAGAGTTTTCATTCCTATTCAGTCTTTCCTGTGAGAAATTTACCTCAGGCACCCTTTCCTTTCAATGTAAGTATTTGACCCATCCTTAATGATGGTGATCTGTTTGACAATAGCAGTTTCGGTAACCTAAAACAACTCTCTGTGTCAAGGACATTAAATCTGTTTGAATTTTTCCAAATAAAAGTTATACAACTTTAAGTTCTATATCTTCTTCCAAGTATTCCAGTCCATTACTTTTAAATTCAACCTTGATCACACGCTTAGAGTGTGTGCAGAATAATGTAGTCATTCTTTATGCCAGTAATGCAATTCTAACAAAGTTCTCTGCTATCTTTCTGTCCCCTTTGAGTGTTCATAAGCCAACACAATTTTCTCTGCATCCAGCATTTCAAACTCTCATTATTCACATTAATCTGACTTACCATTCTTGAACAATTCTGTAGTCACAAATACCAAATTCTGCCCCATTTCTCCAGCACACCCAACTTATGGTACAACATACTGCCATAGAAAGTTCCACAATATTGGGATTATCATCCAACCAAACATAGTTTATGGGAGGAAAAGATTTGTTTCAAGCTTACCCATCCAGAGGAAGTTCCATCAACGGGGGAAGAATAAGGCTCCCTTTCACAGACCCAAGCAGAGAAAGAAAACCAAACCACCAGCAAACACTAAGCAAACATGAAACAGAGCTAGCAGGGATCCCAAAGCTCAGATTGCTTTCTATTATTATTATTATTTTATTATTATTATTTTTTTTTTTTTGGTTTTTTCAAGGTAGGGTCTCACTCTATAATCCAGGCTGGCCTGGAATTCACTATGTAGTCCCAGGGTGGCCTTGAACTCACAGTGATCCTCCCACCTCTGCCTCCCGAGTCCTAGAATTAAAAGCATGTGCCACCATTCCCGGCCAGATTGCTTTCTAAACTTTTGGATTGGGATCAGAACTGCCCCTAAACACACCTTTGGGCTGGATCTCAGGATCCATTCCAAGTGACACATCCTTCAATCAGGCAGCTGGAAATCTAAGTTACAAGCTTAATAAAAAACTTAAGTCAGCTGGGTGTGGTGGTGCATGCCTTTAATCCCAGCACTCGGGAGGCAGAGGTAGGAGGATCGCCAAGAGTTCGAGGCCACCCTGAGACTACATAGTTAATTCCAGGTCAGCCTGGACCAGAGCGAGACCATACCTTGCAAAACCAAAAAAAAAAAAAAAAAAAAAAAAAAAAAAAAAAAAACTTAAGTCTATGTGGGTCACACACATTCAAACCACCAAACACAGTATCTTTTCAGGTTATTAATATAACAATAATATGGTGAATTCTTAGTGGTTTAAAACACTTCTGGTTTCTGGTATCTTCCATACAGATATAATACAGAAGTAAAACCCCTTGCACATGTTCTAGTATATAAATCTAGTTTTATAATTTACGTTGCTATTTTTACACTTGATCTTAGCCAAAAGGCCGGGAAACGATGCATTATTATTTTTATTGATTAAGTAGAAACTTTGTATGGAAGTATTATATGTTGGTACCATCATTTCCCTCCTCCCTGCCCCACTCCACTGGGGACCCTCCATAGTAGGATTGTTGGTTTTCAACATGCAGCTGTGTGTTATGAGTTCTAGGGGTAGCAGTCAGTTATTGCCAGGAGGGCAATGTCTTTGGATATTTCCTTCCACCCTGTGGCTCTTACATTCCTTCTGCCCCCTCTTCCACAAACTTCCCTGGGCCTTGGTGGGTGTCATTTAAGTCTACTTTAGTGTTGAACTCTCAGTAGCTTTTGGATTTCTGCTTTGGTGCATTTTGAGTATCCTCAATGTCTGTGTTCATTGCTCTGGACCAGGTTGTTAGTCTCACTATGTAATCAGTACACTTCCTCTGTGCTTTCACCTAGGCTCTAGCCCCTTTTTAAAAAAAATAGTTTCTCACTTCCTTTTTGGGGGGCTACCTTCAAACTCAGTATGTAACACAGGGTGGGCTTCAACTCACTATCCTCTTATCTCAGAATCTGACTCTGAAGTGTTCTCTAAAAATTTTGGCAGCCTTCTTATGATGCAGAATTTTATTTTGTACACCTAAGTACTTATTTCAATTTCGTATAATATTTTCAATTCTTGAAATTTTATCCTCTATAATGTTATTTACACAATCTTTGTTTTTAAATATTTCAACATTAACCTGTATTTTTTTCTGTGAATAGAACCTACCACTTTTGATGTAATGTAATTTAAAGGATAATCACTCTGTGGCATGTCATAAGACTTAAAATTTTACATTGCTATAAATTCTAATACATGTAAATTTTTATTTACTTTGTCTACTTATTTTATAACTCAATTAAAAATTGTTGTGTACCGTACTGTGTACGGTAGCAGTGTGGCTCAGTGGTAAAGTGCTTGCCTGGCATGTGTAATGCTCTAAGTTCAAACATCGGCACAGCAAAACAGGTAAGGAAAATTACTGTCAAGTTTTGCATTAGAAGCCTGATTTTTTACAGGTCTTTAATAAATAATGTGAGAAATAAATAGCTTGGTTAGGAAGCTTATTCTTAAAAGGAAAATAAATCCAGGAAAGTAAAAACAGATTTAGAATGTATTTTTTAAAAGTTCAAGCTAAATTATTGACTTCTGTTTTTGAAATGTGATTTGAGAACTAAATTTCCTTCTGATGTTATAGCTTATATATTCCAACCTACACAGTTAATGTATCAAAGGCAGATTTAGTGATAAGGAATGAATTTAATCACATATTTTATATATATTATAATAGCACATCTTTAAAGATTATCAATAAAATAAATATAGACTCTAATTAAAAGTGAATATGTAAAATCCAGGAATTTTTACCATAATAGCTCATAATTTACTGGTAATGCGGAGCCTTCAGAACAAAGTGATAAAACACAACAGTCAATCCCCTTTTTTTTTGTTTTTCTTGTTTGTTTTATGAATAAGGTCTCACTATATAGTTCAGGCTGGCCTATAACTAACTTTGTATAAAGCATTCCCTTGAATTCATGGTAATATCCCTGCTTTGGCCCTGAAGTTCACAAATTATAGTCATGAGACACTAAACCCATCACCCATCTTTATCCACTATAAGATTTAGATTAGTCCATGAGAAATTTAGGCAAATTTTTACCTGTCTTTAGGTAAAGAAGCTTCAGTAGTCTTTGAATTTTCCTTGTATTTTATATGAACTCAAATCAGTGTGAATTAGTAATTTCTACTAAATCTTCAATTTTAAAATCTGTAAAACTCCTGCTTATTTTGTTCCAAAGAGTTGCACATGAGTTGTTGGTGTGTATACTGAATATCTGTTTACATGTGTGTGCAGGGATATGTGTCAAGTATTTACTTGGTATTTATTTTGTAGAATGAGAATTTGCAATTTATTTCCTGCATGCCTCCCATGCGTTTAAAAATAAATGATTCTAGGTGCTAAATCGAGTTGTAAATAGCTCATTTAGTCTGCTCATACAGTAAATCATGAAAAGAGAAAGGTTGTGCTTCCATATTTTACCTCTGGTTTCATCTTAAGCTGTTGACTGCTGATTATAAGTACTATTAGTGAAACAGAAATCAGCACGGAACACTCGAGCTGCTTTTCAAATAAACTTCTTGTTTCAGCATTTAGTTTCCCAAAAGGCTTTTAATCAAGGTTATGGGAAAGTCCATAAACTTTCTGCTGAATATTTAACAAGCTGGAGGTCACTGCAAACATGTCTTACCAAGGGCAAGTGAAATGAGATTGCAATCAGGAAAATAGACTCCCTGATAAGCAAAGCATTGTCTTCTAGATAAAATCTGCAAAAAATCAAAGTGACTCACTTTATCAGTTTACTTCTACAACATTTATTTTTTTGTGGTTTGAGTCATTATTTTGCAACCTAATAAATAGGACTAATTCATTTGATTTGATTTACTATCTTATCTTTATGACAATGTTTTAAATTAATTGTTATCATGCTGATATCAGGAGTTACCCGAGCATAATTTCTTTTAATAAAATACATCTTATAAATAAAATGTCACAAGAGAATTAACATTTTCTAACTTACCTATACTTTTGAAATCACTCCTTACACCAAAAATGTCACAAAAATTGTAATTCACTTTCACAGCAATCAGTAGTTATGAAAGAAAATAGCATCAATTTTTTTTTGGGGGGAAAGGGTTTATTTTGGCTTACAGACTTGAGGGGGAGCTCCATAATGGCAGGGGAAAACAATGGCATGAGCAGAGGGTGGACATCACCCCCTGGCCAACATAAGGTGGACAATAGAAACAGGAGAGTGTGTCAAACACTGGCAGGGGGAAACTGGCTATAATACCCATAAGTCCCCTCCCAAGAATACACTGTCCCTGGGAGGTGTTAATTCCCAAATCTCCATCAGCTGGGAACCTAGCATTCAGAACATCTAAGTTTATGAGGGACACTTGAATCAAACCACCACATCTCACCCCTGGCCCCCATAAACTGATAACCATCCATGATGTAAAATGCATTCAGTCCAACTTTAAAAGTCCCCATAGTTTTTATCAGTCCTAATGATGTTAAAACATCCCCATAATCCAAAGATTTTTAACCTCTGCATTGGGCAGAGCAAAGAAATATTCAACCAATACAAGATTTAAAAGAGGGCAAACATCAGACTCTGTAGCTCCAAGTCCAACAACTCTAGTCAGTGACAAATCTCCAATTCGGATATTTCTTTTTTTAAAAATATATATATTTTTTAAAATACATATTTTTACTTTTACAATTTGAAATGCTTCTAACATTTGTTGTCTGCTGAGAATAATAAAAAGCAATGGAAAATAGAAATGCATTCTTTGGATATTAGAGACACATGCAAATATTTTGGAAGCTTTAGTATGGTATGGTATATATCATATGCCTAGTATAAAACAAATGACTGGATGATATTTTGCCCTGTCTTTACTTATGTTCAAATAAACTACATAGGAAACCAAAGTGTACTGAATCCACGAGGAAAGAAGAATGACAATTTCAATTATATTTACTCTGCTAAGTAAAAAGAAAAAAATCTATATAAGACATTTAGATTCATAATATATTCAAGATTAAAGTCTTGATTAAATATACCATTATTTACTTTTACATTTAAATATGTACATACATATGAATTTCTGAATTTATCACCTGGATGGGTAAGATAGGTAGGTGTTTGAAAACACACATGACTACATATAATGTAGTGAGCTTTGCATATGCCATTTCATGTAGGCAAACATATAACTGAAAAATATCAAAGAATACACATGATTTCTTTTTTACATCAATTTTCAAGGTGCTCAAATAATATTCTATATTCATAGTGTCATTTTCTTCAAAAGTTTCTGTAGAGAATAATGACATATATTACAAGATGGTGGGTGGTTATGACTTAAAGGAAGCTACACACACATCTTCTGGGTTGTTCTTTGGCATAATATGTATAATAATATAGTACCTAACACCCTGGAATATTTTTGAGGTTGAAATGACCCATCCAATGAAAAGTACTTAACATTGAATCTGACAAACCTTGAGCACTTTAGTACATATTAGTAGTAATAGTGGTTGCATTTTTAACCAGATTAAAGATGGGAATCTTGAAGGCTGGATAGACAGCTTAGAGGTGAAAATGCTTGCATGTGAAGCATTAGGACCTAGATATAATTCCCCAGTACCAACCCAATGTGAGCCAGCTGCACAAGGTGACACATGTATCTGGAGTTTGTTTGCAGTGGCTGGAGGCCCTGGTGTACCCATTATCTCTCTATCTGCCTCTTCCTCTCTATCTCTTTTTCCCTCCCTCTTTCTCTCTCAAATAAAAAATAAAGAGATATTTTTGAAACAATAAGTATCCTCAGAATAATGTACACACATGTAGATTTTCTCATATTTCGAAGATATACTTCCTGAAATCACATGAGAAGCATTATAAAGTACTTTCCATGTTCATAAACAAATAGGCAACATATATTTTCTATCCAGAAAACTTTAACTGACTATATTAGTTACTGTGAACTGACAAAAGGCAACTTAAGGAAAAAAGTATACGGTTCAAGGTTTGACACTACGATAGCACCAGAGGCATGGAGGCAGGAGCTTGAGACAATTGGCCATGTTTAGTCCAAGGGAAGCAGATAGTGAGGAATGCTGCTGCTTTGCTTGCTTACTCCTTTTTATTCAATCTGGGAGTCCAACGCTCTGGGAATGGTGCTGTGCTCAGAATGATTCCTCCTGCTTCATATCTACCCTAGAAAATCTCTCCTGGACATTCCCAGAGATTTGTTTCCATGATTATTCTAAACCCTATCAAGTTGTTAGAGAGAGATTAACTACCACTCCCACTCCCACTCACTGATTTACTTCCCGTAAGAGCTTTCACCTTTTAAGGTTCCTACCAACTTTCATCAAATGTGCTTTAGGAATATTTTAGTTCCAAAATATCACATGTGTACAAATGACTTTTATCTTGCCTGAAAGGGAAATGCAATAAAAAAAGAATGTGGCTTGGTTGAAATGTTAGGGCAAAAAAACAAATTTTCTTCCTGGATCAGGTTTACAAAAGGCTTCAAACCTTATAATACAAAAAAAAAGTCAAAAATTAATATTGTATTAAAGTAGGGGCTTATTGTTAAATGTATTAAAAAGTAATAATGGTTAAACTCAAGTCAAATTTGTTCTATAGTATATTTGATTCACATTTCCCTTAGCAAGTTGATTTACTACTTCATTCTGCTTGTGCTTATGCTGTTTCAATAAGGGACTCTTAACATTTGTATTTACTGAAAAATCAATGAAAAGAAATTACTTACTCATGACTTATGCTTTGAATTGTTAAATATTTATCTTCCTTCAGTACTTCTAAAGCTTATATTTTAACATTTTAAAAATAAACATATATTTACACACAGGTAAAATGATAAATTTAATGTGGAAATATGACACAGTACTAATAGCTTTAACTAATGTCCTTTGAGGAAAAAAAGGTTTCTCATTCCTTTTACCCCCGTAGTTGCATCAGTATCATTTATTTTTAAAGAAATGTCCTTTATGCATTTTAGTTTTTCTGCTATCATTGTCATTGAGTAAATTGATAGGAAAGAACATAATTAAGGAAGGAAATCACACTTAGGAATTACCAAGCATGATTATCTCTTCTTCCCCATTGCTTGCTGGGAGGCATCCCTCCAGGTGTTTAGCTGTAGATATAGAGAATCCATTTTCTTAATGCATACAGGGAATGACTTTGCTTGGGGACACACTTAGCTTCACAGCAACAAAAAGCACACGTGGTATTTTCAGGGTAAAATTGGCACTTGACTGCTACCCTTCACACAGAAATGCCCCTGTAGTAACAAGTGAAGAATTTTATTGCTCTATCTGCATAAATGGAAGGATAAAAAGCAAGAGTGAAGAAAAGACAGTTTTCAGGATAAGTATTAGATCTTAAATATAAAGGAGAATCTGGGATTCAAACAAGTATCTACATTGTGATTGTCATTCACTTTTGCCTACTAGCTTTTAAAGTACTGAATAGGCTGTAAATCCCAAATACCTATGCAAAACATCTATAATTACATAAGATTAACCATTTGAATTTTAAATAAAAAATGTCAAATATTATAGTAAGAAATAAGATATATAAAAGTGCTCAATTGAGGCTGTGCCCTGGAATAGATGCTGACTCTTGTAGTCATTTAAAACAGAGTAAGTCTGCTGCGGTTGCTGCTGCTGCTGCTGCAGCTTCTGTTGAGACAAGCACTTATCTGGTGTTCTATTGAACAGCAACAACAGCAATACATGAGCAAGTAGAGCACTAATCAGCAACATGTGAGCAAGGGAAAAGGAACTTTGACTCTAAAAATTTCTGAAACATTTGTTCAAATGAAAGGATGTTGGTGGAACTCTGCTGATCCAGAACACAGAAACACACCATTCAGAGATGTTTTCACTCTAAGCCCATCTGTTGCTTTCAACATTCTTTTGGGCAATTTGTGAATTGTAATGTACATTGCTGTTAATGAGTTTTAACATATCTCATAGACACACATATTGTTTTGGGCCAAGGGCACAACTATGTCACCAAAAAGATAAAGCAAAAAGCATGGTTTAAGGCCATATCATAATATACAATATTCCTTGTCAATATTGATCACTTGTGCTGTTCAGGGCAAAGGCAATTTTAGGCATAGTAAATTTATTTGTATTGTTTTAAGCAGGCTGATTACATTGTTGTAAATTAACTTTAAAACAAAGTTACAAGACAGGACAAGCATTCACAGAAAAAAAAAAATGTGTTTTCTTGTGGTTCCCAGCACATCTTGTTGTACATACAAAGTTATTTTAAGTAAAGAAAATTCATTAAAGCTCATTATTTTTTTTGAGAGAGACAGAGAAAGAGAGAGGCAGATAGAGAACGGGCACACCAGTGGCCTCTCAGCTGTGAACGAATTCCAGACGCGTGCGCTCCCTTTTGGGCAATTGTGGCATTGTGCCCATGAGTCACTTTTTGTATCTGGCTAAACGTGAGACCTGGAGAATTTAACAGGCATTCCTAGGCTTCACAGGCAGGCGCCTTAACCGCTAAGCCATCTCTCCAGCCCAAAAGCTCATTATTTTTAAGAGAGGTAGGCAGAAACTACTTTGTATACATTTTAACTAGCTTATGTGCAAAATAAAATAGATTTGTCTTTCTTCAAAAAGGGATTTACATTTACTTTTGTTATTGCATTAAAAATATTCCTGATTTTTCTTTGTGTTATATTCTTTAATGTACAGAACCCAAATTATGTCCAATATAAACAAAGAAAATATTGTTCAATTGTTATAGTGCTAATTTTCCAGACTTATTTTTTTTTCCATTCTACCTTTTAAGTTTTCGATCTACCACATTCTGATAAAAATTGGGTTACTTCCCTACTTTGATGTTGATTAATGGTGTGGAGAAGAATTTTGTCAGGTGTTGAATGGAAAAGACAAGTCAACATAGCTATCTAATAATGTTCACACACAGAAAACATAGGGACTTCACACCTTTGAACATTAAGAGCCATTCTCAGATGACTAATTGAATCATTAAATAATCATAATATGTATGTGCCATAATTACAATAATCTCTCAGATGTCATTGGGGGAATTATTCACACTGTTGCTTATCAGGCTCCCAACTTGGCATACTTGCTTTGTTGATAATCAGCTAGATTTAAACTTTTACCCTTAATATGGAAAAATGAGCAATGCAAGTTCTACCATTAAGCCTCCTCCCAGCTCTCCAAATCCTCATGAAAGATAATTAATATATTACTAATTAATCAACAGAGCTTCTGTCGGGTGAGCCATATGTTTCTGTAAGTTTTATCTAAAAGAGAAAGTGAAAATTTAGGAAAATGTGGAATGTGACTAAAATTATTTTAGGGTTTTGAAGATCAATAACAACAGGTAATATCACCATTTTAAAATATAAGTTTAATAACTTCCAAAGTCATGCTAATGACCTAGACCATCATTTTAGTCATTCCTTATCTATTATTAGTGCATATTTATACTTTTAATACATATTCATTGTTCAACCAATATGAGAGTCACATTGTTCTAGAGACCGGTCAAACAAAGCAAAAACCAACATTTACTTCCATAAGCATATTGTCTAGTATTCCTTTCTGTCCCATAATTGAGAGGTGTGACAAGCTTTCTCTATACTTATATGTAATTCCATATTGGCACTTTTTGTTTCTACTATAATTATATTTTAAAAATTCATATGACTGTGTGTACTTGTAGAACTTACTTCTTTTTACAAAGATATCTGTCCTTCAATAAAAATATATACATCCATTTCATATTAATGCATGAATTGCACTAGTTTTATTTCTTTATGCAAGGCAAGAAAGAGAAACAATTGGCACTCCAGGGCTTCTAGCCACTTCAGTTGAACTCCGGACATGTTTGTCCCCTTGTGCACATGTGCAC
This sequence comes from Orientallactaga sibirica, assembly GCA_036365145.1. Lineage (NCBI taxonomy): Eukaryota > Metazoa > Chordata > Mammalia > Rodentia > Dipodidae > Orientallactaga > Orientallactaga sibirica. Next base: position 2,043,120 of record JAEOAD010002325.1, on the reverse strand, counting down.
ATGTGGGAACTGGAGATTCAAACATGTGTCATTAGGCTTCACAGGCAAGTGCCTTAAGTGCTAGAACATCTCTCCAGCCCTAGTCTTATTGTTTTAGGCAGGAAGAAATGATCAGAATTATGTCCTAAAATGAGTCTTATGGATTGCAAAGTTAGGAAGATAAATGAAATATTACCTATGACCTAATCAGCACTCACCATTTTCACACAGTTAATAAAAATATACTGACCAAGAAGTCTGTAGTAAGAGATATGTGCATTTAACTATATAAATTCAAATAATATAGTAGGAATGCTAATATTTTACATAAAATTTTATTTGAAGGATGTTTTGGACATATAGATTAGCAGGAAGACCAGAGAGTTCCCATGTACCCCACACTGAGTTTTACAATGATACTTTTATTGACCAGACTATAATCAGGTTCTTAATACTTCTCCTAGGTATATCTGGTACTTTTTTACTATCACATTCAGTAAGAATCCTGATAAATTAATTCAGCAAGAACCCCATTTCTGATATTTGAGCACCATTAATATCTACTTGGGTTATTTATCTTCTACCTTCCCCAGCTGAACTAAGTTCATCAATAATTGTTTCAGGTAGGCTTTTCAAGAATGCCCAAATTTTTCTGTCTCTCCTGAGTTATGGTCCATCCAGGGAACCCAACTTCCATCCACAATGGAATGCATACTTTTTTCTTTTGTGTTTGAAATTGAGCCTAATATCTTTCTTCTGCTGCAGTAGTTCCTATATATAGTAGTTTCTATATCTATCTAACTGCTTTTGAATAGATTTTACCTTACTGCTTTTTAAAGTATTTTTACTTATTTATTTGAGAGAAAGAAAGAGGAAGACAGGAAGAGAGAGAGGAAGACAGACAGACAATGAGCATGCCAGGGCCTCTGCCCATTGCAAACAAACTCCAGATGCATTCACCACCTTGTGCATGTGGCTTAAGTGGATACTGGGGAATCAAACCTGGGTCTTTAGGCTTGATAGGCAAGTGCCTTAACCATTAAGTCATCTCTCCAGTCCAACTTTACTATGTTTTAATAAGTATTGCTTAACATTTGTTTTCTTTAATAATTCATATATGTCATTTGTATGGCAAACTTGTTATATTTAATGAATAAATATGGACACATTCTTAATAACCAAAGGTCATATTTTGCAAAGAATTTCATAGGTTTTTATCTCATATTCTTTAATTGGAACTAAAATATAATCATACATACAGACACCATGTTACATTTAGTCATATGTTCACCTTGACTTGCCAGTTTCTCACATTTTGCTTGTTTTTCATGGGTCCTTGAAGGTTATTACTCAAATTTTGAAAAGGCTTCAAGAATTTTTTTCCTGGTTTTTTGGCAGAATTTGTGCAAAAAGACTCCAGAGGCAATAATATCCCATTATCATCTATCATATCAAGCTTTCAATCTATACACATGACTAATAATACAACAAGCTTGATCACAAGGCTGATGTTGGGTTTGTCTGGTGTAGTCATTGAAATATTGCTCCCTTTTGTTTTTTCATCCTCTGCCCAGCTAGCATTTCCTTACTTTGTTTCTTTACTTTTGCTCTTGAGAAAAATTACCAATGACAAATCTTCAGATTAACAGATTACTCAACTATGTCCAAATTACTAAAGAGTGCTTCAGAGGTTTTCTTAATTTCTGTTACACTGATTTTAAAATGGGGTATTTTGTTTTCCTTTTTTCTTAGATTTGATTTTCTCATTTATTCTCCATCTGTTATTTCATGTTCCATAATTTTTTCAATCAGTATCCATACTTTTATAATTATGATGATTTTAAATTCTGTACTTGATAATTCCAACATGAACATCTGGTTTTGATGATCTATATGTGTTTGTAACCTATGCTTTATGTTTCCTTTTGGCATTCTGTGCCAATTTTTGTTGAAAGGTTAGACATGTCATTGGTAATAAGAAATGAGGTAAAGTGTTCTATTTTTCCCTATTAATGTGGCTAAGGAATGAGATATAGTTAATGTTTACTATATCTCTAGGTGATAGAAGCTTCAAATTCTTCCAATATCTTATGCTTGTCTTTGTTCTTATTTTCAAGCTTCCTCAGGTATTCTTCTTTAGAGAATTTGTTTCTTACATCTATTTTCCCTGAAAATCACTGTTATTTTCCTAGCAGTGATGGTGGTATGGTGGTCAGAGATAGGAAAGGGGAAGTACTTCAAAAGTGCTATTGTTTGCCACAGATACATCAGACACAATTTAGGTGAGGTAGAAAGTAAGAGGATGCTGGTGTGGGAGAACGTTTTTTTTTTTTTTTTTTTTTTTGTTTTGTTTTGTTTTGTTTTGTTTTGTTTGTTTTTTTTTTTCTTACAGAAAATTCTTTGGTAAATTCTTTCCCGTAGAGGACATACTTTTGTTACAGAGAAAAAAAAATGTACTTGCATTCTATAATGATATTTCTTGGTCTTGGCAGAGCAATGAAGGGACCTTTTTCATATAATTTGCCCTGAGAAAGAACCTGGTGGTCTCCATGAATTTCATGATAATGTGTTAGTTTCCCAAAACTACAGTGTCCTTGAGTTCTTCCTTATCATGATAGTTCACACGTATACATTTCTCTGAACTTAATCAAAATAACCATTCTAGTGTTTTACACTGTTTCTGGCTCCAAGAACTTCTGTTCCACATAAGCACATGTCAGCTGTGGCTCTCGGTTTTGGCTGGCAGTTTGGATTTGTGGCTGGCAGTTTTCCCTGTAATCTCAGTCTTCTGATATTTCTAAGACATAACATTGATTTTCAGTCACTTAAAATAGTTTTCATTGTAAATATGGGAGGAATAACCTTTAAGTTCTTGACATAGCAAATTAAAATCTGAATGTGGACTTTATGCCTGTGTAATGAGTTTACTAAAAATCATACTTTTGTGAAATATTCTGTGTGTTTCAACTTAATGGTTCATGCCTATCAACTTTGCATTTGGGAGTCTGATGCAGGAAGATTGTCATGAGTTCAAGGCTAGCCTGGGCTATATAGAAAGTTCCAGGGTAGTCTGGACTACAGTGTGAGAGAGACATTGTGACAAAAAAAATACATAGAAATGTATCCAGGGGCTGGACAGATTTCTCAGTGGTTAAGATGCTTGCCTGCAAAGCCTAACGACCTGAGTTCTATTACCCAGGACACATGTAAAGCCAGATGCACAAAGTGGCACATGTGTCTGGAGTTCATTTGCAGGTGCTAGAGTACTTGGTGTGTCCATTCTCTCTGCCTCTCTCCTATGTCTACCTCTTTCTGCTCACAAATAAACACATAAAAATGTTTAAAACAATGTATCCAAACATAGTATACATTGAAAAATTTCATTATTTTATTTTTTTTTTTTTTTTTTTTTTTTTTTTTTTTTTTTTTTGGTTTTTCAAGGTAGGGTTTCACTCTGGTCCAGGCTGACCTGGAATTAACTATGTAGTCTCAGGGTGGCCTCGAACTCTCAGCGATCCTCCTACCTCTGCCTCCCGAGTGCTGGGATTAAAGGCGTGTGCCACCACGCCCGGCTTATTTTATTTAGTTTTATTTTCCAGGATGACATTTATTTATTTCTGAAAATAATGTAATACAAGAAAGCTTTTTGATACAATAAAGATGTAAACATGTAACACAAAAATTAGGACAGTATTCTCTTTTATAGAAATTATAGAGTGGATTTGAATATGAATTTTAATAAATTTATTGCTATATGTAAAATATAGTTGATATCTGTATGTAATATATGACTGTTATATTGTTTGAAGCAAACTTTGTATGTGTAATCTAAAATCAAATATATTGGCAAGAAAAATAACAAACTTTCAGTAGGGGGGGATAGTAAGAGGAGGGAAAATGTCAGTAGGAGAGAAAGGGAGATAAGAGAAGGTATTTGGGGTTACTATGATAAAAATACATTATAAACAATATGAAATTGTCAAAGATAAGATAAAATATGTGATATTATTATTTTATTTTTATCTTTAGTGATGCTGTAGTTAAAATGTTAAATAGCATGATTCCCAATTATGAATATCCATACTTTGTTTTTGAATGATCTTTTAAACCATTAGTGGCTTGTTGAAGCCTAATCTAGTATAAATGTCTTCATGTTAATTTATTATTGTTTTCCAAGAATTTCACAAAATTTTAATAAGTCTTTCATTATTTCATAATGTATGTATGCAGATAATTTGTTAGGAAGAGTAGATACGTGGAGATATATTGATTTTTTTCTCAAGAACTAATTCTATTTTTTAAAATTTTATTTATTAGAGTCAGAGAGAGAGAGGAAAAGAGACAGAAAGAGAGTGATAATGGGTACACTAGGGTCTCCAACCACTGCAAACAAACTCCAGACGCATGTGCCACCATGTGCATCTGGATTATGTGGGACCTGGAGAATCGAACCTGGGTCCTTAGGCTTTGCAGGCATGTGCCTTAACCGCTAAGCCATCACTCCAGCCCAAGAACTAATTCTAATAATAACTCCTCTCTCAAGAGGGATCAAATATTATGATACACTTTTTCAAAGAAAAGTTTTATGACATAATAAAAGATATGGTAGGCTTAAATCGTGGATTCTCAGCACACAGACTCTCAATATGCAATGGAAAATGTAGTGGGAAGTAATTACTGTAGAAAATTTGGAAAATACAGTATACTAAGTGTTTAAGTACTATTACCAAAAATTAATGGTGCCCAATTTCTTTTATAGTGCATTTAATGTATTTAATACACAAATATTTTATCCTCAATAATATATGTATGGATCTGAAGATGCCTATAATTGCAGCACTTAGGAAAAAGACAGAAGATTCATGAATTTGTGTCTAGCCTAGGATAAGTAGTTAGACCATGTCTTAAAAAACGCAAATGAGTCAATAATCATAGGGGATCCATTTAATATCCAAAATTTAAAAGTTACTAAATGGAGACTTAAAGGCGAAATTGTTCTCCCAATATACACAATTAGGTCATGATGTAATCAGTTGTCCATTTGCCTACAATAGCTGCCTTTAACTATTATGTGACCCTGACATAAATATGTTTGTTTATGAATAGAGCAAAATAAAAATACAAGGCATCACAAATGATTTCAAAGGATCATATCTTAATTCTAACATATCAATGATTTAGAAGACAAACCAATTTTTTTTGTTCTGTTTTATTTTTGAGGAGGCGTCTCATTCTATCCCAGGCTGGCCTGGAAATCACTCTGTAGCCCAGATTGGCCTTGAACTCATGGCAATCACTTACCTCAGACTTCCAAGTGCTGGGATTAGAGGTGTGAGCCACCTTCCCAGCTGAAAAAAACACATTTTAAATTAATTATTATTATTATTATTATTATTATTATTATTATTATTTGTTTTTCGAGGTAGGGTCTCACTCTAGCTCACCTGACCTGGAACTCACTATGTTGTCTCAGGGTGGCCTTAAACTAATGGTGATCCTTCTACCTCTGCCTCTCAAGTGCTGGGATTAAAGGCATGTGCCACCACTCCTGGCTTAATTCATTTTTTATTAGTTATGCACATAATGTGAACACATACATGTTGGTGCCATCCATAGCTCTATCTCTGACCTCCCCCCTCCAAAGGGACCCTCCCCACTGGGATATGTGGGTCGTGCATTGTTGAGGTAGCCATCGATTATGTGGAAGAGGCAATGTATCTTTGCATAATGACCCAATTTGTGGCTCTCACAATCTTTTTGCCCCCTCTTCCATGAATTTCCCTGAACACAATGGGTTCATTTTAGGTCTACTTCAGTGATGAGGTCTTGGGAGTCTCTGTGTGTCTGGATATCTGATTTAGTAGGAGTTGAGTGTTCTCTGTGTCTATCTCCTTCACCCTTGTGTTGGTATGAGGTTCACCAAGAAAGCAGCACCCTTGCTTATTTCCCCCCATTACTTTATGGTTACAGCTGGGGCCCTGGTGAGGTGCTATAGGCTGATGTTCAGTGTCCACCTGAAAAAGAGAAGCAAATTCTCCAATGGAGAGAGAAGTCAGCACCAGATAAATGGGATAACCATTATTATTTTAGAGAGAATTCTATAGATATAGGCCCTCTTGTAGCCCACTATTATTGAGAGCTTGATATTGGAGAGTAGGCTCATTTTTTGGATATGGTTCTGACTTGTTTCCCAGTTCCAGCTATGAGTTCCATTCCACTGAGAGGATCTGTTAGCCAAATAAAGAGCAGTTGGTTACCCACCATGGCTGTGTCCTGCTATTGCTCTTGTATGAGCCTCATGTCAAGTTGTTTTCTGCTGAATAGCTTAGACCATGAGTTGCTTGCACAGATATAGGCCATTTTCCCCCAGTCGCTCATGTAGCATTTTCTGGCACTAGACAAGCTAACTGTCTGGGGACTGACTCTCTTCCAGATTCCAGCCAGGTCACTCCATGTTACATACCAACAGCATATAGTGTCTTCAGCAGTAGGGTCTTACCATTAACCTTTGGTGGGTCATCAAGTACTCTGACAGAAATCTGTCTTCTTTTGGGAAATGTTGTAGGTCTCTCTGATCAACAGCTCACTGTGAAAATTAACCACATGCTGGTCCTGGGAGTTACAGACCAGCACCAAGGAAAAAGAAGGAAGAAAAAAGATGGGAAATATAAAAGAGAAAGAGAAAGAGAGAGGAGAGAGAAGAGGGAGAGAGAGAGAGAAACAGTAGAAGATTAAGGTTAGTCTGCATCATGCCCTCTCCAGGGCCCTGTGATTAAGGTGTTCCCTCTAAGGTCCTGATGAAGGTTCCTCCTTTTAGTCTGTCTTTCAAGATATAGGATTTTGGGCTGGAGAGATGGCTTAGGGGTTAAGGCGCCTGCCTCCTAAGCCTAAGAACACTGGTTCCAATCTCCAGCGGTTCCCATCTCCAGGTCCCACATTTAGCCAGATGCAAAGTGACGCAAGGGCGCAATGCCACACTTGACCACAAGGGGGCGCACACATCTGGATTTCATTCGCAGCAGCTGAGACACGGCTGCCGCGTCCATCTCTGTCTTCCTCTCTCTCTATCTCTGTGCGTGTGTGTCTCTCCAAAAAAATAATAAAAAATAAAAAGTTTAAAAAAAAAATATAGGATTTTATGGTACCATTTCCATTTGGGTCCTATTTTGTATCCCACCCACCACCCTTACCCTCCCCTTCCATACCACCCTCCATATTATCCAGTCTTCAAGATGCTTATTAGGTATTCATAATCTTGGGCAGATTCAGGTAAGAGCCACAGATGAATGAGACCATGCGTCAATTATCTTTCTGTGAATGGGTGAGTTCTCTGAGAATGATCTGTCACAGAGATAGAAAAACATGATCTCAAAATCCAGAGACACAGAGGCTCCCAAAACCTCATCAAGGAAGCAGAACTAAAATGACCCCAATGTGGCTCAGGGAAACTTTGTTAGAGTCACAAGTTGGGGCATTATGCACAGAGACTGGGGCCTATCCACCAGAACTCTTGAGCAAACTCACAATGCATGATAAACATTCCCCATTGATGAGGGCCCCTTTGAAAGTGGGAGGAAGGGGAGGAGGACAATGGAACCAATACTGTGAATGTAAAATCAGAATAATATAAATAAAAAATATATATTGATAAAAAAAAAATTCATATGGAATACAGAAGGCCTCAGATATCCAAGCATATCTTCAGCAAAAGAAACACCTCTGTAAGCATCATCATACCTGATCTAAATCTATACTACAAAGCCTTTGTAATAAAAACAACATGGTAAAGGCATAAAAACAAGAATATAGACCAACGGAACTGAATTGAGTACCCAGACTTTGGGTCAACTACATCTACTTGATATTTGCCAAAGGCCCTAACAGTGTAGACTGGAAAAAAAACAAAATCTTCAACAAATGGTGCTGGAAAAACCATATGCAGGAAATGAAACTTGATCCACATATTTCAGCATGCACAAAAATCAATTCCAAATGTAACAAAGACCTAAATGTAAGGCCAGAAATACTGATATTACAGGAAGAAAAAGTAGGAGGAACTTTCCATGATATAGGAGTCTGAAAAGCCTTCCTGAACAAAACCCGAGTAGCTCAGGAAATTAAACAATCACTCAACCATTAGGCTCTCATGAAACTGAAAAGTTTTTTCGCTGACAAACCACTTTTAACCAATTAAGATCAAGTGGTTCCACCAGTATCATCACAAGTCTTTAATCATAGGATGCAATTCTTATCTAAAGAATAACTAAACAATTGGAGTGAATTGTTTATTCTTTGTCAAATCCATTGGCCTCATAATTGAAAAAAAATGTATGTATATATGCTTAGCAAGAGTAGTTATATTCTATTCTCAGCATTTACTTTTGAATACAAAGTAAAATTTATTTAGCTTAACTCTTAGTTCTATTAAATGGTGCTAGAAAGATTTTCCTAACAAGCATAGGGATGTGCATAGAAATATAGTACTATTCAAAAATGTCCCATTCTATTTTTGCTTTTGTGTTTTTCACTGAAGCAGATGGCAGAGTGAAAGGTTTTATAACTCACTCATCGTTGCCTATTCATAGCTCATTGAGAGGAGAGTGGTGTGCTCTGAGAGTTACACTACTGTTTTCAGGAGGATCACTTAACTTCCTATAAGAGGTGATTAACCTCATATGGGTGAGCATATGTGTGCTATTACTTTGTCCTTTTAAAATAACTCAGAAGACCATGGACCTTTATTTCCTTACAATATATGCTTTTATGTTAGTGACTGACAAAGGACCACATTTTCACTTTTTTTCATGTGAATGAGATTGCTAGTATCTAAATGAAAGTGCAAACACATCAATTATCTTTTTTGAATATGAAGTATATTTTCTTTAAAAAGATGAAATAAAAGCATTTCATTATTAATAAGTATGAAATGAAAAACATTGAAATTTCAGATGTGTCAGCATTCATTTGCATTAAAATAATCAACAAGATACATTGAAAATATCTTGAAAATATTTCTAATTGAACATGTTTCAGTGACTTTGAAGCAGAATTGTATGGATTTTAAGAAAAGAAAAAATAATTTTATGCTTATAACCAATTAGAAGTATGTTTGGCCTACTTAGATACTTTACAGAAGAGCAATCAGGCAAATTGTAATTTAGGGCACAAGTTGGGCAAAGTGTGTATTTTAACTACTGGGTGAACTGACAGAAAATATAAACACTACTATTAAAGAAATGACAGACTAAATTTTGATCAATGGAGAAATATTTTCTTTCTAAAATGTTATAATATCAGGAGAGACTAAATACCCATAATTATTTTTCATATACTATATCATAAATTTGCTTTAATATATGTAAATCACAGTGAATATTTCTTTTAGATTTCAGTAAGTAATAACGAATATATTTATGTAATGAAGCTTTCTAAGTGACTTGAATTCAAATATTTCTAATGTTTTAGACCACTATATAATTTGAAGTATGCATATGTATATGTGAATGTAGGGTATGTGGAGTGCAGTATGTTTGTCCTATATTTTTAAGTCAACATAAAGATATTTAGTATACAAAACTCCTATATATTCAATTATATACAATATCAAGACCTCTTTGAGAATAGAAATTAGGAAGTGTTCTTCCCTTTTGAATTTTTAGATGTGTAATATTTCTCTTTAGGAACATTAAACATAGTGTTTCTATTAATTTTAGCAACAGAATATGTTTTATATATAAAGAAAAGCTGCATATAATTTGTTGCATTTTCAGGAAAACAGCCCTTTTAACTGTCCTATTAATGGTATCCCATTTTTTTTTTAAGTTTAACATCATTCCCTAATTATAGCTGTGATATACTGGACAATTACTTCATTACATATAAATATATCTCATTAATTTTCACAATGACAAAGGTAGGTAGCAGACATTGTTTCATACTTTTTTTGTTTTTAAAGCTATTGCAGTTTATTTTATTTTATTTATTTATTTGTTTTTTGGTTTGGTTTGTTTGTTGAGGTACATTCTCACTCTATCCCGGGCTAATCTGGAATTCACTATGTAGTCTCAGGGTGGCCTTGAACTCATGATGATCCTCCTACCTCCTCTGCCTCCTCAGTGCTGGGATTAAAGGCATGTGTCACCACACCCGGCATCACTTTTATTTTCTCTGAACAATGATATAGTGTGCATTTTGTATTGAATAAATGCCATCTGTAACCAAATTGTAGTTTCAGGGAAATGTCCCTCATAGCCTCTTGTTTATTTCATATTTGGTCGCCAGCTAGTGACGGTTTGGGAGGTGTATACTTGCTGGAGGAAGTATGTTACTGGTAGCAGGCTTTGGAGTGTTATACCTCAGCTTTCCCTTGCCAGAGCTCAATTCACCCTTGAAGTTATCTTCCAGCTGCTCTTGCAAGAAGTGATATCCACCCACTGCTCTACCATCCTTTTCTCACACTAATGAAGCTCTTGCTCCAGACTGCAAGCCTAAATAAACCATTTCTTCTCACTAGATCTTTTGTTTGGATATTTTGTCCCAGCAACATGAAGATAACTACAATACAATTAATACAAATCCTAATACAATTTAATAAAGAAAGTTAATTGAACAGTAAAAACTAACATAATAGTTTAGACTTCTACAAATTTTATAAGGTTTGAGGTTTGGTATTTCTAAAATATCAGTCTGTTTTTTTTGTTGTTGTTGTTGTTGTTTTGTTTTTTTATTTTATTTTATTTTATTTTATTTTTTGGTTTTTCGAGGTAGGGTCTCACTCTGGTCCAGGCTGACCTGGAATTAACTATGTAGTCTCAGGGTGGCCTCAAACTCTCGGTGATCCTCCTACCTCTGCCTCCCGAGTGCTGGGACTAAAGGCATGCACCACCACGCCGGGCATCAGTCTGTGTTTTTTCACAGATATTCATACAAATAGAGTTCTAACAGGTTACAAAGTATTAAAACAAAAGATAAGTGATGTACCTTGGGTGTAATTGGTATCACTCTAAAAAATATCAGTAGTTGAAATATGGTTCTTTGAACCAATCAAATCTTTTGACACTTACAGTATTGAAATAGAATGTGTTCCTAATCACTTTTATAAAAAGACACAGCAACTACTCAATATGTGCTTTATAAACTATATTTATGCTCCATTCCCAGTCTAAATTTAAAGACACAAGTGACTGGCTAAGGAGCCTGCAAAACCATTCAGGTCATGAATATTGCAGGAACTTGACTGGCTTAATTAGTATTGAATAAGTGCCAAACCAACAATTTCTTTCTTTTTTCCATTCGTTCCTCTATCTATTTCTGCTTGAATATGAATATCTTTTCTTATTCCATATTCTAGAAAGCTTAATCTTGAAACCTCATTCCCAGCAAGCTGGTTTACTCCATGTGTATTACAGATCCTCATTTCAAATATAAATCTAGTGATTTGGGTGGAGTTTTTTTTTAGTTTTTAAAAATTATGTTTAAGAATTCAACTTATTTTCCATTGATATGCATTGATATATATCTGAACTATTTGTCACCACTTAATTTGTAACATGTTTCCATTGTCCTAACCCAGTTATATTCCAACACTACCATTATTCTAAATAGGGGTTTGTGTGTGTGTGTGTGTGTGTGTGTGTGTTTTGCTTATTAGGTTTAATGTCTTTTGTATCGTACATGATTCCTACTAGTTTATAAATGCTGAATAACTAATTTTGAGAGTTTTTTCCTATTAATACAAAAATGCCAATATATCAAATTATTCATCATCCATTCACAATACAGACAAATATATAAACAGCCACATAGTCGCAAAACCACATCTGCATCTCAAATAAACTGAAGTTATAATCTTAAATTTGAATACTTTTTAGCTGTATTGAATATCAGATATAACTTCTTAATTTTTCCTGAATATATTTTGTTGTATGTATGTGTGCACACCCACATGTGTTTGTGTATATGTTGAAAACAAGGGCTGAACCTTGGTTGTCTTCTTAATTGAATTATTTTTTGAGATAGAGTGACTAACTGAAGTTAGATTTCATTGAGTTGTCTAGACAACCTAGCCATTGAGCCCAGGGATTCTCCTGTCTCCACCTCCCCAGTACTGGGAGAATAACTATACTCTGCCATACCTAGAATTTTATGTGTGTTGGACATGTGAACTCAGGCCCCCATGCTTACAAAACAGCATATTCTGAGCCTCATAAGTCAATATTTTAATTATAGAACTGCTGTGATATTTAAATGGCAGTTAGTAGAGAATGTAAAACTTTGACAACACATGCTAGATGTATCCTATCCTAACATTTGATAAATATATTTATCTGGAGAAAGTGCCACAGTATTACAACTTTTAACAACTTGCCAATTACTATGTATGTTTGAAGGATCATAATGTCCTTTCTGCTGGCTCTTTCAGAATATGCTAAAAATTGCTTCATTATTGCTGTAAAAACAAAAATTTTCTGTAACATGCAAATTTCATTCAAGTGATATAATATTTACCAAGTGCTATACATGTTGATTTTTAAATATTATTCAGTACAATCATGTCCACATTAATATTTTTATATTAGTCACTAAGATGAAAGGGCGCCTAATAGAGCCAAGTTAATAAACTTAGAACAGAAGAGAGGAAATATTTCTTAACCTTGAATAACACAAGATTAGTCCCTATGAGAGTTGTAATATATCATTCATAGTATCCACCTGATATGGCATGAAATTACCTTATGTTTTTGGCATAATGGGCATGAATGGCAATGATAGTATGGAAATAGCATGTTTAGTGCAAAGTGGAATATTTAGAATTTGAGAAAATGTCACCAGTGGAGAAAGTTTTATGATCTATGTAGCAGGGGTTTCATAGATTAGTACTTGCTTTCTAATTGTTGGTTCTCTTCAGTCAGTGTCATAATTCCTTTAATAATTTGTTTACTGAGGTCAAGAATTGACAGATAAATGCTTTTCCATGGATGTAGGTTCCTGGGGGCAACAAGCAAAAGTCTAATCAGTACAAACATCCACATGTCTACAAAGTCAGATAAATTTAACATGTGCTTTGTGATTACAGTGGGAGTTTTCCCTGATATACTGAGTAAATTGACAGTTTAAGAGGAAAGTTCCTACTGAAATCACACCCAGCAAAAGGATGAAGGGAAAGAGAAAACATAGAAAAATTGAATATAAAGATAGTTTCATTTAAATTCTTTCCCTGATTAAACACATGACATTTTACTTTCATTAACTTTAACATTTGTTATTGTCTATTATGCTTGTACAGAGGTAGGATGGTCACCAGTTATATTGTTAAATAATATGGGTACAAGGCTTTTACAGATGTCATTTCTTTCATGGTTAATATTTTATCCTATAAATATTTTTACATTGACAAAAATCTTGCATAATAGCTGGGCGTGGTGACACACACCTTAAATTCCAGCACTCGGGAGGCAGAGTTAAGGGGATCACCGTGAGTTCAAGGCCAGCCTGAGACTACACAGTGAGACACTACCTCGAAAAACCAAAAAAAAAAAAAAAATCTTGCATAATATTTATTTCCTTCCTTTCATCTGTTGAAGATGCATTTCTACTTCATGGTTTTAAATGAAAAGTCAAAGAATTTCAATAATTGTTTCCCTAATTTTAATGGTTGATTTTTTAATTTTTTTTATTTTTTATTTATTTTTGTAGAGAGAGAGACAGAGAGAAAGAGAGAGAGGGAGAGGGAGAGAAAGAGAGAGAGGGAGAGGGAGACAGAGATGGACACGCCAGTAGTCTCTCAGCTGCTGTGAACGAAATCCAGATGTGTGCGCCCTCTTGTGGTCAAGTGCAGCATTGTGCCCTTGCATCACTTTGCATCTGGCTAAATGTGGGACCTGGAGATTGGAACCAGCATTCTTAGGCTTAACAGGCAGGCGGCTTAACTGTTAAGCCATCTCTCCAGCCCAATGGTTGATTTTATTCTAGCCATTTTCAAGGTTTTGTTTTAGTTTGTGATTTTCAGTAGTTGTATTATGATGTATTCAGGCATTGATTTCTTTGAGTGTATCATCTTGGTTCATAATCTATTATTTTGTTTTTGTTAAAATGTGAAAATTGGGGCTGGAGAGATGGCTTAATGGTTAAGGCGCCTGCCTCCTAAGCCTAAGAATGCTGGTTCCAATCTCCAGTGGTTCCAATCTCCAGGTCCCACGTTTAGCCAGATGCAAAGTGATGCAAGGGCGCAATGTCACACTTGACAACAAGGGAGCGCACACATCTGGATTTTGTTCACAGCAGCTGAGAGGCTGCTGGAGCACCCATCTCTATCTGTCTTCCTCTCCCTCTCTCTTTCTGTCTCTCTCTGTGTCTCCCTCCCCCCAAAAAAAAAAAAAAAAAGAAAATTTTTGTTCTTTGTTACTCAAATAAATGTTTTCTACCCTGATTTTTTTTTTTCTCTCTGAAACTCCAATAATAGATTTGTTAGATGATTTTAGGCCACTATTTCCTTTGGCCCTCTTTTTTCAGTTTTTACTTTTTGTTTTCTTTAATTTCTTCAGCGTTGATCATTTCCATTGGTAATTCATGTTTATTGTTTCTAACCTCTGTTGTTTCCATTATGTTATTAATTACATTGAATTAATTATTTATTGCTCATATTGACTCTTCAGTTCTAAAGTTTTTATTTCATGATCTATTCTAATTTCTCTGCTTATGCAAGTATGGAACTTCTATTTTTCTTTATCCTTTCTAGCACCAATATGTAGCAATAAGAACTTCCTTAAAATAATTTCAATATCTTGGCTATCTTAGGACATAACAACAGTGGAATTTATTAATTTTATTCTCTCTCTTTTTGTTTTGTTTTAGAGACAGAGTCTTACTTTGTAGTTCTGGCTGATCCAGAACTGCCTATGCAAATACCTGGCTAATGAAATTTCCTGCTTTGTTTTCCAGTGTTAGTGCTACAGGTTTGAGCCACCATGTGAGACTGTTAATGCATGGCTAAAATATTTTTCAAATCAACATTATATAAGTCCTGGTTCTTGTTTTAATGGTCTAGGAAAGTTGTATTTTAATTGCTTATAAAGCAGGTTTAAGTTCAAATTTGAGCCTTTTCTGGATTAATTGACTATATATGTAGCTCAGATTTTTTCCCTGAGGCTACGATGTATATTCTATCAAAGTTCTTGTCTTAAAATCCATTCCTGTTCTGCTTTAGGTCCATCTCTAGCTGGCAAAGGTCAGAGGTTGACCATTTTTATGTACTCATACACAGTATATAGGGAATCTTTCTACTTACCATTTCTGTTTCTATAATTTCCTTTAAATTCTCTCTCTCTCTTTTTTTTTTTTTTTGTTCCTCCAGAACGGGCCATAAAAAGGCAGTATTAATTGCATTTTGAGAGGTCAACTCTATGTATTTTGCTAATTTCACAACAGGGGCCAAAACTTAGGTCATCTCCATGTGACCAGAGGGCCAAACAACATGGAGTCCCTCATCCTTGGAAGAATTACTTCTCTCCATTTTGACTCATCTCAACTATATTTCTTTGTTGTTGTTGAATTTTAGGGTAGTTTCTCCTTGAATATTTTTCAGAGTTATTATCACTAATATTTAAGTTTCTATTGGGCTCCCCACACTTTGGACAACTATTTGAATAGAATGTGTATCTCAACTGTTGTTTATAGCTGTTAGTTCAAGGGAAATGTTTAGGTCTCAGAACCAGGCAGAACCAGGTGCAACACATGCTGGAGCCTATTGGTGTCAGTGTCTGTGAGGAGATTATAAGGTAGCTGGTTCTACAAGTGTAGAAATAACTGACAGATGATAGTACTAGGTTCTGGGATAATTATCAGTTTGAGTAAAAAAGTCTAAGTTGACTGTTACAGCAGGATTTGAGCAAAGAAATAGAATGATATAATGCATCTTTTTAGATGGTAACTCTGTTGAATATTAGAAAACAGAGATCATGAGTGAAGCAAATTGAAGGTGAATATTTCAGCAGTTATTGAAATAATTAAGGTATATTTTGGTGTGCATCCAAATAGTATCAGCTGATTTGAAAACAGAGTTGTCATATTTTGGATGCATTTTGAAGATCCAGCCAGCATGGTCTCTTAACATATAGGATGCATTGTTTGAAACTAATAGTGACATCAAAGGTGACTCCATTTTTGACTTAAAGATATAGAAGTTGCATTTTTATAATAAGATAGAAAAGAATTCAGGAAAACAAAAATTGAAGATAGAGCTTGAACTTATGGAGGCATAATGAACTATGATATCTCTCTTAAATGAAAGTAAGAAAATAGTCAAGCACCAGCATTGACCTCAGTGTGACATCTTAAACTCCCAGCACTATGATGGACTATACGCACAAAATGTGAGACAAAATACACATTTCCTTCCTTAAGTGGCTTTTGTCAGAATTTTTTTCTATAGCAATGAGTAACATAACTACCATAGGAATTAAGAAGGAAACAACAATGCAGACTTAGATAAGGCAGTACAATATTGGATAAATTCTGATCCAGTGGTAGACTGGCATTAATGTGAATAAATATTTCAAGAAAAGCAAAGCACACATGATCAATCTTATCAAATGTGGAATCAACAAAAGATCTGCCAAATAAAATTTGGTTGGAGACATTTGATTTTTACAACCATGGAGATTTTTTATGATTATGATATAAAAATATAGGATTTGAGTGTGTCAATGGAGTGGGTTCAAGTTATAAGGAGTAGAGAAAAATGAGTGTAGACTATATAATAATAATTTTTCATAGTTTCCTAAAAGAGCAATTGAGAAATTGTATGGAAATAGGGAAGGACTTTTTTGCAAAACAATGAACTAAAATAATTGTACTTTGATGATTGTTTTTAATATATTGCTTCTTTCATATGTTATACACTTAATCTATTAAGCTAGAAGGCAATCAATACATAATTATTAACCTCAAAGTATAATATACTAACCAAAATGCCCTGATTCTAGCCGGGCGTGGTGGCACACACCTTTAATCCCAGCACTCGGGAGGCAGAGGTAGGAGGATTGCCATGAGTTCGAGGCCACCCTGAGACTACATAGTGAATTCCAGGTCATCCTGAGACAGAGTGACACCCTACCTTGAAAAACCAGAAAAAAATGCCCTAATTCTAATAAAATGAACTTAAATAACATTCATAGAAAAAGGAGGATATTTAAATAAATTTTGACTTCAGGGTTTTTTTTAAATTTTTATTGACAACTTTTATACTTACATACAAAAAATGCATGATATATCCCTCCCCTACCCCCATGCCCCTTTAGAACTCCAATCTCCATCATATCCCTTCCCTCTCTCCATTAGTCTCTCTTTTAATTTGATGTCATCATCTTTTTCTTCTATTATGAGGGTCTTGAGGAGGTATTGTTAGACACTGCAAGGTCATGGATATCGAGGCCAATTTCTATCTGGACAGTTGCATTGTAAGGAGTCATACCCTTCCTTTGGCTCTTCCATTCTATCTGCCCCCTCTTCCACAATGGGCCCTGAGCCTTGGAGGGTGTGACAGAGATGTTGCAGTGCTGGGCACTCCTCCATCCCTTCTTCTCAGCCCTATGTTGCCTTTTGGGTCATCCCAGTGGTCATTGCCATCTGAAAAGAGAAGCTTCCCTAACCAGAAGTGAGAGTAGCATTAATATGTGAATATGAACATTAAGTGTAGTGCTTTCAGGGCAGCTTGGTGGGAATAATATATACATTTAGCCAGAGAAGAGCAGGCTTTATACCCCTAAGGCTCATGACCTCCCCTGCCATAGACTTTTGCTTAGGTTTTTCAGTGCCAGGTATGTATTTCCCTCCCATAGAGAGGGCCTTCAGTCCAATTATGGTGCAGTTGGTTACCCCAAGAGCAGACATGCCACTATTGCACCCGTTCAGTCATTGGGCCTGTATGGCCAAACTTGAATATTCAGCGTCCACTGTTTTCACTGCTGATGATTCCTGTCTCCCATATGGCTGCATGCAGTGCAGATTTTTCCAGCTTTCAGTTGGCTGGTCTACAGGTAGAAGGTTTTCTGCTCAGCACCAGCTTGCTTTCTCAGTGACCTTGCCTCTCAGGCAGGAGAGGTCTTCAGCAATAGGGTCTAACTATCTGCTTCTCAAGGGAAACCAAGGACTCTGGCAATAGCCTTTAATGTTTTGGAGGCTTCCAGGACCTCCTTGGCCAACAACTCACTGGAAGGTATCCCAATCCCCAGCACTACAGCTTCTAGATGTGCCATTATTCAAAAAAGTAGGTTTATATAAGTCTTATTCAAAATATCTTGACTTTTGATTGACCCTCCCCCTGCCCTTCTTTTATGCATTCTCTTCCCATAGCCTCGCTTAAGGCCATCCCCCTGCCTGTAATCTGTTCTTCTACTTACATATGTGCATTACCATACACTTAATCCTTCCCTCCCCTCCCTTCCTTATAGCCTTTTACCAGTTTACTTCAGGCTTTGTTATAAGCAATTTTGTCCTATCTTCAAAAGAGAAATGCAAGGTTTAAAAAAAACTATCTGAATTGACAAAAATGTGTTTTTAATAGTCCTATGAATATAGTAATATGAAATAAATTGTTTTTGAATTATGGGTTTATGGCTTATGTGTATATATTATTAGATAAGGAAACATTGGCATAAATGATAAGAAAATATTTACATAATACTATTTTCATGTATATGACAAAACAAGGATAAATGTACAAGTGCTCAGTTTTTAGCAATATTGATGTTTATATCTATTTTTTCTAAAATAATACTATTTTAGGAAATTATTTAATATGATTGTTTTATATTAAAGAAGTTAAATGATAATGATGAAAACAAGATTTTTTGTTTCAAGGTAGGGTCTCACTGTAGCTCAGCCTGGCCTGGAATTCACTATGTAGTTTCAGGGTGGCCTCAAACTCACAGCAATCCTCCTATCTTTGCCTCCTGAGTGCTGGGATTAAAGGCATGCACCACCACGCCTAGAGAAAACAAGATATTTCTTATTTTTAACATACATTTTATAAACTATATTTTATATCCAGTTCTAAGTTAAAATTTTAGGAAAAAAATAGCATGACTTCATTTGAAAGGGACCCAGTAATGATGTACTGGTGAACTTTGCATTTCCAAATGGAGAAATTGAGGTGTACTGAACATAATATCTTGCTCAAAATCACTCTACCAATTTTGACAATGCTTGATATTCTGTAGTTTGTAGAATTCTTACAATATTAGAATTCAGGGTCACATTAGGGAACAAATTTAACCACAGTAAAACATTAGTAAAACATCACCTGGTTTGCTTTCCTCTACTATCTCCATTATCCAACTTTCTCCTTTTTTCATTTCTTTTCTCCCTAAAACATTCAACTTTTGTCTTGTTCCTCTATTTTAACAAAGAAAGATGAGTGTATAATGCAGTCAAAAAAACTGAAAAAGAATCATTTAGCTACTTTCCCTTATAAATCCTTTAACTTTACACACATAGTTATACCCCTGCACCACAGACACAAACACACACCCAAAGTAATTTCAAATGATAAAACCTCCAGGTTTATAAATCCTTCATTACTTAAAAAAGTAATTTGTGTTATATCAGAGAATCAGAGTCCATATATCCTGAAATATAAAAAAATGCAGTAACAGCTAAGATCTATGTTTTAACTTCTGATCAGTCATCTGCTGAGAGTTTTGTTTTCTCTAGGGTATTGAAAAATATACCCAAACATTAGTGGTTTATGAAGCCAAACAGGCCTGGATTAGAATAATAATTCTGATAGATATCATTTGTGATTTTTAATTTGTAAAATATTTAACCCCTCTGACTCTCAGTTGGCTTAGATAAAATATATGAACAATGGCTGTTTTAAAGCTGTTGCTACCCTAAAAAGGCATAGCTGGAATGCTATAAATTTCATATGTATTAATATATCATTATAACTTATTATTATCATGCTCAAAATATCCTTCTAGTTGAAAATATGTGTCTGTAAGTTCAAAGACACATTAATATTTATTGATTCAGATGTTAACAATAAGTAAGACATTAATAGTATGGTTCTGGGAAACTTAAAATTCAGTTAGTTATATTCTCAATAAATGAAGACACAATGCATAATATATTAGCTTTAGGACTCTTGGCACATATTCTCTTCTAAGAAATTCATTTTTTCAGATAATTTTAATAAAATCAAAATTACTATTAGCATATTTAGCTATACTGTTGAAATGGGCTTTATACTGACTGAAATATTGAAAAATGTATGATACAAATGAGCATTTCCTGATGGCAATGTGAATTCTCACACAAGTGTACAAATGACACAATGCCTCATAGTTGTGATATGTAGAATAGTATTATAGCACCTGCAGAGCATGTGTGAACATGTATTGAATATTGCATCAGTGTCCATTACTAGGCGATGTGGCAATGGATTTTTCTGTGCAAATTCCTTATTTTCTCTTTTAGCACACTTAGAGTAGAGTGAAGTTTTCCCTCCATGAATAATAACTTAGAGACAGTAGTGGTAGGCAGAGGAGAGTACAGGAACACATATAAAGCAAAAATAATCACCACAGTATACCTTGTCTGTATCCTTTTTATCCCATTTTTATTGAAAACTTTTTCACTTAACACTTCATTGAATGGCCCTGCCTATACATAGAATTTGATGGTTGAATACTTAGTACATCATTATCTTTGTTGATCTATCTTTATAAAATGTCATTTCTTTTCTTTTAGCATTATGAACTCTTACATATTTTCTTTCAGTGATCATGCAGGTACTGTTGTGCCATCTGAAAATTTAGCCTTTTAGCTTCTTTGATGGTATAATTAACATGAACTAAACAAATCCAGCTTGTACCACAGCTGTCAAGGCACCTGGGTATTTATAGTTTCACCCTCTTATTTGAGCAGGAGAGCTTTCATAACACATATGCTAGGGTGAATTTGGAGCAGATGGACTCATGTACTCTCATTTTCAATAAAGCAAGAGTCTATAACACTGCATGGAGCCCAGTTACCCCTCTATCAAGGATGCTGAATTAAATGTGCCCTGTACCAGATAATGCCTGTATATGGCTAAATATATTGTAGATGCCTCAAAGCTGGATGGTTTGGGCACTAGCTTTTACCAAAAAAATGTAAATGATAATGTATATGGAAAATAAATTTCTTGAAAGTGGTTAATTACTTGAAGTGACAAAAATAGCCTTTTGCATTAGGAAAAAGCTACTTAGAATATGAAGAATTTCCCCTTTCACCTATGTTACAAAGCAGACCTTGACCACTGAGACATATTTGAAATGAAATTCTCGTAGGTGCAAGAGGCAAACTCAGCTCTGAAAGGATTGTTTTATACTATAAATAAGAAGATAAAAGTAAATTAGTGGAAAATCTGTCAGCCTTTCAGAGGCAGATACTCTACTATAGAATCACCCTAACCAGATAGCACAGATGTGTCAAATAATATGATATTTAAGGAGATAGAAAACTTCATTGTCCTGTAGTAGTTAGTCTCTACTGCACATGTTCTTTAGGAATTATGTAGAACATTATTGAAATCCCAGGTCAGACAATTAGTGAAAATTTAAAAGAATAGTCTGTACCCAAATAATGAAAAAGTAGGATATAACAGAAATAGTTTTTCACCCAAGCCTTTGTTTCACTGTTCTGTCTTGGGACAAGAGCTCTATGATTTTATTAAGATGGGTGAGTTGTGAGGTGGTCTCTTTTCTATGGAGGAACATGTGCATCCTGATAACTGATAGGGTTTTGCAAATTATATCTCATCACTACCCCGTCTTTCTGAAGGCCTCTGCTGTGAGGCATAGTCTTGTTGAGAATAACTGACTACTAGCCCTTGATGCCACATGATAACACACTATTAAATGCTGATTTCAAAGAAAGGTTTAAAATTAATTGGTGAGTTTTATGCCAAAATAATTAGTCTCCTAAATATCCCTGTATATTGTTAAACAACAGGAAAAAAAGGCTTTTAGGTTTAGGAGTTTCTGTCTACATAGAAACATCAAATATACTTCAAATGAGAATATGAGATTTGCCATCTGCTAAGTGTCTTTGGAGAACAGTTAGCATTGCATTCCATAGTTAAAATTAATAGATGTTAGCCTGTTGTATTATGTGTCCCTTTAAGATTTTGTTCCTTGTGAAAGTATTTGGTATCCTGCTATAGATTAAGCTTTCTTGGGGGAAATCTGTGACAGATCATCTTGATATGCATAATATTTTTGTTTTGATTCCATGTTGGATCTTTTGCAGGATATTTTTATCTATATGAGAAATACAATTCTAAATGGGCTTTATCAGAAAAAAAAAAAAAAAACTAAGAATTAATTCTACAAAATTTCCCATGGCAATTGATTACATGTTTATTCAGTAGTGTGAAATCATGTTCATGTCAGTTGAGCAATTTATTCATTTTACTTGATATTGTACATTTTTAGTGATAATGTCAATGTTTACTGCAGTAAATGTGTTCAAGGAGGTAAGTACTGTGTTGAGAGAACAACATGGTTTTCATTAGTTTGGATTTTCCATGTATCTTGACTATATGACTGAACATTTTTGCTCTGAAAATAATTTGCAACCTTCACTATGATCAGTCATGCAAATGATAGCTACTAAATGGTATATAAGAAAATATGTCTAAAACAAAATTGGAGGAACAAAACTTTTTTTTTTTCTGTTGTGGAATATTATTTAAAATATATGTTAGAAATATTCTGAAAATAAAACATTTTAGTCATCTTGTCATTTGTCATATGTGCTTCATTGTCATTAGGCAGTGAGGTGATAAAAGAGGCAGCAGTGGATCTAATCCATAAATCAAAATAAGTCAGGTTTACAAACTATTTGAATCCATCTGCTATGCATGATAGCATGTGTTTTGTAGTGTTGACTGTTATAATGCATCTCTTATTCTTGACATTGAAATCTAGTAGCTGAAAGAAATCAGTGTTTGGATTCCAAGCTAAAGTGAACCACATTCTACTTATTCTTTTCTGAGTAATACACCCACAGATGATATTGGAGTTCATTATATTTTTAAATTATTCATTATTTTAATATATTAACATATTGCAAATTGGTCATAATCTCATCATATTATCCTCTTATGTTTTCTTTCCCCCATCCTCATTTTCCTGGGGGCCCTTTTCAGTGCAGAATCATAAGGCATTGTGAGGTCAAATTTACAACAGTCAGCTTCTGTGAGGAGAACAATACCTCACAGCACACCAAAAAATTCAATGTCAACTTTATTTTATAATAATATTGACTCTTTGGAAAAGGTGTGGGTTAACTCTTTCCAGATTATTATTGAAACCATTAAATTTCCCTCATATTTTTAATATCTATGTCTAACTATTAAGTCTGCATAATTTTGAAGAAAACATTGTTGATATATTGTGTGGTTGTAGTATCAATGCATTTAAAATTCATTAAAATACACAATCATTCTATTTAAGGTAGCTGAAACTTATACAATTGTAAGTTGTTTTTGAGGTAGAAACTTTATATGGGCACATCATGTGTTAGTACCATAATTTCCCTCCTCCCTGCCCCCATTCCACTAAGGACCCTCCTTGTTGGTATTGCTGATATTCACTGTGTATTTATAGGTTATGAGCTGTGAGAGCAGCAGTCTGCCATTGTAGGGAGGGCTATGTCTCTAGATATTCCTTCCCATCCTGTGGATCTTTGTGGCTCATCTTCTGCAAACTTCCAAAAGCCTTTGTGGGTGTGCTTTATTTCAACTTTAGCATTGAGTTCTCAGTCTTCCTCTCCCTTTCTCTCTGTCTCTCTCTGTGTCTCTCTCCAAAAAAAAAATCCATGGTGCTACCAGTGGTGACATTTCACATTCAAACTACCATATTTGTTCCCTGGCCTTTATAGACTCATGATTATCTCAGGATACAAAATACATTCAGTCCAACTTTAAAAGTCCTCATAGACTTTACCAATTTTAACCCTGTTTAAAAATCCCAACATCCATCAGAGACTCCAGACAGTCTTTTAAGTATGAGCCTGTGAAATGAAACTACAAGTAAGTACTTCCAACATTTAATGGCACAGAGAAAACGTTCCCATTGAAAAAAAAAAAAAAAATATAACAAGAAAAGATTAAACCAATACAAGATGTAAACCAGAAGGACAAACATCAAATTCTGGAAATCCATGTCTGACATTTGTCACCCAAGACAAAATTGTCTGAGCTACAAATTCTGCCCCTACAACCTTGGCTGTTTAATTTCAGGTCATATCCATCTGAGTCAAATTGAGCAGCATTCCATGATGGCAGTTTCATAGTTTTGTCATCTCTAAAATTCTGAGGTCTTCAGTGCAACTGGGATTTTTATCTTCATGGCTCCATGTCATGGCCAGTCTTGACCTTTATGCAGAGACTGACTATCTCCAAAGAAACATGTTGCAAAGCCAATGACCTTTTCTTTCCTGCATCTTTCATACTTCCAAAACAAGTATCAAGTAGAATAGGTCAGCATTCTTCTTTTAGACTTCTGTCTTTGAAAATCACCAACACTCCTCCTTTTGCCCCAATGTAGAGCAGCTGGGCCAATATCAATGATGGTAATCTCTCAAACAATTGTGCCTGAAGTGGGTCAAAGTTTGGGTGAAAAGTACATCCTTCATTTTCTTTTGTCTCTGTGTTTTTCTCTGTCATACACACTATTTCATTGTTTTAAATTCACCTCGGCTCAAATTCTGTCAGGGTTCTGGGCAAAACACAAAGTGAATTTTGTGCAAACTGTGTTTAGCCTAATTCCAACAAAGTTCTTTTTTTTTTTTTTTTTCCTTCTGAAACCCAATAAGTTGAGTATTCACAGGCCAAGTTTCTTTCTGTATTTAGGTCTTTCAGACTTTCACTACAATAGCCCATTAATCTTTGCTAATAGCATTGTAAGGTTTCTCTAGTCCAAAGTTCAAAATCCTTCCATAGTCCTCCCACAAATAAGTTCAAAAAGATTAAAAATGACATTGTCAGATTACTGCAAAGATGAATTCATTCCTTACTATCAATTTTCTATTGCAGATACCTTCTCATAGTCTGAACAAAACACCCAATCAAAAGCATTTTATGGGAGGTGTGTGTTTATTTCAAGCATCCTGTTTTGTGAAGTTTTACCATCATGGAAAAAGCATATCAGATCTAAGGCTGGGCATCACATCTTGTCACAGTAGCTCAGAGATTGCATCAAATTTACATTAGCTGGCATGTTGAGCTATAATATCCCAAGGTCCAACCAACCTCAGGGATACAACTTCTCCATCAAGGCTTTACCTCCTAATTTGCCACCAGCTGGGGATTGAGTATGAGGCTTAATCACAACCACATGAGGCTATGGGGGCATTCCACAACCTAACAACCTTAGGTTGTTTTTTCCATTGTTTTGTTTTGAGGCAGGGTCTCACTCTGTAATACATAGTAGATTGAAACATACTATGTAACCCAGGCTAGACTCAAATTCATAGTAATACCTCTGCCTCAGTGTCCAAAGTGCTGGGATAATAAGAATGAGCTACTATACATAACTGAAAACAATGCATGAAATAGAGTTTGCACATATAGTTCTTCTTTAAACAAGGTATTTTTAAAATCATTATCTATTTACAACTCTTGGTGCTTAGCCTATGCTACTCTAGATCAAAACCCTCTCTTCAGAAAACTATTTCTTCATTAAAATGATCTCCTCAGGGGCTGGAGAGACAGCTTAGCGGTTAAGGCTCCTGCCTGCTAAGCCTAAGAAACCGGTTCCAACCTCCAGGTCCCACGTTTAGCCAGATGCAAAGTGACCCAAGGGCGCAATGCCGCACTTGCCCACAAGGGGGAACACACATCTGGATTTCTTTCACAGAAGCTGAGAGACGCCCATTCTCTATCTGTCTCCCTCTCCCTCTCTCTCTGTCTGTCTCTCTCTGTGTCTCTCTCCAAAAATGAAAATGATCTCTTCAGAATTAAAACATTCATTTAGATGAGCTTGTAATATAATATAGATCAAAATATTTTCCTTTGTTTTCTTGTATTTCTTTTGGCAGGTCATTCAGTGTTTAATATAATGTAGGAGTTGAATAAATATTGTAGAATATGCATGAAGAACAAATGTCAGGGCTAGAGGGATGGCTTAGCAGTTAAGGCATTTGCCTGAGAGCCAAAGGACCCAGGTTTGATTCCCGAGGACCCACATTAGCTAGATGTGTAAGGGGGTGCAAGTGTCTGGAGTTCATTTGCAGTGGCTAGAGGCCCTGGCATGCCCATTCTCTCTCCCTCTCTCTCCTTCTTTCTCTGTCAAATAAAATTAAAATATTAAACCCCACCATGAAAAAACAAAAACAAAACAAATGTTAAAGAATCCCTGCCAGAAAATGACTATTATTCCATAGACATTACTCTTTAAAAGGGAGAGGGCGGTAGATTTCATTTGTCCAGAAATATGACAGTTAGGTGAATTTAAAATATAATTATTTAACAAAAATAACTACTCAGTATGACAGCATCATTAAAGTTTTATTACTAGTGGTTACAAAGTTTAAAATTAGATTTCTGAAACATTCATAAGTTTTAAAATTGGCATATATATATATATATATTTAAATTTTTATCCTTTAGCTCAATTTAAACTTAATATTTAATTAATTTCAAGATAATTTTGGTTGTGATATATTAATATATATATATATATATATATATATATATATATATATATTACTTCAAAGCATATTATGAATCCATTAGTGTGAATTTGAACTTTGCAGATGTAGTTTGATTAATGACGATTAGACAAAGTGAACTTTCCTAATTCAAAAACAGAAAATAGTGAAGGAGAGATTTGCAATGGTGCATTTTGTTGATTATTTTGAATTTTGTTTTTACAAAAAAGTCTTTGTAATTATTATTAAAGACTTTATTGCAACAACATACTTGTCTGACAAAAAGCTTTATACATAACTTGTTTTAAAATTTCAATATCTTCTTCTTGCACTTTACCTGGCCCAGCAAACATATGTATATAGGAAATGAATTGTTGACACATAAATAATGCTTATTGTTTGTAGCCAAAATAACAAGTAATCATCAGCCTTTTTTCCTTATCGCAGTCTGGAAATGACTAACATGTTAAAGACAAAGTGTAGAGGCCTAGTTTTACACCATGGAATCCTCACTCTTTCACATTATTAGAAGAAAGTCTTATGGACATAAGAATATGTAAGGCAGTTGGAGGATTCCTCATAAAATCTACTCCTTTTATTGAGAATCTGTGTGTTAGAAGCCCAGTGTTACCAAAATGTCTATTGTATGTAAATTTGTAATTGATTAAAACTGACACTCCAGGACTGGAGAGATGGCTTAAGGTGATTGCCTGAAAAGCCTGAGGACCCAGGTTCCATTCCCCAGTACCCACGTAAACAAAATACACAAGTTGGCACATGTGTGTGGAGGGCTAGAGACCCTCTCTGTCTCTGCTTCCCTCTTTCTCTCTCTTATAAATGAATAAAAAAAAATAAAAACTCAGGTATACATAATTTTAAGCTTTGACTACTATAAAAGTCATTATAAGTCAGGTATAGTGGTAAATGCCTTTAATCCTAGGACTTGGGAGGTAAAGGTAGGAGGATTTCCACGAGTTCAAGCCTACCTAAAGATTGGATTGCATTCCAGGTCAACCTGGGCTAGATTGAAACCCTTCCAAAAAAAACATAAATAAAATAATTATAAAAATAAATAAATGACACTCAGCTTATAATTATGAATGAAATATGCATTTTATAATCAGTCTTGAAAGTAAAACCAGGTTTTAGTCAAAAGGCATATGCTATATTGGAGACTTAATAGCTGAAGTATGTTTAATATTTTTCTCAGCTTCATGCATATCAACTTACCAAAAGTTACAAATATAAGTACAATTTCACTATCATATATATATATATATATATATATATATATATATATATAATCAAATAGCATTAATAATGTGAGTCATGGTAAAATAGTGGGGGGGGAAAGGTTCAGAATCCACAGGAGGATTCCTGGAAGGCGAGAAAAATTGAAAGAAACATAATATTCCTGAAGTTAGATTTATATTTTGGGTTCAAAAAGACTGTTATAATTCCTTTTTACCTTGTAATATCACACAACACAAGCACAAGAATCGTATAGGTATATTATACCTATATTTTGATTTGTTCCAAATCTATGTGCATGTACATATATATGTATGTATATATGTGTATATATATTATTTTTAATATGTATCATCTTTTTTCTCGTTCATCCATTTAATATATATTTCTTCTTATGTGTTAAAGCCATGATGTGTAATAGACTTTAATCACTTATGCATATGTAGTTTTACACTTGGTTCAGCAAAAATAAGCTGAATGAAAAGACCACATATCAAGCCGGGCATGGTGGTGCATGCCTTTCATCCCAGCACTGGGGAGGCAGAGGTAGGAAGATCTCGTTGAATTCAAGGCCACCCTGAGACTACATAGTTAATTCCAGGTCAGCCTGGGCCAGAGTGAGACTCTACCTCGAAAACCAAAAAAAAAAAAAAAAAAAAAAAAAGACCACATATGAACCATTTTTTCATAACTCATATACATTTTAATCTCAAAACAAAATTTCATAATTAGAAGACACACTACTCTTTTAATTGGCACAGCTTAAGTGAAAATAAATGACAAAACATAATTGTTAGCATTGACAGAGTGTGATAAATATCTTTACTAATAATGAATTAAAATATGATGAAAGATTGGATTTTTAAAAACACACACTTTTTCAAAAGACTTCAAGTAGAACCAAATTCAAATTTTAAACTTTCTCATTTTTTTACATCTTGTCTAATAATTTAGGAAAACCAAATTACCATCGGATACCACAAATTAAAATACAAGTATTCTTTAATTAATTTAGTGTGAAGATTTTCTGAGGGTCAAAAATAAAGAATCTTCAATAATTTAAAGAAAAAATAGCTACATATTCTTACAATGAAGTAAATTTGTGTCAAACTTTATGTAATTTAATAGAGTGCAAACAAAAATACTTCCCATACTAATACAGACAAATTCTTTTTTTTAATTATTATTTTTTTATTGACTTTTAATCTTACATACCAAAAAAACCCCACCTGATATTTCCCTCCCCTCCCCCATTCCACTTTAGAACTCCAGTCTCCATGATATCCCCTCCCTCTTATGGAGAAGACTGAATGAAAAAATGATAAACTAAAAAACAAATGTGTAGTTATATGTAGCTAACATACTGTCATTACAGTAACAAATATATCCCTGTACAAAACATGAATGTAATGCAGATTTTTGTAAAATTAGAAAAAAAAATAATAATTTTAAAAAATTCTAAATATGCCTGAGATATTCAGTTTTCTCAGTTAAATATCCACTATATCTACATGGTTAAATTTTATAATCAATCACCTTGTTTGCATAGATTCATGAGTATACTGTTCAGGGAACTAAAATAAGCAGTAAATTGAATAATTCATTTTTTATATAATAAAATAAAATTCTGTAACACTGTTAACTAATGCAGAACCAGCAGGAACAGTATTAGTGTGTTCTTCCATGGTGTTGCTTAATTCAAATGTGTCATCACACACATATTCCATTATAACTATTGTTGTCAGTTTGTTAGTTTGAACTGGATGTGTGTACTTTTAATAAAGCAATCCTAAATACAGTGAGGTTTTAGACTCTGAAATATCAACCTCCCACCTATTAAAAGTAATGCTATAAGTGATTTAATCTATTTCAAATAACTGATACAAGACATGTTATACCTTCTGCTCTGAATCATAAAATAATTTATTCTTGATCTCATCATGCAGCATTTTTCATCAAGAAAAGGTCAATCATCAAATGGGGACATGCAGGCTGGCAAGTGATTGTTTAGCTTATTAATATATCATCATTCAAGACCTATAATTGTATTTAACTTTTGTCTATCTGTGTCTATCAAACTGAGCACAAAGTTCATCTACAAAGAAACTGAGTATAATCAACCATTTCAGTATTGCTACTAACAAATAAACTACAAAGCCAAAATATGAGACCTTTGATGACAGTTTTAAAATGTGAATGTTTAGAAAGAAAAAGGCATATATTAAATATGTATGTTATTTTTATATGTATATAGTATCATTGCTGACAATAACCAATATCAGTAGATGATTAGCCACATAGAAAGTAATGATACTAATGATAATGCTACCTAAAATGAACACATAATGATTACAGTAAACCTCCCAACAAATTCTAAGATTGTCAGTAAAATTTTATTAATCTTAGCTTCAGTATATCTCTACCAAAAAGTGAAATGTGTGAAGAATAAAAGTCATTTGGAAAGTCAAATTTGGATAATCAGGGAAAATTCAACTTACTTGAAATAAATACATAATTGACCTTATTAATAGAGGTTTAAATATGACTATAATTAATTTGTTAATTGTCCATATGTGCCCTCCCTTCTCTCTTTAAACTTAGCATCTGCTCATTAATTAATTTCACCAGCTTCTATTAAGTGCACCATAATCTCTGGCACTGTGCTGTTATTGCCTCGAGTCATTGAAAAAAGGAGAAGCAAAGCTTTCTTACTTGAAATGGCCTACAGTTTATAATGGAAACACAAGCCCCCCTACAGGTGGGGAGTTTTTCTTAGAGGTTGTATAATATATATTTCTCTCATATAGTGTACTCTTTTCAGTGAAATATTATAACTCAAATTAGTCTTAAAATAACACAAAGATGGAATGTTTCACACTTTTTATTAGACTATAGTTTTCAGACCAGCATGGTGGCTCACAATTATAATTACAGTATTCGGGATACTAAAGCATAAAATTGTAATGAGTTTGAGGATAGCCTCAAAGGTGTAGTTTGAGACTACACCTGTCTCAAAACAACAATAATCAAATAAGTAAACAAAAAGAAATTATAATTTTTAGGAAAAAGAGGATAAGAAAGCTGAAAGTTTAAAGAAATGTACGTATAGTTCTATTAAGTGCTTTCTCATTGTGTGGACAAATATCTGATAAGAAGCCACTTAATGGAGGAAGGGATTATTTTAGTTTACAGTTTGAGGTTATAATCCATAAGGATGGGAAAGGCCAGCTTGAGGCAGCAGTTCACATTACATCCGTACTCAAGACGCAGAGAGTATTGAATGCTTCCACTCAGTTGGCCTTCTCCTATTGGTTTAGTTTTGAACTCTAGCGAATGGAAAATGTGTGTCCCACTGTTAGGGTGGGTCCTCCGACATCAATTAAAACAATCTAGAAAGTTGTACAGAGACAGACCCAGAGATTTGTTTCCATGGTGCTTCTAAAATCCTGTTAAGTTTACAACAAGAAAGAAACCATTATCATGGTTATCAAGTGATATAGCAGTGTAATTTCATGGGTCAGAAACAATAAGAGAACCACAGATATAAAATGTAAGATGACACAGTATAGAAAA
Source organism: Orientallactaga sibirica (assembly GCA_036365145.1). Taxonomy (NCBI): domain Eukaryota; kingdom Metazoa; phylum Chordata; class Mammalia; order Rodentia; family Dipodidae; genus Orientallactaga; species Orientallactaga sibirica. The sequence goes on along the minus strand of JAEOAD010002325.1, from coordinate 2,011,620 downwards.
CACCATATGTTGAATGGTACCACCATAAATTGCCTCAGATATAATTTGTGCTTAAGCTTACATGCTATAATATCAAAATAAAGGAAAAATATTTTGGATCCTATGGAAATTTTGTAAGGGCATTTGCAGGTCATATATTCCATTTTCATGTACAGTCAGACATTCTGGTTTATATATTGTTTGTAAAAATGTAGTGGTCACAAATTGAAAGATATCTTTCATTTTCTAAATGTTGCATACATAATGCATATAAACATTGTGAACATATAGTTTGCCCTGCTTTGAGGATTCTTCATATTGGCTGAAACACTGGCTTTTAGGCTGTGACTTGCTTTGAGTGACTCCATATTGCACAGCAAATAAGTGCAAATGCAGAATCTACACCTATTTTGTGCATGTGGTCATCACTGCCTATCTAGAATTAATCATGAAGTACTGACTGATGAATAACTTACTCCTAAAATAAAAAGGCACACCACTTCTACACTTATCAATACAGATTGTGAAAATATGGGTATATTAACACTATATCAAAAAACCAAAACTCAGAACTAAAGGAACACACCAGATTAAGGAAAGGTATAAGCTCCCCCCCCCAAAAAAATGATAATAACATTGTGATAATAATAACATAGTAATACTTTTAACAGTGGACCATACATGTAAGTATTAAGGAACCAACAAAGAAAGCACTCTCAACTCTCCTTTGTTTTTCAGCTCATTAAGCTCCCAATACTTGATGAGAGCCATTCAAATTACCACAACATCTATCAATCCATCTATCTGTCTGCCCATGCTGACCTTGACCTGTACCTCGATCATATGCAGCTCAGCTTGACTTTAGGGGTACCTGTGGCTTATGTACCATAGGCATACCATAGACCTATTATAGGCCTATGACCCTGCCTGTGCCTTGGCTCTGCATGCTTCTAACAGTTCTCCAGCTCAGCTCCTTAATTTCTTACCTACCCACCACAGTGACTGTGTCAGCTCTCTTCCTTGACATCCCATAAGGACGTTTTGAATTCTGTGGACTATTTAGCCCTTCTGTAACTTACATCATCTATGCACATAACTTTATGAAATACATTGTGTGAGATGAGAATTTGTGTTAGTAAAAAATATTTGAATAAAAGTACATGTGCTTTCCAACGGTCAGCTACCAAAAGAAATCAGGACTACTTGGTAAATTACATCCAATGAAATAAATATAGCTTGAGAATTTATTGCCATTCAACACTGGAGTAGCACTGCTGAGAACAACTTCCAAATCAGGAACAGTTATGGAGGTAAGGGATTTATAGGACCACCATATTATCTACCTGGCCCTCAATAGATTCATAACCATCTCACATTATAAATTGTATTCAGTCCAAATTCAAAGGTTCCCCACAGTCTATATTACCAAGTTCACAAGATAGTTCCAAAGTCCTAAATCTCATCTGAGATTTGAGATAGTCTCTTAGCTGTGAGTACTGTAAAATCAAAACAAGTTAGATACCTTTAACATTTAAAGGAGCAGAGTAAACTTTTACTTAGATTTATTTTTATTTATTAGAGACAGAGGGAGAGATAGAGAGTGAGTGAGAATGGGTGCATCAGGGCCTTTAGCCACTTCAAACAAACTCTAGACACATGTGCCATCATGTGCATCTGGCTTACGTGGGACCTGGAGAATCAAACCTGGGTCCTTAGGCTTTGCAGTCATGAGCCTTAACTGCTAAACCATCTCTGCAGCCCCAGATCAAACATTGTTAACTTCTATGAGGCATAAAAAAGAAAGATGAGAACAAAATTAATAACTATGAAATGAACATCAAATATCTGCAGTTCAAGTCTTATATCATAATCAGTGACTGACGGTCTCTGGATTTTCCAATTCTGCACCTCCAGGAAAAAGTTCCATCCTTAGCTATCAGCCTCTATAATAGCCCTTTCACAGTGCTGGTATATCCAAAACATCTTCTGTTCTCCATGAAAAACACAGTCCATCTTCCAATGGCCCCACCAGCCTCTTCATGAATGTCATCCTGTCCTGCTATATGCCATGTTATAGCACTGGCTTCTGGAACCATGTACATTTCACAACCAACTCCATGCATTTTTTTTCATGCTTCCAAAAGCAATACCAGGTGTGCCAGACACAGCCATATTCTTAAGTCAGGCACAAAATAAATAGTAAAGTTGAAGAGCAGGTTCCTTCTCCAGTCAACTCTTTACAAAGGTATCATTCAGTCTTTCCGCAGGCATCCTCTTCATTGATTTAGTGTAAAGTAGTCTGGCCATCTTCTTTAAGATTGTGAATATGTTTTGACAATAGCAGCTTCAGTAACCTAAACGCAGTCTGTGTGCCAGTAAATTTTAAACATTTTATATTTTTATTTATGTATTTATTTATTTGAGAGAGAGAAAGAGGAGAGAGAGAGAGAGAGAGAGAGAGAGAGAGAGAATGGGCATGCCCGGGCCTCTAGCCACTGCAAATAATTTCCAGATGCATGCACCCCTTGTGCATCTGGCTTATGTGGGTCCTGAAGAGTCGAACCAGCATCCTTTGGCTTTGTAGGCAAATGCCTTAACCACTAATCCATCTCTCCAGCCCTAAACTCGTTTTAATTTCTCCAATTTTAAATCTTTTATTTCCCAGTATCATATCTTTAGCCAAGCACATCAGTCCATTAAAAATTTAGCCTTGAGCAAACTCTTTGGCTCCAGGCAGCAGAATGCAGCCATCCTTTATGCCAGTAGCCCAGTTCCAACAAAGTCCTCTGCGGTCTTTCCTTCCTATTGGAAAGTTCCTAAGCCAAGCCTCCAAATACAATTGTCTCTACACTTAGCATTTCCAAACGCTCATCATTATAGTCCATAATACTTGAGTTAGCACTCCAGAAGATATCTTCAGTTCTAAGTACAGAGTTCATGCCCATTCCTCTATAACAAAAGTTCCAAAAGATTAAAATCCACATGGCTATATTCATCCAAGCAAATCCTACTCCTAGTACCTATTCTGTAGTAGACAGTCTTATGCTGTTGTTATGAACTTTCAAATCAGGCATGATTATGAAGGAAAGCATTTATTGAATCTTACAGATATAGGTGTAGTTCCATAATTGCCAAAGAAACTGGCCCACTTCCAGAGATACAAGCAATGGGAGAAAGCCGCTACCCACACCAAAAACAAGCAAGCAAACTTCAGGAACTCCAGAAAAAGCTCAAGCACTTTGCATATTTTTAGATTGAAATTCCAAATCCACCTCCACACCTTAGGCCTGGACCCTAGGACTCCCCCACATTTCCACCTTCTCCAGCCAGGTGGCTAGGCATCTAAATTCAAAACTTTAATAAAATCCTGAATTAAATGTGGGCCATCCATGAAAACCATGCAAACCACCACAAATTCATTTCTACATAATAGAGAAATAAAAATGGATTTGTCTGTTTTGTTTTTTAAAAATATTATTTATTTATTTATTTATTTATTTATTTATTTATTTATTTATTTGCATAAGAGAAAATGGGTACACCAGGGACTCTGGCCACTGCAAACAAACTCCAAATGCATACACCACCATGCACAACTGGTTTATGTGGGTACAGGGTAGTCAAACCTAGGTCCTTAGGCTTTGCAGGAAAGTACTTTAACTGCAAATCCATCTCTCTAGGCAACATTTTTCTGTTTCTGTACTAGAGTATTCATGATGTAAATACTCTAGATACACATATAATAAAAACGTTGGCAGAGGGCTTCACCAATGCAGTTATTGTAAAGAAATTAGTGATTCTCTGGTGTATAATCTAAAGAAAGTTAAAATTTTGAATCAAAGATTTTTGGAATTGATAAGATTCAGGACATTCTGCTTTAAAACTTAGCACCTTGGTATATTGAATATGTTAAGCTTAGGTAATACTAAAAGTAGAAAGAAGGCAGAAAGTCACTGTTACTTCCTTCCACTTATATCTCTTGAAGCAGAAACTAAAGGCTAGGAAGCATTTTCTTCCCCTTCCCCTTTGGCAGGTCATAAAATATTCATTAAAAAGGTATTAATTTTATACTCAGAATAAAATATCTATCTATAATCTATACATACACACACATTGTATATATGATGAAATTGAAAATGAATGTTGCATACATGCTTATCATCATTGTCCTTGTATACTCCTACATTTTTTAACTTTTGTTATGCTATTTTTGTCTCAAAAATTGTCCACTATTCATCAAATCTCAGCTAAAAATATATAAGATGCTCTGCTTCATTTCCTTCTGAAAATTACCATTTCACAAATATCTAACATCAAACTATTTTCTATTCTTTATTTTCTTAACTTGAATTTTATTTTATTGTTTTTTTAAATTTTATTTATGTATTTATAGGCAGAGAGAGAGAGATAGAAGAGAGGAAAACAGAGAGAGAATGGGCATGCCAGGGACTCTAGCCACTGCAAACGAACTCCAGATGGATGTGTCCCTTGTGCATCTGGCTTACATGGGTCCTGGAGAATCAAACCAGGATCCTTTGGCTTCACAAGCAAATGCCTTAACCACTAAGCCATTTCTCCAGCCCAGTTAACTTGTATTTTAAATAGGAATCTCAATCATGATCCCAGGAAGGTTGAGGAAAGCTATTTTATCTGAACAGGATCAACCTACTATAGTGTACTTACATTTTGTGACACTGACAGTTGGCATATATCTTAGTTATTTGTTTTCTTGGTTTTACAAAATTCTTGACCAACAAAAATTAAGGGAAAAAATGTTTTAGTTTTGTTCAGTGTTTGAAAGATGAATGCTGATATTCATCTAGCATTTTCCTTTTTGTTCACTGTAGTATTCTGCCTCATGGGATGATACCACCCATATTTATGTGCTCCTTTCCTACTCAGTTAATTCTTTTTGGAAAAACCCTTATAGACATCCAGAAGTGTGTTTCCATGGTGGGAGCTTGACCTCAGGGCATCTGCTTTATTGCCCTAATAGGGCTTCTTTTAAATGGTGCTTATTTTTACAATTAGAACTGCTTTGTCTAAACCTACCTTGACATTTTACATGCAACGTTTGACAAGATTCTTTCTCTGTCAATCAACATTGTTCAATGTTTTCTCCTCTCTCTCTTTTTCTCATTATAAGCCTGGATAATAGTGATAAGAAGTAACCAAGACACAGTCTGAATACTATCTTATCTTGAAATTTGCTAGTTTGTTTTCCAAGTAAATTAGTCCATTGCCTTTGAAAAAGTTTAACTCTAGTTCTCAAGAGAGTATCCTTTTTATACTCTGCAAACCCCATTTACATTTATTCTAGATAGTCTAATATTCTAATCACAGGCTAAACTTACCACCTTCATTCCTTTCCTCCACACTGTGTCAAAATTGTTGAAAAAAGCAACTTAAGGAAGGGTTTATTCTGCTTCAGTATTTGAAAGCTTGTTTGGAGGTTCTTGCAGGGCAGTGCAGCTACTCATATATCCTTGACCGAAGACCAGTCCTCCTCTATTTGGGGAAGGTCATCCTCTTCGGCCGAGTACTCCGTATTGGGATGGACATACATGGAGTGGTGAGGGAGGAAGGGGACACTTGCCTAGCCAGCCAGATCAGCCGAATCAACCCTGGCGATCAATAGGGTGACAGATGTTGCAGCCAGATTGCCCTCACATCCTTGGTTCATGATTTGAGAGTGCAATCCATTACAGTGGAGACGGCATGGCATCACGAAGCATCTGACCACATTGCTTGCATGGTCAGGAAGCAAAGAGAGATGAATGCAGGTACCTATATCACTCCCTCTTTCTCAAAATTTATAAATAATAGAATTTCATTTCTTACAGTTCTAGTAAGCTACAGTGTAAGATCAAGGTACTAGCCCTTGGTGTTGGTGTCTACTCAAAGGTCATTTTCTAAGATGGTTACTTAGGAGGAATAGGAGGGCTGGTGGACAGTACATACTTCACTCACTTTTTATGAAAGATTTTTGTAATGATTCAAAATATTTTTGACTATTTTCTCAATTTAAGCAACTTATATGAAAATGATTGCTCCTATTTTAAATTTGATTACTTAAACAAGAACTTTCTGGGTCTAATGTAATCTTCCTCAAGTTTTGAGGTTTGGTAAGTTGATTGGTATAAACAGGCCTTAAGTTTGGAGCTAGGTACATATTTTTATTTTGTTCTCTCCCCCTTCTTTATCTCTCTCTCATAGACACACTAAAATATGTGTTCTCATGGTGATTTCAATTCAATCTAATGTGTAATGAAACTTAACTATCATAACATTCATGGATTTTTGATATTTGTGTGTTTAACAGAGAAGAGAAAGTTGACATTCCAAATAATATATGGCTAGGCATAAAGATATAACCCAGAATTCATTTGGGCCTTATAGGTACTATTATGGATTAATGGCATTCATGTAATTAACCAAGGTTATGAACTGGCATAAAAATAAAGAAGGAAAAGAGGAGTATCTCCAGGATCATATCTCTGAAGCTAATAACACCAAGCAGGTTGGAATAATAATGAAAAAAAAATTAGCTCTTGTATTGCCCTAGCAATCACCTTGGATTATGACCACTTTCAGTGTATTGAAATTTGAGGTCAGAGCTTAAATGGATAATAAAGTGTGACCATATACATTGAGAATATGGACATATCACAGAGAGAATCATTAATAGCACCTTCCTGCATATGACACTCCCAAATATATATTTTCTTGATGGCTTTAAGTGATGCCAGAATACACAGTACAGGAACCAGTGCAGTTTAGAAGCATGTATTTATGAAGGTATGAAAAGGCGCTTGGAATTAAAGATTTTAAAAATGCTATGAGAGGCTTCTTGTTAAATTGAATGAGACATTCAATTTAAGGTAACATATCTTGATTCATTTTGACTATTTGGAGAACTTCCTATGAGTATAGGTTTAGATAGTAAAGATGAATCAAAACATGCTATTTTTCTTATCTTCCTCCTCTGTTTCTCTTCTATTTATTTTTACTTTGTGTGTGTGTGTGTGTGTGTGTGTGTGTGTGTGAGAGAGAGAGAGAGAGAGAGAGAGAGAGAGAGACTCTGTATACATTAGAGATATTTTAAGCAAAATGATTCCTAATAGAAAACTACACTCATCAACAGTGGGAGACAAATTATATTTGCTACAAAATAAGTCAAAGAATGGTGCAAATTATATATTACACAAGAGACTAGGATGTAAAAAGTTACCTTTCAGTACAATTTCTCCTTGATAATTATGATTAATAATCATGCTGTGATCACTGTCTTTAAAAATAATTTCATACTCTTGTATTAGGAATGTTAATATATTTCTTCCTTTGAATCTTCCAGTGCATGTCTCATTTTAATATTAAGTTATTTTAAAAATTATCCTTGCTTTTGTAAACCATTCTTCTAGTGATACTTTAGAATTTGTAAGATATTTTATTTTTAAAACCTTATTGAAGTAAAAATATAAGGTCTCAATATGAATTTTAATAATTCTCACAAATAATGATTCTGAGGTTTAGTTTCCAGCTATATCAATACGGATGATATTCTGGGAAGCTGCTTTATGAAGTTAGACAATATGCATCCTATAAGAATGATTGTCTTAGTGAGTAGGAAGATGAAATATATAATAGTGAGATCCTGGATAGCATTACTCAAAGTAGTTATCATTGACTCTACAGAAACTTAGATGCTTGAAGAAACTTGAAAATTAGATTTGCTATTGTTAAAATATATTTTTCTCATATTAAGCATAACATTAGAGACATAAATTAATGTGACTTTCTAATCTATAAGCCATGTTTAATAAATCTAATTTTTATTTTATTATGTGATAAAATGAACAATATTTAGGTTAAATATTTTAAATACTATGAAATTAAGAACAGATTTGAATGATGCCTCAAATTCAATTTACAATAAAGAAGTAGGTTCATATACTTTTGATCAATTTAAAAATATATAAATCTTATTAATAACAGTCTCTGTAATAGAAGAACATTGATATGGTCTTTTATGATTATTAGATTATAAGAGGTTTTGCCTTTTGAATTATTAGTGTTGGTTTCAAAATTTAGTGTACAACAGGGAACAAAGGAAGATTAGAGTGAAAAAAAATAATCCAAGAACAAAATTTAAAGGAGCAGGGAGAATTAAAGGATGAAAGTGATTTTAAAACTGTTTTCAGTAAGAGAGTTATTTAATAAAAATAGAGTACTTGAAGATCAAGTATTCTTTATTTTCACTAAATCTTGGATAGGCAGTTGAATTATGATTAGAAACTACTTTAGCTCTAAGTAATTGCTTCTGTCCAGAAAGAAACACCACTGGAAAAAAATGTGTGTAGTAAATCATGAGCTCATCTCTCTTGAAAATAATTAAGAGTAGGGCTTGAAGTACTGTCCCAATTAATTTAAATTTAATCTCATAGTGAGGAAGCAGAGTAGATTAGAATTATTATATTATCCACTGATGATTCATGACAATTCTGAAAGTGACTCTTTATTGAATGCCTTCAACTTTAGTGACATTCTTAATTTAATCCCATATTATTTTTTTGTCATGGTTGAATATTTTGTTAAAGACAAAGCAAAGTTCAAATATCTTATTGATATTTAATGACACCTAGATGTTAATATTACAAAGTTATATTCAAGTCAACAGGAAGCTGAATTTACAAAAGATCAATAATAAATATCACTCTTGATTTTTATTGATGTTATTATATAAACATAGAGTGGTAATAATGATATTTTATTAAAAAATTATTTTTATTGATTTATTTATTAGAGACAGAGAGAGTGGAAGAGTAAGAGACAGAGAGAAAGAGAGAATAAAAAAATGAGTACCCCAGGGCTTGCTAGCCACTTCAAATGAACTTCAGACACACGTACCACCATGTGCTTTTGGCCTAGAGAATCAAACCTGTGTGCTTAGGCTTCACAGGCATACACTTTAATCACTAATCCATCTCTCCAGACTGATATTTTTATATAAATGTAAAAAAGGAGACATAAGTAATATGACCAATTTGCAATACATTAAAATTTTCAAATAAAATAAAGAATCAATGTAACTTTTGAGACAGAGGAATACTGTTTGAAAACCAATTTTAAGGAGATGCTACAGACACTGTTGTCACTCAGACATAAAGCTACAGAGAAACACTAAATCAGACCCCTATCATACCTATCAAGCCTCAGGTAACATTCTGTAAGAGGGATTGGAAACATTGTAAGCGCCTCGGGGTGGGAGGGAATAGTCTGAGGAACTAGACAGACTGAAGCCTCTTGGTTCCCACAATGAATACCAATAACCCTACTGAATATGACCCTCACCAGAATTGGGGCAGAAGGGGGCTTAAGTGTATAACCCTATTATAAAATAAATTAATAAATATTTAAAAAATTATAAACAAATGAGGGCTGGAGAGATGGCTTAGCAGTTATGGCACCTGCCTGCCAAGCCAAAGAATGCCCAGTCCATTCTCCAGGTCCCACGGTTAGTCAGACTTAAAGTGATGCAAAGGTGCAATGCCACACTTGCCCACAAGGGGACACACGTATGTGGAATTCGTTCATAGCTGCTGAGAGGCTGCTGGTGCACCCATTCTCTCTCTCTTTCTCTCTCTCTCTCTGTCTCTCTCATAAAAATTATAAATAAATGAAATAAATATCTAAAGGCTATACTCATCAGAACCAAGTCAAGTAGATTCAAATATTAAAATATGCGTAAATTTAATCATAATAAATCATTCAATATTTGAATTTGTTACATCTGCAATGAAGACTCAGTGCAAGGATGAAAGGAATTTTGAATTCTTTATGGGAAAACTGATGAACATATTCTGATAGCCCAACCACAGAAGTGTTATCTCTATTCTATAGCACAAAGCTGAAGCTATCTATAATCTAAACAAATATTATATATATAATATATTTTTACATTAAGTATCTACTATAGCATTTGAAGTTTTTATGTATTACTTCTATTTTTTTTTTCATTTTCTTCTACCCTGTCTTACAAGTTCACTGAAATACTTAGCAAATGGTTTATATAGAATTATAATTATGTTGCCATTTTATGGACAAGTCAATATTTATAACAGTGTTTGAGGTAAAAAACTTTCCTCTTCTAAACCTATCTTATGATAGTGACCGGTAATGCTACAACTCATTCAGCATTAAATATTAATTTTGAATTATGCATTAATGATGTAGACCCAGTGATTTCCTTATCTACTAACTCAATGTTTAATTGTAAAGTGACTTATTATATTTATTAGTTGTCTGGTAAAGATTTCATCTATACCACAAAAAGTAAGGCAGATATTATAGACATGAATATATATTTTTAATTTGAACATAATTTATATTATATGGTGAAAATGTAATAGAATAGAGTTCTCCCTTAAATACATACATAGGAAGAAGTACAGTGATAAATATTTGTAAACTTACTCAGTTATCTTTTTAAATCAGTAGTACTTCTGTACAGCTTTTATCCTTTCTTGTATTAATAACATTTTCATTGATAACCTCTCTTACTTCCTATATGTACATGCATATTTCTCTGAGCACTTTAACCTGTTAAACCATATTCTACCATATAAATTATCAATAGTAGTTTCATAGGCTGATGCTCTAGGATCTGTATCTGTACATGTATCTAGATAATTCCTAATATCCATCACTTTCAGGAAAATGCCTTTTCATCAGTCCATTTTAAATAAGTGGCACCCTAAATCAAATCATTTAGAGAACTGCTTGTGACAGAATGGCATGACTGCTCTAAAATGCTGCACAGAGGCGTTCATGTTAGCATGTCTTCACTGAATGAATGCAAATGACTATGTGCTATTTGGAACCATCTTTTTTTTTTTTTTTTTTTTTTTGAGAGACAGAGAGAGACAGAGAGAGGGAGAGGGAGACAGATAGAGATGGGCACGCCAGCAGTGTCTCAGTTGCTGAGAACGAAATCCAGATGCGTGCGTCCCCTTGTGGTCAAGTGCGGCATTGCACCCTTGCATCACTTTGCATCTGGCTAAACGTGGGACCTGGAGATTGGAACGGCTGGAGATTTGAGCCAGCGTTCTTAGGCTTAGGAGGCAGGTGCCTTAACCTCTAAGCCATCTCTCCAGCCCTCTTTCTTTCTTTCTTTCTTTCTTTCTTTTATTTTTTTTTAATCAAGGTGTTCTTAGGAGATGCTAAGGCCAGAAAAATAGGGAATAATCAGGGTACATTGTGTCATAAGTGATTTATTTTAGAAATTTCAATTTGGGAACTGTGCTGAAATAAAGTACTTAGTGGAAGTATTTTTTGTTCTCTTTAGTTCAAAAGTTATGAACAACACAGGGTTCACAGTCATTCATTGGTAGGTAATTCATGACTTTTCAAAACAAGGTAATGATTCAGTGGGTGTTGAACTCAAAATGAAATTAGTTCACACAAAATCTGGCACAAAGGTCATTTAGGAAATGTGTCTTCAAAGGGTAAGACATTGATTAGATATATACATGCACTAAAGACTTTTTCTTTCATATTTGGATTTGTTTGTTCTTTTTAATAGACTCTTATGAGTGTTATGGGGCATTTGTGGCATATTTCCCAGATATTTAACATATTATCCTTTATAAAACTTTTACTGTGTGCTGAATGGTGTCAGACACTATTCAGGATAGTTTTCATGCTAGTTTTTCCTACATATTCTATATTAAAAATATTTTGATAAAATGATTATAATGTAAATGAATTATATATCCCTGTATGTACCATTCTATTGTTTCCCCCTCAGAATATACTTGAGTTTTGATTACATATAGACAGAAAATAGTTACACCTATGGGGAAAATATTTTTCTTAGTAATATTTGCTGTCAGAAAGTGTCACAAATCAATTACCACTTTTAGGATGAAACTGACTTATTTGTACCACTGAAATATTCTATATTTCTTTATGATACCTAAATGCTTTATCTATATATTATGATTAATTATGAATTGTATGTATTTTCTAATGTATTTGTCCAAATTGCACAGAGTAACAGGTCAAATTAATGCACGTAAGAATTATGTATCCATTATTGAAGTTTCCCATTTTGTTTGTTTTTTTGAGGTAGGGTCCCACTCTAGCCCAGGTTGACCTGGAAATCACTATGTAGTCACAGGTTGGCCTTGAATTCACAGTTATCTTCCTATCTTGTCCTCAGGGGTGGTGGTATTTAGGGTATGCACCACCACACCAGGTAGTCTGATTCTTCAAAATGAAGGGATTTGCTATTTCATGTTCTTTTATATTTAAATTATACTGATATACTAGATTAGGCTCTGTTAGTATAAAACAGTATACATTTAATGAAAATTGAATAAGATAATTTGGAAATTAATTACAGTTAGACATAAAATAGCAAACTCTTTACTGACCAAACTACAGAGGTAATTTACATTTTAGTGAGAAAATGTATTTCACATAGGGAATTACAAAACCAGATCTTATTTAAAGCAAATAGTATATTTTATTTAAAATATAAGACTATTTATATCTCTGCTAAAATCTGAAAATCCTATAGGTATTAAATTTCAGATTACAAAGACAATGGTCAAATTAATTTGTTGTTGTTGAAATTCTTATTACATTTTCCTGATTTTAATTTAATTATAAATATATCCCTTTAATTACCATACACAAACATGTAAGTTGAGTATCAATTTAATTTTACTTAGACTAATGTAGAAAAATTTTGGAGGGTTTTTTTCTCAGTGAGTTTTGACCAAACAAATTAAATGAACACTAGTAACTTCTCTGCATGATATAGTAGACATACTGAAATAGAGTAAGAAAGTATTGCTGGTTAGGGGTTAGGGGCCACATTGTGTCATAATGTTGCATATATGTGTAATGAACATTGGAGGACTAGATAGAACTGGCATATGTTTCCAATGAATGTATCAGTTGGTCATCATTTAGATTACTAAGATAAATATGTCAAATTCTTAGCAATTAATATGCACATTCAAGCTAATTTCTATATAGATTTCCAAATCTGGCTAGAAGAAATATTAACATTTTATGTTTGAGGAAACTAAGAAAGTGAGAGATTAATACATTGGAATTCAAGCAAATGCAGAAACAAATTTATAGCATATGAAAGATTTATATCTTCTTCCTTGTTATATAAAAATAGATCCCAGGCAATGTTTTATCTCTTAGTGGCATGCTTTCCTTTTATAAATACCAAAATATAATATTTATATTTTGAGCAACCAAAGAGCCATTACCTTGAATCTGTGTCTTTTAATCATGATGTGCAAATGATTTCTAAGACAGAAGGCATTTGGTTTATTCAAAAAACCTTTTAACATGTCTTGTGCACTCAGTTAATCTGTCAGACTGATAAAATAAGTCCTTCATACCCCTCCTTTTCTGTGCATATAGGCTTTTATTTAATTCAGTTTGAAATGGCTTGCTTCTACTTTTCATTTCCCCTCTATGTTTGTGGCACTATCATTTATGCTTTGTTCTTTACTGACATAAAATATTTATCAATATATCATCTAAGAAGATCATTTCCTCACAGTACATACCCAATATGTTTCACCACATGGAAAATGTCTCTTCTTGTTTATTTCTAAAACCTATACCCAGATTCTCATTTGGCAGGTCTATCCTTTGATATTTTCAATGTAAAATGAAATAATTCTATAGATAGCAATTATGTATGGAAATTTCATTAACTGTAAATCATAAACTAACCTATATCTAAACTAAAAATATATACCTTCAATCATATATGCAAACACAGATTGGAATTTCATTTCATTCGTATAATTTTCATACTGGAAAATAACTGACTTAATACAAAGAAAGGTGTAAAATTTTATTATTTATATTAATATGGGTCTATATTTTAGATGTAGCTAGCTAATCATTTCAATATTCATTCTTTTATTCAAATATTTAAGATATGACACAAACTAGGTCTAAAATGAAAGTTCCTCTCAAATTCTATTTTTATTCTGTCATAAAAGTCCCAATAAAATATATATTAGTTTGAAAGAATTTGTACTATCAAGAAATAGATCAAAACTCTTCAAGTTTTTTTTTTTTTTTTTTTCAAATTGTTAGTGTTCTGCTTGATGCAGCTAGTATTAATTCATTGTGACAAGAAGTCACAATTTCACACATTAGCACAGCCCAGGAAAATATGCCAACAGATTCACAAAGAGAATTATCAACTCAGGTTATACTTTGAAATGCAGAATTTTTCCTTCTTATTTTCTTTTTCTTCTTTATTTTCATTTATTTTTGCATGTATGTGTGTTCATATGTGTGGCGGAGATGTGCATGTGTATGTCTATGCCCATGAATATATATGTGCATCCATGTAGAGGCCAGAGGACACCTTTGGGGGTGATCCTCAGAAATATGATCTATGTTCTTTTGACACAGGGTCTCTCATTGGATAGTATCTCACAAATTAGCCTATACTCGTTGGTCAGAGAGCCTTAGGAATCCACCAGTATCTGTATCCCTATTGTTGGCTTACTAACAAACAACATGAGGTCTGGCATTTTATGTGGGTGCTAGAGATTGAACTCAGGTACAGTGAATAAAAATGCTTTAACAACTTAGCTATCTCCTCTGCCCTCAGTTTTCTTCTGTAGATACTTTTATGCCTTTTGTTTGACCTCCTGAGTTCAATTTAGATTGCTTGCATGGGCATATGTCGGAAATAATCTACCCAGAGTATGGACATACTACCAATGTCTGTAGTCCTGGAGAGCATGGCTCCTTTTCCCTCAGCAACCATTAACTTCCAATATGCACTCTGGAGGGACGGAGATCTTGTGAGCCCTTCCACAATCCATTAGGAAATGCTGGGCTCAGTTTTGTGAAAGAAACCACAGCTTCTATGAGTTCATGAGAGTAATATGTATGTCATATCCAGAGGTCAGCAGAGTGTTAAACTGTCTTCTAAATATTTATATTTGTGCCCATAAATTAGTTCTGTTCTCAGCCTAGACCACAGAAATTTTCTTTCTGAAATGGGCAGAGGTTAATGCAGATACTTAGCTGGCAAAATTGCGAAGAATAAGTGACTATTATATGCTGTTCTCTAAATGGGACATCTAAATCACCCCTTCTGATCACTTAAGAGGGAGTTTAAGGCATGTAAGAGACACATAAAATTTTAAATTCTGTTTGAAAATAGAACAGAAAAGTTAGTGAAATGTGACAGAAATGTTAATTTTAAAAAATTAGAAACTAGTTTCCTTTTAAAGAGTCTATAGTTTATGTCTCTAAACATAAATAAAAATTATTTCTGTTGGATATTTTGACCCTTAATGACAAATTTCCTGAAACTAGAACAGCTGACTAAAGGAAAATATTAAATTTCACAAAGAAAAGAATAACTTAAATCATTTTAGTAGTGCATTAATTTTACACTTTAGCTGTGAAACATGTATTTTGTATTCATTAAATCATATAAGGAAGCAGGCTTTAATAATCAATTTCTGTATGGATCTGAATACAATCATGTCCTATTTTAAAATTGTCTTAATTTAGACTCCATCCACTCAAGAACAGATTGAGTATTAAAATCTGTGAAATGTTTGAGAGCTACAATAGTTCCAAGCATTTGTGGTAGCAAGTGGCAGATTTCACAAATACAGATTTCTTAATATTTTTTTTTCAAACTGAAGAATATTAACAGATCCAACTTTCATGATTTACTTTTGAAATTTCTCAAGGTCATTAAAATTTGTACATTATCAAACTTGTTTTATGTATGTACAGTTAATTCTGGTAATCAGAATCTAAATTGGAACTTTCAGTTGAATATAAAACTATTTATATTCCCAATTTTTTGTGCAAAGTCTGAACCTTCAAAATTCATCATTCTTTAGTTCCTCTTTGGAGTAATCACACTCTTTTAAAAAAGAGTAAGATAAATTCTTTCTGAAGTACTCAAGCTAACCCAGAAGAATAGAACATTTCAACAAAATGATTTATGAAGTCAGATGGTGTAGAGAAAAACAGAGAACAAGATAATGTGATCACATAATTCTTTTTCTATAATGAATTCAATTCTGTACTTCTCGGAATTTTTCTTCTCTTAATTGTAGTTGTCAAAAGGAGCTCTCATTTGTTAGATTTCTTCCATATGGCTCTGAACCATTTAAAAATTCAGCCTGGATTTAAGGTTGATTTTTTAAGAAAAAAAATAATGGGAATACCATTGTTTTTCTCTTCATTATATGGCTAAAATATTTATTAATATTTCCAGTATACATGGTCATGTTTAGATGTGACAAAATAGTATATAAAGTCATAAATTATACTCTTGTCCTTTACAGTTGATGTGCAGATGAGGATGTAAATGACATTTGTCATTTGTGTAAGGTAAAATATCCTAAAATGCATGTTCTCAAATCACTGATATCAAAGCTGCCTTGAGCAAATACATTTAGATGCACTTATTGTTCCCATATCTTATGAGTGATTATACAAAGTAATAGCATTCCACAGTTGAGTTCTTTAGTGTATAAGACATAAGTTCTAATTTGATTTCTGCCCCTAAATTAGTGTGTGGGTCTTAGAAAAGTTGTTTATTCCTAAAATTGGGGTTTAGATGTATACTCAGGATGCTAAATCAGAGTAAGTGCTGGAAATTGTAGCATCATCTATTTGCTAGTAATTATCTTTCACATTTAGCAAAATATTTATAATTCATGATGAATACATGGACATTTATAGTAGGATTTTGGGGAGATAAAACGCTTCTTGAAAAATGTTGGTCTTGTTCTCATGATAAACTAGAGTAATATTCCTCACTCCTAAGGATACTGGTCCTTGGTCTGTGTTCTCATACTATTCAGGATAAATTTCAAGGTTCATCTTGTTCTGTCTGAAATAAGTGAACAATTTCAACATCAGCAAAGGATTTCTGTTCCTTCTTAGCATGGTTCCAAGGATTTCCCCTAAATAAAAGGGTAGAATGCATAGCTGGTTTGTGGTAGAGAAAGAAGATGTTATGAATAGGAAAATAATTTAGTGATCTGTCATAAATACAAGTGGACTACGGATGAAAAGGTACCACTTGATTTTATGCTACTTCATGAGTTTGGTCAGCTGAAGTTCTGTTAGCACAGACAATGGTAATTGTTTATATAATTAAAAAAAAATCTAAGGTATTAATAAAGCAAACACATTGGCATTAGCCACTAGCCATATTCAATTTTGAAATATGTACTTCTTGGTTCCAGTAGTAGTCAAAAATATATAGCAATTCAAAAGAAAGGAGATAGATTATACATGTATGAAACTTACTGTATATATTTAATATTTCTTTCACTATAAATTGCATGCTCATTATATCAATCACTTTCTGTAAGCAATTGTGCTATAGCCTTAACCTTTCACACTATTTGAACAGAAATGTGACTTGAGGCACTGGATTTTTTTTTTTTTTGTTGTGATCATGCTAATTACATAACTAATGGCACAATGTATTAGATGTGCAATCAACAGGAGAGGCATGAGCATGATTTGAATTATACATGAAGATGAATTGAATTTTGTGACAACTTATAGATTGTTTTAAAATTTAAAAAAATTAAAAAATACTAGGCATTATTCTATTAATTTGGCACTATTGATCTCAATTATATAAGTGATTTTTTTCACAGGGGTTCTGCTAGTGTATGACCTTCAGTTTTGAAGCTTGAGTAGCTTTGCATAAGAAATTGCATGAGGAACTTGTTCTCAAAATCAGTCCCACAATAATTTACTTCATGAAATAATAATCAACTGGTTTGTCAGGGCCTCTAGCCACTGCAAAGAAACTCCAGTTGCATGTGCCCCTTTGTACTGGGGAATCAAACTTGTATTCTTGGGCTTTGTAGGCAAGTGCCTTAACTGATGAGCCATCTCCCCAACCCCTATTTTATTTTCAATTATGCACATTATGAACAAATAATGTGTTGATTCCACTCTCCTCATGTCATCCTCTAATATCCTCTCTTTGCCACCCCATTCCATTGAGGGCCCTTCTCAGTGGAGTTGTTGGTATTCACGATAGGGGTATGAATGCATCAGTGAGTCTCTGTGGGGGTGGGGACAATGCCTCATGATACGGCTTCCCACCCTATGGCTATTACAATCTTTCCAACCTCTCTTCCACAAGGTTTCCCTGAGTGTTGGTGGGTGTGTTATAAATTTACTTTAGTGTTGAGCTCTCTGCATTCTCTAGATTTCTGCTTTGACGGATTGGGAATGTACTCACTGCCTATCACAGACTCCCTGGAGTAGGTTTTCAGCATATTAGAGAGAACAGCACTCATGTTGAAATAAACACTTTCTCTGTGATGATGTCTCTGGGGTGCTAGATGTGAATTGTCCCATGGTAGACATTTGGCTATCTTTTCTTGACATATTGACAGATCTGGGTTATCCCCAGTTTTTGCTGCTAATGTGTTTAAAAAAATTCTCCAGTAAGAGTGAGATTAGTTTGAATTAAATGGTATATGCATAATTAATTGAGAGACTTTTTGAAAAGTGTGTTCACTCTTCTTGGCAAAATACTAGTGAGAACTTCTCTGTGGAGACTATGAGCATCCTATCCCTAGGATTCTGACCTAGTTCTCAATGCCAGATATAAATTATATCTCATTGAGCAGGTCTTCCACTTATAAGAGATGTTGATTACCCATATAGGTTGTGTGCCACTATTGCCCTGGTTTGTACATCTTGATGAGCAGATTGATTTCATTGCTTACAGGATACTCTGATTATTCACACTGTTGGTGGCCATCATCCTCCAGCAACTAGCACAATACTTTCCAGCACTATAAGGGATAGCCAGCAGGGCACTGGTGTCCTAAATTCCATGTGGTCTCTTGATTTCCTGTGTCCACAGACTGTGGTGTCTTCAACAATGGTGTCTTACCATTTAACTGTGGTTGCTAATCAAGCGCTTGAGGGATAGCCTGCATTATTTGGGAACCTCATAGGTCTCCCAACTCTGGTGGTTTGATTCAGATGCCCCCCATAAACTTGTGCTCTGAATGCTAGGTCCCCAACTGATGGTAATTTGGGAATTGTCCCTTTGCTCATGCCATTGTTTTCCCCTGCCATCAAGGAGCTTCTGTTCTAGTCTGTAAGCCAAAATAAACCTTTTTCCCCAATAAGGTGCTCTTGGCTGGGTGTTCCTGCCAGCAATGTAAACCTGACTGTAACAGTTAAATTTGTATTGAGATGTGGGATCGTTGCCACTAGATACCTGACAGTATGGCCTTGGGTCTTTTGGAGCTGAGTTTTGAGAGGAATATGGAAGGACTGGAAATCTTGACCTAAGAGAAAACTTTGCAGTGATGTAAGTACAGCTTGATGGACTATTCTGTTCATAGGTGAAAGACCTTAATGTAGTAAGAACTATAGAATGTGAGGTTTGGCTTATGAGGGTGAGAAAGAACTTTGTAGGGAGTAGGCTAGAAGCTGTTTATGTGAGAGGCTGGTTGTTATGCTCATGTCCCAAGAACTTGTGCAGGGTTGCATTGCATGGAAATGGAATTGTGTGAGCAGAGGGATATGGCACAAAAATGAAATCTTTGGGCAGAAACTTCTACCTGTTTGGCTGCAATTGTACAAGAGATTACAACCTTTGAGTTTCAGCCAGCTGACCTGCATTGGGATGACCGGAAGAATGCAGAGTCATTGAATGGGTCTGAATGCTGAAGAAGTGTCCTGTTCTCCAAAGTATGCTTTATTGCCCCATGGCTTAACAAGCTGGTAGCCAAACTGACTTGGAGTATAACAAATGCAGGAAAGAGAGGATCATTGAGTTCGAAACATGGTTTTGTCTTTTGGAAATGGCCCTGGGCAGTGTGAAGCAGGCTTGTTGGGTTACCTGCATGGAGACCCAACGGAGTCAAGAGAATGAACCATGAGTTGCAGTGGAGACCCAATGGAAATGTGAGGACCATAAGATGGATGCCAAGAAAAGCTTCCAGCACTGGATGAAGTTTTCTGGGTCTGTGAGTAGCCTAGATGGAGGGGTGTAATTGAAACTCCAGAGACTTGACACTGGTTCGAATTATCAGTTACTGACTAGAGTTATTGGAGTTGGAGCTACAGAGTTTGATGTTTGCCCTGTTTAAATCTTGTATTGGTTGAATATGTTTTTGCTGTGACCAATGCCATATTTTGTGTGAATTTGGTGCTTATTCTGTACCGTTATGATTTTTTGAGGGAGGTTGGTATTATGGCTTAGTTAAAAGACCTTGGACTATGGAAATGTTTGAATATCATTGGGATTGATAAAAACTATGGGGACTTTTAATGCATTGGATTTTACATCATGTATGGTTATAAGGTTATGGGAACAAGAGGCAGAATGTGGTGGTTTGATTCAGGTGTCTCCCATAAACTTATGTGTTCTGAATGCTTAGATACCCAGCTGATGGCAATTTGAGAGTTAAAGCTATCTGGAGGAAGTTATTGTTGGGGGCAGGTTAATGGGTGTTATAGCCAGCTTCCTCTTGCCAGTGTTTGGTACACTCTCCTGTTTCTGTTGTCCACCTGATGTTGGTCAGGAGGTGATGTCTGCCCTCTACTTATGCTGTGCCATCGTTTTCCCCTGCCATCATGGTGCTTCCCCTCTAGTCTGTAAGCCAAAATAAACCCTCCTTTTCCCCCACAAGCTGCTCTTGGCCAGATGTTTTCTGCCAGCAATGTGAAGCTGACTGCAACACCCACCAAGAATTCACTGTGGGGTGAATTTCAGTTTGGGCCCTTGGAATTACAGACCACCACCCATGGTTTTAGTTTAGATTTTTCCACCCTCTTAGGAGCCCTTCTGCCTGAGTGATCCCCCTTTATTTCTTGTTATGGATTATATCTTTTAGTTTGATCTCCATGAGAAAGCATCTATAGTCCTTTGAGAGAGAGAAAGAGAGGTAGAGGGAGAGAAAGAGAGAGAGAGAGAAAGAGATGGAAGGAAGGAAGGAAGGAAGGAAGGAAGGGAGGGAGGGAGGGAGGGAGGGAGGGAGGGAGGAAGGAAGGAAGGAAGGAAGGAAGGAAGGAAGGAAGGAAGGAAGGAAGAAAGGAAGGAAAGAAAGAGAGAGAGAAAGGAGAGCGGAGAAGAAAATAGCCATGCCAAGGCTTGCTGCTGTTGAAAAACAAAAACAAAAACAAAACAAAACAAAAAACTCCAGATGCATTCACCACTTTGTGCATTTGGCTTTATGTGAGTACTGCAGAATCAAACTCAGGCCATCTGTCTTTTCAAGCCAGTGTCTTTAATCACTCACTGAGCCATCTTTCCAGACAAATGGTCATTATTTTAAAGCTATTCATTAAAACAGTTTTATTACATGACCTAAATTTACAAATGATGAAATAAGTTCAAATAGCATTACATTATTAAGTAATAAAATTATAAAATAGAGATTGTTGATAATCGATCAACAAATACTATGCAAACACTAACAATTTTGAGGTAAGCCATACTAACCTTTAAACCACTCATTATCTAGTATGTGAGGGTGATCTAACTTTATTATCTGTCACCAAAGTGATTTGCATGAAGATACGGCTGATCTGGTTGGCTAAATGAATATCCCTTTCCTTCTCCAGCATTACATGGGTATCTAAAAGTTGTAGGATTAGTGTAAGTGGATGACTTTTCTTCAGAAGAGGAGCACTCTTAAGAATGGCATCCTCCTTTGCTAGAACCTCAAGTATTATGTATTCATTGTTAGCTCTCAGGTTTAACAATATAGTACTAATGGATTTTGAATACTTATATATTTGTATTAAGATTATGAAAAAAATGTGAAACTTGAAATTTGTATTTGCTAATATAACATCTCCTTGGAATTTCTCTTATGATATAATAATATTTATGTGACTTGAATATGAGGTTTTATTTACAATTTTAACATAACATGTATATTCCCTTAGTTTGGTAATACAAGATCAGGTATTTCTGTGATTTTATGTAGCAAATGAGATATTTGTTTGGTCATGTTTCAAAAATTAATTTTTAAAGCTCAATTACATGATCTTAGAGTGTATCTTAGTGTTTGGGGCTGGTTCAGCATTGCCTACCATGGATAAGACCCCTAATCCTATTGTCAGTACCTCATATATTAAAAAACAAACTCTCAATTATACTCAAACTAATCAGGTATTTAAACATAAAATTTTAGGGCTGGAAACATGGCTTAGTGGTTAAGTGCTTGCCTGTGAAGCCTAAGGGCCCCAGTTTGAGTCTTGATGCCCTAGTACCCACATAAGCCAGATGCACAAGAGCACAAGATGGTGCATGTATCTGGAGTTCATTTGCACTGGCTGGAGGCCCTGGTGCACCCATTCTCTTTCTCTCTCTCTCTCTCTCTCTTTCTTTCTCTCAAGTAAATCAATAAATGAAAACAAACAAAAAAATTAAAAAAAAACATCAAATTTTATATTATCATATTAGTATACATAAAAATTATTATGGGCTGGAGAGATGGCTTAGTGGTTAAGGCATTTGCCTGCAAAGCCAAGGGACTCAGGTTTGGTTCCCCAGGACCCACATAAACCAGATGCACAAGGTGGCACATGCATCTGGAGTTTGTTTGTAGTGGCTAGAGGCCCTGGTGTGCCCATTCTCTACCTCTCTTTCTCCCTGCCTCTCTCTCTCTCTCTCAAATAAATAAATTAAAATTAAATATAAATATAAATATAAATATAAATATATATATATATATATGTATATATATATATATATATATATATCACCTATTACACTTCAATTTTATAATAAATTGAATTGTAAATTCTTCATAACCTGCAAATAATCTCCTTGACAAAAAATAAATTTTATGTTTTAGATATGTTCATATTACATTATTAAATTATATTTTGCTATGCACATAAGTCATACTATATACATAGTCATTCATAATATAACATGTGTTTGCATTGATTAGGAAGACTTTTCATTTTAGTCATGAATCATGTATACTTGAATATCTTAGAGAATAACCATTACACTTGTCTTGATGCTAAAGAATATTGAGCTGTATAAATGACTCAAATATATATATACTTTTAAGTGATAATTCAGGAGCACTTAGAAATGTACAGGTATACTTTGAGATTGATTTTTGTTATTAAAAAATCCTAATAATTGTGTTCATTGGATCTATTCATTCCAATTTTAGGACACAGTAATGCATATACTGCCTCGGAGGTATAAAATAGTTGCTCTCTTTTCCATGTTTCATGGAATTAATAAAACCTACTTCAGTGTCTGTCATGAAATTTTTATGTAGAATCTGTTTAGTTTTCTGACTATCAGGAAAAATGTATCAATGCATGACTTTGGAAATTTATCAACAAATTTTCACCTTTAAGCTTTGGAAACTCAAGATTTTAAACAGATTTTTAAGTCTATATGGTGTCTTCTCTTGTGGTTGTAATTTCACTTGCTTTGGTCCTTTAATTTATACCTCCATACCCTCAGAAATATGTCCTGATCCATCAAATTCATTTCTTTCTGACCTTTGCAGTTACAATATAAGAATGAACTTGATGGCTGAGGTATAGAACACACTGAAATTAGAGACATAAAAGTGAAAAACAAGTACTTTATTACTGATATGCTAAAACAGTCCTTTTTTCATTCCAGTATATGTGAAAAGCTTATTTAAATATTACAAGAGTTAATTATTCATTGCAATAATAAATGAGAATTGTATGTGTGGGTGTGAAACTTATCATATTAGAGTCATCATTTATTTGAGGGGTAAGCAATTTCGGAATTCTATTTGAGGAATCCATCCCATGAAACACTTGTCATTTTCTGTTTCTATTTCAGCTTGTACTACTGTTTGATTATTAGTTCTCAACAAAATGACTTGTGATGGAAAATAAATATGCTATCTAAATGTCTTTGACACTTAAGACTTATGAACAATAAGTCTTAATACTGGTTGTGATTGCACAGTGATATTACTTTCTCTCTTCTACCTGCATTTCTGTTTATTTCTGACCTCCTACTTTTCTTTCCATTTCATATGCCTCATTCCATAACACTTCAATTTTAGTCAAAGTAGAATTTATTCAATTTCAAACAGTTTAAGCTTTCATTCATGTTCACACATTGTTAAATATGCATTACAACACAGAAGTTATCAGGGAGTCATTCTCACTGTGGACTTTAACATTTTACAAAGAATAAACGTGGTGGTCATTTATACTGATTGACACGAACTCCAGCTTTTATCCTGTTTACCTACAGTAGGATGATAATGACCTCTAACCCTTAGTCTGATACTGAAAACTCATTTGATTGTTTAGTTGTGAAGATAGCTATGTTATTGGGAAAGATTCTTGAAAGTATGATAAAAATTATCTAGAGAGCTATCCTCATGCTACTATCTGTTGCTTTTAGTGGTTCTCATTATTATTTTCCACAACAGAATTTTGAGACCAGGGAAGCTAACTAGATTTTTCCTAGAGTGTATTTCCTTCAGGGAATTTGATAGAAGATGGTAGCATTTTAGTCGTGCCTCCTCTGTTACCTTCACAGGCAACGATGTTAGATACTGGTTTCCTGAAAAAAAACAATGGGTTCTGAAAATAAATGTGTGAAGTACATTAATTTTATGGAAAGGTGTAACCATTGCTTCTTGAGGAGATAGCATGTGGCATGTGCTTGGTAAAATTCTATAAAGGCAGACTACAGAAGGCAAAATTCATGGCCTTCAGTCTTTTCTATGAACATCAACATGATCATGGAGAATACAATGCCAGTATAGCGCTACTTACATTTATTGAGTAATGCTGACTGATGTAATGTGTTGAGAAAAAGAAAATATTTATTGTATTTAACTTTATTAAAATCTCTTTTTAGCTTTCATTCCTGGATTAAAGAAAGGTACAGTAGAAATCATTATAAATTGTAACTCTATAGTGCATGTTTCCTTCTAAAATGAATTGCAGATTTGTATTTTCTTAAGAACTTAGACTTTTTCTCTTCTCATAAAGCACTGCAATTTCAACTGCTTGCATTTAATATTTTAATACATTAAAATGAACTGATATCTGTGAAGAATATTCAGTAAGTTGGATATCATGAATACTTGAATGACTTTTCAAATTGCTTCTCATCAATCTTTATGTAGTATCCTTAATGTGATCATGTAGTCATTTACTTGATTTACAGGAGTGACTTTCAAATTACCTATGAACCTAATTATTCACATGTTCCTCTGACATTGTAAGCATTTTAAAAAATTTGTCTGAGGGAATATTGAAGATAAAATTTTACCACTGTGTATTTCTGTTCCTATTTGTTCTATAAATTATATGCACTTTGCTTGTGCTTAACAAAATATTATATGTTTACATTCTTATAAAAAGTAATAAGGGGCTGGAGAGATGGCTTAGTGGTTAAGGTGTCTGCCTCCTAAGCCTAAGAACGCTGGTTCCAATCTCCAGGTCCTACATTTAGCCAGATGCAAAGTGACGCAAGGGCGTAATGCTGCACTTGCCCACAAGGGGGCGGACACATCTGGATTTCATTCACAGCAGCTGAGAGACTGCTGGCATGCCCATTCTCTATCTGTCTCCCTCTCCCTCTCTCTCTGTCTGTCTCTCTCTGTGTCTCTCTCTAAAAATTAAAAAAAAAAAAAAATAATAATAATAAGATACATTTTGGTCAATATTTACTGTAAATATTATGTGTGAATCTACAATAAATTAAGGTCAATGTAGAACAGTATAAAATGTGAAGTTTAAGCAGCTAAAATAAATAAAATGTTATTAAGATTATATATTTTTAAAGTTCTATAAGATATGCTGAATGCTTCCAATATGTTTACATCAATTGTGTATATGCAGGCATTTCCATATTATTCAGTCAGACTGTGAAATGAACTTTATGTTGTCTGATTTTTACTTACACCTATAATTTATTTTGCTTCATAGTATTTATAGGCTGTATTCTATAATACACAAACATTTTGATGAACGAGACATAGGAAATAACCCTTCCTGAAGTCAGTCATAAATCTAACTAATTATATAAAGAAGGTCTCACCTTTAATCTTTAATTTTGACATATAGTGCTTTTTGGCATTTTGAGTGTTATTAAATCATACTTTGTACTTTTATGTAGAATTTCAGTAGTTCCTTTGTGATTATTATATAATAAATTTGATTATCTCTGATAATATTTTTGCCAGAATATTTTGTGAGTGTACAGGTGTGTGTGTGTGTGTGTGTGTGTGTGTGTTGCATTTCTGTGGTTGCATATGTGTGCACATGTATGTGGAAGCCATATGGCAACCTTGGGAGTTGTTTCTCCATCATACCATCCGACTTTTTTTTCACTTGTGGGAAGTTGCCAAGTAGGCTAGAACAACTCACTATCCAACTTCTAGGAATTCTGTCTAAGCTGTTCCAGTAATGACATTAAAAGCCTGTAAAAGTACACTTTTTGAAAAGTGGTTTATGATGATGGAACAAAAGTTTTCATGCTTGAGAGGCAAGAACTTTACCTACTGAATTATCTTCCCAGTCTGGAAACAGTGGAATTTCAAAGGGAGTAGTTTACTCCTAATTCACTTTAAGGTCTTGAATATTTAACCTTCATATAAGTAATTAAAGTTCACAGGGACACATTGCTTGTGGTTTTATTTTGACTGTTTCTTCTCACTGTCATTTACTTATTTCCTGATGAAATTCAGCAACTATAAGATGTCTAATAATGATTATCATGAGGACTTGTTCCTCTTTGTAATGTA
Organism: Orientallactaga sibirica; assembly: GCA_036365145.1. Classification (NCBI taxonomy): domain Eukaryota; kingdom Metazoa; phylum Chordata; class Mammalia; order Rodentia; family Dipodidae; genus Orientallactaga; species Orientallactaga sibirica. The sequence continues at coordinate 1,984,831 of JAEOAD010002325.1, read as the reverse complement.
AAGGCAAAGTTTTTTTTTTTTTTTTTTCATTTCAGCTTAATGGATTTACTATACTATCCCATACACACATATGTCATTTCTTGTCACTTCCACCTTTCCTTAAACTCACCCTACTCCCAACTGTGACCAGGTCCCTAGTTTACCTTATTCTGCATTAAGGTTTATTTGTTTTATCATATGAAAGAAATTATGTGATATTTGTGTTTCTCTTTCTGACTTATTTTGCTCAGAAATATTTCTTGGTCACAAAGACATAAACTGGAAAGAGAATTTGAGTGTGAACCAGGGCACCATGATTTTTGATGATAGTAGGACATCTATTTAGATGTTGACACTTTGCCAAATTGTTTACTGTCACAAAAAAAGTGTGCTTGCTTTATTTCCTTCATTTAAAAAATATATAGTAAACAGACACTAAAGCATGATAATTTAATGATTGTACTATAAATGTCAATATCTAATATTAGAATGTATATTATATGTGTTCTATAAAATATATGTTCTATAAAATTATTTTTAATACTTACAATATTTTCAAGTGCAGGCTTTATTATTATTTCCATTTTCAAGAGTTGTAAATTTAGGGAAAGCAAAGTTGAGTAACATAAAATTCAAGTTATATTAGCTAAAACATGATACATTAAAAATAAGTGGATTTAAAAAATATCCTTAGGGGGCTGGAGAGATGGCTTAGCAGTTAAGTGCTTGCCTGTGAAGCCTAAGGACCCATGTTCGAGGTTCAATTCTACAGTACCCACATAAGCCAGATGTACAAGGTGGCATATGCATATGGAGTTCATTTGCAGTGGCTGGAGGCCTTGGTGCTCCCATTCTCTCTCTCTCTCGCGAGCGCACGTGCCTCTTTCTGTCTGTCTGGTGCTAATAAATAAAAATAAACAAAAAATTCCTTAGTACACCAGTTATCAATGATAATTGCAATTAAAGTTCAAATTTCCCAATTATTAAATAACATGCACTTAATATATTCATAATAGAAATGGGCTCTGGCTATACACTATGCTCATAACCATAATAACCTTTATTTTGTATTTTAATGACAATTTCATATCATATTTTATACTTCCACTTTTCGTTATCAATTCATTGAAGTATGCTTGCTATTATTTTCTTCCTATAATTATAATTTCTTAAGTATATCTCAGTAACAGTCAGCTTCAGGTTGCTGGGATAAACCTCCAGACCAGACACAGTTTATGGGAGGAAGAAGGGATTTATTTGAAGCAGGGGAAGTTTTATAATGGCAGAAGAAGCTGGCATGCTTTCACAGGTCCAAGCAGGGAGAGAAAAGCCAGAAGTCACACCAGTACCACAAGCCAGCACACTTAAGAACTGCAGGGAAGCTCAGGCACTTTGCATATCTTTAGACTGGAATTCCAAATCGACCTCCCCCACCTTAGGGCTGGACCCTGGGAACCACCCACAGTGTCACCTCCTCCAGCCAGGTGGCTGTAGATATAAATTACAAACATTAATAAAGTCATGAATATATTGGGGGCCATCCATTCAAACTACCACAATCTCACATAATCAAATAATACTTAATTATATACATAAATTATCTTTTATTTGTGATCATAATAAAAAATTTGTCAAATTGGAGGCATTTCATTTATTCACCTTTTCCAATGAGGACTTACTGATTGCCAGGGACAACATTAACATATTTTCCACAATACATAAGCTTTTCCCCCTCATGGTACATTAGATACATGCAGGAAAGTATGTAGTCATAAGAGAATTATTTTTACTTCAGGTAATGCCATATTTTCCCTAATAGGAGATGCAAATAAATGTTTGTTTAATTCATCCAGGGAACTTTTTTTCATGTTCATGAGGAAGATGACTTAATATTGATAAATTAAATATTTTTGATTATATTTATTAGCCAGCACCCTTATACATTTTTAAATATGAGTAAAAATTTCACCTGCATTAATACATTTTCTGCTGTGACTGAGGTATAGGGCTTATACGCAGTTAGATGTCAACCTGTTTGTTCAGCCTCCATGATTTTTTGGCTTTGTACCCTAATGTTTCAGTTATCTCAGCAGATTTTTGGAATGGTATTACAGTGTTTTAACAGACAACCTAAATCATTTGATTCTCAGTTTAGTTCATAAATAAGGGTCTATTTTGAGCTGAGTCTCCATACCTGTTAATATTCAAGACTCAGTTCTAATTGCTTTATACCAGAAGTGTTAAATCTGACCCAGGGATAATTGTTTAGAAACAAAAGTCTCAAGGAAAAAGGAGGCTAAAATAAAAGAATCTAGTGGAAACTGTAGGAAATAGATTTTCTTTCAACCAAATGAATCACCTCACCTACATTAATCTGACTAGTTAGTTAATAAGAATGTGTGAACACAAAACATAATTAATCTGTATGCAGAATGGATATGGACTTTTCATATGTCAATTAGATAGAAATACAATGTATTTTCACAGAGTATTCTTTTTTTGCACAGCTAGGAGTTAATGAAAATGCATGTGCATGTTTCCAAGTGACAAATTTATAGCACAGGTCATGCTATTTATTGTTTCTTTCTCATTTAGTATCTCCCTAATAAACATGAGGTTTTAGATTATTTTGTTTTGTTTTAGATTATTAACAGTAGATATAAAATGTTATAAACAAGTATTTGTCTATGAAATTAAGTCTTACAAAACATTAACATTTGGTTATTTTATCTTCTTTTTTTTTTTTTTTTTTTTTCGTGGTAGGGTCTCACTCTGGCTCAGGCTGACCTAGAATTCACTCTATAGTCTTGAACTCATGGCGATCCTCCTACCTCAGCCTCCCAAGTGCTGGGATTAAAGGCGTGCACCACCACGCCCGGCTTTTTTTCAACATTTTTTTCAGATAATATATGACACCTTATTCTGCCATATTCATTATGCTATCCATTGATACATGGAGCTAGACAAAATGTGTCTCATAGTAAAATTGTGTTGGCATTTAATGTTTTACATAACAAAGGAAAAAATAAACAAATTTGTTACTTATCATAGAAAAATAAACTAGAGAAGAAATATATTTACCTTTTTGAGGTAATGCAGAGTTATTAAAGTAGAAAATGGCTGCTGTCATGCACTATGGTCATTCAGACTGACTCCAGAAAAAAAAAAAAAAAAAAAACTTTTAGCATAGCTTTGATATTAGATATAACCTGTGAATGGAAAATGTTTTATTCATGGTGTGGTAATTGGAATAGATGTCCCCCAATAGATTCAGGAGTTTTATTCAAGCTTGTAACTTAGTGTCTCTGTGGGTAGTTCCTAGCCCTAAACTGTGGGAGGAGGATCTGGAATTCCAGTCATATCATAAGTATGCAGAGTACTTTACCTCTGCCTGGGGTTTCTGGAGTGTGCTTGCTTATGGTGCACGTGGTGGTATCTCTGCGTGTGGAGCTGTGATAAGGGGGCAGGTTCTTCCACCATTATGGAACTTACCCTGGATGTGGGAGCTTCAAACAAATTTCATTCCTCCTATAAACTGTGTCTGGTTTGGAGGTTCATCCCAGCAATGTGAAGCTGACTACCACAAAAGGTTTGAATTTACACTTTTATTTTTTAAATGAATGTATGTGAAATAAATGTCATTAGTAAATGACAGTTGCTTATTAGAAAGTTTTAAAAGATCCATAAATATTGTGAAAATTTCAAATATGTCTGCTATAGCTAATTAGGCTGGTAATCCCCATCTCATAATGTATAATTTTAATATACATCACTTTTTTCTTACATTATCTTGGAAGTGACTCCGTTTTACTAAACCAGCAAAAAAGATACAATATTACACTACTTTTGTTTGACAATGTCCCAAGAGAAGTTATTTTTATCCTAATAAATAGTAAACAAAACTGTTGAGCATATCACAACACATCATCTGTGAGAGAAAAAAAGTTACTAGTGCCCAAAAGAAAGAAAATCAGTGTAATATTGGTGTAAGAGAGAGCTGAGTGGGATTAGAAATTCCATACCAATGGCTCTCAAGGCTCGAGTTCTTGTTTATGTAGGAAAGAGTTGAAAACATACTCAGTGAAGGACAAATCATGAGATTTATTTTAGGGAGGGTTGAAATGACTCAAAGCACAAAAAAGTCCCCACCCCTTTCCAGCCAGGCTAGGAAGTGGGAGAGAAAAATCAAGGAATCTCTGAGGAAGAAGCCTCTGGTGGAAGAGGGTCACGCATGTGGCTCAGGTCATTTATATGAATCAGTCATGTGATTATAATGAGCCTCATTACTATACTCAAGTGTTTAGAAAGGTTGACAGGTTTTGGGGAAAGGCTGATTCAAAAAGGGCCAGCCTACAAGTGCTAAACTCTGAAATTGAGGAAGAAACAAGCAGTTGTAGCTGTTGCTGAGGGGGGGATTAGGAGGCCAATCTATGTGATAATAAAAGGAATGAGATTTCTCCTTTGGCCACAGCAGGCAGAGTAGCATCAATGTTTCTGTGAGCCAGTCCCTAGATAACTACCAATTAGAAAAAGCTGTCCTGCTCCTAACCTGTGCCAATAGCAGAAAAATATCCTCTCAGAAAATTTGCTTTAGCTAGTTATTTAGGATTCTCAATACTTTTACATGAAAATCTGTGTTAGTGTAATATGAGCATTCAAGTGGTGTTAACCCAAATCATGCATACTTTTTTGGAATCTGGAAATATTCCACAATTGTAGTAAAGTAAAATTATAAAAAAAAAATCACCAAGAATCAGACAATTTTGATAACTTGGTCTTACCTGCTGACCTATGGATAGACTAGGTACTCTCTATATCAAATGGTGAGTACTGATTTTTACAACTTCCCATATTGCTATCTTGCTTTTTCACTCCCTTTTGGAATCCTACACATTTTTCATGGTCTAATCAATGGAAGATTCTATGATTAGTTAGGTCAAGGGCTATCTTGTTCTAAATCTCTGTTGCCCATATTATACTTGTTTTAGATTTCTTACTTGTGTCTAAGAATTGTTCGATTTCATGCATGTATCTATGATGGAAAATCGAAGTTAAAACAACTTTCTATATTTGTTTGTTTTAATCACAAAACCAATCATTAAATATTTATGAAGTAAATCTATATCCATGGAGTAATTAAGAACTTAAGAGCTAGTCAACAATGAAAATTCATCTTTAACAGTATCTATAATTCCAATTGAACCTTCCAAGTATAAATATGAACTATTAAAGATAGTTATACAACTTCAAAAATTGTAAATATTTTGATATAACAATTGCTTTGAGAGGATTTGCAAAAAGTGGTTCATGTGCAGAGGATATATACATATGTAAATATTTGTTTGTACAACACATATACACTCCCTAATACAGACAACTCATACACCAAAATATGACCAAGTTCCCAATTTACTTATTTTCTCATTACATATTAGCTTAACATTTATTTTGAAATTTATTATTTTCTCATTTTTAGAAATAAATAAGGGTCAATGATTCTCTTAGAGATGTTGAGCTAATGATTTTCTTGCCTATATCTCTCTTTTTTTTAGTTTTTATTCATTTATTTATTTGAGAAAGCCAGACAGAGAGAGAGAATGGGTGCCAGGGCATCCAGACACTGCAAACGAACTCCAGACACCTGTGCCACCTTGTGCATATCTGGCTTATGTAGTTCCTGGGGAAACGAACCTCAATCCATTGGCTTTGCAGGCAAGCTCCTTAACCACTAAGCCATCCCTCCAACCTATCTCTTGGCTCTTTAAGGAAGCCTATTATTGGATGACTTTAGGGAATTTTATCGTTTTAAAAATTTTGTATATTTATTTATTTTCAAACAGATTGAGAGAGAGAGAAAGGAAGAGAGAGAGAAGACAGAGAGCAAGAGAGACAGGACACACCAGGGCCTCTAGCCACTGGAAATGAACTCTAGATATATGCACCACTTTGTTCATCTGGCTTTAAGTGGGTACTGTGGAATGAAACCTGGGTCATTAGGCTTCACAGCTGAAATTTTACTTTTATTTCATATTAATCAATTTTATTTATATAAAAACAAAAGTATCTATGTCAAACATTGTCACAAACAAGAACAATGAGCACCATAAAAGAATGAAGAATTCAATTAGAAACTCTGATTTTGGTCATATTTCTGTAAACAAAAGTAGTAAACTATCATTACCAAGTAACGCAAATAGTCATTTTGAACCTTCCTTACGATATAATTGAATCCCTTAATTTCACATTGAAGTTGTGTAGAAATTGTTTCTGAAGAACATTTTTAAATTTAGTATAAATGGAATGTGGCAGATTCATCATATTCCTGGTAGCACAATTCGCACATCTTTCTTCAGTTTATTCCTCATTTGGTTTTATTGTTTCACATCTCGACTTATAAAACAAATTTCAAATATATTCAGTATTTCAGAGATCTGTTTTTTCTTCTGTTTTTACTGACAATGTAGATATAAAATTAAACACTTTTAGCATCTTATTTGAGCCTAAAATGAAACAAAAAAATGTGAACTACATTTTAAAAAAAAATGTGAGTTTTTTGGCAAGAAAATGCACTGAACTTATTAGTGAATAGGCAGCATTCTCATTAAATTATTAATCTAAGACTATATCCCAGGAGTATCAGAAGTATCAAATTTCAGGTTATTTATTGTTATTAATTTTGATCAGCACTGTAAAAGGAAAATATAACACAATCTCACATGCTATTTGAAATTGTCTTGTGTCCACATTTAAAAAAATGTTAAAGAAATAGTTAAAATTAACTTTATTAAAACATTTAACAAAAATGTATTCCAATTAGACATATTCCACATATAATTAATATAAAATTAACATGAAAACTGGCTGGTGATTTTTTTCACTCCTTTCACAGTGATAAGTGCAATTTTGTATGTTTTAGAAAAACAAAGCATTCATATATAAAGCTTTGCCAGCATTCATACACTCAGTGTTCACCTGTTTGTCTTTGGATAGTGGCTACTGTATCAGCTTTAGGTTGTTCTCAAAGACTAAGGATAAACTGTTGGGTTTGGGCTCGCTAAAATAAATATTTCACATTATACTAGAAGAAAAAAAATGAAACAGAGAAATCCTTGAATTTGTACTTGCTCACTTGAGAACATTTCCTTTCTGGCTTGCCATAGTTCAAAGAAGGAAAAGAAAAAAGAAAAAAAGACAAAAACATTCTATCAATTTTGTGTGCATGTATGAATGTTTTGTGCCTGCATGTATGGCGGGCACTTCCAATCTAGGGATTAACATATGCTACACACACTATTCCTACCACAGCCTGTTTCACCTGCATTTGTTTTTGACTTACCATGGGTGATTGTGCAAAAAAAAAAAAAAAAATGTTGAACATAAAGCCATCAAGTGGCTGCAAAGATCAAAGTTGATAATTTCAATTGCAGACTTTGTGTTATATCAGTGAGGCTTTCAGAGGCAGAATTCATTGCATTTTGCTGTCCTTGAACTCTTGAGTGGATTTCAAGGGGAGCTATCAGTAGAGAATATTGATTGGCACTAGTTAATTTTGAGACTGCAAGACCTTGAGATATTTTAGCATAGTGCTTTATACTAGTCAATTTGTACCACTATTAGAACTGGAGCTAGGAGACTGAACTGTCTTTGATTCAGGTAATAGAAAATGTTATATTTCAAATATTAGCAATATAATTCAACATAATGTGGGTCTTGTATAAAGAACCTGAATTCATATGGACAATAAACAGAAACACAGATCCTAGCTCATTACATAATAGGTATGTACAGTACATTAATGGTGCCCTTGCTTAAAGGAGACATTTTATAAAATAATGAGCACCTGTTAGATGTTTTGCACAATTGAAATTTATACCAGATTGACAAAGTTATATTTTCTGTTTCTGTCCTCAGAACAAACTGAAAGAGAGAGGAAATAGGTAACTTTATAAAACACCCTTTCAACAGTTTCCAGGTATATTAGCTTGGGCTTTTAAAAGTTGATTCTAACTTAGGTAAATATTAAAAGCAGATATTTTGCTAATGATGTGGTTCTATAGTAGAATATATGGTTAAAATCTTTGACACTCTTGACTTTGTTCTCAGTTAAAAAAATGAGTAAGAAGACTTTGAAAAGTAGCTGTATTTGTGACTTTTGCATTCTGTGATACAACCTTAACAGAACAACTTGAGGTAAAAAAAAAAAATGTTATTTCGGTTCATAGTTTCAGAGGTCTTAAATTGCGGGAGAGACATGGCAGAGCAGCTCAGTTCATGGCAGTGTGGGCACAGAGCAGAGGCTGTTCACATCACAGTGGAAGTAGTGAATGAAGCTATAAACTGAGCCAAGTATAACTCTAAAGGCCTGACCTGAAAAATGGCTATGGTAACTAAGTCCTAGATGTTCCATAGACTCTTAAAATAGTGCCAATTGAGGAGGGATAAGTACACAAAACACAAGTCCATGTGGGATATTTTAGTTGGAAAACATAATAGTGACACAAAGGGGTATAGTCAAATATCATCTCTAATAATAAAAAATAAGATATTTGTGTAGCTTGATCTGTTGATAAATGTAAAACTCTATTGAGGCTGAACAAAATATTTATAGGAATTTATAAATTATTAAATTATTATTATTAATTATTATTATTAAAATTTTCAAAGCCAGAGATGAAATTAAGAATTATTAAGCAAATAATGTGTAGAATGTTAATAAAATATTTTGAACTCGTACACATAAAATAAAGAAAATTATAGCAAATACAGCAAATTGAAGAGCTAGCTATAAATGTGACACTATGTAATTCAAAAGAAAGTATAAGTAAAATTTAATCTATAGAAGGACTATTCATTATTATAATTTTTTTAATTTTTTAAAAAATATTTATGTATTTGACAGAGAGTAAGAGGGGTAGAAAAAGAAAGAGAGAGAGAATGGGCATGCCAGGGCCTCCACCTTGTGCATCTGGCTAATGTGGGTACTAGGGAATTGAACCTGAGTCCTTTCACTTTGCAGGCAAGTGCCTTAAACACTAAGCCATCCCTCCAGCCAATTTTTTTTAAAGTATCTGTGCAGCTAATTCTAAAACTACTCCTGGACAGTTCTAATAAAAATATTGAAATAGAATTGAATTTCTAAAATCAGTTTTCATAGTGACACTTATAGTAGTTTTATAAAAGCTTAATTCTAAAGTAATTATGTTGTCATCAATTTAGTTACAGTTCTTTCAAGAGAGTGACCATAAGTTCAGGATATACTGCCTTAGGTAATTGTTATTCTCTTCACATTTTCATGGATTTTATGGTGATAATAAGAATCAGGTTCCAATGAAAAATAGTGATTTATACTTGTCATACAATGAATCAGTCACCTCCAAACAGCAGGTTTTAATAAACAGGTTTTCACATGAATTCTTCAAACACTGTCTGAACATATTCACTTACATTTATTTATTATAAATAGCTCTATTTTTCCTTCATGTACAATGAGCATAAAAGATTTCCTATAATCTATGCATAGTCCTGTCAATCCCTCCCCCTTTTCCTCTTACAGACTACGTGATACAACTACTTCCTTTCATTTTATTTTATTCAACATTGTTGTTGAGTACCTAGTACATGCCAGCCAGTATGTATACTATTCTCATGTCCTTATTACTCTGTTTTCTTCCTGATAGACAAGAGATGACAGGGCAGAAAATTTGTAGTACAGTTGAAGCTAACATAGATGTAGAGGCTCTTTCTCTGTTCTAGGACCCAATACAAGAATTTGTAATTCATTTTCTTTATTCATATGTTGATGGATTTTAGGTATTTTTTTTTTATTTCTTGATTATTTTGAATAGTGCTGAGATGAATTTTGGGGTGTGGAAGTCTCTTTGATATACTGATTTCATTTCATGTGGCTATATGTTATGTATCAGGATCATATGATAGTTGTATTTTTAATTTCATTTGCATGTGTGTGTGGTGTGTGGGTGTAAGCACTCTAGGGCCTCCTACCACTGCAAATGGACATCAGACCTTTGCACCCCTTTTTGCATATGGCATAAATGGGTGGCTTGGGAATTGAACCTGGGGTATCAGGCAGTGCAAACAATTTTCTTTAACCACCAACTCAATTTCTAAGCCCCCTAATTTTAATTTTTGGTGAACCTCTGTATTGCATTCCATAATGGATGGATGACCTTACATGACTACCAATATTGAATATGGGTTTCCTTTTCACCAACTCTTCATCATCACTGCTATTCTTAGTTATTTTTATATTATCCATTTTTTGATAGAGGGAAGTGAAATCCTGTTGTGATTTTGACCTGCATATCTCTCATGAGTAGTAATACTGACAAACTTTTCATGTACCTGTTGGCCATTTATATGTCTTTTTTTTTTTTTTTTTTTTTTTCGAGGTAGGGTCTCTGCCCAGGCTGACCTGGAATTAACTATGTATTCTCAGGGTGGCCTTGAACTCACAGCGATCCTCCTACCTCTGCCTCCCAAGTGCTGGAATTAAAGGTGTGCGCCACCACGCCCGGCTTAAATGCCATTTTTGAATAATGTCTATTTACATCTATTGCCTATCATTAGTCAGGCTATCATATTTTTTTGTACTGATTTTGGAGTTTCTCCTGAATTCTATGTATCATTGTCTTGTTAGATGTATGCTTTGAAAATACAGTCTATGGATTCTCTCCATAGTGTGTTGAGTATTTACTTTTTGTTGCATTTTTTTTTAATTTTGAGTAATCCCATTTGTCTATTTTTGCTTTTTTTTTCCCTGTGCTTTGGGGATTTTGTCTGAAAAATACCTAACTATCCCATATACTTGCTTATAGCAGTTCTACACTTTCTCGACTTGCATATAGAATCCATTTTGTCTTGATCTTTGCAAGTGATAAAACACAAGAATCTAGCTTCATTCTTATGCCTATCTATATTCAATTTTGCCAGCACAATTTATATTAAAACCAGAGCCATTTATCCAAAGTATGTCAACATATGAGTTTACTTGTTGGCTGTCATGTTGTTATATGAATCTGTCACTGTGCAAATATAATACTTTTGATGACCATAATTTTGTAGCATGTTTTAAGGTGAGGCTTTCTGGCTAGGACATTCAGTAATATGTTAAATAGAAATGGCAGAAGACATATAAATGGTCTTTATTCTGTTGAGGTATACTTCTTGTATACCTCGTATGCCTAATTTGTTCAACTTTTTTTTATCATAAAAAGATGTTGAATTTATCAAGTGCCTCTTTTCATTCAATTGAGTTGACTATATTTTTATGTTCATCATCCTGTTGGTATGCTATACTACATTTGTTGTTTGGAATACATTGAACCATTCTTGGATCCTTGGTGGATTTCATTTGATCAGGGTAAGTCATTTTTTTTGAAAGAGACACAGAGAGAGACAGACAGAGAGAGAGGGAGAGGGAGACAGATAGAGAATGGGCGCGCCAGCAGTCTCTCAGCTGCTGTGAACAAAATCCATATGTGTTCGCCCCCTTGTGGGCAAGTGTGGCATTTCACCCTTGTGTCACTTTGCATCTGGATAAACGTGGGACCTGGAGATTGGAACTGGGTTCTTAGGCTTAGCAGGCAGGTGCCTAAACTGCTAAGCCATCTCTCCAGCCCAGGGCAAGTCATTTTTAAAATATGGTATTGGATCTGTTTTACTGGTTCCTTACTGAGGAATTTTGCATCCATGTTCCATGAAGGATATTAGTTCATTGTTTTCATTCTCATGTGGTTTTAAAACTGTTTGTGTTAGTGATTAGTAGGAATCTAAGCTCTAGTTGATTTGTACTAAGACTAGGAATTTTTTTTAATCATCAGCTATTCGGGTCTTATGACACAATATTATAAATAAGAATTTATTGCAGCATGCTTACATATTCAATGTCCATTTTATTAGGAAATCATTCAGCATACCTTTATACACAAATTTTATACATTCTACCTTAATCACATATCAGGAACTTAAAAGAATGTTGATAAAACTTCTTATTAAACTTTGATTCAGATGAAGAACATAGCTTTTAGGCAGAAATTTTATTTTATTATTTATTTATTTGTTTGTTTGTTTGTTTGTTTGTTTAGGTTTTTCAAAGTAGGGTCTCACTCTGGCCCAGGCTGACCAGGAATTAACTATGCAGTCTCAGGGTAACCTCAAACTCATGGTGATCCTCCTACTTCTGCCTCCAGAGTGCATGTACCACCACACCCAGCAAAGAGGTTTTATTTTATATAATATTAATTTTATTTAGTGTTAAATAGATGACAGATGTTTTTACTTTTCTTTTTGAGATATATATATATATATATATATATATATATATATATATATATATATATATATATTTTCTTCATAAAATTATGGAGTCGGATAATTTAACTTTGAATACAATAAGTGATAGTAGTCTTTCATTTATGGGAAAGTATCACTTATTGTATTTTATTTAATCTTTTTCCATGTGTATGCATGGTATGTGTTCATCTATATATGATCATAGTTGTGGGTATGCAGGTATACATGTACACACACTCACACACACACGTGAGCTTCTGTTTATATAGACCATATTTCTGCTTTGGGCTTGCTGAATCACTCTTCATTTTATTATTGAGATAGGTCTTTCACTAAACCTGGAGGTCACCAATTTGATTAGTCATCCATGAAATCTCAGGGATCACCTGTTTCTGCACCCTAATCACATACTCATGCTTCATAGCAAGCACTTTACTGCCTGAGCCATCTTCCTAGATAAAACGTGTCTTTCTGGAAGTTTATTGGCTTTATTGCTCCTTAGTAACACTACTTTTCAATTACATCATTTTGTAAGTAATGATCCATGTAAAAATTATTCCATTTAAAAATCAGATCTGTCAGGGAAATTGCTGTCTTAAGTATTTTTGTGAAATTGACCTTCATTGTTTTTACTATCTCCAGTTGATTTTGTATATTGCTAACAGAGAGTATAAGGAAAGAAACAGGATATATGGAGTGAGGTGGAGTTCAGACTTAATGTTAGAGTATCTTCAGCCCTGTGAGCATTTAAGCATCAGTGAAGATCTCTAAATCCTTACTTTCAGGAGCAGTCTTATCTTTGAGTTTTGTTCCATCATAATCTACTTCTCTAAAGATTTTTTTTTTTTTGCTTTATAGACAGATATTTGAGTAAAATGCTTTAGCAACATTTTTTCACTTTACAGACTATAATAGTGTTAAATACAATGCATTTTGTTTTATCAGATCATTGAGCCTTGTCTACCTCTACACTTCACTTAATAGTGAAAGTAGCTAATTTATATAATATTGTACTTTTATTATTTGGCAGCGTTAATATCTTTTCACTTAAAGATAAGAAAATTAAACTATTTCATGATTTTCATCATCAAACTGGTAAAAATGTTTCTACATAGTTAACATTTCACCTGTATATTCTGCTCAACTGTGACTGAACAGTGTGGTACTTTCATTATTATGCAAAGGCTGGCTTTGAAGGCAAACTTTGACCACAAGTTCTGCTGTATATAAAATTCACACTCACCTTCACCATCCAAATCAGATTTAAAAAATAGCATAAAAGAATTAGGTTTCACTACAATGTCTATAAAGATTATTTGGATTCCCTTATTTCCCTTCTCAACTCCCTTCCCTCCTTGTTCCTTCCTCCCCAACATAGTTTGCTTGCTGCTTTCATAATAGATATTTCCTTTTGTCTTTTTCCTCCTTCTTTTCACCTCTTTTCCCCTCTTGTCTCCAATCTTGATTTTATAAGGCTTCCTAAATTCTCTTGTTTGAATGCTTTTGGTAAAGTAGTATCAATCAATGTACTTGATGTTGTATTTATTAATTTGATTAGTAGCCTCAAAAGTCTATAATATCTAATTTTAATAGATTAATAAATAATATCATATTTTTAAATTTTTTTACTTCCTTGATTGGTATCCCAACTTTCAAGATAGTGATTTGGAATAATTTCTTTCCAGTTCAAATTTCCAGAAAGTTACACATGCATCTTCAAGAGAATGATTTAACACACTACCTATTTTGTCCCTGTTTCAAATAGCCAGATGCACTCAGATTCTGAAAGTGGATACACACCCACATTCATCTTTTCAAAAAATCTGCTGTCCAGTAAAATAGTTTCCTATCTAAAGTGATGATTTGACACCCTGGCTCAGACTTCTAGCTTATAAGAATCACAGCCATGTTAATTTATTTTTTAGTATCATAAAAAATTGGTTATTTTTGAGTATATTTATAGTATATTATAATATTAGAAATGTACATGAGGTCTATGTCAGAAATCACTTTTGGCAATGTAAACTCACTACACTATCACCTCTATAATAGCAGTTGCTTATCGAAATTGATCACCCATCTTTCCCAAGTGTCTATAGCATAATTGGCACATAAAAGGTTAAAACCCCTAGAATGCGATGGTGGATGTGGTGTGAGGTTATATATTTCAAAGTGAAAAATTTCCCTTCAATATCAATGATTATGAATGGTCTATCTAGTTATATTGAACATGTCACCAATATAACTTAAGCTGCATGTCAGGTAGAGGAAGCCCAAAGACCACAGCTTACTTTTCAAAACACAGACTCATTTGTGAGATGAGCAAGAGTGCTGCCTCTATGGCAAGCCTGACAACCTGTGCCAGGATGATAGAGACAGACACCGAGGATACGCAAAACTTACCACTGCAATCTATCTCTAGATATGTGTGCCCCCTTCTGTGCATGTGTGAACTTGCACTCTTGCATCATTGTTCATCTAGCTTACATAGGAACTGGAGAGTGGAACAAGTCTTTAGGCTTCACTGGCAAGCACCTTAACTAGTAAGTTATCCCTTCCTCCTAAGTCATGTTGATTTTTAGTGTACAAATTATCCAGCAACTTATGTCATTTTAGCTCTAAGAAAGAATTAACTGAGCTGTGATTAATTAACTTTTTTTATTGACAACGTCCTTAATTGTAGACAATATCCCATGGCACTTCTGTCTCTCTCCCAACTTTCCCATTTGAAACTCCACTCTCCATCATATTCCCTCCCCCTCTCAATAGTGTCTCTTTTAATTATGATGGTCTTGTGTAGGTAGGTAGTTTCAGGCACTGCGAGGTTATGGATATCCAGGCCAGTTTGTGTCTGGAGGAGAACATTATAAGCAGTCCTACCCTTCCTTTGGCTTTTACATTCTTTTTGCCCCTCTTCCGCCTTGGAAAGTGTGTTAGAGATGTTTCAGTGCTGAGCACTCCTCTGTCCCTTCTTGTCAGCAACATGGTGTCCTCTGAGTCATCCCAAGGTCACCACCATCTGAAAAGTGAAGCTTCTCTAACCAAAATGAGAATATAATTAATATATGGGTATGTACATTAAGAGAAGTTCTTACGGGGCAGTTTAGTGAGCATGGTATATACATTTAACAAGACACCAGCAGATGTTACACCATTAATTTTTAATGTATTTATTAATTTATTTGCTAGTTGGTTCTAAGTCTTTGGGTACAATTTGCAGGATTAGAATCTACTTAGCTATATTTCTACATGAATATAATACTATAATAAACCACTTAAACTTTAAGATAGAATGCATCCTATTCAGAAACAGTATTTTTACACTGGAATTCTATAAAAATAAGCTGCTAATAATTCAATTACTTCATATTTGCAAACATAACATTTTTTCCTTCCAAATTTATACATAGGAAGTATCCAAGTATTTTTTCACTTAACATAATAATTTTATTTTGCTTTTCTATTTCTCAGAATAAAATATATCTACACTAGAGAAACCTCTTTTTCTTCTCCTGGGTTCTCCTGAATCCAAATTATCATTGTTTGCTTAAAAATTCAGGAGGTAATGTGTTCTCCCACCCCAGTAGATACTTCTGGGGTTGGGAAAAGCGCATAAAATGGAAGGGAAAATATTTTGTTCAGATCATTAGTGCTAACCACATATGCTAGCACTGCTAGAGAGACATTACAAGTTCTTTCAGATTCTTCCCACAAAAAAACATAACTGATATGATTAGATCCATCCATCTAGGCTTCAGTTTAACCACGAGCTTTGTTCTTGCTTCAAATTCACTCCTGAATCTTTCTGAAAGTAAACAAATGTGCTTTGATGATCTAAAGATGCTATATATTTAAGTCAATTGATTCTATAACACTAATAACAGACTGGCAAGATCAGAAAATCAAGATCAGAAAATTTAGCATGCTTACTGTTGAGAACCTAAAGATGTGCATGATAATTTAAATTTTTGATATAATTTACCTCATAAATATTCTACAAGCCAGGCATGGTGGCACATACCTTTAATCCCAGCACTCAGGAGGCAGTGGTAGGAGGATCACTGTGAGTTCAAGGCCACCCTGAGACTCCATAAGAATTCCAGGTAAGCCTGGGCTAGAGTCAGACCCTACCTCGAAAAAAAAAAAATTCTACGAGTGTACATGTTTTTATTTTCTTCTTGTCAGATG
Source organism: Orientallactaga sibirica (assembly GCA_036365145.1). Taxonomy (NCBI): domain Eukaryota; kingdom Metazoa; phylum Chordata; class Mammalia; order Rodentia; family Dipodidae; genus Orientallactaga; species Orientallactaga sibirica. The sequence continues at coordinate 1,968,352 of JAEOAD010002325.1, read as the reverse complement.
GAGAAGATCACTCTCTACACTGTTTAAATGTCCAGGTTGTTATCACAGTCACCTAAGAAGCACAATACCCATTCCAGAAATTGAAAGTATTATTAATATAGCTGTATTTCTTGGATGACTAAGGCTTTTTTTTACTCTTTGGATGTTAGATTCTTTAGTTTACTATTATTCATTGACACATAAAAAGGTTACTGGAGCTGATTCATTGACATGACAATAGGTACACACCAATAAGTATTCATTTTCTTAGAATAAAACATTTCTTTCTGAAAATCATCTGTTTATGACCATCTTGAGGTCTGTATAAGTATTAATAATGTCCACAAGTTGTTTCCCTGAGGGAGCTTGAAGATCTCAGTTGGTATATATAAATATTTAAATCTCAGGCACTGGTTAATGTGTTTGTGTCTTCCTGTAGGGTCCTTAATCTTGCTTATTTTCATGTAAAAAAATAAATGTACAAAATGTCCTTAAATAACACACCTAAAATAACATTTTGTAAATCGTATCTATGTTTAAAGATGTGGGCATGCATCATAAAAGATACATTTATCAATCATGTGTCATTTGTTAAGCAGTATATGAGAAACTAAACAAAGTATAGTTGCTGAGTGATGAGTGGAACTTTTGAGCCATGGATTATGGAGACTTAAATTTTTACAGAAAGTCAGAGCAAAATTTCTTAACCTTTCTCTTTCTCTTATAATATCTTTGTGCAGTTTCTAACAGAAGTGCTGTGCATTTCTTTAGCATATCAGTATTATTAATAGTTCAAAACTGAAAAAAGTGTTAGATTATGTGACATCTTTATAAAACACACTCTTGAGCTCATTATTTGATACTGAATAGTTTGTAGTTTGTCTGAAAGTAAACAAATAGCTGATTCATATTTCTTCTTTCACAGTCTGAACCATGTGGAACAGACATTTCTGTTATGAGTAATTTTATTTAAACTTATTTGTTATGTGGCTCTTCCAAAATGATCATATTATATGAAAGTGCAATAGAGTGCAGTGAAATATTCTAGTTTTGGAATGATTTTTTTTTGAAAAAAAATCACTTGAGCATCATTTCTGGAAGAAATTCACAGAGAAGGGGGCAGAAAGAATGTTAGAGCCACAAGTTGGGGCATTATGCACAGAGACTTGGCCTATCCCCCGTAACTCTTGACTACCCCCAAAATGCATAACCCACATTCCCCATTGATGAGGGTCCCTTTGGAAGAGGACAGACAGGGAGGAGAATAATGGAGTCACCATTATGAATGTAAAATCAGAATAATATAAATAAAAATAAATTATAAAAAAAGAATGAAAATAAAAAATAAATGAAAAGCAAACCAAAAAAGATGAATAAAAGAGATCTGCCCATTTAAAAAGATGTTTAAGCACTAATCTCAAATGAAGTATTCAGATAACATCTTTTAAAAAGATGTCATAAATGACTAATGATATTGGCATTCTAAAATAATAAATAAGACCACTCTCCAATTTATATTTTTCAGTCATATTAGAAAACAATAAGCCAATGCTGTGATTACTTTCTGTACAAAAATCCATTTGAGGCCAAAATTTGCAAAACTTTGACTGAAACCTGTGTGTATAATATAACAAAATAGGAAACTTAAATATTATATAAATGTCTGTTCCTTTGACATTTGTAACTTTGTAAGGCTAATAAATGTAACAAACAAGAAGGTGGAAAGTGTTTGCTGAAGAAATAAACACTCCAACCTCATTCTTACCAATTTTTTTTTCTATTTTACACATTATTCTACAGGAAGTTGAAGTGGCTACGCCCTGCATTTATTTACATTTATTTACATTTCACCAATTCCCAAAGGCAAAATCAGGGTCACAAACTGTTTGTGAATTAGTAAAAACATATAAATTGTTCAAAACCTTTCATTTTAAAAATAACTCAAGGTCCATGCAAATACAATTATTCCTAAATCCATTTCATGTCACATTTGTTTCATAGGATGTATTTTGTCTTGGCCTCTCAATAGGATAGCAGTACACTTTTGTCTTCTCCGCATGAACTGCCAAGCAGTTTCATAGATCACAACATCTAGCCCCTGTTATGAGTATTAAATGTCACTGTCAGTTTATCATATGAAAAATGAAGTGGATGTTAGTGGAGCTGTCAGGCCATATGTATAAACAGTTTGCCTTTCACTTTATTTCAGGAGAGAGAGTCTGACATTGTTTTTTTTTTTTTTTTTTTTTTTTTTTTTTTTTAACCTCAGCCTTATTTTCTCCAGTGAATATTATAGGCCAGAACTGTAATCTATCCTTTCTCACTGACAATACTGAATTTACATAATGTATTCAAGAAAGTGCATTGATCTACATCTATGTCTTCTTTTTGGAGTTATCAGAAGCTGAATAAGAGTATGGGCTTTTTCCTCTAATCTAAAACATTAGCAAATGCATAAGACTGGTGAATGATTGGTCAGTATCACTAGTACAAGCATATATAACCATTTAAATTACTGGGAGCTCATGCTACCTAGTAGTTGTGTACATAAACTATAGGATATTCCTTTGCTGATGACCCCATACTCAATACAAAAATCCTATTACAATTGCATGGCACGCCCGATAACTAAGTAATTTAACTTCATAATATGTAAGCCAAGCTTAAAAAAATTCACATAACTTGTTTACAGTCAGAGTTATTAAATATAAGATTAAACATTTAGATCCCCAACTTGTCATACTCTGTGCTAGTTCTTAAATTTATAGCATATTACTTTTAATAGAATCCTTTAATATTCAGATAAAATCTTTATATACTGATGTCATCATTTCTCTAGTTCTCCTCTTTTACCAAATAATCCAAATTTATCAGATTAAGAAGTGTTCCATTATGTGCCTGCATTCTGCCTCTTTATATAGCATTTCATTTGCCTTTCAATGGCAATGCATTGAGCATTCCAGGTAAAATTCACTTAATAATTAATGCAGCTTTCTGAGTTTTATCAACACAAGAGCCTATGGGGAGACTCAAAAACAAACCAAAATATGATTTATATGCTTAGTATGGGAAAAGTCAAACACTAATTATCAATTAATTTGATTTTTCCATCATTTCTTCTGTTTAAGAAACATCTTCTTAAACTGGAAGAAAATATAAGTATTTAAATATAATATCATTGTAATTCCATTATAAGGTCACTGTATTTGATAATCACAATTAAGCAAATCCTGCAAACTCTTTTCTTCAAGTTATTTTTGAATGCATGCTCTTTAGAGGAGATGGTTTCGTTTCTCTTAATTGGAATAAAAATCAATCCACCTACAGAGGAACAAAAAAAATGCAAAGTTTCTGTAGCAATAATACTATGCTATAAAGACAGCATGGCTTCACATATGGTATGCCAAATTACTCACTCTTTACAGACACCTGTGTTCACTAACAGAATGTGCTGGATTATCACTAAATATACAGACATTTGATAGTTTAAAACAAATCTGCTACATTTTCAGAATAGAGTGTGTTTTTTTTTTTCTGAATATACTGCTTCCTAGATCACTAAAACAAACAAAAAAAAATCTTAGTGTAAGAATAAAACTTCAGAAATGATTAATACATTAACCCTATATTTAACCATATAACATACTGAAACTTGAATCAAACAATGCAGACATTATGAAGCTATTTAAACTGTTAGTATAGTTTTTTACTAGTATCAAATATAACAATTGAAGCTAATATAATGTTTCAAAGCAAATATTATACTGATACACACAGAGAAATTCTGAAGAGATGAAAAGTAGAACATAAACTAATGATTTCAAAGTTCTCAATGTAAGATGAATTATCTTAACTTAAATTGTAATGTATTTTCTTTTCTTTCCTTTCCTAGTTTTCTTCTCTTTCTTCTAATTATACATGCTAGGCCAGAGTTTTACCACTGAATTATACTCGTAACACAACAGCCTTTTTGTTTAATTTCATCTTCATTAATATCAGTAACATGCTAGATATTATGCTAACATTGAAAAGATCATCAATATTATTACATAAAATGGGAAGAATGCAAATCAGTGTATTTTTTCTCAATGATTCTTTCAAATACTCTTGAAAAGCATTTCATAGGCATACATTTGTTTTCCATCATAAATTATTATACTATGTCTATTAAGTATCTTCTAATAAATTTTTTAATTACTTTTAGTTATTGCATCCTATTATTAAAATCTACAGTTGTTTTATTCACTCAAATGCCTGCATTTTAAAATTAGAGTGTAGGAATTTATGAAAAAGATCTCACAATATTGATGGCTAATTATGTAGAGCAAACACATCAATTTGAGGTCTAAGTTTAGATTTATATTTAGGTTATACAAATAAACATATAATGATAAAATATTATATCATTATTTGTATATTCTTGTAGTAATGTATGCCTTGATAGAGATTATACATTAAGAAAATGGTATAAAAGAAGTAAAATAAAGTTTCTTATCATTTTGAGTTTCTAAAAGCCACTGATGTTTATTTCAATCACTATAATTAATGTACTGTACTAATAATATAAAAGGGACAGAACAAGAAAACACAATTTTACTCCTGCCATTTGTTTTATAACTGTTTCCTATGAATCTGGAAGGAACAAGGTGGCTCATAAGATTCAGGAGCTAAGGAAACCTAAAGGGCTCAGAAAGCTTGAGAAATATACGAGACTCAGGAAGCTAAGAAAGTTATGACTCCCAAGGCCCCTCAACAAGTGTCTAGAAACAGTGACTAATTGTGGTGAGAAGGAAACACTGCAGTGGAACTATCTGTAAATGGGCTTTCTTTAAGTTATCACCCATATCAGGTAAGATTTTGATGATGCAGCTACCCATCCTCCTGTAATTATATAACCTCAATGAACTCATTGTTTCACCAACCTACAGGAGTGTAGAATTAGCTCTTTAGTCTCTTATTGGTGTTTAATCAGGTGTGAATAAACATTTGCTCACATTTACCAAGGAAGAGAAATGCAATACTTTTGTAATTCTAGTCCTGGTCATCAAATATGTATAATTTTCCATTGGGAAACCTGATCCTCAGTGAACTTTCTTTGTATGACATTTTTCTAGTTAAAATATTTTATCTTGACAGTATGTCTCAATTACTTTCCCGATGGCCATGACAAAATACCCAAGAATAACAAGTTGGGGAAGACTGGGTTTATCTTGGTTCACATTTTGAGGATATAGTCCATCATAGCTGGGATGGTCTGGAGATGAGATAAGAACAGCTACTGCTCTGGTGACAGAATTGCAATATAACTGATCACACTGTTCCCAGTGAAGAAGCAGAGAGTGATTAAAACTGATCTGCACCTGTTTATTCTCCTTTTTAAAAAAATCCTGGACTCCAGCACAAGGAATGCTTCTAACCACAGACTACATTTAGGGTGGATATCCCCTGTTCAGTTAAACCTTTCTATAAGTACTCTCACAGACCACACACAGTGATTTGTTTCCTAGGTGATGATTCAGTCAGGTTAAAGATTGGTGAGCATACGTAAGCCTAAGAATGCTAGTTCCAATCTCCAGCGGTTCCAATCTCCAGGTCCTACGTTTAGCCAGATGCAGTGATGCAAGGGTGCAATGCCACACTTGACCACAAGGGGACGGACACATCTGAATTTCGTTCACAGCAGCTGAGAGGCTGCTGGCGCGCCCAGCTCTGTCTGTCTTCTTCTCCCTCTCTCTCTGTCTCTCTCCAAAAAAAAAATGCTGATAAAATGGTATTTAATACATAATCAATTTCAAAACATTTTAATATGGCGGTATTGTTGTCTTTCATACACTGTAAAACAATTTATCTTTCAATGGAGTTATTCTATGAATGAAGATTTTATTTTAGATAGTCATAGTTACTGGTGTTTATTTTTGAAAAAGAATTAACTTCTGACAAACAAGCATTTCTAGTACCTATATTATCCTGTCCACAACATCAATTTCTATCCTTCATCTAAAACAGGTATAATATATAAAGAAGAGGGCAAATATGTTTCTACTAGGTTTTTCCTTATGGAAAAATATTAAAATCCTTTGTTTTTTTTAATATAAGGGCTATACTACAGCAAAATACTACAAATATATTATGTGAGAAGTTTTTCACATAGAGGGCTGTACAATACAGGAAAAGTTGCAGCAGATTATCTTGGATATCAGCATGTGATGTGTGTTAGTTTGAATATATGACCCCCAATATATTCAGTGTTTTATTAGTTTATAGTTTGCATCTGCAGCCACCTTGCTGGAGGCAATGTCATCAGGCATATCTTAAGGTGTGATGGTGGGTTTGAGATTCCATTGTAAAGATATGCAAAGTGTGCCCAGTAGGAGTTCCTAAAGTGTACTGTGCTGTGTGGCTGGTGGTTTTTCTCTCTCTTGTCTTGTCCTGTGAGGACAGGCCGCTTCTCCTACCATTATGGAACTTCCCCTGGATCTGTAAGCTTCAATAAATAATATCCCTTCCTCCATAACTGTGCCTGGTCTGGAAGTTCATCTCAGTGAACTAGAAGCTGTATGCTACAAGATGTAATAGAGGAGAGTTGTAGGTTTCAAAATTAGAGTTGAGTTTGGACAATGTTCTGCATCACTTGGTTTTGCAGTTACCTCCTCATTACTGGGACAAACATCTGACAAAACAGTGCTTATGGGAGGAAAGGAGTTTATTTCAGGTTTAAAGAGTCCAGGGGAACATCACCAATGGCAGTAGAAGTTGTCTCCCTTCATAGATCCAAGCAGAGAGATATCACGAAACAGCCAGCAAACACCAACATCAGGAAGCAGGAACCACCAAAGCACAAACTGCTCTGAACAAACTTCTACTGGATTAAAGATCTACCCCAAACACACAGCAAGACTCCATCCACTGGAGAGTCAAGTTGCCAGCCTGAAACTATGGGGCTATCCACTCAAACTACCACACTTGGTCTGAATCAAATATTCCAAGCAAGAAAACACTCAAGTGTAATATATGTGTATATACATACACACACACTTGTCCAAAGTACATTCCAAAATGGTCTGATGGTGGATGGTATATACTCCAAAAGCTGAGATAGGAGGATTGGGAGTTCAAGAGTAGCCAGTGCTTTATAGTGATAGCTTTCTCAATGATGTATTTTAAAATAAATACATGTCTTCATCTTATGCAATATCTTTGGTATTATTTTTCTATACTGGGCCAAATTGATTAGAGCTACCTCTAATTTATGGTTTTACACTGACAGATACACATTTGGTATTGATATTGCAGTGAAGAGCCTGCACTTGAAACATTTACCTAATCCAGTAAGATCTTAAGAGCATGTGGAGTCAAATGAAACAAAACAGGAATTCCAAAATAAACAATATAAACATTGAAACACACAAGCTTTTCCTCATTAACATCTATCAAATCTCCAAAAATACATAATACTTTCTTTATATTTTACAAGACTTAAGTCAAATATTTTTTGAGAAATTAATATAAAAATTAACTAGAATAATAGCATCCCAATTCACCTATTATTTGAATGTTTGCCTGAACATAATTTGGCATATAATTAGTTGAAACACAGCTTATTTTTAATTGCCTGAAGAATACAAAATTGTCTTAATTGCTATTAAGAGAGAAACAATGCATACCTGTTTTTCTGTGCCTGAATAGATAGGTGGAGTTTTGCCAAGATGCTACATTATTGATTTATTCATATTGACTAGAAAAAAATATGTATGGTGTTAGATACTGCTTTGCTGCTATGATTATGTTAGACAAAAACTGACTTCACAGCCACCTATTTTTATTTACGTTCATCGCAATTTCCAATGGAAACAAGACTTATCAAAATTAAAACTGCAGCAAGAAAATCATTTACTAAGGTGAAGTGGAGGATAGCAAAAGCAACAGCAGTTACAGAAAGTGGTGGTAGCTCTTGATGTTAAGCTGCTCTGTCACATACCATGAATTGAACCATTATCTGGTGGAGGAGAGCTGTAATAAATTGTCAGATTTGTTTCTGAGCTGAAACGATGGGATGGAAATTGTGCAATGTGTCTCAGATTTAGGTGGAGCAGGGGGAAAATGGGTATACTAGATTTACCTACATTGCCGGGGCTTTCTTCCCTCACCACCGGCAGGTAGAGCAAAAGAGAGAGAGAGAGCCGGGCCAGCCGTTTCTCTCTTGAGGCTGAGCGAGAAGACAGGTGTCGGCGACTCAAACCCCTCCCCCCACTAAAACACCGGGGAGAAAAACCACATTGAGTCGCGGAGATATGTCTAAAGCGAAACTCGTCGTTTATTGTCAGGGGGGAGATATTTATGTGTTTTGAGGAAGGGGGCGGGAAGAGGGGATGAGAGAAAGGTATAAGGGCCAATATACTTTGAGGAAGGGGGTGGGAAGAGGGGATGAGAGAAAGGTATAAGGGCCAACAGTATTTCATCACGTCAGCAGCAGCTGGGTGGAGGCAGTTTCAGCTTAGGTGCTGAGTCACTTCAAGGGCAGGTCACGAAACTCTACTCAGGCTCTGGAAGCTCGACTAGGCCTCACCGGGAGTAGGCCAAGATTGGCTGGGCTAACCACTCGGCTTCACACCGGGCAGGGCCCAACACTACATGTTAAGTCTTATATTGATTGACACTCAGGCACTAGTCATATGTTCTTTCAAATAAATTATAACTTGAGAGTATGGTTATCCTGATTATTTAAGGAAAAAGGGGTCAGTTAAAGATAAAATTATATTAAGAGTTAAAAGAAATATTTACTTTCCTCTATTGAGAGATAGTTTCTTTTTATAATTATTCAAAATAGTTTCTGCCTAAGATTCACTTCTTCTTTGTGTAAGTATTATGTGAGAACAAGGCACATTATTATTAATGACAGTTTCTTGGTTATTCATTTTAGGAGCTAATGTTGCCTCAGTTATATTTTGCTTGTTTTTTTTTTTTTTTTTTCATCTGAAGTTCACATAAGGCCTCATTACTAGTACATAAAACATGAATCTAGGGTTCAGTGATCTGGTTTATAGTTTAGATAAGAGGTGCTTAACAGCTATCAATTTGCATTCCTTGGATAAATAATAATTTGGCTAGTCAAAGATTGAGATCATGTTAAATGTCTGCAACATTGTAGGTCATTGGTATGAAAAAGTAATTATTAATTTTGATATACCTAATTAATTTTCTTAAGCACTTTTTACTAGAACATCATAATCTTTTCTTTGAGATATGACACAGTTAAAATATTTAACTTTAATCCCAGCACTCGGGAGGAAGAGGTAGGAAGATTGCAATGAGTTCAAGGCCACCCTGAGACTACAGAGTGAAATCCATGTCAGCCTGAGCTAGAGTGAGACCCTACCTCGAAAAACAAAACAAACAAACAAACAAACAAACAAACAAAAACTAACTAGCAGGCCTGCTGAAGGATCAATGTTTTAGCCTGTTATTCAGAGTAAAGGGTTTTATAGTATCTTTTCCTTTTGGGTCCCAATTTGTATCCCCCCTTGTCATCCCTCCCACCGTCTCGTTCCCTCCCACCCTTACCCTCCCTCTATCCCACCCTCCCTCTTGTCTGGTCCTCAGAGTGTTTATTAGGTTTGGCCGCATGTCAGGTGGATTCAGGTTAGGAGCGACAGATAAACGAGATCATGCGACAGTGTTCATGGCGATCACAACACCAGAAAAAGGCTGAAGGAGATAAACACAGAGAACATCCAACTCCAACTAAGCCAGATATCCAGAGACACAGAGGCTCCCAAAACCTCATCACTGAAGCGGAACTAAAATGACCCCAATGTGGCTCAGGGAAATTCCTGGAAGAGGGGGCGGAAAGATTGTTAGAGTCACAAGTGGGGCATTATGCACAGAGACTGGGGCCTACCCACCAGAACTCTTGACTATGCCCACAATGCATGACCCACATTCCCCATTGATGAGGGTCCCTTTGGAACAGGGAGGACAGGGAGGAGGACAATGGAACCAATTCTATGAATGTAAAATCAGAATAATATAAATAAATAAATAAATAAATAAATAATAACAAAAAAATAACTAGCATTTACCATTGGCAGGATATTACACATGTTGTCTACAAAGGTGCTCTCAACTGAGCACTTTATTTCTTTTGTAACATGCCATGAAGATTATTTACACTTCTTCCCAAAATCACTTAAATAACATAAACACTCAAGCTGTGCCAACATAGTTAAAAGAATTGAACAAAAGGACAATGATCTTGCAAATTCCAGCACTGAATCGTTTAAAGTAAATATTAGTATAAATTTGGAGAGATGTTTTTGTCTGAAATATTCTGATGTAACAATTGTCAGAAATCTCTCCTCTGCTCAACCTATGAATTACATACAGCCTAGGGCTAATGCAATCTTGCCACCTTTCAAATCATTAAATGATGGAGACATCTGGGAGAACAGACTAACAACTTTCCAAATAGGATTGGTCCAGATATTGGCATGATTTTGACAGTATTCCTAATACTGCCATCCTGTTATAACAGAATGTATCATGTGGGTACTTCTAGAACATTCACTTTTTTAATAGAATTCTCCTGATTGCACATTTTATTGGATTGTTAAGAAATTCCGTTTGTATGACCCTAACTCATCTGTTCCTAAAATGTACCAAATTCACTCTGCTTTTCAATTACTGGGTATGAAAGTTATTCTTAAATTATGGAAATCCATTCTCAGGCTTTCAATTATCTTAAGTGTTTATCTCCAAGAAGTGCACATTTAGCAATATCTTTTAAAGTTGCTGAATGTTCCTGCCTCACACAGCAACACTGAGTGTGGTTGGCAATGCTGTAGACCATTTTTCTGAGATGTAATTTAAGTCTAGGAAAGGATGGTTGATAGTGATTCCCATTTCACAGTGGATGTTGTGCCTTTGCATGTATCCAGCATAAATCCCTGCACAATCTCTCTGGAGACATGAGTGCATCTGAAAATTACTACTATCTGTGATTTACATGCTGTGGGCTTTTCTATAGTAGCTGTGTGATTTTTGGATGCCCAGGAAATACATATTGACCCAGGAAGGCAGAGTTGCTGGATGCCATTAAAATATGTCACTGACAATTACTTATCACAGAAAGGACATCAGCAACTCCTAAATCTCATAATACAATTTGCATGTATCACAGGGTGTAAGTGACAATGTTAATGGCACACACCATTAGAAGAGCAGGTCTTAGTTTTAACGTTGCATTCCTTAGTTGTTAGCCTAATGTGTCACAGTGTAAAGTGGATATAATTCTGCTAACTTTAGTGAAATAATGTGAGTTAAACACTAAGCGCAGTGCTTATCACAGAACCATTTCCACATTGATAACATTATTTAACAGAAAGACAAAATGAGACACAGTGAAGTTAATTGAAGTAGATTAGGATGAAATACAGTTTTATAATATTATATTTACTCATTTGCAAGCAGAGAGAGAGAGAAAGGGTGCACCAGGTCCTCCAGCTGCTGCAAATAAACTCCAGACACATGTGCCACTCTGTGCATCTGGTTTTATGTGGGTACTGTGTCATCAAAACCTGGTAGTTAGGCTTCACAGGCAAGCGAATTAACCACTGAGTAATCTCTCTAGCTGTGAAATCCACTTTTAATTCAGTACATTCCTACCTTGACACATTTTAATAGAGAAGAAAAAAGGCAGAACACTGTGATCTGATTCTCTTTTCTAAGAAATCATTCAGCATAGCAAAAAAAAAAAAAAGGCCTTAAACCTCCACATTGTATTCTTGCTTCATGATAGTGTGCATACAGTTATCAAGAGCTATCATGGCACTTCCACACTCCTGGAAGATGAAGGGGTGCCTAAGAGTATTAAAGCTCTAGTTGCTTGATGCAAAACTTAGCAGAAATTCAATAACGGCTTTATCTGTGGAATCACAAAGTAATATCTATTTCTTGTCTGCACTCGGCTAAAGGATATTCATTGAAATATGGGTCACTATAAATGATGCTGTGGGGTCTTCTTCCTGAGTATGTGTTGTTACTTGATGTTAAAGCAATGGATTGCAAATCAGAATGTAACAGCCTCATCAGCCTTGAAGCTGATTTCATATACAATCTGCTATGTGCAGAACACAGTGACAATAGTCTGTTTCTCTAAGTCTGGTCTCAGCACGACCCTGCACATACCCATACTTTTACCTGTGCATCAGAAAGTAAAATAATATCAGCATGGTTCATTGAATTGAAACAATGCTTCATCTTATGATGAACGGATAGACACATCACTGGAAAGTAGAACAGATTTGATGACTGCAACATTCCATGATTAGGATATGGTAGTTCACATATTAATTTGAGTAACTATTTGGTGTCTAAGTGTAATTATATTAAATTCATTAGAATGCTCTTCCTCATGTTACAATAATTTGAAAACACAGGCTAAAATGTCTGGAGGAAGCTGGCTTTATGAAATATGGAATTGAGATGGGTTTCTCCTGAGAACTGAATTATTCAACTAGGATGAAATTACTCGAGGAATGCTTAAAGCATGATATATGAAAGAAAAATGTTTAATTAAAACCATAATTAGTATCTTTGTATCTACAGGCCATAGAATGTAGCCATCATTTCCTAGTGGGTGTTCAGAGAACTGAAATTAAATAGGAAGAGTGAGTTTTTTGTAAATATATTAAATTGAAGTATTTTGGATTATTGTGACTTTTAAGCTTAATTATTGAATAAAATATGAAAGAAATGTTGTATAGGGGTTAAGATCATGGCTCTATCAATTGATCTACTGAATATTTACTCTGGTATACATAAATATTAGTGATATAGCCATGGGCAAGTTACTTAATTGTGCTATAGTTTTCTCAACTGTAGAATGGAGACAATATTATTACCTTCAGCAGGGGAACGCCTTGGAGATTAAATGAAAAGTGATGGATTATAATGGATTTGGAAAAGTGCCTGGCCTTTAATAAGTGTCATCTGTATTTACAATGAGGATTGATTCAAATGGAATGGCTTAAGCACATAGGAAAGTGATTATTCATTACAAGTTAGTGCTTTCATGATAATAATCTATGCAGGCTTGTTTATGTTCAGATTTAGTGTTGTTAAATCCTGGAGAGAGGAAGCTCAATGGTGATTTCATTTTGTACATTCATGGGGATACATCCTTATTTCAATTCAGTGATTTGAAGTATTTCTCAAGTATTTCTCAAGTATAACTTGCTCTGTTACAGAGGATAACCAAAAGAAGCATTTTATATTAAGAAATTGACAACATTTATATTGTGTGAATGTTAAAAATACTAAGATATAAATAATGAAGAAACGGCATATAAAGGGAAGTTTATGGATGGAAAATAATAATTCAATAATAATTCATAAAGAGGAATTCCCCCATGCTTTACACTGCAAAGTAAGAATATTAGAAGTCTGGATAACCCATAATATAAAATATCATACGTTTTTGATAGCTATAAAAACTCCAGTCCATGATTATCTCTATTGATCTCTCAACCTTGACATGTCGAGGGAACTGTTGAAGGATTCCTTTTTAATCTTCTTTATTTTCACTTGAACTTTTCAATTTGAAGATAATTTTCCTTTCTTTGAATTATTATTAACATGAGAGCCTTAAGTTTGAGCTGTTATTTTTAATTTTATATTTGACAATTTAATTGATGTATAAGTCTTACGACCTCATATTCATCCACTTTAAGTGGATAAACTCAATGATTATAGCAAATATTCGCTTGTTTATGAACTAGTACCATAACTCAATATAATATATTTTCATTAAGTACCTCCCATAAGTCTTTATGCTTACCTCTAACTTTGTGAAATAAATTGCCTGCTTTTTTCTTTGTAGTCTTATTCTGGACATTTATTTTAATAGATCAATAAGTTATACAATTTGTTTTCATCTTATATGTTTATGAGGTGAGTATATATTGTATCATATATTAGTATTCAATTACTTTTGATGGGCTTGTTATTCTTTATGACTATTAGTAGTAATGCTGGTATGATCATTTATGCCAATGTTCCTATTTAAAGAAACATATGCTTTCATTTCTCTTTGACATATGCCTAAGAATAATTGGATAATGTGAGAATGCTAAATTTTACGTTTTTATGAACTACCAAATTTATTTCCAAAGTAGTTGTAGCATTTTATATTCCATCAAGCATATTATGGGTAAAAAGTCTAAATGAGGTAAAGATTGGTTTTATACACTGGATTTAGTTACAATCATTTAAGAACATCTAGCTAATTTAACACTTTGAGTGATAAACTATGCTACTTATAAATCATCCCTATCTTTCTAAATTTATTTTCACCCTTCCAAGATCATAGTTTTATCTTCCATGGAATATAAATCTGCATGTAATATTTTCAAACATCAATTAATAGAAAAGTCTGGGCTTATAGCAACTATTTCAAAAAATACATTAAGAACATGTTTTTCATTTAGGTATCCTTTTTACGAATTCATAAAGAAGGTATTTGGAAATATTCTTAATAGTCCACCATTAAGTGTCCAAAGGTGCTAATATGAATTTAAAGGATAGTCATATTGAAATCTTATCTGAAGAAGTTACCACCATGTTAGAATGATACTGATTTTTCTTATAAAATAGGAAAAATAAGAATCTATTCTTTAGTAAATTTAGTCTTATTCACATGCACTTTCCTGGTGTTTTCTGCTGGAAAAAAAATTTGCTTTATTTTTTCAATATATCTAGGGAAACATCAGACCAAATCAAAGAAAGTAACCTCTTGTAATGTTTTATATAGAGAGATGTATATGCCTCAAATCCTGGCAAAGTTAAAAAGGAAATACTTAGGCTTGTGTCTTCCTATAAGTGCTATTTTGCCTTGGAATTCTTGAGAATTCCATAAGGCTTGTAGCCCAATTAGAGTAGTGACTAATTAATATTTTTCTAGCTATGCAAGTATAATTCTGCCTAGTGATTTGAAGATTTGTTAATTTCTGGAAACCATGTTTGCAACAATTTACTTGCTGAGCAAAAAATATTGCTTATCGGGCTGGATAAATGGGTTAGTGTTTAAGGCACTTGCCTGCAAAACCTAAGGACCCAGGTTTGATTCCTCAGTACCCACATAAGCCAAATGCATATGTGGGCACATGCACCCCCAGTGACCACCAAGGATGACCAAACACATATGCAAATGCAAAGAGCTTTATTCAGGCTTAAGCTCAGTCTCCTGCCTTAACCAATGCAGTGGATCCTTGCAAGAGCCCTGAGAAGCAGAAAAGCAGGCTTTTTATTGAGTTTTGAGCAAGGGGGAGAGGGCTATCACCTGCACAACTACATGATTGGCTAATTTGAACAGTAACTGTAATTGGGGGTTCCTGATTGGTCTTAGGGTTTTGGAGGGCTAGATCTAGGGGAATTCCTAACTTAATTGGTTCAGCAAGCGGCAGTTACATTTGAACAAGTTGGCACATGTGGTTACATTCATTTGATTGGATTACATTTACAAAACTCTGAGACGGTGGATCTTATTGGGCCATCTGGCCCATGAACGCAAGAATGTTGAGTCATGCTCACACAGCAAGTTTATGATTTTTCCTGGTACTGTTTGTTCTTCCCTAGATTCTGGGAACTCATCCCTGTGGCCTACAGAGTAGTCTGAGGCCTATCATGGTGCTACTCTGCCTGGGTCTTTCAGTTTGCAGTAGCCAGATGCCTTGATGTGCCCATTTTTCTCTCTCTAATAAATAAATAAAATATATAAAATATTTTTATTGGCCTGGGTAAATGGCCCAGTAGGTAAAATGTTTGATTATAAGTATGAAAACCTGAGTTCAGATACCCAGCCCCTACATAAACATGTTGGACAAGGTAATGATTACCTGTAACACCAGTGCTGGGGAAGTGGAGACTGGTGTACCCCTGGGGCTCAGTAAGTAGTGAAAGCAAATTGATGAGCTCCAGGTTGTTTGAGAGACCCTGTATCAAAATATGAGATAGAGAGTGATTGAGGTCAATGACATTGACCTATGACTTCCACATGCATACACACATACATGTACACACCCACCCACCCACACTCACACACACACTCATATTTATATATATTCACCCATACATATACATGTCCCTACATAAATATGGGCATGCCTATACATATGTATTCACACCACACACAGGCAAAAATTATTTCTTATCACAAGAGCTTGAAATGCATGTAAGGTTTTAGAAAAGGAGCATTTTGTGACTGGAATTTGATAGATTAGCTTTTTTTTTTTTTTTTTTTTTTTTTTTTTTTTTTGCAAAGAAGCTAAACAGGAGAAGGATTTACTTTCTAAGGGAGAAGAACATTTTGAAAAATATCTTCCAGTTAATGTACTTTAATCAAGATTTAATCATTTTCAGATTGGTACAACATTAAATCCTTAGGAGAGAAAAATTCTGAATCATATAATTATAGTACAATTTATATATAAGTTCATGGCAAGTAACCTAGAATTTCCAGTTTTAGCAGCATTTCCATTTCCAAAGTTTGTATTTACCTTCAATAAGGATAATCAGTGTATTTCTTATAAAAACTATATATTCAGGCTGGAGAGATTGCTTAGTGGTTAAGGCACTTGCCTATGAAATCTAAGGAGTCATGTTCTATTCTCAAGGTCCCAGTTCAGCCAGTTGCACAAAGTAACACATGTGCAAGGTCGCATATACCCACAAGGGGGCTCACATGTCTGGGGTTGGATTGTAGTGGCTTGAAGCCCTGGCATGCCAATTCTCCCTCTCTCTCTCTCTCTCTCTCTCTCTCTCTCTCTCTCACACACACACACACACATTCTCACTGTCTCACATATAAAATGGAAAAAAAATCATATAGTCCACATATTTCCTTAATTCTTTCCTGGAATATGCAACAAAACACAGAGAAGCAAGCATCTATGATAGTTTATACCATGAAAACAACTATATAGAACCGAAGTTTCACTTCAGAAAGCAGTAATGTTCTAACATCTAACATTTGCCATCTGCCATCCTCCATACTGAGCAAGACAAAAAAAAAAAGGGGGGGGAACTCATCTGGCACGATGAATCCAAGGTCAGGGAATTTAAGTAAAAAATGATCATTGGAACTGAATTTTTCATGAATGATTGTGAAAATGTAATCCTGGATTGATTTACATGAGCTATTGTATGGTCCCAGCATAAACTATAATATGTCACAGGACTGTAGGTTACATTAACTGTTTCCAATCAAGGACAAACTATAGAAGTTATAGAATCCTTTGAATGATTTGAGGTTTTTCTACCCTTACCTTGTCTATAACTTTTTTCTCTCTTCCTTTCTTCTATTTCAGTTTTGCATGCTTTTAAAAACCCAAAATGTAAGAAAAAGTTTGTATCTGTGTGTGAATTTTTGTTAATGCTTGTGTCCAATTTGGAAAATTGAATTAAGGTAGTATCAGAGAACGTTCTTCAAATCAATTTGGGTTCCTGAAACTGTCAGCTGTTAGTCATCACATAGATATGTAACCTTATTGTCCATTTTACAATGCTACTATTGTTATACATTTTCCTCAATCTTTATGATAATTCCAAACTACACTGTTATATGTTGAAGGAAAACAGTTTGAGATAAGAAAATGAGTGATGTAGACTAATTTTCAATAAAAGTATACTGCTCTTCAACCCTGCTTTAAAATATCAGATTAGGAATAGCTATTTATATAAATAGAACTGCTTATTAAAGTGGTATTTGTGTTTTATTAAATATATATCTTATGGAAGTTTATGCTTAAGACATGAGAATGCATTATTACAAATATATGGAAATTAATAAAATTAGATCTGCTTTTAAAATTATTCACATAATTCATGCATTTCTCTGAAGCATTCTTTTCATCTTCTCCTAACTCCCTTTTCCACCATTAAATATTACAGCCATGAAACTTTTGGAAAACTCATGCTTCTTGAGCAATATTACATGACTCAGTATAAACCTTTTGCTATCTGCAAAACTTGATATTTGTGCACATAAAATCTATTTCAAATGAACCCTATTATATTTGAATGCTGTGATAGTTCAAAAAAGATGTTATTATAGTGTAATGAAATAATTTTCATTCACTAGAGTGCATTTCTGTTTTCTTTTGTTGAAAATATTTAGAAATAAAATTGATTAATCATATAGCCTTATTAAAAAAAGTAGTGTTTGTGTAGTGTCACCATCATTTCAATACATTTTTTTTTTTTTAGTTTTGATACAGGGTCCTTTGCCTAAACTGGCTTTGAATTCCTTATGTAACTAAGGATGGACTTACACATCTGATGCTCTTGCCTCTACTTACTAATTTCTGGAATATAAACATGTGCGGCCACATCTGGTTTATGCAGTGTTGTGGCTCAAACTCAATGCTTCCTGAATACTAGGCAAGTACTCTATCAACTGAGTTACTTTCCTAGTGTCTTCCATAGTTTTTATAACAGAAAATTGTATCAATTTCCTAAGTGATTTAAAAATATTTGTTGTCTGTGCTGGAGAGATGGCTTAGCGGTTAAGGTGCCTGCCTGCTAAGCCTAAGAACGCTGGTTCCAATCTTCAGCGGTTCCAATCTCCAGGTCTCACGTTTAGCCAGATGCCAAGTGATGCAAGGGCGCAATGCCGCACTTGCCCACAAGGGGGCGCACACATCTGGATTTCGTTCACAGCAGCTGAGAGACTGCTGGCGCGCCCATCTCTATCTTTCTCCCTCTCCCTCTCTGTCTGTGTGTCTCTCTCCAAAAATAAATAAAATTTTTTAAAAATTTAAAAAATATTTGTTGTACATAATTATTTGTTTGTTTGTTTGTTTGTTTGTTTGTTTGTTTGTTTGTTTTTTTGAGGTTGGGTCTCACTGTAGCCCAGGTTTAACTGGAATTCACTATGTAGTCTCAGGGTGGCCTCATACTCATAACAATCCTCCTACCTCTGCCTCCTGAGTGTTGGGATTAAAGGCATATACCAACACACCCAGAATAAATAATTATTTTAATTGAACTGGATGTTTAACTTAAAATATGAATAGACATCCAAAATAAGAACTAAAGTGCTACTATTTATTTTGTCTTTTCAAAATGTGGTTTTATCTTTGTTAAAAGCTTTCAGTGAGTATCGTTTGCAATTTTTGTGCATACCATGTGGATATTATTCATAAGGGCATCTTTCTTAGAAGCAATAGCTTTCTTTTTATGTGTGTGTACATATATATGTATAAACTCTGAAATGTATATATATATATATATATATATATATATATATATTATATTTCAGAGTTTATACATATATATACACACACACAGTGGTGACATAGTCACTAAGGGGCTTGATTTGGATTAATTCAATTAAGCTAATTTGTCTTCTTGAGGGATATCAAAAATCCACTCATAATTATATAAATGTATTGATGATTTATGTCCTCCACTTGGCCCAGACACAGAATTAACTGCTTATTTATATTTCATTTCTTAATCTATGAAGGTTAGATTAATTGGGCCTGAGTTATATCTGAACATGTCTTTTTAGTGACCTTCTATGAGTGTTTTTGTTCATTTGTTTGTGTGTGTGTGTGTGTGTGTGTGTGCTTTTTTAGAAGAGAACTTTACCAGGTACAAAATAATTTTAGTATCATCATTCAACTTGTGACTGTTCTATTTAATGCATAGCTTTGGACAAGTTATTTATATACTTGAAACATTATATGCTCATGTGTAAAGTAGGAATCATAATAGTAACTACTTCATTTTGTAATGATATTAGAAGTAACAAATGTCTAGTGCTTTATACAATCAATGATTTTTATAGATGAGCAAATATGTACAGAGAATTGACTCACTCGCTAAAGCTTTCATGCCTGAGAGCAGTCAAACTGAGAGTTTACTTACTTATAATTGAATCCAAACTTGTATTTATACATTTTATTATAGTAGAAAGTAGGCTTCTTTATCATCTCCATCAAATCTGATAAAAATGTTGACCTTCTTCTTTCTCTCTAATACAATCTAATATGTGTATTGTCATTATATTGTACTTTATGTATAATCTACTACTATCCTCTCCATTACAGGTAACTCAATTATAATTCACTGTCATTTCATTTCTAGATATAAAAACATTGTTAATTTCTATTGACTTAGTTATTTCAAATAATATTAGGTTATCAGTTGTAATTAGCTTAATTTGTACTTTAGTTTCAGAACAAAAATATCATAATTACTTCAAATCTCCATTTCTTAAACTTATAAACAGAAATACCTATGCAAGATCTGCATAATAGGAGGAAAAATAAATGATGACATCAAAATAGAAGACAGACTAGGTGGAAAGAAGAAGCAAATCAGTGGAGAAGGGATTTGAAAGAAGGAGACTATTATCATTGTATATTTTCTATATTCACGGAAGTTGTCAATAATAATTTAATAATATAAAATAAAGTAACATAAAATCTCAGCTGTAGGGTTGGAAATATGGCTTAGCTGTTAAGGCACATGTCTGCAAAACCTAAGGGGCACATTCAGGGTGGTATGGCCATAGATTCAGTAAGTATCTTCAAATACAAGCACATATTGGGGGAAATTGTGGTTATTTTATTGCAAATTATATACAGTCAAATGTTATATAGCATGGCATGTTAGTCAGATTTTGGCTTCTGTTGCTTTAGCACATACCTTAGAAAATCAATTTATGAAGATAAAAGTTTAATGTGAAATGTTTTTATTATAAGCTCTAGTCTACTCCCTGATATCACCATTACTTTTAGGTTCTGACAGAATGCTGGATGACAATGTCAGGAAACACATAGTGGAATGAAATTCCTTTCCTCATGTGCAAGAAGCAAAAATATTCCCTTATGAATACATAAAAACCATCCAGTAGTTCATACTTGTTAATGTTTCTACCACCTCTGAGAAGTGCCACTTTGGGGATCCAGCTTTTAAGCCATAGCCCATAAGAAGACACAAAAAACATAGTTGTATATCCCTGGTCCCTAAAGGTCCATGGCCCTCTCATAATGCAATACATCCCAAGGTCTTCATAATATTAACTCTGCAGTTTTAATTAAAATCCATATCCAAATTCCCTCTTGGCCTTGAGGCAATGCTTAGCTTTGAGGTCATATATTAAAATAACATGAACAAAATCCCACCAAACCTGAGGTTTTTACACTTTCAAGTTACACAGTTATAACAGATACAACATAAATATCCATATACTCAAAAGAAGGGAGAGGAAAATAATGAGAGATAAGACCAAAAGTAGTAACTAAATCCAACAAGGAAAACATTAAATTGTCAGTCTTTATATCCAGGATGTAGGGCACATGATGGCAGAATGTGAATATGTACTCCCAAAGACTTTTCCCATCAATACAGTATTGATGGCTTCAGCTAGCATAGTGTCAATCTAACCTCATTCTTAATGCATATTGTATTCATATTTTTATTCATTTTGTCTTTACAAATGTTCCCTACCCCTAACATCTCTGATTTTCTGTCTTCTTTACTGTTAGAGACCTCCATGCTTCTAAATAATGTTTTTGCATGGCTGCTACATCAACACTGTATGAATGACGCCAATGGTATTCAGTCAACACAAGCTTATTTGAACCGTCACTGTGAGCCTTACCAACTGAAGTGGCTTGGTGAATCCTATTGTTACAATCACTCTTCTGTTGCTGGGAAAAAATACCCAACCAAATGCAGCTTATAGAAGGAAGGGATTTATTTCCAGCGCAGTTTTGAGGGGATGTTTCTTCATGGGGAAAGCACTGCAGGAACACAGTTCTAGGCATAACTTCTCCACATCAGCTGGAAGGGAAGTGGAATGAATGAGCTAAATAAGGGAAATGGGGATAAGCTGTAACATTCCAAAGCCTGCCCACAGTAACACACCTCCTCCAGCAAGGTACCATCTATCAAATACTCCACCAGCTGGAGATTATGTAGGAGGCTTAATCACAAACACACGAGTCTGTGGAGGACATTTTACATTAAAATTACCACACTTTGTGACAAGCAAGGTTCACTGGGTTCTCTTCTATAAGCAAAAGTCTTTGAAACAAATTAGCCTTTGATAGATAATAGAGATAGTTTTACAAACTCCCATTATGCTCTCCAGGCATCTTTCCTATTGTCTTTGCAAAACCCAGCTTCTCTTTATCGGTGGTAATAACTGCAGCAACCTTTGCCAAAAGTTTATATGTTCTTCTTTTCTGGACAAACTTATTTAAAAAAATATTTTTGCTTGGCTCCTTCTTGTCTCTATTCTTCCTTTAAGTGTGACCAAAAGCAGTCAGTCACATATAAGCTAGAGACTGAGGGCTGCCCTGCTTTGAATTACCTCTACCAGATAGCTCTGTTCCCTACCAATGATTAAAGCTCATGGCTTGGGCAAAATGCTTTTGGAATTTTTTTCTCCATAGTGTTACAAGAATGATAATTAGTACAATTCTCATTAAAACTCTCATTTCCATTTGAATCCTCATCATGCAGATGCTTCCTATCCACTTCCTATCCATAGTTATCACTTTCCTTATTTCTACTCTTCCAAGAAGATTTGTGCATAGTTTTCAATGGCATAGTAGTCTTCTGGGTCACCTTAACCCTTTCTCTTATAGGACTGAGTGCAGATGAAATTTATCTTTTGGTGTTTTTAATTAGATTGCAGCAGACAATTATTTCAGTTTTTTGACATTTTGTGCTAGATCGTTCCTTTTAAATTGAAAATCTTACAAAAGTTAATTTAACAGTAATATAAAGAATTTAGAAACCATCTTCTTTAATAAAAGTGTAGATGGGAATGCCTAAAGTCCTCAATAGGGTTTATGCTCTTCTCTCTGACTATGACCTAGTTTTTCTGTCATAAGTAACTCCTTCATTTATGATAATTGATACTCAACCTACCAAATAATTAAATCTGATGGTTGGATATTACCTTGTAAAGCTTTTCCTTACTCAGTTATTATAAAGTAGTGTAGGAAAGAGTCTTTAAGAGAAAACTTAGTATATTCATAAACTATTACATGACTTCAATCAGCCCACAAACTGAACTTAAACTTAATATCTATGTGGTGTTATGATTAATATTAGCATATCTTTACTATCCATTTTGAATTCTCTCTTTATAATTACTAACTTCCTTCCTGAATTGTGTCTTCATTTGCAATGTGATAAAGACTGTGTGTTTTTAGCATGTATAGACATAGGTATAGTGTCAAACAAAAGATTGAAATATTCAAGGTATTAAAATGTGGTGTTGCATGAAATTATAAAAATAACACTTTTTACACATGGAGTAATTATCAGTTCTTGGCCAACTTGGCACATAACTGTTTATTAGAAAGTTAATGCATTCTTCCTCAACTATACCTTGAGAATATCATGATAGTATATGTCTCTAAAGCTACTCTGTTAGACATCCATTGACAATCACTTAAAAGAAAAAAAATCAATAATAATGAAACTTTAATGAGGGGTCACTTCCAATTTTCAGTTCTGAAATTTAAATGATAATATAAAGTGTTACAAAATGTCCCATGTTTTAATTGAGATTGAAGTCTAAGAAATAGAACTCAGTACTTGGTCTGTAACTTCCCTACTGTTCTCTATTTCTCTGGGGTCAGAATAAAATAGGTCTACAACAGAACTTTGCCTAGAGTATCTGTCCTTGAAATAAAAGTCATTCTGAATTCATCACAAGAGGTTTATATCCTTGTGGACTGAATTTAGCATTTCTTTCATTTTTGTCCCCTTTTACCACCAGTGATATTTTATATATAGTCCAGTTCTATGGTCATTAGCAGCATTGGATACTGTAGGTGGTAGATTCCAGTTGTGGAAAAGAAATCTGTAATTCTTTCATGGTTTTGACTTTTGGTGAATTGAGATTTTTTATGAGCTCTGATCCACTTGGTTGCTTAATAGCTGATGTTTACACTTGTCTACTATCCTACATTTTTTCTAGTTAATAAAAGGTATTATCACATTACACAAGAAAACCTGAATTCCATGAAAATATGGCACAATTATGCTATGGAAATGGTGAGATACAAAACATTTTTTTTTCTGGAAAACCCTGCAGTCATATGGTAAAAATTTAAATTGAGTGAATTTTACTCAATGAATGTGTGTATTTAGAATAAAAACAAATGTGTTCATTCTAACAGAAAAAGTAGAACTTCAGATTTTCAGTGATTAACATCTGAATTTTAAAAAAAATCTTATGAGTACAATTTCCAGTGAAGTTTATTTGAGATTATTGGAAGCACTTTTTAAATTCTACATGTTAAAACTGACTTTTCAAAAGCTTATTTTATATTTTTAAATGCTGTATAGTTCCACAAATGGTCTAGTGTTATTTAATATAACCTGTAAAAATAGCCCTAAATTTAAATCACTTAAAAAAGGCAGCAGACTCTAAATCATAAAAGGTAGCAATATTAAAAAGAGCAATATAAAAATATATTTACCTGTTCAAGAATTTACTATGAGAATGCATCAAATGTAATTGATTGCTGTTTGAGGGCAGTCAGTCAGTCACTTTTATCAAGATCGAAATGTATTTAATCCAAATATCCTAATTGTACTTTATTTCCAATACAAATTTCTAGCCTTTTAGTCAGTAATATCAAGCATACTTGAGAGCAAACTATTGATTTAAAATAAAAGAATGAAAATGCACACATGAGTGAAATAGACCATGATCTAAGATATTTTCAGATAGCTCTTCTTGATTCCCAGATGAATAGATGGAAGTGAAAGGAAAGTGTGAGACATAGCTCTCAAAGCTCACTTAGCCTGGGATACTAATCAGAAGTGGAAAGAGACTGATAACTGCAGGAGTAGTGGCAGAAGTTATTTCTTTGTTTAAAATAATTTAATTCATTAATAATAGAAAGTTAATTACACACACACACATATATGTGCATATACATATATATGATTCATGTGTATTTTTAAGTTTTTTCTTTTAAAGTAAAAAAATTGCATAAACTTGCATGCATAGGTGCTTGCATGCTGATGCATATTGCACATACATTTAATAAGTTCTAGTTTGTGACAGGAATCCTTAGAGAAATTGCAGTTCAATTCATTTCCATATAACCTTAAAAAACATTTCATTCCTTTGTAGAAATTTAAATTATTATGTCAAAATTTCTAAGAAATGATGAGGTAATGTTTTTTTCAAAAAGTTTTAAGGGTCAAAGAAAGAACATTCAGTTTTCTTTTTACATAATTTCTTTTCCAAGAATGTATATTACAACTATACTGATAAATTATGAGTTTTATCTAGGGAATGGTGTCTGATGTACATATAATGTATCATTTTTGCCTTATTAATTGGTGAAATGAAAGTGTAGGATTGATAAAGGCCACAGAGAGAAGTACTGCATGAGATAATCAGATCTACTTGCCTTTAAAATAAAACGGAACTATGTTTAACTGTGATTGCTAGCTGTGCTAAAGGTTAGGAGTTTTTAATGTACTGCTTTCTTCTTAAGCATTGTTTTTCACACTGTGAAACATTGCCCTTCCGTGGTTTTGAGGATGAATGACTTTTCAGGAAATCAGAAGGAAAGAACAGTGGAGGAGTGATGTTTACAGAATAGACAGTGATTGGTGTGCAATCTGTATTGATGTAACAGGTTAAATACAATGGCTCATTTCTAGATGAGTTATTCATCATACATGCATTAGTCAGGGTTTCCAGTGTTAATTTAGATTAATTCCATGACTGCAAATGTTGTTCCAACTGAATAACATGGCCGTGGTACCTTTCAGAGAAATGCTAATCAGAGTCCACTGGATCTGTATGTGTTATTTAGTGCCATTACTCCTCCCAGAGCTTCCTGGGTTTCTCTTCCTGTTATTTATTTGTGGTCCTGAGTCTTAGCAGCCTACTATAGCCTTTCCATTGTGATAATATAGAACAGCTACATGAGCAATACCCAGGCTAGGGTCTTACCCAGAACAGCAGTGGGCTAAGACTGAATTTGTATAAGACTAAGGAAGTTAACATTGTGAATAATTAGACAGATATAAGAGCTCAAGAATACATCACACTTGTTCTTCAGATTTCATTGAGTAAAAAGGAAATGAAAAGATTTAGCTTACTCAGAGGCCTAAACCCTGACAGCAGCATCTCCTAAAGTATGTGCTATGGGACATGAATACATAGACATAATTTTAAAAATATAAATAAATCAATGAATGTTTTTAGCCTATTGTATTTGGGAATTAAAATTGAAAGTTACAATTACATGCAGCTTGAATCAATAAGGATCATCATTAACAATTGGTCTTTTCTAGGTTTGCTAGGTATACATCATTATGTGCATTGTTAATTAAGTTAATTAATTGTAACTTAAGGAATAAGTGAGAAATACAAACAAAAGATTATTCAGAGAGAACTGAGCTATTTTTTGTAAATAAAAAGATAGGAAATATTTCTATGTAAACACAATATGTCAAAGATTAAAATAAGATATCAAATTGGACAATCGTCAAAGACAGAAAAATCTATTTTCAAAAGATATTTATTTTTGTTTTCTTAATTATGGTTATATACAAAATTCAAGATGCATATTATCTCTCCTTATAAGTCTTCATTAAGCATGAAGAGTAGCAAAAATTGTTCCAGTAATATCTTAAATCAGTTGAACATTACTTACTTATAAAATGACTCTGCTCCCTCTTTTCCTTGTACTTTTGTATATCGGTGGGTATGTGGTGTGTATCTATGTGTGGATGTGTGTGCACATGTACTTGCAGATATATATGGAGGTCAGAGATTTATTTCAAATGTGTTCCTCCATCACTCCCCTCACAGGCTCTCTCACTTGAATGAGAGCTCTCCAATTTGTCCTCTAGTTAGCCAACCTGGTCCTTGGAACCCTCTCTCTACTTCATCAGCACTGGGAATTTGTATGGGTGCTGAAGATCCAAACTCATATCATACTTTCATAGCTTTTTGTACTGAGCCATCTCCCTAGCCCTTTGATTTGCTTTTTATATGTAAAGCATATTATTGCAAAACTTCTCAGGGAGGGTGAAGGAACCATCTATACTCATCACAGTTATTGCATACTTTTTATGGCATCTGTTTAAAAAAATGTTAGATTTTTCCCCAGTTAAAAATTATGCATTGGGGCTGGAGAGATGGACTAGCAGTTAAGGCATTTGCCTGTGAAGCCTAAGGACCCAAGTTAGACTCCCCAGAACCCATTAATCCAGATGCTCATGATGGTTCATATGTTTAGCATTCCTTTGCAGTGGCTAGAGGCCCTGGTGTAACCATCCTCTCATTCTCTCTCTCTCTCTCTCTCTCTCTCTCTCTCTCTCTCTCTCTCAAGTAAATAAAAACAAAACTAAATTCAAAAAGTAATAAAGGAAAAAAAAAAACATGCAAGGAGACCTCCAGAGATGGGTCCTAGCAATACTATCAACATGTTTAGTGTTTTCCTTATAACTATTTTTCACACATGATACTTTGAAAACAAATCTGTGCTTTATAGTACATAAACTACAATAATGCTCCTTGACACTCCTGTTTCGTGAGAAAAAAAAATTTCATACCTCTAAAAGGTGTATAAAAATGTCTCTGTCCCAAGTATTCTAAAGATAGAACATACTACTTGGGTGATGAATATCTGAATCAATTGTTTTTAGCTTGGACTATTATTTTTAGATCTCTGTTTAAACTAATTACCATAGAAGCAATTCTATTAGTTATGAAGATCTCTCATTTAATCATGATGTTGGATACAAATTCGAACCATTGTAAATTACCTTTCCCTAGATGGAAGGTAATGTCCATGTAGACAGTATAAATCCACCTAAAAGTATATTGATAGCAATTATATGCATAGAATATGTGTTTGAATTCGATACTTATTACAGTATTTTCCAACTTTTTTTCCATTAGGAGAAACCATTCTGTGTCACTTCCACATGTGAGAAAAACACTAGAAATGGAAAGCATTCTTTGAGCTGAAAAAAAAGCAATTTAAAGCACTGATTTAAAAGTGTTTTTGAAAGTACACACACACACACACACACACACACACACTATCAATTCCTTGAATGTTTTCTACAGGGACTTGGCACTAAATGCAACATCTTAAATTAAATGAACTCAGTAAATAAAACTTTATCCCAAGTGTGCCAGGGGGAAAAAGGGGTGTGATATATCCATAGGCAGTATCAAAAATGGCAATCATGTCACTTTTACCAATATGTCAGTAGTCCATTTAAAAAGATTGATACATGTCAAAATTGCATCCCATATAAACAAATATAACTCCCTGTAATATAAATCACTGACTAACATTTGATTTTTTTTCATAAAAGCAGAACTTTATGTGTATACACTTGGTGAATTTACTTGTTTAATTCATAAATATATTCTTAAATATTATATTTTTACATAGTGTTATTTGCATTTAACATATCTATGTTGTGAATATTTAGTTACTTTGATTTTATGAAGACTTGACATAGGAAAATTTTATGAATATATGAAATTGTCAGGTTAATATTTACACTAAGATTGACAATATCAAATTTTGACAATATTATTCATACTAGAGAGTTTAACATGAAAACTCTGAATACTAAGTGACTGACCCATTTATGTAATCTAGCTATGAGATTTTCTCAGTTTAGTGAGAGCTTCATATCATCACAAAAATAAAGTCAATTATCTTTTTTAGAGATAAAATCATGAAAGATCATGGCCTCACAGTGTGCCTGAGGGACTAGAAATGAAAAGATCTTTGAGTTCATTAATTTCACTAATGTGGATAATGTAATACCTATTTTTCCTTGGTGCTATAAGAATAAATGAGATTTTTTTCTGTCACACCGCAGTAATATTTTAGAAGTAATATCACAGAACCACTTTAAAACTCATGTTACTATATAGATTACAGGGACAAAGATGACACTGGGAAAATAAGGTCTAGTTTGCTGAATTTTATAAAAGAGATATCGTAATACAAATAGACTGTTAATTGTGATAAACTTATGATGCTTTGAAAGATTTTAGTCTGTAGCTTTCTATTTCAAGTTTCCATTATTTTGCTGATATATAAAAATTGACTGTTGATATAGCACTTATTCTCCCAGAACAGGAAGTGAAAGGGTAAGGAGTACACAAATAGGAAAATATTTTAAGACAGAGAGGGGTTAGAGAGTTTGCTTACTGGTTAAATGTGCTTGCTTGCAAAGCCTTATGGCTTAGTTTTGATTCCCCAGTAAGCAAGTAGAACTAGATGCACAAAGTGGCACATATGACATGCATCTAGAGTTTGTTGGCAGTACCAAGAGTTCCTGGTATATCCATATTCATTCATTCTCTCTCTCTCTCTCTCTCTCTCTCTCTCTTCTCTTCCTCTTAAATAAATATATGAAATGATAATAAAATAAGTTATTGCTAATAAAAGCTATATTAGACCATGGAATCATTCCCAATTTTGCATCAATTTTTAATTGTTTAGTATTATATTGTGTAGTTAATTTGTATTATTATATTTTTATTTCTGATGTTTAAATCCAACAATCTATTGGAAATTAATCATCTTATGTAAATTATACATTATAATACAGGACAAAAATTTGTAGCACATTTGTGATTACTTTGCAATTTTACTACAATCAAAATAATAGTAAATATCAGGCTGGAGAAGTGGTTTAGTGGTTAAGGCACTTGCCTATGAAGCCTAAGGACCCAGGTTCAATTCCCAAGGACCCACATACATGAGAATCACAAGGTGGCATATGTGTCTGGAGTTCATTTACAATGGCTGGAGGCCCAGGCATGCCCTATGTATCTATCTATCTATCTATCTATCTATCTATCTATCTATCTATCTATCATCTATCTATCTATCTATCTATCTATCTATCTATCTATCTATATATCATCTATCTTCCTTTTTCTCTCTCTCAAATAAATAAATAAATAATATAAAAATAATAGTAAATATCACAAAAAGTATCTACAGCTTGGAGTGTGATCCAAATTGGGTCTGCCTATCACTTTTATGTTAATGCTTATTGTTCAAATGCAGGTTAATTTCCACTATGAAACCTTCAACTTGCCAATATTTCTTACATTGGTTCATTGCAGTTTTTATTTATTTTTACAGTTATTTTATAAAACCTCTATTTTTAAAAACTCTTTTTTTAAAAGTTTTTATTTATTATTTATTTATTTGAGAGCAACAGACAGGCAGAGAGAGAGAGAGAGAGAGAGAATGGGCACACCAGGGCCTCCAGCCACTGCAAATGAACTCCAGATGCATGCACCACCTTGTGCATCTGGCTTACATGGGTCCTGGGGAATTGAGCCTCGAACCGGGGTCCTTAGGCTTCTCAGGCAAGCGGTTAACCACTAAGCCATCTCTCCAGCCCTATTTTTAAAAACTCTTATACTAGATAAAAACATGTATAATTATAAATTTAAAATTATTTATGCATATTTATTAGTTTAAGAAATGTTCAAGTATTATTTCTCCCAGAGATATGTGTCAATTTATACTTATCTTAAAATTTTGGCATAATTTTATATAGCATATCTCCACACTACATAATCATGATAAATATGTGCTTGAGATGGAATTTAACTGAAAGATAATTGAATGAAATGGGATTTTACAACTATTCAGTTGAATTGTTCTTTTTCTAATTAGTATTTAATGTTCATTTTGAACTCATTAAATATCAATTTTATATCAACATTTAGCTTTCTTAATACATTTGTTCTTTAGAATAGAAAGAACCTCTTTGAGTTGTCTGTAGATATCCCAGAAGATACAGATATTTATTCCATTGATTCCCAAAACTTTAGAGGATGTTAAGAGTTTTCTGTATGATACTATATATGATATTGATGAAATAATAGGGCCATTAATATCTATTAATATGTTTCTGGTTTATAATACAGTTAAATAAAACATGTTTTTTCCATAAAAGCTTAAAAATGATTTATAGGACCAAAAATATATTATCAATTTATTTCCCTTTAAAAGAGGTCTAGGGCTGGAGAGATTGCTTAGTGGTTAAAACACTTGTCTGCAAAGCCTGAGGAACCATGTTCGACTCTGCAGGTCCCATATAAGATAAATGCACAAAGTAATACAAGAGCTCAAGGTCACACATGTGCACAAGGTGGTGCATGTGTCTGGAGTTCAATTTCAGTGTTTTGAGGTCCTGGTGCACTTATTTTTTCTCTCTTTCTCTCTCTCTTGTTCACACTCTTGCTCCTGCTCTCTCTCTGTCACATAAAAAAGGGCCAGTCTGTTGGGCTTGCCTCAAAAATAAAAGTGGTCTAAAAGAAACAAAAGCATCTAAAGCCAAACTACATGAAATGCATAAACTTCTCTTTTTATGAGTGAAAAAATAGAGCCATTTTTGTGAAAGTAGACAAAATAACTTCAACAAATGAAATCTGTTAACATTAAAAAGATAGTAATTTATTTTCTGTTCACCTAAGGTCTCTCTATTGACAGAAATCTACAAAGTTCACGGTAGCTGTAATAAAAAGAATACATGATTTTCTTTAAGAATGTAATAAAGAAAACATCATTTTATTCTCCTGAGAACCATCTTTGTAGGTACTTGATAGTAAAGAAGAAAAATGAAGTATTTCAATCAGTTCTATTATTAATGATCCTAAGCAGGTGTATTCTTTATAAAACATTAAAATTCCTTATCACACAATTTTATGTTTCAAAAAAACATTCTTTAAATTTGGTTTACAAACTTTTGCATTTTCATTTAGATTTTCAGGAGCTACTAAAATTATCTTATTTCTCTACATATTCCAATGGGCTATATTTATTTGTTCAATGATTCTCAAACTACTCCTTAGTGATTCTATTTTAAAAAAAGCAGAATAGTTCAAACCTTTATTACAAAATAATAGATAGCCTTACAAAACTTAGCTCTTAATAACTTTTAGAAGTTTGCTCTTAAACATGTTCACAATTTTCTATAAATACTAGTAAATTTTCTATACTCTGCTTATGGGAAAATAGCAAAGTGACTCATACTTATTAATACAAATTCAGATCAGTTTTTCAAATCAACAGTGCTAATAAATATTCTGAAAGTAAAGGTATGTTAATAATGAGCAATGGAACAGAACAGAGAACCCAAAAATAAGCCCACAGACCTTTCCCTACCTAATTTTTGACAAATAATCCAATTTTTTTTAGTCAAAATAAAAGATAGTCTATTAAACAAATGGTACTTGCAAAACTGGATATTCACCTGCAGAAGAATGAAATTCAGTCCATAACTTTCACCCTGTACAAATATCAATTCACTATGGACCAGAGATTTTTTTTTAATCTGAAATGCTTAAAATTGCTCAAGGAAAACATGAGTAATACATTTCAAGATACAGGCTAAGTCAAGAAATTTCTTTATAGAACTCCAATACATACAGAATAGTTCCAAGAATTAATAAATGGGACTTCACAAAATTACAAAGATTTTCCACAGGAAAACAAACCATCATAAAAGTGAATAGACAACCTACAGAATAGTAGAAAAATGTATGCCAACTATTCCTCAGAAAAGCAAGCTAATATCCAGAATTTACCAAAAAAAATTCCAAAAGTTAATGACTTACAAAAATACAATCACCAAGTGAAATGAGTAATTAAGCAGATAGTTCACAAAACAAGATATACAAATGGCCAACAATTATTTTTAAATGTGTAAAACATCACTAGTCAACAAAGAGATGCAAACTAAAACCACTTTTAGGAAGCATCCCAACCTCATCAGAATGATTATCAACAATAAAGCTGACATCAAATTACAGGCAAATGTGTGAAGAAAGAGAAACCTTATTGGCCAATGATGGGAGTACAAACTAGTACAGTCATGAAAATCAGTGTGGAGGTTTCTCAAAATAATTAGAAAAGGAACTGCCATATGACTTAGCTATACAATTCTTTGGCATGTACCCAAAGGTCTCTTTATCCTATTATAGATTCACTTGCACATCCATGTCCATTGCTGCTCTATATACAATAGCTAGGAACTTGGACCAACATACATTCCCATTAGCAGATGAATGGATAATGAAAATTTAGTACATACGCACAATGGAATTTTACTCAAAAGTAAAGAAAACTTAACTTATGAAATTTGCAGGAAAAGTAAATTTTATCTGTAAAGAATTACATTTATTGAGGTGGCCCAAACTTACAAACCCCTGATCCTAGGTTGTAATATATATGTATAGTTATAAAAGGGGGGAAATGTGGATGAAACATAAAAAGCTAGAATGGTGACTAAGAAGGGATAATACATGATGATAAAAAAAGGAGGGGATAGGGGAAGAGTGAAAGGGTACACATGTCATTTAAGTATTTCCAGGCATAAATGGAGGAAAGGAGAAGAGCATGGAAGGAAAACTAGGAAATCTAAGGGCTATAGAAGATGTAACCCATATTCATTTAGTTGTGTTTGTGATGGTTTAAATTTTTTGTTAATATTGATTACTCAATATTATATGTAAAGACTATATTAGGGGTAAAAGCCATATTTTGTTTGTTTTTTCAAGGTAGGGGTGCACTCTAGCCAAGGCTGACCTGGAAATCACTCTGTAGCTACAAGATGGCCTCATGGTCATGGCAATCCTCCTACCTCTGCATCCAGAACATTGGGACTAAAGGTGTGTGCCACCACACCTGGCTAGAAGCAATTTAAAGAAAAAACTGAGGTGAATGAAATCTCCAGATCCCTTTTAGATGGCACATATTCATTTTTTCCCAGATCCCTAAAATTTACACATCCAAGTTCATAACTCTCCAAGTCCAGACACCAGGATACTAATTCCTGAGTCTTTTCACTGTCTCCATTCAGATTTTATGACTCATTGACATAGAGTTATTGATTTTTCAACAACATATTTAGCAAGAACCCACTGTCTAGAAGCATGCTTTCATGTGGCATCAAGGAATAAAAATGTCATTCTAGCCTTCATTACGCTATGTGCCAAAGAAGGGAATAAGGGGTCCTGATGACCACCATGGGAGAGTTGTGACTGATATGGCCAATAGGGGTTACATGAAGATTTAATATTGGTATAAATGTATATTTTAGAGAATGCATTATTTCTTGTTGTAGATAACTCCATGTTAACTGGGATGAAACCAGGCACAGTTTAGGGGAGGAAGAGGTTTTTTTGAAGCTTACAGATCCAGGGAACATCCCATAATGGTGGAATAAGCTGGCACCCTTTCACAGTTACAAACAGAGAGTCACAACCAAAAAGACAGCACCACAAGTAAACATAAACAGAGAGCAAATAAGCCCACATTGAGCTCAGACTTCTCTGCAGACCTTTGGGCTAGAAATCAGATCCACCCCTAGTGACACCTCTTCTGGCCAGGTAGCTAGAATTCCAATTTTTAATAAAATACCTAAGTCGACTGGGACATACATTTAAACTTCCACCTTGATTTTTTTTTATTTGAATGACAAAAAGCATATAAGTGATATGATGTCTGTCAAATAAAGAATTTTGTAAACCTGGACTTTTTCCTAACACTGACTTAAAGTCAATCCATTAATAGTCAATCCATTAACATACTTGGTGTTCTCTTTTCATTAGTAGAAATTGAAATAAGTATCTCTTTAAAGAATCTTATAGAAAACTCAGTCAAAATAGTTTAGAGGTGTGATTGCATTCCAAATATTAAAGTTAAGAAGATAAATTTATGCTCAAACGCACTGCCTTTGATTTAAAGGTAGAATGTTCTGTTATCTTTTTCTCCTAAATCATGACAGAGAACAGAGAGAGTATTATCACTAGGCTTCAGGCACTGCTGATGTGCATCTGCTTCGTTTATTTTAAAAGTGTGTGGCACATAATGAGCTGCTGCATATTTAATTTAAGGTATTCTATGATGGACTGATCCTTCCATAATTAAGAACCTGTTCTTTCCTAAAAAAAAAAAAAATGTTAGACAAAGGGGAAATAATTGAATTTAATATCTAAAGGAATTTCAAAAATCATAACATTCAAGTTCTTCTTTGAGAAAGCTAAGTGCTAGAGAGGATTTGACTTAGGATCACACATTCATTTAGCTGTGCATTCATTATGGTTAAACCTTGATTGTCAACTTTGCAGTACTGAAATATGCCTAAGAGATTAAGAAAACACACTAATGGATGTGCCTCTGAGGGCCATTTAAATATGAATAGCTATGGGAAGAAGACCTGCCTTGAATATGGGTAGCATCATCCAACAGCCAATAGGCTGGCGACCTTGATTAAAAAAAAAAGAAGAAAGAATCTTCTTAGCATAAGCATGCTTCATTCTGTTTCTTTGCCCACATGGAGTGAGCAGATTTCAGTTTTCTTGTTTGTACATAATACGTTTTGATGATAAACTTTTCACATTAAGTCCTTTTGCCTCCCTTCCCCATCCTCCTTCTATAGAATTCACTCCTCTTTCCAACTAGTGCCTCTTTTATTTTGACATATTTCTTGTTGCTGTTTTTTCCATTGACAAAATGTTGATGGGCTCAATATTGGATAGGTTTTCTATACAACTGCTGATAGGTCATGAATGCAATGGCCACTTCATGTCTGGAAAACATTTCAAAGCACTCCTTCCTATTCTTTCACTTTTTTTCATTGCCCTTTTTTGAAATGGTCCCTGAGCCTTAGAGAATATGCTGGAGATATCTTATTTAGTTCTGAGCATTCAACCCTTATTCTCAGTACTTTGATGAGTTTTCTGTCTCCCAGGTGGACAATGTTATCTGCAAAAAGAAGCTTTTCTGTTAAATGTTGAGAACAACACTACTCTATGGAAATAAAACAAATGTGTATAGGGAAATTTCATTTCCTCCATACCATTCTGCCATAACTTTTTTTTTTTTTTTAGGGTATTCAGCTTTACCACATTCTCAAAATAGAAACCTTTATCACTAGGATATTTTCTTGCTATTCATTTTTATTTAATAGCAAATAATGGAAATAATGCTGCTATGTGTTACATAAGGCAAAACAATAAGGTAATATAAATCCCTCATGTTCTTCTACAGATTGCAGATATTTCTTTAGTCCAACTTAAGTTGCTAAACAGTAAGAGTCTATTCTGAAGTATAGAAATAACTTTTTTTGGGAGAGAGACAGAGAGAGAGAGAGAGGGACAGGAGGGCAGATAGAGATGGGTGCGCCAGCAGCCTCTCGGCTGCTGCTAATGAAATCCAAATGCATGCTCCCCCTTGCGGTCAAGTGCGGCATTGCGTCCTTGTGTCACTTTGAATCTGGCTAAATGTGGGACCTGGAGATTGGAACCAGGGTTCTTAGGCTTAGGAGGTAGGTGCCTTAACCGTCAAGCCATCTCTCCAGCCCTAGAAATCACTTTAATTTGCATATTAGGAACTATTTAAAATGTGTAGGTGTCTGATGTAATTTTGTGTTTCCTTGTAGTATTTCAAACTACTCAATTATTTTCACACAGTCTTCCACTTATGTAAGTGCATAGGTCACTTTTATTATGGCTCTTCTCAAATACATGAAAGAAACTATTTACAGAGGAAGAAATTATTTTGGTTCAGAGTTTCATAAGTTTCAGCCCATAGTTTCTTGTCCCCATCAATTTGGGGAAAATATCATGACAACTGAAGAAGGTTATAGAAGAGTTTCTTCATGGCTGTCTGAAAGTAGAGAGAAAACAAAAGGACTACATTCCCTACTGACCTACTTTCTCCCACTAGGCCTCACCTCCTAAAGTTTCTACAACTTGCCTTTCTAGTGTCACTAGCTGGGAACAAGCATAAAAGCATGGTACTGTGTGTTCCATTTACTTTCCAAACAATAGCTAGTAAATTTTTTGTCTTAAAAATTGAAATATCTGAAAGTGACCTTTAGGTACTGCCCTTAGATTAGATCTGTGATTTTAGGAATTTGTAAGTACCCTGTCATTGAATTTCCATTGAATTATTATGGTACGTGGGCATGCTGCTCAGACTGCAAAAAATTGATATGTTGTTCACTTCACTGTCTCTTTTCAGTGTAATTTAGCACAGTTTGTTATTGTCCTCCTTAGAGAACTGCTGTGAGAAGGTTACAGTTTTCCTTTTCACAGTGGACATATTTATTGTACTTTTCAGCAAGCCATGTCGAAAACAAGTAGCTTCTACATAGCTCCATTAGCAAGCATTCTCTCCAGCAGAAATTCTTCATAATTCCATTTGTTGGATGTATTAACCCTTTCTGTAAAGTGCAGTAGCTTGCAGTGATGTGAATAAATGAAAAATATTGATTTCTCAATTGGTTCACAAAGGTCAAGATTCTTGGACAATCTGTTTAGCACATGACACAAAAGATAAAAGAACAGTGAGAAATGGAATTTGTTATAAAACATTTCATGGTAAATTGATAGGATTTTTGTTATGTTTGTGAAGGTGTGATATGTTCATGTGTGTATGAGTGCTTGTATGTATGTGAGTGGGTACACATGAACATGTGTACATATACCTCAGAGGACAAAGGACAACCTGTGGCTTTATGAGGGTAGTGAGAAAATGAACCCCAACAGTCAGACTTTGCAAGCAAGCACTTTTAACCATTGAACCATCTCTCCAGGCCCCAAGCTCTTTTAGTGACTTCATACTTCTTTGTCATTTATTTCCTTTCTTTCTTTCTCCCACCTTTTTTTCTCTTATACATTCTTAATACTGCTGTATGTTTCCCCCATACTGATGTTTTACACACACACACACACACAACACAATATTGCTTATGTTGGCTTTTAGAAAGCTGCACTCATCTCCATTATGAAGATGATAGCTGGTCAATTTCTTCCTAAGGATTTTTTCTTTTTATTTTTAATTTGTTTGGTGGGGGAGAGAGAAAGAAATAAAATGGGTGTGCCAGGATCTTTTGCTACTGAGAATGAACACCAGAAGCATGCACCACTATGTACTTTTGGCTTTACATGAGTATTGAGGAGTTGAACCTGGGACAATTCTGTCTGGCAGGCTTTGCAAGCAAGTGCTTTCAGCCACAGAGCCACCCCCAATATCCGATAGTTTTTGTTTTTCCTTGATATTAAACAAATTCCCATTTTGCTGACAGTTTTGTCAGTTTTATCTACAAAAATAATGACAATAACACTAGTCCTTACAAAAATATTCTACGTAAACACATTTGTATAGGTAGTGAACTATTTACAATATTTTAACATTATTCTTTAAAATTTAATTTTGGCATGAGTACTTTAGTAAAATTCCAGATAAATTTCAAAAACTTCTTTTTTTAATTACTTGGAATATAGATTATTGACATGTTGTACAAGTGACAAGTAATGCACAATAGGAGCTTGATAAATACTCTCTCTTTTTCTGTTATTACCAAAAATGATTCGTTATCAACATTTTTATGACATTCTGAGCTCTCTCGGATGTAGGCCTTATTCTCTCCCTACTCTTACTCAAATTTAGTTCCACAGTGAGGTCTTGTTTCATTCCCTGTGAGCTTTTCTTTATCCTTGGAAATAGTTTACCATCCTACCAAATATTTTTTGTTATACTAGACTTTCCCTCATTCCCTTAACTTCAAAATGTATCTAGATTATTGAATTAGCCCATTCTAATATTATTACTTGTTTATGTACACATATTCTCCACTAGAATATCAAGGCCTTACGGTATTGAGTGAGGTTCTTATGATGTTGATCTTCTTTTGTAATTGTTAGCAATTAACTTGCTGCAAGATAGCAGGTTCAAAACTCTATAAAAGTCATGCTGAATAGTATTAGTGTCATTAATGACCATCGCAGATCATCTACCTCTACATATTTATTTTTGAAGAAAGCAAATTGATGCCAAGGCAACAGAAGTGACTTGTCAATTTTATAAGGGTATTTTGAGTAAAAGGAATTTTTTAATTCAAGTGTACAGTCCAAAATATAAAAGAAATATTTGTCCTTCAGAATCCATTTCATATACTCGAGCAGAATTTGTTATGAACCAAATATTCATGTAACATATTGGGATAATAAATGGAGAGATTATTATTTCCTTTTTATTTTCCACGTGATTTGAAATTTGACAGAGAAGAGTCAAATGTTTGTTTCATTATGATTTTGCTATGATTCTCACATACTCAAAGGAAATATGACTCATACAGATCAGAAACATCAATAGAGAATTTTAAGATTAACTCTAGGCTGTGTTTGTGGTTTGCAGAGGTTTAAGGTCTTAACAAAAAACATTCCGGATATCACAATATATAGTGATATTATATGTCTATAGGCATAATTAAACTTTAAAACAATTGCTTGATGTTATTGTAGAATTAACACTGTCTTAATTCAATTGTAGTAAGATTCTGACCTTCTTAGTTATTGATAAATATCTATACTTCACAGTCTATTAGGCTAGGGGCTCTTGGCAGTTATGTTTTTTCTAAATAAATATACAAGTATATTTTCCAGGCAAACAAGTATGTGAATAGGTACCATTCAAATTAGCACACTCTATATTTGGTCTTTTCCATCTCTTGTACACACCTATATCTTACTTCAACTATGATTGTTTTTTTTTTTTTGACAATTTTACAAATATTTTTAGAGATGAAATTAATTTGTGAATGGATAGACAAATGTATCATTGCTTAAAAAACAAATTTTCTTATAAGAGTTGGTGTACTATTACAGTTATATAATGAGAAATACATCAAACAATTTTCAGTCATTGTGGAAATGCTGCATAGAGTTTGTATAGAAAGGACCAGTTAATTTGATGCCATGAGAATCTAAAAATGCATGGGGGTAGTATTTTCAATCAGAAAATTGGCTTTTCTCATTTGGTATTTGAAATTACTATCTGGTTATCCCACAGTAATTAATACTATGATATAACTGGGCATGATGGCACACACATTTACTTTCAGGACTTGGGAGGCTGAGGTGGGAGATCGCTTTGAGTTTGCTGCCAGAATGAGACTACACAGTGAATTCCAAGTCAGTCTGGGCTGAAAGTGAGACCCTACCTATAAAACCAAATAAAATAATAATACTATGATGCAACATCTGTTATACTCCTTTATAGGTTTTATGGCATGACCTGTATTCTACTTAACAATTATTAAAATATGATCAAAATACATTTAAAAGGGAACAGTTAAGAAGTAATCTAGATCAAGGCTTATGTAATTGGCATATTTATTGGAAACAGCCAAAAGCATGGTGACATCCACCTATGCACTCAGAACAAGAGTGAATGACATGATTCCACTGAAATATGGTCACTTTTAAAATAAAAGTAATCATACTGAATATTCACAAGAAAAATAATGTTTCATCAGGTGTGTAGAAGCTAAATAAGCATTGGCTTATGTCACAAAAAGTTCTGAATGAAACTTATGATTTAACTTTTAAATTTTGCACTCTAATGGAAAATTTAAAAGTTATGTGATTTGCCAGATGTGGTGGTACATGCCTTTAATCCCAGCACTCAGGAGGCAGAGGTAGGAGGATCACCATGAGTTTCAGTCCATCCTGTGAATTCCAGGTCAGCCTGAGATAAAGTGGAACCATACCTCAAAACACACACACACACACACACACACACACACACACACACAAAAAAGTCATGTGATTTGAATGTTTGTGCATAGAGAAAATAGCCCATTTTACATAGTGTTCGTTATCTATAAAACTGAAGCTAGGACGGAAAACATTGGATAGGAAGTGAGAAGAATAAGGTTCTAGGCTAGTGTCTATCAGTAATTAGATCAATATATTTTGCCAGTTAACATTTCTTATCTGGGTTCCCTTGTAATGCAACAATAACAACAGTTAATATTCAAATCATTGAAAAAATAAATAAATAAAACCAAACCCTACTTAAAAGAATTGATGCAGAGACTTCCAGGTAAGATGGTGGCATAGGAGCCATGGCAAACCAGATCAGGGAGGGATTTAAGCAAAACTACAGCAAAATACACTCTTCTTCTGAAAAGTACAGAACAGTTTTGCCAGAGACAAAAACAGAGAAGCAGGAGATGGCCAGAATCCCACTGAGGAGCTTGTGGCCCAATCCTCGTCAGCCCCGGTCCGCCAAAGCCCCATCTGTTGTGGCCCCAGTCCATGCGCCACGCACCACCCACCAGGCGTGCCTATCAGCAGCTATAGAGACCAAACAAGGGGACTTTCCAACCCCATCAGCCTCCTTGCAGAGCCCAGAAATCTAAAGAAAATTCTGCTGAGCTACAGAAAGAGATACAGGACAACAGTGTGAACAACTACAGGCTTCTTGAACTCTCCCATCCCCCAACCATTAGAACCATGAATCTCCAGCATTCAACTCCCAGTGGCATCCAGCACAGCTGAGCCAAGCTCAAGCTCCACAGGACAACACGGAGGAAACAGGTGGGCACTCAGCATTGGTGAGATTGGAAGCCGCACCAAAAGGTAACAAGGCCGCCTGACTGACAAAAAAAAAAAAAAAAAGGTACATAGGCCTGCATTGGAAGTGCTAATCTCTCTTTCCATGTCAGGGCAGGTTATGGGTTACATATTCTTGGTTGGCTTTACCATTTTCAAATAAGCTGAACATGGGGTGTTGAATATTGCTGCCTTTAATACTTTCAGATTTATAAGGCCTTTGTCTTTTGCTTTGGTCATTATTGGGGACAGGGTCTGATCCAGATCCACGCTGACCTGGAACCCAATTCAGAACAGAATTCTCTACCTCCTAGCTGACAGGATTAAGGGTGTAGAGAAACACACACCATTTTGGCCTTATAAGAGTGTTTGTTTTAATCCCCACACTTGTATACTCTGTGCTGATTTCTATTGAATGTGTATTTTGCTCAGTTGAAGTTTAGAATTTGACAGAAAAATTTTCCACCCAGTCCACTACAATACTTGATTAGCAAGCAAAACACAACACCTAGGATTACTTCTGAGGTTGGATTTTGATACAAGTGCTACACTTGGCACATTTAACACATATCCTGAAATATATAAAGGTGGATCAACACATCTAAGAACACTGCAGATAAATAGAAAAGTTAAGCATCCAATTAAACCAGAATGCAAAAGTCACTACATTATGATACAAAAACACAAAGAATCAAGACAATGCAATCCCACCAAAAATTACAAAACCACTAGAAATGTTCACCAATGAGACTATTTTTGATGAAATTCCTGACAAAAAGTTCAAAAGAATGATGTTATCTATACTCAAAGAAATGAAAGAAGAAGTAGGTGTTTTCCACAAAATCATAGAAGAAAAATTTCCCCAAATTGGGAAAGAAATGCCAATGCAGCTAAAAGAAGGTTTTAGAACACCAAGCAGACAAAACCTAGAAAGATCCTCTCCTCACCATGTTATAATTAAACTACTAAACAAGCAAACCAAAGAAAATATATTGAAAGCAGTTAGAGAGAAAAAGCAAGTGACCTTCAAAGGGACACCAATCAGGAACACAGCAGATTACTCAACACAAACTTTAAAAGCCAAAAGTCTTGAAATGATTTATTCCATGTTCTGAAACAAAAAAAAAAAAAAAAAAAAAAACTGTCAACCAAGATTACTTTATCCTGCGAAGCTATATATCCAAATTGATGGGGAAATAAGGACATTCAACAACAAAAGCAGGCTAAAGGAATTTATGGCAACTAAACCAGCTCTACAGAAAATACTTGAAAGAATCATTTACCCTGAAGAGAAAGCAAAACACACACATCAAGAAAAAGGAAAAAAAAATAAACCATACTGAAATAAGAATGTAAACAAGTGAGTAAAGTGAAAACAGGAGGAACTATAAAACAAGAAGAATGGAGAGATCAAATACACATCTTTCAATAATAACTCTTAAGATCAATGGCCTCAATGCCCCAACCAAAACACACAGGCTTGCAGACTCGATTAAAAAGCAGGATCCTGCCATCTGTTTCCTCCAGGAAACTCACCTGTCAATAAAAGATAAAAACCTTCTTAGGGTGAAAGGTTGGAAAAATGTATTTCCAGCAAATGGGCCTAGGAAACAAACAGGGGTTGCTATCCTAATTTCTGACAGGATAGAGTTCAAACCAACATTAGTGAGGAAAGATAAAGAAGGGCACTTTATACTGATTAAAGGACCACTCCAACAGGAGGACATTATAATCCTAAACATGTATGCTTCTAACACGGGGGCTCCAAATTTCATCAAACAAACACTATTAGACTTAAGGTCAGAGATAACTCCTAACACAATAGTAGTAGGTGATTTCAATACCCCACTCTCATCACTTGACAGGCCTACCCAGCAAAAAATAAAGAGAGATATCTGAAGTAAATGATGTCATGGAACAAATGGAACTAACACATATATAGAACATGCCATCCAAATGCTGCAGAATATACATTTTCATCAGCAGTACATGGAACATTCTCTAAAATACATCATAAAATAG
This sequence comes from Orientallactaga sibirica, assembly GCA_036365145.1. NCBI lineage: Eukaryota > Metazoa > Chordata > Mammalia > Rodentia > Dipodidae > Orientallactaga > Orientallactaga sibirica. Next base: position 1,924,887 of record JAEOAD010002325.1, on the reverse strand, counting down.
GACACAAATCAAATCTTAACAAATACAGGAAAATTGAAATAATCCCTTGTAAGCTATCTGAATACAATGAGATTAAACTGCAAATCAGCAGCAAGGAAAATTACAGAGCATACAGAAATTCATGGAGACTAAATAGTACACTATTGAATGATGAATGGGTCATTGAAAAAATTAAAAAGGAAATCAAGAAATTCAAAGAATCAAATGATGATGAAAATACAACATACCAAAACCTTTGGGACACAATGAAGGCTGTCTTAAGAGGGAAATTTATACCTCTAAGTGCCTATATTAAGAAATTAGGGAGTTCACAAGTAAACAATTTAATGCTTCACCTTAAGGCCTTGTAAAGAGAAGAACAAGGTAAACCAAAATTCAGTAGACAGGAAGAAATAATGCAGATTAAGGTAGAAATTAATGAAATGGAAACAAAACAAACAAACAAAAAAGAATCAATGAAACAAAGAGTTGGTTCTTTGAAAGGATAAACAAGATTGATAAACCCTTAGCAAATCTGACCAAAAGAAAGAGAGAAGACACAAAAATTAATAAAATTAGAGATGAAAAAGACACCATTACAACAGATACCAAAGAAATTCAGAAAATCATACATACTTTAAGAATAGATATGCCTCTAAGTTTGAAAACCTGAAAGAAATGGATGATATCCTTGATTCATATGACCTACCAAATTTAAATCAAGATGAGATAAACCATTTAAATAGACCTATAATAAGTACAGAGATCCAAGCAGTTATAAAAAGTCTCCCAACTAAAATAAGTCCAGGCCAGATGGATTCACTGGTGAATTTTTCCGGACATTCATGGAAGAACTAATACCAGTGCTTCTCAAACTTTTCCATAAAATAGAAAAGGAAGGAATTATACCGAAATCTTTCTATGAATCTAGCATCACTCTGATACCAAAACTGGACAAAGACAGAACAAAAAAAGAAAATTACAGACCAATCTCCCTCATTAACATAGATGAAAAAATTCTCAACAAAATAGTGGCAAACAGAATACAAGAATATATCAGAGAGATTATTCACCCCGACCAAGTAGGCTTTATTCCAGAGATGCAGGGATGGTTCAACATACACAAAATCAATAAATTTAATGCATCATATAAATGGTGTGAAGGACAAAAATCATGTGATCATCTCAATGGATGCAGAAAAGGCATTTGACAAAATCCAACATCCCTTCATGGTAAAAGTATTACAGAAACTGGGAATAGAAGGAACATATCTCAACATAATAAAAAATATTTATGACAAACCTACAGCCAACATAATACTAAATGGGGAAAAACTTGAAACTTTTCCACTAAATTCAGGAACAAGACATGGGTGTCCACTTTCCTGAATTTTATTTAATATAGTACTGGAAGTCTTAGCTATAGCAATAAGGCAAGAAACACTCATAAAAGTGACACAAATTGTAAGGGAAGAGGTCAAACTATCATTATTTGCAGATGATATGACTCTACATAACAGACCCTAAAGACTTTAGCAGCAAACTGTTAGAACTGATAAACACTTTTAGCAATGTAGCAGGATACAAAATAAACACACAGACATCAGTGGCTTTTCTATACACTAACAGCAAACATGCAGAGGACGAAATCAGGGAATCTCTTCCATTCACAATTGCCTCAAAAAATAAATAAAATACTTTGGAATAAACTTAACCAAGGAAGTGAAGAATCTCTACAATTAGAACTTTAAAACACTCAAGTGAGAAATTGCAGAAGACCCAAGAAAATGGAAAGGCATCCCATGTTCTTTGATTGGAAGAATCAATATTGTGAAAATATCAATCCTACCAAAAGCAATCTCCACATTTAATGCAATCCCTATTAAAATCCCAATAGCATTCTTCACAGAAATAGGAAAAACAATCTTAACATTCATCTGGAGACACAAAAAAACCTTAAATAGCCAAAACAGTTTTGGGCAACAAAAATCAGGCTGGTGTTGTTACCATACCAGATTTTAAGTTATATTACAAAGCCATAGTAATAAAAACAGCATGGTACTGTCACAAGGACAGACATGTAGATCAAGGGAACATAATAGAACACCCAAATATTAATCCAGGCAGCTACAACCACCTGATTTTTGACAAAAATGTCAAAAATATTCCTTGGAGAAAAGATAGCCTCTTCAACAAATGGTGCTGGGAAAACTGGATATCTGTATGTAAAAGGATAAAAATAGATCTTTGTCTCTCTCCATGCACAAGAGTCAAGTCCAAGTGGATCAGGGACCTTTATATCAGACCTGAAACTCTGAAACTGCTAGAGGAAAGGTAGGGGAAACCCTTCAACATATTGGTGTAGGTAATGACTTTCTGACTATAACCCCATTTGCTCAGGGAATAAAACTACTAATCAATGACTGGGACCTCATGAAATTACAAAGCTTTTGTATAGCAAAGGCCACTGTGAATCAAGGAAAGAGACAACCTAGAGAATGGGAGAAAATCTTTGCCAGATATACATCTGGCAGAGGATTAATATCTAGAATATACAAAGAACTCAAAAAACAGAACAATAATAAATCAAACAACCCAGTTAAAAAGTGGGCCATGGAACTAAATAGAAGAAGAATACAGATGGCATATAAATATCTAAAATGTGTTCCACATCCTTAGCCATCAGGGAAATGCAAATTAAAACTACTTTGAGATTCCATCTCACTCATGCCAGAATGGCTACCATCAAGAAAACAAATGACAATAAGTGTTGGTGGGGATGCAGAAAAAGAGGAACACTTCTACACTGTTGGTGGGAATGTATTCTGGTCCACCCATTGTAGAAATCAGTGTGGAGGTTCTTGAGATAGCTAAAAATAGATTTACTATATGATCTAGCTATAGCACTCCTAGGCATATATCCAAAGTACTCTTCTCAGTACCTTAGAAATACTTGCACAACCATGCTTATTGCTGCTCTATTCACAATAGCTAGGAAATGGAACCAACCTAGATGTCCCTCCACAGATGAATGGACAGTAAAGATGGGGTACATTTACACAATGGAGTTCTATTCAATGGTAAAGAAAAATGAAATTATGAAATTTGCAGGGAAAGGTATGGATATGGAAAGGATTATACTAAGTGACATAACCCAGGCTCAGAATGTCAAACATCACATGTTCTCTCTCATATGTGGATCCTAGCTACAAATGTATACAATTGTGTGTGAACTGGAACCAAAAATCGGTAGCAGATTTTACAAGCAGTAAGCTTGTAAAAGGCTATAAGGGAAGGAGGAGAGAGAAGGACTTAAGTGGATGATATTGTACATATGTAAGTAGAAGAACAGATTACAGGGAGGGGAAAGGCCTAAGTGAGGCCATAGGAAGAAAATGCATAAAAGAAGGGCAAGGGGAAGGTCAATCACAATTCAAGATAGTCTGAATAAGACTTATGTAACCTCCATTTTTGAATAATGGCACATCCAGAAGCTATAGACTGTTACTAGAAAATTTTCAGTGCCTGGAATGGGATACCTTCCAGTGAGTTGTTGGCCATGGAGGTCCCTGTAGCCTCCAAAACATTAAAGGCTATTACCAAGGCCCTTGGTTTCCCTTGAGAAACAGATGGTAAGACCCTATTGCTGAAGACATCTCTTGCCTGAGAGTCAAGGTCACTGAGAAAGCAAGCTGGTTCTGAGCAGAAAACCTTCTCCCTGTACACCAGCCAACTGAAGGCTGGAAAAAGCTGCACTACATGCAGCCATATGGGAGACAGAAGTCAGCAGTAAAAAGAGTGGACACTGGAAAACTCAAGTTTGGCCAGACAGATCCAATGACTGCTCTTGGGGAAACCAACTGCTCCCTAATTGGACTGAAGGCCCACTGTATGGGAGGAAATGCATGCCTGGTACTGAAAAAACTAATCAAAAGTCTATGGCAGGGGAGGTCATGAACCTTAGGTGTATAAAGCCTGCTTTTGTCTGGCTAAATGTATATATTATTTCTGCCAAACTTCCCTAAAAGCACTATAATTAATGTTTATATGCACATATTAATGCTACTCTCACTTCTGGTTAGAGAAACTTCTTTTTTCAGATGGCAATGACCACTGGGATGACTCAAAAGGCAACATAGTGCTGAGAAGAAGGGACAGAGGAGTGCCCAGCACTGAGACATCTCTGTCACACCCTCCAAGGCTCAGGGTCCATTGCAGAAGAGGGGATGGAAAGAATGTAAGAGACAAAGGAAGGGTACGACTCCTTACAATGCAACTGTCCAGACAGAAATTGGCATTGATATCCATGACCTTACAGTGCTTAGCAATATCTTCACAAGACCCTCGTAATAGGAGAAAAAGATGATGACATCAAATTAAAAGAGAGACTAATGGAGAGAGGGAGGGGATATGATGGAGAATGGAGTTCTGAAGGGGAATGGAGGAGGGGAGGGAAATATCATCTTTTTGGTTTTGTCTGTAAGTATAGAAGTTGTCAATAAAAAAGTAAATAAAAAAGAATTGGTGCTGAAGGAAGAGACTTAACAGTGGTGAAGTAGCTAGTGTTTGAGTTTTAGCCTATACAATGGACAAGATCCTAATGTCCTGAGTATGAACCCAGCACCAAAAGAAAGGCTGTTAAATTTTCTTTACATGTTTTTTATTGATTAACCATCATACAACAAAGCCATATGTGTGTGTGTGTGTGTGTGTGTTCCTGTAAAAAAATCATGTACAAACTGAAAACTAACCTTAACTCTAAGTGTATTCAGTCAACATATAATGAACCACCTAATATGATGCTAAAAACAAAAATTGCAACCAAAACCACTTGAAACAAATTTCTGAAGTTACTACCAATGTTGTCAAAGTAATCAAAGATACTTTCATAAAAATATTTTAAATAAATGTATTTACAGACATCAGTACATTTCACACATACTTATCTCATTATTACATATTAGTTTCCTTCAAAAAAAGTGTACAGTCTAATAAGGCAATAAGGTAAAAATTCATAGGATTCCAATATTCAAAAACATGAAAGGACAGCATGTACATCAGTGGTAGAGTACTTACATAGCACATGTAAGGCTATGGATTGGATCCCAAGCCCCTCTCCCCCAAAATCAGTAGTCTTTAGATAATTATAATTATATGCCTCAAAGGAGACTAGAAATCATCACGAGAATGCAAATTTGTTCTTTTATACAAATCATCTTTGTTAAAATGGAACGCTCTATATTCTAAAAGAAAAACTACAATTTGAATGCATGTACATGCAAAATAGGCAGTTTCTAATGCTGTTAGGTGTAATTCATGTCTCTTAGTTAAGATTTTGAATGCTTTTTCCTGATATAATTGTAGTATTTAAAGTGCATAAATCCTTTCCCAAAGTGCAAATACAGTGTAGTCCATGCCAACTTTGTAGAATAGGAATAAGTTCTAAATTATTTTCCTCATAATGTGGAAAGTTAAGATAAATAGGTTTTTCTTTTCTTTGAATAAAAAAAAAAAGCTCACTTTTAAGTACTCAAATTCTTCTCAGCTCCCTACAACTTGATATATTTTTTAATAGGTAATGCATTGCATTTAGGTTTTATATTATATAGAACTAAAACTTAGGCTATTGTTCAATGTATACAGTTGTACTTAAAGTATGATCATTGCACCATGGATGACACCAAAGCCTAGTATAGAATAAAAATATCTTGGGGGCTGGAGAGACGGCTTAGCGGTTAAGGCACTTGCAAGAAAAGCCAAAGGACCCAGGTTTGATTCCCCAGTACCCATGTAAGCCAGATGCACATGGGGCACATGCATCTGGAGTTCGTTTGCAGTGGCTAGATGCCTTGGCACACCCATACTCCCTCTTCCTTTCTTTCTGTCTCTCTCTCTCTGTCTCTGTCTCTGTCTCTCTCTCTCTCTCTCTCTCTCTCTCTCTCTCTCTGCTTGCAAATAAAATAAAATAAAATTTAAAAGGGAACTTTAAAAAAATTTTATCTTGATGCCTGGAGATATGACTGATCAGTTAAAGTGCTTGCTTGTAAAACCTGACACACAGGGTTCAGTTCCTCATTTCCCATGTAAAGCCATATGCACAAAGTGGCACATGCATCTTTAGATTGTTTGTGGTGGCAGGAAGCCCTGAAGCACACCTATTGTCTCTTCTACCTCCATCTACCTCTATCACTCTGTCTCTCTCAAGTAAATAAATGAACTATTTTTCAAAAGAACATTATCTTGGTGATTGTCCCTTTCTTCAATTTGTTCTCTGCAAATCTAAGGAGATATTAAAGAAATAGTATTTGAAAATACCATCAGTCATTTTATATTGGTAATCAATGCATCCTCTTGTTTGTTTACTTACATAAATTAATAAATTAAATCTCATACACAAATTATAGTCCACATTATTAGTGGATATGAAAACTACACAAATTTCAGAAATGAAAATTTATAGTCTAGTTTAAATATTTCAAAATTTTCTGTTGAATTTTGGGCACATTAAAGCAAAATCAAATGTTTGAACCCACTAGGTAAGATCTATATTTTCCAGTTATTGGTGAAACCCAAATGAAATATTAAAGAGAGGGAATGTATTTTTGCTAAAATTACTTTATCAAGTGTGATGGTTAAGTTTGTTTCAACTTGATTTGTTTAGGAATCCACAGACATTCCTCATAAGTGTGTCTCTGAGGCTGCCTCTAGGAAGGATTAACTAAAGGAAGAATCCTTCCCCCAGGGGTGAGCCCTTCCCCCAGAGTGGGTGGATCCTATTGGAGGAGGGGGGCTGATTTATAAAAAGAAGCTCTGGGAAGAAAGGCATCCTCTCCTCTCACCTGGCTTCCGGTGCTGCTCGCTGTTCTATGCTTGGTGCTTGCTGCTTTGTGCCTGATGCTTGGTGCTTGGTGCTTGCTGCTCTCCAGGGTGGACTGAAGAGCAGCGTCTCTCCAGGAAGCCTCCAGGCCTTCAGTGCCAGATCGGGACTGCTGAGGCATCCAGCCTCATGGACTGAGCAGCTACTGGGTTCCTTGACTCTTGGGTCTGCAACCTGCTATTGCTGGACTGTTGTAAACTAATCCAATAAATTCCCTTTTAATACAATTCATTTATAGGTTCTGTTCCTCTAGAGAACTCTGACTAATACATCAAGTGTAACCTGATATTCCTCCAAAACCAAACCTTGAAACTTTCAGTGATGCAATTGGGAGCCTCAGAAAGTACAAGAGAAAGTGAGATGAAAAACAAATGTAAAACAATTGTTCATTCTTTTTAATGATCATGCAGCTTTGAACATTAATCAAAAGAAGCGTGGAAGACCTTTATCATGTAAATTTTTCTATGAGAGATTAACAGATATACTAAATGGAACAGTTTGACTGGAAATATCTGTATAATGAACATTTAATTCTTCTTTGGGATAGCACTAAAATGTCTATAAAATATATATTTGTTCTCAAATTGATGTAGGTTAGAGAAAGATAGGGAATATCACCAGAGTACATTTAATCTGCTTTATGAATTGATATCAGAGGTTTTCAAAATTGGAATTTCTTCTCTATTTTTTGAAACACATGTTTCATGTCAGCTAAATAGTATATAAATATGAGTTAATAGATGGTTCTTCAAAGCAATTTATAGTTCAACTAAGTGTGAGTATTTAGAATGAGTAAAAGATTTGTTCAAATGAATTTAACATCAAAGAGCACTATTCCTTTGAGGCAAGATAGATGAATTTTATTCTGACAGTGATCTTTATTTCATTTTGCTAAAAATATATTTCAATATACTGTCATTTTGCCTCACTCCCTCTTAACTGCAGAAGGTAACAGTTTGCTGTTTCCAAGGAGAGACATTCGGGTAGACTTCTATGAATATATCCTTTGTGGAGTGCTATTTTTATTACACTGCTGTAGATTCCATTTTCCAAGATTATCACACTGGTTTGCATCTCATCGGAATATTTTCTCATAATTTAAATCATAATTTTTGTTGGAGTCTCTTGTTCAACATGATAAAGTAATCAGGTATATGACTAAGTAGCAATTTTCCTATATAAAATACTGTGATTTCTTTTGGGCATTTTGATATTGTGTGAGGACAATATATTTCCCTAGGAAGACTATTCACTTCATCAATGTTAAGCACTAATAACGAGTTACAAAATTCCACAGAAGATGTTATTTTAAGTGTAATTGATTTGAATCATTTAATTCACAAAGCATATTATTTCGAACTTGCACTGAGTTAATATGTGTCGGTCTCACAATTTCTCTTTGGAAATACATTGTTAAGCTAAAGAAATGATGTCGGGGCTGGAGAGATAGCTTAGCAGTTAAGTGCTTGCCTGTGAAGCCTGAGGACCCCGGTTTGAGGCTCTTTTCCCCAATGCTCATCTGAACCAGATGCACAAGGTGGCACATGCATCTGGAATTCTTTTGCAGTGACTGAAGGCCCTGGTGCACCTATTCTCTCTCTCTCTCTCTCTCTCTCTCTCCATATATATATATATATATATATATATATATGTCTCTTTCTCTCTCTCATATAAATAAATAAATAAATAAAATCTTAAAAAAAGAAATGATGTCAATAATATTAAGCAATTTTGTAGTTTACAAAAAAACTATATTTAAAGATTATCTTAGCACCATTAATCCACAATGAAGTCCATAACTACACTTCTACACTTTCGTTTTGAACATTTGTTTAAAATTGATTTAGTTGTCTTTAATGGAGTTTTACAAACTTAGATATACAAATTGTGATGTTTACTATTAAACTTATTTTAATTAAAACTAGGATTTTCACCCACATATTTTTTGCATTATTGAGATTAAGTACATTTAGCTAAGGATTTCCCACAACTTGTAGATACAAACATATGTTGTACAAAATATCTTTTTTATTCATGTGGATATAAAATTATAAATAGAAACTCTTAGATATATGTTTTCATCATCTTGTGGATGGTGAGTAGACTTTTTCAAAACTATCTTTTAAAACAATTATTTAAGGGAAAAATAACTTTATGACAGTTCATATTAATAAGGTTCAGTGTATTTTCAAAAATTTTCTTCCAAATTGTCAGTCTAAATTTAACTAGTACTCACATGGATTGTGGTTCATAATTGTACCTATGCTATGAAATGTTAGAAAAAATTTGAATTTTTGGGAAGGAGAGTTTTTTTTTTTTTGGGGGGGGGTGAGGTAGGGTCTCACTTTAGCTCAGGCTGACCTGGAATTCACTATGTAGTCTCAGGGTGGCCTCAAACTCATGGCGATCCTCCTACCTCTGCCTCCCGAGTGTTGGGATTAAAGGTGTGTGCCACCCCGCCCAGCAAGGAGAGTTTTGAAAGAAATTTTATGAACATAGATTACCTATACTTTATAGGAAAATTATATATGAATAGTATTTTAATACATGATGTTATAAGAAAGGGCCTGTACAGAATGTAGACTGCTGACTGTGGATTCTCTCCCTTAAATTCTGGGGCTTATTAATAGGTTGCTTTACATTGCTGAGTACTATATCATTATCTGGAGGTGACTCCATTTAGCACTCTATCAGTTGTAGCACACACAGGGCTGTATCCTGGACTTGGAACTTTCCAGTTGTTGCAAATACTTGTCATCACTTATTATTGTCCCTTTCTTCTTTTAGTCACTATGATTGATTTAAAAATATTTCTCTTTGTAATTTTAATTTGCATCTCTTTAATCTACAATAGTGGTGAACCTCTTTGTATAGGCCTTTCTCACATATGCAAAAAGACTTAATGATTGATGTCTCTATACTTCTTTATCCAATTTGTTAATCAAGTCTTTTTGTTGTTGTTTTTTTCTTTCAGTTTCTTCCATTCTTTGTATAAAATAATCCATTATAAAAAAGGAGTACATATATTTCCACCTAGTCTGTTGCTTGCCTTTTCATTCTCTTCCATTGCCTTATGCAAAGCAAATACAATTATGCACTAAAGTCTGAAGTTCTATGTACCCACTTTCTATTTACGTTTCTCTTGCAATTATTCCTGACAAGCCAGGTACCAACTGAACATACTGAAAGACTGATGTGTTTAAACAGATTGCTAACATATCCTATAAAGATATGATCTGTTTTAAGTAGATAATAAAAATATAAAATCTGTGTTTTTTCCCCACCCCCACAGCTGCAGAAATTACCGTGCAGCCAACTGTGGAAGAGGCCTCTGACAACTGCACTCAAGAATGTCTCATCTTGGGCCATTCAGATGCCTGCTGGATGCCAGCTTCTCTGACCCATGCCAGCCCACCTCATGCCCAGACCTCTGCTCTATGTCACAGCTCGCCCAGGACACAGGCATCTGCTCGTCCATGCAGCCCGCCAGTGACACAGACCATTGCTCTCTGCCACAGTCCTCCAGTGACCCAGACTATTGCACTGTGCCACAGCCCTCCAGCAGCCCAGGCCTCAGCTCTCCACAACAGTCCTCCTCTAGCACAGGCTACTGCTCTTCACCACAGCCCACCACCAGCACAGGCCTCGGCGCTGCGCTACAGCCCTCCGCTGGCCCAGGCGGCTGCAATCCACCGCAGCCCTCCCCTGCAGGTGGCTGCTCTCCATCGCAGCCAGGCCCAACCACCAATGGGTCTGCAGCAAGGCTGGGTACAAGGTGCTGGAGCTGATGGACTCCGTTCCCTTGATCAGGGAGTTCAAGGTGGTACAAGAGTGCAGTTTTACACCATGTCTGAAAGACTTCATCCTAGTGATGATTCAATTAAAGTCATTCCCTTGACCACCTTCACTTCCGGTCAACAGGCCAGACCCTCTCGGGGTGACTCCCCCATTATGGAAGAGCACCCCTTGTAAAGCTAAATTTTCAGACATGTATATAGTCAAAGATTACCATTCAATTTTGATGAATATTCCAAATTGTTAGGTCTGTAAATAGCTGTGTAAATAGAAACAGACACCAGGATAAATCTAGAGCTAGACCCTTAGTCAAAACATAAAAATACACTATTTGTTTAATTCGGAGTGTGAATTTAAAAAAAAAGAAAAGAAATTTAAGAAATTTATATCCCTCTGTATAGAAAGGCTTATAATGGCAGAAGTTAATATGTAGTGAACACAATTTCTGATGTACTGTAATGGATTTTCATTTTTACCACCATGTGCAATATTACTGATTTCTTCCATTCTGATATTTTTATGGACCTGGTATGTAACAAATGGAAAAAAAAAACAAAAAAAAAAACACAAGTATCTGATTTTCCAAGCTTCCTTAATTTATCCAAACTTTGGCTCAGATAAAATTAGATGGTGTAAGTATTATAGCACCAATTTTTGTATTTTAGTTAAAGTTTCCTTCATGGTTTTCTCATTTCTTGTTCACATTTCTACCCTTAAAAATGTACAATAGGGAGTGTAAATATGTCTTACAGTTTTTTGGCTCTGTCCCTGTTTTTATGTTTTCTACCTTTGTTTCAAGAATATATTGATATAATTTGTATATACATTTTCCAAAAAGAACATATATTTACTGTACAGCTGCTCTAGGTCTAGACCTATTTCTCTACTCTTTAGTAGAGTTCGAGACACAGAAGTGCAATATCTGGCCCAGATTAGGCAATTCTTTGCCAAAAGGGCCTATTTGTTTTTATTTTTATACCTTTGTACAATAGTGTAAAGCACATCAGAAATAATATCGTATCTGTCATTTTAAGCCTATCCCCCACTCTTAATTAGGAATTTGTACATAACTATCACAAGGAAAGTGGATGCCTCCAATGAGTTATGAATTTACAGTGATTACTGTGAAATGCTATCTTGAAGAGGTGATCAGGAATAGCTCAATAGGCTGTTACAAACAAATATAATTGTAGATAAAACCCTATATGAACTACACAAGACTAAGGGATTTTTTATCATTCTAGCTCAATTTAATGACAAAAAACCTACTGAAAACAAGAAGAACGTCAGGAAGGAACACTTTAAGAGACTTAATTATATATTGACACCAAATGTATTACAGCACAGAACTTCAAGGAGATGTGCAGAGGGAGAAATAAGGTTCATTACTGCTTCTTGGGTGAATAAGAAATTCCCCAATAAGACATACTAACAAAATCTCACATATGAACAAAAAAAAATGACCTAAGCAAAGAATACAGTAGTAACCGTAGGAAACATTAGTTTCCATTTGATGTCTGCTCTTTATTTTCTGTTTTTGTCTACTTAACTGGCCGTTATCTTCTGTGTGCACATTCCATAAATTTACAGAAACATGACCAACTTAATTTTCCTCCATAGTAAAACTAAGAAAGTGTCTTGTTTCAGTATCATACTAAACCAAGAAACAATTGATGTTGGGGAGGGGGGCTGAATATTTCCTGTTGATTAAATTAGATGTAGACTTTGTAATGTGTAACTTGAAGATATGTAATTTATGATTGTGTGTAAATGTTGTAATATAAATTGTGGTCAATGTATAATTTCATGCGTAGTTTTCCACTGATTGTCAAGAAAAGTTTTTCATGTGCCCGGCAGGTTAAGTAGCGTTTCAAGAATCTATTGTTCCCCTTGTGAAGCTCTTTAGATTGTATATGATTTGGTGTGTAGAATAACTTCTTAATGTTTAACTACTAGAGTTTAATTAGTGAAATTTAAAATTAATTAGTGGAATTGATTTTTTTCCCTTTGTTGTGTTTGTTAGTGTCCCAAGGGATTTGTAGCACAATGGTTTTCCAGGTGCATATAAGCCCTGATGGATTGATGATGTTTGAAATTTTATTGGTCATGTACACATGTTGATATTGTTGTTGCTATTGGTATTTTTAAAGGAGATTCCAAACCTGGGGAAGATAAAGAAACCCAGAATGACAAAATCAGCGCTTCCAGTAGATTTTAGAATGTTGTGTCTCTCAACAAACAAAAAGATCATGTGAGTGAGAAATGTTTCTTCTGTTTTAATTATTTCCACATTTTCATTCCCACAACCATAATTATTCTTTATACACACACACAAAAACACACATGGAAGTAGAATAGAAGCTGAGATTCTATTAAAATTTTATTAATAAACTGAATATTTATTATTTGACATATGAAAAGATGAAGTATAAACCAAAGTTAGATATTTTGGAAATTTTTCTGCTAGTGAGATTTATTGAATTACTAGGGAGGCTCTTATATCCTTATATTTGTCAAGTTTTGATACCTTTCCTAGTAATATAGGAATGAACAAATATGCTTTTGTTACCCTTTCTAACTCTGTTTTATAATCAGACTTAGAAGGTGTTTAGAAAATTAAATGACTGGGCACCCTCTTCTGGATTTGTGCCAGAGAGGAATGGAAGCAGGCTCAGAAAGCCAAAGAGGCAAGGGGTGTGAGCCCAGTTATTCTCCCCTATGCATTCTCTTTCTTAGCTTCCACTAGGTATGGCCTTGGAAACCTGTTACTTCCATGGCTTCAGATTTGATGAGGCATTGCTCATCACATTACAAATTATTTCTTTGAATGGATGGACAGAGCTATAGGTTGACAAAGCTCACAGGTTATTTTTCTGATAAGCAAAATATGAAGTTATGCAATTGCAAAATATCTTATTTTACCACCAATTAAAAATCTTTTCCTCATACAGAAAGTTTTGATTTTCTTTGAAATCAGAATGTTAATTCAATGATTTGGTATTGCCATAATATATTCACTCAGACTGGTTATTCTACTTTGTGGCCATATTCAGTTAAAGTATGATTGTTAATAGTCTAGCTATAGAATTAATATACATCTGTAACTGTATTCAAACACTGTGTATCGCATATACTAAATACATACACATTCATTTCTTGAATGTTATCTCCAAGTTTTAACTAATACTGTGTGAGTGTATTAAAACTAGCTTTTAAATATGATACCAACAATGTAATCAATTTAGAGAATACATTTTGTGTAGTCTCATTTAGTAACTTAACATTTTATTTTTAATCATGCAAATTTGGTTATAAAAGTTGTTAAATGATGAGTGCTATTGTGTAGTGGTGACAGTATGAAGAGCTTCTGCCTTCCCAAACTAATATTTGTCACACACTTTCATTAAATATGGAAAAAGCAGACTAAATAAATATAAATTGGGCAGGCCTTAAAATGCAATCATGTCAAATGCAAAAATTATCCTTTTCAGTCCAGAGAAAATTAAGTGGTGATTACTTACAAGCATATTTTAACAACAGTGTTTATTTAATTTGTATTAAGAATGAATGTGCATATATCTCCTAACATACATTTATAAATTTTTCCTTTACACTCTTCAGATTTGTTTCATTTCTTATCATTTTTATTTCAATACTTGCAAACAAAGGTCATAGTTACATTTGAGTAAAATTTTTCTCACAAACATTGGGCACTATTTTGGCAATTAATGGGCCAAAATGCCCTGAATAGCATGAGAGCAAGAGAAGCTGGACCATATTTGGACACAAAACTTTTTTATATCATGTGCCAATTACTGCACCAGAGAGTTCTATATAAAGACCTTAAAATTTTCATCTTCAGTAGCTTTTTTACACTAACCATCTATGTGCTTTCCATAATATGATTGTTAAAAGTATTGCAAGTTTATAACAGCAGGAGTAGAAAAGAAAAGGCTGCTCAGAAAAGAAATTGTGTGTGCACAAATGAAAAAAATGAAGGCAATTGTTTAGTGGTTATATGTGAAACTTTAGAAATAAAATTTGTGAAACTAATGCTGTCCCTGCTTAAATATTTGAAATTTTATGAAATATATATTTATGTTTGTATTTTGGGAAGAATCCTCCTCTGTGACATCATACAGCATCTGAAAGTGAACAGTATCCCAAGGCAATTTTAGCCATGCTTTGGAAGTGTGATGTTTGGATACTTTATGGCCTTTGATGGCAGTATGTAGTCCAGTGGCAAATGTGCATTAATTGTTCTATTTCAGGTTCTGTATTGCATGTTTCTTATTCATTAATACATATATATTAATAAAGCACTTATGAAAAATAATGTATTTCATTGTATGTTTTGTTAATTCAAAAGTCAAGGGTTGGACTGGTAGATCAGTGGCTGAGCTCTTTCCTAATAAGAGTGTGGCCCTGGGTTCATATGACAGCACTACCAAAAAGAATGACAAGTGGTTTATTTTATGCTAATCTGGTTTTTATTTTATCATATATTTATTTATTTGCAAGCAGAGAGAGACAGAGAAACAAATAGAGAATGGGCATGCCAGGGCCTCTAACCACTGCAAATGAACTCCAGATGTATGAACCCCTTGTGCATCAGGCTTACGTGTGCACTGGGGAATCGAACCAGGGTCCTTGTGCTTTGCAGGCAAGCACCTTAACTGCTAAGCCATCTCTACAGGCCCTAATCTGTTTCTTTATTATTTTTCTTTATTCATTTGACAGAGAGAAAGAGGGAGAGAGAGAAAGAAAGAGAATGTGCATGCCATGGACTCCAGCCACTGCAAACAAACTCCAGACACATGCGCCACCTTGTGCATCTAGCTAATGTGGGTCCTGGGGAATCAAACCTGGGTCCTTTGGCTTTTGAAGCAAATGCCTTAACCATTAAGCAATCCCTCTAGCCTAATCTGGTTTTTAAATTTACATGGAATAAAAGAAAATTATTTTATTTGGTAACTCATTTATATGAGTTAACTTACTTTTCTATTTACTTTCATATTATATGCTATAATTTGTAAAATTGTAAAATCATACTGTATAGTTTTCAAATACTTATTTTGCATTTTCCAAGATTAATTTAAGAAATATTTATTTATTATATATTTTACATAACTTACATTATTTAACAGTCAATCTTTCTGAGGTCTTCTGTACACAATACCAGGTGATCCAGGTTAAAGAAGTTTCTGTAGATGTTGCTAATGTACAAAACAAGGTAAATTTACTTTTAGTGTCATAAGTATAAACATTCTAGTGAGGATATATATTTTCTTTTACTCAATTACTATTCCTGTGACACTAATTTGTTCATTCTCACTATGAGTTAGCTGTTGATGGAAGAAATTAAACAAAATTAAAAGCAAATCCAATTTAAAACCTGGCTAAAGGAGAATGAGGTTTTGAAAGAAATATACTATATGTGCAGACATATCTCATTCACACTAGTCTTTCCAAAAAACACGATTTTTAATGACTAATTTGTAGAATAACCTGAGGAAGAATTCTACATAAGAAAGAAAAAAGAAATATGATGTCTACGTATTCTGAATAAAAGGACATATGATACATGAAAGAAGTATTGAAGAGCTCTCTTCATATTTCAGCAGATGAACAATCTGAGTGAGAATTATTTATTTTATAAAATATTGAACTTACTGTTCTTATTATCATAACAAGTCAAACTTATGTGCATAGTAAACTTTTGATAATATAATAATATTTTTCTTCAAAAACAGTGAAACAAAACAAGTGAATATTTTTATCATTTTTTAATTTATTTTTGGAGAGAGACAGAGAGAGACAGACAGAGAGAGAGGGAGAGGGAGACAGATAGAGATGGGCGCACCAGCAGTCTCTCAGCTGCTGTGAACGAAATTCAGATGTGTGCGCCCCCTTGTGGGCAAGTGCGGCATTTCCCCCTTGCGTCACTTTGCATCTGGCTAAACATGGGACCTGGAGATTGGAACCGCTGGAGATTGGAACCAGCGTTCTTACGCTTAGCAGGCAGGCGCCTTAACCGCTAAGCAATCTCTCCAGCCCAAAACAAGTGAATTTTTTAACCAATCCTGAAAGAAACAGATCGATTCAGAACTTTTTTTTTTTTTTTTTTTTTTTTTTTTTTTTGTTTTTTGAGGTTGGGTCTCACTCTGGTCCAGGCTGACCTGGAATTAACTATGTAGTCTCAAGTTAGACTCGAACTCTCAGCAATCCTCCTACCTCTGCCTCCCGAGTGCTGGGATTAAACGCTTGTGCCACCACCTCCGGCTTGAATTTTATTTCTTAATTTGCTAAATAAAACTCCTATAGTGTGAATTAAAGTATCTCAGGTCCAATAACTACATGCAAGTTAGCAAACTTTAACTGACACATTGGCTTCATTCCTTTGCTATCTTTTGAAAAGTCTTTTAAGTTGAATATGGGGAAATGCATGAAAATTATAGTTTAAACCTCTCAGCAATTTAACTCAGATCTCTTCATAGTGCACTTCTGCATCAGTTACTTTTCTATTTCTGGGGGAAAATAAATCTGACCAGAGCAACTTATGGGAGAAAAGGGTTTATTTTGGTTTACAGTTTCAAGGGGAAGTTTCATTATGTTAAGAAAAGGATGGCAGGAGCATAAAGGAGGTGTCACATCCTCAAATAAGTAGGGAAGAAGTAGAGGATGTGATTAATACTGCTCAAGTAACTTTCTCCATGGGATGGTTCCAGCCCCAGTTAGGGTAGGTCCTTCCACCTCAACTAATGTAATCTAGAGAAGATTTGTTTCCATGGTGATTCTACATTCTGTCAAGTTAATCACCAGAGCTTAATCACCACAATTTCCCTGATTAATTTATTTAGAATTTTTTAACTTACACAAAAAATTTGATAAACCTGAGTACCTAATTGCTATGCCTATAACCCATACAAAAAATACAGGAGAGCATGGTGGCAAGTACTTGTAATCCCAGTGCTAAGGAGGTGGAGTCAAGAGGAATACTGGGGCTCGCTGGACAGTCTGCATTATTCAATTGGCAAGCTCAAGGCAAATGAGTGACTACTTCTTCATAAGAAGTAGACCATGCCTGAGGAAAGACATCTAGGATTGTCCTCTGATGTCTATACAATTGTGGACACTCATATGCCCCTCCAAACATTCATTTATCTTGAACATTGCATATTTGTAATAATCAATTAAGAAAATTTCAACACATTTTTAACAATTGAAATCAACAGTTCATTTGGACTTATTTTGTTTTAGTTGCTGTTTTATTTTCAAAATATTTATTTATTTAATTGAGAGAGAGAAAGGCAAATATGAGAGAACGAGTCAAAGACTGGGTA
Source organism: Orientallactaga sibirica (assembly GCA_036365145.1). Lineage (NCBI taxonomy): Eukaryota > Metazoa > Chordata > Mammalia > Rodentia > Dipodidae > Orientallactaga > Orientallactaga sibirica. The sequence goes on along the minus strand of JAEOAD010002325.1, from coordinate 1,906,893 downwards.
CCCCAGTTAATCCAGCCACTGCAAACAATCTCCAAATGCATGTGCCACCTTGTTCATCTGGCTTACGTGGGTCCTGAGGAATAGAAGCTGGGTCCTTAAACTTTGCAGGCAAGTGCCTTAACCACTGAGCCATCTCTCCAGCCCTTATTTCATTTTTATTTAATATTCCTTCAAAGAGGTATTTCACAATAACATGTAGGATTCTTCACTACCTTTTGTTGTCATCTCTCCTTAGGAGCATGTAGACTGGGACAATTTCTTTGTCAATAATGAACTTAATAGTTTGGAGGAGTGCTGATAAGGGATTTTGTAGAATGACTTTCATTTAAGACTTTTCTGGATTTTTGTTTCTTTGTTACCTTGGTATAATGTATTTTAGGGTGTAAGATCCCAAATAAAAACTACCATTCTTGTCCTATTTTATCATATTGATAGTACATAATGGTAAATTTGTATCCTCTATAAGTTTGTACTTGGCATGATTTAAATTATCTTTTAGTTTTAATACTTTACTGAAGCAGAGACACATAATTGCTCCAAAAATTTGGTGTACTCAGGCACATCACATCTTTATAATATGCCCTCCCTGAACTTGAAGTTTCCAGAAATATTTATGATCTACTCCTTCTTCATATTCCTGCTGATCATACAGATGACCATCTTAATATTTCATTTTAATCTGTCCATCTCTAATCAGGATTTATTCACAAGTATTCATAGAAAATTATAAGTGAATGTGCTTCTATTCTTACATTTTATTAGAAAATGAGGAATATTCCACCAATCATAATAACTCAGAGTGGCTAGAGAAATGATTCAGGACAAACTGCCTCTGCACAAGCCTGAATACTTAAGTTCTTACACCCAACCCCATGCAAAAGCCAAATGAAAGGGGAGGCAGAGAGAAAAGGATACCCCAGAAACTCACAAACCAGGTCAGTGGTAAAAAACAAGGAGAAAAAGAAGCTGTGCCTCAAACAAGGCAGAAGGTGAGGACTGACCTGGGAAAGGTGTCCTCTGGCCACCATGTACATGTGCTTTGGCACTCACATACCTGTACTAACACACAATCACACAAAACATGCCCCCCCCAGATAAGAATATCAGGAATTATGGCAAATAAAGAGAAATCCTGGGCACTTAGTGATACTAAGGATTAATATAATTCCATTACTTCTGGATTTCTGAATGGTAGTTGCTGGATTTTCAGATGTTTTACTGATTTCACAATTGTTTACAATTTATTTATGACTATGTAGAAATTATTATTGTGTGACATGTCGATTATTTAAAATTCTGGTCTCACCATTAAGGGCTATGTAGTAGTTTCAATCAGAAATTCTGCATAAATTCATATGTTCTGAATGCTTGGTCACCAGTTGATGGTAATTTGGGAGGTGGAGCCTTTCTGGAGAAGATCTGTTGCTCGGGGAGGGCTTAGGGGTGCTATGGCCGGCTTCCACTTGCCAAAGCTCAGCTCACTCTCCTGCTGCTGTTTTCCACTAGCTGTGGCAGATGTGATGGCCATCCAACACTCATTCCATGCTTTCCCCTGACATCATTAAGCTTCCACTTAAGACAGACCAAAATCAAAACTTTCCTTCCATCCGCTGCTTTTGGTTGGGTGCTTTTTCCTAGCAACATAAAGGTAACTACTTGGTAGATAGCAAGAAAAAAATGCTGTTGAAATTGTGTTTACAGAGTGAATATCATTGGTTGATTCCTTATCTCTTTAATTTTTTTTCTAAATTATCACTTTAGTACCATACAGATAGTAGTTATAAAATTAAAATCAAACAATGCACTTAACATAGTGGAAGGAACTGATTTCTCATGAACTAAAAGATAAGTATGTGGCTTTAGTTCAGAATGCTTTTATGGTGCATATTCATGGATCAAATTACACTGTAAGAGCCAAACTAAACCTTTACCAAATCCATACTTTACTCATCAGAATAAAGAAATCATTTTTATATAGCATGTGTGCTTTTAGTTACAAATATGATGATGCATATCATGACATATTTTCCTATGACAGTGTTTATATTAAATGCAATGAAACCAAGAACCTTTGTGCTGCTCATTTCATACTAGGAAATATCACTTTTCAAACATATTGCAGCTCAGTTGCTGAAAAGAAAGTCTTTGTTTAAAGGAGGCACTTTTAGCTCCCTGATGAGTTTTGTTTTACCTAGTTGTATTCAGTGAGGTGACCTAAATTTAATATACATAGTAGTATTTCTTTTGGGCAATTTTTAACTTCCATTATAAAGAGGAAGGACACAAAGTGAATTCTTTGTTCTACAGTTTGTGTCTTGAGAGTTACGGAAGATACTTGTATTGAACTCATGGTGTCCATAAAGGCACTATGGGGAAGGCCAAAAACTTTGAGATTTGTTGCCTAGTCAAAGATTTTTAGATCATTGGGAATATTCCCTAAAAGCAGATTGTGGTACTTTACTCCTTGGCTCATGATATAACTTTTATTCTGCAATCACTGCCATCAGGGTATGCTCTCATGTCATAGGTCCAAAATAATGGAGCCAATGAGTCATGAACAAAACTTCCAAAACTGAGCTATATAAACCTTTCCTCTTTGTAAGTTAATTTTCTCAGATATTTTGTTATAGACGTAGAACACTAAAACATCTTGACCCTCACCCAAGGGGAACAACAACACAGTCACTCCAAAATACCTATATGTTTATGCCACTGAACACACAAGATAAACCTAGGTAATAAATTTTTAATTATAATCCTAGAATGTATAATGCAAAAATTTGTTGTGCAGGATGAAAAGTCCAAGTTCAAGATGGGGTTTCTGGTTAAGGTTTGGCTCCTTATGGATGGCACTTTGTATATGTCATCACATTATGGAAGAAGTTAAAAAAGGCTCTTTTAGTTTTCTTGTAAGGGTATTACTAAGGCATTACTAAGGTATTACCATTTACTAAGCTATCATGTACAAAACAATCATGGCATGATCACTTCCTAAAGGCTTCACTTTTTAATACTATCATGCTAGTAGATTTCTGCACCTGAAATTTAGGCAATATATATTTTCAGAGGATAGAATTCTATTCCTGACCTCCCCAACTTCACATTCTTCTCTCATGCAAAACACATGAGTTACACTCCAATAGCCTTAACAGTTTTACTGTCTTTCAGTGTGGACTAAAAACTTAAAGCCCAAAGTCTTACCTAAATAACTAAATGAGGTACAAGTGAGATTGAAGGTAAGACTTGTTCTAAGATAATTGCCCTCCAGCTATGATTTTGTGAAATAATATATGTCATTTACTTCTAAAATATAATTGTAGATTATATTTACAAAGAGTGAAATAGAATTGAAGAAATTATTGGTTCCAAGTAAGTTAAAATCCAAAAGTGTAAATAATATTGAATCCTATAACTTTTTAGAAATTTTCTTTGACTATATTCCTTTCTTGCTGGCCATGCTTGAGGTAAGAGTGGGACCTCCACTTTTGTAAAACACTGCATACCATCTATGTTAGGTAATACCTATGTTGCAGCTATCACCATTTGAACTTCATTGGCTCTAACTATCACAGGCTATAGTCACATGCCTGTGGCTCTGATTTGAGAAAAGAATATCCATAGTTCCACTAAATAGTAACTTAATGGAACTATCTGAAATGGCTCTGCCTACATGGATCCACTTGGCATTATTTCATTGTGGACTCTGCTATGGCTTCCTTTATTTGACAGTTCTTTTCTGGTCCCCAAAGGTCCCCAGTAACTATTTGACATATACATGCAAGTAACTACATCTTTTGCATACTCTATGCATCCTAAAAGATGAGACAATGTGAGGACTTCTATGGATAGTCACATGTGCCTTCCAAAGTGGAAGCCTAAAGCACACTTGCACCTGTTTGAACCATAGCTAGGGTGGCTGGGGAACACTGAAATAGAATTCCAGGAACAAAAACCTTAAGTAACTCTGACCCAAGACCCTAGCATTCATGATTAATAATGGGAAAGGAGACTTCAGAGGTCTCTGAAATGTTTTCAGTGTTTTTCTTCCATGATAGTAATATATAACATATTCATATTAATTTCTTAACAAATTTTATTCAGCCATATTTTTGGAGTTCTTTACTGAAAATCCTGTTCCATTCTTTCTGTCATGAGCAAACTGAAAATTTTCCAAATTATTAAATCTGCTTATCTATTGATGTAAATATTGCTTTAAGTTAAATTCTTATTTATGTAATTTTTAGTAGTTGTGATGGTTAAATTGTTGTCAACATGATCTATTTAAAAATCCAGAGACATTGCTTTTGGGTGTGTCTCTGAGGTTGCTTCCAGGAAAGATTAACTGAAAGAGGAAGTCCTTCCCCCAAGGTGAGCCCTTCCCCCAGAGTGGGTGGCCCTTCAGAAGGGCACATTATATAAAGAAGCTCTGGGTGAAAAAGTCCCCTTCCATACACTTGACTGCTAGAGCTGCTTGCTGCCTCCCAGCGTGGACTGAAGACCAATGAGGACTGAAGACCAGCAGCTCCTCACAAAGCCTATGGGCCTTCACTGCTGGATTGGGACTGATGAGACATCTAGCCATGTGGACTGAGAACTTCCTGGGTTCCTGGATTCTCAGGTCTGCAACTGCCATTGGACTGCCATAAGCTAATTCAATAAATTCCTCTTTAATATAATTCATTCTATTAGTTCTGTTACTCTAGAGAACCCTGGCTAATACATATTGTGGTACCAGGAGTAGTTCTAGAGAACAGAATTATAAGGAAGGATTCCCCTAGTGGGCTTGGTGCTGTCTAGAGTCGGCTCTCCAACTTCAGTGCTACTAAATGCCCTACTGGTAATAAGGACAGCACTTTTACTGATAACAAGGAGAGAGTTTTACTGGTAATAAAGAAGGCACTAATAATCCATGGTGTGAACTATTTAAAGAAGTCCATGAGATAGCTGTATTTGGTGATCCAAAATCATATCGTGTGAAGAGTGAGGAATTTAGTGACTCTGTATCTAATAGTTTTGAATATTTGTGGAAAAGTAAGATAAATGATGATGCTTGTTGGTTACTTCTAGCATCTCTGGACAAAATATTAAGAGGAAACCAGAAGTTCAGAAAGGAAAATCCCAAGCTTAAGACCTATATACATGATCTGAAGGTTTCTAACGGTGCCCTGGAGGAGAGTCTCCTCTCTAGCCAGAACAGGGCTCAAATTGCAGAAAACCAAACCCAAGATCTCATTGTAAGATTGGCTAACTTGCAACATGAGCTCAAATCCCAGCCTCACAGATTATCAGGAGTTAAAATGAAAACACTAAAAATGAGTGGGATCCTATGACTTGGGATGAGGATGTGTGGGAAGACTTTGAAGAATCTGGGGACATTGAACTCTCAGATACTGAAGAAATTGTTTTGCATGAGAATGTGACTTCCCCTCCCTTAGTAGCAGTTGCATCCCCAACCCCACAAGCTGAATTATTGCCCTCTCTACCCTTGTCTGAAGGAATCAATCCTTCTTTGCCTGAGGAACCAGCCATGACCCTCCCTGCAGGAGGTTCTGATACTCCTCAGTGTCCACCCATCTTTGCCTCTAATCCTGTGACCAGAACTCAGACTAGGCAGGCCCATAATGGTGAGAGAGAAAGTGTGACACAAGAGGAGGTTAGGTACACCCCTAAAGAACTTCAGGAGCTCTCTAACTTGTACAGGCAGAAGCATGGGGAATATTTGTGGGATTGGATTTTAAGTATGTGGGATGATGGAGGAAGGTATATAAGATTAAATCAGGCTGAATTTATTAAAATGGGTCCATTGAGCAGAGATTATAGATTTAGCACTGCAGCTCTTGCAGTTAGAAGAGTTGCCAAGAGTTTGTATGATTGGATGGCTGAAGTATGGATCCAAAGACAGCCCACTGTGAATGAGCTCAAACTGCTTGTTATCCCTTGGCTAAATGTTGATGAAGGGATAAAAGACTCAGAGAACATGGAATTCTGGAGTGGATTTGCCATGTAAACTCTTCTTTGCCCCCACAATGGGAGCATCCAGAAGATGTGCCCGTCACTAGGAATATAAGAAACAGATTTGTGAAGGGAGCCCCAGCATACTTAAAGTTGCCAGTAGTTGCCATAATGTGTAAAAAAGACATCACAGTGGGAGCCGCGGTTGCTGCATGAGGTGACTTAGATGCAATGGGTCTGGCTGGATTTCAGCATAACAAAGGCAAAGTGGTACCACTGAATAACCAAAGAGGAGGTGAGCATGTTTTCTGTAATGGACAGCATAGGAAAAACTGTGCTGATAAAGGTATGGACCTTTGGTACTGGCTGATTAATCATGGTGTTCCCAGAAGTCAAATAGATAAGAAGCCTACTAAGTTCCTGCTTGATCTGTATAAGTAGAACTGGGTGTTATCTGACCCACCAGGCTATAAAGTTGGACGTGTACAGCAGCAGTCCATCATCAAGTGGAAGTGCTGTATACCTGAGTGGGCTTGAGCAGGCCCTGAAAGCACAAATAAGTTACATGAGGAAGTTACCCAAATACCTGTGTTTCTACTCCTGTTGCTTCTGTCCCCAAGCATGCACCTATGGTATAATGGGGCATGCCCTATGATCAGTTGACTGAGGAAGAGAGGACAAGGGCATGGTTTACAGATGGTTCCACACCTTACATAGGCATCTCCCAGAAGTGAACAGTGCCAGCATTACAGCCCCTTTCTGGGACAACTTTGAAGGACTGTGGTGAAGGGAAGTTTTCACAATGGGCAGAAATCCGGGCAGTGCACATAGTTGTGCATTTTGCTTGGAAAGAAATATGGCCAGATATGCAGTTATACACTGATTCATGGGCTCTGGCCAATGGTATGGCAGGATGGTCCAGGACTTGGAAGGATCACAGTTGGAAAATTGGTGAGAAGGACATTTGGGGAAGGTGTATGTGGATAGAGCTCTCTGAATGGGCAAAGCATATAAATATACTTGTGTCCCATGTTAATGCTCATCAGAAGGTGACCTCATCAGAGAATGACTTTAATAATCAAGTAGATAAGATGACCCATTCTGTGGATAGTGATCAACCTCTTTCCTCAGCCACCCCTGTCATTGCCCAATGGACCCATGAACAAAGTGGCCATGGTGACAGGGATGCAGGTTAAGCATGGGCCTAACAATATGGAATTCCACTAACTAAGGATGGCCTGGCTATGGCTGCTGCTGAGTAGCAAATATGCCTTCAGCAGAGACCAACTCTAAAACCCAGATATGGTAACTTTCCTTGGGGTGACCATCCAGCAACTTTGTGGCAGGTTGACTACACTGGACCTCTTCCATCATGGGAAGGGCAGCGTTTTGTCCTTACCTGAATGGACACTTATTCTGGGTATGCATTTTCCTTTCCTGAAAGTAGTGCTTCTGCCAGAACTACCATCTGTGGGCTTACAGAATGACTTATACACTGTCATGGTGTTCCACACAGCATTGTTTCTGACCAAGGAACTCACTTCACAACCAAAGAAGTACAGCAGTGGGCTCATGATCATGAATTCACTGGTCTTACCAAGTGATCCACCAGCCTGAAGCAGCTGGCTTTAAAGAACAGTGGAATGCCCTTTACAAGAAACAGTTACTGTGCCAACTGGGTGGCAATATATTGTAGGGCTGGGGAAGTGTCCTCCAGCAGGCTGTATGTGCTCTGAATCAGCATTCTATATATGGTATTGTTTCTCCTGTAACCCAGATTCATGAGTCCAGGAATCAAGGGGTGGAAATGGGAATGGACCCTCTTAACATCATGCCAAATGACCCATTAGCCAAATGTTTGCTTTCTGTTCATGCACCCTTATGCAGAGGTGATTGAGCCAAACTACCTGGGGGAAATAAGACCTCTCTTCCACAATAGAGGTAAAGAAAGAGTATGCCTGAAATACAAGAGATCCTTTAGGGTGTCTCTTAGTGTTACCATGGCCTATTATCAAAGTCAATTGACAGTTGCAACAACCTAATTAAGTAGTGTGATAAATGGCCTAGATTCTTCAGGAATGAAGGTATAGGTCACCCCTCCAGGTAAAGAACCAAGACCTGCTGAGGTGTTTGATGAAGGTGGAGGATATACAGAATGGGTAGTAGAAGAAGGTAGTTACATATATCAGCTAAGTCCCCATGACCAGTTACAAGAATGAGGACTGTAATTGCCATGAGTATTTCCGTCCTACCTAAATAAGGAGTATTCATACATATCTACCCAAATATCAAGATTATATCACTAGCTAACTGTTGTTGGATTTATGTTTGACCTATTATATTAGATACTAAGCATTCCTCAAAGAACCTTGTTTTGTGTTGGGCAGAAGATTGTGTATTTCTGGCTGTACATGGGATAGTTATATCATGCTAGCTGGAATTATGACTTTGTCACTATTTTCATTTGGAAATTAAGTATGATGTAAAGAGATGATGATGATGATGTAAGGACACTATGATGTTTGGTGTTAAATTGACAAGGGGTGGACTTGTGATGGCTCAGTTGTCCAATTTATCTGTTTAGTAATTCACAGACATCCCTTTGGGGTGTGTGTCTAATGTTGTTTCCAGGAAGGGTTAACTGAAGGAGGAAGTTCTTCCCCCAAGGTGAACCCTTCCCCCGGAGTGGGTGGCCCTTCTCAGAGGGGACTTTATATAAGGAATATCTGGGTGAAAAGAATCCCCTTACTTACATTTGGTTCCTGGAGCTGTTTGCTGCCTTCCAGCATGGACTAAAGACCAGCACAGACTGAAGACCAGCATGAACTGAAGACCAGTGTGGACTGAGACCAGCAGCTCCTCAGGAGGCCTTCAGTGCTTGATTGTGACTGCTGAGGCATCTAGCCATGTGGAGTGAACACTTACTGGGTTCCTTGATTCTTGGGCTTGCAACTGCTATTGGGCTGCTATAAACTTATCCAATAAATTCCCTTTTAATATAATTCATTCTATCAGTTCTCATTCTCTAGAAAACCTGACTAATACAGTAGTCAAGAGAAATTTTGTTGCAACCTCAAGGCATAGCACTTAAGATGTTTTTAACCAAATATTCTATTTTCATCTGGCATGTCTTTCCTTCCATGAAATATGAGGTAATGAATACAATTCAGTCAAATTTTTGAAGATGTATAGCAAGAATTGCCTTTCTTCTATCTGGTATAATATTTATTTATTTATTTATTTATTTATTTATTTATTTATTTATTTATGAAAGAGATGAAGATTTGGGTGTGCCAGGGCCTCCTGCCACTGCAATTGAACTCCAGACACATGGACCACATGTGCATCTGGTTTATGTGGGTTCTAGAGAGTCAAACCTAGGTCCTTAGGCTTCACAAGCAAGGGCCTTAAGTGCTAAGCCATCTCTCCAGCCCTCACTCTGTAATAATGTATCCTTATTTTCATTTCCTATCCCATGAGGATGACCTTCTCTGGTTGTATTATCTAGTAACATTCTAATTGTGCCATTTAAAGAAGTATTTGGTTTTCTCTACAGCTTAGTCACCTTTTATGATTCGTCTACAGTGACCCTTCATAGCAACTTCTAAACTTCTAAAGGTACTACCCGCACTTGGTAAAAAGGTACATATGCTCCTATATATGTATAAATGGAAATTCCATGACAACTTTCAGTAATCCCCTCACAAACACTGCCCACCTCTTTTTATCAGGATTTGTCATTGGCTTATAGCTCACCAATTAGTCTAGACTGGCTAGTCAGTAGGGTCCAGGGGTTCTCCTATCCCAACTGGGATTATAGGCACATATTACCATGCTTGATATTTTATGAGGCTTCTCGGGATCAAACTCGGGTCCTTATGTTTCCAAGACAAGTGCTTTATCCACTGAGTTATCTCATAAGGGATTTTTAATAATCATAAATGTAAGAAAAAGTTGAAATAGTAGCTGCTATTTTGTATAGAATCTGTGCTAAGATGATTTGAGATATAGAAAACATAGTTGCAAAATAAGTACTTAATTGTTTTGAGGTTAAAATGTTTTAGACATAAAAATACAGTACCTGGCTTTATTTCTCTGTAATTCTATTACTTTTACTTTTACCTAAAATTATGTCACTTCATCTTCAAGGTCAGTAGTTACACTATTGTCTCAATTTCATTGTCACATGTAGACACACACACACATCCACATTTGACAGAAGAATAGAGATTAGTTTCCAGTTTTTTGTCATTTTCAGAGTATTAGTGATGTGATATGTGTGGTGACATGGATGTGTCATACATCAGGTGGATTGGTATAGTATATGTGGTGCATAAAAGCATATGCTGATGCAGTTCCTTTTGCACTCTCCTGCTGTGTCTGGAAGAACTTCAGGTGTCCTCCTCCATCATTCACTCATCTGTTTTTCCTTGCCACAGAGTCTCTTAATGATTCTAGAGCTTTCTGTTTATCATAACTGGTGATTCTTCCAGTTTACTTCCCACAGAACTAGACTTACAAAGTCTATGGCCATGCCCAGTTATTTATATAGGTTCGGGAGATACAAACTAAGGCAATTTCAGGCTCTCTCAGTCCCCTGTTCTTGCAAAGGAAGTAAGATAATCACTTGGCTATCTTTTCTCCCCAAGAGGTCATTTTTCAAGATCAAGAAAAATCTTTATCAAGAATATCCTAGCTGACTATTTGTCAAAATATAACACAATTAGAACTATTAAAATCAATTATTGTTAAAATGTTTGGAGTTCCATAATCAATTTGATTATATAATAGATTTGGTTTGGTCAAATAGGTACAACAATTTTAGAAGACAATGGTAGATTGTTAAAAATTGTGTTTCTGACTATAATTGGAATGCAAATTCATTAATCCATACTATAAGTGAAATATATCTCATACCTAACACAGAAGAAGATATAAGAGTAAAATGAATGGTGAAAAACAAGAATATATAGAATATAAATAAACAACAGGTTAGCTAATAAATTAATTTAGAATTTGGCTTATTGAAATATAATATATGAAATATAACTATAAAATATATATTAATAACTTTTAAACATAGCTGATTAATATATTTTAATTGTCTGAAATCACTGTAGAGTTTTATACCACCAAAAATACAGATACAAATTATTAATGGCAAACTATAATACATTCTAAATTTTATTTTTGAATTTTCTATAAATATTTTTATATGCCAACAGATATTAGGTATCTATAAGTACACCATATCAATACTAGCAAAATAGAGATTGAATCATATAAATATAAAAGTGGACTTCAAATTAGGAAATGTTATCAGGTTCAAAAAAGGCATTGTTATAAAGGCAGAGGTATCAATTCTTTAGGAAGACATATCAACTGTATGTGTTTATTTGTATAATTGCTATGCTTCAATTTACAAGAAACAAAATCAACTACATATCAAAGGATAAATAAAGATAGTGAAGTAGAGGGTAAAAGAATACATTGCTTAGAACTTAATAGAGCAAAAGAAAGCTAGTAAACACATAGAATACTTGAAAAATATCATCAAATAATATGATCAAAATGATATTTGTAGAACACTTTACTCAGTAAGTTAGAAACAAAATAATTTCCTGAAATTGGCATTAAGAATTGTTCAAAAATAATACACTATTATATATATATATATATATATATATATATATATATATATATGTATTAATTTTTTATTGAGAACATTAATACATTAACTTAGTAGAATTGACTGTAATCTCTTCCCATTACTATCTCCTGTACCCCTTCCCCACATCCACTTGATCAATCACCTCCTTCCTATGTTCTGATGTCTCTCCCTTTTGGTCCTCCTCTGTTCTCTATGAGAAACTATTGAAGAGCATAGTATTGTGCATATCTCATAAAGGTAATAACATCTATTGTGAGGTCATGAATGCACAGGTCAGTTCAACCACAGAGTATGGCACCATTGAACTACTACTTCCCACCCTATGGCTTTTACATTATTTCTACCCCTACTTCTTCAATATTCTCTGAGCCCTGGAGGGTTTCACAAATTATATATATATATATATATATATATATATATATATATATATATATATATATATATATATTCAATCTACTTTATCCCTCTTCCAATTCTTTACTGTATCATTTGGTTTACTATAAAAATGTATAACTAAAAATTTCCTAATCACCTTATTTCATTCCCAATGACTATTCCCTTTCTAGCCTTGATTTATGTAAAAACACTTTGAGAGGGCAGTTTCACGGCAATAGCTACCTCTAAACGAGAGAACACTCTCTAATCATACATTTGCACCATACCTACCTCAAAACCTGGCTTATATTTACTAAATACAGTAACAATTTCTCCCACTTGCACAGAAATTTTCAGAAACATTTGTTGCAGTTACCATTTCTCCACATTGGCTCTTTTTTCCCTTGACTTCATTATACCATGCATATCTAGTTTCCCTAGCATTTTCTAGCTGTTGCTTCTACTTCACTTCCACTGAATTCCTATCATGTCCTCAAGCTAATTTTTTCATCTCGTACATTTTTTTTTTCTTATGGCTTAATCCACATACCATAAAATTATCTGTTTTAGGTGAACACTTCTGCAGTTTTAATATAATCACAAAGTTACAAAACCACCATCACTATTCAACTCCAAAACATTTTCTTCACCACATAAAGAAATCCCATGGCAATAAATAGTCACTATCTTACATCTCTTCATCCATACTTGAGGCAACCAATAATCTTTCTGTAATTTAAAGATTTAGCTACTCTGGATATTTTATATGAATGGAATTATGAAATAAATATTCTTTTTGATTGATTTCTTCCAATTAGCATAATAGTTACAAGTTGAATTCATGTGGTAGCATTTATGAGTACTTTATTTCTGAAAAAAAGTATTTATTTGCTTTTATATGACTGAAGAACATTTTTAAATACTTTCATCTCTTAATAGGCATCTGGTCTATTTTCACCTCTTATTATTTTAAATAATGCTATTATGAATATCCATGACATACTTTTACATGGATACAAGTATTGAATTATCATGAGTACAATACCTGGAATAATTCTGTTTAATCTTTGAATACCTGAGAATCACTGTTTTTTTTTTTTAATATGCTGTACTATTCCACACCAATCAGCAATATGTGAGGGTTTCATCACCCTCACACTCTCACTAACATGTTATTGTCAGTATTCTTGATTACCATCAACCTAGTGATTATAAATGGAATACAATTGGGGTAGTAATTTCATTTATTTACTAACTAAACATTCTTAATATGTTTCAGTATGATTATTAGACATTTTGACACCTTGATGTCAAAATATCTAATTTTAAATAGACTATTAATTGTTTTGATTATTTTTTATTGGAGACACAAAATGATAACATTTTCTATTTAACACCTTTTTCCCTCCATTCCCAGGGTTAATTTTACTCAATGTGTTATGTGAAACATAACATTTCATTTAATAAATAGAGTTAGTTTACTATTTTTTGTTTTATTTCTCTATATTTAATATTCTAAGGAATTATTTTGTATATTTTGGGTCCCTTTTTGTTGTTTATTTTTGTTTTATGATGTAGGCTATCAATATGGGCTTAGACTTCTTATCTTCTTACCTAAACCTTCCCAGATTGTAATTATGAGTTTCTGTGCCTGGCTAGGGTGCATTTTAATTTTTCTTTGAGGAACAGTCTCGTTCTAGCCCAGGCTGACCTGGAATTCAATAGGTAGTCTCAGGGTAGCCTCAAACTCCTGGCAATCCTCCTACTTCTGCCTCCTGGGTTCTGGGATTAAAGGCATGCACCACCACACCCAGCTTTTTTTTTTAATATTGGAATCAAATTGAATTTTTTTGAATTAAAATAGTCAGTGTGTACTGTGTTATATGTGCTCATCAAGTTTAGGAACATTATCTTTTGAATATCTTACAATCAATTTTAGCTTATAAATTGCTGTTGTAGTGATAGTGAATTTTGTATTTGATATTCTGCAACTTTGCTTAACTCATGTGTGTATATTACTTGGATTTTATATACAAAACATAACATTGTTAACATATAGAGATGTTATTGCATTTTTTCTAATATTAATGCATATTATTTGTTTTTCTGGTCTACATTAGTTATCTAGCCAGACATAAGAAAAAACACAGATTGGTTTGTTTAAATCACTCAAGTTTATTTTCTTACAACTACTATTCAGAGTGGTGTTGACTTTAGTAGTCCACACTACTGTGACTAATATATTTAATCCAAATTATTAAATATGTGCAATGAGTGAATTCTTGTTTCTTTATGCCTTAATGTTTCTATGTATAGACCTTCACAGAGGCAATTAATGATCCATTACCCTTGTGGTGGTTTGAATGTAAATGTATTTCTCCCATAAATTCAGATTTTTAAATTGTTTCCTACTCAATTAATTAATTAATGGATTAATTAATCCATGCTGGATGTGGCATGTCACTGGAGGCAGATCTTCAGTATAGCCCTACCAGGTGTGTCAAGAGCCAGTTTGAGCTCTGTTTGTGCTTGATGGGTGCTGGTTTTTCTGTCTCTGAAGTGGGTGGATGTTAGAGCAATCCAGCTTCTTCTTCTGCCACGATTAAACATTCTCTGCATTCTATAAGTCTGAAATAAAACCTTTTCTTCCATAATCTGTTTCTGCCCAGATGTTTGTCCTGCAATGAAAACATAACTAACTGCAACAGAAAATTGGTTCCAAGAAGTGGGGTCATTGTTATTGTGAATCTGATCATGTGAAGTTTGGTCTCTTGGAATGTGTTTGTGGAAGGATTTGGTATATTGTACTGGTGAAGCCTTGTAGTGCTATAAGCAGAGCTTGATGGGATATTCTGCAGAGAAAACTGTGGACTGTAAAGGCATGGCTTGTGAACTTTCAAATGTGATGGAGAGAACTTTGTTGAACTGAGCTATTGCCATAAAGGCTAGATGCATTCTTCCTCTCATGTCCTGAAAACCTGAGCAAATTTAATTTTAAAATAATGGACTGGTATGTTTTGAAGAAGGTATAGAAGAGAAATGCATAAAAGATGTATAGTTTATCACATAAAAAATCAAGCACATTTAATGTTACAGGCATAGAAATTAGTTTAAATTACTTAAACTACAATTGTTAAGAAGATTATTACCATTAAAGGTGGGCTACCTGTTGTGTGTTGTATGAATGGAAATGATGTACTGTGGGTGAACAATGGAGGATTCAAGCTAGTAAAAATGCAAATTCTTTTGAAAGGATGTAGCTTGAATGAAGATTGTTAAAGGACTATCTTCTTCAAGTTAAAGTTTTATTCCCCTGTTGATTTAGAAATTTGATTTTCCCACTTACCTGGTACTCATTTTTAAACATAAAAATTACAGGGAAGTGGGTCATGATGCATACATGGTTCCAGAAGCCACGGAGATGTGACAAAGTTAGAAAGAATTAAAATACTTTTGGGGAGGCTTTTGATGCCATTGTATTAAGTTGAACCATTTCCCAGGAGCTGCTGAGATGTGCATGTAAAGTAGGTTTGAAATTCCTGTGTGTAATATTAATAAGTCAATTGTATGAAGGTGAATCAATTCAAGAAGCTTCTTCATGCAAGACATATGAGTTAAGGTAGAAATCCCTGTATGGAGTTAAGTAAGGCTATTGTATGCAGTGATGAAGATGAACCATGGTTTTCAATGTAGAGCTGAAGATGTTTTGGAGATACCAGGATTGTGGAATGGCTGCCATGGAACAACACTGACTTAGCATGGAATTTTTTCTGGGCTATTCTGTCAACTTGGATGGGAAAAACTGAAATCTGTCATTATGAACTTTGGAATTAGAACTGCAGATGTTTGATGTAGGCCTAATGGTTATTTATTTCATATTGGTCTTATCTCTCCCTGTTATTCATTTTTGCAATGGGAATGTTTACTGTGTGTCATTATGTGTTTTGAGTGTACAGGACTCACAGTTAAGAGACAGTCTTGAATCTTAGATGAGACTTTGGAGTTTGGGACATGGTTAATATTTGTAAAAAATATATGGGGACCATTGAAGTTGGACTCATTGCAATTTGCATTGTGAGATGATCATGAGTATGATAGTCAGGGGAAGAATGTGTGGTTTGAAAGCAAGTGTATGTCCACCATAGACCCAGGAATGTTTTATTAATTTTCCTACTTCAATTTCCAGCATGCAGAGCTCTGCTGGAGGGCTTGTATCACTAGGTGAAGATCTTCAGTTCAGTTTTAGTGGGTGTTTCAAGAGCCAGTGTGATCTCTGGCTATTTGTGCTTTTTTTTTTTTTTTTTTTTTTTTTTTCTCTGCTGTGGATGCATATTGGAGTAAGCCAACTTCTTCTGTCATGATGGAACTTCCCCTGGATTCTGTAAGCCTGAAATAAATCTTTTCCTTCTATAAGCTGCTTCTGGTTGGATGTTTTGCATAGTAATGAGATAGTAACTACAACACCTTTCTTAAGCAAAGACAGTTATTACTGGTTTGTTGTATTCTTTTGATATTAACTGAATGGAGCTGACAATATAACTTAGATCTACACTTTTCAATGCAATAGTCTGTAATCCACTAAGCAATGTACCAATTTACTTTTAGATTAGGTAAAATTAAATAAAAACAAATATATATTTTAATTCCTGCTACCCATATTTCTACTGCCCAATAGACATATCTGGCTAGAATTTATCGTATTGGAGAGTGCAAATACATGACATTTCCATCTTGAAATGCAAGTACCCATAGAGCCAGTGAGTTGAAGTTAGCATATAACAATAACCAGGCTGAATAGTATATATGTTTAAGTTTAAGAGTTGACCAATAATAAGACATTCAATTTATTTATTGTATCTTTTAGGGTCTTTCATTTACAACAGTTCCCTCTATATCAAAATTTTCATTTTGATGACCTGTATTTTCTCACAACCCCAGGCAGTAAATTATGCCACCAACCTGAGTCAGTGTGAATGAACAGGCTCAATAAGCCAGACTTACTTACTCTTAGTGTCCCATCTGAGGCACTGCATAGCAGAAACAGAATAAAATGTGCAACTATTCTTTATCCTTTCCAATCTTGATGTGTAAGTTTAGTATTTTTTTTTTTTTTGGCCTTTCTGAGATCTCTAGTCTCACTCCTACATACTGGTACACATGAACCCGTTGAAAGCTTCTTCCACAGATTTTGAGGAGGCAGAATGCTTCCTAAATTCCCAACCTTTCCTTTGGAATCTTGATGGAAGTTTAAAAGGCATCATCTCTCTGGCATTCTGTATGCCTACAAAGGCAGCAACAAATGGACAATTTCCTTATTGTTCTAATGCAAAGCTTCTTTTTTCTCCTGCTAATTATTTTAGTAAATGGGCAATCTGGTTGGTCACATCTTCACATGATATTTTACTCTCTTTTGATGAGGCAATAACATTTTAATCCTTCTTTTATCCTTCAATTTTCCCTCATTTGCAGTGTAAAGCTGACTACTAATACACAGATCATTGTGTGAATGCTTTATTGTTTTGTTGCATCCCTAATCAATTCAATTAATCACTTGTAACTCTCACCTTCTTTAAAGTCTTGGAATGATGGACACAATATTTTATGACAAAGATTCTTTGTCATGAGTGATAGCAGTGTTATTTTCTCTAATTCCCCATAGAACTTTAATTTTGATCTTGGATCTAATCAAGATAGGACGTAGTGTTCACACTTCTAACAACCTTCTATTCTTCAGGTACTATAATTCCTTGCTAACTTCCATTTACAACATTCTAGGTATATATATTCATTATACTTGCCCCATTCCTGCTATCAATTTATTATATTAGTAAGGATTTTGTTACCATAACAAAATATATGACATAAGCTATAAAGGAAAGCAAAAGTTTATGTACCTCACAGTTTTGCTTGGTAGTAAATGATTACAATCTGAGATAGTTTTGGGATATGTGATGGTTTGAATCAGATGTCCCCCATGAATTCATGTGTTCTGAATGCTTGGTCCTAAGCTGATGGCAATACGGGAGGTGGAGCTTTGATGGAAGAGATATGTTGGTGGTGGTGGTCTTAGGGATGTTATAGTCTCATTATCAGAGATCAGCTCACTCTCCTCCTGCTATTTTTCCACTTGCACTGGTAGAAGTGAGATATTCATCCTCTGCTCATGGCATCCTTTCCCCTGCCATTGTGAAGCTTCCCCTCAAGAATGAAAGCCAAAATAAATACTCCCCTCCTATTGTTTGATTTTGGTATGTGGCTATATCCAAAGTCACTGCAACAGGGGTGAATGTGCAATGCTCCCCCCACCATAGACTCATGTACTGAAACACCTAGATAGAAGCACTATTTGGGAAAGTTACAGAACCTTTAGGAGGCAGAGAGTCACTAGAGGATGTGGGTCACTGAGGGTGGCCCTTGATATTTGAAAACCAATACTACTTCTTGTTCATCTTCTGCTTCCTAATGGATGATACAATGTGACCTGATCTGCTTCATGTTCTACTACCATGCCCCCACCCACAATGAACTATTTATTTGGTCTCAACAATGAGTAAAGTAACTAATAATAGAAAATTGGTACTGTGGAAGAGGGCCATTGCTGTGATAAACCTCATCATGTGGTTCATAGGCCTTTGGAGCTGCTCTCAAGGGAGAATGTAGAAAAGTTTAGAACTTTGAGTTAGGGAAACTGACAGAGATTTTGTTGTTGTTGTTGTTTGCTGGTGGGGGGCCGGGGGGTGGCTGTTATGCAAACCCCATACCTGATCGCATGACTGTTTTAACAAAGAAATGAGAAAATAAACTGATAAAGGTGATTTTTATTTGTAAACCATTGCATTTATTCTATAGTCTGCGAACCAAAGAGTGAGGAGTGAAAACATCCACGTGGTCTAAAGCTCCATGTAAAAATCCATGGGTCTAAGAGGGAGGAGAAAAATAAAAATGAAAACATACTCTAAAAGAGGGACTTTGCAGTTTAATGATCTTAATGCAAAAACAAAATATCCCTTCCCTCCCTGGCAGCAGATAAACTGGCAAGGATAAAACTTTACTGGTGGCAAGGACCTCAGGTGTTAGGAGATGAACAGGCCAGGAGACAGAAAGGAGACAGTAGCCCCTTGTGGGATCCAATGGGGCTTTGTATTATGGGTCCTGGGCTGAATCTGGAAAGTCCCACCACACCTGGAGGCAATATGTGGAAGGGGATTGGCTTTAACTCCACAAATAACTGAGTAGTTCCAGCTTTATGGCAGCTGCTTCAGATTACAGGGTGAATGTGTGACATAAGCAGCCAGAAGTCAGTTTAAGGCTTCTCTCATGAGCCTTTTTCTTATTATCCAATTTCCCTCTCAAAATCTTACTGTGTTGTAATTAGAGCTTCAAAAGTCATTCCACAGGAAGTCTGCAAGATTAGAATTTTGAAACACAGAGACTGCATGCCTGTCTCATGAGGTTTCAAAGAGAAAGAATGATTCTTTTGGGCACTAGACTGAATGCAGTTTGCGTTATGTTCTGGCAAAGAATAGTGATGCATTCTACCAATGTCCTGGGAACCTGAGTTATGTTTAGTTTAAACTTAAAGATAATGGACAAATTTCTTTGTTGGTGGAGAAAATTTCAAACCATCATAGCAAGGTTGTTAATAATGTGAATATTACGGTCCATTTCAATTAGATCCTAGATCAAAATTAAGATTCAAGATGTTGTATACTTACTATTCACTTCTATTACTCAAATGTACAAAGTATTTTGACAAGAGAAAGCTTGACCAGGGAATACCACAGAAGGCATTCCTCACTCACAAACAACTATCCAGGAAATTAATTTCATAACTTCAACAATCAAGGTGCACAGATGCCACTAAAGCTTTGGTCTAGGGGCCCAGGCTTCATCCCATGATTCAGTCTGGCTTTTCCATGTTATGCCTCCTTTCATCCAAAGGTATGGAATGGTAGTGTGTCCTCTATCCCATTTTATGTTGGAAGTATATAATATATCTATTTTATTTTTTACAGGCACTTACAATTTAAAGATTGACTTGAGTCATAGAAGATACTTTGGAATTTGGACATTTGCAAGGCATTGAGAGACTGTTAAAGACAGTGGAGACTTTAGAAGTTGGACTGTATGTATTTTGCATCAGAAGATATCCATAGAACCTATGGGGCCAAAGGTAGAGGGCTGTGATTTGAATATAAAATGTCTTACCCGCCATATATTCATGTATTTGAATACCTGATTCATGCCTGATAACTTTGTTCCAGAAGACTATGGAACCTTTAGGAAATGGAGCCACACTGGAAGAAGTGGGTAACTGGAGGTAGGCCTTAACATTTTATAGCTCAAATCTGTTTCTGGTTCACACTCTGCTTCCTAACTCTACATTCAAAGTGAAGAGCTGGCCTCTTGCTCCTGCCACCATTCATTTCCTGCTGAACTTCAAGCTGAAATAATCCCTTTCTTTCCTTAAATTGTGTTGCAACTAACTTCCAGTTCTGACAAAACACTCAACCACAGGCATCTTATGGGAGGAAAGTGTTTATTTCAGTCTTAAAGTTTTGAGTGGGAAGCTTCTTCATGGCAGAGGAAACTGTCTCACTGCATCAAACATACACATTAGGCAGAACAGTAAGGATGAGCTAGCTTTGAGCACAGAGCAGGCTAGACTCCTCAACCTCAAGATATGGTCCCAGCAATACACTACCTACAACAAGGCTCCACCTCTTAAAAATTCAACCAACCAGGGACTAAGGAAGATTAATAAAAATATCAGAAGCTATGGAGGACATTTACATTCCAACCACCACAAGCTGCTTATCGTCAAAAGTTTGGTCACAGCAACAAGTAAGCTAATTCAATCAACCAGAACAAAGGAGACTGGTCTGGGGGAGGTGGGGGGAAAACTGGGGCATGGAAAAGGGCAAAGTTAGGTTTCATAATCACATTCTTAAGAGATCCACCAAGGAGTCTCATAAGAATGATTTTCAAAGGAATCACCTTAAGTGACCAAGCAATTAGCTGCTGGCTTCATTCATTAAAGACTGAATCACTTCCCAATAGTATCACTCAGGGAATGAGACTTTAATCTCAATGATCACTTGAAGAACATACATGAATCACAAAGAAACCATAGAAGCTGTGCCCCATGATGTTTCTTTCAAAAATATAGATCCACTTGATAGAGGAAGATGAGTCCACTGACATCCACTGGTAAGGACAAGAAAAGAACTCATTAAAATTTATAACAAGGTTTTGGAGTTCTTTGTAAATTCTAGAAATTAGGCTTCTGTCACTTGTATACCTGGCAAAATTTTTCTCCCATTCTGTGTGTAATCTGTTGGCTCTGGTAATTTTATATTTGTCTGTGAAAAAAACTTTTCAGCTTCATGAGGTCCCAATGGTTGATTGATTGTTTAATTTCATGAGCTGCTGGAATTTGTTCAGGAACTCTTTTCCCACTCTTATATAATAGAAGGTTTCTCCAATTTTTTCTTCCAGTTGTAGCAGCATTTCCAGTATTATATTGATGTCTTTGATCCATTTGGACTTGATTTTTGTGCATGGTGAGATGTGTGGATCAAGTTTCATTTTCCTATATATGGTTGTCCAGTTTGTCCAGTGCCATTTGTTGAAGA
Source organism: Orientallactaga sibirica (assembly GCA_036365145.1). Taxonomy (NCBI): domain Eukaryota; kingdom Metazoa; phylum Chordata; class Mammalia; order Rodentia; family Dipodidae; genus Orientallactaga; species Orientallactaga sibirica. The sequence continues at coordinate 1,885,260 of JAEOAD010002325.1, read as the reverse complement.
TACTGTCTTTTATCAAGTCTACATTGATGGGTCCTTTGTCAAATATTAAGAAGCTGTAGTTACTTGACCCAAAGTCCAGGTCCTCTATTTTGTTCCATTGGTCTATATCCCTATTTTTATGCCAGTACCATGTTGTTTTTATTACTATGGCTTTGTAGTATAGCTTTAGTTCAGGTATGGTGATGCCTCCAGAGAAGTTTCTTTTGCTGAGTATATGTTTGGATATCTGAGGCCTTCTGCCATTCCATATGAATTTTGAGATCATTTTTCTATCTCTGTGAATAAAAATAGTTGGGATTTTTATTGGTATTGTGTTAAAATTATATAATGTCACACAGTCATAGTGAGTAACCAACTGCTCTTGATTTGGCTAACAGAACCACTCAGTAGAATGGAACTCATTGCTGGGACTGGGAAACAAGTCAAAACTACGTCCAAAAAATGAGCCCATTCTCCAATATCAAGTTCCCACCAATTGTGAGCTATAAGAGGGCCTACATATACAAAATTCTCTCTAAAATAACAATGGCCATCCCATCTATCTCTTGCTGATTTCTCTCTCAAATTTCCAGGTTATTGTACCCCAAAACAATGGATTGTACCATGGACCCATGCACAGTGGTAGAATATATAAACAATTTATTAAGAAGTATGGAAATGTGCCAGTAAGCTGAGAATGGGTATAAGTTCTAATGGTACCTAGCAACCATAATGGTGAGCTTTTGTAGATTAATTCCATATTATATACCTTCTCCCACATCTTGAGATTGTGGAGATTTTCTTGAGCATATTCAATCTTGTTACATGTAGCCCACATAGGGAATGTTTTCCAGTCTTCTGTCAACTCTTTTATTTCACATGTTAATCTTCATGTGTCTCCCTCAAATCCTACCATTTTGCAAAGGGGATCATTAGAGTGAAGAAGTTTTAGTAGTATTCTAATCAATATTACCATATATTTTCCTTTTCATGCATGTATCAGAGGGATATTGTATAAAGCATATATCTAAATAAGTACTTCAAAATCTTTAAGTGTAAGTCACATAAAGTTATGAAACAAAATTAATTTAATTAGTTAATTTTCCAGTACTGTTTTCTTTCCATTTGTTAGTTTAAATAATGATGCACATAACATTGATGGAATTGCAGATTTAAAAAATAGTAAAGACAGACATAGTAGATATAATAGTCAAAAGGAGTAATCATAAATTATATTATTAATAATAAGGTTAGTTTAAGAAAATATTTATATACACTCAGGATGGAACAAAATTTATTAATCCAATAAATGAATCCATGATGTGTAAAACCAAATATGCAAATATGGAAATTTTGATTAACTAAAACTCATTTTGTAAAGCTACCATAATCAACATCAAAATATGAATAATAGATTAAGAACAAACATTTGATCATCAAATTACAACATTAGATTTAATAATACTAATATGCATAGTACTCTGAGAAATTGATGAAAGAAGCAAACAACCCTGTTAAGATATGAACAGGTGGTATTAAGAAAACAATGAATTAAGAAGGCTGTTTAAAAAGGACTGTCCTACTGTTTTCATTCACTTATAACCATAAATACCCTGAAAGGCCTTAAGTCATTTAAACTAATATTTTAGTTTGGTTATCCACCCCAATCACAAATCTCTTTATCAGTGCAACAGGAAAAGTGAAAAGCTTTTAGGAAACACAAAGGAGTTATATCAAGATAATGGGAAGAACTTTCTACAATGGATGGCATCTTCCTCTCCAGCATACTATATCTTTATTTCTTGATAGAGCATCTAGAGATTGACCTGAGCAGGATCTACATTATCTTATAAGATAAATACATTTCTTTCCTGTATGTCATTTCATAAGAACTGAAGAAAGCAAGGTATATTAAAGTGGCATTGTGTGAAAGGAGTAAATCATTAAAAGATTATGGAAATGACTCAGGGGGGAAGTAAAAGTGAATACATTAGTTAAATGATTGGGAGGGAAGGCACAAATTAAGCTCAGTTTCATCCCTTTGCATCTAAATTTGTCTTCTTCTTCTTCAAAAAGTTTAAGACTTCTCTGGATATTTTCTGTATCTTTATATATGTATAGTACAAATATGGTTTCCATCTGCACAAACAAGCCTTTTGTCCATTTCCATGGGATGCAGTGTGATGTCTTTGTGATTCTTGCTTCATGCATGTGGTAGTTTGTAGGCAGAATGTTATCCACAGCCTCATGTATTTGGATGTTTGCTCTCCAGCTATCAGCATTTCTGTAGGTGTAACTGTTATAGTCAACTTTTCATTGCTGGGAAAAACACCCAACTAAAAGCAGCTTATAGAGGAATGGATTTATATCAGGCTCACAATTTCCAAGTAAAGACCATCAGTGTTGGAAAAAGGTGTCTTACTTCCAGAGATCATCCATAGCAGAGAGGAACAACTACAGCAAGCTGTAAGCACCAACAACCAGCATCACCAACAGCATGAAAAACGAGAGCTCCTCCAAATTGCTCTCCAGACATCATAGGGCTGGAATCAAGGTCTACCCATAAATACACCTTAGGGCTGGACTCCAAGGTCATCCCCCAAAGGCATGCCCCATATAGTACTTATCTGCTATGTATTCAAGTTACAAGCTGACTTTGAATAAATCAACTGAGTCTATTGGGCCATACAATCAAACTATATCATTCAACCTATCACATTCCACCCCAACCCTCATAGAATCATGACCATCTCACAAAAAACTATATTCAGATCTACTTCAAAGGTCTCCATAACCTTTATCAACTTTAAGATTGTTCCAAAATCCAAAGTCTCATTTGATATCTGATTATCTCAGAACTGTAAATCCTGTAAAATCAAAACAAGTTACATACTTTCAACACATAATGACACAGAGCAAGTATTTCCATTGCAATAAGGCATAATAAGAAGAGCTGGACCAATACAAATAAATAACCGTTAAGTACACATCAAACATCTGCAATTCAAGTCCAACACCTATAACCAGTGATTAAATTCTCTGGGTTTCCAATTTCACCCCTCCAGCTAGGTGGGTAAAAGCCCAGACAATCATCCCTCCAGAAAGCAGCACACCGTGGTAGCAATTGCATAGTATTGATATATCCAAAACATCATCAGTATACACTGCAAACCATGGTCCATCTTCACAGCTCCAAACAATGATCTTACTGGGCCTCCATACAGGGATGTGATGGTTAAGTTTGTGTCAACTTGATTTGTTTAGGAATCCACAGACATTCCTCATAAGTGTGTTTCTGAGGCTGCCTCTAGGAAGGATTAACTAAAGGAAGAATCCTTCCCCCAGGGGTAAGCCTTCCCCCAGAGTGGGCGACCCCTCTTGGAGGAGGGGGATGGTTGATAAAAAGGAGCTCTGGGAAGAAAGGCTCTCTCTCTCCCACCTGGCTGCCAGTGCTACTAGTTGCTTGGTGTTTTCTGCTTGGTACCTGCTGCTTGGTGTTGCTGCTCTCCAGTGTGGACTGAAGACCAGGGTGGACTGAAGAGCAGCGTCTCTCCAGGAAGCCTCCAGGCCTTCAGTGCTGGATTGGGACTGCTGAGGCCTCCAGCCTCGTGCACTGAGCAGCTACCAGGTTTCTTGACTCTCGGACCTGCAACCTGCTATTGCTGGACTGTGTAAGCTAATCCAATAAATCCCCTTTTAATACGATTCATTCTGTCCATTCTGTTCCTCTAGAGAACCCTGACTAATACAGATTCTGGTACCAGGAGTGGTTCTAGAGAAACAGAATTGTAAGATGGATTTCCCTAGTAGGCTTGGTGCTCTGTGGAGTTGGTTCTCCAACTCTAGTACCACTAAAGGCTCTGCTGGTAATAAGGAGAGCACTTTAAGTGGTAATAAGGAGGGCACTAATAATCCATGGTGTGAATTATTTAACGAACTCCGTGAGATAGATGTATTTAGTGATTCTGAGTCATATCTTGTGAGGAGCAAGGAATTTAGTGACTCTGTATCTAGAACTTTTGAATATTTGTGGAAAAGTAAGACGAATGATGATGCTGGATGGTTTCTTCTGGCATCTCTAGATAAACTGTTGAGAGAAAAGCAGAAGCTCCAAAAGGAAAATTCCAAGCTTAAGACCCACGTACATGATCTGAAGGTTTCTAAGGGTGCCCTGGAGGAAAATCTCCTGTCTAGTCAGAACAGGGCTCGAATTGCAGAAAACCAAACTCAAGCTCTCATTGTAAGATTGGCTAACTTGCAGCGTAAGCTCAATTCCCAGCCTCACAAACTATCAGAAGTTAAAGTGAGGGCATTGGTTGGAAAAGAGTGGGATCCCATGACTTGGGATGGGGATGTATGGGAAGACCCTGAAGAATCTGGGGATATTGAACTGTCAGATTCTGAAGAAGTTGTTTTGCATTAGAATGTGGCTTCCCCTCCTTTAGCTGCAGGTGCACCCCACCCCTGAGGGGAATCACTCCTTCTTTGTCTGAGGAAGCAGTAATGACCCTCCCTGCAGGATGTGCTGATGCTTCTCAGAGCCCACCCATCTTTGCCTCAAGGCCTATAACTAGGCGTAAGGCTAGACATGCCCATAAAGGGGAGTTAGAAAGAGTGACTCAAGAGGAAGTGAGATACACCCCTAAAGAACTTCAGGAGCTTTCTAACTTGTACAGGCAGAAGCATGGGGAATATATGTGGGGATGGATTTTAAGGGTGTGGGATGATGGAGGAAGGAATATAAAATTAGATCAAGCTGAATTTATTGAAATGGGCCCACTAACCAGAGATTTTAGATTTAACACTGCAGCTCATGCAGTTGGAAGAGGTGCCAAGAGTTTATTTGATTGGTTGGCTGAAGTATGGATCCAAAGATGGCCTACTGTGAATGAGCTTGAGCTGCCTGATATCCCTTGGCTTAATGTTGATGAAGGGATTAAAAGGCTCAGAGAACTTGGAATGCTGGAGTGGATTTACCATGTAAACTCATCTTTAAGCCCACAATGGAGCGTGCAGAAGATGTGCCCTTCACTAAGACTATAAGAAACAGATTTGTGAGGGAGCACCAGCACACTTAAAGTCCCCAATCATTGGTCTTTTATGTAAAGAAGACATCACAGTGGGAGCTGCAGTTGCTGCATTAGGTGACTTAGATGCAATGGGTCTAACTGGCTCTTGGGGTAACAAGGGCCAAGTATCAGCATTGAATCATGAAAAGCAAGGTGAGCGTGTTTACCGTAATGGACAGCGCAGGCAAAACAATGCTCATAACAGTATGACTCGTGTAGACCTTTGGTACTGGCTGCTTAATCATGGTGTTCCCAGAAGTGAAATAGATAAAAAGCCTACTAAGTTCCTGCTTGATCTGTATAAGCAGAAAAGTTCCAGAGCAAAGAACCCAAAGGCCACTTTGAATTATAGCAACAGAGAATCAAGGCCTCTTAACCAGTTTCCAGACTTGAGCCAGTTTACAGATCCTGAACCCCTTGATTGAAGGGGTGGCTGGGTACCTTTGAGGAAGGACCCTCCCCATAATCCCCAAAAGTTTCAATATTAAGCTTAGTCGTATCCTTCCTCAGAGGGACCTCGGCCTTTTGCTAGGGTAACTGTACACTGGGGAAAAGGAAATAATCAGACTTTTTCGGGCTTACTGGATACTGGCTCTGAATTGACATTGATTCCAGGAGACCCTAACATCATGGCCCTCCAGTTAAAGTAGGTGCTTATGGAGGTCAGGTGATCAATGGAGTTTTGGCAAATGTTAGACTGACAGTAGGTCAGTGGGTCCCTGAACTCATCCTGTGGTTATTTCCCCAGTCCCAGAATGCATAATTGGGATAGATATACTTAGGAGCTGGCAAAACCCCACGTTGGTTCTTTGACTTGTGGGGTGAGGCCATTATGTTTGGAAAGGCCAAATGGAAGCCATTGGAGCTCCCTCTACCAAGGAAAATAGTGAACCAGAAACAGTATCGCATCCCTGGAGGAATTGCAGAGATTAATGCCACTATAAAGGACTTGAAGGATGCAGGGGTGGTGGTTCCCACCACACCCCCCTTTAACTCCCCTATTTGGCCTGTTCAGAAGACAGACGGATCTTGGAGAATGACAGTGGATTATCGGAAACTTAATCAGGTGGTGACTCCAATTGCAGCTGCTGTACCAGATGTGGTTTCTTTACTTGAGCAGATTAACACATCTCCTGGTACCTGGTATGCAGCTATTGATCTTGCGAATGCCTTCTTCTCCATACCTGTCCACAAGGACCACCAGAAGCAATTTGCCTTCACCTGGCAAGGTCAGCAGTACACATTTACTGTGTTACCTCAAGGTTACATTAACTCTCCAGCCCTGTGTCATAGCTTAGTTCGCAGGGATCTTGATCGTCTGTGCCTTCCACAAGGTGTCACATTGGTCCATTATATCGATGACATTATGCTGATTGGATTGAATGAGCAGGAGGTGACAGCCACTCTGGAGTTGCTGGTACAGCATATGCGCATCAGGGATGGGAAATAAATCCATCAAAATTCAAGGACCTTCCACCTCCATGAAATTTCTAGGAGTTCAGTGGTGTGGGGCATGCAGGACATTCCTTCTAAGGTGAAGGATAAGTTGTTGCACCTGGCCCCTCCTACCACTAAGAAGGAAGCACAACGTCTATTGGGCCTATTTGGATTTTGGAGACAGCACATTCCTCACTTGGGTGTGTTACTCCGTCCCATATACCAAGTGACTCGGAAAGCTACTAGTTTTCAGTGGGGCCCAGAACAAGAGAAGGCTCTTCAACAGGTCCAGGCTGCTGTGCAGGCGGCTCTGCCACTTGGGCCATATGATCCAGCAGATCCAATGATACTTGAGGTGTCAGTGGCAGATAGGGATGCTGTTTGGAGCCTTTGGCAGGCCCCCATAGGTGAATCACACCGGAGGCCCTTGGGATTCTGGAGCAAGGCCCTGCCATCATCTGCAGACAATTATTCTCCCTTTGAGAGACAGCTCTTGGCTTGCTATTGGGCCTTAATAGAAACTGAATGCTTGACAACGGGCCATCAAGTTATTATGCGACCTGAACTGCCCATTATGAGCTGGGTGTTATCTGACCCACCAGGCCATAAAGTTGGACGTGCACAGCAGCAGTCCATCATCAAGTGGAAGTGGTATATCCGTGATCAGGCTCAAGCAGGCCCTGAAGGCACAAGTAAGTTACATGAGGAGGTTGCCCAAGTGCCTATGGTTGCTACTCCTGTTTCAATGCCTTCTGTCCCCAAGCATGCACCTATGGCATCATGGGGTGTGCCCTATGATCAGTTGACTGAAGAGGAGAAGACCAGGGCATGGTTTACAGATGGTTCAGCACGCTATGCAGGCACGTCCCAGAAGTGGACAGCTGCAGCATTACAGCCTCTTTCTGGGACAACTCTGAAGGACTGTGGTGAAGGGAAGTCTTCACAATGGGCAGAACTACGGGCAGTACACATGGTTGTGCATTTTGCTTGGAAAGAAAAATGGCCAGATGTGCGGTTATACACTGATTCTGGGCTGTGGCCAATGGTTTGGCAGGATGGTCCGGGACATGGAAGGAGCATGATTGGAAAATTGGTGAAAAGGACATTTGGGGAAGATGTAGGTGGATAGAGCTCTCTGAATGGGCAAAGGATATAAAGATACTTGTGTCCCATGTTAATGCTCATCAGAAGGTGACCTCATTAGAGGAGGACTTTAATAATCAAGTAGATAAGCTGACCGTTCTGTGGACAGTGGTCAACCTCTTTCCTCAGCCACCCCTGTCATTGCCCAATGGGCCCATGAACAAAGTGGCCATGGTGGCAGGGATGCAGGTTATGCATGGGCCCAACAACACGGACTTCCACTAACTAACTGCTGAGTGCCAAATCTGCCAGCAGCAGAGACCAACTCTGAGCCCCGATATGGTAGTATTCCCACGGGGTGACCAGTCAGCAACTTGGTGGCAAGTCGACTATATTGGACCTCTTCCATCATGGAAAGGGCAGCGTTTGTCCTTACTGGAATAGACACTTATTCTGGGTATGCATTTGCTTTTCCTGCACGTAATGCTTCTGCCAAAACTACTATCCGTGGGCTTACAGAATGCCTTATCCACCGTCATGGAATTCCACACAGCATTGCTTCTGACCAAGGAACTCACTTCACAGCCAAGGAAGTACAGCAGTGGGCTCATGATCATGGAATTCACTGGTCTTACCATGTGCCCCACCACCCTGAAGCAGCTGGCTTGATAGAGCAGTGGAATGGCCTTTTAAAGAAACAGCTGCAGTGCCAACTAGGTGGCAATAGCTTGGAGGGCTGGGGGCGTGTCCTCCAGCAGGCTGTATATGCTCTGAATCAGCGTCCTATATGGTGCTGTTTCTCCTATAGCCCGGATTTACGGGTCCAGGAATCAAGGGGTGGAAATGGGAATGGTACCACTTACCATCACCCCAAGTGACCCATTAGCCAAATTTTTGCTTCCTGTACCCACAACCTTACACTCTGCTGGCCTAGAGGTCTTGGTTCCAGAGGGGGGAGTGCTTTCGCCAGAAGGCACAAAGAACATTCCATTGAACTGGAAACTGAGATTTCCCCCTGGCCACTTTGGGCTCCTGATGCCCTTGAGTGCACAGGCTGATAAAGGAGTTACAGTGTTAGCAGGGCTAATTGATCCAGATTACCAGGGGGAGATTGGACTGCTCCTCCACAATGGAGGTAAGGAAGAGTATGTCTGGAGTGCTGGAGATTCTCTAGGGCGTCTCTTGGTGTTACCATGCCCTGTTATCAAAGTCAATGGACAACTGCAACAACCCAATCAAGGCAGTGTGATAAATGGCCCAGATCCTTCAGGAATGAAGGTATGGGCCACCTCAAGGTAAAGAACCAAGACCTGTTAGGAATCACAGACATTCCTCATAAGTGTGTTTCTGAGGCTGCCTCTAGGAAGGATTAACTAAAGGAAGAATCCTTCCCCCAGGGTAAGCCTTCCCCCAGAGTGGCGCGGCCCTCTTGGAGGAGGGGCTGGTTGATAAAAAGGAGCTCTGGGAAGAAAGGCTCTCTCTCTCCCACCTGGCTGCTGGTGCTACTAGTTGCTTGGTGTTTTCTGCTTGGTACCTGCTGCTTGGTGTTGCTGCTCTCAGTGTGGACTGAAGACCAGGGTGGACTGAAGAGCAGCATCTCTCCAGGAAGCCTCCAGGCCTTCAGTGCTGGATTGGGACTGCTGAGGCCTCCAGCCTCGTGCACTGAGCAGCTACCAGGTTTCTTGACTCTCAGACCTGCAACCTGCTATTGCTGGACTGTGTAAGCTAATCCAATAAATCCCCTTTTAAATCCATGGTGTGAATTATTTAACGAACTCCGTGAGATAGATGTATTTAGTGATTCTGAGTCATATCTTGTGAGGAGCAAGGAATTTAGTGACTCTGTATCTAGAACTTTTGAATATTTGTGGAAAAGTAAGACGAATGATGATGCTGGATGGTTTCTTCTGGCATCTCTAGATAAACTGTTGAGAGAAAAGCAGAAGCTCCAAAAGGAAAATTCCAAGCTTAAGACCCACGTTATGATCTGAAGGTTTCTAAGGGTGCCCTGGAGGAAAATCTCCTGTCTAGTCAGAACAGGGCTCGAATTGCAGAAAACCAAACTCAAGCTCTCATTGTAAGATTGGCTAACTTGCAGCGTAAGCTCAATTCCCAGCCTCACAAACTATCAGAAGTTAAAGTGAGGGCATTGGTTGGAAAAGAGTGGGATCCCATGACTTGGGATGGGGATGTATGGGAAGACCCTGAAGAATCTGGGGATATTGAACTGTCAGATTCTGAAGAAGTTGTTTTGCATTAGAATGTGGCTTCCCCTCCTTTAGCTGCAGGTGCACCCCCACCCCCTGAGGGAATCACTCCTTCTTTGTCTGAGGAAGCAGTAATGACCCTCCCTGCAGGATGTGCTGATGCTTCTCAGAGCCCACCCATCTTTGCCTCAAGGCCTATAACTAGGCGTAAGGCTAGACATGCCCATAAAGGGGAGTTAGAAAGAGTGACTCAAGAGGAAGTGAGATACACCCCTAAAGAACTTCAGGAGCTTTCTAACTTGTACAGGCAGAAGCATGGGGAATATATGTGGGGATGGATTTTAAGGGTGTGGGATGATGGAGGAAGGAATATAAAATTAGATCAAGCTGAATTTATTGAAATGGGCCCACTAACCAGAGATTTTAGATTTAACACTGCAGCTCATGCAGTTGGAAGAGGTGCCAAGAGTTTATTTGATTGGTTGGCTGAAGTATGGATCCAAAGATGGCCTACTGTGAATGAGCTTGAGCTGCCTGATATCCCTTGGCTTAATGTTGATGAAGGGATTAAAAGGCTCAGAGAACTTGGAATGCTGGAGTGGATTTACCATGTAAACTCATCTTTAAGCCCGCAATGGGAGCGTGCAGAAGATGTGCCCTTCACTAAGACTATAAGAAACAGATTTGTGAGGGGCAGCACCAGCACACTTAAAGTCCCCAATCATTGGTCTTTTATGTAAAGAAGACATCACAGTGGGAGCTGCAGTTGCTGCATTAGGTGACTTAGATGCAATGGGTCTAACTGGCTCTTGGGGTAACAAGGGCCAAGTATCAGCATTGAATCGCCAAAGGCAAGGTGAGCGTGTTTATCAGAATGGACAGCGCAGGCAAAACAATGCTCATAACAGTATGACTCGTGTAGACCTTTGGTACTGGCTGCTTAATCATGGTGTTCCCAGAAGTGAAATAGATAAAAAGTTTACTAAGTTCCTGCTTGATCTGTATAAGCAGAAAAGTTCCAGAGCAAAGAACCCAAAGGCCACTTTGAATTATAGCAACAGAGAATCAAGGCCTCTTAACCAGTTTCCAGACTTGAGCCAGTTTACAGATCCTGAACCCCTTGATTGAAGGGGGGTGGCCGGTACCTTTGAGGAAGGACCCTCCCATAATCCCCAAAAGTTTCAATATTAAGCTTAGTCGATCCCTTCTCAGAGGGACCTACGGCCTTTGCTAGGGTAACTGTACACTGGGGAAAAGGAAATAATCAGACTTTTCGGGCTTACTGGATACTGGCTCTGAATTGACATTGATTCCAGGAGACCCTAACTGGCATCGTGGCCCTCCAGTTAAAGTAGGTGCTTATGGAGGTCAGGTGATCAATGGAGTTTTGGCAAATGTTAGACTGACAGTAGGTCCAGTGGGTCCCGAACTCATCCTGTGGTTATTTCCCCAGTCCCAGAATGCATAATTGGGATAGATATACTTAGGAGCTGGCAAAACCCCACGTTGGTTCTTTGACTTGTGGGGTGAGGCCATTATGTTTGGAAAGGCCAAATGGAAGCCATTGGAGCTCCCTCTACCAAGGAAAATAGTGAACCAGAAACAGTATCGCATCCCTGGAGGAATTGCAGAGATTAATGCCACTATAAAGGACTTGAAGGATGCAGGGTGGTGGTTCCCACCACACCCCTTTAACTCCCTATTTGGCCTGTTCAGAAGACAGACGGATCTTGGAGAATGACAGTGGATTATCGGAAACTTAATCAGGTGGTGACTCCAATTGCAGCTGCTGTACCAGATGTGGTTTCTTTACTTGAGCAGATTAACACATCTCCTGGTACCTGGTATGCAGCTATTGATCTTGCGAATGCCTTCTTCTCCATACCTGTCCACAAGGACCACCAGAAGCAATTTGCCTTCACCTGGCAAGGTCAGCAGTACACATTTACTGTGTTTACCTCAAGGTTACATTAACTCTCCAGCCCTGTGTCATAGCTTAGTTATCAGGGATCTTGATCGTCTGTGCCTTCCACAAGGTGTCACATTGGTCCATTATATCGATGACATTATGCTGATTGGATTGAATGAGCAGGAGGTGACAGCCACTCTGGAGTTGCTGGTACAGCATATGCGCATCAGGGGATGGGAAATAAATCCATCCAAAATTCAAGGACCTTCCACCTCCATGAAATTTCTAGGAGTTCAGTGGTGTGGGGCATGCAGGGACATTCCTTCTAAGGTGAAGGATAAGTTGTTGCACCTGGCCCCTCCTACCACTAAGAAGGAAGCACAACGTCTATTGGGCCTATTTGGATTTTGGAGACAGCACATTCCTCACTTGGGTGTGTTACTCCGTCCCATATACCAAGTGACTCGAAAGCTACTAGTTTTCAGTGGGGCCCAGAACAAGAGAGAAGGCTCTTCAACAGGTCCAGGCTGCTGTGCAGGCGGCTCTGCCACTTGGGCCATATGATCCAGCAGATCCAATGATACTTGAGGTGTCAGTGGCAGATAGGGATGCTGTTTGGAGCCTTTGGCAGGCCCCATAGGTGAATCACACCGAGGCCCTTGGGATTCTGGAGCAAGGCCCTGCCATCATCTGCAGACAATTATTCTCCCTTTGAGAGACAGCTCTTGGCTTGCTATTGGGCCTTAATAGAAACTGAATGCTTGACAACGGGCCATCAAGTTATTATGCGACCTGAACTGCCCATTATGAGCTGGGTGTTATCTGACCCACCAGGCCATAAAGTTGGACGTGCACAGCAGCAGTCCATCATCAAGTGGAAGTGGTATATCCGTGATCAGGCTCAAGCAGGCCCTGAAGGCACAAGTAAGTTACATGAGGAGGTTGCCCAAGTGCCTATGGTTGCTACTCCTGTTTCAATGCCTTCTGTCCCCAAGCATGCACCTATGGCATCATGGGGTGTGCCCTATGATCAGTTGACTGAAGAGGAGAAGACCAGGGCATGGTTTACAGATGGTTCAGCACGCTATGCAGGCACGTCCCAGAAGTGGACAGCTGCAGCATTACAGCCTCTTTCTGGGACAACTCTGAAGGACTGTGGTGAAGGGAAGTCTTCACAATGGGCAGAACTACGGGCAGTACACATGGTTGTGCATTTTGCTTGGAAAGAAAAATGGCCAGATGTGCGGTTATACACTGATTCCTGGGCTGTGGCCAATGGTTTGGCAGGATGGTCCGGGACATGGAAGGAGCATGATTGGAAAATTGGTGAAAAGGACATTTGGGGAAGATGTAGGTGGATAGAGCTCTCTGAATGGGCAAAGGATATAAAGATACTTGTGTCCCATGTTAATGCTCATCAGAAGGTGACCTCATTAGAGGAGGACTTTAATAATCAAGTAGATAAGCTGACCCGTTCTGTGGACAGTGGTCAACCTCTTTCCTCAGCCACCCCTGTCATTGCCCAATGGGCCCATGAACAAAGTGGCCATGGTGGCAGGGATGCAGGTTATGCATGGGCCCAACAACACGGACTTCCACTAACTAAGGCTGCTGAGTGCCAAATCTGCCAGCAGCAGAGACCAACTCTGAGCCCCCGATATGGTAGTATTCCACGGGGTGACCAGTCAGCAACTTGGTGGCAAGTCGACTATATTGGACCTCTTCCATCATGGAAAGGGCAGCGTTTTGTCCTTACTGGAATAGACACTTATTCTGGGTATGCATTTGCTTTTCCTGCACGTAATGCTTCTGCCAAAACTACTATCCGTGGGCTTACAGAATGCCTTATCCACCGTCATGGAATTCCACACAGCATTGCTTCTGACCAAGGAACTCACTTCACAGCCAAGGAAGTACAGCAGTGGGCTCATGATCATGGAATTCACTGGTCTTACCATGTGCCCCACCACCCTGAAGCAGCTGGCTTGATAGAGCAGTGGAATGGCCTTTTAAAGAAACAGCTGCAGTGCCAACTAGGTGGCAATAGCTTGGAGGGCTGGGGCGTGTCCTCCAGCAGGCTGTATATGCTCTGAATCAGCGTCCTATATGGTGCTGTTTCTCCTATAGCCCGGATTTACGGGTCCAGGAATCAAGGGGGTGGAAATGGGAATGGTACCACTTACCATCACCCCAAGTGACCCATTAGCCAAATTTTTGCTTCCTGTACCCACAACCTTACACTCTGCTGGCCTAGAGGTCTTGGTTCCAGAGGGGGGAGTGCTTTCGCCAGAAGGCACAAAGAACATTCCATTGAACTGGAAACTGAGATTTCCCCCTGGCCACTTTGGGCTCCTGATGCCCTTGAGTGCACAGGCTGATAAAGGAGTTACAGTGTTAGCAGGGCTAATTGATCCAGATTACCAGGGGGAGATTGGACTGCTCCTCCACAATGGAGGTAAGGAAGAGTATGTCTGGAGTGCTGGAGATTCTCTAGGGCGTCTCTTGGTGTTACCATGCCCTGTTATCAAAGTCAATGGACAACTGCAACAACCCAATCAAGGCAGTGTGATAAATGGCCCAGATCCTTCAGGAATGAAGGTATGGGCCACCCCTCCAGGTAAAGAACCAAGACCTGCTGAGGTGCTTGCTGAAGGTGGAGGAAATACTGAATGGGTAGTAGAAGAAGGCAGTAATAAATACCAGCTAAGGCCACGGGACCAGTTACAAAAACGTGGTCTGTAATTGCCATGAGTGTTCCTGTCTTACCTTGTTAAGAGTGTTTGTACATATGTATACCAATATTAAGATGTTTTGTTCTTCCTCTACTTCTCTATTAGGTAATTAATACTGATTAAGATCATATTGCTAGTTAACCACTGTTGAATTTATATTTGACTTGTTATATGAGACTAAGCCTTCCTCAAGGAACTTGCTTTGTGTGTGTGGGGGGGTGATTGTGCATTTCCGGTTGTACGAGGGATAGTTATATCATGTTAGGCGGAATTATGACCTTGTTACTGTCTTCATTTGGAAATTAAGTAGAATGTAAAGATATATGGTTTGGTGTCAAGTTGACAAGGGGTGGACTTGTGATGGTTAAGTTTGTGTCAACTTGATTTGTTTAGGAATCCACAGACATTCCTCATAAGTGTGTTTCTGAGGCTGCCTCTAGGAAGGATTAACTAAAGGAAGAATCCTTCCCCAGGGGTAAGCCTTCCCCCATAGTTGGCGGCCCCTCTTGGAGGAGGGGGCTGGTTGATAAAAAGGAGCTCTGGGAAGAAAGGCTCTCTCTCTCCCACCTGGCTGCTGGTGCTACTAGTTGCTTGGTGTTTTCTGCTTGGTACCTGCTGCTTGGTGTTGCTGCTCTCCAGTGTGGACTGAAGACCAGGGTGGACTGAAGAGCAGCATCTCTCCAGGAAGCCTCCAGGCCTTCAGTGCCGGATTGGGACTGCTGAGGCCTCCAGCCTCGTGCACTGAGCAGCTACCGGGTTTCTTGACTCTCAGACCTGCAACCTGCTATTGCTGGACTGTGTAAGCTAATCCAATAAATCCCCTTTTAATATGATTCATTCTGTCCATTCTGTTCCTCTAGAGAACCCTGACTAATACAAGGGACCTATCCCTGCTTCACAATCTGAATCTCAACAGTGGGATTCAGTAAATAACATAACCTTTCCATGCATTTTTAGGCTTCTAAGACCATTGTTAGATGTTAAGTATTAGGATCAATGTTGTAAATTCAGGGGGCGGGGATAAATCCTTACCTTGAGGAGCCTTTAGAGTTCATGCTTCAAGTCTCCCCTTTCGAAAGAGTTTACATTCCTTCACATTGAGCCTATCATGAGTAGATATCACTCTCAGGCATCTTTTCCATTGTTAGAAAGCGAAGCAGTTATCCCACCCTTAATGGGGTTAATCAACTTACAATTTCATTTTCTGTAACCAAAAGCTTTAAACTTCAAATTTGCACTTAATTTTTCCTGCAGTAAATTCTACATTTTTATTTTTCTGTTCTGTATTTCCCACCAACCACACCAGATCATTACTTTTAATTTCATCCCTGATTAAACTATCTCAGCATTTGCAGAAGAATGCAGCCAGACTTTATGTTAGTATCTCAGTTCCATCAAAGTTTTTCCCCCTTTAAAAGTTAATAAGTCAAGCCTTCATAGTCCTTAACTCTCTGCATTTTGCATTATCAAATTCTCACCAGTATAACCCACCAAGCTCTGCTCCAAGGGAGCATTCTTCTATGCCTTGCTAGCATACACATTTTCAATGCTATGATCACTTCCATCTCTATATGTATTTCTATAGTTACCATGTTATTGAAATAAAAAAAATGGAGAAATAAGTAAAGAACAATTAAGTATTTATATTGAATGATGAAAGTTTAAGTATTATTAGTGTAAACTTTCCACTTGAATGGATGGGTGGTAGACTAGACTTAGATACAAATATAATAGAAGACTTGTTTTTGAATAATAGTATAGACCACTTCTTTAACTAATAAATACAATATAATGATTTCATAATTTAATTATAAAAGTCTAGGCTTTGGCATTTTAAGTTTACATACATGCTTTCATTGTCCTGGTATACATTCAGTTTTTTTAAGTATTTATTTTATTTTTTTTGTTCAGTTTTCTTTAAAAAAAAATAAAGTGATAATCACCAAATATTCATCTAGAAGAAATTCAAAGTCACTGTGGTGGTTTGAATGTAAATGCACGTCTCTTATAACCTTAAGTATTTTCAATTAATCTTCCTACTTTGTCTTTAGCAGGTAGAGACCTGCTGGAAGAGGTGTGTCACTGAAGGCAGATCTTGAGTCCAGCCTTACTAAATTTATACAAAGATGGCTTGAGCTCTGGCTGTTCCTACTTGTGGGGGCTTGCTTCTCTCTCTCTCTGTTTCTCTCTCTCACTTGCTCACTCTGCTGTGAATGTATGCTATTGTATGCTGATGTGAGCTAGGTTCTTTTTTAAAAAATTATTTATTTATTTATAATATTCTAATTTTACATTCATATGGAGGACTCCATTATCCTCCTCCCTGTCCTCCCCCCACCAAAGGGACCCTCATCAATGGGGAATGTAGGTCATGCATTGTGGGGATAGTCAAGAATTATGGGGGATAGGCCAAGTCTCTATGCCTAATGCCCCAACTTGTGGCTCTAACACTATTTCCACCCCCTCTTCCGTGAATTTCCCTGAGACACGTTGGGATCATTTTAGGTTTACTTCAGTGATGAGGTTTTGGAAGCCTCTGTGTCTCTGGATATGTGGCTTAGTAAGTGTTGGATGTTCTCTGTGTTTATCTCCTTTAGCCTTTTTCTGGTGTCATGTTCACCAAGAAAGCTGCATTCTTACCCATTTCCCCTGTTACTCTATGGTTTCAGCTGGGGCCCTGGTGAGGTGTGATAGGGTGATCTGCCCCTCAAGTTCAGTGTCCATCTGAAAAAGAGAAGCAAATTCTCCAGCAGAGAGAGAGAGTCAGCACTAGGTAGATAAGATGACCATTTTTATTGTAGAGAGAATTGTATATGTGTAGGCCCTCTTAGAGCCCACATTTGGTGGTATCTTGATCTTGGAGATTGAGCTCATTTTTGGACATGGTTTTGACTTATTTCCCAGTTCCAGCAATGAGTTCCATTCCACTGAGCAGATCCATTAGCCAAATCAAGAGCAGTTGGTAACCCACCATGGCTGTGTGCCACTACTGCACTTGTTTGAGCATTATGTCAGGTTGTTTCCTGATGGGTAGCTTACACTGCAAGTTGTTTGGACCAATGTCAGTCATTTCCCCCCATTCAGTGAGCCAGGTTCTTATGCCATGATAAAACTTCCCCTGGAATGTATATGCCTGAAATAAACCCTTTCCTCTCATAAGCTGCTTCGGGTTAGGTGTTTTTCCTAGCAATTGAAAGGTAACAGCAGTAGTCATTTGTCTAACTATTGACCTAGCTAATGTAAAATTTTAGTTAGAATTTTCTAGATAATCCACTTCAAATTTTTCAGTCATTTGTTTGGCAATTTGAGGCTAACTGTTGGTACTGAGATCAACTGCAGCAATGAGCCAGGGAAAAAATGGTTTTTGAGTCTTGCCTACGTGCTTCTTATAAGACTTGTTGTAGTAAGATAAATGGACTCTAAGCATAAGAAATCAAAATATAAATAGAGGAATGTGTTATCATATTTCATGACATCATTGGAAGTCACACATGCTCACATCTAGCCAAGTAAGAACTGAATAAAAATGGTAAAGATGTGAGAATTTGTGGTGTTTTTAATATCAGTGGAGCCTTTCTTGACTCTTGCTTAGGCAAAAATTCAGGAATTAGGTTGCCATAAATTGAAAGCCACATAAAACTTCCACGGAGTAAGTGACCTCCAGATTCTTCTCTTATGAATTTGAAAAATGAATATGATAGACCAAAGAGGGAGAAGTTTAGAAAGATTTTATTATAGAGCTTAATTGAAGGAAAGAAGGAAGAGTTCCTGCTGGGAGTCAGGAGGGGGCTCCCCAGAAATGAGAAAGACTACTTGGTGTCTCTAGTTAGTGTATTTGATAGGCATTTTCCAGTGGCGAATATTTTGTGCTCTTCTAACCACCCTGGTTCCTGAATCACCTGTTTGAATGCCAAGAAGTGTGTTCTGTTATTATTTATTTATTTACCTATTTATTATTTATGTATGAAAGGGTTTCAAATATCACAGATTTGTTTCAAACTCCTTTTGTAGTTGAGAATAAACTTGAAATTCTCATCTTCCTGCTTCCATCTTGTTAGTGCTAGAATTACAAGACAGCTTTGGATTTTAAAGATTTAAGGAGTCACTGAATTTAAATTACTTTCACTAACAACAATCTGAAATACTATGAGATGTGTACTGACTAGATCTGAAACACAAGTAAATGAATCTCAGAGTGATAGGACTAATTTACACATCTACCAAGACTTTGAGAATCATTACAAGAAAAACATCTTGTGGGGAAGGCTTTAAGGCAAGTGGTCATTTCCAGGTGATATAAGCAACTTTTTGTCATTATGCAAGTCATTCTGAGATTGCTAAGTAGGTTACTTCCATCATTATTGAGAGAAGCGTAGAAGTTAAAGTTCTCATTGCAGATATTTATTAAACTATCTGAATAAAATTTTAATACATTGCCAACAAATTTGGCATTATTACCTCAATGAATTTTTGACTAGAAAAAAATGCAAAAGGGTTACACTATGATCCTATTTAGTTGCAATTTGAAGGCAAATGGGTAAATATAGGTTTATATGAGAAAAATGAATATGAGGAAGGATATGGAAAACTCTAAACAAGTTTGTTTATATTATTTCCCTAGAGTGGATAGTTGAGCAAATAAAGGAAGGATTTTATGGATTAAGAAGTAAATGGGAGGTAAAATAAAGAAGAGGCAAAAATAAACTACAATCTGATAATTTGTGTAATGATAGGGAATTTAGTAATCTTTCTCTCTCTCTTTGCTTGAAACAAAATAAATAAAAAATAAAACAAACAATAAAATTTCTAAAAAAATTATATAGATAAGGATGTTAACCATCTTTTTAAACATTTGTTCTCATTTGTGTTTCTTCTTTTGTGAACTTTCTGTTCATTTCACAGGCCAATTTCTTTAATCTGAGCTTTTGTGGTATTGGTGTTTAATTTTTCCAGTTCATATATATGCTCAATATTTTGTTTGTTATTAGTTAATATAGAATTCAAAATTTTATGCAGAATTTTAAGGAAAGAGAAAAAATAATAAAGGATCAAAAGGAAATGAAGTCATGTTCTCACTGATGGAAGATACATGATTCTATAATCAAAAACCTAAAATCTCCATCAAATGATTGTTAGAGCTTATGAGTAATTTAAGAAAACATAAGTAAAATATGAAATGTATTTATTAACTATAAAACAATAATTAATTTGGGAAAATAAAATATAGAGTAATAAAACTATTCTCAGTAGCATAAAAGGTAGACATTGAGGAGACACAAAACTCATCTAAGCAGAAAATCAGAAGCTGGCTTATAGCAGAAAGAATCTAAGAGCCACATGGTGGGAGTTGTGCCCTGAGTCAGTGTCCCCACACAGAGATTAACAGCTGCATTAATGACCCCACAGAGATTACCAATACCACCATTGAGGACGGTCCTCAGAGGCCTGGAGTTGAGTAGTGGACCCAAAAGAGGATAAACTGGTGGAAATATGACAAATTTACAGTATGTCCACATATTAAAGTTTTCAGTTGAATTGTATAAATAATTAATAAAAATAAAAGAAGGAAAAATGAACAAAGAAGCACTAGGCATAACTAAGGAGCTGAAGGATATCTACAATAAAATTATAAAACACCAAAGAAACTACCGAAGTCTCACAAAGTGGAAATATCTCAATGAATAAATATTGTTAAAATAGCCAAACAATTAATAAAAAAACACTCTTGAATGAAATCCCCCTCTAAATTATAAACCACATTCTGGACAGAACTTGAAAAATACAGAACAACAAAATTCCATGTATAGCCAAAAGAATGTTACTGAGAAAAAAATCTGATTTTAAAATTAACTAGAAAGTCAGTCAGAAAAACAGTATAGGGTTGACATAAAAATTGAAGCAGAACAATGGAATGGAATGTTTGCCCCTAGTCTGTGTTTGCATAGCTGTAGCCATCTAAGTTTCAACAAAAGGTGACAAGACAAAAAAGAGATAGCTGCTTCAGCAAATGGTGCTGAAATATGGGGAGGAGGTAACCATATGTAACAGGATGGAATTAGATTGCTACTGAACAACCTGTATAAAAATCAACTCAGGGCTGCAAAGATGGCTTAGAGGTTAAGGCACTTGCCTAAAAAGCCTAAGAACCTAGGTTTGTTTCTCCAGGTCCACATACACCAGATATACAAGGTGGCACATATATCTGGAGTTCGTTTGCTGTGGCTAGAAGATCTGGTACACCCGTTCTTTCTCTCTTTCTCTCTCTCATCTCAATTTTTTTAAATCAACTCAGAATGGATCAAAGTTCTTAATGTAAGACTTAAACTCTGAAACTCATAGAAAACACATTAAGATATAAGCACAGGAAACAACTTCCTATGAAGGACTTCCACAGCTCAGGAAATAAAAGAAATGCTAACATTTTTAACCATCAAAGAAGTTTCTTATATATACTGAAATTAATAATAAATTCTGGCAAGGATAACAAAGGAACCCTTATAGAATATTAGGGGAAATATAAACTGAATCAACCACTATAGAAAATATTATGAATATTTCTTAAATAGCTAAAAATACAATGATAGCATGATGTAACTTCTCTACTCATGGGCCTGCTGACCTATGCCTTTGTGTGTGTGTGTGCACACACCATAATGGGGCATAGGGCAGAAAACTCAAGAGACACTTGCACACTTGTGTTTATTCTGGCACTTTACACAATGGCTAAGATATAAAATCAGTCTAAATTCCCCTTAATAGATGAATGGAAAACATATGGTGCAAATACACAATGGAGCTTTAGTCATCCTTAACAAGGAATGAATGCATGGCCTGAAAATAGAGGATGGCCTTTTAATGAAGAGGAAGGCAATAAAGAGGTAGAGGAGTAGAGGGAGAACCTGAGAAAGTGTTAGAGGGAGTCATAACCATGCATGATATATGCACATACTGAAATATGAAAATGAAACCCAATAATTTATACAATTAATATAACAACCATATTCACCTGCAGAAGACATTTTAAAAGTAGTTATCAGTTATACGGGCATTATAGCACATACCTATAAGTTTAGAATTCAGGAGGCTGAAGCAAGAGGGCTGCTCCAAGTTTAAGACCACTACAGAATACATACCAAATAAAGAATAGCAATCTTTTTTTTTGTAGAAACAGATGCTCATATGTGTCTGTGTATGTGTGTGTGTGTGTATAAATGTAATCTTCTAAACAATGCCAAATCATAGGCCCATGTGCTTAAATGCATTCTTAGTAAAGCTATAACCTCAGCTTTCAGCTGTGGTAAGAAAAATAAATAGGGGAGAGTTTACAGATTCACACTGCTAGTGAAACTCATGGACCAAACCTTGTGCAAACAGAGTAGAATTCATGTAAAACATCATGACTATTCTTCTGACTCCCCCATGCTGCTGTCATTTCAGACTTCCATCACAGGAGCTCTAAGGTATATTTTATGATATATACAGGAATAAAGTGTGGGATGTTATAAGTGAATTAAAGAGGATATTCAAATATACTTGATTGAGGGTTATTTAAATGGCTGCTTGATGTGGGTACAGTCATTTTTACCTATGTATAATAAAACAAAAGGAAATGGAGTTATAAGATTAGTATCACAATGTTTCTTTTATATCTCCAATTCTCTTTGTGTTAACCACCTCCCCTACTGTGAGCAATATTTTATAGGGCATTTAAACTATCTGTTCTCAGAAGTAGTAGTAAAAATGAAAAGAAAGACATTATACTTTTAGTTTTTATACTATAAGCATAACTAAAAATCAACTCAAAACAGTTCTAACTTTTGAATTTATTTTTTTTTTAAATACCTTGTGTCCTAAAAGTGGTGACTCATGGCTACACTCCCAGAACATGCAAGGCTTAAGAAGGACAATCATCATGATATTGACACCTCCTTGATCTTCATGATGACTTTAAGGTCAACATAGGATACATAGTGAAACCCTATCACAAAATTAGGACTCCATCCACTAGAATATTTATGATAAATGAGAATAAGTGGCAGTTGAATAGTAAGTAGTCTATTGCTAAGGTAAGGGATTAGGACTAATCTTAAGAGTGTTACAGGGCTAAAGAAATGGCTTAGTGGTTAAGGTGTTTGCCTGCAAAGCCAAAGGATCCTGGTTCAATTCTCTAGGACCCACTTAAGCCAGATACACAAGGGGCACATGAGTCTGGAGTTCGTTTGCAGTGGCTAGAGGACTTGGCTGGCCCATTCTCTCTCTGTCTCCCTCTCTTATATCTCTCTCTCTCTGCTTGCAAATAAATAAATATTTAAAATAAAAATAAAAAGTGAGTGTTACACTTTGTCTATGTTGAAAAGCTGTCCTTGGAGATATACAATGCAGTAGAAAAGAAAATCAAGTCATTTCCTTCAAAATAAATAAAAGTTATAAAAATAGCCAAGGCTGGTCAGATAGTTAAGTGGTTAAAGCCCTTGCAAAGCCTGATGGTCTGAGTTTGATTCCTTATGTAAAGCTGGATGCTCAAAGTGGTTCATGCATCTGGAGCAATTTTTTTTTCTTTTTTTATTAGTTATGTAGAAAGTGTGTATATAGTCATGCTGGTACCATCCTTAGCCTCCTCCCTGTCCAACCCCCTCTGAAAGGACTCTCCTCATTGGGGAATGTGGGTCGTACATTATGAGGGTAGCCATCAATTAATTATGGGAAAGATACAATGTCTCTGTGCATAATGTCCCAACTTGTGGCTCTAACAATCTTTCCGCCACCTCTTCCATGAATGTCCCTAAACCATATTGGGATCATTTTAGGTTTTCTTCAGTGATGATGTCAAGGGAGCCTTTGTGTCTCTGGATATCTGGTTTGGTAGGAGTTGAGTGCTCTCTCTGTCTATCTCCTTCACCCTTGTATTGGTACCAGCTTCACCAAGAAAGCAGCACTCTTGCTCATTTACCCCATTACTCTATGGTTTCAGGTGGGGCCCTGGTGAGGTGCAATGGGCTGATTCTCTCAGGTTCTGTGTCCATCTGAAAAAGAGAAGCAAATTTTCCAATGGGGAGAGAGAGATCAGAACCAGATAAATGGGATGATCATTATTATTTTAGAGAGAATTTCATAGGTGTAGGCCCTCTTGCAGCCCATTATTGGTGGGAAGCTTAATATTGGAGAGCGGGCTCATTTTTTGGGTATGATTCTGACTTGATTCCCAGTTCCTGGTATGGGCTCTATTCCACTGAGCAGATCTGTGAGCCAAATCAAGAGCAGTTGGTTATCCACCATGGCTCTGTGCCACTATTGCACTTGGGTGAGCATCACATAAGCCTGTTTGCTGCTGAGAAGCTTACATAATGTTTCTTGGACATTTGGTCACTTTCCCCAAGTTGCTCATGTAGCATCTTCTGGCACTAGACAAGCTAACTGTCTGGAGATTGACTCTCTTCCAGATTCCAGCCAGGTCGCCCATGTCCCATCCTAACAGCATATGGTGCCTTCAGCAGTAGGGTCTTACCGTTAACCTTTGGTGGTCATCAAGTACTCTGACAAAAATCCGTCTTCTTTTGGGAAACCTTGTAGGTCTCTCTGATCAACAGCTCATTGTGGATGTTAACTACATGTTGGTACTGGGAATTATAGGCCAATGTCAAGGGAAAAGAAGGAAGAAAAAGATAGGTAATATAGAAGAGAATGAGAGAAGAAAGGAGAGATAGAGAGAGAGAAAGAGAGAGAGAAGCAGGAGAAGCTTAAGTTTAATCTTCATCATACCCTCTCCAGGGCCCTGTGAATCAGGTGTGCCCTCTAAGGACTTGATGAAGGTTCAACATTTTTGTCTGTCTTTAAGGATATAGGATTTTATGGTGTCATTTCCATTTGGGTCCAGTTTTGTGCCCCCCTCATCCTTACCTTCCCCTCCGCTCCACTCTCCCTATTGTCCAGTCCTTGATATGCTTATTAGGTATGTCAACATCTCATGCAGATTCAGGTTAAGAGACTGTTTAAACCCATGGATTCCATGCAGTATTAGCTAAAAAGAACAAGCTGAAAGATGGCTATGTTCAGTCTGGAGACTCCACATTGTACATATGAAATACAGTTTTTGGTGACAGAGTTGTAAGAATTAAGAACGTTACAACAGCCACTAAACAAGTTGCTATGGTTTGAATGTGTTCTGTCAGAAGTAATTATTACTAATGCAATAGTGTTGGGAAATCAGTCTTCATGGGAAATATTTTGGTTATAAAAGCTCAACCCTCATTAATGGATTGATGAAGTTTATAAAAGAATTTAAAGTTGGAGTTTTATTCCTTTAATTCTCTTACCACATTTCCCTTCTTCCATGGTATGATGTAGCAATAAGGCCCTTCCAACATAATAGGCCCTTGATATTGAATTTTCACATTTCAAGGACTATAAAGAAATAAATTTCTATTTATTATAAATGTTCCCATCTGTGGTGTTTTGTTATAGCAACACAAAACTATGACTCAAGTCAGCAATAGTCATGGAATAATCATCACTAAATTATAACATTGTTTCAGAGGGTCTGTGGAATCATCCACATTTGTCAGCATATTTCCTTACTTTTCTACTTTCTTCAGTAAAATTATTACAATTTTTGTAGTCTTTTGAAGTAAAGTTGTGTTTTTTTTTTTTTTTTCATTGAGCACAAATTTATGTTTTATATAGCTCTTACTTTTTAAATTCCTCAGCTGAACATTTCTTCTGACAGACTTTGGCAAAAAAAAAAAAAAATATATGCTCAGTTATGTTAAGAAAAGTTATACTTTAATGAAGTTTTGTCAAAATATTATGTAGGGTTTATATCATATAAGATTGAATGAGGCTCTGTGTCTTAGTTATGAAATCTACAATAATGATTTCATTGTAGTGTTCTGGGGGCTATTTACTAATGCATTTAAGAGCACCAAATGGGCCAGTTTTCATTCAGTGTATTAATTCAGTTATAGAAGTATGTATAAAAGTGTTAGAAATGTATAATCATGTTAGAAAATCTCTTTAAACTATTATGAAGTAAACCAAAGCTCAAAGACGTTTTACCTCAATACAATTACTGATATAGTCCTAAAAAAAAATTCTCACTCTAAATTCACAGAAAAGCTATACTTTCACATGCCTGTGATTGCCAGAACCTAACATCTCTTGTCAAATCTGCCAAGATTGTTCTTGATTTCCTGCTGTGGCTACCTGGAATTAGTACCTTACTTTACTTGAATGCCTCTGCCTGCTTTCCTAAAAGAAACATGTGTGAGTGAAGTAATAAATTATTAATGCCACATGTCATGAAGTAAAATATATTCTTTTTATGAACTTGATTCACTAATCAAGAATAAATGAATGCATTTGAATTATTCAAAGAAACTAAAATTATACAAATTGTACTCAAATTGGATATTTTGAATATTCTATTCAAAATGTAACAAAAGGGATCACTCTTCACATTAACCTGTACTTTTACAAGGTAACAGTCAGTTTCTTACATGAAACATTTTAAAGTGTATCATTTATGAATTAGAATTAAGAGAATGCCTTAAAATTTGGAAATTTACAGGAAATTCAGACTAGAAATTCAGCATTCTTAATATTGCAAAATAATTTTGCTTAGATGAAACTCAAGCAGTCAGACTCCAAACATCCATTTCATATCTTCAGCCAAACTTCACTTAAAGTTGCCTTGCCATGGTAATGTGGTTGTTTTCAAAATTAAGTGACATTCATGACTTTCTGGTGGCTGTTAATTACTTTATGAAACAGCCATATAAAAGCATGATGCATTCATTTTGTTAGTCACACGTATGAAAATGTTGTAAGACTTAACCTGTAGTTCAAAAAGGTTGCTATGATGTCGTGTTAAAACTAAACTTTTGGAAATAATGTCTACAATTTAGTTTGACCCAGATCTTAAGGCCATGGAGTGGGTGTTTTAAATGTATCTCAATGGAATTCATATTGTTATTGATTAATCTAATTTAGATACAAAATTGGTTAAATTCTATTATATTGTAGTCAGAGACAACATTAGAGTTGTAAGGTTTTGTTTTATAGTAAAATGAAGGCAACATTTTTTGAAGTATATAAGTCATAATGTTACACACAAAATAATCTTAATTATGGCTATTTTATTATACATATATATTATACATATTATATTATACATATAATGCATGCATCTGCATTTTTGCAAACCTGTTCTGTCATCATTTAAAAAGTTTACTGTATGTGACTCAAGGAACATGCTTATTTATTATTTATTCCAGGATATAATTCTGTTTTCATAAGGTTGCTCTGTCTCTTATTTTTCCAAATTAGTAATCAGTTATTCCATTGACAGACTATCCCCAAACCCATAATACTTCCACAGTGCCAGGTAAATCATCTTGGAGTTATCATTCTCACTTCTAATCTTGAAGTAGTTATTGAAATGAGTGTAGGCAGAAACTTCTATTACTATGACAGTTAGCTAAATTTTCACTCCATCATGTGTGTTATTTCAAAGTAATTCATTTATGTAGTCCTCTGCAAGCCCTCCTGTTACTTTTAATACCAAAGAAGAGAGTTTTTGAGAGAAATATTTGGCTGAAAATAAAGAATTGAGTGAAAAATATGAATACTAAATGAATACTAAATGATAATTCCATACATAAAACCTCTTTCCCTGGAAAATAGGAAGCATTTTCTCTCAGTATATGGATTCCAGACATGATTTTTTCATTAATAAAATAGCCTCATTTGTTCCCAAGAGACAATATCTGAGTTCCAGCAGTTAGGTATGTAACAATATGTTGGCCTGATCTCAGGCCAATAAAGTAAGCACTCCATAAGCCCAGTAGTAAATATACTTTCCTCCCTGAGAACTGCTCAGGCATTTAACTGTGCTTCATTTATAACCATGGGTGCAATTCTTGCTTTTGAACAAAAAGGGAATATAAAATATCCATAACAATAACATAAATAAAACAACTCATCTCTTCCTGATGAAACAACAAAGACCTAATTTATTTGCTTATCTGAGACAACAAAAAGGTGGATAAAAAGCTGGGCATGGTGGCACATGCCTTTAATCCCAGCACTCGGGAGGCAGAGGTAGGAGGATCACCATGAGTACAAGGCCACCCTGAGACTACATAGTGAATTCCAGGTCAGCCTGAGCTAGAATGAGACTCTATCTCGATAAAAAACAAAAAACAAAAAAAAAAGGAAAGAAAAATAAGCTGGATAAAATACAGGAATAGTTTTCAAAAGGTTGGAATGCAAGCACAACATCCTAGTGATTACTTAGGTATGTAAAAGAAATGAAATGTGCCCTCTAATTTCCCTATAGTACCTCATTTTGAAAATTTCATAGATACAGTTTAGGGAGACAGAGGCCAGGGAAACATCAGCAGACCTTCACAGTGGAGATTAATCCAGAAGTCCAGAAAGAATAAAGGGGCTAGAATTCTTAAAACAGAGTACAAAGGTATACAGAGAGAAATAAGTAAACAGTTATCATGTGAGTAGAAACCACTCAAACCAAGAAAACAAGGAACTGCCTGGAAAGGGTTCAGTGGGAACAGGGAATTGTCCAGGAAAGCCTGCAGGTAGGCAGGTAGACACAAGTGAACCAACCTTCAATTTTGGCTGCCTCTTCTGATTGGCACCAAGCCAGACTTTTGGCTGCATCTATATCCCCGTGCTCCTGCCCCTTTCATGTCCATAGACCCATGTTCTCACATGGGTTACCTCCATGGAGGTTGGTTCAGGCCTGGTCTGGGCAGCCTCACTTCACCATTCATTCATGGCCCATCACCCACATCCCCTAACAGGTTCCCCCACTGCCTCCTTGACACCTTGCTCCTGCCTCAGATGGGGAGCATAGGAGTATCAGGCAAGCCTAAGGCTACATCTGTGCACCTCCACAATCAGCTCAGCTGGAATACAGTGGGGGAGTAAGGATAAGTACTCCTGCTCCTGAACCCCCAGGCAAGGCATGACAGTGACCACAGACTAAAGAGATTCCAGAACTCCAAACCAGCTTCTGTATCAGCCACCAGCCTTGAGCTGTTCGAGCATTTACCAACCTCCATTAACTGCTCATCTGCAGTTATAACCCCATTCCACTCTAATTCAATTCAAACCTAAAACAGAACACTCACTCAAGATCCTCCAAGAGAAAATATTTGCTTCCTCCTTAAAAAAATAAGGCTTTTGTCCCAAGATGTGTAGACAACAATGCAAAGAGGAAAAACAAACAAACAAACAAAACAAAACAAAACAACAGAGATTTCCACCAAAGTTGTCAAGCACCACAATGGAAACCTCCAATGAAAACACAGGAAACAACAGAACTTACTTGACTCTCAAAATGAAAGCACAATAAGCTTGTGGTAGTTTGAATGGATGGCCCCCAATATATTCAGGATTGTACTAAAGTTTGTAATTTAGATCTGTAGCCACCTGGATGGAAGTGGTATAACTATGGATAGAAAACAACAACAACAACCACAACAACACACACACACACAACAACAACAACAACAACACACACACACACACACCACCACCACCACCACAACAACAACAACAACAAAAGTCAGAAAAATGAGAGATTTCCACCAAGGATGCCTATTCTTACAATTGAAGCCTCCAATTAAATCACAGAAAAATCAACAGAAATTCATTCCCAGTGAGACCCTGATCAAAAGAATTGCTGAATTGGAAGAAAACCATCAAAGATCCAACAATCATATCAATGAAATTGAACAGAATTGTCCCTTTGAACATTCAGCTTTTGACAATAGGCTTAATTTGAGTGAAGAAAATGGTATAACCTTCAAAAGATATATGAACAAAGTGAAGGTGAGTCAAGAAATGGAAGATCTCAACAGCTGGTTGATTAAGCTTAATTAAGACTCTATCAAATACAAGAATGAATTGCAAGAAACATCAAGAAAATCAGAACTTAAACTGAAATTGAACCTCAAAAATGAGATGGACACAATGCAAAATGACACAAAAATGACAAAATGACAACAAAAATCAAAGAGAAATTATAAAAATCTCTCTAGAATCCCTCACCCATAGAGTCAATCATGTGGAAGACAGAACCTCTGACCTGGAAGACAAGACAGAAGAAATTGACCAAGAGGCCAAAAATTTTGCTAAGTTCAAGAAATCAAGTGAAAAGAATATGAGGGAACTGTGGGGTAACATAAAATGACCAAGCATCTGGATCATGGGTGTATCCGAAGGAGAGGAAATCCAGGCCAGAGGCATAGAGAACATATTAAACCAAGTTATTGAAGAACATTTTCCAAATTTCTCAAAAGAGAGGCCCATCCAGATACAAGAAACCCAATGAACACCAAACAGACAGGACCAACAAAGAAGCTCTCCAAGACACATCATAGTAAAACCTCTTAACAAGCAGCACGAGAGAAACAACTCACAATATACAAAGGCAATTCCATCAAAAATACCTCAGATTTCTCAGTGGAAACCCTGAAATCCAGAAGGGCCTGGAATGGAACACTTCAAAGTCTAAAATGCTATAGCTTCCAACCCAAGCTTCTCTACCCAGCCAAAGTATCCTTTATAATAGATGATGAAAGGAAAACTTTCCAGGAAAAAGGTCATGTCTATGATTGTATGAACACAAAGGCAAACCTACAGAGAATACTTGAGGGAATACTCCACACAGAATAGTCAAACAACCAATCTCAAGAGCCAACAAGAAGAACATCATGATAACCAAAATAGACCAGGCTCAAAATAGTACAAAATACAAGGAAGCACCAAACCCCATAAAGCACCTCATCATGGCAGGGATAAATCCAAACATCTCAGTAATAACCTGAAATATTAATGGTCTTAACTCACCCATCAAATGATACAGTTATCAGTGTGGATCAAAGAACTGGAATCTTCTACCTGCTTTCTTCAAGAAACCCACCTCACCACTAAGGACTCCTCCTCAGGGTGAAATGATTGAAAATGATATTCCAAGAAAATGGAAATAAAAAAAAAAAAAAAAAAACAAGTTGGTGTTGCTATAGTAATATCTGATAAAAGAGACTTCAAATCAAAAGTAATCAAAAAAGAAAAGAAGACCACTTATTACTTATCAAGGGAATGATCTGACATGAGCACAATACAATTATAAATATATATGCACCAAACACAGGTGCACCACAGTTTATAAAACAAAATCTACTTGACAATAAAACAGAAATAATCACCAATACCATCATAGTCAGAGACTTCAATATTCCACTATAACCAAAGCAGAAAATCAACAGGGAAATAATAGAGCTCAACAACATCATAGATCAATTCGAAATAATGAATATCTACAGAACTTTCCACCACAACTCTACAGAATACACATTCTTCTCAGCAACTCATGGAACCTTCTCCAAAATTGACCATATATTAGGCCATAAAGTATGACTCCATAAAGTCAGGATAATTGAAGTAACTTCCTGAAATATGTCAGATCACAATGCTTTAAAGCTAGAAGTTAACTACATGAGATACATCAAGAACTCCACCTGCTACTGGACACTAAAAAACAGACTTTTAAACCATGAAACGATCATAGAAGAAATCATTACAATTTCCTAGAATTGAATGATAATGAAAACACAAAGTATCAAAACTTATGGAACACAATGATGGCAGTCCCAAGAGGAAAAATTATAGCACTAAATGCCTCATTACAAAGACAGAGAGATCTCTAATTAATAACCTAATTGTCACCTAAAGGCCCTGGAAAAACAAGAGCAATCCAACCCAAAGTGCTACAAATGGAAAGAAACAATCAAGGTTAGAGCAGAAATTAATGAATTAGATACCAAGAAAACAATTTTTAAAAATCAATGAAAGGAAGAGTTGGTTCTTGGAAGAAATAAACAAGATTGAAAAACCCATGGCCAATTTGTTCAATCAAAAAAAAAAAAAGGCTGGAGAGATGGCTTAGTGGTTAAGGCACATGCCTGCGAAGTCTAAGGACCCCAGTTTGATTCTTCAGGTCCCATGTAAGCCAGATGAACATGGTAGCACATACATCTGGAGTTGGTTTGCAGTGGCTAGAGGCCCTGGCATGCCCATTCTTACTCACACTCTCTCTCCAGATCTCTGACTCTAATAAATATATAAATAAAAATAAAAATTGTTTTAAAAATAGAAGTCTCAAATTAACAAAATCAGAAATGAAAAAGGGAAGATCACATCAGACATCAATGAAATTGGAAGAATAATCAGGGCATACTTCCAAAACCTCTACTCCACAAAATTGAATAATCTAGAAGAAATGGATGAGTTCCTAAACACATACTACCTACTAAAATTAAACCCAGAGTAGAATAATCTCTTAAACAAACTTATCATATCCATGGAGATTGAAAAGGTAATCAGAAACCTCCTGAAAAAAAAAAAGTCCAGGACCATATGGCTTCTCAGCTGAATTCTTTATTTTTTTTTCAACCGTACAAATGACCATCATTTTATTTGAATAAAAACTAGGATTTGGGGAACTTCCAAATAGTCATTAAAGTTTTGAATATGGACACAAACTAACCCTTATTCATCTGTACATGCCAAATACAAAATAATTGCCACAATATATCATTTTCACAGGAATGTTTTTAAGGCTTCTGGCATGTAAATTATGCAATATCTTTGACAATTTCATCATTACATACAGAAAAAAAAATTAAATTCTCTTTGTGCAATTTAAGCTCTAAAAATTAAAAAGTATTCTATGTTAAAAATACTAAAATATTGTTTCTTCTAGATTTGACACTGATTTGTAATTAAATAATGCAGAAGGTAAGTCTTGGAAACTAAATGATTCATCAAGGAAAATTGAGTTGAATAAACACATTTTATATTACTAGTTTTTTGAGATCACTCTTTTTAGCAAAAAAAGAGGCTTTCCTGTAATGTAAATCCTTCAAACTGTAACATCAAGGCAACAAGTGTTGGATGTTTGTCTATTTATGGGCCACACAAATGTCTATAAACCTTAATTTATACTTTTTTTTCCCTCAATGTTGTAACAATGTGTCAACAAGTAAGAGAAATCAATAAGAATGATTATTTCTCATTTGAAAAAATGGAAGTCTTTTACACCTCATTTCAAGGTTCTCAGCTGAATTCTATTAAACCTTCATTGAAGAACTGAAACCAATTTTTCTCAAACTGTTCCCCAACTCCTTTTATGAAGCTAGCATCACCCTAATACCAAAACCAGACAGAGATGCAACAAGAAAAGACAACTATGGGCCTATATCTGTTATGAACTTAGATGAATATCCTAAACAAAATCCTTGCAAACCAAATTCAACAACAGAGCAAAAGCATTATCCACCTTGACCAAGTAGGCTTCATCCCAGGGATACAGGAATAGTTTAACATATGGAGATCAGTCAATGTAATATACCACATAAATAAACTGAACCATAAGAACCACATGATTATCTCAATTGATGCAGAGAGGCCTTTGACAAAATACAACACCAGTTCATGATCAAAACATTGGAAAGAATAGGCATGGAGGGTTTATGTCTCAACACAATAAAGGCTATATATAAAGCACCTAAAGCCCAAATAATACTTAATGGGGAAAGACTCGAGGAGTTCTCATTGAGATTGGGAACAAGACAGGGGTGCCTACTGTCCCATTGCTCTTCAACATCATATGAGAAGTGCTATGCCAGGCAACAAGACAGGAGAAATAAATAAAAGGGATTCAAATTTGAAAGAAAAAAATCAAGTTAGCCCTATGTGCATATGATATGATCCTGTACATAAGTGACCCAAAAGTGTCCATCTCAAAACTTCTAAAAATGATTAATCCCTTCAGTAAAGTGGCAGAATACAAAATCAACACATAAAATCAGTAGCTTTTCTATATGCAAAGGACAAATATACAGAGAAAGAAATCAGCAAGTCTGTCCCATTTATCAATAGCCATGAAAAAAATCAAATACCTAGGAGTAACATTAACCAAGGATCTGAAAGACCTATATAATGAAAACCTAGAAATAATCATAGAAATTTAGGAGGTCATAAGAAGGTGGAAAGACCTTCCATGGTCTATGACAACCCAACCAAAAGCAATATACAGATTCAATGCAATGCCAGTAACAATCCTAGCATCATTCTTCATAGAGATAGAGAAAAGTAATCTAAAATTTATATAGAATGGCAAAAGGCCTCAGAAACTCAAAAAAATATACTCAGCAAAAGAAACAACTCTGGAGTTATCACCATAATCCATCTAAAGCTATACAACAGTAACAAAAACAGCATGGTACTGTCATAAATAGACATATAGACCAATGGAACAGAATTGAAGGTACAGACCTTTGTTTAACAAACTATAGCTACTTGGTCTTTGACAAAGGAGCCTATAATGTACACTGGAGAAAAGACAGCACCTTCCACAAATGTTGCTGGTCAAATTTGATGTCCACATGTAGAAGAATGAAACTAGACCCACTCCTCTCACCATGCACACAAATCAACTCCAAATGGATTAAAAGTCTCAACATAATACCTAAAACTCTAAATTGCCTGGAAGGAAAAAAATGGGGAAATTCTCCATGATATAGAAGTGGGGAAAGACTTCCTACATAATCCACCAGTAGCTTAGTAAATTAAACAATCACTCAACCAGTGTGATCTCTTGAAGCTATAAAGCTTTTGTACAGACGAACATATCATAACTAGAGCCAACAGACAACCAACAGAATGGAAGAAAATCTTCACCAGCTATACCACTGACAGAGGTCTAATATATAGAATATACAAAGAACTCCAATAAGTAAGCAATAAAAAAAAAATTAAACAATTCACCCCAAAAAATTGGAGTAAAGAACTGAATAGGTAATTCTCAATGGGAAACATACAAATGACTTATTCTTAAGCCAATGTTTAACATACTTAACAGTCAGGGAAATGCAAATTAAAACAACTATGAGATTCTACCTTAATCCAGTCAGGCTAGCAATCATAAAAAAAATTCAATAAATTTTCACAAGGATGTGAGGAAATAAGAACCCTCATTCACTGCTAACCCAAGCTTTAAGAGAATAACACACCAGTCAGAGTGCAAACTTGTACAACCACAATATAAGTCAATATGGAGACTCCTGACAAAGATGAAAATAGAGCTACCAACTGACCCAGCCACTCCTCTACTGGTCATCTACCTTAAGGTTTCCACACTTCACTGCAGAGACATTTGCTCAACCATGTATAGCTGTTCAATTAACAAGAGCTAAGAACAGGATCAACCTAGGTCCCCATCATTGGACAGATGGATAATGAAGATGTGGCACATATAAACAATGGAATTCTACTTAGCAATAAGGTAAAATGTTATAGTGAAATTTGTAGGAAATAGAGACTTGGAACACAGCATACTTTGCAAATTCACATAAGCACAGAAAGACAAACACCACATCTTCTCCCTCATCTTGTGGTTCCTATGCTGGAACAGCTTTAGTTGCAGGCATACCAGACAGGTAACTTGAATGATAGATAAAAAGGATGGATGTGTTTGGAGGAAAGAGAATGGAAGGGCACAAAACTAAATCCAAAATGAGTTGGTACCATAGAAAATTTCTCCTGGATAATAGACTAAACCTCAACAGTAGTATGCAGGGATTGTCTGGTAAGAAGAGCTTTGGAGAGGATGGGATGAAACCTAACCCTAAAACATTTGCATCTGGCTTGAAACTCCCAATACCAGAAATTGGTTAAAAATCCATATTGAGCTGTTGATAAGAGAGAATTACAGGAATCACAAAATAAAGCAGGCTTCTGTCAAAGCACTTGATTGCCCACCTGAGGTAAAAAGTAAGACACTATTGTTGAAGACACCACATGCTGCCAACATAGAACTGTGAGATTATCCAGCTGGAATCTTGAAGGAATCCAGTTCTCAGATGTTGCACTCATATAGTGATGGAAAGTACTACATGAGCTGCTAGGGGAAAATGATCAACAATGTTGTGTGCTAGCAGGAGACACTGCCATATGAAAGTAACCAGAGTAACAAGATGTACACACCTGTGCAATAGTGGCACTCAGCCTAGGTAACCAATGGTTCTCTGATTGGCTAAGAGATCCACCCAGTAGTAAGGACTCATAGCTGGAACTGGAAACTGGGTCAGAATCCTATGAAGACCAAGATTATGGACTCCAACAAGAAGCTCCCACTAGTCTTTGGCCAAAAGGGAGGCTAAATACATCCAAATCTCTCTTAACTAACAATGCTTATCCTATTTAACCTATGGTTACCTCATTCTCTGTTGGAGAATCTGTTTTTCTTTTTCATTAGGCAGCTAGATCCAAGGAAAAAAAGCACCTCTTCCCAACCAGCCAGGGCCCAGGTGAAACCACACAGGAAATGGCAAGATGAGCAAGAGTGCTGCTTCAGTGACAAGCCTGAAAACCAACACCAGGGTGACTGAGACAATGAGGATACTCAAAATGTACCAAAGCAGAAATCCAGGAGCTGCTGAGAGCACAACAGCAAAGTAGCTATAAAACACACCCACTTTAGCTCAGGGAATTTTGTGGAAGAGGTGTTGTAAAGATTGTATGAGCCACAGATTGGAAGAGAATATCCAGAGGTATTGGCCCACTTTACAATGAATGCTTCTCTCACATCTCATAACCCACCATCCCATAGTGAATAACAGCAATCCCACAGAGGAGGGCTCTCAGCAGAATGGAGTCAGGGATGAGAAAAGTGATGGTACCAACATATAATGTGTCCATACAAAGTTTCTATTTAATAAAAAAAATAATATAAAAACAGTAAAAACTGTATATAATATCCCATTTGAAGGCTCTTGGGTTAACTCTAAAAAGAAAAACATTAAAATATTACATTAAAGAAAATTTAAAAAGATACATGTAATTTGTTATACATATGTGTAAATGAGGTAGAGTGATTTTTTGTGAATTTATATTTTATAGTTATGCTAAAGAGCTTTATAACAACTCAAGATAAATCCACTCTGTGAACAAGATAGGATCTTCTTCAAATGCTTTTGACCTTTGAAATTAAAAATACTTAATTACTCATTAAAAATTTTACTATGACTTATTCTAAGCATAATGAAAGTAGAAAAACTTAATGAATTGGAGGTAATTTTTTGAAAGAAGGAGGTAAGGATGGAGAAAATAAGGAACTGGAGAAAGAAATGATAATACAGTTCTGTAGGCAGACACATAATTCAGCTTTCTTCCTCCAATGATATTCTTCTCAGATCTAGAACAAATCAATCTAAAAATTCTTATGGAATCCCAGAAGTCTGCAGATAGTCAAAACAAGCCTATATATATATATATATATATATATATATATATATATATATATATATATATATATATATATATATACAAAAACAGTGCTGGAAGTTGTAAGTATTCCAAGCCCTTATCTAAAATTTTCTTATAGAGCCATAGTGCTAAAGACAGCATGGTACTGGCACAAAAAATTGGACACATAGGCCAATGGAATAAAATAGATGACCCAGAATTATACCAACACAGCTCTGGGCACATATATTTGATAAAAGCATCAACAACATACATTGGGGAAAAATATTTATTCAATAGAAGTGCTGACAGAACTGGATGTCCACATGAAGAAGATTGGATTTATACCCACACCTGTTATACTACATGGAGATAAACTCAAAATGGATCAAAGACTTTTATGTAAAGCCTGAGACGATGCAAATACTAGAGGACAACATAGGTGAGAGTCTGTTTAAGTTATAGGGTATGTAATGTAAGAATTTTCTGAAGAAAGTTGGAAAACATGAAGATCTAAAACAAGTGGATACATTTCTAAACATAAATTACCTTTTAAAATTAAACCAAAAAGATGTGAAATACCTAAATAATACTAACAAAAATGAGGTTGACACACTAATAAAAAATAGCCAAAGAAATAAAACCAGTACAAGTTGGATGCATTAGTGAATTGTACCAGTTCTTTAGCAACCACTACTGTTCTTTAAATTATTCCAAATAATTTAAGTAAAGAATACTTCAACCTCATTCTACAAATCCACTATAACTTTAATGCTAAAATAGTGTAAGTACAAACAGAAAAAGAGAAACCTGCACAATACTTTCCTCATTCAAAATAGTTGTAAAAATCCTCAATAAGATATTTGTGAAATATATCATTAAAATTTTTTTAAAAGATTATACACGATGGCCAAGTTGAAGTCACTCTAGGAATTGAAGAATGGTTTTGGATATACAAATGAGTCAGCATATAAGAACACTTGGGTAAAGAAATGAGATGTTCCTCTCAATAGAGACAGAAAAGGCCTTTGATAAAGTTGACCATTCTTTCAGAATAAAAGCCCTGGATAACCTAGCAAGAGTAGTACATTTCTCAAATTAATTAAGATTTGTGACAGACTTGAAACTAGTATTTTACTTGAGGAGGAAAAAACCAACTGATAGCATGCCCTATAAAGCAGGAAGGGGAAAATGTTGTCAATTACCATTGCTTTCATTCAATAACATGCACAAATTTTTAGCTAAATCAATAAAGAGAGAGAAAGGGACTACAAAGACAAAAGGAAGCAATAAAATTATCCATAAATGAAAATGATATTACTCTATATTTCGTAAAGACTCCATCAAACACATTTGATGATAACAACCTTGATAAACTAGCAAGAAGCCAAACCAATATACACAAACCAGTAGCTTTTCTATACACTAACAACGAATTCACTGAAAAAATTGAGGTTGTATTCAAGTAAGGAAGCAATTCAATTCTTAGTAGCCTCAAAACAAAACAAAACCAAAACCTTAAGCATAAATTTAACCAAAGACGGCAAGACCTCTACAGTGAAAACTATATAGCCCTGAAGGCAGGAGTTGTAGAAAATATCTGAAGACGGAAACACTTTTTATTATTGTAAATATGCAGAATTAATAATATGGAAATGGAAATATTTCCCAAATCTGTCCCCAGATTAAATTAAATCCTCATCTTTTCCAATGAAAGTCTCTTCATAACCAGAAAAAAATTATCTTAACACTCATGAAGAAACAGTAAAATCCCCAAGTAGCCAAACCAACCCTAACCCACTAAAACAATGCTGTAGAAATCAATCACCTGTCCTGTCTTCAAATTATAATGCCATAGGAACAAAAACAGAATGGGACTGTGAGAGAATCAAACACAGAAACAAATGAAATAGAATAGAACC
The DNA here is from genome assembly GCA_036365145.1 of Orientallactaga sibirica. Lineage (NCBI taxonomy): Eukaryota > Metazoa > Chordata > Mammalia > Rodentia > Dipodidae > Orientallactaga > Orientallactaga sibirica. The sequence continues at coordinate 1,846,593 of JAEOAD010002325.1, read as the reverse complement.
TTAAGCAATAATCCCAAGGAACTACAGACATCTGATTTTTGACAAAGGTGCCAAAAACTTACATTTGTATCAAAGCAGCTTTTGAAATATATGATGTTGGGAAAGCTGAACATCCACTTGCAGAAGAATTAGAGGAGATACCTATTTTTAACTCTGTCTAAAAATTAACTCAGGGGGCTGGGGATAAATAAAGTGCTTGCCAAGACACTCTGAGTCTGTATCCCCAGACCTTACATAAGAGCCAGAAGCTATGGTAGGCTAATGTAATCCCAGTACAACAAAGGCAAGAAAGGATGTGGAGAAAGGAGAAATTACTGGAAGCTTACAAGTGGAGTGTTGAGCAACACAGAGATCCTGCTTCAAAATGAGGTGGAAGTTGAAGACTGAGGCCAAGGTTGATATAACCACTACCTGTATTCCATGATACATACAGACATGCACACTCACACTAAATACATAAATGAATAAATAAGTAAATGTTAAAATTCAAAAAAACACAAATTAAACAAAGGAATTTAAGACCTGAAAATTGACAATAGTAGAGAAAAATATCAGGGAAACAATTTAAAGCAAGGCATAGGAAATGACTGAATAGGACTTCAGATGCTTAGGAAATAAGAACAATAATTGACTAATGAAATTATAATAAATTTCAAAGATTTTTGCACAAAGAAAGAAACTATCCCCAGTGCAAAGAGACAGTGTACAAAGTGGCAAAAAATCTTTGTCCTTTATTTACATGATGGGATAAGAACCTTGAATATTAAAAAAAATCTGCAGCTATTTAAAATATAGCAAATGAATTAATACATGTACAGTAGAAGAGAACATGATTTTTTCATGTTAATAGGTACAAAGGACAATAAAAACAAGAAAATATTCAATACCCTTAGTCACTGTGTTAATACATTAAAATTGCTTGAGATTCCATCTCACTCCAGTCAGAGTGGCATATATTTATATCATAAACAGATTCCATTACTAGTGAGGATGCACAGGAAAGGAACCCTTTTATTCACCACTGTTGGAAATGAAAATTAGGCCAATGTCTATGGAAATCAATATGGAGCTTGTGAAAATATTAGAAACAGAACTTCACTATCATCCAACTTTAATACTCCTGAGTATACCAAGGAATCAAACTCCACATACTATAAAGACATATGTATAAACCTATGGTACTATTTAAGGAATCAGCCAAAGTATACATCAACAGTTGAATGGATAAGATATATATATATGGAGAGAGAGAGAGAGAGAGAGAGAGAGAGATCTACACACTTATACATAATAATGTAAATTGTAGGAGAATGAATGAATATATAGATCATGTTAAATTAAATACCCCAGATTGAGAAATATAGGTATAAATGTTTGCACAACCTATAGTAAACAGTTATGAAAGTAAGAGAGGGACAACTAGGGATATGGAAATGGAAGAGAAAAACAAGATGAGAGATAAGAAAGAATAACAGAGGGGAGAATATGAACAAAGTAAATTACATATTGGAACTCATTACTTTCTACAAATAATATATCCTAATGTAAAAGAAACAACCAAGGAAAAAAAGCACATAAGCTAAACACTCACATGCATGCACGCGTGTGCGTGCACACACACACACCCTAATAATTACAGTGGGACTTTTGAATGCTTTGTGTGGATACATGAAACATATAGAAGGAAATTTAAGTTCATGAATCTAAAAAGTATCATATTGGTGTTAGGATTCTAGATAAAGTTTTTTTTTTTTTTTTCAAAAGAAAGGAACCATGAGATAGAAAATATTTGATGAAAACTATCACAGAGATTGTAGTCACAAACCAGATATATTTTTCTTTTTCTTTTCTTTTTTTTTTGTTTGTTTTTCAAGGTAGGGTTTTGCTCTAGCCCAGGCTAACCTGGAATTCACTATGTAGTCTCAGGGTGGCCTCAAACTCATGGCAATCCTCTTACTTCTGCCTCCTAAGTGCTGGAATTAATGGGTGTGCCAGGGCCTCTAGCTGCTGCAAACAAACCCCAGATGCATGCACCACCATGTGCATCTGGCTTATGTGGGACCTAGAGAATTGAACCTGGGTCCTTAGGCTTCACAGGCAAGGACCTTAACCACTAAGCAATCTCCCCAGTCCCCAGATGTATTTTTCAAAAAAGAACAAAAGATCTGAGACATTCTCACTTCTAGACAAACATCTTAACTTTCAAAAGTTCTGGGAATGGGTGGATGACTTGAGTGTTTGTTTATTACTCACAGGAAGAATAATAGTCAGACTATCACCACTTTTAATTAACACAAAAGAAGACAGGTGAATCCTTTCCTCCCTGTACACTGCATGAATAGAGAGGAATCTCATGGGGCAGGAGAGATGGCTTGGCAGTTAAGGCACTTTGCCAGTGAATCCTGAGGATTCAGAACCTACATAAGCCAAGTACACGTGGTGGTGCATGCATCTAGAGTTATTTTGCAATGGCTGGAGACTCTGGCATGCCCATTCTATCTTTCTCTCTTACCTTTTCTCCAATAAATAAATAAATGAGTATATATATATATATATATATATATATATATATATATATATATATATATATATATATCACCTTAAATAAAGAGAGGAATCTTGAGTTTATGTAACTGAACATTTTATAATGAATTTTATACAGCCCTGCCCTTGACACTGGAGGAGAAACTATCTGCCTTCCAAGGCTGTTTTCTTCATTAATATTCTTAATGTGTTAGTCTATAACAAGGGAACATTAGTGCCTTATTCACAAGAGATGTAGAATCTCAAGAAACCCATTAAGTTGTCCACCAAGAGTGACTAATTAATGTATATGCAATAAAATTCAAAACTTTAGTTTATAAGGTGTATTGGTAATATTTCAAGGGTTTTGACACCTTATATGACTGAGAGCCGTGAAACTTATCATGAACACAAGGATAAAATAATTTCATCATTTAATATCAAAGATAATGTGCAACTATAATAGGTGATATTTATTAAATATTCAAGTGGATCAAGTCTTTTAAATGTACTCTCTCATAATTGTCACATATCAGCCCTGTAAATTAAATGTTATGATCTTCACTTTATAGCTAAGGGAACCATACTTTAGAAAGATAAAGCAATTTGCGCAACTAAGTACATAATTTTAGTAACAATCATAGATTGGACTGTGCTTAACTCATCTTTTCCACTGCTTCACATAAGTGCATTTGGAAAATCACATTTCCTGAAATGATTCTAACAATGTTCATAGTCCTATGTACTCTTCTGCATCCTTGCTACTATTATAACAAGAAGTGGAAATTTATTTTTTCTCTTCTACATTTAGATGATTAAGTCTTCATTACAGTTCCAATGGAAATGATGTAACATGGTCACATGGAGATCAATAGTAGCTCACAGCCTTGATTTGTGAGTGTGTGTGTGTGTGTGTGTGTGTGTGTGTGTGTGTCCCATGTGAAGGTCAGAGGAAGACACTCGGTATTCTCCTCTATCAATATTACCCTGAGACAGAGTCTCTTAATGAACCTGAAACTTCCTGTTTTCATCTTGATTGCCTGACCAGGGAGCCCTAACAATCTTCCTGTCTTGAGCCTCTGCCTCAGCACTACTGTTATAGGCATGTGTAGCCATATCTACGTTTTAAAAAAATTAAGTTAATGTGGGTGCTAGTGTTTCAAATCAGGTCCTCATACTTATAAAGCATGTGTTCCTTGCCTATTGAGCCATTTCCTCAGTGCCAACAATATTTCATGTTCTTGATAAGATGATAAAATATTTCTGTCTTCCTCTTGAATTGCTAGCTTGAAGAAGTTAGCCTAACATAGGGTTATAAGTGAGCATAGATCCAGTAAAGAAGCCATTTCTGTACGTTGTCTCTAATATTGTATCTAATGGCTATCACTTTGGGGACCATGTAGTAGCCAGCATCTACTGCCACGTACAGAGTGAGAAAGACTCCAAAGGCTCTAACTCAGTTATGAACTAATTACAACCCAGGAAATCCACAAAAACAATCATATGCCTAATGTCAATCAACACTCTGAATCATAAGAGATAATTATAATAAAATATTTTGGTGTCATTTGGTGATTTTATGTGTAGCAAGAAATCATTGAAACAATAAATTTTCAAAGCAGTTCTATAAAAATTTCTGTTCTAAACAATCAGTACTTATAAAATGATGCATTGATAAGAATAAATGAGCAGGTAAGTTGGTAATGAATTACTTTTACAATATTTCTCATATTCTGCAGACTTATGATTGAAAAAGATAAATCAAACTGATTTTTCTTGTTTATTAAAAAGTACTGATAAATCTGTTCTTTAAGTAGCACTGAACATTTGTAACATATAGCCATATTAGGATTTTATAATCTTGATTTCTTTCATTGCATGCGATTGCAAGATTAGTTGTCTTATTTACATTATTTCTGAAGATGTGACAATTACTTTGATGTTAAAATATTAAGGCAATGTGAAGAAGCCATCTAAATGAAAAATGCAAACATTTTTCAATATAAATGATAACATATTCAAATAATTATGAAAGTGTAGTGAATGAAAACTGATACAATTCTATTACACTCATATATTCTACAATCAATTCTTACATTGTCATATGTTCATCATAGAGCTAGGAAAGACCTCATTAACTTTTGTAGACATTTGTGTACATTTAGTAAGTCAATATTTGTTTAGTATATTTGTCTTGTGAACTAAAGGTTAAATTTATTTGGAAAATGAGCATTTTCTTCTTTACAATTTGAGCAAACATTGAAAAACATGAGATGAAAATCAAAGTAATACATGTCAGAAATAGTTAATATGCCATGGCTTAAAATCATCTCAAGCAGGTCCAATGCCCTATCACCATCATTTTTCCTAAAGCATAGAACAGGGTCGTGGAAGCTGAATCTAACAGGATAGAGGACCCTGCAGCTGTGTTTACAGTTCCATGCTTGTTGATTGTACAGCTCATTTCTTGTAGCTTAAGGGACAAGCCAGCATTCACCACCTATCATTCTCATTATTTTCAAGGCTGCTTAAGCAACAATAGCAAATGTTACACAAACCAGTCTTTTGATTCATTTCAATCTCATTATTATTTGTTTACATAGAAAAACCATGTAGTTAATTCTGTGTATGTATATCTCAAGAACTATAAATAAATATACTCTCATCTATACTTTTTATACACATGTAGAATTGAGGAAAATTTGATGTTCTCCGAATAGAGAAAGAACAAAAAAAAAAAAAAATCATTTGTCATTAGAAGAAAGGTCTATTTAAGAATTTGATCTGGGTTTACTGAAGAAAAGGAATTATTTCAAATGTCCTGTAGTAGCACTGTGTTGAAGAGGTATATGGCTGATAACTCCTTAAATGCTTGTTTTGTTTTGGAAAATATATATTTTGAGCTTTTTAATTGAATATTTTGATACAGGAATATATTGCAATTTGATCATATTCCTGTCCCATTATCTTCTTTTTTTCCTTTCTCCTCTATTTCTAGTCCATTGAGCACCCTCTTCTTCCCAAGTAGTTCTTCTTCTGTCTTTATGCATCATCCTTTTTGCCCTTCTCCAGCCTCTATGCCAAAATATTGATGGACTAAGGATTGTATAGGTCTCTAGAGGATAACAGCAAGCACTGTGAGGTCATGAGTCCCACCTTGGACCAGTAAGTACATGTCCAGAAGAGTCAGTACATGTCCAGAAGACAGTACCCCAAAGTAGTCCTTCCTACTCTGTGGCTTTTTGTTTACTTATTAGAGAGAGAGAGAGAGAGAGAGAGAGAGAGAGAGAGAGAGAGAGAGAGAGAGAGAGATGGATGGCATGCCAGGCCCTCCAGCTACTGTAATCGAACTCCAGATGTGTGTGCATATGTGCAACCTTGTGCACTTACATCCATCTGGCTTATGTGGGATCTGGAGAGTCAAACCTGTGTCCTTAGGCTTCACAGGCAAGCACCATAACAACTAATCCATCTTTGAAGCCCTGCTTTTCCATTCTTTATGCCCTTCTTCTGCAATGTTTCCTGAATCGTTGAGGGCAATATAGAAATGATTCATTTAGTGTTGAGGTCTCGATAGCCTCTTATTTTCAGATTTGATGATATTTGTGTCCCCTCAGTGTCTCCTGTCATCTCCATAGACTCTCTGGCTAACAGTGGAAACAGCACGCTGGCTGGGGGTCAGATATTTTGTACAGTGCTGAGTGCTGAGGTTTCTCTTCTTTTCATCACATGATGGGTCTTGAGTCTCCCCAGTATTCACTACCATCTGAAAAATGCTTCATTAACAAAAAGTAAGAACAACATTAATCAAAGGGTACAAACTTATATAAATTTAGAAGGCAATTTGGTGGGCACAACATAACCATTTAGCCAAAGGACATTCATAGTTTTCCTTTAGGGCCTATAGCCTTCCAAGCTATAAGTTTGACTCCAGTTTTTATTTCTCTCTTTTTTTATTGACAACTTCTATACTTACAGACAATAAACCATGATATTTACCTCCCCTTCCCATTTTTAATATCAGGCCTAATTCCTGTCCCACTGAACAAGCCACAAATGCAGTCATCAGGCAGTTGGTTATGCCATAACTCATATAGTTTTAACTGAGATCTTAGTATGTTTAGTTTTTCTTTTGTAGTCCACAGATTCTAACGTGAAACATGAAGAGTAGTTATGAGGATATTTACTCTGTTTTCAATGGTAAAATAGGAAGATACATTTCTACAAACTTGCCTTTGGTTATTGTGGGTATTAATCACTCTAAATATAAAAATAAGTCATCTAAAAGCTTAAATGTTCTCTATTTCTGAATGCTAGAGAAGTGACAAGATAGAACTTCTGAGGGGATATGGCCTAGGATATTTTGAGGCTTTCTCCTAATTTTTTTCTATGAAATGTCTTATAATTTTGTTCCATTAGACATAAATTGCTATTTTAATCATACTTTGAGTGATTAATATACTGATATAGGAAATGATTTTAATTTTGTTTTCTAATCTAACTTAATAAACCTCAAACTGGAAACACTTACTTTGACACAATGGATAAACATCCTACAGTGCCACAATCCCCATCATTGTCAATGTCATCTACCTAAAGTACTTCAAGTGATCTAAAAATAGATTCCTCCTGGTCCACATAGACACAAATAGATTCTTGCTGGTTTGGTAAAGAGTTTACTCCTTACAGAATTAGAAAACCCATAGTGGAACTTTGTAGAAGGGTCTTTAAGGATTTATACAATCTAATTCCTTGTAGTGTTTTCTAAACTAGACAAAGCACAGGCTGGAGAGATTGCTTAGTGGTTAAGGCACTTACATTTGAAGCCTAAGGACGCAGGTTCAATTGTGCAGGACCCATATAAGCCAGAGGAACAAGGTGGCACATGTGTCTGGAGTTCATTTGCAGTGTCTAGAGGCTCTGGTACACCCATTCTCTGTCTTTCTTACTCGCTCTCTCTCAAATAAGTAAAAATGAATAAATAAAATATTTAAAATAAATAAAGCAGTAGAAGGAGTATTTTAACTAGCACAAACTATCACAAAGAATGAATTATATAAGGGCTAGAGATATCATTGTTATATTTATAGCATGTGCCTCAGAAGTTTAGGGTTCTGGGTTTCATCTACAACACCATAAGTAAAGGAATATTTTCTCAACATTCTAGGACTTTTTAATTGTCTAACTTGTAAAATCAGATATATCCTCGTGGCAAATAATGACATCTAAACAGAGCCAGCTAATATATTCAGGACATTTTAAGCAGATAATGTCCATTTTCTTTGAATTTACATGGCACATGGCAATTAGTAATCACATATGAAGCCACAAAGATAACCGGTTTTGTTCAAACACTTTCTAGGTTCTTTTCCCCACATTCTCTTTTTAGCACATGACAGTAGTGTTTATTACACTATAAGAATAACTTCCAGGACACTACCTTCACAAGACCATCATAATAGGAGGAAAAGATGATGACATTAAAATAAAAGAGAGACTGATTGAGAGGGGGAAGAGGAATCATGGAGAGTAGAGTTTCAAAGGGGAAAGTGGGGAGAGGGAGATAATTACCATGAGTTATTGTCTATAATTATGGAAGTTGTCAATAAAAAATAAATTAGCGCATGCCTTTAATCCCAGCACTCGGGAGGCAGAGGTAGGAGGATCACCATGAGTTCGAGTCCACCCTGAGACTACATAGTTAATTCCAGGTCAGCCTGGATCAGAGTGAAACCCTACCTTGAAAAACCAAAAAAAAAAAAAAATTAAACAATAACTTCCAGGATTTAAACATTATAACTGGAGTTATAATATAAGTAGATGATTATAGACACCATGACATCACTTTAATTCAGGAGAGTCTGTATATGGCCACACCAACTCAGCAAAGGAGAACTTGCTGAGATAAATGAACAATGTACTGACAATAAAAAAGTGAGCATCACCCCAAGGAAATAACACTGAGAAAAAAATCACATTGTGGGTCCTCTCTGAGATATTTTATGACTTAGAATTATAAAATGTCATTAATGATTCAAACTTAGAATTATATATTCTATGTTATTAAGGAATAGAAAAGATATTTATTATCACATATGCAACAAAAAGAAATCAAGAGCCATTCAAACTAAACATTTTTTCCATAAAGAATCATTTTAACACAGACATTTTACTGATATTATGATTGACATTACAAAGAATGTTTGTCTATTGGAGACACACTTTAACACTCTTAAAATGTTTCAGAAAACTTCCCAATCTTCAAATTGCTCATATTGGAGATTAATTCCCAACTGAAATGTTACTAAGTAAAGAAATTAATGTTTTGAAGATTTTGGCATATTTTTGAGATATTTTATGGTAGTATGCTTCTAATTACATTTCAAGAAAACTTCTTTTTTTCTTTTTGATTTTTAGAGGTCGGGTCTCTCTCTAGGCCAGGCTGACCTGGAATTTACTATATGGTCTCAGGGTGGCATTGAACTCATGGAGATCCTCCTACCTCTGCCTGGGATTAAAGGCGTGCGCCACAATGCCTGGCAGAAAAGGTTATTTTTTTAGTAGTTTTTTTTTTTTTTTTTTTAATGATAGCCTACAAGATAATGCTTTGCCTTTATAGGTCCTCCCCTTTTTTCTCTCAGGCATCAACCACAAAATAATCCTCATCTCTCATTACAAATATTCCATTAAATTATTTTTTTCTGAAACCCTCCATTTTCTGGTTTTCATTCTGAATCTGGTTTATTCCTCTTAACAAATGTAGAGTTTCATCTATTTTTGAAAATGTCATGATTTCATTTTTATTGAATAAAAATCCCATCATGCACAAGTACTTCAATTTCCAGTTTCAGAAGAATCAAAAGGAAACTGAGCTGGAAGCATTTCCCATACTGGCTAAATGTCAGTGCTGGAGAGTCCTTTGCAGGATTCTGGGGGAGAAAAGTCTTCAACAGTATTAACAGGAAGTAAATCTACAAATAACCAGCCAGGAAAAACGTGCCCACCTGTGCAATTGTGACATGACTGTTATGAGGACAACGAGTGCTCTTTTGATTGATTTGAGACCTGCTCTATGGGAAGCAACTCAATACTGGTACTGAAAACCTCCCTAGTCAAAAACCTATGGCTGAGCTGGGCGTGGTGGTGCACACCTTTAATCCCAGCACTGGGATGCAGGGTTAGAAGGATCGCTGTGAGTTCAAGGCCACCCTGTGACTCCATGATGAATTCCAGGTCAGCTCAGGCTAGAGTAAGACCCTACCTCAAAAAAAATAATAATAAAAATAAAAATTAAAATTAAAATTAAAAAAAAAAAACAAAACAAAAAACTATGGCTGGGAAGGTAATAGGCCATATGGGAGAAGCTAGTACATTACCCAGTAAAAAATCAACAACGTCAAAGTTTAAATCACTTTTTTTATGGAGTAATGTTGTCTTAGCGTTCATATTACAAATAATTCTATGCAATGTTAATGAAAGGGTTTCAGTGAAGCATTGAATTTCCATTATCTTCTTTAATTCTCTAATCCAGCTGTAGTTGTTCCCATTTCTCATTTTTGTAATGAGACATATTATGTTAATGCTATGTTTTAGTATGTATACTGAAATTGTTATATCTGAGTCAGAAATAAATCATCTACTTAGTCAAAACAAGAATGTGCATTCCAGACCTACATGACATTATATATAATGCTGACTACCAGCTTCTACAGCTATTTAGAAAGATTGACTTGAAAAGGAAACAGATTTCTGGAATTCATCCAACTAGAATCTTTGAAATGAACATGTAATATTTGGCCCTTGAAGAGCAACACAACATTGTCAAAGGTGATATTTTGCTAAATCTCTCTGCCCCGTATTCTATTATCTGTGAATAAAGATGAATACACTTATGGTTTGTACCTTCTTCTCTTGGATATATGTTTTAACAACTGTTGCTATGATATGAAATCATTCCAGGACATATCCTTTTAATAGCTGGCCATTTGTCTTGATTTTCTTACATTAGTTACAGAAGCTGAGAGCTTCACTTAGGATTCAATGCATCATACAAAGAAGTATGATATTTAAAATGTCCTACTACATCACAAGATGCCAACCTTTTTAGACTTTCCCCCTGTTAATTCTTCTATTCCCTTCACAAGGAGTAGACTGTTCTCCTTGATCCATAATCTCATGGGTTACCACATCAGAAGCAATGACAAGCTCTACCATCTGATAATGTGCCTAATACTCAAAGTATCAAAAGACACCTCATTACTCAATTAGAAAAGTCACTGAATGATGAAATGAATTATGGCCTTTACTAGACATTTGCTCAAGGGTACATATTAATGGCCTATTAATGACCAGCTTGTATATTAAAACCAATTCAACAATATTAATCATCAATGAAGTATGGAAGAAATCACTTCACTTTCATTAGGACAGCTATTAACAAACATTTAAGAGGCAGGAGCTGGGAGATAGCTACGTGATTTAAGGTGCTTGCTTGCAATCCTGAAGGCCTGAGTTCAATTCCCCACTATGCATGTAAAGTAAAAAGCAAAGTGACACATGTTTCTGTGATTCCAGTACACATATGGCAATGGGAAGCAGAACCAGAAGAATCTGGAAGCTCTCAAGCCAGATAGTCTGGTTCACACACAAAGTGACAAAAACAAAACTATAGCAAGGGAGACTCTGTCTTGAGCAAAATGGGAGGATAGAACAAATACATGGAGGTTTCCCTCATGTATGGCACAATGCAGGCCTGGCCCTAGCCAGACTGCATGGCAGAGAAACCAGGAAATGGCTTCTGTGAACATGGCGGTCTGCGCAGGCCTGGCGTGACAACAGCTACAGTCCCATGCTTGTGAGAAACCTGGTATGAGATGATCTGTCTGGAGACAGGCTGTCATTGGTCACAAAAAGGAGACCACCCCATACAATGATTGGCCAGCCAAGCCCCTTAAAACCCACCTGCACTTCCTCAATAAATGAGTTTGCAGCAGCTCGCCCTCTGCTGCTTCCACCCAACTCCCTGAGTCTGTGTCGTGATTCCGCGCCCCTCACCCCTAACTCGGCAGAGACCCTGCCGTCCCTCCTGGGCTGGCCCTAGGGGGACCCCAACACCCTCAGACCTCCACACATGTGGCACGGAACACATATCACACACATCCACACATATATATAAATACACACATAATAAAGTTAATAATTAATGATTCTAATAAAATACACAAAGATCAGCACATGTTGGGGATAATGAGCAGGATTGAAAACCATGCAAGGTTTTGGTGGGAATCCTAATCTAGATTTGTCCCACATGATCCACTATGTAAAATACTGTGTAGGTTTTCACATACTAAAAATAGAATTTCCAGAAGAAATGAAATTCCTTATTCTGGGTATAAATCCAAAGGCAAAGAAGTTGGTAGCTTATGTAGGTATCTGTACTTCAGCATATTTACAACAGTTAAGATATGTTATTAACTTAAATTTCTTTCAAGTGATAATTGTATTCAGAAATTGTGATATATGTACTCTCTTAAAGAGAAACCCAATTATTTGTAACAACATTCATGAAACTGGACAGGATTTTTTTAAGAAAATTAGCCAGATACAGAAGTAATAATACTATTGATAAAAAGTACTTTCTTACATATGACATCTAAATTCAGTCAAATACATAGAGAACAGAATAATTGTTTCCAGAAGTTAGTGTGGAGTGGGAGAAGGAAGATGAATGAATAAATAACTGATATAGGTCAAAATTCATGAAGTTGTACTTATGAAATATATACAAATCTAGATATTATGAAGATTACAAAATGGAGACTATAATTAACATTGAATTGTATACTAGAAAATTTCCTAGAAAATAAATTTGAGGTACTCTTGCAACATATACACATCATGTAACTGTCTGGAAGATAACAGACATTTTAAATTGCTCACCAGGTATAAATATATATAGCAAAACAGCCTTGTGTACATACTAAATTTTGAAATTTAAGAAAATATTGGCTCAACAATTCCACCAAGACAAAAGAGAGCAACAAAACATACTACATGGTTTTATTGGTCTAAATAATATATTTATACCAGTACCAGAATAAGAAAAACAATATAAGGTATACATAGAAAGCATATCAGAATTTTCTTGTAGCAAGCCTAGAAAGAAATTCAGTTCAACAACTACAATGCAATAACAGTTTTTCTTCCTGTATTTTTCTCCTCTCATTTGTAATGGATATCTATCTGTAGCTGAGCCATTTCTGTCCTTTTACTTTAGCTCAAACCATTATTGCAGATATATATCTACCAGTGTTTATTTTCATGTAAAATAGCAAAGATGATACTGACATTTTCATTTTTGCACAGATAAGTCTTTATAGAAGGACATATTCCGGGGATTTCTTTATTTGGATAATATCCTAGCCTTAGCTAAACCATGCAAAGCTGACTTTCATGGCTTATTTTAGTCTTTGCAAAGAGGAAAGGCAATGACTAGTACATTTCTATGTAAAAGGAAAGCCAATTTACAATGCTGGTTGTTATTTACATACTATCAAAAAAGCTCAATTATGAAGGAAAATTAACCCAAAAAATGAATACTACTCAATTTTTGTATATATACATTTTCTCTCTGTTCTCCACTGACCGACAACTAACACAAGTATTCAAAAGAAACCAAAGTCAATTTTGAAATTTATCCTTTTATATGTCTTTCTATTATCTGAATATAAGATGTTTTTATAGCAATAGCATTCAGATACACTTTTGATAAATCAAAGAAGGCCTAAGAGAGAAACTCTGGATTCTTTATATTTTACTTTGCGTGTAAATTGTCTTTTGCATAATTCCACATAAATCAAAATTATAATTTGCAACCAGAATGAAAAGGATTGAATATATTTACTTATTCTTTCCCTGACAATCTAGTACCTAAACAGAAGCACCATTAACAAGAAGGCTTGTAACTTCCTTTCATCTTAGCATTTTTATACAAATACAGACATTTACTACCAGCAGGGGCATCATATAATATTCTAGAATTGATTGCTATGCAATGAAGATCTCTGTAACTGGTAACCTAAGATGTCAACTTTATAGGGTTAAGGGATATTCAGTTACTTGGAAAAAAAATTCATGTCTCTGTTGGTGTATCTTTATTTTATACAGTAAAGAGATAAGAAGTTCTACCCTCAACCAATATATTTGGACACCATCCAATATGCTGACGGTCTAGATAAAACAAAACTACATGGGAAAACTATCCCCAGTTTCTCAGGCTTTCAGTAATGACTGAAAGCTATACCAAGGCTTTTCTTGTTCCTCGAGTTTGCTGACAATTTATACTGAATTTCTCAGTGTTCATAATTGCATGGGACAATACTTATAACAAATCTTATTTTCTATCCATATCATTTATAGCTGTAATAATATATTTATTGTTTCTCTGGTGAGCCAATTCCAAGGTAATGATGCCTTTTTGGGAGAAGTGCAAGGTGTATCATGAAAATGGATTTCCATCTCCCTACCAACAGATGGCTTGTACCTCTAGCCCATAATAAGGAAGTCTAACTTATTTGCAATTTTAATTCAATTAAATTATGTTACTGTATACTTTCTATATAATGTCTTAATCACTGCAGAGAACACAAACAGAAGTAAAACCATTTGTTTCTTTAAACTGTTCAGATACTAGCTTAGTTACAGTTGTAGGTTGGCCTACAAAGTGAGGGTAGATGTCAGACAAGTAAAAAATAGCTTTTAATAAAACAGATTGGCAATATAATGTGTACAAAATTATTTGGGAAAAAAAAAAAAAAACTAGTTAGAAGAATTTAAAGTGGCTTCATCAAAGAGGTAATAAGATAAAATTTCAAAATTTAAACATGTAAAATTCAGGGTAGGGACAGAAGGCAATGCAAAAAACAGCAAGTTAAACAAGCATGGAAAAGCCAAAGAATCCAGCAGCAATGAGCCCAAGATTTCGCAGATTAGAACAATGAAAACCTGAGATAAAATGATAGTCTTGAATACAAGGTTGAATAGTTTATAGTTTATTTACTATGAAGCTTAATTGTTTAATAAATAAGAATATTGTTTATTGCAGTTTTTAGGAATACAAATCAATCTACCATTCAAACAATTAACAGAATGTCTCATTTTTTTAAATAATTTTTGGTATGACTTACTAACAAATATATTAATTTAATTAAGAAAAAAATTAAACATAATGTTGGTCTGCACAGGAACGTTAAAAACTGGCAAATTCTAGAGGTTAAGGGCAAAGTTTTTTGAGAAAAAATGACCACCCCTTAATACTTTTCTGACTTTTGGAAAGTGTCATAACTTCTCTGTTCATAATTTTTTCCACATGTATAAATTGGAAAATTAATAATAACTTACAAGATTATTGAAATTTGCAAAGAAATTTAAATATAGTGACTATGGAAAACATATCCCAAGTCTTTATAAGCTCTCAACAAATGTTTGTTAAGACAGGTTAAGTATTCCTTATTTGAAATGCTGAGTACCAAAAAGAAGTATTTTGCATTTGAATTTCTGAATCCCAATGAAATATGATATTTGCAAAATAGAAAGTCAGTTGTTATATCTCATAAAGCAGTTTCAATAGACAAAAGATATTAAGAGTATTTCAGATTTTTTATTTGTTTTGATTTTGGAATATTCACATATACATAATGAAATATGTTGGGGATGGAATCCAAGTCTAAACTAAAAGGCTCACTTAGGTTTCATATAACACCTTACACATTTAAGCTAGGGACAATTACATGCACTATGTTCAATAAATTTGCATTTTGACCCTTTGTGTGACGTCAGTTGTTCAATTGTCCACTTGTAGTGTCATGTTGACATTCAGAAAGTTTCCAATTTTACAATATTTTGTATTTTACATGTTTATAGTTAGGATGTTGAGGTTATGTCCAGTTCCTAAGCCCTATTCCAGCTGCGTGGCTGGTGACCTATGGAGTGATAATATTCTATGTATAGATACACAAGAACAATTATATGAAATTCTTATAACAAACTAGCAAAGGCCAGGAAGTTATACTCCATCAACTTGTCCTCAATCATTTTAAAATTTGTCAGTGGAAAAAAAAATTGTCAGATCAAGTAGAGAGACTATAATACCCAGAGAAACAGGGACATGTCAATAACAATCTGAACTACAGTATTTCCAAAATGCCTGATGCATTTGGTAGAATACTCAAATATCAAAATTAGTGCTATACTACCTAGATGATTACAAAGAATTAATATGGAACCTAATAGCTCAATAAGATACACTGAAAGTGGGACATACAAAGGTATTTTTCAAATGGCCTGTATGCAAAAGTCCTGTGGGAAAAGATCAAAGAAGACTGAAGTAAATATTATTAGCAAATTCTGTAACAACATCATGTACAGAGGTTTGTACAAACTTAGTAGGCATTGAGAATAAGAGAAACTGTCAATAGTTACAGGGAAATCAGCCAGGTAGAGATGAGAAATGTATTATGTTCAAAAGACCATAGAAATAGGAATTTCCAAAGCATGCAGTCCAATCTTCAAATACTGTAAAAATATCAGAAAGAATGAATCCCAATTAAATGATGAAATTTGTAAAAACATAAAGTAATTTGCAATATTTCATAAAACAGTTTCAATACAGCAGTAGTGTTAAGAGACTCTAAGAAGTAAAATTATGAGTGGGTCGCAAGGAATTGATGGCAATTCTTCTCTGAATAAAATGTAGAATAAAATACTCATGACAACACCTTGAACAGGAAACAGAATAGTAAAAAATATTATGTTTTGTTTATTGTGTAGGGAGAGCTATTCAATGTTTGGTGACAAAGAAGGAAAACTTGACACAGGTAGATATTAACACATAAACAAATAGAGAACAAGAAACAAGCAACATACAAAGAAAGAGGCAATTTGAGCGGGGCTTGGAGGCACATGCCTTTATTCCCAGCACTCGGGAGGCAGAGGTAGAAGGATCAATGTGAGTTTGAGGCCACACTGAGACTGCATAGTGAATTCCAGGTCAGCCTGGAATAGAGTGAGACCCTACCTGGAAGAACAAACAACAACAAAAAAAGAAAAGAGGCAATCTGTTTCTTTGAATATAAGAAGTTCAGGTGATAGGCACATTGTAAGGAAATACATAGAAAAATGCTTATAGGAATTTTGTGGAAATGTCGAAAGAGAAGCAATATACTAAAAATATTTCAATATCTTCATTCTCAGAGTATGTTATGTACTGAGAGAGGTTTCAGAAAACACTGTAAAAGTTATCTTTAACATTTGATTATTCATGTAAGTCAGCTGCTCAATTGGTTGAATGTTTTCTTCAATATATATTCATTTCTGCTACTTTTCTCCCTTCTCTACTTTATCTACTCTGCTGTGGCTTGAATGTAAAATGTCCCCCAGGCATGTGTGTGTTCAATCATTTGTTCCCTAGCTGGTGGCACTGTTTTGGAAAGGGGTGGGACCTTTTAGAGGTGAAGCCTTGTGGAGAAATTGTGTTATGTGGGCCAATGTCCTGTTGTAGTAGATTTTTAATTTGTATTATATTCAGTTATGGAAGCTCTACTAGACAGAAGTCTGCTTCACCTGACCTCTAGATTTCCATCCTTGGTTATTCAACCAAATATTTATTTAGGTTTGTCTCTGAAGGGATTTTTTTTCCACCTGCAATTTAAGTTCCAAGTCAGTTGATGTTAAGATATGGATATTGTTTGGGTGGAATTGAACCAATCAACTAAACTCTAAAAAAGAAACCTCAAAAACATTTAGTTAGAAAAGACTGTATATGTTTAAGATGCAAAATATGATGATCTGTTACTGATACTCTGTAGCGCTTATCTTTATGAAATTAACTGATATGTCCATTAGAAGAACTATCTATCATATTATTGGCTGATTTCACGCATGGAACAGAAATATCAAGGCATATAGAAGGAATAAAAAATCTGTGAAAAGAAATTTTAAACAAATTAAACAAATGGAAATTAAACAACTGGATGATCACATATATCAAGAAATAAATAATATTATCTCCCTTGTGAAGAATATTATTCAATTTCTAGAGTTATAAAAATGTAGCACTCAGAATGTTTAGTTCTAAACAAACAAAAAAAAAAAAAACAAAACACAGCATGCAAAGAAACAGAAAAAATATAACTTATTTCTTTAAAAAATGAATTTTACATGAAGGATTTGCAAGGAAACTCAGATACTGAAATTATTAGTCAAATATATTAAATTAACTGTGTTCAATGAGCTAAAGGAACCAAAGAAAATCCTGGAATAAGAACTAAAGGAATTCAGAAAAAATAATATGTGAACAAATAGTAGAACTTACAAAAATTAACTTTATAGGAGATAAAAAAATAGCTAATTTGTAATAATAAGGAAACACATTTAGGAATAGCTTTGAGCAGGCAAAAGGAACAATCAATAAATCAAGAAAAGACAAGTGAAATTGTCTAGTCTAAGGAACACAACGGAAAAACATGGGAAGTAATGAACAAAAAGTGAGAAAATTTTTCAAGAAGAGATAAAGGGGCATAAAATATTTAAAGAAAGGGCTGGAGAGATGGCTTAGCAGTTAAGGCGCCTGCCTCCTAAGCCTAAGAACGCCCGGTTCCAATCTCCAGGTCCCATGTTTAGCCAAATGCAAAGTGACACAATGGGGCTATGCCTCACTTGACCACAAGGGGGTGCATCTGGATTTTGTTCTCAGCAGCTGAGAGGCTGCTGGCGTGTCCATCTCTATCTGTCTCCCTCTCCCTCTCTATCTCTCTCTGTGTATCTCTCTAAAATATATATATATATATATATATATATATATATATATATATGAAATAAATAATGTGGAAAACTCCAATATTTATGAAAGCAATCAATGTACACATCCAAGACGTTTAAAGAATTTTAAAGAATTTCAATTTGATAAAATATAAGAGATACAAATTCAGATAAATCATAATCAAAATGTTGAATTCAATAATACACACACACAAATATATAAGTTAAAATATTTTAAAAAGTAATTCTGTATCTGACAATACTATCCTACTAGAATGAATAAAATTAAGATAAATAGTGATAAGAACAGCTATCACTAAGAGAACTTAACTAAAAGAAGTATTCAAGAAAGTGCTTCAGGGGCTGGAGAGATGGCTTAGTGGATAAGCGCTTGCCTGTGAAGCCTAAGGACCCCAGTTCAAGGCTTAATTCCCCAGGACCCACATACTCCAGATGCACAAGGGGGCGCATGCATCTGGAGTTTGTTTGCAGTGGCTGTAGGCCCTGGCGGGCCCATCTCTCTCTCTCTCTCTCTCTCTCTCTCTCTCTGTGTCTATTTCTGTATCTCTCTCAAATAAATAAAAAATAAAATATTTTTAAAAAAGAAAGTGCTTCATACTGAAATAAAAGAATATTAAACAACAATTTCAGGGTATTAAGAAATAAAAATAAATAAATACTGGAAAATATAAATACAAAGCAAGGTAAGTATTTTCACTCTTTTTCATTAAGGTTGAAAGACAAAATACATAAAATATTAATTATAATGTTCTTGTCATTTTAATACAATGTATAACAATCTAATCTGCAAAACTGAAAATGTAAAGAGGCACTGAGGTATACAGGAAAGCTGAGCTGCTTCATACAAATTTGGTCTAATTTAAACTAAAGTATAATAATGTTGGCATGCTAAGTTTAATCCCCACAATAAAGAATAACATATTAAGTAAAAAGCATGATGAAGCGAAACATGCAGAGGTTTGAATTGGTGCTCACTAACATGAACAAATAAAACAAAAAGATGCAGCGATAGATAAAAAAAACTGATGGTAGAGAAATGTTCAATAGTCATTTTGAAAATATTGAAAAATAATATACTCCAATTAAATGACAAAAACATGGGCTAGAGGCATGGCTTAGCAATTAAGAACTTGCCTGCAAAGCCAAAGGATAGAGGTTTGATTCCCCAATACCCACATAAGCCAGATCTACTAGGTGGCACATGCATCTGCAGTTCATTTTTAGTGGCTGGAGGCCCTGGCGTGTCCATTCTCTCCCTCTCTCTTTCTGCCTCTTTCTCTCTATCAAATAAATTTTAAAAAGACAGAAACATAATGAATTGTCAAACAGGTTTTGCCTATAGTATGCTATAAGAGATGCATTTTGGATACATAACACAAAAGCCAAAAAAGAAAAATAGAAAAAAAGAAGATGCTTCATGCAAAGAGGCCAAATGCCTTTAAAATTAACATGTGACAAAGACAAAGTAGAAACATAGTAATAAAAGGGAAAATTGTTAAGAAAATGTACTAATTTTACTCATATATGCACATAACAACAGAACCCTTTCACAAAATTTTTGTGAGAAATAAGTAGTCCTACAATAACATTTGGAGACTTCAGTATTCTGCATTCAATAATAGATTGAACAACTAATTTTTTGTGGTTCTGGGAATTAAACATTGAGCATTTCACTATTATATAGGGGCTCAACTGTTGGGGTCCCCCCTAGGGCCAGCCCAGGAGGGACGGCAGGGTCTATGCCAAGTCGGGGGTGAAAGGCGTGGAGTCACAACACAGACTCCAGGAGTTGGGTGAAAGCAGCAGAGGGTGAGCTGCAGTAAACTCGTTTATTCAAGGAAGTGTAGGGGGTTTTAAGGGATTTGGCTGGCCAATCGTTGTATGGGGTGGTCCCCTTTTTGTGATCAATGACAGCCTGTCTCTACAGATCATCTCATAGCAGGTTTCTTGCAAGCATGGGACTGTATCTGTTGTCACGCCAGGCCTGCGCAGGACACCATGTTCACAGAAGCCACTTCCCAGTTTCTTCTGCCATGCAGTCTGGCTAGGGCCAGACCTGCATTGTGCCATACACTCAACCACTGAGCCAAATGGCCAGAATAGATAAAGAATTCAAAAAGTTAAGCACCAAAAAATAAAGAAATAATAATCCAATCAATAAATGAATATAAAGATCAAATGAAGCAATATGAATGAGCATTATATTTGTGAAAAAATGTTGAATATCCTTTCTTTTTTTTTTTTTTTTTTGTTTTTTTCAAGGTAGGGTCTCACTCTGGTCCAGGCTGACCTGGAATTTACTATGTAGTCTCAGGGTGGCCTTGAACTCACGGCAATCCTCCTACCTCTGCCTCCCGAGTGCTGGGATTAAAGGCGTGCGCCACCACACCCGGCTCTGAATATCCTTTCTTAACAAGGAAAAATAAACATCAAAATTGCAATAAGAGTTTATCCCATCAAAGTTAGAATGACCATCACCAAGAAATCAAACAAAAACAAATGCTGGCAAGGATAATGGGAAAAAGAATTCATATATAGTCTTAATGGGCATTTAAGTCAGTGCAGCCACTAAGGAAAAATCACTATTGACATTGCTTAAAAATATAATAAACACAGTTCATGTTGGCTATAGTAGATAGCTTCAGGTTCCCTAAGATGTAGTTCCAGACCAGGCACAATTATGGAGGAAGGGATATTTATGAAGCTTACAGATCCAGGGGAAGTTCCATAATGGCAGAAGAAGGGTCAAGCAGAGAGAAAGAGAAGCCACAAGCCAAAAGCCACACAGCACACTTCAGGAACTCCCTGTAGAACTAGGCACATTGCATATCTTTAGACTGGAATTTCAAACCTACCATCAAAACTTGAGATCTGTCCAGTGACACCTCCTCCAGCCAGGAGGCTGCAGACCAAACTAAACACTAATAAAACAGTGACTATATTGGGGGCCATCTATTCAAACTACCACAGTGGCTCACCCCTATAATCTCAGTAGTTGAGTAGCTGAGGTAGGAGGATCACCATGAGTTTGAGGCCAGCCTAGGCTACAAAGTGAGTTCCAGGTTAGCCTAGACTAGAACAGACCCTGTGTTAAAATAAAATAACATAAAACC
This sequence comes from Orientallactaga sibirica, assembly GCA_036365145.1. Taxonomy (NCBI): domain Eukaryota; kingdom Metazoa; phylum Chordata; class Mammalia; order Rodentia; family Dipodidae; genus Orientallactaga; species Orientallactaga sibirica. Next base: position 1,825,120 of record JAEOAD010002325.1, on the reverse strand, counting down.
TCAATTTTGTGGAGATTGCACATTGGTTAAAGATGCTTGCTTGCAAGTCTGCTACTCTAGTTCAATTCCTGAGCAGCTATGTAAAGCTGCAATCAACGTACCCCACCATATCTGTAATCAGAATGATGACTGCAACAATGGGAAGCAGAGATACTTAAGCATACATGTTTATTGATACACCATCTACAATGTGCAAGATATATATGGAGCCAGCCTAGATAATCAGCCTAGATGTTCATCAAAAAATGAAGGCATATAAGATCATATACACAATGGAGTTTTATTCTGCTTTAAAAAATGAAATTCTTTCATTTTCAGGTTGATAGAATTGGAGATCATCATGTGAAGGGAAACAAGCCAGGCCAAGAAAGTTAAATGTCACATTTCTTCATTAATACTCAGATTTTAGACCTTAAAAATGTAACTTGATACTGAACATGGTGGTACATGCCTTTAATCATAGCACTCAGAAGGCAGAGGTAGGCTAGTCACTGTGATTTTGAGGTTAGCCTAGAAGTGAATTCCAGGTCAACCTGGCTAGAGTGAGACCCTACCTTGAAAAAAAAAAAAGAGAGAAATTATAACTTTAAAACATAGGAAGAACTATTTGGGAAGAGTAAGGCAACTTGTGGAGGAGTAATGATGGAGAGGAGTTAATAAGATCAAAGTCTATAATATGCATGCATTACAATGTTAGAATAAAACACATTATTTTATACACCAATAAAACAGTATAAATCCTAATCAGAGTTATAGCAATCAAACACACTGTATTACACCCATAAGTGTATGCATACAGATGAGTAGAATAGAAATGAGAACTTATTTATAATGTAAGAAGTCTATTAAATGTTGAAAGGATAGTGCTCATGCAAAGAATAAAGACTAAAATTCTCAGTGCTTACTAGAGCATAAAAGAAATTCAAAATAGGTAAAATATCTAAATTAGAAAGTTGAAGCTCCTGGTTAGGTGAGGTGAAGCACTGTGTAATCTAGCACTAGAGAAGCTGAGACAGGGACATGGCTGTGAGTCTGAGACCAGCCTGGGCCATATAGTGAGCTTCCACTCAAAAAGTTGATATGATTCATGCTATATTGCAAAATCTCTTCTCAAAAAAAAAAAAAAAAGAATAGAAAAGAAAGAAAGCTAGAGAAATCATTCTGTAGATAAAGGTGCTTACTTCCAAAGCCTGATGGTCTGGGTTCAGTTACCTAGTACCCATATAAAGCCAGCTGTACAAAGTGGCACATGTGTCTGGAGTTCATTTACAGTGGCACTAAGCGCTGCTGCGCCCATTTCTAGCCCCCCCTTTCTCTTTCTCTCCTGTCTTTCTCCCTTTGCATGTAAACAGAAATAACTTTTTTTGTTGTCTTGTGTTTTTGTGGTGGGATCTTGCTCTTGACCAGGTTGACCTGGAATTCACTATGTAGTCTTGGGCTGGCCTTGAACTCACAGTGATCCTCCTACCTGGAATTAAAGGTGTGTACCACCAGGCCCAGCAGAAAGGGAGAATATGAGTGCACCAGGGCCTCCAGCCACTGCAAATGACCTTGAGATGCATGGTCCACCTTGTGCATTTGGCTTTATGTAGGTATTGGGGAATGGAGCTTGGGTCCCGAGGCTTTTCAGGCAAATGCCTTAACTAATGAGCAAACTCTCGTGCCCAGAAATAGTTTTTTAAGGAATAATTTGAATTAAAATGCTGAAAATACTAAAATTCTTTAAATTAAAAAAATGGAATGCACCCATCCACAAATACTTGGCAAATGTTTGACAAATACATCATCAAACTCAAAGATAACAAAAATAAAATAGATAAAATAAGATTCATAGAATCAGTCTTGCACAACAAATGTCACTACCAAGACAATTAAAAGAGACTGATTGAGAGGGGGAGGGGATAAGATGGAAAGTGGCATTTCAAAGTGGGGGAAGGAAGGGAAGTACCATGGGGTATTGCCTACAATTAAGGAAGTTGTTAATAAAATAAATTTTTAAAAAGATGATCCATTGTTATATATCCACAATATTTCATGTCCAGAAAACACATAAAAAAAAAAAAAACTATAACTAGCAAACAAAATATGACTGTGGGAATTTAGCTAGAATTGACCCCAGCTGTTTTTATTTCCAACAGTCCTGATGGTTCCTAACTGATTTTCCCTGCATAGATTGTTAGCATACTATAAATAAACAAATCTATTAGCATGGTGCCAAGTGTTCCTCACATTTTTTATATTAGCCTGAGGGAAAAAAAAAGGTACATTTCAGTCTGAATGCAGGCCATTTAGTCCTAACTATAACCCCCCTCTTTTCTAACAAAATCATGTGATCCATTGGTTTACTGCTGCCCAAATCTATGCTTCTGGTGCTAAGTTGTAAATAAAACTTTCTGGCAGTACTGTATTTATCTCTCTTTTGTCTCGGTGAAACTTGGGACTAGTTCTTAACATACTGATTGCAGGTTTTTCTGGAATAACCACTGTTAACAATGGCCAACGAAATTCAATGTCCCTTTTCTCCAATGAAGATAGACAACTGAACAATAAGCACACAAAAAACACATTCAATACATCAGACATTTGGCAATATACTTTCCTCCCACTGAAATAACTGCTCAAATAACCAAGATAACAAGAATTATCAAAGAAATAGAGACATTGGAACATTTTGCTATTATTAGTGGGAATATAATATGGATCAGCTTTTGTGGAAAAAAAATCTTTGAGTGCATCCCCTTAAAGTTACAAGTGAAATGAATATAATTAGCCGTAAACCCCACTTATTCACCAAGGTTCATTGCAACATTATGCATAATAACCAATAGGTGAAGTAAACCCAAGTGTTCATGAACAGATAGATTAATTAAAAATGTATAGCCATAAAATATATAGCCCAAGTATGAAGTGCCATAATATGTATAAACCTTAAAATCATTATGTGTACTGAAGTAAGCCAGAAAAAATAACACATGTACAACACACAAACTCAGAGATAGAAAATTGATTAGTGGTTAGCTGTGGCTGACAGGAGAGGCAATGAGGATTTATTATTAAATGAGTATAGAGCCTTTGTATGATGTCATGAAAAACTCTAGAAATACAGAGCAGCAATGACAGTGCTGCACCATGAATGTATTTAATACCACTGAACTATATGTGTGAAGAGGGCTAAAGTGGAAAATTTTATGTTGTATATATTTTAACATCATAAAAATTTTAAATATAAGTTAAATCTCTGAAGGATCAATAAATACCTAAATAGGTGAGTTATTAGGCTTTTGAGACAGAAAAGAATTCTTATAGCTTCATGGATGGCAAGCACATACACTTTCAAACACAAAATATAGAGAAAGCATAAATAAGGCTTTTAAAGAAGATGAAATTACAAAGATCATTCAACATGAAAACTATCAGAAATAATAGTTATAGTTGATAAAATAAGCTTCAAGGATGAAAAAATACATACAAATTCAGCAAAATAACAAAGCCACAGTGGAGGGATAAAATGGTAAATTGAATTGATGTAAAGCTAGCAATCATTGTTGAGAGAGAGGATATATTTCAAGAATTTATTCAGAATAGAGTTAAAGGTATAAGATGGAAATATGAAAAAAGGCTATGATAAATGAAAGCTAGAATGAAAAAAGTTGACATTTGACTGATGACATTCATAAAGAGAAAGAAAGGTGACATATGAAGGGGAAAATGTCAAAATTAAAAGAAATAACCATGGCTTCCATCTCCACTGTTGCTAAAATAGATATTTCAAACAATAATTAAAACTATTTGCTCATGTAAACATTCAATTTTTAACTTTGGGGTTTTATCTTGATAAACCTATTGTTGCAGTTACTTTTTCATTTCTGGGTCAAACACCTGACCAGAAACAGCTTATGGTAGGAAAGGGTTTATTTCAGGCTTATAATTTCCAGGGATAGCTTCATCATGGCAGAGGCAGCTGGACCATTTCATCATACATCCATAATGGATAGAGAACAAGCAGCCAGAGCTTAAGGTAGCACTGAAAACATGGGACTAGTCACAACCTTAAGGTCAACCACTAGTGACACACTTTCTCCAGCAGGGTTCTACCTCCAAAAGAATCTACCAAGTGACGGACTAAGCAAGAAGCTCAAATCCAAACACATGAGGCTATGGTGACATTTTCATTCAAACCACCACATCTACTATAAGTTAAAGTAAAAATTGCATTCAGTGCTCCGAACCAATACAGTTTAGCAACACAGTAGCCAATACAATATTACTTGACATCATTTTCATGATTTTATTGATTTTGGGTGTGAGGTATGCTCTCATTATACAAGACCACAGAAAGCAATATTACTAGCTAGACAAAGATCAATTTCAAAACTTGAAGTATGGTTTCTCCTGAAACCATGCTATCTATATTTCCTCTGTATTTCATTAACACCTTTATAAATTGAAAAATCATGAGTTGAACTTTTTTAATGCAAGTTGGGGTATATATATATATATATATATATATATATATATATATATATATATATTCTTTAATATATATTTAACAGATTTCTTGAAATCACTTATCAAAATGAGAGATCAGATATTTTGTAAATTAATGGCACCAAGTTTGGTGCATATATTTAATACATTTTATGAAATACTCATTAGGAATATTACAATAAATTTTCAAAATATGATATATCAAGAAAATCCTTAGAATTGGTCATAAAATAAAGTTAGATTGCCTTTAAAATGGTGATAGTATAAATAGCAATTTTACTTAAGTACAATATTGTTCAGAAGTCTGTGGAATTATATATTTAATATACTGAAAAATGGCTCTTCAAACATATTTTAAGTCAAGTAAATATAACTGCACAAATATGGAGAAACATATATTATGGACAGTGATCTGGAATTTTCCAGTAATTGAACTTTGCAACACAATATAGCCTATAATAAACTTCAGATAGAAGGAAAGTAATCTGAAATATAAGAAAGATTTGAGGTCCAAGACAGGAGTAAAATGAATGAAAGGGTAAATACATAGATAAATCTCAAATGAGAACAGACCACATTAATCAATGATAATAATAACAGCATCTTGTTGCATTTTAAATCAAAGTTATAATAAGTGATATAACCTTCAATGGGAGTATTGGAGACATCTGGTAAAGAAGGGCCCTGGAGATCGTGAAATGTAGCCTAACCTTAAAACATTTGGGTCTAGCCTATATCTCCCAGTACCAGAAATCAGTTGCTACCTACATTGATATGTTGATCAGAGAGACCTACAAGATTCCCCAAACAAGACAGACTTCTGTCAAAGCACTTGATTACATGCTTTAGGCAAAAGGTAAGACCTTATTGCTAAAGGCACCACATGCTACCAACACATAACACCGAGACATCTAGCTGGAATCTGGAAGCCAGTTCCCAGATGGTGAGCTGCCAGGGGAAAGTGGTCAACAATGTTGTGAGCAAGCACTGGAGGGCACTGGTATTCAAAAGCAACCAGCCTGACAAGACATACATATGTATGCAATGGTGGCACATAGCTGTGATGAGTAACCAATGGCTTTTTCATTGCCTAAGTCATCTGCTCAGTGGAACCTATAGCTGGAACTGGGAATGAAGTCAGAATCCTATGGAGAACAAAATTATGGTCTCCAACAATAAACTCAACATTTTTTGGCCAAAAGAGTGGCTGCATCCATCAAAATTTCTCTACCATAGCAATGCTTATTCCTTTTAACTGATGCTGATCACAGTTTCCATTGGAGAATTTGTTTTCTTTTTCAGAAGTCAGCAAGAACTGAGGACAACCAAAATCTATCAACAAGACAAGAAAAGATAGCTGACTCCCTGGTAGGAGATGAACCATGCCTCACATATCAGTTAGGGCCCAGGTAAAACCACAGAGATGAGCAAGAGTGCTACTTCCATGGAGAACCTGCCAACCTTTGCCAGGGTGAAGGAGACAGACACTGAAGATACTCAACCAATACCAAAGCAGAAATCCAAAAGCTCATGGGAGCTCTACACTAAAGTAGACTTAAAACACACCCACCATGGCTCAGGGAGTTTTTCAGAAGAGGTCAGAAAGATTATAAGATCCTCAGAGTGGGAGAGAATGTCCAGAGGCATTGGCCCCCTCTACAATAACGGAATGCTCCTCTCACAACTCATTACCCACAACCCCATGTTAAATATCAGCAATATCACTGAGGAGAGCCCTCAGCAGAAAGGGGACAGGGAGGAGGGAAATGATGGTACCAACATATGATGAGTCCATACAAAGTTTCTACTAAATAAATAAAGAAAGGAACTAGGTTTACAAATGTAAAATATAACTGAGAGAAATGAGAGATGCTTTGGGAATTGATTAAATTGAGTGGAAGGTTTCTAAAGTTCTTGTCTAATTACAAAGTATGACAAAATGCTTTTATTATACTAGAGATCCATCACACAGGTATTTATAATCCCTGGGTTACTAATAAAAAAATGCAAGCAAGAAATAAAATTTCTAAACCAATAGTGAAAATTGGACTGATAAATAATTATTCAGTTCAAAATAAATCATAAAAAAGAGAGAAAAAGAAAAAAGGCAATTAACACAAAAAAAAGCATAACAAAACTTGATGCTTTAAAACACAAATATGTTAGCATTTTTTTAAAATTATAAGTTGATTAAATGTTACATTTAAAACATAAAGTATAATCAAGCCAGGAGTGGTGGTGCACTTCTTTAATCCCAGCACTCGAGAGACAGAGGTAGGAGGATTGCCGTGAGTTCGAGGCCACTCTGAGAATACAGAGTGAATTCCAGGTCAGCCTGGGCTAGAGTGAGACCCTACCTCAAAAACCAAAAATAAATAAATAAATAAATAAATAAATAAATAAATAAATAAAATATAAAATATAATCAGAAAAAAATAAAATCATATGCTCTGTTCAAAAGATACTTTTAAAACCTAACTATAATGTTTGGCAATTATATATTGAATAAAAGATAAATAATAAGCTTAGGTGAAATCTTCACCAAAATATCAGGGCAAAACATTGATGGACAGTATAATGATAATAACATAAAAGTAAAATCCTTGGATATTGGGTTGTTCCTGATATACATTGTACAACTATGAGACATAACATATGAAATACTTTTCAAGGAAACAAACCAAATTTTCATCAACTGAAAAAAAAAGTTAAATGGTAGTAAGATGATGCAATTATACCAATCCCATATGGGAAACTTTAAAAACATATTGACCAAATTTAATTTGAGAACCTAGTATCCAACGTGAACAACAAAAAATAACTGTAAAAATATATACTGAATCAGTCATGGAAATTTTTATACTGACTAGAATTTTTATTACTTTAAAGGCCTTGTATTGATTTCTTAGGTGTAATTCTGTACTGTTATTGTATTTAAAAAGTACTCTTACTGCCATATGACCCAGCTGCACCACTCCAAGGCATATGCCCAAAGGCCCCTCTATCCTCCCACAGAATTACTTGCATATCTATGTTTATTGGTGCTCTGTTCACAATTATTATGAAAATGGATCAACCTAATTGTCTTACAACCTATGGTTAATAAAAATAATAATAAATGTGGTACATGCAATGAAGTTTTATTCAGCACTAAAAAAATGAAATTATGACAATTGAAGGAAAATAAATGGAACTGGCAAATATTCCACTACATGAGGTAATCCAGGCTCACAATGACAAATATGTCCTGTTCTTTCTCATATGTGGATCTTGGCTTCAAATTTTTATATATGTATATTTGAGAGTGAGTGCATATAGAATGCAGAAAAATAGAATGAAGCCTGTGAGGGGGGAAAAGAGATATTAAGGGAGAGAGGTGAGAAGGGATGTTAATGTGGAAGCAGGAATACTTGAGGCAGATAGGAATAATTGCAGATTGGGGAAAAGGGAGATGGGGGAGAGGAGTGTGTGACAGGGGAATAGTCAGACAAAAAACTAAGTGTGTACAAAAATGCTGGAAGAAAACCTGCTACTTTGTAAGCTAACTAAAAACTAATATAAAATTTAAAAAGAGTTCTTAGTTTTAAAATTTGTATTAAAATGTTGATGAATGAATTAGGTGATGTCTGGCATTTTAAAATATAATTATAATTGAATAATCATAACTATAGCAAACTACATAATAAATGGAAGAATTATGGCTGAGTAAATATTTGATTTCTAATTAAAATTCATTTTTCATCTTCCAAATGATGAACACACTCTTAGAGTTGATGATGGGGTAAAGAAATGTGGATATATTGGGCAAAAGGTACAGACTTTCACTTATATGGGAGGCTAAAGTTCTTCAGTTCCACTGCTCTACATAATAAGTATAGTTAATTGTTGCAGTCCCCCCTAAGGCCAGCCCAGGAGGGACGGCAGGGTCTCTGCCGAGTTGGGGTGAGCAGCACAGAGTCACAACACAGACTCCGGGAATTGGGTGGAAGCAGCAGAGGGTGAGCTGCCACAAACTCGTTTATTGAGGAAGTGCACGTGGGTTTTAAGGGGCTTGGCTAGGTAATCATTGTATGGGGTGGTCCCCCTTTGTGACCAATGACAGCCTGTCTCTGGACAGGACATCTCGTAGCAGGCTTCTCACGAGCATGGGACTGTAGCTGTTGTCACACCAAGCCTGCGCAGAACGCCATGTTCACAGAAGCCACTTCCTGGTTTCTTCTGCCATGCGGTCTGGCTAGCACCAGGCCTGTATTGTGCCATACAGTTAATAACAATGGCATATTGTTTCCTTGAATTGTTTTCTCTCAGCATTAACAGCATTAATTAATACACAAATATATCAACACACTGGCTTGTGTGGTGATGGATATGTTCATTAAGTTGATTAAGGTATTTATTTCACAATCTATATGTAAATCAATAATTCATACTGTATATCTTAAATATTTTATTTTAAATTAGGGCTCAGCAAAACTGAAGGAAATGTCAAAATAGATAATGCTGATCTTTACAATACATTCAAAAGTTAAATCTTTGACTTTTCTTCCTTTCTAATTTCTCCTGGGCCCTGGTAGATATGGTAGAGAGGGGAAGTCTCGTGGTGGGCAGTCTGCTATCTTCTTGTCTTATCAATGGTTATAGGGTCTCCTTCATTTTCTCTGTCATCTGTAAAATAAAACAGATTGTCCAACAAAGTGTCAGAGCACTTTGGGTTAAAAGGGGTAGACAAAGTTGTTTAGGAGATTTTTGATGTGTCAGCACACTCTGTCCTGACCATGGGATTCTGTCTTGGTTTCCAGTATCAAGTATGAATTCTCTCCCACTAAGTGGGCACCATGTCCAGTCAGAGAACAGTTTGTTACATGTACAGGCTGCATGCCACTATTGCACAAGCGAGCACTTCTTGATCATCTGGTTGATTTCATAGTCTGTAGGGTCCCCTGATTATTTCTTTTTTTTTTTTTTTTTTTTTTTTTTTTTGGTTTTGCGAGGTAGGGTCTCACTCTGGTCCAGGCTGACCTGGAATTCACTATGTAGTCTCAGGGTGGCCTCGAACTCTCGGCGATCCTCCTACCTCTGCCTCCCAAGTGCTGGGATTAAAGGCGTGCGCCACCATGCCCGCCCCTGATTATTTCTGCTGTTGGTTTCCATTGTCCCTTGGAAGCTCCAATAGGGCTGTCTAGCACAGGTTGATGGTGATAAACACTTAGAATAATTAAAACCTATGAAAGCGGAAATGTAGAGATGGCCAACAGGCCTGGCATGTGACAAAGAATATTGCAGAAGAGAGGGAGGAAAGATTGTAAGCACAACAGAACCTGTAGTAATACTCTAAGGCTCAGTCCTCTGCTACCATAGAGACTGACTGAGGCCTTCAAGATGCCATAGTGATTACCATAATGACAGGGTAATGGGAGTTGGGACAAGGGGATAATGGTATATAAAGTGTTGTAATATATACAAAACATATTTTTAAATTTTAAAAAAAATTAATAGGCATCTTCTCTATGTTAAATAAATATATTTAGGAAAATCAAAATATTTTATTATTTATAGATTTTGAATAGATTTTTGGCAATCCATCACAAAATAAATTAGATAAAACAAGAAATTTATCAAATGACATATTGGAGAGATGCAGACCATCCCTGATTTCAGGCCTGACAAAAGCAAGATATTCAAATAATGCTACTCTATTGCACTCTCCCTTGTTCTTTTGCCCATGACTCATTTCCTGTGGTGTGTGTTAAATGCACTCTTTTCTGAATAAGTTTTCTTTGTTAGTCAAGAAAAGTTCGAAAATGGCATAATGCGTATCCATGGGGGAAAATGTGAATCACTGTCAATAATACTATTATCAATTGGAGTTATTTGATATTTTAAATTTTTGCAAAATTATGATTATGTTATAGACATTTGTTTATCTCCCAGTATTCTGAAAGTTCCTGTTGACAGGCAGATTTGATACTATCTTATTGAACAATCTTGGCTTGATTTTTTTCTGTCAGGTCTTGTCCTTGACCCTATCCCACAGTAATATAAATAAACACTAAAAATTATCTTCCCCTTGAAGGAGCTGGAAAGATGTCTCAGTGGATAAAGTGCTTGCTGTGCAAGCATGAAGACCTCAGTTTGCATTCCCAGTATCCACATAAAATGTGTGTGTAGTGATGTACACCTTAAATCCAAGTCTGGAGCAACAGAGATATAGGAGAATCCCTGGGGTGGCTGTTGAACTAGTTTAACTGAATCAATGAGCTCTATATTCAGTAAGACACCTTGCCTCCAAAGCAAGCTGGAGAGGAATTTAGGAAGACACTTAATGTTGACCTTTAGCCTCTACACACATGCACCTGCCCCCCCCATACACACAACAGGCAAAAATGTTATCCTCCACTTGAGATGTCCTACAACCCTATTATCTCAATTCCCCACATTAACTTAAACTGTCTCCTTAGGTCAGTCATCCTTGGAATGCTCAAGTGTCTGCTCATTGTTTACTGTACAGCACCCTTCCTCTCATGTTACATATTGGTATGTTTGGGAGGTGGGTAGACATGATGTATATGAGCATGAGATCATGAAAAAGCATACATATATATTTTTTCTTGGAACTCTTTTAAGTTACCATTTGCTTCCACTACTCACTCACTAATAATGTGTGCTGCTTCCTACAATGGTAAGTGCTAAATAAAGTAAAGCCCATATCAATCTTCTTCTAGGTATGATGTGTTGTGCTTAATTGTGAAGCTCATGTCTCTGGATACTGTAATTTGTTTTTGTGATCCCAATCCATGGGGTTACCTGTCATTAAAATCCAAGTTTTCTTCTGCTCTCCATTTTATACTATAGACAAAATATTATTGTATGTATTATTTAAATTTTCATTGAAACTCTAATATATGAACATACTGTAATTTGATCAAGTTCCCATCACATTATCCTTTTTTGTTACCTCTCTCTTTCCCACACTCACTGAGGACCCTTCTTTTTTCCTCTGTTTTGTTCTCATTTCTTTCATCTACCTCAGTCCTATATAGCAAAATGGTGATGGGCTCAGAACAGTTCCAGATAGCATTTCATCATCCCCAAATAGTACCCTCAATGAGGCACACTGATACATGTCAAACTCACAAAGAATTGGAGACTTTGCTTGAGGGTAAACAAACTACTTGTTTGATAGATATATCTCGAATTCATAGCTCAAACTTTGTAGCAAATAATAACACATCTGATGATTTTCCTTATACAAGTCAGAAGCCTCAGCTTATGGTGTCAGTAATCTTGCTCTACCTGTCCATTTGGTTTCTCTATGCTTTTCTATCAGACCTAGCAGGAGTGTGAGAAAATTCAAGATAATCTCTTCATTCTCCTTCCCAAAATACACTTTTCTTCTTTTATCCACCTTGAGAATACTATTATATGAACTTTATGTCAAATCAAATAAGCTTGTCTCTTGATTTCTGAAATGGGAGCTAAAGTAACTTAAGCAATGGTTTCCTGTTGCTTGATATTTATTAACCTTTCTCATGCTACATAATTTAAGCAAGTCAATTATGACATTCTTGGTTGACCAAAGAAACTGATTGTGTTTAGTCAAGGAAACTTGCTTCCTGAGTAACTATGAGAGATGTAAGGTTGCAAATAAAGACAGAGTTGAAGGACTTTGAGGATATAGTTAATTGGCTTATTTATTTTTTTATTTTTTATTATTTTTTGGAGAGAGACACAGAGAGAGACAGACAGAGAGAGAGGGAGAGGGAGACAGATAAAGATGGGCGCACCAGCAGTCTCTCAGCTGCTGTGAACGAAATCCAGATGTGTTCTCCCCCTTGTGGTCAAGTGCGGCATTGCGCCCTTGCGTCACTTTGCATCTGGCTAAACGTGGGACCTGGAGATTGGAACGGCTGGAGATTGGAACCTGTGTTCTTAGGCTTAGGAGGCAGGTGCCTTAACCCCTAAGCCATCTCTCCAGCCCTTATTTTTTTCTAAAATACAATTAGTAATAATAGGATATTTGGAAAAACATTCTTCAGAATGGACAGATTATTGTGTTATTCAACTTCATGTGGTTCAAAAAAAGTGGAAATATGACTGATTTTGGGTTTTGTGAGTTATCTTTAGTCACATTACATTGGACTATAATTACTTCATCAATATGAAAATCCTGTAATAATTACTCATATAGATGCTTAATGCAAGCATTAAAATTAACTGATCTAAAATATGTTTTTATTTCAATGTTACTATAAATAGAAATTCTGAGTCACTTCACTTCCTAAAATACTTATATCTCCCAGAGAGGATTATCCGGAGAGTTTTAGGATTCCTAGTAAACACTATGGAAATGATATGCTAGTAGGTAGGTAAAGGTTATTTCATATAAACAGCTCCTGCGACAGTAATTCCTCTTATTATAATTAATCTACAAATGCTAACTTTGTCTTGTTAGTGGATGGCAGATGGCCACACTTTCCATTTTTTTTTCCATTTCTCTGATAATGTATACTATTTTATTGGTCATTCTAAAGTATTTTGAATTGTTTTCCTAAGAACTTTCTATATTACACAGTATTTGGGATTTAAAATAATTATATTGGAGCTGGGGAGATCAATTAGTGGTTAAGAGTACTTGTAAAGTATGTTGACCTGGGTTCAACTCCTCAGCTACCCACATAGAGCCAGATAGGCATTTATTTGCAGTAGCAAGAGACTGTGGCATGCACCCTTCCACACACCACATGCAAATAAATATTTGAATGAATAAGCAAATAAATAAATATTTTAAATATCATTATTTGAACTGATAATCCAGGAATCACACTATTTGACATTTTATCTGATAAGTTGATCCCAACATCATCACATATGATGCTATAAAAATAATGGCAAGACAAAATCTGCAAGCTGATTAATATGGGTCTACCTACTACTATTTTCAGCCCAATTCTAGCTCAATGTTTCTTTTCCCTATACAGAATAAATTCAAAGCAATTCGAGTCAAAATCATAGCTAGCTCTTAACATTCATAAAATGTTTATAAATTCACATGTATTTACAAATATTTATAGTAGCCAAAATAATTTGTTACTTGGGGAAAGAAAACTATATTTTATTTAAATATATAAAAATTGAGATGTCCTGTTTTTTTTTTTAGAACGAGAGAGTGGGGGGAGAGAGAGAGAATGGTGCACCAGGGCCTCAGTCACTGCATTCGAACTCCAGATGCTTGTACCACCTAGTGGGCATGTGACCTTGTGCTTGCCTCATCTTTGTGCATCTGGCTAATGAGGGATCTGGAGAGTACAACATGGGTCCTTAGGATTCACAGTCAAGCGACTTAACTGCTAAGCCATCTCTCTAGCCTGTCTTGATATTTTTATAAGAATAGGGTAATGAAACAGAATAAATAATCCAGAGCATTGAAACAAACTCAAAGAAAGATCATCTGGTTCACTTCAATGAGGACATATAATAGTAAAGAAATAAATTTACTTCCAGCAAATGGTGTGGGAAAATTTGGTACCCATATGCAAAAAAAAAAAAAAAAAAAAAAAAAAAAAAAAAAAAAACTTTTTTCCCACATACCTTAAAATTTGAAAGTTTTGAAGACAAAAATTTTGTCTAGACTGGGAGAGATGGAAGGAATTTTGTTAATAATTCTGAGAAGATAAATACAGATAACCAACTCTATTAAATATAAAGTTTATTTCTCCTCAATTCAACAATTATAATATCATAAGGATCACTTGTTTGAGAAACTTCTGCTTTCTTACTAATTATACTTGTGGGCCAGATATTCCTATTCTTATTCATTAATAGGGATACCCAATTGCTATGCTTTCCCGAGTTCATCAGCTTAACTACTTACATTTGCCATAATCAATCCCTATTTAATGTACATGTCTTCTAATCCATCCTCAGTAAAAATAACTATTCAGGAAGTAATGAGTGTTCCTAAAAGACTGTCCTCAGAATCACTGAGTGATAACCCCAATTTTGCAAAACATGCTTCCCTCCCTCCATCTTTCCAAATAACACTTGGCTAAATGTCCAAAATGCCCTTCTCTTGTAGGAAGTCACTAAAACTGATCTTTTCATAAAACAGGCTTATGTCTAGTACTCTTTAAAAGGAGGCTGTCAGCTTTAAATGTGAAATGTAAAGCTAGAATTGTTCTGTAATTTAACATGAACCAAAAAAAAATCAATCTTGTGATGGGCAAGATGTATGAAAATTCAAGTTTCTGGCCTGCATTAAGGCTATGCTCTTCCCCAATCCTATTAAAATTGTTACATGTCTGTTAAGATAGAAAAAGAAGAAACAAGGCTGGAGAGATGGCTTAGCGGTTAAGGCACAAGGGCACAATGCTGCACTTGCCCACAAGGAGGGTCACATATCTGTAGTTTGTTCACAGTGGCTGAAAGGCCACTGCCACACCCACTCTCTTTCTCTGTCTCTCTCTCTCTCTCTCTCTCTCTCTCTCTCTCTCTCCAAAAAAAAGTTAAAAAAAGAAGAAACAAATAACATCCAAAAGATAACTGACATGTTGAAAATAAGAATTTATTTTATTCACAACAAAGCATGAAGAGAAATAAAATACTAGCAAAAGAGGGTGACCAAATATTTTGCATGTGGGTGTAGTGTGCATGTGTATTTCTGTTAAAGTGTGTGTGTATGTGTGTGTGTGTGTGTGTGTGTGTGTATGTATACATTTACGTGGTTCCATTGTGCATATGGTAGCTAGATGTCATTGTCAGGTGTATTCCTAAATCATTCTCTACTTTGTGTTTTGACATGGGGTGTCTTTCATAGAACCCAGAACTCATCAATTGGTCTGGACTAGCTAACCAACATGTCCTGGAGATTCTTTTGTCTCTGCTTTTCCAGCACTGAGATTGTAAGTATATGCATCATGTCCAGGTTAATATGGGTGTGAGTTATCCAAACTCAGGTCCTCATACTTCCACAGCCAGTACTGTACCCATTGAGTCATCTCCACTGCCCTTGAAATACATTTAACTGGACTGATTTATTTTGAACAAAGTACTTCTCATAATACATTTAAAACTTTTAAATTAAAAAAAAGAGATAAAACCTAATAGGAAAATCTAAAACAGACTCGTTGAAGTAATTTGCAATGAGAATACATCCATTAGTAAAAGTAGAAGAAAATCATTTTAAGTTATCCACAAGACTCTGTTAAAACTGAACATATGAAAATATGGCTAAATTGGTTATGTATAAGTACTGGAAAGAAACTGTAAATCCTTTCATAAAAGAACAATTCCCAATATAAAGAAGTTATAAATGACCCTAATGGTTATTAACAGGGAAAAGAGCCAAAAAGTAAGGTCATTTGCAAGAGATTGCATACATTTGATCATTATAGAGAATTAAAAGAATACAAAGTGGTACTACAAAAAAATAACATGGCGGAATTTCACAAAATCATGTTGAACACAAAGTACAAAGCCAGTCATAAGAGAGATTGTACTGTATAATTTAATTGCTATATATTTCAGAAACAGGATAAAGTACTTACAGTGTTACAATGAAGGGTGGCAACTGTGATAGTCCTGAGGCAAAAGAGGTTTTAGTGCTAGAAATAAATCAGAGTGTATTGACTTAACTTGTCAATTCACCCACCTGCCTTCAAATTATTTTTTTAGTTCATATTCATTTTTCAAAGGGGAAAGGTGGATATCCACAGAGAGAAAGTAAATCACAACTTTATTCAAAAGGAAATGGCCAAAAATCTGAGTCAGAAAAACTGAAACAGATTCTCAGTTCCAAAAATTCATTCCACATTTTTCTATCAGTATAAATCATACAAAACAAGATTTTAAATGAGAGCTTACCTTGGAGATGACAAAGGACATGAATTTTTCCTGGGAGATTTTTTTTTCATCATTACTGGGTTACTGGGACACTTTGGATGCATCAACAGTGTATGAAAGGAATAAATTGCTGAGGATTTCTCCAAGGCTCACACTTAATCTGGTATGCTCAAACTGGGCTTTGGCAAGGCTGTCACTTAGACAAACCATCTCAGAGGACCAGTTGATATCATTTCTGGTTAATTCTGTGATGTGAATTCTAAATTCTTAGCAGACATATTTGCAGACATTGATTAATAGTCTTGGTCAGGAGGACAAGGGCTAGGTCAAATGTATAAAATTATAAAAAAAGAATAACAATATAGTAACTGTGTTAGTTTCTAGGAAAGCCTTAAAAATGCCATACATTATGTGGCTCAAGCATAATAAATTATTTTCTTATTGTTATGGGTGCTAGATGACCAAGGTCAAGGTGGTGGTAAGATTATTTTTTCAGCTTCCTTCCATGACATTTAGGTGCCCATATTATCCCTGTGTCTTCTTGTTTTCTACCCTTTGGAGTCTGTCTTAATTTTCTCTTCCCATAAGGACAGCAGTCATATTGAATTAAGGCACACACCAGTAACTTCATTAAACCTCAATTACCTCCATAAAATGCACAACACTAAGCACATTTATAGCCTGATGTACTGGGAGTTAGGACTTCAACCTAAATTTTTTGTTGTGATATAGTTCTGCCCATAAAAACATGCATATCTGTAAACTAAATTAACATTAAGGACCTTATAATTATTTTTAGAATTAATTTCAACATTGGTAGGAATAGTTATGTCTATGACAGAAATGATCATCATGTCAAAAGAAAGGAACTGACTAAATGAGTTCATACAATTGAGAGATAATCACTTAGCATTATGGACTGAAATTTTTCACTCTCTCACCTTCCTTAAATTTGTATGTCAAATCCTTTGTTGCCTTGCTAGTAATAGTCTGGACCTGTGAGGAGACTGGCTGAACTATTGGACATGGCCAGGGGCCCTGGGCTGCAGGGTCGCAGCTGGCCCTCTGTCAGGGGTCCTGGTGACGGTGATTGCCTTCCCTATATTGTAGGGTGTAGTGAGCTGTCATCGCCCAGAGTGGGCAGAACTGGCGAGGCCCTCCCCCCAGACCCAAAAGGCTCTGACCATTCCATAAGTCAGACTTTGCCCCCCACAGTTCCTGACCTGTGGCTAGCTGCCCAAGAGACCCTCATGTGGCTAAAGTCACATAACCTTCTCACCCCCCACAGTTTTGAAGTCACAGCCTCCTGTTAATCTCCTCTTCCGCCTTTCCCCCTACCTTCCCTTATCCTTCCCCACATAGCTTTGAAGTTACTAGTCCTTCCTCTATCTAGATAACAGCCCATAAACTATGCATCTGATTGCCATATAGTCTGTACCTGCTGTCTCAAACTTCCCCAAGTTTTATAAACTCACCCCCCCTTTGAATAAACGAGTGCTGTCCATCAGATGGTCTCCCAGGTGCTCATTGCCCCATCATGTGTTTGCACTCACCCGCCCAGCCAGAAAGACCCTTCCAACTCATCTCTCCTCTCCCGGGACTTCAGTGGCCAATGACCCCGGGGAATGGGAATGGCAAGAGCCCCACAATCCTGAACCACCATTATGTCAATATTTATAGAGAAAGATGAACTTTAGAAGTTACTAAGATTAAATTATGTATCAATATATAGCAATTATTGCATTGTATTGTATTGTATTGTATTGTATTGTATTGTATTGTATTGTGTGTATATATAGTACTGGGGTCTATAAGAAAAGAATCCAGGGGCTGGAGAGATGGATTAGCAGTTAAGGCACATGCCTGTGAAGCCTAAGGAGCCTGGTTCAATTCTCCAGGTCCCACATAAAGCTTGATGTGCATGGTGGTGCATGTGTCTGGAGTTCATTTGCAGTGGCTAGAGTCCCTGGTGTGCCCATTCTCTCTCTCTCCTCCCACTTTCTCTGTCTCTAATAAATAAATAAATAAAAAAAAATTAGAAATTAAAGAAGAAGAATCCTGTTTGGTATACATACAGATAAAAAGCTATGTATGTGAGAACTCAGCCAGAAATAGACCATGAGCGAAACAAGGAAAAGCCTCAGGAGAAAACAATAAACCATACTATTACCTTAATGGTAGACTTAAGCCTCCAATACTATGAAAAACAAATGTGTTGTACTCCATGCCTGCTTTTATAAAATACCTTAGACCAGGTACTTTATCAATGATAAAAAAAAAATTATTTCTTTCATCTCTGAGGACTGGGCAGTCCAAGATGAAGACACTGGTAGTTTTGGTGTTTGCTATTTATAAATGTTAATTTAATAAATACTTAGGTGCTTTCCAGATTTGGGTCATTATGTAAAGTATTGTGATTTGCAATTAGGTTTGAAGATTTTTTTGTGTTCATGATGGCTTAAATTTTGACTATAATGTTAATAATTTAGGTCAGAATTTGGAATAATTTTCACTTATAATAAATGTTTCTTTCAATTCTTAAACAATAGTCTCTTCAAATAATGAATTTATGACATTTGCTCTATTATATATTTTTGGAATTCATTCTTAATCTTAAAATGGATATTATTAAACTATTTTTTATTTTTTTTTTATTTTTTGGTGATGATACAGAACAAATCCAAGGCACTGTAAATTTTAGGCAATCACTTTACTGTTACCTATCTCTACAGCATTCTTAGGTTATTTTTCATGAATATATACCTTTCTTGGTAGTGCATTCTACACCAGCTCATTGGTACTTCTCCCAAGTCCTAATTCTCTGTTCATATTATTTGTACTGTTTATGAAATATATTTTGATTTACAGTTCGATGGTTATGAATCTAACTATATTTAAATGTAATAAATACTGGTTTTGAATCACAGATCCTGCTTTTTAATAACTGTTGGCTATTTATGGAAAGTACTTCTTCCATTTTCCATGGTAGATAATAGGGCATAGTCATTTTCACACCTGGTACTGAGATAACTATTAAGATCTATTGGCAGAGGCAAGTTTCTTTTCTGATGAATAAAATCAAAGCTAAACTTAGGAAAATTGTCATCATAGCAAATCAAGATTTTCACCACCTCTTCCACCTCTAGAGAAATGGTTGATATTATCCAAACTATTAATAATAGGTCTTAGTATCCAGTTATTGTGCTTTGTCAGCCCTTACTGTTATCTCTACAAGTGTGTATGTTTGAGCAGTATTATCATTCGCTTCTTTGGTGTTTAAATTAATACTGAACATTACTATGTCTTCTATTGTATTAAAACACTATATTTTACTATGTTAAAAATATTTTCTATGGGCTGGAGAGATGACTTAGTGGTTAAGGTACTTGCCTATGAAGCCTAAGAACTCGTGTTAAAATCTCCCACATAAGCCAGATATACAGTGACACAAGCATGTAATGTTGCACATGAGCACAATGGGCAACATGTGTCTGGAGATCATGAAAAGTCAATCATGGCAGCAGGGGACTGAAGCAGATGTTAATATTGCATTTGTCATTAAAAAGCATATGAGTGATGAATGCTGCTTCTCACTAATCTTTCTCCTTTTTATGCATTCCTGGACTCCCAGTCCATGAAATTGTGCATGTACAGTTAGGGTGTGTCTTCCCTCATTAATTAACCTAATCTAGAAAATCCATCACAGACACCTAGAAGTTTATCTACTAGGTAATTTTGATCCTGTAACATTGACAACAGAAACCATTCTTTCTCTCTTTCTCTCTCTCATCTATCTCTCCCAACCCAGTTTCCATGTAGCTAAATTGTTGTCATCTGCAATATGCTCACTAAATATGATGAGAAAACATCTACATTTGATGCTTCTTTCCTCATAGAACTTTTTCAGCATTTATCATAAGATGAAATAATCCTGTTTTAGATAAATATGAGTTATTTATTTCTTTTCCTTTGCAATGGAGGATTGTTTAGAATAATACTTCCAGTTTCCAGGCATGATACATCATGCAGAGTATAACAGAACAATTTTGTGTTTGATAAAACTTTAGTAAATTGGTACAGTCTTTGTGGTCAATATATGCCTAACAGTGAGAAGAGACAATTAAGGATATATGATTGTTTAATGATGCAAAGAATGAGACTAGTTAACTGCATGGAAATTTTGATTTAACATTTAAGGATTAAATTGCTTGTACTATGCCCTTTTGTTCCTTGTATAAAAAGAACACAAAGCTGATAAAAATACTAATTTGTATAGCTATAATTATGCAAATTTTTGGCTGCTCTTAATATTGTGGAAGGTTGGGCACTCCTGATCTTGATATTGGAGTGGAAATAATTAGGTGGGACATTATAGCCCTTGTATGATTGAAGTGAAATCCTAATATTTGGTGTTAAATCTTGCCGGCCATAATGTTCATAACATTTAACTGCATTTCCAACACTGACAATCAAATTTTAAATGGTCTTTTGGCTTATTATAAGAAATAAGTTAGGGTAGAAAGAAAATAAGATGAAAATTAAATAGTCATTTTGGTATAAACTAATTATTAGTGAAATAATCAATTTGAAATTCCCATGAGCAGAGATTAGATGTACAAAAGTAATTGCTAATTCTCAAGGTAACAATTAATTGACTAATTGTGTAGTTGTTAAATAGCAAGACTCACATTTCTATAATTATGAAAAACAGATTTACTATCAAATATTTAGACATAATAAAGATATATATATATCACAATACAGGCCTGGTCCTAGCCAGACCACATGGCAGAAGAAACCAGTAAGTGGCTACTGTGAACAAGGTGCTCTGCACAGGCCTGGCATGACAACAGCTAGAGTCCCATGCTCATTGAGAAACCTGCTACGAGATGACTTGTCCAGAGACAGGCTGTCATTGGTCACAAAAAGGGAAACACCCCATAAAATGATTGGCCAGTCTAGCCCCTTAACCCCCCCCCCTTGCACTTCCTCAATAAATGGTTTTGTGGCAGCTCTCTTCCCACTTTCACCCAACTCCTGGAGTCTGTGTCGTGATTCCGCGCTGCTCACCCCAACTCGGCAGAGACCCTGCTGTCCCTCCTGGGCTGGCCTTAGGGGTCACCACAACATCTGGCACCTGAACAGGGACCCTCTGATGCATCAGCATTGTCGAGATGCCTCATCTGTGATCATTGGTGAGCAGACCCCCCCGGTGTTTGCAAGACCCCCCCTTCTTGATGATTGGTGAGAAAAGCCCCTTGCTGTTCCATGTGCTGATGGTTGCCCAAGAGTGAGAGGGCAGCCCACTCCTCCATCCCTTTTCCTTTGTTTGTCCTTTTCCCCTCATAGGAAGGCATACACGGCCACATGGCCCTGAAGCCCGTGTTGGCCCCTCCATTATTTGGTTCGTCCTGGTGAAATCACATAAGGGCTTGACTAGCGTGATTTCAGAACCAAGGCAAGGCCTTTGGCTGAGCCTCTCCAGAGACACCATGTGGGCATATGGCCGTGGAATAATGATCCATGGAAGTCCCCTACTAAGCACACGACACATGGGTCCTAAACATTCTATCCATATGTCTCAGCTGGCTCCGACATTAGGACTTGTGGTTTGCATGATTATACTTTGGGCTATCATTGTTTATCTGGGTTATTATTTTCTCAGTCTCTTTGATTCAGGAGTGTCCCAGCCTAGCCACTCCCCCCAAACACCACCACACCATAATGGGCAACCTCCCTCCCCACCAGAGGATGCCACAATTGCAGGTTCTTAAGGCCCTCCTCCTGCAATGTGGCTTAAAAGTAAAACAAAAGTACCTCCATAGCTTTTGGGATGAAACTCTTGTTTTAGCCCCATGGATTATTCCAGAGAACATCTGGGACACTTCCATTTGGTCCCAGGTTCTCTTCCTTGTGAAGAAAGGCGAGGTTTATGAAGGACACACACCCCCTGTCCCATTCTTTCCTATCCTCCCTGCCATAATAGCTGGCCTTAAAGGCTCCACTGTGGAGGAAGTCATTTCTGCCCATAACGAATTTTATAATGAGGAACCTAAACTGGATATTCAAAGCTCGTCCATACCAGCCCCATCTTATGATACCTTGGATGAGGAGGAAGTCAAACCTTTAAATGATAATTGACCGCCACCTCAATCCCCTCCTGCTATAGCCACACACACAACCACCCCTCCCCCTCTTTACCCTTGCAAGGACTTCCCCTCGCTCAGTCCTGGACATACCTAAGCCACTGCCAGTTCCCTGACATGCCCCTTCGCCTCCTATCCTGTTAACATAGGGCTGGATGTGACAGCCAGGCCATGGTACCCCACCCTCCTCTCTGATCTGGCTCTCATCCATAAGGTGGCCCAAGAATCTGGCATTGACTCCTCTTACTTTGAACAAGTCCTTTTACAATAGGCCATCCACCTTCAGATTTACTATGACTGCATCGCTCCTCAAGGCAGTCCTTCTCCTCCCCTGAATTCCTCCAATGGAAAGTCGTCTATAGTGACCTGGCTGAATCCCAGGCCCACCAAAATCTTAGGAGTGGAATTCCAATTGCCCTGGACATGTTCCTTGGCACAGGACCTTATACAGACCCTGTATCACAAGCCACAGTGGGCATACATGCCTACTTTGACCAAGTAAAATCTTTATCCCTCCAAGGGCTTAAGGCCTGCCTCCCACAGAGGCCGGATACCTATTTTTGTAACCTGGTCCAGGGCCCATCCAAGGGCTTCACGGATTTCCTCTCTCTTGTGACAGAGTCCATGGACCAACGCACTCCCCCTGGCAGTGCCAGGGATGTTTTAGTTAAGAAAATGGCATGGGAGAGAGCATCCATGGCAGCGTGTAATGCTATTGCTGCTGTGCCCAATGAGGATCTCCATAAATGGATTGTAGCTACCAAAGATATCAATCCCATGTCTGCCCCCCTCAAGGCCCTGGCTGCCTCAATACAAACCCTGACCATGGGTCAAAAACCTACCCAACAACCACCCCTCTGCTGGGGCTGTGGCCAACCAGGACACCTTTGGAGGACCTGTCCAAAGACAACTAAGCCTATTTTAAGGCCCCAATCCCCCTGCCCCAAATGTCAAAGGGGATATCATTGGGCCAAGGATTGCAAAGATTCCCTGCCTTTAAACTTCCCCAGGGGCAACCCTCAGCCCCACAAGTAAGAGGGAACCCCCCACATTAGGTGGACCCTGCCCATTTACGACCTGCATCTCTGTCCTTTTGGATGGGGTTGAATTCAAGGGCATAGTAGACACAGGTGCAGATGCCACTATTATCTCTGCCAATGGTGCACTCTGCATGCCCAATTGGGCCTATAAAGATGGTCCCGATATTGGGGTGTTGGGGGACAATAGACTACTAGACAGTTTAGAAGACCAGTTACATGGAAAGACTATGATGGCAACATGGGGGAGTTTCTCCCCTTGGTAGCAAATGTCCCCAATACCCTCTGGGGCAGAGACCTCCTTACTGACATGGGTGTTGTCATATCAACAGATGACCAGGCCTTTTATGATGATATTGTTGCCCATGATACCATTGGCCTCTCAGGGCGACCCAACCCCTCCAAACCACCCACCACTCGTCATCACCCCCAATTCTAGAGGCCACTGCCTGATCCCCTACTGCTCCCATATGCCTCGAGTGGGATACCACAGAACCCATTTGGGTCAAACAGTGACCTAAACTAGAACCTAAATTAACTATTCTCAAATCCCTTATTCAAGAACAACTTGTTCTTGGCCATATCAAGCCCTCTATTAGCCCCCATAATTCCCCCATCTTTGTCATTAAAAGGAAAACTGGTAAACATAGACTGCTCCAAGACCTTCGCAAGGTTGATAAATATATGTTAAAAATGGGCTCCTTTCAAACTGGTCTCCCCACCCTGGAGCCATCCCTACAAACCACCATATAGTTATCTTAGATATTAAAGATTGCTTTTTCTCTATCCCTTTAACAGCAGAGGACAGGCCCTATTTTGCCTTTACTGTCTGGGAAACCAACCATTATATCCCAGCTAAAAGATATCAATAGAGAGTTCTCCCCCAGGGCATGAAAAACAGTCCTTTTATTTGCCAAATGTTTATATCCTCTGCCACAGTGAGAATACAATCTAAATACCTTCTTGTTCATTACACGAATGATCTTTTGATTGCATATACCTCAAAAGCTGCCCTTTTGGACCTTCTTAAATTACTCATTGAGGAACTCAAAAAACTTGGGTTTGCCATAGCGAATGAAAAAATTCAAACAGTGCCCCCTTTTGGATTTTTAGGATACAAAATTTCTACTGCTATACAACCACTTACCCCTCACCTTCTAATAAAGGACCATTATTCCCTCAATGGTCTCCAAAAACTCTGTGGCCAAATTAACTGGCTCAAACCTTTGTTGCCCATCCCTCCTAGTGAACTCCTACTGCTTTATGACCTCCTTAGAGTTACTAATAACCCTTCAAGGAACATTCCTCTAAACGATCACTCCAAAAATTTGTTACATAAAATATCCCACTACCTCTTTTCAATGACCCTCACAAGATATGACCCATCTGCTCCAATCCTAAATGTGATCCTTTGGACAACAGGGGTGCCTTTGGGAGTCATCTGGCAAAACCAATAGCCCCTTTACTGGGTACACCCCTCATGGGCATAGGCCCATAAACTCACCACCAACACTATAAGCAATGCTACTCATAGCAATTAAGGCATGTACCTACACTAACAAAATCTATAATATGGAACCCTCCACAATAATTCTGCCCATCCCCAAGTCTAAACCTCTTTTTAGGGAGGACCCCGTTTTCCACATCCTAATGGTGGGATTCCCCAATGAAATAGACAATCACCTCCCCACTCATAAACTACTTCAATCCCTAATGGCTTTGCCCATAAAGACTATTTCTCCAGGCCTTCCAGTCAGCCAATACCCTTAGCAGCCTTGGCCTTTAAAGATGCCAATAAACATACCTATGGACTAATTATTAAGAGAGCCAGTTGACCAGATGAGGCCCTTAAGTTCCCTAACCCCCATTCAGTCCAGCTAGGGGAACTATATGCCATCATCAGAGTCTTAGAGCTCTGTCAACAAGAGCCTGTCAACATCTTCTCTGACAGCAGTTATGCTGTTCAAATGACAAAGGTGTTGCCCTTAGCCAATCCCAGGCCCTCTCATCATCCCATAGACATTGCCATCTCCACTTTACAATTACAGATGGAAAACAGATTGCACACTTGATTTATTGAGCATGTTCACTCACACACTGGTCTGCCTGGCTTTATTGGTGATGGAAATTCGCAGGTAGACAAATTTATTGCTGTCTCCTCTTTGCCACCTTTAGAACAAGCTAGATGTTTACACCAAAGGTTCCATCTATCCCCCACTAATCTAAAAACCCTATAGCCTGAGCTCTCGCTTAGCCAATGCAAGCATTTAACCCATACCTCTTAGTCATGTTCCCCCCAGCCCCCTTGGGCCCCCTACAGCCTAGAGGAGTCAATCCTAGAGGCCTTACCCCAAATTCTATCTGGCAGATGGATGTTACCCACATACCTTAATTTGATAACCTCAAATATGTCCATGTCATTGTGGACACTTACTCTAACTTACTTTTGCTATTGCTCTCTCAGGGGAGAAGGCGTCCCATTTCATTAAGACGACAAAAACCGCTTTGTTGGTCATGGGCATACCTTGGTCAATTAAAACTGACAATGGCCCTGCATACACATCTGCCCAGTTCACATCCTTCATGGAATCTTGGGGGATAAAACACTCCCTTGGGATCCCTTACAACCCACAAGGACACGCCATAGTGGAGAGAACTAACAGGGCCCTAAAGTTTTATAAAACAAAAGTTTTAACGCAGGGCCAAGGGTGTCTTTCCAGAAACTTCACAGATCCTGTCCTAGATCCCTGTCAGAAACATCAGTCCAGCTACTGACACAGGAATTGACCTTGATGAAGAGGATGATGCCAAACCCCTCAGGCCACCTATGGAACTTTAACCTTATTCCCCCCTTTTTTCCCTTTTATCTCCTTTTCTCCTTACTACCACTTCCCAGAAACCATTTTGGACAACTCTCCTTAGGCCATACTTGTTTGGTGTGTTGGGCCTATATTCCCACGCTTTTCCTAGGCTTTATTTTAGCCACTCTATTTCACTGTATTCCTCCCCCTTCAAGCATGTACTTCGCCTTAGCCACACCTTTGCCTTTTTTGATATTTCTCAATCGCTGGGACTGTTCCCACGCCACAGAGCCACCACCACTTGGCCCTCCCATGCCTCCTAGGCAACAGCCACAAATGTATGGCACAATGTAGGTCTGGCCCTAGCCAGACCTCATGCTAAAAGCCATACCAGGCCACATGCCTTGGGTTTTCTCACCAGAATGGCAGACAGCCAATGATGGGTAAGATTCCATGAGATGGGGCAACCTAAGACAGGCACCGTCACGTATGGTGATCCCTTGGGGCCTGGGTTCAACAATGGCTTTGCAAAAAATCATACCTCTCAAGGTTGCCAATAAGAAAAACAAAAAGGAGGACACGTATGGCGCAATACAGGCCTGGTCCTAGCCAGACCACATGGCAGAAGAAACCAGGAAGTGGCTTCTGTGAACATGGCATTCTGCACAGGCCTAGTGTGACAACAGCTACCGTCACGAGAAACCTGCTATGAGATGACCTGTCCAGAGACAGGCTGTCATTGGTCACAAAAAGGGGACCACCCCATACAATAATTGACCAGTCTAGCCCCTTTAAACTCCATGCACTTCCTCAATAAATGAGTTTGCAGCAGCTCGCTTTCCACTTTCCAACTCCCAGAGTCTGTGTTGTGATTCCGCACTGCTCACCCCCAACTCAGCAGAGACCCTAGTGTCCTTCCTGGGCTGGTATTAGGGGGGACCACAACATACATATATATATGTATATATGATATTTCCATTCAAGTATCTTCAGAGATAAATGACGACAATTTCAAATGATATTTGTAAGCTATTGGAACTTTTAGGATACAGTATTATCACAAAGAACTTGTAGTATTTTATTTACAACAAATTATAGAGATGCTCATTTATTTATGAGACTGATTCCTAGTCCTACTTGGATTCCTCTGTGTCCACAAAGCACAGTGTTTGCGTTAGTTGGCATTTCCAACAAGTTTTCCATCTTGTTATCCATAGATAAATCATGTTTCTCATTTAAGAAGCAGCACAAACCAAAACATATTCAGAGAATCATTCAGTTTATAAAAATTTTGAGGTCATTAATAACTCATTATTGTTACTTAGTCCTGCCTATCTCTTGTAATGCTTCTTGGGAGTATAGTTAGGCTGATAATGAAATAAAAATTGACTACTTAGCAATAGATCATATGGTTGAAACTCATGTTTAAAATGATTACCTATGTAGTTTAATTGTGTGCTCTCTGTGGACCCCATTACTGTGGGTAATAGAAAGTCTGCTATGTGATTTCCCTTGCATAAGTACTATATGAAGCTTTTTAATCATCCTGTCAACTTCAATTTTTTCTTGCTTTTAGAAAAGAAGCTTATAGAAAAGCTATTCGGTAATGTCATATCCCACTTCAGTCATGTCAATGTGTTTTTCAAATGCAAATTTTGTGATGATTTCTGAAGCTAGGTAACTCAAAAGTAGATTTTTATAATGCTATGTCAAAAATTACTGAATGATTACTTTAGAGCATAAGAACATACTGCACCTTGTTTGGACAAAAGTATATTTGTAAAGTAAATGCTCCGCACATCTAAAAGGATAGTTTGAGCAAGTATGCTGATTTTTTTAACTTTCAAAGTTTATGTAAATACTTAAAAAGCAGTTGATTTTCCCCAAAGACTTAATTCTATTTAGTTTCATAGTACTTTATAAATTATATAAGCCTAGGTGTCCTTGAATCAAGAAGGTTTAATGACAGACTCCATGTACTCTATTCACTTT
Source organism: Orientallactaga sibirica (assembly GCA_036365145.1). NCBI lineage: Eukaryota > Metazoa > Chordata > Mammalia > Rodentia > Dipodidae > Orientallactaga > Orientallactaga sibirica. Next base: position 1,796,818 of record JAEOAD010002325.1, on the reverse strand, counting down.
ATAGAACAGAATTTCCTAAATGAATAAATTTCCTTTACATCCCATGAGCACTTCCAAGGATTAAATATATTTATTTCTGATTAAAGCTCCTGGAAGAATATACATTTTAATGTTTATTTCTGATGCTTTGCTAGTACAACACTGTTGTAGTCAGCTCCATGTTTTTGCCATGAACATCCAGTCAGACACAGTTAAATGGAAGATTGGGTTTATTTCAGGCTTACAGATCCAGGGAAAGTTTCATCAATAGTGGAAGAAGCTGGCCCCCTTTCAAAGATTTAACAAGAGAGAAATCACTGACCAGCCAGCACCACAAGCAAACACAAACAGCTAGAACTCAAACTGCTCTTTCCACACTTTTGGAGTGGAGTCAAGATCAGCCACCTAACACACGTTAGGACTGGACCACAGGATCTTTCCCCAGTGACACCTTCTTCAGTATGCTGCTGGAGACTTAAGCAGGAAGCTTAAACTTAATTAAAAAAAGATCTGAGGCTTTGGGAGACATACATTCACATTCAAATGATCACAATTAATTTTAAAACAGAAAAATAATGTGACTTGCAAATGAAATATTGTTATAAACATTTCCATTTGCTATGAATTGCTTAATTTTAAGTGATCCCAATAAAGACTATCAAACATTTTCCTGAGTCTTGTTTATAAAGTGAATTAATAAAGCCAAGTGTATTAGTTACTTTTCCTGTTGTTATGACTGAATATCTAAAAGAAGACAATTTAAGGGAGGAAGGATTTATTTTATGTTACAGTATGAGAAGACATGAACCATTATGAAGGGAAAGTATAATAGGAAGAGCCTAAGGCCACTGTTCAGATCCTGTCTGTAGTAAGCAGACAGGAAGTGAGGCTGGGCTATAAAACCGTAAAGTCTGTCACTAGTCACCCAATTCCTCTAGCAAGTCTTCAAAAGGTAAAGGTTCCACAACCTTCCAAAACATACCACAAGAAGAATACCAAGCCTTCAAACACAAGAGCCTATGGAAGACATTATCTACTCAAATCAAAAGACCAAATAATATTATTTACCAACCCTATGAAAAAGAGTGATTTTCACAAAGGGGGAAATCCTACAAAATAACAAACTCTATCATCGTGTTTTTTTTTTTTTTTTTTTTTTATATCCTGGGATTCCAGCTGTTGGAGCCCCCATGCTACTCTATCTTCCACTATCTGCCAGTGTGAAAACTGACTCCCCTCTCCCGTCATGTGTTATGCCTTCCTGACAATTATTAACTCTACCTTCCAGTTTTTGAATTCTCACTCTAGCCCCAGGATCAGGTGGAACTCCTTCTGTAGCCTCAGACTTGTGGGTCCTCGCTGTTTCCATGAGTTGGCCATAAATGTCCTGGGCGCAGAAGGAGTTTAGGAGAAGCAAGGTCCTGAAGTAGGTGAGTGCAACAGGCAATGAACCACCCAAGAGGCAGTCTGATGGATAGCATGCTGTCATTTCAACAAAAGGGGAGTGGGTTTATAAACACTTGAGAAAGGCTGAGAAGGCACATACAGACTATATGGTGATTGGATACATAATTTATGGGTTGCTATCTTATTGGCTGGTGTTGGAAGGCAGAAGTTGCAAGGGAGAAGCTGCAAGTGGTGGGAAAAGCTACGTGACTTCAGAGTTGTAAGGAAGGAGCTGCGAGGGAGATAACAGAAATGGTGGGAAGAACTACATGTTTTCAGAGTTGTGAGGGAGGATCTGCAAGGGAGATAACTGAAGTGGTGGGAAAAGCTACATGACTTCAGCCACCTGAGAGTCTCTTGGGCAGCTATCGACAAGGTCAGGAACTGTGGGGGGCAAAGCCTGATTATGGAATGGTCAGGTGCTTTTTGGGGTCAAGAGGGAAGGGCCTCGCCAGTTCTGCCCACTCTGGGTGAAGACAGGACACACTAAAACCTTGCCCAAGGGCAAGGAGGGCCAGTCTCCATCACCAGAGTGGGTTCCTGATGATAAGGCCAGCTGCAATGCCCACAGCCCAAAGTCAGAGGCTATGTCCAACAGCCCAGGCCAGCTTCTCTCAGTCCCAGCCCGTTTTTAGCAATGCCCAATATAGACTGACCTCAAACACAAGACAATCCTCCTACCTCACCCTGTCTAGTTACCGGATTAAAGGTATTTGCCACCACAATTGGCTCAAAATAAGCTCTTTCACTAAGTTGTTTCTGGTCAAGTATTTGTTCACAGCAGTGAGTAAATAACTGAACCACAACAGAGTTCCAAAAGAGCTATACAAAGACAAATGTGGACCTGTTCCTCACACGATACACCTGGATATGTTACATATGGATAATAGGTTGAAAAGGAAAAAAAAATGAATATCATACCAGAATAAGAAAAAAAGAGAGGCATTTCATCCTTTGTATATAATAAATATCTTATTAACTGTGACTTCAAACTCAGATAACACAAGAAGTACTGAGGCTGAAGAGTAATGTACTTGATAGCATAAATCTGAGGACCTAAACTCAGACTCCCAACACTCACATAAATGCTAGACATGGTGGTTCACACTTGTAATCCCAACACTGTTCATGTAGAGATAGGTGATTTCTCAAACTTGGTAGCTAGACTAACTTGATAAGTGAGCTCCAGATTCTGTGATAGAATCTATCTTAATAAATGATGTGGTAAACAATTGAGGACGACATCAACTTTGACTTCTGCCATCCTCACACATACATATACATGAGCTTACACACACACACACACACACACACACACACAAATATCTTTATACACACAAACACACAAAACACACATACACATGCCAGTAAAAGAGGAAATACTTTGCAGGTTTCTAGGGATCCAATTTTGAAAGGTGGCAATAAAATGTAAGTGGCAGCTATAGTGCTTCTCTTACACTAATTGTAACTCAGAAAACAATGAAGAGAAGTTCATATCTCTAAAATTACTTTAGCTATTAAATGATGAAATACCAGATTTTGTATGTTGTCATTGGAAAAACTATAGAAGAGTAAATACTCAGAACAAGTCAATAAGTACTGAAACTATTAAATGGACATTTGAAGGTAAACTTCACAGTCAATAGATCACATTGCCACATTTGACCTATGAGCTACTTTCTTCATCATTATAGAAAAAGACAATGGGATGTTATGAATCTTTGGATACTTTTCAATGGGAGTCTAAAGAAATTCATGATGTAGGAAAGATTATCATCAAACAAAAACACATACCCAGGAAGCCTTTAGACTACCCACAATCTGTAAGAAATATAGTGGACAGAGGAATATATACAACTCCATCATGGAGGTACAATTGAAAATCTTTAGATGGTGTAACTTGAACAGTAGACCTGAAACTTTAACATGAATCACCAGATAACTGGGCTCTTCCCTTATCAATTTTATTTCTATATGTGGATCCAAAAATTTGCATGAATTCTGATGCTAAGGCTGCTGTTTGTTGAGCTACACTTTAAGAATCAGCACTTTCAGGGCCGGGCATGGTGGTGCATGCCTTTAATCCCAGCACTTGGGAGGCAGAGGTAAGAGGATTGCCGTGAGTTCGAGGCCACCCTGAGACTACATAGTTATTTCAGGTCAGCCTGAGCCAGAGTGAGACCTTACCTCAAAAAACAAAAACAAAAACAAAACAAAAAGAAAAAGAATCAGCACTTCCTTCAAAAATATGTGGAAACTACCATTAACATACATTTTCAAAATTCGCCAACAAAAATGGCATATTTGGATCCTATTTGGAATAAATCTCTGCAAATATATTGTGTGAAAATTGGAAAACGTTTAATAACACTTAATTTTTGAAATTTTTATAAAATATTTTATATAGTATGCACACAGTTTATGTTTTATTTTAAAAGTGAGCATTTTACGGTTGGACAAAGCAAGGGGTCAGAGTGAAAGAGAAAGGTTTTTCTTGCTTTACTTCTCTTTCTCTCAGTTTAAACTGAACTAACCTTGAGGTTGTCAGTCCTATTTTAGAAGACCACACACTTAATATGATCTTTGTTCTGAGTTTCTTTATTCAATTGAAAGGTTTTATTGGATACCATGTACTTAAACACAACTTTTCCCAGAGGTAATTTTAATCAGATTAAAGGTTTTACTGGTATTTATTCATCAAAGCCTTTATCACACTTATCTTTTATGTTTGGAGTTCAGAGTTCTGTACTTTGATATTCTCATATCTCTCTCTCACTTGGGAACTATCCATTTATTTCTGAACTCGCTCATTCTCTTCTAAAACGGTTCCAAACACAATAAATAACAAAGCAACACAAGTTGTTAACATTTTTATTTTTATTTTTTTAGTTTCTCTTCCAAATTCTTTTCTTTGCTCTATGTCCATCTGATCCAAATTGATCCAAAATAACACAATTTCCAAATGTTTTGACACTGTATAATATAGTGAGCCATCATTTCAGGATCTATTCAACTGTTTAATTTTTCTTAACTTTTACCACAACTGCATCTACAGTAGGTGGAGTATTTTGTATTCAACAGGATAGAGGACTCTGGTGCAGTTAGAAAAGCTGACAAAGAACTTGGAATGATAGACTTTACACTAATGAGTTAAATTATGTTGTGTACAGTGCTATTCTTTTTTTTTTTTTTTTCTGTCTTACCACTCCACTGTCCACTTTTATTTTTAACATAATTTTAGGTTTATGTCACACAAACATATTTTATCATGAACTCTTTTCCTCTGTGTCTCCGTGTCTCTGGACATCTGGCTTAGTAGGACTTGAATGTTCTCTGTGTTTACCTCCTTCAGCCTTGTTCTGGTGTCAGGTTCACTGAGAAAGCTGCACTCTTGCCCATCTCCCCTTTATTCTATGGTTTCATCTTGCATCCTGGTGAAGTGTCATAGGCTGATCCTCCCTTTGGGGTTGGAGTCCAGCTGAAAAAGAGAAGTGGATTCTTCAATGGAGAGAGAGGATAGCACCAGATAGATGGGATGGCCATTGTTATTTTAGAGAGAATTTTATATGTGTAGGCTCTCTTATAGCCCACAATTGGTGGAGATTGATATTGGAGAATGGGCTCATATTTTGGACATGGTTTTGAATTGTTTCCCATTTCCAGCTATGAGTTCCATTCCACTGAGTGGATCTGTTAGCCAAATCAAGAGCAGTTGGTTACCCACCATGGCTGTGTGCCACTATTGCACTTGTGCAAGCATCACTTCAGGTTGTTTGCTGCTGAATAGCTTAGACTACCAGTTGCTTGGACAGATGTCAATCATTTTCCCCCAGTCCCTCGTGTAGCACCTTCTGGCACTAGACAAGATAACTGTCTGGGGACCGACTCTCTTCCAGATTCCAGCCAGGTTACTCCACGTTACATATTGATAGCATATGGTGTCTTCAGTAGTAGGATCTTACCATTAACCTTTGGTGGGTCATCAAGTACTCTGACAGAAATCTGTCTTCTTTTGGAAAAACCTTGTAGGTCTCTCTGATCAACAGCTCATTGTAGAAGTTAACTACATTCTGGTACTATGAGTTACAGGTCAGTGCCAAGGAAGAAGAAGGAAAAAAGATAGGTAATATAAAAGAGAAAGCAGAGAGAAAACAGGGAAAGAAAGAGAGAGAAACAGGAGAAGATTAAGTTTCGTATTCATGATGTCCTCTCCAGGGCCTGTGGTTCAGGTGTTCCCTCTAAGGACCTGATGAAGATTCAGCCTTTTAGTCTGTCTTTCAGTATAGAGGATTTTATGGTGGCATTTCCATTTGGGACCCAATTTGTGTCCCCACCCTTTACTGTCCCCTCCCATCCTACCCTCCCTATTGACCGGTCTTCAAGATGTTTATTAGGTATGTCAATATCTTGGGCATATTCAGGTTAGGAGCCACAGATGAATGAGACCATGTGATGATTATCTTTCTATGATTGGGTGAGCTAGCTGAGAATGATCTGTTCCAAGTTTGACTATTTTTCTTCAAATTTCATTGTATCATTTTTCCTTACTGCTGTGTAGACTTCTGTAGTGTAGATATATCACATCTTGCTTATCCATTGATCTAGTGATGGACATCTGGATTGATAGTTTCAAATGTTTTATTGATTTAGGAGTTAGAGTGTATAGACACCAGGAAACTAGAAAGGGATCTATAAGAGGAGAAAATAGAGGCCCTAAGAGATAGGAGTGGGCAGGATAATAGAGCACTTGTAATTTTAAAGTGGGTGGTAGAATACTGGAGATGGCAGGGTTTAAGTAGGAAGAGGGGTTAGGGAGATGCTGAAGGACATCAACCAAAATAATATACAGAGACAGAAGTTTATATGAAAGTATCATAAAGAAATCTACTACTTTGTAAGCTAATTAAAATATAATTTAAAAGATTATAAGGTAAGATGTTAAAATGTTATTGATATATAGAGAGGGAATATACAAAAAGTATCTCAAGAACTAGTGTTTAGCTCATACACATATTAATATTGATTAAATATTGTAATCAAACTGTAAGACTTACTTAGAAATGTTTTATTCTCTTTCCACTTCTCTGCTTTAATTCTCAAGTATAATACCAACACACATAAACTAGAACACTAGAGTTGATATTCTAGTATATCGGTATGATGAAGAGCTAATAAATAACAACCTTAAGACCTTCTCAGGTTTCTTACTAAATTTTCTTAACCTTTTCCTGTTTTTGGAAAGTATGTGCACTTGGGTGTGTGTCTGTCTGTGTCTCTGTGTGTGTATGTGTGTATATTCATGTGTGTGAGTGAGCACTGGCACAGGTGGCTATGGAGCACGTGTACAGGTCAAAAGACTACTATGGATGTTGGACCTAGCCTTCCAAACTGCTTTGAGACAGGATATCTCATTGTTCCTTTGCCAAGTTAGCAGACCCACAAGCTTCTGAAAAATTATTCCATCTTTCCCTTTCATTTTAGCCAAAGGCATGATGGTATATCAGATGCTTTTGCTACCATATCTGGCTTTACTTAGGTTCTCATGACCTAAACTCAAGTACTCACACTTGTCCATGGAGTCATCTCCTCAGCCATGCATATTTTTCATCTTTGTTTATATATATATACAGCATTCTGCATTTTCAAATGTTAGTTATGCTAGCTTGTAAAGTATACCTAAATGATGAAACTCTTACATTCTAATTTTTTTGAAGAATGTTCACTATTAAATTTTAAGCTCTAATATTTCCTATTGATGTCCTTTATTTTCATTCTCCTCTTTCTCACCAAACAGGAGATCTTGTTCCTATGTAGATTTCTAGTATTCCCAATTTTTCAGGCTTTCAGCATATTTGGATAAGTTCTAGGTGATGAAAGGAGAGCCGTAGAAGTAATGTTCATGGTCCAATATTTTTACTGTTAACTTGCCTCAGACCCAAAGCAAGTTGCAATATGATCCTATTTTCCTGCTTTCTCTATCTATGGAAGAACTGATTATTTTGTTTGTATTCTGTAGTAAAATAAATTAGGGCTCAAAGGTATGTGAGCAAGAAAAAAACTTCACTTTGGTAGGTAGAATAAATATTCACTGTCATCTGGGTCTCCCTTCCTTGTTTGCACATGAAAACTTGCAGTTCCCTGGCCCTTTTCAGTCAGCTTAGTTAGGAGATCAATTATATACAGTAAGAAAAAAAAGTGAAAATTAAGCCAGGTGTGGTGCCTCACACTATAATCTCAGAATTCCAAATGCTGAGATATAAGGATATTGTGAGTTTGAGAACAGCCTGGGCTACAAAGTGAAATCCAAGTCAGTCTGGGCTACAGTAATACTCTGACTCAAACAAACAAAAAAAGATAAAGGTGAAAATAAGATATGTCACTTCCAGGCTAGGGCAAGAAAGTGCATATAAATCTTAAGCCTAATCTCCTCCCCCTGCTATGGTGACCATAAGAGCTTGTAGTGAGAAAGAGTGGGTGCAAAATAAAAGTCACCCTGGCCTTACTAAGTATATAGGCAGCACTTGGTGAGTGTGTCTGCTTTTGATCATGTAGTAGGCTTTGCATGAACAGGAAAACAAGGTTTATTTTTAAAACACTGAATTTAAATGTTTTTTTTTTGTTATATCACCATAATGCAGATCACAACACTAACTGCTGTCAGTGGTGTTGGTACAGTCCTGCAGTTCCTGGGTGGACTCAAAATGATCACACAGCACACAAGATAGAGTTTGAAAGAGGTTCATGGGAGCTCCATTTGAAAGAAGCCCCATCCTGACTTTTCTTGAAGCTTTTATTGAGTTTAAGGCAGTAAAAGCTATGGGGAGTGTAGGTCAAACTTAAACATGTCTGTTATTCTTGACATAAGGCATAACACAAGTTTTGGACTCATGCTTATTCTATCAGGAAATCATTGGAGAAGCTGTTGAATTCCTTGTGTTTAGAATCTCCACACCCAGGGCACACAGTTTTCCATGTCCACAGGCTTAGTCTGGGCACAGATTAACCTGTTGTGGAGGCATGATACCCACAAATTGTATCAGGCCCATTCTCCCATGTAAATGTCTACCTATCCAAACTTTTCTCATCATCTTTCTATATCATTAGAGGATACTCACACATTTTGAGTACATTTTATGATATATCAGCCTTCATTTTTCATGATTATGACACATGAATTCAATTAAGGAAGATATAAAATTATGTTAATTTATATTTTGAACTATCAAGTTTTTAATTTTTATAATAACTTATTAAGATCTAACTCATATAATGTTAAATTAATTACTTTAAAGTATTCAACTCAATGTAGTTTAGTGTACTCAGAGAGTATACTAAAGGGCAGGAATTGTTTATGAACTCTGCAAGCAGATTGCACACCTACAGATGTCTGTGACAATGTATTATGGCTAATGTGCAATTGTTACTACTGTCTAATATCAGGATATATTTATCATCTCAAAAGAAACCCGTTATTCATTACAGTCATTTCTGTTGAACACATCTTCTGCCCTTACTAACCCCTAGTATGCTTTGCATTTCTGTAATTTAATTTCTGGATATGTCATAAAAAGGGAATGAAGCCGGTCATGGTGTCACATGCATTTAGTCCCAGTACTTGGGAGACACAAGTAAGAAGATCACCATGAGTTCAGGGCCACCCTGAGACTACATAGTGAATTTCAGGTTAGAGTGTGACCATATCTCAAAAACAGCGGAGGGAGAGGGGAATCAAAGAAAAGAAAACATTCCCACTTTTCACTGGTATCTTTCACTCACCAAAATGCTGTCAAGGATAATTGATATTACACCATGCATCCAACACTTTATCATGCTCTCTGTTTTCCACTTCATTTTATGTTCCTCACTCTTACATATGTACCTGAGAGCAGAGGTAGTGATTTTATGTGTACCTTTGTGATGAACTGTCAAACTATTGCTGCATGTGTCAGTAGCACATTTTATTTCAATGAGCAACATATGAGAACTCCAATTTTGGCCCATTCTTATCAAGCTAATTTCAGACTACTATCCAATCCCTGTTCTTGAACTGGTGGGACAGGTTGTACTTGACGCATTCAAACCTGTAGGAGTACTGACTGGAGGATACGTTGTTTCTCAGTCCTACATGTTAGACAAGAAAGTGTCAGGCATCATTTAGGAAAGCTAAAGTAGACTACTAATATAAGCCTATGGTAATGCATTATGACTAAAAAACATAGAAAATGACATCTCTTGCCTCAAAGAGAAGCTGACTTAAGTCTCAGGGAAAGTAAGAGATTAAAAAGCAGCCATAGAACTGAAAAGATGTTTCAGCGGTTAATGGTGTTTGCCTTCAAAGCCTTATGGCTTGAGTTTATTTCCCCAGTACCCAGGCAAAGCAAGATGCGCAAAGTGGAACATGCATCTGGAGTTCAATTGTAGTGACAGAAGGCCCTGGAATGCCCATACTCATTCTTGTTGTGTCTGCCCTTTTCTTTCTCTCTCTATTTCTCTCTTAAATATATACATAAAACATTTTTAAAGCAGCCATTCACAAAAGGATATTGAAAGAGCTACACAGAAATAAAATGATAATACATTAAAGCTTCAATATCTGCCTGGTCAAGGGAATGTGTGAATGACTAATATAAGGAAAAGCCAATTTTTGAGAGTAGACAAAGTAGGTAAAGGTGATAATGTTAACAAAATATAAATCATAAAAAGGAATTTTAAGGATAACTGCAATGTTTCAAAAATAATATTGAGCAAGCAAAGGATCAGTAACTTTGAAGACAGGAACTTAGATAAATTAAGGGTCTAAAAGGCAAAAAGAAAAAGAAGACATATGGACAGATACTAAGGACTTATGTAACAACATCAAGAAAGCAAATGTAGGGCTGGAGAGATGGCTTAGTGGTTAAGGCATTTGCCTGCAAAGCCAAAGGATCCTGGTTCGACTCTCCAGGACCCATGTAAGCCAGATGCACAAGGGGGTGTATGCATCTGGAATTCATTTACAGTGGCTGGTGGCCCTGGCAGGCCCATATTCTCTCTCTCTCTCTCTCTCTCTCTCTCTCTCTCTCTCTCTCAAATACATAAATAAATTAAATGTATTTAAAAAGAAAGCAAATGTATTAATGATTTGTGCTACAAATGTAAGAAAAGAGAAAAATCATTTAAAGAAATAATAGCTTAAAAATCCCAAATTTTACAAAAATATAAATTAACAAGTTCCAGAAATTTTAAAAACTCCAAGAAAAAAAATGAGCTACATTAGAACACATTACAAATGAACAACTGAAAGCCAAAGACATGAAAAGGTTCATGGACTCATCATATACGAGAACTTCTCAGTAAAATCAACAGCAAATTTCTAATCAGATACCTTGGAAGAAGGAAAAATAGGTTGATATACCTAGCATACAGAAATAAAAGAACATCCTCTAGACCAATAACTATATACTTGGGAATTTTTTTTCAATGTTAGGAAAGAAAGGCAATCCAATGTAAGAAAATTCAGAAGGAATTCATCATTTATCACATCCAGCACTGTTCTACAAGGAAAGCTAAAACATATCTTATGTTTGAAATGAGAGAATGAAAGATACTAACTGGAACCTAGATAAAGACATTAACAACTTTAATATGTTTTAAAATATTTATTTATTAAAAGTCATGGGGGGACATAGAATGAGAATGAATGGACACTCCAGGGCCTTCAGCCGCTAAAAAAAAAAAAAAAAAAAAAAAAAAAAAAAAACGCCAGATACATATGCCCCACTTTGTACATCTACCTTTCTGTGGGTACTGGGAAATCAAAGCTGGCTTATTAGGCTTTTCAGGCAAACACCTTAACCACTGAACAATTTTTATAGCCCCTGGTATTAGGATTTTGATGAATATATATTGCTATGACCAATAATTTAACCAGTAATATTATAATTTAGGATTGCAACTTCACTTTTTAAATTTTTCATATAATTTAAATGACAAATTAACAACAATTTATGAATGAGGTTAGGGTATATACAAGATAGGAAGATAATAGTTGTGATAAAAATTAGCTTTAGCATGTGATCAGTATTAGATTGGTATCACTTCCAATTACATTATTATAATTTTAGAATATTAGTGATAATAACTTTAGTAAATACAACAAAATATAGGATGTGGACAGTGCCGAAGTAACAGAAGAAAATGTTGCAGCAAATGAGAGGTTGATATTCAAGAGGCATAGCAAAATGGGAAAAAAATAATCCCTATATTAACCAAATTCATTAATTTATAAAATAATTGAATTTTCCCATCAAAAACATTGCCAGAATCCAAACAAAAGCTATATATTATTTTAACATCAGTCATGGACTGCAGAGATGACTCAGCCATCAAGGTGCTTGCTCCAAAGCCCAACAACCTAGGTTCGATATTCCAGTGCCCGCATAAAGTCAGATGCACAAAATAGCACAAGCATCTGGAGTATGTGTGCAGTACCTAGATGCCCTGGAGTGCCCATTCTTTCCCCTCCTTCTCTCTCTTTGCAAATAAATAAAAATTATATGTAGATAGATAGATAGATAGATAGACAGACAGACAGAGGCAGACAGACTATGGAAGAGTGTGTTAGTACACGTCCATATTTACAGCCCTTGGGAGGTGAAAGCAGGACAATAACAAGAGAAGAGGAATCAGCTACAAAATAAGATTAAGACCAGACCTAATCTCAAACTCTTTCTCTCCCCAAAACAGTTATAATATATGTTTTAAGAAACAAAATGTTTGAAGCCCAAGAATAGAACATGTTGTTTATAAGATGGGTTAGTAATGAAGATATATGCAAAATAGATTTAAATGATGAATAAAAAATAGAGATAGATATTTACATTGCATATTGATGAAAGAACAAATTTCCCCAGAAGATATAACAATTATAAGCATATGAACCAAATATCATGTTGCAGTCAGCTTTGAGGTGCGGTCAGAAAATACCAAACCAAGAGCAGTTTGGGAAGGGGAAAGGGTTTATTTTGGCTTATAAACTCAAGGGGAAGCTACATGATGGCGAGGGAAAATGGTGGCATGAGCAGATAGTAAACATCACCTCCTGGCCAACATCAGATGGGCAACAGAACCAGGATAGTGTGCCAAACACTGCTAATGGGAAGCTGGTAATAACACCCATAAGCCCAGCCCCTCCACAATACACTGCCTCCAAGAGGCTCCAATTCCCAAATTGCCACCAGCTGGGAACCTAGCATTCAGAACACATAAGTTTCTGGGGGACACTTGAATTAAACCAGCACATGTCATAATTCCAAAATATATGCTACAAAAATTGATCAATGTGATAGGAGAAACAGAAACTTCTACTATAACAGAGGACTTAAAAGTTTATTTTTAATTATGGATAAAGTTATAAGACAAAAGGGGGTGGAGAGATTGCTCAGCAGTTAAAGTGCTTGCCTGCAAAGCCTAAGGACCAGGTTTTATTCCCCAGTTCCCATGTAAAGCCAGATGCAAAAGGTGGCACATGCATCCAGAGTTAGTTTTCAGTGGCTAGAGGCCCTGGTGCATCCATTCTCTCTCTCCCTCTTTCTCCCTCTGTTCCTCTCTCCCTCCCCTTCTCTCTTTCTGGCTTTGACTCTCTCTTTGTCAAATAAATAAAAATAAATAAATTGAATTATTTCAAAAAATATAAGGTTAATATATAAGGACTATAACATCATGTACCAATTCTAAGTAATGAAGTTATAAGCATCAGACTTCACTTACTACAATAGAAAACATGAAATTATACTCATGTGGACCCCTGGAAAAAAATCTTAATATGGTATGGAAGGTTATGATTCTACCAAATACATATTTTAATTAAAATGAAATATAATTTTTAAGTCAATAACAGAAAAAATTTATAAAAATCACCAATGTGTGAAATTGAAACAGTATATATTTGCATAATTATAGGATAAAAGAAGAAATCACAAAGGAAATAAGAAATTACCTTGAGATGAATGAGTAACACAAAATACCTAAACTTATAAAAGGAAATAAAAGCGAGTTAAAGAAAATTTATAACTAAAGATGATAACATTGAAATATCTCTATATCAGTTACTTTCTCATTGATAGAAGAAAATATGAGACCAATGTGCTGGTATCCTCAGGTGTTTAGGATTAAGTTTGCTACTTAGTCCTCCACTTGAGCTGGGCCATGGAGCCCTGCTGGAGGAAGTGTGTCACCAGGCATGAACCTTGGGATGGAGTCCAGCCCTGTGTTCTCAGTGTCAACTTGTGCTTACTGTTTTTTTTTTCCTCTCTCTCCTATGGATGTATGATGAAGTGAGTCAACTTCTACTGCCATGATGAAACATCCTTTCAAATCTGTAAGCCTCCCATAAGCTGCTTCTGGTCAGGTGTTTGTCCCAGTAATGAGAAGATTATTTCAACTAGAAACAGCTTATAGAAGATAAGGCTATAATTTACTCCAAGTGGAAGTATTCAATAAACCTTGGTCATATGGTTTTATTGATATACTCTACTATTATTTTTTTACATTGAAATATGGTCTCATCTAGCACAACTTGATCTCAAACTCTCAAACTTGTTATGCAGCCAAGGATGACCTTACATTCCTCATGTTCCTGCTTCCATCCCCTAAATCCTGATATTTAAGGCATAGGCAATCATTACAGGTTACCAAATCTTAAAAAAAGAGGAAACAATGGCATTGTTGTTCAAGGCCTTTAAAAAAATTGCAGAGGCCTGGCATGGTGGCACACGCCTTTAATCTCAGTCCTCAGGAGGCACAAGTAGGATCACCATGACTTTGAGTCCACCCTGAGACTACAAACTGAATTCCAGGTCAGCCTGAACTAGAGTGAGACCCTACCTGAAAAAAAAAAAAATACAGAGGAAGGATGATTTCTAACCTTTTATATGGGAACAGCCTTATCTTAATACTCTAATATCATAATAAAACTACAAACTGGGGCTGGAGAGATGTCTTAGCAGTTAAGGCGCCTTCCTGCCAAGGGTAAGAACGCCCGTTTGATCTCCAGGTCCCATGTTTAGTCAGATGCAAAGTGAGGCAAGGGCGCAATGCCACTCTTTCCCACAAGGGGGTGCATGCATCTAGAGTTCATTCACAGGGGCTGAGAGGCCACTGGCATGCCCATTCTCTCTCTCTCTCTCTCTCTCTCTCTCTCTCTCTCTGCCTCTTCCTGTCTGTCTCTCTCAAATAACAACAACAACAACAAAAAAGAAACGACAGTGTGTACTCATATATGAGACTTTTTAGTAAAAATCTCCAGCTAAAGTTTAGCATACTGAACTTGGCACCATTTAAAAAGTATGTTGGCCAAAGAGGTCTCAGTAGCCTCCAAAACATTAAAAGCTTTTGCCAAAGCCCTTGGTTTCCCTTGAGAAACAGATAGTAAGACCCTATTGCTGAAGACATCTCTTGCCTGAGAGGTAAGGTCACTGAGAAAGCAAGCTGGTGCTGAGCACAAAACCTTCTCCCTGTAGACCAGCCAACTGAAAGCTGGTAAAAGCTTCACTGCATGCAGCCGTATGGGAGACAGAAGTCATCAGCAGTGAAAACAGTGGACACTGGAAAATTCAAGTTTGTCCATACAGGTCCAATGACTGAAGGGGTGCAATAGGGGCATGTCTGCTCTTGGGGTAACCAACTGCTCCATAATTGGACTGAAGGCCCTCTCTATGGGAGGGAATGCATGCCTGGTACTGAAAAAACTAAGCAAAAGTCTATGGCAGGGGAGATCATGAGCCCTAGGGGTATAAAGGCTCCTCTTGTCAGGCCAAATGTATATATTATCCTCACCAAGCTGCCCTGAAAACACTACGCTTAATGTTCATATTCACAAATTAATGCTATTCTCACTTCTGGTTATAGAAGCTTCTCTTTTCAGATGGCAATGACCTCTGGGATGACCCAAAAGGCAACATAGTGCTGAGAAGAAGGGATGGAGGAGTGTCTAGCCCTGAAACATCTCTGTTACACCCTCCAAGGCTCAGGGCCCATTGCAGAAGAGGGCGTGGAAAAAATGTAAGAGCCAAAGGAAGGGTACGACTCCTTACAATGCACCTATCCAGACAGAAATTGGCCTTGATATCCATGACCTCGCAGTGCCTAGCAATACCTTCACAAGACCCTCATAACAGAAGAAAAAGATGATGACATCAAATTAAAAGAGAGACTAATGGAGAGAGGAAGGGGATATGATGGAGATTGGAGTTCTAAAGGGGAATGGAGGGAGGGGAGGGAAATATCATGTGTTTTTTGTATGTAAGTATAGAAGTTGTCAATTAAAAAATTAAATAAAATAAATTAAATTTTAAAGAAGGTATTATGGGGCTGGGCAGCTGTATTAGTGGTTAAGATGCTTGCCTGCAAAGCAAAATCACCCAGCTTCAATTCCCCAGGACCCACATAAGCCAGATGCATAAGGTGACATATGCAACTGGAGTTCATTTCCAGTGGCTAGAGGCCCTGGCATGCCCATTCTCTCTCTCCCTCTTTCAAATAAATAAAAATTTAAAAGGTATTTTTTACCAATCCATGATAATTATGAGAATGTAAGGATGGTTCAATATATAAAATCAATCTATGTTAATTGAAAGAGGGGAAAAAATCTCAAAATCACTTCAATTTATGTAGAAAATTCAATTGAAAAAATAATACCGTTTAATGATATAAACACTGAACAATCTAAGAACAAAACAAGATTCATCAAAATAAAAACAAATTACATTTATATGCCAATATTTGCAGGTAAAGAAGTGATTGAGGCAAGAGAACAAAAGTAGAATGCCTCTTGCTGTACAGCATGAGTTAATGGGTACCCTGGGCAACTTGGGGAAAATCTGTCTCAAAAAGAAAATGTAAAAATAGCTTTTCAGTTAAAGACAATTCCTTAAAAAGCTTGCCAGCCAAGGTTTAATTCCCCAGTACAAACATAAAGCAGATGCACAAAGTGGTACATACATCTCAAGTTTGTTTGTAATAGCAAGAGACCTTGGTTTGTACTCTTTTCTGGCCTTCTGACTCTGTTTCTTCCTCTTCTGCCTCCTTTTTCCTCTACCTCTCTCTGTCTACCTCTCTCTCTCCATTTTCTGCAAATAAATGAATTAATATATTTTTTTTATTTTGAATGGCTGTCCATCAATAGATTCTGGAGTTTATTAAAGTGATATACCTCCAGCCACCTGCCTGGAGGAGGTGTCATTGTGGGCAGATCCTAGCAGCTAGCTCTAAGATGTGTTTGGGGTCAGTTCTGGAGTTCAAGCCGTGCCTAAAGATATGCAAAGTGCTTGAGCTCTGCTGGTGTTTCTGGAGCATGCTTGCTTGTGGTACTTTTGGTGGTATCTCCCTGTGTGGACCTGTGAAAGGGAGCCAGCATCTTCTGCCATTATGGGAAGTCCCCTTCTATAAACTGTGACTGGTGGAGGTTTATCCCAGCTATGTGAAGCTGTCTGCAGCACATATACTTAAAAAAGATACAATAAGAAATGAGTATATAACTCAGTGGTACTATAGTTGCCAAGATGCACAAAGCCCTAGACTTAATACCCAGTACTTAGTATCACAAAAAGAAAAAACAAAACTTAACATACGTTTATTATATAAGCCATGATATGTAATAATAATTAAACTAGTGAAAATGAAAACACAAGCTTGAAAAATTTGGATATCAACATACATTGTACCTTTATACATAATAGCAAAAAGTTACATATGACTCAAGTGTGAATCAATAGATGAATGAATAAAATGTGATATTAAAAGAAATAAAGACAGTATATATCCAGCAACATAGAAGAAGTTTGAAGACACTATGAATACTGAGCTAAATCAGATTTTAAAAAATGGTTCTGAGCTGAGTGTTGTAGTGCACTCCTTTGATCCCAGCACTGACACTCAGAAGGCAGAGGTAGAAGGTTTGCTCTGAATGTGAAGCCAGCTAGACACTATATAGGGAATTCCAGGCCAGCCTAAGCTAGAATGAGAGCTTACCTTGAGAAAACAAACAAAACAAAAAATATTCTTTTTCAATGAGATATAGAATAGGCAAGTTCAAAAAGTTATATATGAAATTAGAATAAAGAAAAATAGGAACCCTTCTATACGGTTGGTAGGAATGTAAACTGGTACAGCCATTGTGGAGGTTCCTGAAATGACTAAAAATAGAGTTAGCATATGATCCAGCTATACCACTCCTAGGCATATATCCTAAGGACTCATCTCAGTAGCTTAGAGATTCTTTCTCAACTAGGTTTATTGCCACTCTATTCATAATAGCTAGGAAATGGAACCAGCTTTGATGTCCCTCAACTGATGAATGGATAATGAAGATGTGGTACATTTATAAAATGGAATTCTATTCAGCAGTAAGGAAAATGAAATTATGAAATTTTCAGGGACATGGATAGATCTAGAATGGATTATTAGTGAGGTAAACTAGGCCCAAAAATTCAAATGGCACATATTCTCTCCTATATGCAGATCCTAGCTACAAATGTTTAGACTTATGGGTTGGAACAAAAATTGGTAGCAGAGGCCAGTAAGCTAGAAAGGGGCTATAAGGGAGAGAGAATAGGGGAGGACTTAAGGAGATCATATTGTATATATGTAAGTAGATCAAGAGATTACTGGGGGTGAAATGACCTAAATCAGGTTAGGGGAAGAGATTGAGTAAAGGAAGAGTTGGAGGAGAGTTAATCAAAATTCAAGATATGAATAAGTCATATGGAAACTTTTTTATTTTGATAATGGTACACCAGAAGCCATAGACTATTACTATAAAAAAATCACTGTCAGGAATGGAATATGTTCCAGTGAGTTGTTGGCCAGGAAGGTCCTTGATACCCCCAAAACATTGCATGTGATTGCAAAGGCTCTTAGTTTCCCAGGAATTGCTAAGGATTCCACATGCTTGGGTTGCTATGGCACTGAGCTATCAAGTTGGATCTGAGACGAAAACATTCTCCTTGTAGACCAGCTGATAGAAAGCTGGGAAAAGCTATGCTTCATGCAGCCCTATAGGAGAAAGAAGTCATCATCAGTGAAAACAGTGGATACAGTCAGCCTTAAGTTTTGCCACCCAGGCTAAATAATGCAACACATGCAAGAGTGGCATGTGTCTTATGGGGGAAACCAACCACTCTCTGATTGGACAGGATGCCTGCTCCATGGGAGAGAATATATGCATGGAACATTCATACCCATATGCTAACACTACTGTCACTTTTTGTTAGACAAGCTTCTCTTTTCATGTGATGGTAACCACTGAGATGACACAAAAGGCACCATAGTGCTAAGAAGTAACAGAGGAGCATTCAGCACTGAAACATCTCTATCACATGTTCTACAGCTCAGAGCCCATTGCAGAAGAGGTGGCAGGAAGAATGTAAGGGCCCAAGGAAGGGTACGTGTACTTATAATGCAATTGTTCAGACACAAATTGGCCTCAACAATGATGACCACACAATACCTAGTAGTACCTTAACAAGACTCTAATAATAGGAGGAAAGGATGATGACATCAAAATAAAAGAGATTAATTGAGAGAGGGAGGGAATATGATGGAGAGTGGATTTGTGAATGGGAAAGTGAGGGAGGGATTTATCTTGGTTCATTATCTATAATTATGGAAATTCTCAAGAAAATAGTTTGAAAAGGTTTGGAGAGATTGCTTAGTGGTTAAGGCACTTGCTTGTGAAGCCTTAGAACTCATGTATGCCTGTTGAGATCCCAAATAAACCAGATGTCCAGTGATACAAGCACACAATGTTGTACATGCGCATAAAGGGCACTCATGTCTGGAGTTTGATTGCAGTGGCTGGAGGCCTCTCTCTCTCATTTAAAAAAAGGCCAGTCTGTTGGGCTTGCCTCAAAATATTTTTTTTTTAAGTTTAAAAGAGAAAGAAATTAGAAATTTCTAGTTAGAAGGGAAACAGGAAGTTTTTATTTAATGTTTCATGTGATAAAACAGTTTGGGGGGATGGATAGATGGCTCAGTGGTTAAGGCACTTGCCTGCAAAGCATAGTAACCTGGGTTTGATTCCCCTGGACCCATGTAAATCCAGATGCACAAGGTGGTGCGTGTATATGGAGTTTGTAGTGGCTGGAAGCCCTGGCATGTCCATTCTCTCTCTCTTTCTTTCTCTCCCTTCCCCCTCTCTCTGTCTCTGTCTTTCCTTGCAAATAAATAAGTACATAAATAAACTAAAATATTTTTAAAAAATAGTCTTTGAAAGATTGTGATGGTTAATTTCTTGTTGCCAAATTGACAGCATTTATAGTCACCATGGAAATAAACCTCTGGTCATGTCAGTGAGGGATTTTGTAGATTATGTAGGAGGACTTACCCTAACTATGACCAACAGCATCTATGAGCTAGTTTTATAGACTGCATGAAAGGAAATTGTTAGCTGAGCATTCAACATTCATCCCTCTCTACTCCCCACTGCTGATGTCACAATGTGAGCCAACTTTCTGCTCCTGCTGTGCCTTCCCAACCATGATTGTCTCTATAATCTTTCCTTCCCTAAACTACCTTATTTTGGGTTTTTTTCTCAGAAAAGATAAAATAACCAATATTTTGAATGCATTCAATGTAAATGACCTTCACAGTCATAATGATTAGAACGACATGTCACATGTATTTTATGAGTATAAAATAAAAATCAATTCAAATTCATGATAAATTTCAATGTTAATTTCAGTTTTTTTGAAATTGTACTCAATACTTTAAAAGTTTATTTCTTTTTGAGACAGGATTTCAGTCTAGCCATGGCTTACCTGGAACTCACTCTATAGCCTAGCCTGGCCTCAAGCTCACACTGTAGCTTGTTGCTGCATCTGGGTCTTTGTAATCACTCTGCTCATAACTCAGTGCTCTTCTTCATTCAGTATCTTGCCTATAGGCTCATCTGCTAACATTTCTCCTCCACATACTTTTCATAATTCTCTTTACTCATGACACTTTTCCTCAAGAACGTCCATTCTCTTCATCCCTTTCATTAGTCCCATGAATGGGCTGGGTTCTTGTCTTACTTTGTGCTCAGTATTTAGGCCCCTTGAATGGGGTTACTAGGATAGTTGTTTTTTTTTTTCCCTCAGATTGTGAAAATGAGATGGAGCTGCTGCTTCTCTGTTCTGTTATTGTCCTGTGTCTCCTAAATGGGGTGGTGGGGGGGGAGGGAAAGAGCCCTGTTGGGAACAGGAGCACTTGCTCTCTAATGCCATGTGTGATCCCTAGCAACCTCAGAACATCTTCAATCTGCTCTAGAAATGAAGCTAGTGTCATTTGCCCCACAGAGTCCACCCTCAGTGCAAGGATGACAGAATTCCATGTCCTCCTGCAACCCATACAGCTACTTTCCTCTTCATACTCCAGATATTGGTCCCCAGCACTTGCCAACATACAAAAATTGCCTCATTCCTACATGACCTAGCTCTACTTCCAAGAGAACAATCAAAGGATCCATCAAAGTCCTTAGTATGTTACCTTTCAATTAAAAGAAAGCCTCTTGGGTCTGGGAACAGAGTTCAATTGGTAAAGTCCTTGTTGTGAATGCAGGGGTACCTAAGTTTGGAGCCCCCACACTCATATGAAATGATGACATGGTGTTACACCCCTGTAATCCCAGAACTATGGAGATGAAAGAGGGGAAACCCTGAGGCTCTCTGGCTATCTAATCTAGACAATTCTGTGAGCTTTAAGGTAAGTGACAGACCCTTCCTCCAAGAATAAGATGGAAAGCCATCCAAAAAGACACCTGGCATTGACCTGTGGCCTCCAAGCTCATGTGCACAGGTGTGACAACACATACACGTGGCCACATACACAAAACAAGGGAGAGAAGATTGGAAATGTGGTCAGAAGATAATTTCATGCTGAGGAGTGATGCCCATCAATTTAGGCAGTGGGAATGATAATGTCAAAAAGAGGGGAGGTGCAAAAATTTTAGGTTTTAAATTTCACAATCTTTCCTAACGCAATGGATGTGAGTAATAAGAAGATGGTGAAGCCTAAGATAAAACCCAGAGTTAGAGTAGGAGGAAATCAATGAATTTTGCCATTACTAGATAGGTAGGAAAATACATAGTTAGATGGTAAATATGTACATACATACATAGATATGTGAGAGTGAATAAAAAAGCTAATATAATATAAAATAATAAGTTCATTTTTACCAGTTTGGATATGAGGTTTATGAATAATTCATGTATTTAACAAGTTGTATATGTGATTCTTATTACCATAAAGCTTCTGTGAAAACAATTTTTAAAAGTCATATAAAGTATGACTGAAACTATGAACTTCTTTTACTAGGTTAAAGGTGGATTAAACTAAAATATAACTAATTGCACAAAATCCCATACATATCTCAGAAAATATTTTGAAATTTTATATAAATAAGCTTCCAAAAGTACAATAAATAACCAGGCTTGGTGACATAAGCCTGTAATGCCAGCAACCCAAAGGCTGAGACAGGAGGATAGCAGAGATTTTAAGGTCTGCCTGTGTTTCATAGGGAGTATCAGGGCACCCAGGGCCACTTAGCAAGGCCTTGTCTCTGAATAAATAAATTAGACAATAAAGGAATAATGTAGCAAAGGACTTTTATTTAATGAAATTAACATTATTTTAAGGGGGCAAAAATTGGGGCACATAAAATTAGTAAAACAGATAAGTTATTGAGAAATACATATTCATGATAACTGAGCATAGTCTTTCAAAATAAATCAGGTCCAAAACCATAAACAGAAAGGATTCCAGAATTCCCTGACCTCCTTCACGTCACTGCTCTTGGCTTGCTGCATTCTATCAGAAAACTGTTTCCTCTTCTAATGACTGCAAAGAGGATCTGAAGAAGCAGAGTACCCATAAGAAATGAGATCTCTTTTGTATCACCAGCAAAACCAAGCCAGAGAGTGCCATCTGGAGCCCCAGTAAGATTAAACAATAAATCTGGTATTAATGTGAAACAATGAATCCATAGAACAGTAAATTATGTCTTTGCTTAAGGAATTGGTTTCAAACAAGTAAGATTCAAAGCCCCAATTGGTTCTGTTTTACCTCTCAGGAAAGTAGAGATTAAGGTAAATGAATTTTGAACACCTATTAAAACTGCACTGTGAAGCTAATCAGATTCATTGTTGAGTTTTGAATGGTTTTCTAATATGATCCTAAAGAATATTAATAATGTGAAATAATCCTAAAATGACACTTATTTTAGTAAATTACTGCTGAGTAACATTGCGAGAAGCAATAGGAGGCTGTTTCATAGATGTTTGGTTAATTGCAATTATTTATTTTGTTTGTGATACAAGATTATTCATAAATGAAAGTGTTATCTTACTTAAAATTAGAAAATGTAATTTATATATTTTGAAGAAATATACCTATAAGCTTTGGTACTCTTTTATCTGAGTACTAAAGCTATTGCTTTTCAAAAGTACTATATAGGGGCTTGGGGAAATGACTTAGTAGTTAAGGCATTTGTCTGTGAAGCCTAAGGATCCAAGTTCAATTCCCCAGGACCCACGTAAGCCAGATTCAGAACAGGGTACATGAGTCTGGAGCTCGTTTGCAGTGGCTGGAGCCCCTGGTGTGACCATTCTCTCTTTCTGTCTGCCTCTTCCTCTCTCTCTCTAAAATAAATAAAATATTTTTTAAAGTACTATATAAAGTAAATTCATACTGCTGTCCTTACATTCAAAAAAACAATAATCTGGGTTGGAGAGATGGCTTACCATTAATGCACATGCCTGTGAAGCCTAAGTATCCAGGTTTGTTTCCACAGGACCCACATAAGCCAGAGCATATGGTGGCACATTCATGTGGAGTTCATTTGCATTGGCTACAGGACTTGGTGCACCCATTCTCTCTCTCTCTCTCTGTCTCTCTCAAATAAATAAAAAAAAATAAAAAAATAAACTGCAGCTTAAGGCATTAGGCTTCAGGTGTTCTTGCTATAAAATAGAGAAGCTAGATTTCTAAAGTTTGATAAGTTTTATTAAGTTTTGATCAATTATAAGTTTTTATTTAATTATTTTATTTTATTTTTTTACAGATTAAAAAAAATATTTGCATACACACACACACACACACACACACACACACATGTACATATGTACCAAAGCCTTTTGATGCTGCAGATGAGCACCAGCCCCTTGCACCACACACACACACAGATATATGTATATAATTAGTTATGTATATAGTGTATATATAGCCATGATGGTGGCCATCATTAGCCTTCTCCCTGTCCTCCCCCCATGGGTAATGTGGGTCTTGCCTTATGGGGGTAGTCATCAGTTATGGAGGAGAAACAATGACTCTGTGTATAATGACCCAGCTCATGACTCTAATAATCTTTCCACCCCCTCTTCGGTGAATTTCCCTGAGCCATGTTGGGTTCACTTTAGGTCTATTTCAGTGACGAGGTTTTGTGAGTCTCTGTGTCTCTGGATATCTGATTTGTTAAGAGCTGAATATTCTCTGTGTCTATCTCCTTCACCCTTGTGCTGGTACCAGGTTTACCAAGAAAGCAGCACTCTTGTTCATTTCCTCTATAACTCTATGGCTTCACCTGGTGCCCTGGTGAGGTGTGATGGGCAGATTCTCTCCTCAGGTTCTGCATCCATCTGAAAAAGAGAAGCAAATTTTCCAACTGAGAGTGAGGTCAGTGCAAGATACATGGATAACCATTATTATTTTAGAGAGAATTTAATAGGTGTAGGCCCTGTTGGGACAGAGGCCTAATTTCTAAAATCTACAAAGAACTCAAAAACCTAAACAATAAAAAGTCAAACAACCCACTCAAAAAAATGGGGCAGAAAACTGTGCAGGGAGTTCTCAGAGGAAAAAATACAATGACAAACACTTATAACTTTTAAAGTAACATTTAGGATAAATATTACTTTTAAAATGACCATAAGAAGCCAGGCATGGTGGCACACACCTTTAATCCCAGCACATGGAAGGCAGAGGTGGGAAGATCGCTGTGTTTTTGAAGCCAACCTGAGACTACATAGTGAATTCCAGATCAGCCTGGGCGAGATCAACATCCTACCTCGAAAACCAGCCAACCAAACAACAACAAAAGTTACCATGAGAATGTTTCCTGTGTTGTGTTTCTTGACCCTCCATGGACCTGGAGTGACTTGTGAATATTTGAAGTGATATAACATGGCTGTTGTGCATGATGTTCTAAAATTACATCCTTTAAAACTCAACATACTTGCTCTACGAACTCAAGCATCATATGATAATAACATGAGTAACAGTGCTTCTTCATGACAGCCTCATCTCACAAAATGTGACTGGATGATTTTCTACATGACTGAAGCTCCTGGGTCTTTAATTTATTTTCAGGTAACATATAAGACCATGCCAGAGTGCTTAAAATGACATCATATACCATATCATGATTTTTTGGGCTAATCAGGCTCAATTTGGGGTTCTTCTACTAAATTTGAAATTGGATGGGTCACTCCATTTTACTTAAAATATTTTTTTCTCATATCACTGAGTAGTGATGCTACTTGTTAATGCTTATATCTGTTGTGTTCACAGACCATCTTAGTTAACCATGACATTAGCTCTCCACTAAGTATAGGCTCCTCACAACAGAATAGTTAAGTTCCATGAGGAATCCCAATATATACTTTGCAAGCAAAGTAAAGCTGGTGATCATATTTAAATTTAATATTAAATAATATTTAAATCTTGACTTATTCATTCCATCACACCATTTCTTCTACAATCTTATGGTTAAAGCAATGAAAACAAGGTACTTCTTAGTCAATCACTAGCCTTTGCAAGGTAGGGTCTCACTCTGGTCCAGGCTGACCTGGAATTAACTATGTAGTCTCAGGGTGGCCTCGAACTCTCGGCGATCCTCCTACCTCTGCCTCCTGAGTGCTGGGATTAAAGGCGTGCGCCACCACGCCCGGCTAGCCTTTGCTTTTAAGGAAGATTGCCTGTTTTAAAGACGACCATGAATTATTTTATTAGTATAAATGTGAATGTCTTTAGGTAGTAAAAGGTACTGTTAAGTATGAAAAGTAAAATTGTTTGTTTGTTCATTGAAAATATATTTTATTTATTTATTTTAAAATATTTTTGTTTATTTGAGAGAGTGTGAGCGAGAGAGAGAGAGAGAGAGAGAGAGAGAGATCGACAGAAAGAGAGTATGAATGTTCCAGAGGCTCCTGAATCTGCAAACAAACTCTATACATATGGACTACTTTGTGCATCTAGCTTATGCGGATACTGGGGACTAAAACCAAAGCCATTAGCCTTTGCAAGCAATACCTTTAGCCCCTGAGACATCTTTCGAGCCCTAAATGATATTTTAGTATCTGGTAATCAAAATGTATGTTTGTGTATTCTTACTGATGTGGGACTTTTGCAGTGTCCTTGAGAGTGATGGAGCCTTGTCTTGGCTCTTAGGTGGGCTGTGGACTCAGGAGCTAAGCATCAGAAGTGACAGTCACACACAGCTTTCACTGA
Organism: Orientallactaga sibirica; assembly: GCA_036365145.1. NCBI lineage: Eukaryota > Metazoa > Chordata > Mammalia > Rodentia > Dipodidae > Orientallactaga > Orientallactaga sibirica. The sequence goes on along the minus strand of JAEOAD010002325.1, from coordinate 1,770,874 downwards.
GTCAGTGGCCATCTCAGGTTCTTCTCTTATGAGTTCAATGAAGAAGATCCACAGACCACAAGAGGGTAAAATATAGATTTAGAAGTTTATTAGAGCTTGATAGAAAGGAAAGCTTCCAGTTTGTACAGACAGGAGTGAGTCTCCAGGGAAGAGAACACATTGGTTGATTTTGGTTAGGATTTTTATGTTTATAGGTAGCTAAGTGACAAGGATCAGATTTCACAGTTTCTGGGGAGAAAGATTGGCCTTTTTAAATATGGAGCAATATTTCCAGAAATCTTAGGTATGGATCAGAGTTTCTGTCACCTAGGAAGGGTGCAAGCTTAATGTAGAAATTTTTTCCCTGGAGAATGTAACTTTCCAGGGAAGAAAGGAGATAAGTAAAGCATCCAAGTTTTTGACTGATTAGTGACATTTCCTGTTTCTAGTCAAGGAAAAAAAATACCATGTACTTCTGGGGTTCTGTTACCCTGACTACCTAGCCAATTTCTTTCTCCCATTATTATGCACTTTTACTCATTCTTTTCAATATTTGCCTTCTCTTGTACAACACTTCTGCCCATTGCTAATGTCAAAAATAGTTCAAGGTGGTTTAACTTGTGTTTTTAACTAACTGACTATAAACAGGCAAGTTTCACCATCCCCTTGATATTCAGTTAATTTGATTGAGTGGGTCACAGCACAGAGAAGCATGTTCACTAGCAAATTATTATAATAAATGATGTGATAAAGGACACATATGAAGAGACACATAGAGGTCTGAGCACAGTACCTTCTGTCCCTGTGGAGTTAGGGTGGGACCACCCTCCAAGAATGTGGATGTATTTACCAATTAAGAAGCTCTTTCAATCCTGCAGTTCATGAATACAAAGTGAAGTATTAGCCTCCAACCAGGAATTCAGTAAAAATCACCTTACTGAAAAATAGACAGTCTTACTACCTGGAAATTCCAAGGGATTTTCAGGTCATTAAGGAACCAGATCAAAGAATAATTATTGTTGTGGCTGGAGAGATGGTTTAGCAGTTAAAGTGCTTGACTGCAAATGTTAATGACCTGAGTTCAATTCCCTACTATCAATGTAAAGCCACCTGCAAAAAGTGGTGCATACCTCTGGAGTTTGCTTGCACTGGCTGGAGGCCCTGGTGTGTCCATTCTTTCTTTCTGTCTCTCTTCTCTATCTCTCTCTGCTTGAAAATAAATAAATAAAAATGTTTTTAAAAAGAACAAATATGGCAAAAATGGAGATGTGTCTATAATCATTGTAGATGAGGAAATTGTAAGGGGGTCTTGAGTTTTATGCTAGGAACCAAGGACAAAGGTGATATATGTGTTCATGGGGGAAAGAAATTTTCAAGTTTTAAAATTACTGTTTGAGTTTGGAACACTTTATCTGATGACTTATCCTTAAAATCCTCTGTCTACCAACAAACTGCAACATGCCCTTTAGTCCTATAGTCACAAAAACAAAATTAAGTTGTTAATGTTGTTGTTGTTGTTGTGTATGTATGTGTATACACCAAGGTCTTTTGCCACTGCCAATGAACACCAGAAGCATACACCAATTTTTGCATTTGTCTTTATGTGAGTACTAGGGAATCAAAATCAAGCAGGCATGTTTTTCAAGCAAGCACCTTAAATTCCTAAGCCATCTCCCCAGCCCTACTCCCACACTTTTACATTGAGTAGATCATCATAAATATAAACAAAAATGGAGGATTTGAACAGTGTAATAATAGCATAAAATCATATACTAGTTGAACTATAGTGATTGAAGTTGGCTTTTCATAATCATTTGTTCTTTTTAACCTGATCATTTGAAAATTCATGACATGTTTAAATGCTAACCAACACTGCAAATTTAACTTATGAAAAGAAAGCATGTAAAGCATTATTCCTTTTAATAATAGAAGCAGTAATAAGAATATATGAATATTTGTGAATGTCTTCCATGCCACAGTATTACTGTGAATTCATTCAAATAATTCCAAACATTTTTTGTAAAAATTATATAGGACATTTTTCAAGGATTTGGCAATATATTCTATATGTAGTGTACTAAAACTACCTTCATATATAACTTAAAGTCTTTAAGTGAAAAAATGAAAATCTTAATAGTGACTATTTGTTATATTCTTAATCATTTAAAGTATCTTCCAATCTATATAACTAGTTTATAAATAATTATGTCTGTGAATTTAAACACTAGAGAATTAAATGCCATTTAATAAATTACTATTTAAAATACAATATTGACATATTTCCATTTACTTTTCATAAAATACGTTATGTGCCCACAATAAATCTCAAGTCAACATTCAAATGCCTATTTTCCATTTATGCTATCATTTATTTCTCAGAATAGCGTGAAATCTGACATTAAATGAATGGTTATATGAATGTTTAGATAACATAATATCAAGCTTCCTTCTTGTCTCAAAAACATATCAAGTGACATTTATGACTCCTAGCAATATATGAAAAACAAGATGAAATTTTATAACATAATTTCTCACTAGTTATAGTGTATAGTTTAAAAGCTTTTTCAGCTAAGAAAAAATATTTCTTGTGACTATAACACCAAATCATGTTTTTGTTAGGTCAGGAAAATATGTTCTATTAATAAAATTAATTCCAGGGCTATATTACACTAAACAACAGGTAACCATACTCTCCTAGCTTTTCTAATATTACTGATGATGTCATGATGGTAAGAATAAAGCAAGATGCAGATTTGGCATCTAGGATTTGAATACATATCCAAGGTATTATATTAAAACAATTTTATCAGGAACAGTGATCAAGCACTTTGAAAAATACATGTCTTTTTTACAGATGTTGAAGCATGCACCAAAATGTTTTATAGACCAAAGTAAAATGAGTTAAGTATACACTTTCAATATCTTGTAAATGATTCCTTCATGATGTAAGAAGTCCAGAAAGACCCATGATGGTTCTAAATGACATGAACACACTGAAAAAATAGTTTTTTTTTTTCCTTTTACACCCTAGATCAATCATTCAATCAGAAACATGCTGTTGATATCAGTGAACCCCAAAATCGTTTGTAGATGGGAAACAATACTATTCAGATGGATTAAATGGGACAACTTTTAAAAATAAAGGAATTTTAATAATTTCTTTTTCTATCACTGAAGAGGCAAAAACCTCAGTGCTACATGAAAACAGCAACAAAAAAAGAAACTAAAATAAGTGGCATGATATACAAATTTATAATTCACCAAAACTTAATTAACTATTAGATACTATAATTCAAAATGGTATGCAAAATAGCTATGAGATTCTGCTAAGACATCGGGAAGGATAGTTTCAAGAGTTCATTTCCAGAGTTTAGTTTTCTATTCTGTTCTTTCGTAAAATTGATCCACTCTAGTATGCACTTCAGATTGAAGTTTCAGCTTCATGCACCTATTAACTTTTTATAGCTCTGCTTTCATGATTTCCTTTCTTTTACTTTATATGAAAAAACATTCTTTTCATATCTTTGTTACCACTTTATACATTCTAACCTAGTACTTTGATCATATCCACCCACTATTATTTGCCCTTGTCATTCCCCTCCTTTTTTGCTTGTGTACTTCCTACTCCTCTGATTATGTGTTGTATTTGTATGCTTTTCTTTGTTACATCTAGATTCTGCATAAGAGGGAAATCATGCTATATCACACCCCCCCCCATTATATGCTCTTGTCTCCTCTCTGGCCTCCTTTAGAGTCCTTGATCTTCTAGCATAGTCTCTATAATACTTTCAAGTAATATATACTCAACATATTAGAGGAAAAATGATATTTGTCTTTTTTGATACTAGCTTATTTCCTTTAACATGATGATCTGCAGTTCCATCCATTTTCTTCCAAATGGCATAATTTAACTTTTTAAAAAATATTCTTAATATATTGTATTTATTTATTTTAATATTTTATTTTAATTAGTTATTGTATTTTGCAGAGAAAGAGGGGGAGAGAGAAAGAGAAAGAAGGGGCATGCCAGAGCCTCCAGCCACTGCAAATGAACTCCAGATACATGTGCCACCTTGTGCATCTGGCTTATGGGGGGGTCCTTCGGCTTTGCAGGCAAACACGTTAACCACTAAGCCATCTCTCCAGCCCCTAATTTAACTATTTTTCATGGCTGAATGAAACTTCATTGTGTGAGTATACCACAATGTCTTTATTCATTAGTTGATGTGCTTCTAGTCTGGATCTACATCTTTGTTATTATGAATAGTGCCAGAAAATATCTGGATGTACATAATTCTTGGCTATATTCTGATTTACTTAATTAATTTTATTGTTTTGAGTATTACACACTATTAATAATTAAAAATATAACATAATACAGAATGACTTGTTTTAGAAGAATTGAAAAAAACAATCATGAAAAAGATTTAAATGATAATCTTTAATTGATTCACATATTTTTTCCAGGGAAATATAAAGTAATACTAAGCAAAATCTTTAAATATAAAAGTAAATTATAGGAGGATGTAATCTTGGGTGGCAATCGAACTGAAATAATGAGCCCATGGAAGTAAAAAGAAATGATATAGAATTTTTACCTATTTGAGGGGGACTTTTTCTCTTCTTTCTTTCCTTTCTATTATAATAGACAACAGCTTGTTACAGTATTTATATTTTTGTATATATTTAAGCATGGCATCACATTTTATTATCTAATTTTATAACAAAAGATATGTCTTAGTCAAAATTCTTGGTATCAGAAATATTTAAAATTTTGAATTTCTTCTAATTTTAGAAAAAAACTTACATATGCTTAATGATGGATAAAATGTATGCTTCATTTATATCTCATAAAAATCATCTAAAAGCTAATTTTATATGTTTATATGAACCTGCTTTTGACTATAATCCATCATATGAGCTCAGGTACAATTTTACACTTGTGGTTTTATGGCTGTTCTCAAAAAAAATTGTTTCACATTTTGCAGCATTTCAGAATTTGGATATTTTTGTTTGTTTTTTTTCGAGATAGGGTCTCACCCTAACCCAGGCTGACCTGGAATTCACTATGTAGTCTCAGGGTGGCCTTGAACTCATGGCAATCTTCCTACCTCTGACTCCAGAGTTCTGGGATTAAAGGAGTGTGCCACTATGTCTGGCTCCAGAATTTGGAATTCTTGTTAGGGATGTTCAACTTCTTTTTACAATATATATATATATATATATATATATATATATATATATATATATATATATATATATGAAGTACACCTTTCACATTTTCAAGATCATGATTCAAATATCACTTTGGCTTAAATTATATATGGCAGGGGCTACATTTTATCTTAAATTATTCTTGTATGTCTGGGAATAAATTTAGATTTTCAATAATTTTATAGATTAAAAACAGAGATTATTCCTATATGTCATTCACTATGCTTCTCATAATGTTAATATAAATATGTATGGTATATTTTTTCAAACTGGAAAATTAAACTTGGCAGGTTATTAACTATATTTCATATTTTCTGTTCTCATTAAGCATTTTCACTAGTGTCTTTTTAGCTTAAAGAATTCAGTTAAATCATCTAACAATACATTTAATTCAAAATTGATTTTTAGAGGAATTTCAAAAAATTAAAGAATAATGTATGAAGTATACACTGGAAGAATTATTTGATGATGCAAAAACACACATCTAAATTTTGAATAAAAGTTAAGGATAGAGAATAATGAACACAAGAATAAAAGAAATTTCAGTAAGAAAGAAAAGAAGAGAAAGGGGGAGGAATGTGGTAGTGAAGAGAGTGAAAGAAAAATGTTTTTTCAAACAATAGTAATTTTTTAAAAAGTGATAGGATTTGAAGATATCTAAACTGAATTTTTATATCAAAATAATATAACATGAAATCGTATTAAAGGAGAATTACACTCAAAGAGGTACTGGAAAAAATGTTTAAACTACAAAATAAAAATTTCTAATTCTCTGCAAAGACAATCATAGTAGTGATAATCATATTGAATTGAATTTCTCAGTTGTCTAAAGTTAAGTTAGAAGGAGAGAGCTTGTCTACACAGTAAAGCCTATGCCAAGCAATGAAGCCTCTGTAAGACAAAGCAGAGTAACTAACATTTTTAGATTTATAGTAAGATTTTCACGATTTTTTTTGCTACAAGTGACAGAAAATCATTCAAAACAACTTGTAATCATTTAAAATTATAAAGACATGCTTAAAGAATAGTTATATTGAGAGTTGAAAACCTTTTCATTATAAATTTGACTATCTCCTCTCTGTTCATGTAATTCATAGAAAGATGTGTCTGTTGTAGTTGAAAGATAAACTTAGTAACTAGAAATTAACAGCTCAATGGTTACAGCTCTTTTCGAATTTGTCTAGCAGGTTTTCTAGCTTGTTCTGGAAAACCCTAAAAAATATTAAAAAAAAAAAAAAACATGACTGGCTGGAGAGATGGCTTAGCGGTTAAGGCTCCTGTCTCCTAAACCTTAGAATGCCAGTTCCAATCTCCAGGTCCCACGTTTAGCCAGATGCAAAGTGAAGCAAGGGCACAATGATGCACTTGACTACAAGGGGGCACACACATCTGGATTTCATTCGCAGCAGCTGAGAGGCTGCTGGCACACCCATCTCTATCTGTCTCCCTCTCCCTCTCTATCTGTCTCTGTCTCTCAAAAAAAAAAAAAAAAACATGAAACATAGGATAACTTGTTTTGCAAAATTCCCAAGTATGACTAATCAGTCCAAAATGGGTCACGTTCACATCTTTGGGCAACTAAGAGTCTGGTTAATGGAGCATAGTCAGATGCACAATCCTATAGATCTTAAGAAAAAAATGGATAATGGACACTTACACACTAAGACATGGTACTTTTACATAAGGTTATCAGGAAAAGCAGAATTGTATTAGTTACCTTCATATTCCTGGGGCAAAATTCCTGAAAAAAAAATCAGTTTAAGGGTTTATATCAGTTTACATTTCCAGATCACTGTCCATTGTAGCAGCGAAGACATGGCAGCAGGAGCATGAGGTAGCTGGTCACATTCTTCCACAGTGAGGAAGCTGGTACTCAGCTAGCTCTGTCCTTTTTAGATACAGTTCAGGAACCCAGACATGTAATGGTGCTACCAACTATTAGGTGGATCCTCCCACATAATCTAATCTAGAAAATGCCTCCAGGCATAACAGAGATTTGTTCCCATGGTGATCACATATCCAATCAAATTGACAACTAGAAATTTACCATCACAAGAATCAACATGATGCATTCATGTACAGAACTATCAAGTAAGAATCAGGAACTATGGCATGATCGCTAATAATCTGTAGACTCTAAGGAGAAAACTACTGACAGAGTTGATGGGTTTGTAAATCAGAAAAAAAACTGATGTTTCAGTTACTATCTGAATGACTGAAAATACAATTCTCTAAGTTGGACGGCTAGGCAGGACCTTTACTTTATCTAAAAGGGAGTGGGGAGAGGGTCAGTCTTTCATTCTATTTAGGAATTTAATTTACTGAACTGACTTCATCTGCATCAGGCAGAACAACGAGCTTTACTTGGTGACACAAATATGAATCTGGTCAAAAACACCTTCATAGACACAATGAGAATAAGATTTGACCAAACACCTATGTACTTCATGGCCTTGTCAACTAACCATTATAGTCCTCACACAAATGGAAACATTTTTAACTTTCCTATTGAAAATTGTCATACAGGGCTGGAGAGATGGCTTATCAGTTAAGCTCTTGCCGGTGAAGCCTCAGGACCCCTGTTCTAGGCTCGATTCCCTAGTACCCACATAAGCCAGATGCACAAGGTGGCACATGCATCTGGAGTTCGTTTGCAGTGGCTGGAGGCCCTGGAGTGCCCATCCTCTCTCTATCTATCTGCCTCTTTCTCTCTCTGTCTGCCTGTTGCTCTTAAATAAATAAATAAATAAATAAATAAATAAATAAATAAATTACAAAAAGAAAAAGAAAATTGGAGAGATGGCTTAGCAGTTAAGGCGTTTGCCTGTAAAGCCAAAGGATCTCGGTTCTATTCTCCAGGACCCACGTAAGTCAGATGCACAGGGGGAACATGCATCTAGAGTTCGTTTGCAGTGGCTGGAAGCCATGGAATGCCCATTCTCTCTCTGTCTGCCTCTCTTCTATTTTCTCTCTCTCACTCTCTGCTTGCAAATAAATAAATAAATAAATTTAAAAAAGAAAATTGCCATACACATACATAATGGGTTAAAACAATGTTGAGTAAACAAAGTAATGCCAAACTGAAAACAACATTAATTCATAATAAAAATATTAAAACACAAGTAAATAAAGTAGATAAAAACTGCTTAACACACTGGAGTGATGAACCTGTTGACTATAACAACTGTTCATAAGTAATAGCTAGGGTAAAAATAATAACAGTTGGAGATACAATTGAATTCTACTTTTTGAATCCTAGGAAGTAGAGGCAAAGATTCAACATAAAGAGTTCTTAACACACAAAACCTCTTATCACAATCTCGTCTCAATACCTGTTGTGATGCCTCTCTCTCTCCCTCTCTCTCTCTCTCTCTCTCTGTGTGTGTGTGTGTGTGTGTGTGTGTGTGTGTGTGTGTGTGTTCATGGTTTTGGAAAAGAGATATAATTATTACTTGAGTGAAATCCTTCTGTAGTGATGTCAAAATCAATACACTTAATTACCTAATATTGTGGGTTCCCATGATTGCAAATCAATTAACATTAAATCATTTGCTCATCTGTGTTGTATTTCTGAAATTCTGACTTCAAGATCAAATTCCTACCTGAACCATTCTAAAGAAATCTACTTATTTAAGGGTATAGTTCTGTTTCCTATACTTTATGCAAACATAAAATTGTGACAATATATGTATAGCCAGGAGGGAGATGAGTAAGTTTCATGAATTGTTAGCAGATTAAAAATATGTTAAGTGTCTCCTGATATTCTAATGTACAACCATTAGATAAAACAAATTAAATACTCACTGTGATGTTTAAGGTAGAAAGTTGCTGAGTGTGATGGTGCATGCCTTCATTCCCAGCACTCGGGAGGCAGAGGTAGGAGGATTGCCATGAGTTCGAGGCCACCCTGAGACTACGTAGTGAATTCCAGGTCAGCCTAAACTAGAGTGAGATGTTACCTCAGAAAACCAAAAAAAAAAAAAAAAAAAAAAAAAGAAAGAAAAAAAGGTAGAAAGTTGACTAGGAGTGCACTTCTTTTTTATGCTCTCTTACTAATGAATGGAGCAGGTTCTAGCCACCAGTTTGATCTGACAACAGCATTGGGAAAAAACTCTTAAGTTCTATTGCCTGGTTACCTCAGAAAATATTTTCATCTCTATTAGCTCTACATTGCTGCTCTTACCCAAATTTTGACTATCAAAGTAATATCCTCATGGCCTCATAATTTTTTATCATTCACATGATTTTCTTTATCATACTTTCTTCTCAATTGCCTTCTTTTGCACTTTATCATTCAGGCTTATTACCTGCCACATTGTAGTACCCATGGGAGAGCATTTCTGATCATTACTCATTCTGAGTATTGTAATATGATTGAAGAACCTCTTAGCCTAATCCTGCAGGCTATTTCTGGCATTAAAATATTCTACACCAGCACTGGAGAGATGGATTAGCAGTTAAAGTTTGCATGCCTGCAAAGCCTAAGGCCCCGGGTTCAATTCTCCAGATCCCACATAAGCAAGATGCACATGGTGGCACATGCATCTGGAGTTCCTTTGTAGTGGCTAGAGGCCCTGGAGTGTCCATTCTCACTCATTCTCTCTCTTTCTCTCCCTCCCTCTCTCTGTCTCAAATAAATAAGTAAATAAATAAAAATGAAATTGTCTACATCAAAATGCTTAGTACAATTACTGCAACTTTACAGAATATATTGCCTCTTTTATTGGTCATTCCATCTGCTTAATTTGTTAAACAAATAATTATTTTATTTTGAGCCTTTGGAAATGTCAGACAGTTCAACTGAATATAAAGAACATTTTTTTTTTTTGGAGAGAATCAGAGAGAGAGAGAGAAAGAGAGTGAGAGGGACAGAGAATGGGCTCGCCAGCAGCCTCTCAGCTGCTGTGAACAAACTCCAGAAGTGTGCACCCCATTGTGGGCATGTGCTGCATTGTGCCCTTGCATCACTTTGTGTCTGGCTAAACGTGGGATCTGGAGAATTGAATGGGCGTTCTTGGGCTTAGGCGCCTTAACCCCTAAGCCACCTGTCCAGCTCATAAAGAACATAAATATCATAGTGATGTGTGATATTGCATCATACATACAAGTAATATCATAAATGTGAGTCCAGAATTACAGCTTAAATAAGTATAGCACTGAGAAGTATAGCAAATTATAGCCCGTGACTGTAATTCCAGCATGTTAAAGCTAAGGCAAAGCATAACAAGTTCAATGCCAACCTTGACCATATGGAGAGATCCTGTGTCAAAAAATATGTATATCACTACTGTTGAAAATCATGTCATATCAAGATTCAAAATCTGTCTCTAAATGTGTTTTATTTCAATTCTGCAGTAGTTGTTATTGAAACCAGTGAATTGTTTTGCTTTATTTTGTTCAACTCAGACTACCTTGTATAGAAAAGATGGCTGTGAATGTTGAACCTCCTGACTCCACCTTTCAAGTATTGGGATGAATGTTTGTGCCACGCCCAGCTGACATCAGTGAATTTTAACATCTTCTCATACTGGTTATAAATTGGAACCTCAAAAATTTACAATCTCCGACATGCTCTTTTTATCTGGTTTGGGTGCCAATTCTACACCTTATATTCTCCCCAATATAGGCTTCCTTAGTTCTACTATATTATTTATATATATAATTTTTATTATTTATTTGAGAGGGAGAGAATGGGTGTGCCAGCACCTCCAGCCACTGCAAATGAATTCCAGCTGCATGCAGTCTAGATGCATGCACCCCCTCGTTCATCTGGCTTACGTGTGTCCTGGGGAATCCAACCTGGGTCCTTTGGCTTTGCAGGCAAACACCTTAACTGCTAAGCTATCTCCCTGGCCCCTGTTTTCTGTTTTTAAATTCATTTTGTTTGCAAGCAGAGAGAGAGAGAGAGAGAGAGAGAGAGAGAGAGAGAGAGAGATAGCAAGAAGAGAGAGAGAAAGAATGGGTGTGCCTGGGCCTCTAATCACTGCAAATGACTGCAAATGAACTACAGATACATTTCCCACTTTGTGCATCTGGCTTTATGTAGGTACTGGGGAATCCAACCTGGGTCCTTTGGCTTTGCTCTAGGGAATCGAACCCAAGTCGTCACGCCTTACAAGCAAGCATCTTTAACCAAGCTATCTTCCAGCCAAATAATATTCTACTTTTTATTTTAGTCATACATGTCATGTAGAATTTATCTGAACATATTTCTTAAGATAACTCAAATTCTTTATTTTAAAATTAATCCATACATTATTTAGACAGGTTCTAGCTATATGACCCAGGATGACCTAGAACTCACTATGTAACTCAAACACTCAATCCTCCTGCCTCTACCTCCTAAGTCCAAGAATTACCTCTGTGGATCAGCATTCCCAGTTCATAAGTTTTAAATTTTATTTTTAATTGCTGCTTGTGTTAACTGACTTTTAAAATTCCATCCATTTTGGAGGGTGTCATTTGTAAATTTTATAAATACTAATTTTATCCAGTGCAGCACTTTTTTGGGTTTTTATGTAGAAATGTAAAATATGTATATAGTTGATAAGAGTGAAAACAAAAGATTCTTTGAGTTAAGTCTGCATAATGCCTTATTTAACTAGAGAATATTAATACCTTAAATTTGAAATGTCCCTCACTATTATTGGAGTTCAATTATTACCATAAGCAATGGTTTGCCAAAAAATGAATACATTTGTCTAATGTGAAAACTTTAAACTATATGATAGTAACAGATAAAATCTGGCTGAGCAATCAGAGAGTTCATTTCATATCACACATTCCTACAGATGTCATTGCTTCCACTGAAGCTTGTGTGTTCCATGAAAATTTATTTCCTGATTCAAATTGTTTATACGAACACGTGGAAAATTTCTGTGTCTACAGGGAAACAGATGTCAAGTTTCTGCAGATGGAATCTCAAGTACGAATGGAAGAAAAGTGGCAGCGCTACGCACAAGCAATTTAGAATGGAAAAGATTATTGAGCTATGCCTTCTCAGGGCAAAACTTCAACTGCAGATGACAGAGTTTTGAGAATATTGTATTGTTTATTTCTAGAGCCCTCTGGTGTAATTTTAGAAATATAGGAAATTATGGTCACTATTTAATGGAGCAGTACATACAGTTCTGCTTCTACTAGAGAGCTCTGACAGAATATTGAGTAGATTTTGCACTTAGGGCTGCTGGTTATAATTCTATTATATAAGGCCCCAATTCTTTACCATCAACTGTATTACTCAAATTTTTCTTGTCCAATCCATTATCCATATAGCAATTAAAATCACATCCTTTGAGGTTAGACAGAGCTGGATTTTCAGATATTACCACTGATGACTGGTTGAAGATTTGTTTTAAAAAATGCATAAAATTTAGGGGGCTGGAGAGATGGTTTAGCAGTTAAGTGCTGGCCTGTGAAGCCTAAGGACTGTGGTTCGAGACTTGATTCCCCAGGACCCACATAAGCCAGATGCACAAGCATCTGGAGTTGGTCTGCAGTGTCTGGAGGCCCTGGTGTGCACATTCTCTATCTATTGGCCTCTTTCTCTTTGTCTGTCACTCTCAAATAACTAAATAAATAATAAACAAATAAATAAAAATCCATAAAATCTGCCACAATTTTTGAATTTCTAAAATGATGGAAAATTTATTTGACTTACAAAGGCTCAAGTGGATTCATATAATATGATGGAAATATTTTCATTATTTTGCCTGGTGATCATGCTACTTAGCGGATAGTTAAGTGGTATTGCTTTTCAGATTCAACATTCATTCAAATTATCAAATCTGTTTAATAAGGACCTTGTTTTTCTCTATTATTTCCATAATTATGATGGATGTTATTGGGCTTTCATTACAGAGTATGTTCCGGTGTAGAGTGTTTTTCTTAAATTATTTTTTTAAGATAACATACAGAAGGGTCTGGGAAGATGGTTCAACAGTAAAACACAATTGCTTTGCTTTCAAAGCCTGTTGGCACAGGTTCAATTTCCAACCTGCCCACATAAACCAAACACAAAATGTGGAACAAACAACTGGAGTTAGTTTTCTTTGGTCAGTGGCACTGCTATACATGTCCGCGCATGAGCGTGCACACACACACACACACACACACACACACACACACACACTTGTGTGGAAAATAAATAAATTGAAAAGAATATAGTGGCTGGGCATGGTGGTGTATGTCTTTAATCCCAGCACTTGGGAGGCCAATGTAGGAGTAGTATCCCTATGAGTGTGATGTCTGCCTGAGACTCAATAGTAAATTCCAGTAAATTCCTGGGCTAGAGTGAGAGTGAGATTCTATCTCGAACCCCCCCAAAAAAAAAAAAAAAATAATATAGAATACATGGAATGGGTTTAATTCTCACATTTCCATACTTTTTTTTTTCCTTTGGTTTGGTTTGTTTTTTGAGGTAGGGTTGCACTCTAGTTCAGGCTGCCCTGGAATTCACTATGTAGTCTCAGGCTGGCCTCAAACTCAGGCCATCCTCCTACCTCTGCCTCCTGAGTGCTGGGATTAAATGTGTGTGCCACCACGCCCAGCTATGTTTTGTTTTTATTTGTTTCCCTACCTTTATATTTTCCCCTACCCCCATGTTCCTTCCTCCCAACAGCTCCTTTCTACTTTCATGTTACATGTTGAGGTAGTTTGAATGACAAATGTCCTCATGGCCTCATCTTTGTAATTAAACCTCTTACTTAATCTTCAGCTGGTGTCATCTGTGGGAGATGAAGCCTTGGTGGGGGAGGTGTGTCACTGGGAGTGAGATTTAGGTTTTATAATCAAGTTCCACTGTACAGTGCTAGCTAGGCTATTCTTGTTGCTTTTTCCCTCCTGAAGTGGCACCCAGCAGTCTGTTCCTGCTATCCTTTCCCCACTATGATGAAACCTGCCTTTAAAATTATAAGCTGAAAAAAAAAAACGAACTTTTTTTTCCATAAACTGACTCTGGTCAGGTGTTTTGCTCCAGCAACCAAAAGGTAACTGCCACATTCTATGATCTTCTCTCCCCATCCCTCTGCCTCTTTCCTTAATATTTGTTTTTCCTGTCATGGTTACCTTTCTGGTTTCACATCCTAGGCCTACAGTCCTATATAGATATATACACATATATAAAAATCAAAACTTAGGATTCATATATAAAAGAAAATATGCAGTGTTAGTCATTCTGTGCCCAAGTATTTCACTAAGCATAAAATTTTCCAGGTTTAGGGCTGGAGAGATGGCTTAGCGGTTAAGACACCTGCCTCCTAAGGCTAAGATGGCTGGTTCCAATCTCCAGGTCCCACGTTTAGCCAGATGCAAAAGTGATCTAAGGGCGCAATGCCACACTTCACCACAAGGGGTCACACATCTGGATTTCCTTCTCAGCAGCTGAGACACTGCTGGCATGTCCATCTCTGTCTTCCTCTCCTTCTCTCTCTCTCTCTGTCTCTGTGTCTCTCTCCAAAATAAATAAATTAATTAATAAAATTTCCAGGACTAGCTATGTCCTGCAATTTTCATAAGTTCATTTTTTTATAAAACTGAATAAAATTTCATATTATACCACACTGCCATTATACTTCATCAGTTGATGGGTGTCTAGGCTGGCTGTTATTAAGAGAGCAGTAATGAACATGGATGTGTAAATATCACTGTGGTAAGACTTGAGTTCATTGGGTATATGCCATAGTGTGGTAGTATATAGCTGGGTCATATGGTAGTTGTATTTACAGTGAATATTTTTAGTATGTAATATCTCTAAAGTTTTTTAAGAAACTCATAAATTTTAGGATTTTATTATTGACAATTAAGAATAAAAAGTAAAATTATGTTTTTTTTCCTTCAAGGAATTTTAATTTAGGAAAGGAAAGCATGCAGTAATGTTAGCAACTTGTTTGAAGAAGTATCCTAAATAGTTAATAAAATGTTCAATTCAACAAAAGAAAGTACTTACTTGGAAGAAAATAACCATTTTCTAGAATATCCCATTCTCTTGCATCTACAGAGTTTTAGAATAAATGGAAAGATTTAGAAAATGTGAATGAATTCAACAACTAGAGTTTTCCTTACCTTCAAGAGTTGAAAATAATAACAATTTAAATTATACAGTATACAATATAATCATTTATATTTGTTTAAATAGTGGCGTTGCATTGAAAATCCTACAAGAAGAATAATTTATGACTTGATGCGGCTTTTCCCTTCATTTTGATTGAATGAAAGAAAGAGGATATGTTTGGTTATTTGTTTTGTATATAAAGCTGATTACAGAAAATAATTGTACAGCTAGAGAGATAGGTGAGTTGGTAAATAACTGGTCATCCAAGTATAATGACATGAATTCAGAAACCTAGCAACCACATAAAAGCCAATAATGGTTGCACAATCTTATGATCCCAGTGTTGGAGAGGCAGAGACAATTGGATCTCTGGGTTTTGCTAGTCTGCTAGTCTGCTAATCTGGCCAAATCACTGAGCTCCAGGTTCCATGAGAAACCCCATCTCAAAAAATATGACAGGGAGTATTAAGAAAACACCAGGTGTTGACCTCTGTAAATAACATTCACCCACATACATGTATATACACACTTGCACACATGTGTGACTACACACACAAGAACATGCATATGCACATATATACCATACTCACAAAAATTACTAAATAAATTAAAGAAAGTAATTATTATAATAGAATCTTTACTGGATTTCACAAGCACACCCATTAACATTGCATGCCTTTCCCTCTATATTTTCCTAAATAAAAGTTTACAAATGAAGAAGGTCATATTTTCTACCACATTGTAATACATCTCATGTATCTATTAATACTCTAAGAACTTGGGTCAGGTGTTCCAAAATCTTATTTAGCATTCCTTTCCCTCTTTTGTATATAACTGCAAAGTAAATCTACATTTTGTTATAAGGTTAATATCAAACAATAACTTATTCAATGATATTTAAGCAAATATATTGTACTATGTCAAAAGATAAAGCCCTTAAAATGTAATCTCATGTTCACAGAATGATTTAACAATCAGTCTTATTCTTTATTAAAATATAATGAATAGGGCCTGGTGAGTTGGCACATGCCTTTAATCCCAGCACTTGGGAGGCAGAGGTAGGAGGATTTCCATGAGTTTGAAGCCACCTGAGATTACATAGTGAATTTCAGGTCAGCCTTTGCAAGACCCTACCTCAAAAAACAAAACATAATAATAATAATTAATTAATTATAACCTTTTAAAAGAGATATATGTAAAATTGTTAAGTCACATAGATAATACAATTTTTAGATACAGACTTTATTGAATTTTCTCTGTTCATTCTTCCAATATTACATGGTGTAAACCTTAATATTATATTATTACTAAATTTAATATCAATGACTCAGTTTTCTTATACAGTTTTTATGAATGATTATTTTTTATGAGTGGTTTACATGGGTACCAAGAGACTGTACTAAGATGATGGAGTAGTAGGCTCCTGTGAACTATTAATTAAAACTCACAAAAAATTTCCATGGTAAAGCTCCAAAATGAAAGAGTTAAAAGTATGAAGTTCATTTCATGAAGCATGGAGCTATGTTTTTAAAGTATCATGAAAACTATGGAGGACTATTTTGAATCATTGTATCATTTTCTAATGCTGAAACCACACACACACACACACACACACACACACACACACACACACACATATATATATATATGAGAGAGACACAGAGAGACAGACAGAAACAGAAAGGGAGAGGAAGACAGATAGAGATGGGCACGCCAGCAGCCTCTCAGCTGCTGCGAACAAAATCCAGAAGTGTGAGC
This sequence comes from Orientallactaga sibirica, assembly GCA_036365145.1. Lineage (NCBI taxonomy): Eukaryota > Metazoa > Chordata > Mammalia > Rodentia > Dipodidae > Orientallactaga > Orientallactaga sibirica. Next base: position 1,753,872 of record JAEOAD010002325.1, on the reverse strand, counting down.
CCCCTTGTGGTCAAGTGCAGCATTGTGCCCTTGCGTCACTTTTTATCTGGCTAAACATGGGACCTGGGGATTGGAACCACTGGAGATTGGAACCAGCATTCTTAGGCTTAGGAGGCAGGCACCTTAACTGCTAAGCCATCTCTTCAGCCCTGCTGAAACCATTTTTAAAGACAAATTGAGTAACAATTTGTTAAGAGGAATTCAGACATCCTTTTCAGTATCCATCCAGACTCTTCTCAAACACCAACTACAAGGCTATTCCAAGAGTTTCCTCTGTTAACATGTAATATGAATCTTGGACTAGATCTGGGGTTGTCCTTACACAACCAGGAAACTATTCTGCAAAAGATACGATTTTGATGTTCTTTGACACAATTCAGTTCTGATACTATTTACCTATAGATAATGTTAGCACATCCACAAGTTAAAGGCTCCTCCCTTAAAGGTTCCCCATCTAGCATTAAATGCTAGTTTGCCGGGCGTGGTGGCACATGCCTTTAATCCCAGCACTTGGGAGGCAGAGGTAGGAGGATCGCCAAGAGTTCAAGGCCACCCTGAGACTACATAGTTAATTCCAGGTCAGCCTGGGCCAGAGTGAGACCCTACCTCAAAAAAAAAAAAAAAAAAAAAAAAAAAGAAAATGCTAGTCACAAGACCCAAGGTGTTTTATTGGTTCTTGTTCCAGATTCCCTACTAGTTGGGGTATCTATAACACTCTGCTCAATTTGATTAATTTTCTTGAGCATCCCACAAAACTGAAAGAAAGATTTGTCAGTTTATTATTAAAGACAATACAAAAAACATAGATAAATAGTTGGCAAGCAGAGGCATGGAGGAAAGAGCACAGAGCCCCCAGGTCTTCTCAGGATGTGTCACCTTCTCGGAAGCTTGTATTTACCAATCCAGATACTCTTTGAACAATGTCTTTTGAGGATTTCATAGACAACTAATTGTACAGGTAAGACTGAAGCATGGTAAATTTTTCCAAGTTCTAAATATAATTGGAAGAAAGCAGTGTGATTTTATGCTAGTAGAGTGAGTGGGATAACAAAGCAAACCATTTCTGGTCACATAGTTCTTGTGTCTTAGTGAAGCATTCCTTTTTTCCCAGTGTGTCTTTCAGGGATCCACTGGAAGGGGGGAAGGTCTTATAACCCACTATCACACAAGAGTAGATCAATTTTCATGGTCAACTCCAAAACAGAAAGATGGGAAAATATTACAGATATTATAGCCAGTATTGAAGAAGGAGAAATTATAGTTTATAACTTGTCTTAAGGAGAGAATTATGACATAGAAACAATGGATGCACTATAAAATATAATTAATTCACAGTATTTGTGTACTTTAATCTCCACTGACACTAAAATATGTATAGATTTCAAGTATAGTCTTATAAGACTAGAAATAAAAATGAAGGGTATTCAAATTTCTATAGAAGTGGGATACATAAATCATAGTAATTATATATTATATATAAGTCATACACAAACTACGTAGTTAGGGTTCTAATGCATAAAAATTGAGAGGGCACATATATTCAAATCCTATACATATATACTATGCATATATACAATATCCTACAAACACACCACACACACACACACACACACACACACACACACACACACATTTATATATATATATATATATATATATATATATATATATATATATATAAGTTTTTGATTCTGGAATGAATTTTACAACAATGCATTAGTCTGTTCATACTGTGAGTTTTTGCCTCTTCTTTTTGTGACTTTTGTGTGTGACATAGAGGAGAGAGAGGGTGGAGTGCAGGAAGAAGGGAAGGAAGGAAGAAATTAAAGAAGGAAGGGATGGTGAAAAGAGAAAAGGAAGGAGGGAGGGATGAGAAGGAAGGTAAAGAGTACTTTTCTTTATATAATTATAATACAGTAACCCCAGAAGATATTAAACACACATTTATGGCTTTATTTCACTATTAATACTTCCTTTCATATATTATATTTTAAACACAAAAACACATCCACACACACAGTAGTGCTTAAGGCTCTAATACATGAAATTTGAGAGAGCACAGATATCCAGTATCTAACAGACAGCAACAGAAGGCTATAAAACTATAAGTTCTTAAAGATATTTTAACATTTCAAACTATAAATATCATAACTGAAATAATGCATTACTTCAGGTCCTACAAGTATCAAGGTATTTCATAAGCAATGATAGACTAGTAAGCATGACTATTTTGTGAAATAAATACATCTTTAAAAAATAAAGCTTACCTAATCTACCATGTATGTAGAACATTTTAAAAGTTGATTATCTATTAAAGTAACTATATTCTCATTATGAAAACTGTAACAGATTGAACTCTGAAGATAGCCATACCATATAATCACTACCAATTAATCATGAAATAAATGAAAATATTTGTACAGAAACTTTGACACAAATAAAAATGAATACTTTCAAAATAAATTTTTGAGGTGAACATATTCCAAATAACAAAACATATCAAGATGCTTTCTACCCATGATATTAGCCAATAGGTCAAGAAGCATTATAACAAATGCTCTCTAAAGGCAAACTATTTACTTGTGTCTAACAAAAACAAAATATATTAAAATATTGAATAACGTATAAGTAAAATTAAATCAATATAAATTCATGTAAGAGTCATTTGTAGAAGGCCAGAATTGTCTTTTTAATATTGTTTTACATAGTTTATAGTCTTATATCCCCTCTCTACCAGTCTCCACTTCCTGGAAGGCTCTTCTCAGCAGGGTTATTGGTGTCACTATGGGGTAATAGTGGCCTCAGTAAGTCTCTGGGGGGGTGTGGAGGGTTGTACCTCATGGTATTTCTACCTACCCTGTGGCTCTTACAATCTTCCTGCCACTTCTTGTACCATAATCCCTGATCCTTGGCTTGTCTGTTAGCAGATTGGTTTAGTGTTGAATTTTCTGTAGCTTCTGTATTTCTGCTGCAATGTGTTTTGACTCACCTTGCCATTTACCTGGAGGTGGTTGTCAGGCTAGCATTGGCAGCAATATTTTTGTAGCTGTTTCCTCTGCAATTTCTACTGGGCCTCAATAAATGTGGTAAAGGTAGCACATCTATCTTTTTCTTGTCATATTTTAAGTAAATAAATAGGTGGAAATCATTGCATAAGTCATGCTTATACTAAAAAAAATAGGTTGCTATGTCCCTGAAATTAAGAATTCATCACACATCCTACCCATATATTATATGCAAATTCTGGCAACCCTACTGTCAAAACATACACTAACTGGTGGGTCTTAGCTCCAGTAGTTTGCTGCCCAACACTGGGAAATTGTTGAGAGTTTTACCTGACTCATCTGTCCTTTAGTTGTGGCTTTTCTTTTCTCCTTTTTTCTTAGCCTCTTGACCTACTACCAGTTATGTGATGACAAATTCTTAGGGACAAGTGCCATAGCATGATTGGCTTACTTGAACGTGTAAAATAATTAAATTATTTAATTAATAATTATTTAATTATTTAAATAATAATTAAATAATATTATTTAAATGTAATACTAAAACCATTTAAGCTTGGGTTTTTGTGGTAGTTTGACTAGATGACCCCCAATATATTCAGTGTTTTATTAGTTTATAGTTTGCATCTGCAGTCACCTGGCTGGAGGCAGTGTGATTGGACAGATCTTAAGGTGTGCTGGTGGGTTTGAGATTTCAATCTAAAGTATACAATGTGTGCCTAGCTGGAGTTCCTGAAGTGTGCTGTGCTGTATGGATTTTGGATTTTGCTTTTCTCCCTTCCTTGCCTGGCCCTTATACAATTGTTTAATTAAATAGTAACATGTATTTTCCATTTTTCTTGTGTTATTTTACACATAAAATTTATTGTGCATTTACCTAATTTCACTATGCCAATGCGAAACACATCTCTCATTACAAGAGGATTAAGAGATAGCTTTTTCTAAGCCAAACATGAAGGGTTATGACCTGGGAACATGGATTAATATTGATATGAATGAGTTGTTGCACCATAGAAGTAGTTACATGAACTTTTGCCCAGAACAAAAGAGATGAAGATAGTGAGTAGATGGTTTACAGCAAAATGGATGACCATCTCTTCTAAAGTTTTAGATGCTATCAGATGACATGCTCATCTTTTGGATGGGAGGAAGATAATAATCTGCTAAGAACACATTCCAGAGGTTTTGCCTAATAGACAAAACAATAGTAGGTCAGATACAGAAGAAGATGAGAAATGGCTCTTCAGGGGACTAAAACTATTCCAAAATAATGTTGTTTCTGACCCTCCAACATTCCAGCATTTCAAGTTACCAAGTTCTATTCCATCAACAAGTGTGCAGAATTTTCATTGTGGGTATATCTTTTTCATGGAACCTCAGTTCACATCAATATTTTCAGTTTATTAGCAAAATATTTCACCACAGACTTAAGGTCTTTTTATATCTAGGCTTTTTTAAAGAAATGAGTATTTTTTCCATTGCTGAGGATTAAATTCTAGTCTTTATGCATGGTAGGCAACTGTGCTAAAAGTTAGCTATGTTTCCGATAGTATGAACATATTTTTAATCCTAAAGCTTTTTGATGTAACCTTTTATTTTTCATTGTAAGCACAATCAGTACTTTTCTATATTGTTAATTGTAAAAAGTGAAACTCTTTGGTTTTGGATTATTTATTTGTTTGATGTCTGTTTGTGCATGTGTGTTTGTGTGTGTGAGGAAACACATATTTATATGTGGAGGTCAGGGGAGGACAATTTTGTCAGTCAGTCCTTATTTTCCACATCATTTGATGTAAGGTCTCTGGTTATTTTCTGGCAATTTTTCATATTTATACCTCCTTTCTTGTTATAGGCATAGTGGGATTACAAAGCCTGCCAAGCTTGGGGATTGTACATGAGGAATGGGGATCTGAAATCACGTACTCAAAGTTGCCTGGTGAGCACTTTATCCAATGAACCATCTCCCAAGCCCAATAAATTATTATTTTTTAATTTATTTTAAAAGTACAACATGATGTTTTGATTTCAATATGAATTAGTTAATGATCCAGCTATGACAATTAGCATGCCCATCAACTTAAACATTTATCATTTTTATATGAGTTCATTAAAAATCCATTAATTTTGGTAAGTTTAGGTGAAGAAAACATTATTGTAACAGACCAGAGGAAAACAGGAACTACATGCTTTCCCTTTGATCTGCTTTGATATGAAATGTCTATAAGGAACCATTCTTCTAAATTCTATAAAACCTGGACTAGCTAGATGGCTTAGAGGTTAAGGCACTTGCCTGTGAAGCCTAAGAACCTATGTTCAATGCTCCAGATCCTATGTTAGCCAGATGCACAAAGGTGAGGCAAGCACAAGGTCATGCATGCCTACTAGGTGGCAAAAGCATCTGGAGTTCCACTGCAGTGGCTGAGACCCTGGCACCAATTCTCTATCTCTTCTCTCTTTGTCTCTCTTACACTCTTTAAAAAACAAAACAAAACAAACAAACAAACAAACAAACAAACAAACAAAAACCCTTATATGACAATCCTCCCTCTCCTCAACTAGTGTCTATTCACTTATAAAGTTAGTTTTAGCAGGTAATGTGAGTGGCTCTATTTCAACTTGATATTTAAAGAAAAAGAGGAATGTGCCAACCTAAAAAAAAAAAAGTGTCAAAGTTGTGAAAAATTGGACTTAAAGGCAAAGAAATCCACCTAGCTTGGAATGAGCAAGAATATTCTGTCCACATTCCAATCAAAAGCACTGAGAATATTTCTGTCTCAAAAATAGAGATTTTGGGGACTGGGAGATGGCTTAGCATTTAAGGCACTTGTCTGCAAACCCTAAGGACCAAAGTTTGATTCCCTAGTATCCACGCAAGCCAGATGCACAAGGTGGTTCATGCATCTGGAGTTCGTCTGCAGTGGCTGGAGGCCCTGACACACCCATTCTCTCCCTCCCTCTCTCTCTCTCTCTCTCTCTCTCTCTCTCTGACTCTTTCTCTCTTAAATAAGAAAATATGAAAAATAGAGATTTTGGTAAAATCTATCTAATTTTCTTCAAGACCCAGATTTGAATAAACTTATCTCCTCCACCAATGTCTGTCTCTCATTTATTCAGCGTTTTATTTTTTTTATTTTATTTTTTTAGTTGAGGCTATTAGGAAGTGAATCTCTAGTTTCCAATTAAAGATTATTTGCTTTGCTACAAAACATCAGAACTTGATTCTCCTAGAAAACAATATCAACCGTTTTTATTTTGCTATTGACAGCAATTGTTCTGCCTCAGTGTTCTAAGTGTTGGGTTTACATGTAGAACCCACCAAATCCAGTTAATATTAGACCTATTTAGTTATGTCCTCTGTATTCTCTTCCTCTTAATAGTCTCATGGTTATACCAGACATTATTGTGTTCTCATTCTTTTTGAAATCAATTTTTCAAAATATTCTATCTATGAGTAAAATCATGTGCTATTTGAGTTTCTTTAGTTGGCTTATTTCACTTAATGCAATGTCTTGTAAGTTCGTACAGGCTTTCAAAAAATGTCAGATTACCTTTTTTTATGGTGACATAGAATTCTGTTCTGCTTCCATAATGTGTGCTATGTTTTCTTGATCTATTCATCCACTTATCAATATTTAGTTTGATTCTGTATCCCACTTACTGTGAATAATACTATAACATACAGGTGACTGTTAAACATGCTGATTACATTTCTTTTGGGACTATATCCAAATAGAAATTTTAGTTCTAATGATTTGAGTATTGAACATAGTGGTTTTGATCATGGATATACTACACTACATTTGTACCAACCATAGGAGAGAGACTCTGTTTTTCTGCATCCTTGCCAGCATTTGTTATTTAAAACATGCAATTTAAGAGAAGTAATTTCTAATTTAATTGTAGTGTTTCCAGATCCAAATTTGTACTAGTTTCTTTGTTTAAAACATGTGTGTTTCTCATATTTTAAAAAGAATGCATTGCCTTTTTTTGGTAAGGAATGTTACATATGATCATTGCATCATAGTAATTAACAGATGCAAATTTCATGGTAGAAAACAACATAGATATTATAGTAATATCTTAGAGGTCAGAATTCTAAAATGATTTTACCCAGATAAAACCAGTTGCTTGGTAGAGATACATTTTCCTTGGGGACTCCTGAGAAGAATCCCCTTTCTGTTTTCCAGCTTCTGTCTATAAGCTGCTGTCAGTCCTTGGATTCTATTTCCTTCCTCCATCTCTTATGTTTTTTATGTAGGTAACTTTTACTGGTTTATCTTTTATTTAGTATATTCTCTCTTTGTTGGGTAACCTTCTTTCTTTTCTATTAGATGTGTCTTTTAGAAATGTCTTAATAATTATACTGTTTCATATATACAAATCTCTATTGTGTTCTGAATTTGTCAACCTCTGATGTTATAGAATTGATTTATGGATTCTGTGATTGTGTTCCTTAATCATTATATGCATAGCCGTTCTACATTGTACTTTATCTGAGAAATACAGAATCTGAAATTTATATGGATCTTTATCAGATTTTCTTCTACAATTACTTGTAGTCTGTTAAAATATTTGATTTCTGAGGAAGTTTGTATCATTACTCATTGTTTGATTTTAAAGTAGAGTTGGAATACCATTTCAGCAGGAATTAATTGACTTTTATCTACCTTGACTATTTCTAGACCACTAAATAGTGATCTATCAGCATTCTCCTTAGGAAATCATCTTAGAACTACTACTGACATTTTCCTTTCATATTGAAAACTGTGAATAAGCTTTCAGGTAACGTATATTTGGGCCTCTGGTGTGGTAAACCTCCCACCCAATTCTTTGCTTCTGGCTATCACTACGGTACAGCTCTTTACTACTCCTTTCCAAGCTGATGGTCTTTATTTTTGTCTTTTTCATTTTAATGGATAATAGATATTGGGGCCTTTTCCATCTCTTTGTGCGATTCAATTTATCACAGATAATATTTACAATGTCTTTGCTATTGTAAAGTTGAAGGGTTCCTTTGAGCCTTCTGAGTTGTCTAAATTTGTCAGAAGTAGTTATTGTAGGCACATTCCTCTAGAGGATGCAGAGAATTCTTCATAAGTTGACACTTAAGTTTAAGGGTACAGAGACCAAGAAAAAGGTTAAAAGATGAACAGTAAGATCAACTTACAAGTACAAAAGGAATATATGTTGCTAAACTTCAAGTTTTTCTTATTACTTAAAAGTAAAGAATCTGTGTTGCTATAATATTTGTGATTTTATATCAACTGAAATTTCAGAAATGCAAGTTTGGGCACTGAAATACAAAATTTTTCAAAATAGTTCTGTCTAATTCATTATTGATAGCATCAAGTCACCAAGACCTATAAAAGTGTTGGTATAATAGTTGGTGACTTCTTGGTATGCATCAAAATTTCAATTGGTTGAAATGAGTTTTTAAAGGGTTTGGCAAGACAGGTATGGTAGCATGTACCTAACAGGCCAACACTTGGCAGGAGTATCAGCTGTTTAAGCCAGGTTGGGCAGGCAGCACATTGGGATAGCAGAGGGATGAGGTGCATTTAACTTAATGTTAAATGAGTGTCATTGCCACCAAATATAGAAATGCCCTATATTCACCCATACCCCATTTCTGGATTAGAAGAAAATTTATTTTTTCAGGTGGGAAGGCCAGAAGACATATATGGAGGTTTATTGTCCAGTGTCTTGAGCTCCTCTTGGTAAATTTCTTATAATGTGCAAGACAAGCCTGAGAAATAATGGGAGAACTACTGCCCAAAGCAGCACATTCAGCATTCAGAATGCATTAGGAATGGTCACTTCAAATGCTCTGTCTTGACTCTAAAATCTTTTATATTTTTTTATTAGTTATGTAGTGTGTATACAGTCATGCTGGTACCGTAGTTAGCCTCCTCCCTGTCCTCCCCCCCATAAAGGGACCCTCTTCATTGGGGATTGTGGGTCGTGCATTGCAGGGGTAGCCATAAGTTATGGGAAAGAGGCAATGTCTCTGGGCATAATGTTGCAACATGTGGAGGTACTCTTTTCTTGCCTCTATCCTGAGGTGCTTGCTCTTTATGGTGGTTTGATTCAGATGTTCCCCATAAACTCATGTGTTCTGAATGTTTGGTTTCCACTTGATGTAGCCTTGAAGGAGGAGGTGTGTCACCAGGATGAACTTTTCTGGTGTTAGTTGGCTCACTCTCCTGCTACTGTTGTCAACCTACTGTGACAAGGAGGTGATGTCCAGCCTCTGTTCATCCTATGCTTTCCCCTGTCCTCATGGTGCTTTCCTAAGAAACTGTAAGGCACAAAACAAAAATAATAAAGATATTTGTTTTTAAATTGAAAAAAAAAACCTTTCTTCTCATCAGCTGTTTTAGTTCAGGTGCTTTGTCCTAGCAACAAGAAAGTAACTACAATACTGTTCCATGGGTCCTTTTTTCTTTAGAGCAATAGCTTCAGGCAATGGGAACTCTGCCCTGGCCTTTTCTCAATGCTCTGCTTTACAGTTTCAATTAAAGGGCACTCTAACAGTCTCTTCAGTATTATATTGCTGGCTAGTATTTCTCCTTGTGAGAGTCTAATCTGTCTTCTAGATTTTTATTAGACAATGTTTAGAGGAAAGGGCTTTCACAAGGTATGGCCAAAATACATGAATTTTGACTACAGGTGTCCTTATAAGTGGTCAAAACCCTGTTACTGTGTATGTCTGTATCATTAAAACTTACAATGGAGGTATAAATGACAATGTCTTCTCTTGATGGGGAATTCAACATCAATGTATGTCCCTAGCTTTTAGAATAGATAGAATACTATTTCTGATCCAGGAAGAAAATGCCTCTAGTAATGTTTTCAGAACAAAGTAGCCACCCAAATGTTGGTGACTACTAACTGCCAAGCTAAATGGGCAGCACCATAGGGGTCACAGTGGGTTGCTATTGGACAGGCAATTAGTGCATGGCCCAGGAATCTCTACTTCTGTTATGGCTCTCTGTTTTTTTTTTTTTTTTCTTTTAGATACACAAACAAGTATACAAAATATATTTTAGCCTCTCTATAAAATTAGAAGAATAAAAATCTTTTCCCTAACTTACATGGAGGAAAGTCCGACTATAAAAGCATTTACTTCACTGTAGTTTGACTCCTCAGAGTAGGAAAAAAATATTGCCTTAGGTCTACATGACAAGCTTCACTTTTTGATGCTTTGTGTTATTGAGCCTTTCAGACATTTCAGAGACAGGCTTGTAAACTTTTTACTTGCTTTTGAGGGAGGATGAACGTGTATTTCATGTAATTGTGTCATGTGTGCTCATATTTTCATGCAATTGTTTTATAAAGCATTTTGTATCCTATGAAATTGATTAGTAAAATCTGAGCCAATTTAATTTATACATTAAAGAATCTAAAATTTTATTTAATTTGTTTAATAGTCAAGGATAAAAGCATTGAGAGAACATAAAATGTTTTATTTTGGGATGGAGAGATGGATTAGAGGTTAAGGCACTTGCATGCAAAGCTTAATGACTGAGGATCAATTCACTAGAACCCACATAAAGTCAGATACACAAAGTGGTGCATGAATCCAGAGTTTGCTTACAGTGGCTTAATGTTCTAGTTTGCCCATTCTTCTGTCTCTCTCTTCTCTTTATTTCTCTCTCTCTCTGTCTCTCTCTCTGATTGCAAATAAATAAAAATATATTTTAAAAATGCTTTATGTTGGTCAAATATCTTTAGTGTACAATAAAAATCCTTTTATGTGAGTAATTCTTTTTTCCAGGAATATTATTAATATACATCATATAAATGTGAGCATTTTGTTGGTCATACATATGTAAGATGATGGCTATCTTTCTATATCTATATATCCATATTGTGTGTATTAAATATCTTTGTGTAAAATTTTCTTTTATGACAGAAATTACAGTAGATACACTTTAAATTACCAGTAATATTTGGGGCCTAGGTAAGCTTATTTAGTATGTGATATGAAAGGTTATTTGAAAACTGAACTTACTATCTATTTAGGACTTTTGTTATAATTAGGTTTGTTTCTAATCTGTGTCATTAAGATGAAAGTTTTCTACTTTGTTTCTAAAGAGTCATACTTTTAAAAGTTTACATTTGAGGTTAATAATTTATTAATGCTATAACAAAAATACTCAAATCAATAGTGCAACTTAAATGTAACAGGTGATAAGCCTAAATGACAGTTACAGATACTTTGCTCTTTTAATATTTAATTTTATGTAGACTATTTGTATGCATGCAAATAAACTAATAAGATTACATGTCCAAATAAAAACTGTCAGATTCTGCTTTATGTTTTAGTAATTGACTAACATAATAAATATCAGACACCTCATGACAGAGAGGCCCTGCTATTTTTCATGTTAATCTTAAGCATAACAATCTACTGGATGCTTTATTGCTTATAGATGGTGTCCCAAATGATGACATTTTTTCTTCAATAGAATGATGTTTTTCTGAACTCTTTGTTCCTTAGACCCTCTTACAACCACCTTGGAAGAGAGAGGCTGAGTCTTTGATCCTTGGCTAGGTACAGTCTGTGCTCCTGTACAACATGAATAAAATGACAAAAGATAGATTTTTGACTTTTGATAATACTAATGATTCAGGGTTCAAAGTCTCAGAAAATGAAACTGAGTCAGGATAGAATGTCAGGGAAAACCATGAGGTCATAGAAAGGGAAAGGAGCCCATCACCCAGGAATATACCCTATAGTCAGCTGAGGACCAAGAACTCCAGCACAATTAACATTTTCTATGAAGGTGGCTGATATGGAAATATCATTGCACGTACAGACATGTTCTCTTACAATGTCCGTGACCTAGGTTTAAGGATGTTGGGTTCAGCCTCATTCCTTTCCCAGAAAAATATCTGGAGACTTTGTTTGCAGTAATCTGACTTTCCTATGCCATGATGATCTTATCAATGATATTGCTATCAAATGCCCTTTAGGAAACATTCTTTGATTTCATTTATATTTCTTATCAACCCTCTAAAGATGCCAAAACAACCACCATCCTATACATGCCTATTAGAAAGTCAATGGAATGTAACTCCTGCTTAGAGAACCCCATGCCCATCCCATGCTTTCCAGAGCATCTTGCTTTTATCTGAGTGTCTCACTTTTTCTTAACCCTTATTCTTAAAACTGTATTCAAATGTACTTGTTAAACTTCAACTCTGCACCATAAACTGTCAGGTTTTGAAATATTTTTGCTTACATTGAAGCCAGAAATCCTAGTTTGGCCTGAGTTGAAGTCCTAGAAGTCTAATGGATATCTTCAAGTGGTGAAGGGTGCCAGTGAAGAGAATGTCTGCCCAAATGTGAACAAAGCTACGCAAAACACCTAAAACAAAACAAACAACAACAACAACAACAAAAAATCCTGAAAATGTTGATAGTATTAGTTGAAAGAAGACCTAAAAGACCTTTCCTAAAGTGTTTTAATAGGCAGTGGGAAAATATTGGAGATTTAAGATAAAGTGGCAAGTAATATTTCATGAAGAAACTCATTGGTGATATGAACAATAATATACTATGACAGTAGTCTCTAATTTTTGGCCATAAATGTTTATCAATAATTACTATTTACTTGCTTTTTATATATATATATATATATATATATATATATATATATATATATATATATATATACACACACACATACATAAGTGGCTTAGTAGTTAAAGGTGCTTTTTTGCAAAACCTGAAGGCCTCGGTACAGTTCTTTAGTACCCACATAAAGCCAGATGCATAAGATAGGGCATGTGTCTTGAGTTAGTTTGCAGTGGCACTAGACCCTAGCATGACCATTCTTATATTCCTTATCCCTCTCTCTCTATTTCTGTGTGTGTGTGTCTACTTGAAAATAAATAAATAAAATTATTTAAAATATAATATATATTTGGGTATGTATATTTCTGCTTATAATATAAAATAGATCATAAAACATACCCCAAAATTTAAAAATTGAGAATGAGATTCAACTTAAATAAACAATATTTTGCAACGTTTTTCCAACTGCAGAACACTACTTTGATATTAGCCACAAAGATCTCATAACATGAATATATTTATGGAAAGGCTTATCTTTAAAAGTAATGGCATAAATATTTACTTTAAATATTTTGGTTTGTGAGGTACCTAGATGGTCACTAGGTTTAGTGGCTATTGGGATGAAATCCTACCTCATAACAGCTTTGGACCCAATCTCCCAATTACCAAACCAACTGAAAGGGATACATGTGCACATAGCTGGGCTTCATTAAGTCCATTTAATGACTAGCTATGCCTTCTTGTCACAAGAATTGAATTCAGAATTAGACTTTTGCCTCAGGCTCTTGGTGGAGACATAGCTAGTCAAAGGATAAAGGTAACAGACATAGTATTGTGTCCTGTTTTAAGAGGTAATCCAACTTTGTCTGTCAATAACCTACCCAGGAGATTTCCCCTTAGGAAAGGTGATACATCTGAAGACATGCCAAGAAGATGGGAGGAATAATTAGCCACTTTATTAGATAATGTACTTAAGTCTTCTATTGCTTGGGGATCTTCACTGCTCATGGCACAAGCATTTCTGAGTTCTAACTGAAAAGGTTAATTCTCCCCTTATTTTTCTTCTTTGTATCATGGCCAAAATCATAAGCATGCTTTCCCTAGCATTCTGGACATTTACACTCATTCTCCCAAATCTTCCCACTTTACAGATGCTTTCAAACCTCCACTGCTTACCCTAACTAAAAAGTATAACTTTCTCTCTTCCTACGACCTTATAATAAACTGCAGAAATGCTATTTCTAGAAGTGACAGTGCATACTCTACTTTCATGCCATTTATCATCATTTCACCAATAATCATATTAATATCATAGGAATGTTATAAAGAGCCTTAACCATTATTTGAGTATTTTTTAGTTAAAGATAAGTAATATAATATGCAAATCCACTGAACTGGGAAAGGAAAGACAAGTTACAATATGTGAGAGGGAGTGAAAAAGAAATGCTGACAGAAGCACCCACCTCAAGCCCATTGTACTATTCCGGTGGTAACTAGTCAGACACTAGCAGTGTGACTGGAGTTAGGGTCAGAGCCTGTGCCCTGGTAGCCTTACATATCAGGCTTGTCCACTTGTCCTCAATAAACCAATTGACCCAGATTAGTAGTCAAAAGCAGAAACAATTGATAGGACTGAAGAGTAAGGGAGCCCTACTTTGTAGTCAGTCAGTCAGGGTCACAGGCCCACACAAATAAAAATATATACATGCCCATGCAAAACTAGTAGTCAACTCTGAGGTGGAAAGGACATGAACCAAACAAAAAGTTCAGATGCTACAATCCAAAAAGGCCCTGACTCATCAAGATGTCAGCTGACAATGAGCCTTTATACTTTTTTTTTTATTTCCTGATTCTTCCTTCTCCTTGGGACCTTTATCAGCCTTTTTATTTGGTGGGCCTTTTCAAAGTCTGAGCTCTTCTTCCTAATCTCTTGGCCAATTAAGATCCCTTGTATATGTTCATATTAACTAACCAGGTTCTTCCTAACTTGATGCCTGTAGTATTCAGTTCCACAATGCTGGCATGAATGTACAACCAAGCACAGTTTATGGGAGGCATGGGTTTTATTTAAAGTTTGCAGATCCAGGGTAGGCTCTATTAAAGAAGGAAGATGTCTCCCGTTCATAAATCCAAGCAGTGAGAAACCACCAACAGCCAGAAAACACCAAAAAAGCAGCAAACGCAAAACCAACAGCAAGCAAGAGGGACCCCACCAGAGCTCAGACCTCTGCATATCATTGGGATGGAATTCAGATCTTCACTCAAACCATGGTGGGTTACCAACTGCTCTTGATTTGGTTAACAGATCAGCTCAGTGGAATGGAACCCATACCTGGAACAGGGAAACAAGTCAGATCCATATCCAAAAACGAGCCTGCTCTCGAATATCAAACTCCCACCAATAGTGGGATACAAGAGGGCCTACACCTATTAAATTCTCTCTAAAATAATAATGGTTATCCATGTATCTTGCATTGACCTCACTCTCCGTTGGAGAATTTGCTTCTCTTTTTCAGATGGATAAAGAACCTGAGAAAAGAATCAGCCCATCACACCTCACCAGGGCACCAGCTGAGCCATGGAGATATTAGGGAAATGAGCAAGAGTTGATGTTTTCTTGGTGAACCTGGTGTCAGCACAAGGGTAAAGGAGAGAGACACAGAGAACACTCAACAGCTACCAAATCAGATATCCAGAGACACAGAGACTCCCAAGACCTCGTCACTGAAATAGTCCTAAAGTGAACCAAACATGGCTCAGGGAAATGTGTGGAAGAGGGGGCAGAAAGATTGATAGAGCCATAAGTTGGGTCATTATAAACAGAGTCATTGTCTTTCCCCCATGACTGATGGCTGCCCCCACAGTGCAAGACCCACAATCCAAATGGGGGAGGACAGGGAGAAGGCTAATGATGGTACCATCGTGGCTGTATACACACTATATACACAACTAATAAAAAAAAAATTTTGGGCTGGAATCCAGGATCCACCTCCCAGTGATGCCTCCCCCAGCTGGAGATCCAAGGTACAAGTGGTAATAATATACCTCAGTCTCTGGAGGACATACATTCAAACTACCATAATTCCCAACATGCATACAGGGACCAATCAATCCTATTCTTATTTTTATTACTGTTTCTTAAACTTTCTTTGAAATATATTTATTGACAAGCTCCCTACATATACAGAATATATCCCTGGTAATAATACCCTCCTAACACCTCTTTTACCCACCTCCATCATCCATTCACTGAATCTCCTCTCATTTTCAACCAGTTGCCCTTCTATCTTGATATAATTTTATTTTGTTCTCCATCATCCATGACATCATGTTGATGGGCCAAATATTTTGTAGCTCTTGTGCAGGTAACAAGAGTTGCTTTGAGGTCGTGAATGGATTGATTTCCTAGAGTATGGAAGACAACATTCCACCGAACTTCTTTTTATCTGTTGGTTCTTACATTGTTTCAGCCACCTCTTCCACAATGTTCTCTTAGCTTGGAGTGTGTGATAGCGATGTCTTACTTAGTTCTGAGCCCTAAAGTGTTTCTTCTCCTCAGGACATTGATAAATCTTGATTCTCACCAGTAGTCACTACTAACTGCAAAAACAAGTATCTCAGTCAATGATGAAAAGAGCACTAATCTATGGATGTAAGCATAAATATTTAAATGATGATTTTGGGGGTAGAATATATCCAGTTATCCAAGAAACAGGTGTGGCATCCCCCCTAGAGAGTATATCCTTCTCAACAACAAATTTTTATTTTTTATCATGCATGAATTCCTTCCTGTGGAGTGGACTTCCAATCCAATCAGAGAACAGTTAGTTACCTTCATAGGCAACATGCCCATTTTGCACTAAATGTTACATCTTGCCTGACTGGTCAGTTGTGTAGCTTGAAGTATCCACTGTTGGTTTATACTGCTGATGACTTTTCCCCAGTAGCTGGCACACCTCTTTGAAGCACAGTGACAGTTAATCAGGAAAGAAGAGAATTTTAGCTCATTTGTAGCTTGAATTTTCAGTGTCCTGCAACTGAAATATGTAGTACACTCAGAAATAGGGTCTTACTATCTACTTCTGGTGGGCAACCAAAATGGTTTTTTTCTGAAGGTGTAAAATTTCTGGTTTAGAATGCTCTTTTGGGTCCCCTCTCTGTTGCAAGGAATTGTTACTTCTCAATAACAGTTTACCTGTTAACTTTCCTTCTACTGTCTGTACTCACTATCCTTCACTCTCTTGAAAAAATGAACTTAACTCTGACCCAGGAAACTAGTAAAAAATGATATTTATTCAATATGGCCACATTATGGAGAAAAACAAAAAAAAAAATACAATATCCTCAATCCCATCTTTGGGGTCTTGACATATATTTTGGATTTTAATAGAGGGTTATAAATATGCATATATTAATAGTCTTTTTCTAGGAATACCAGTAATTTTCTTAGTGACATCCTCTCTTGCAACGTGATCTGATGAGTTTTCAGTATTGAAGAATTCCTCCTGTGGGGAAACAAATTTCCTCTCTGACCAGCACCAGAGTTTGGCCTTTTCTTTCTTATTAGCATGATATTCCTAGGAAAATTCTAGTTTCTTGTTGTGATTGTTTGAATGCATATCCCCCAGAGACAAAAGTGTTTGTACCTTGTATTTCTAGTTGCAGGGCTGGAGGACGTATCACTGGGGGAAGATGCTGGGGTCTAACCCAAAGTTATGTTTGGGGAAGATCTGATTTCCATCTCAAAGGTGTCTGGCAGGTGTCACTGCTGCTTGCTGTTTTTTGGGGGTGTATTCTGGTATTGGTGTTTTGTTTACTGCAGTTTTTCTTTGTGGAATTTCCTCCTGGATCCATAAGCTCTGAACTGTGCCTGGTTTCTATGTTCATCCCAACAATGTGAAACTGTATACACTACTTGGTATTCATTGTTTCAGTAGTCTGATGAAAATGATACAAGTATTTCCTTAGAATATTTTTTCTTTCTGCCAGGACATATATAGCAGACTTAGAGATCACTGAGGATGGACCCATGATTCATTCAGCTTTTGACTCAACCTCTTGGGTCCTGATTATGCACTAATTTTAAGGGGTAGAAAGTATCAGGATTTGATTTCTTTAGAACTTGAAACATGTGAAAGTAAGGATGAAACACAATTACTTAAGATTTAAAATATCATGCTGAAAGGAAAGAAAAACATGGAAGTAGTCGGAGGTGATAGTTTGAATGTAAAGTGTCCCCCATAGCCTCATGTGTTTGTAGTTTAGCTTTATACTCTATCCACATCTAGTAGAAATTTGGGACATGACACCTTCATCCAGTAGGCTTGGAAATGTTAATCCATTCTCCCCTTTGCCAGACCTAACTCACTTTTGATATTATTCCTAGCTGCTGTGGCAAGATTTGATTCAAAGCCTCTGCTCTTCTATATCACAGTAAAACTTTCCCCTTGAGACATTAAGCCTGAAAGAACCCTTAATTTCCATATGCTTTTGGTTGGTCCCAGCAATGAGAAGTAAACATCTACAAATAACTTTGCAAATGCTTATTGAAGAAAGACTATTTCCTCCTGGTAAAGTATGGTTATTTTGTTGGTTTTCTTTCTTTTTTTTTTTGTAATTTTAACCTCCTATATTACATGAATTTTTGTTAAAGAAATGAAATCTGAATATATATATCTGTGGCCCTAAGTTTGGAAACATGATATTTTAAACCACCCATATGTTATGAGATTAAAAATCTACTGTTAACTCCTCCCTAAAAAATTAATCCAATGGGCCTGTGAATCACTTGATGAAGAAGTTACCCCTCAGGAAATATAACTGTTCCAGAAACCTCAAGAAACATGATACATTTGAAGACCTTTTCAAAAGATAGAAATAACCACTTAATGAGATATATGCTTGCATG
Organism: Orientallactaga sibirica; assembly: GCA_036365145.1. Lineage (NCBI taxonomy): Eukaryota > Metazoa > Chordata > Mammalia > Rodentia > Dipodidae > Orientallactaga > Orientallactaga sibirica. Next base: position 1,735,379 of record JAEOAD010002325.1, on the reverse strand, counting down.
AATCAGAAGCCCCTACTTTAATGATGTACTTAAAGATTCTTTTTTCTATACCTGCCAATTTCTGAATTCTATTGTATCTTAGAAAACATCTTTTTTTTTTTTTTTTTTTGTGTTTACCAAGGAAAATCCTAAGGCTGCTTGAGTCCTCTCTCCCTCCCTCTGTCTCTTGTGTGCAGCTTTCACAGACTCAAAATTCTGAGACTGACTGATTTATTGAGATCTAATTCAGAAATCATGACTTTCTTTCTTCCTCTTATCCAATTATGTCTCCCAGATGTACAAGACTCTAGGTGCCCTACTCTATTCTTTTTCTCTTAAACTGTCATATAAAAGAAGAAAATAAGTCCACAGATTTCCTTCTGAGTCGATTTGAATCCTTTTAACAATGCAGCAATCAGCCTATAAAGGGGACCACAGTAGTACTATCCAGTTTTTAAGATCACATGCCTGCCACAACTATCAAACAAACATGGCTTATGAAGTGGGTTGAAGGTCAATATATGGTAGGGGTTGGGAAGATGGCTCAGTAGTTGTAGTTAAAATCACTTGTTGGCAAACTCTTCTGCCCCAGTTAAAATTCCCAAGCCACCTACATAAAGCTGGACAAAAAAGGTGGCACAAGCATCTGGAGTTCATTTGCAGTAGCAAGAGGCCCTGACATGTGCATACACAGACACTCAAATATTTGTATACATAAACATGCACACATACAAAACAATAAATAAATGTATATTCATAAAATATAATTAGTTTCTCATTTGCAATACTAAATAAATACACAGAAATTCTCTAATATTTCTATTCTCAATGTGATTGTATGATCTTCAGGACATTTATATGAATGCACCTGCATCTTGAGATACTATCCTAGAGTAAATGTTGATGAAACCAGAGGAAAAAATTGCATACATTTATGTAATTCATGCCTGTAGTTTCTGGAAAGAATGCTGAATATAAAGAACGTGGATGACAAGCACTGAATAGAAACATGATCGTAACTGAGAAATTGGATATAGACAGTGATTGGGAAGATGTAAAAACAATTCTCAGTTTTAAAGACTGGAAAATTAAAAAAATAGTTTTCATTAAGAAAAAATAGGTTTGGTACATTAAAGTTTCAGGCTTTTGAAATGTTGATAAAAAGGTCATGGTATAATATTTAAAGGGAATAACTACCAATTAAATAGAAATATGATGGGTATTCAAGAGAAGTTTTTTGATATATTTGTAAACTTCAATAGAAGTGATAATTGACACAGTGAAACAAGTTAATTCTCTAAGAAACAAAATAAATGGTGGAGAGGCAAAGCCTTATATTTAGGTAATAAAAAAATGATTCAATTGAATATCAGCACAAAGTCTAGTTGAAAACTAAGAGGAAAAACACAACAATGAAAGTTCTTGAATGATAAAGTTTAAGAGCATTTCAATAAAAGTCTTGAAAAAAATGCTCACACTGAAGCATATTAATACATACTTCAAGAGTTTTCAATCATTGGAAATAAAAAATCTCCTAATTAGTTCTCAGTCCCTAGACATACTTAATGAATATGTCTTTATTTTTACAAGATACAGATATGTAACTACATTGGAACAGTAATGTGATTATGATTAGTTTATGATAATTTTTAAGGAACAAGTTCTTAATTTTTGGTTAACTCAAAGCAAACAAGTTAATAATAATGTGGGCACTAAGATATTAATAACATGCATATGTAGACTCCTTCATAGAATAAGGTACACATATGCTCACATAATATGGAATGCAAATGTTTACCTATCCATTCCTCATCCCCCATCAATAAGTTGCCCTGAATTGAATAATATTATATTATTCAACCCATTTTAGTTCCATAAAACACATTGGTTTCTCTCTCAGTCTTTCTTTTAGTACTCTTGATAGATTTTATGCCCAATTCTTACTCTAGGATTAGATTCCTACCATATCTCTTCATGTAGAGTGTTCTTGTCTTCCTAGTTCTTGGAGATGCATTATTACCTCTTTTATTTAAGATTTTTTACTTTTTGATATAGTTATTTATTATTAAAAATGTCCTTCTTATAATTTCATTACTATACCCTGTAAACTTTAGCATGCTGGTTTTTATTTTCCTTTGTCTCAAGAATTTTTTTAAAATATTTTTTTTCAGATTTTTCAGTGACCTATTGATTATTCTGTAGCATGTTGTTTAAATTCCATGTACCTAAGAATTTTCTATTTCTCTGGATGCTGATTTCTTAAAAAAAAAAAAAAAGTTACCTTGGTAAGTTAGAATTTAAAAAGACTTCCTATGCTCATGTATTGTAAATATTTTGTTAAAAAATAGCAAATCTCCTTAAATGCACAGATACAGTGCAAACTCTATCAGAATTCTTAGCACTCATGCAGGGTAGAAAGGCCAACCTTCAAATTCACATGAAATAGTGTCTTAAACAGTAAAACATTCATGTAAAATAGCAAAGTTGAGAGATTAATGCTGTCCAGTTTCAAGAGATACTATAAACCCATAGTGATCAAAATCAAATTGTATTGGCATAGGGATAGACATAGATCAATGGAATAAGATTCAGAGTTCAGAAAAAAAAGTCACACCCATTTATAGAGTATGCTAAGCCCACTTCCATTGTATAAATAGCTTTTTCAACAAGCTAGGTCTGGCCATCTGCCCCAATACATCAATTACAGAGGCAAGCAGTGGTGGGTGAAGGGCACAGAAATGGATAAAGGGGTAAAGTGAACCCAAGTCAATCTTTAGGGTACTGAAATGAACTTTACATTTAAATAGAGGAACAATTGGCAAACATGCTTGAGGCATACATATATAAGAACAGTCATAAGAGATACCATAGTTAATCAGTCCTGGTCAACATGTAGTCTGGTTGATTACTGTCTCAATTCTAGCTCTGCAGATTGATCTGTGAAGAAGTCTTTATGGCTGACATAGCACAAAGGCCATAGTCTATCTCTTACAAGGGAGTAGCCTTGCCCTCATGGATAATTGCCTTCTTGTTGGGGATACTCTGTCCTAGGAAGTTTTCATCTTCTTGGAATTCATGTTGGGCATTGGGTGAAGAAAATCATTTATCTCTGTGACTTTAGTCTTGAAAGGTGATTATGTAAATTAGACAGATACTTGTTGAATGATTAAAATGCTGACCTGCAGAGCTAATCAAGTGAACTTTGGAGTCCCTTTGGTAATGGAAACACACTGAAAATAAAGACAGAGATGCCAATCTGTTTTCAAATTTTAGTGAACCTCTTGGCCCAAATAAGGATTCAGTATTTTTTTTTTCCTAAAAAGCTGATTTTAGCTGTTTCTCAACAAATGATGCTCAGATAAATTGATATTCATATGCCAAAGAATTAACCTAAAGCCGGGTGTGGTGGCACGTGCCTTTAGTCCCAGCACTCAGGAATCAGAGGTAGGAGGAACACCATAAGTTCGAGGCCACCCTGCGACTACATAGTGAATTCCAGGTCAGCCTGGACAAGTGTGAAACCCTACCTCAAAAAAAATTAACTTAAAGATATACCTCATACCATATATACAAATTAGCTCAACATTTGACTAAAAACTTCTATATAGGAGTTATAGAGCATTAAAACATGGAAATGAAAAAAGGGGTTTAAATGTCCTCAGACATTGGGTTTGGCAACAAATTTGTAGCTATGACACCAAATGTAAAAGAATAAAAGAAAAAAATGATATTATAAAAGTAAAAACTTTTTTGCGTGAAAGAACATTATTTAGTGTTGTAGGATGCTGCCATCTAAGTAAATCGACCATTAGCATCTTGATCAGAGCAGCTGTGACTACTTCAAGATCATGCCTGTTTATATGTCCGCATAGAAGGAGGGAGGAGGTTGCATTTCTTGACACTTCAGCCACTCTTTCCTGTGCTTTCCCTAGCCATATGTAATTCTGTCCCAGCTGCATGTTGTCTTAGGAGTTGCTAGAGTGCACAAAGGCTAGAAAGTTACCAGAATCAGCCATGCACATGCCTTTAATCCTAGCACCCGGGTGGCAGAGGTAGGAGAATTGCCCTAAGTTTGAGGCTACCCTGAAACTACATAGTAAATTCCAGGTCAGCATGTGCTACAGCAAGACCATACCCCCCCCAAAAAAAAAGAAAGAAAAAAGAAGATTAACATAATTAATGAAGCTATGAAGAAGTTGTTACCCATTCCAGAGAGAGACTTTTCAGTGACCAGTTCTTTTGTAAGTAATCTCTCACTCATGCTCCTGTAAATAAACTCAACAATTTCAATAGTTCACCATGCAAGACTTAGGTTAAACTGTTACTTTCATCTAATTTTGGTGCCTAATGTGGTGAGTAAACACTTGTCAATAACTCCTCTGGAAAAGTTAATGGAATACCAAAACAATGAAAAAAAAAAAAAAAAAAAAAAACTTTACAGAATACAAAAAATATTTGCAAATCACCTGATAAAATTCTAGCATCCTGAATATAATAAGAACTCTAACAACTCAACAACAAAACAATTTAATTCTAACAATTCAACAAAAAAACAAAGGACTCAAAACAATCAACTTATGGACTTTAATACATGTTTCTTCCAAATACAAAAATAGTATACCAGAAAATGAAAAGATGGTAAACATCATTACTTATTAGATTATGGTGAATCAAAACTAGGAGATATCAGTTAATTTCCCACTAAGAGACTCTCAGAAGAATTAAGGTGGGGGAGAAGAGGCCTATGAGGGCAATTTTTAATTTAAAAAAATCAATACATTAAAACAGTAGTCAGTATACTTTCTTGTTCCTCCTTGGTTTTCACGTGGGTGTAATTCCATTGAATTTTAAATTTGGCCATATTTATTTTGGTTAAGCATTTTGGATGTAAATGTAATTTATCCTATGTCCAACAAAACGTTTAAAATGTATTCAAATGACTTGACCAGTCCTCTTGACTTCTGTGATTGTCTGTGCCAGTAGCTTTTCTCATTGTCATGACAAAAAATGCCCAACCGAAGAAACTTAAGGGAGGAAGGATTTATTTTGGCTCACAGTTTGAGAGATACAATCCATCACAGCTAGGAAGGTATGAAAAACTTCATGTCAGGGATAGCATGTGGAAGGAACTCCTCCTATCTTGGTAGACCACAAAGCAGAGAGAGCATAGGCTGGAAGTGGGGCCAAGCTATCACCACACTCAAAGCCTGCCCCTCCATGACTCATTTCTTCTAGTTCTACCTCCTAAAGGTTCAAAACAGAGTCAAGACTGTAGACAGCATTCTCATATATGACCTGTGAAAGATACTTCCTATTCAAATACTCACACTGGCCCTGAGAGGGTCAAACTTCATATACATCTTTTCATCCTAAAACAGAGACATGGAAATGATGAAACTCAGTTTGTAGCCTAAAGCACAGCTAGCCCACAGGCCATTGATGAGTAAGTGGTCATTGGGGGAAAAAATAGCTAGTATTGTGAAATGTTTGGCAAAATTTCAAACCCATGTACACTGTTATTGGGAATGTAATTTTTTTTCACTTCTCAATATACTTTCAAAAGAGCTTGATACTATTACTGAAAATAATTCATGTACATAAATGTTTGAAGTCACACTAGTTACACTTGACAAGAGTTAGAAACAACTTAAATTTTCATAAATGGCTAAGATATGAACTATAAAAAGCCATAAAGAAATGAAGTGGTGAGTGCTGGAGAGATAACTTAGCAGGTAAGGGACTTGCGTGTGAAGCCTAAGGACCCAGGTTTGATTCCCCAGTACCCACATAAGTCAGATGCATAAGGTAGCACATTTGTCTGGAGTTTGCAGTGGCTGGAGGCCCTGGCACACCCGTTCTCTCTATCTGAGTCTTCCTCAATCTCTCTCTCCCTCTCTGTAATAAATATATAAATAGAAATAAGTGGTAATACATGCTATATCCTGGAAAGCATTTATGTTAATATGCAAAATTGCATATGTATTCAATGCTCTAAGCAAGTAAATCCATAAAGATACACAGCACATTGATTTTTTTCCATAGAATTGAAGAAAGGGGGAGTGGGAATTAATGGCTTAATGGATATGAGATGTTATTTAGGGGTGAGGAAAATGTTTAGAATTCAATACAGGTTGTCATATTGTATAACATTGATAATGTACTAAGCAACAGTGAAATGCACATCTAAAATTGTTCATTTTATGTGAATCTCAGCTCAAGTTTTAAAAACAGCAGCTATGACTCATTTCTTAGGTCTAATTAATCTGAAGTTCACAATGTTTAAATGTTTCTCTCTTTATCTTCCTTCCATTCCTCCCTCTATCTCTGTATGCATGTATTTTGATAGAAGAGGGTTACTAACAATTTAATCAAAATGATTAGTGAACTTTTCTGATAAATATTATTGGCCATGGAGTTAGTCTGACCTCCTCAGTTAATACAAGTGAAAGTGTACCTTTTATTATAGGAGAGTGCTAGTACATTTGTAATGGTTAGGCATCACAATTTCACATTTTAATGATTGCCTAACATTTTTAAATCCCAATTGAGTACACACCTAAAATTTAGGGTTTGGAAAATGCTCATTGCACAACCATGGCCTTATTTTGGGAAACAAGTGACCTTAAATACTAGTTGTTTTGACCTTATATGTTTAGAAATACTATGATGTGTATGTATTTTAAAAAGAATTTGCCTTTTGTATAGTAGATCACCCAGGGTTCTTGGAATAAACTCTTTGATAAATAAGTAGCCTCTTCCCCATCCTACCATTTAAAAGCATGTCTTGGCTTTTCTGATTCTATAAATGGACCATTTAATTTGAAACATGTTTCTGACTTACAGTAATATTGTATTATATGACACAACTATAAAAATTAAGCCTCTTTTATGACTATTTTGTGTAAGCACTATCTACATAGAAAAATATTTCCTTTGGAGGAACCCCTTCCTTCCTCAGAATTGAGTAAAGACACCATCTTTCTCTTTCCAAGCATGTGCAAAAGACAGTTATAGCATTTGTTTGAACTAAATTTTGTCATAAAAATTCACCCTGCATTACAGATGCCATAAACTGATATACAGCAACACATTATGAAACACTAGCATGAAATGTGCAGTGATAAGCAAACATAAGAATCTCTATTGATACTTCATTGTCTCTCAATAATGTATCAGTAATATAATGTGGCTTATGGAGAAAACTTTCCCCTGTTATTTACTGAAAGTGGGTGTGAAGAGAAAAAAGAAAAGAAAAATAGGTTAAATTATTTCCTACTGAAGTCATTCTGTGAAAGTGAGATGGTCCAATTGCCTAGGTTTTTTTTTTTCCTGCCATCAAAAATAAAAGGATACTTTTTTTTGTTTGTTTTAGAGAGGGTAAGGATTGGTGTACCAGGGCCTCATCCACTGCAATTGAACCCCATATGCTTGTCACACTTAGTGGGCATGTGCGACCTTGTACTTGCCCATCTTTTTGCATCTGGCTAACGTGGATCTAGAGAGTCGAACAGGGGTCCTTAGGCTTCACATTCAAGCGCCTTACCCACTAAGCCATATCTCCAGCCCTATACAATACCTAATTAAACCTGAATAATAACATTTAGATGATATTTATTTACTACAGAAAATATAAGTAGCTGAAACAAAGGAACTCACTTCCCATATTTCCATGTCTTTTTGTCCTATTATTTACCAACAAATATGTTCACTACTGTGGTGGTTTGATTCAGGTGTCCCCCATAAACTTCAAGTGTTCTGAATGCTAGGTTCCCAGCTGATGGCAACTTGGGAATTAACACCTCCTGGAGGCAGAGTATTGTTGGGGATGGGCTTATGGGTATTATAGCCAGCTTCCCCTTGCCAGTGTTTGGCACACTCTCCTGTTGTCCACCTTATGTTGACGAGAGAGTGATGTCCACCCTCTGCTCATGCCATCGTTTATACTGCCATCATGGAGCTTCCCCCTCGAGCCTAGAACCCTGACTAATACAGTAAAGTGGTACCGAGGAGTGGGGTTGCTGCGAGACACCTGACTGTGTGGCTTTGGCCTTTTGGAGCTGATTTTTAAGAGGAAGAACTATGGACTGTGAGGTTTGGCTTATGAGGGTGAGAAAGGGCTATACTTGGACTGGGCTAGCAATTTGTGTGACAAGTTTGCTGTTATGCCTGTGTCCTGAGAAGTTGTGCAGGGTTGCTTTGCGTAGAAATGAATTGGTGTGAGCAGAGGGATATGGCACAGAAAAAATGTAATCTTTGGGTGAACTCTACCCGTTCAGCTGCAGTTCAGAGATTACAACCTTTGAGATTGGGCCAGCTGACCTGCAATGGGGCAACAGGAAGAATACAGACTCTTTTGAAGGGGCCTGAATGCTGAAGGAGTGTCCTGTTCTTCAAAGTCTGATGTATTCCCCCCTGGATTAACAAATTGGCACCCTACCTGGTATTATGGAGTATAACAAATGCAGGAAAGAGAGGGTCATTGAGTTTTTAATGCGGTCTTGTGTTTTGGAAATGGCCATGGGCAGTGTGAAGCAGGTTTGCTGGATGCCTACATGGAGATCCCATGGGGCCATGAGGATGGACCGTGGGTTGCAGTGGAGACCCAGTGGAGATGCCGGGACCATGAGATGGCTGCCAAGCAGAGCTGCCGGCCCTGGATGAAGTTTTCCAGGACTGTGAGTAGCCTAGGTGGAGGGGTGGAAGTGGAACTCCAGAGACTTGTTGCTGCTCAGAAGCATTGGACTTGGAGATTTGTCACTGACTAGTTGTTGGATTGGAATTACAGAGTTTGATGTTTGCCCTGGTTGTTTTAAATCTTGTATTGGTTGAATATTTCTTTGCTTTGCCCAGTGGCATCCTTTGCAGTGTGAATGTTTTATTCTGTGCCATTATGGGTTTTTTGGGGGGATTATTTTTTGGTATTATGGCTCAGTTAAAAGACCTTGGATTATGGGGATGTATGAATATCATTGGAATTGATAAAAACTATGGGGACTTTTAAATTTGCATGAATGCATTACATTTTACATCATGTATGGTTATCAGTTTATGGGGGCCAGGGGCGGAATGTGGTGGTTTGATTCAGGTGTCCCCCATAAACTTCAAGTGTTCTGAATGCTAGGTTCCCAGCTGATGGCAACTTGGGAATTAACACCTCCTGGAGGCAGAGTATTGTTGGGGATGGGCTTATGGGTATTATAGCCAGCTTCCCCTTGCCAGTGTTTGGCACACTCTCCTGTTGTCCACCTTATGTTGACGAGAGAGTGATGTCCACCCTCTGCTCATGCCATCGTTTTTCCTGCCATCGTGGAGCTTCCCCCTCGAGCCTAGAACCCTGACTAATACAACTACCTTAGAAACATACTAAAAAGGATATATTTACTTTCAGTGTCATTAATCTTCAAATTATGTAAAATGTTTCATTGATAAGGTGTTCAGGTTATGCACAGTCTAATATTAATATTAATAATATGTAGCAAGAATTCAGCTTGGCAGTGCCAAGCTCTACACATGCATTATCTCATTTAGTTTTCAGCACAGATCTCTGAAATAGTCATAAAATCTCCATTTTATAGATAAATAAACTACTGCAATGAAACACAAAACATATGCAGGTAGTAAGCCCAGGATTTAAAACCTGGAAAATACAAACATTTAAACATTCTGCTATAATCCTCTTCCTAATCTTTCTCCCCCTATCAGTGAAGACACCCTACTTTTATATGAGAAATTGTATGTTAAACATCTGTTTGTAGGAAATAGCTTTGCACAATAGTAAAGCTTTGCTCAATTAATTAGTTCTCTACTCGATTTGGAGTTTCTTGATATCACTTGTTGACTAGTCTGTCCCATATCATCGACACAAATAACATGACATATGCACAAAGACATGTGTGCTTCCTTCCCTGTAAACAAATTGGTAGGCATTTTTAGTAACTGGATGCCACTGTTTTTTTTCAACACAATATCAATAATATATCTGTGAAACAAAACAATTAGTATTTGATCTTGGTAACCATAATCATACTTCTTTTATAAATGTGGTTATTATGGTTTCTCAAAAGCAACATCTGCCTCATTCTTGCATAAGATCCTTCTAGGTTTCTGCCATAGCTAAAGATATTGAAAAAATATTTAATTTTTTATGCATCCTATGTAATGTACCTCAGGTTAAGTACTAAAGTAAGAAAACTACCAATTCCAATTTTGGAAATGTTATTCTTTTCAGCTACAATTCAATGTTAACAAGCAAACTATATTCTTAAGTATTTGAATATTCTGTAATTATAAAACTTACAAAACAAATACTGCATCAGGAAAATTTATTACAGCTAACTGAATGCCATTTTAAGTTCCAATCAGCTGTTTTCTTTTCTCTGTTGTCCTCAAAAACTTGTTTGACAAATTGATCCTTAACATACACTTAAAACAGATTTCATAAAACTTGAACTTGAAGTCATCAATAGAATTTTCTGCTGGGCACAACAAATGTAGTTTTTGAATGCCTCCAGGTATTTGTTTGGCTTTTACATAATAGGGACATATTTATACTTTCAAGTAGAGATTAATTATTACCATACTTTCCAAAATATTCTTTACACTTTTAATTTTGGATCAGACTATCTATTTAAAGGATGAAACAAATGACAATTGATATAAAAGAATGCATGTGTTTATGGCTCAAAAAAACTGGTTTCAGACTTTTAAAATGTTATAAATATGTTTAGCTTCCAAATGGTATGTTTTATCACCATAAATTAATAGGTCCTATTAAATCATTAGAATTCTTGCTACATGAAATGAAGACTACTTTTTCATATTTTAGATATAAAAGTAAGATTTTGTGTGTATATATTTTCTATCTATTTGTTTTATTCATGCATATATATATGTATGTGTGTTTATGAATATATTCCAATTCAATCATTCTCGTCTACTGTTTTTGAGAGAGAAAGAGAGAGGAAGAGGAGAGAGAGAGAGAGAGAATGGGTGCACCAGGGCCATTTCAGCCTCTGTGTGCACTCCCTTGTGGGCAAGTGTGGCATTGTGCACTTACATCACTTTAGTTCTGGCTAAACATGGAATGTGGAGAGTTGAACACTCATTCTTAGGTTGGCAGGCAGGCGCCTTAACCACTAAGCTATCTCTCCAGCCCATTCCCACCTTTTATACAGTCTACATTTAATTAGAATCCAGTATTATAACGAGCTGGGAACTTCAATGTCTACTATAATAAAGAATGTTGTTTATGTACTTAGAATTATTGAACATTGAATAAGTGCAAGGTTATGTGCTCCATCATCATAGTGCAAAATTGAACAGAAACTAGTAACTACCTGATTCAGTGCTTCATATCCTGTCACTAGAAATTGAACTGATGTGGGTAGCACACCTTGTTAACATGTTACAGATCTCAAATGTTGTCCTGTTATTTCTTGTATGTTTGAGAGTGTGATTTACTCATAAATTACAGATGCATCAGATCTTAGTTTAAATTAAAAAAAAAACATTGAAATCATTAAACAAAAAGCCTTGGACTTAACTTCTTGTCCATTTTCTTTTCTTTCTAGTTTCTTCTTTCCTATGTCACTATAGTGATATTCAACTCACAAAAAAAAAGATTGTACCTTAGCCCTCTGAGCACAAATATCTAGTTCATTTTTAATGCACGATACATGAACGCAATATATATATATATATATATATATATATATATATATATATATATATATATATATATATCAGATCATTTATCTCTTTATCTTCTGTCTTTACTTTGAGAGAAATTAATATGTATGGAACCTTATTCAACCACCACATATATTGATTAAGTTAGTTTGCTACCTAAAGTGTCTAAATTATAAGCAATCCTTTACAAGTATTTTACCCCATGGAGTCATTTTAAGAATTGGATACACTCTAGCTCTACAGTGTCTTCTTAATATTTGCTGAGTAAATGCCAAAAAATCCTTTGTCAAGTCAATAATGTTCTAGCATTCTATATATATTATCTCAAATTTTGACATCTAATTTTTTCTTTTCTTATTTTCCAAATCTACTGTTTTTTTCTTTTGTTTCTTCAGATCTATTGCTTAATCTTGTGGCTATGTGTCATGTGAATTTATTGCCATGGGGAGACATGAACACACATCTATTCACCCCAGATATGGTACAGATGACAGGAAAAGCATGATTACACCAAAACCAGCTTTGGTGTAGAGGTAAGGGAAGTCTCAATCAAAACATCTTTGCTAAGATCCTCTTCCTAAGGTGCAGAACAGTCAGAAGAAACAGACGTTCAGGATCCTGGGACATTAAAAGAGAACTCCCCTGCTCATGGGAACTTCAGAGTTAACTGCACATGATAAGACAAGGTTTCAGGCAGCACAGACATACTGAAGTCACCAGGATAAGGGGCCATAAACTATAGATAAGTTTGAATTAGTCACCCCAAGGACAAATTACCAGCTCTTTTATTTATTTATTTATTTATTTATTTATTTATTTATTTATTTATTTATTTATTTATGCGAGAGAAAGAGGGAGAGAGGCAGAAAGAGAGAGAGAAAAATGGGCATGTCAGGGCCTCCAGCTGCTGCAAACTAACTCCAGACACATGTGCCACCTTGTGTACCTAACTTACATGGGTCCTGAGTAATTAAATCTGGGTCCTTTGGCTTTGCAGACAAGTGCCTTAACTGTTAGGCCATATCTCCAGCCTATGACCAGTTCTCTTTGTTAAATTTTTAATAAAAAAATATCAGGGACAATCCTAACTTTCCCTTTAAACTAAGAGATTATCATTTTGAAACCTACTCATCACTAAATAATTTCATGACTATGTCCCTAAAAATGCATTGCCTTAGAAACTTTTAGACCACTAATGATATAAAAGTCCTAAGGTGATATCCGACTGCCTTACAAAGAGCCTGTAAAAGACACTGACTTATCATAATTGGGGGCAGAAGACATTTGAGAGCACAGATCACACTTCAGCCCACTGGGGTAAATAAATGAATTCTCCTCCTCTTAGGTATACTTGGATTTCTTGCTGACTTAAACCCAGATTTTCCAGAACATTGGTGAACCAATGAGTTTATTGGGGTTACTTACAGATCACAAGTGAGAGGTTACTTACTGGAGCATGGATGACTCAAAGGCAGATGCATCACTGCAAAGCCCTACCCCATCCTGAATGGAAATATCATAGAAGCTGAATCAAAGAGTCCCACTTCTAGTTAACCTTCTATCCCCTATATAGCCTTTCTCCAAGATCACTTGTAGCTGGGAGGAGGGCAGGAGAGAACAATGCTAGAATTCCAGATAAAATTCTTGTAGTTCTCCTTTCCTCCATCCGTTCTTATCACTATAGATATTGTATCACAATGTTGTTCTGTTCCAAAGTTGCCATAGCTACTGGGATAAAGCTTTGTTTATTTGAAGATGGCTTTATATTATGCTCAGAGGAAAAACCCCTACAACACAACAGGACTCCAGAAGGGTTTCCTGAATGGAGATAAGATGGTGTTAAATTTTTCTCTAAGCAGTGCATAACTTGTAACATGTCACATAAATAAAAGCATTATTATTTGTCTAAAAGTTAATTAAATATAGTTTACTTTGATTTGCTAAATCTGGCAATCTTTGACACTCATTTAGGGATTTTCTCCATATGTGATTAAGTAATAACACATTTATCCTTAAATTGTCTTTTAAGACATTCACATATTTTTATTTAATATATATTTTTATTTATTTTAATTTTACATTGATGTTGGTGCCTCCAGTAGCCTCTTCCCTGTCCTCTCCCCTCCAAAGGGACCCTCCTCACTGGTGAATGTGGGTCATGCATTATGGGGGTAGCCAGCAATTATGGGAAAGAGGTAATGTCTCTGTGAATGATGACCCAACTTTTGGTTCTAACACTCTTTCCTCCCCCTCTTCCGTGAATTTCCCTGAGCCATTTTGGGTTCATTTTAATTTTATTTCAGTGATGAGGTCTTGGGAGCCTCTGTGTCTTTGGATATATGGTTTAGTAGGAGTTGAGTGTTCTCTGTGTTTATCTCCTTCAGCCTCGTGCTGGTGTCAGGTTCACTGAGAAAGCTGCACTCTTGCCTGTTTCCCACATTGTTCTATGGTTTCAGCTGGGGCCCTGGTGAGGTGTGATAGACTGATCCTCCCTTCAGGTTCGGCGTCCATCTGAAAAAGAGAAGCAAATTGTTCAATGGAGAGAGAAGTCAGCACCAGATAGATGGGATGGCCATTGTTATTTTAGAAGAATTTTATATGCATAGGCCCTCTTATAGCCCACAATGGGCTCATATTTTGGACGTGGGTTTGACTTGTTTCCCAGTTCCAGCTATGAGTTACATTCCACTGAGTGGATTTGTTAGCCAAATCAAGAACAGTTGTTTACCCACCATGGCACTTGTTTGGGCATCATGTCAGGTTGTTTACTGCTGCGTAACTTAGACTGCAAGTTGTTTGGACAGATGTTGGTCATTTTCCCCCAGTAGCTCATGTAGCACCTTCTGGCACTAGACAAGCTAACTGTCTGGGAACTGACCCTCTTCCAGATTCCAGCCAGGTCACTCCATGTTCCATCCCAACAGCATATGGTGTCTTTGGAAGTAGTGTCTTACCAATAACCTTTGGTGGATCATAAAGAACTATGACAGAAATCTGTCTTCTTTTGGGAAACCTTGTAGGTCTCTCTGATCAACAGCTCATTGTGAAAGTTTAACCACAAGCTGGTATTAGGAGTTACAAGTCAGCACCAAGGAAGATGAAGGAAGGAAAAGATACGTAATATAAAAGACAGAGAGCATAGAGAGGAGAGGGAAAGAGAGAGAGAGAAACAGGAAAAGATTAAGCTTAGTGTTCATAATGTCCTCTCCAGGGCCCTGTGGTTCAAGTGTTCCCTTTATAGGCCTGCTGAAGGATCAATGTTTTAGCCTGTTGCTAACTTAAGATATGATTTCACATTTATCTTTCAATTGCAAGTTTTATATGTAAAATAGAATATCTTCTTCCCCATTTTGTAGTCTCAGGATTCAAACCCAGAGGCTCATCAGTGAGCTAAAGTTCCATAAAAAGTGCTGCATCTACTTCAAAGAAGGCTGAATAGCCTGATAAAACTTCTGTGATCACAGAGAGATAGAGTGTTGCACTATCAGAGACAAATTACCTAGAGTTCCCATTGGTCCTCAATAGCCATTAATTGGCCATCTCTGTGTCTGACACATACTGGTGACTATCAGTAGATCAGGTGAGACATTTTTTGAATATACAAATAAACCCCAAGCCTCTACCAACCAAAGGGTTAAGAATGTCATCAGCACCTGAAGCCTATGGTAGAGATTTCCCCATTTTGCTATAACCTGCTTGCCTGTTGGTCAGCCAATGTATTTGACAAGTGCCTTGATTTATGACTTTCTTTTGTTCTGTAACTATAAAATCATCATGAAATTGTTAATATGTTGGAACATGGAATTGAAGTAATCTGAATCTATGTTCCCCGGGCCATAGTCACCCATATTTGGCTCCAGAATAAAGTCTCTTATTCCTTTTAAGGAGAGAGCTGTGTCTTTTATGTGGAGACATCTTATTTCTCATTGTCTTCTTTTAGAGGCAAATATTTTTAAGTCCTTTTAATATTTTTTTGCAATATCCATTGAATTCAACCATTAATTTTCATGTTCCACCAATTTTGCATGTTATTGTATGTCTGAAAAGCATACTTATAAATATTTTATATATCCAGTGCTGGGGAGATGGCTTAGCAGTTAAGGCACCTGCCTGCTAAGCCTATGAATGCTGGTTCCAATCTCCAGGTCCCACATTTAGCCAGACGCAAAATGACTCAAGGGCGCAATGCTGCACTTGCCGATAAGAGGATGCAAGTGTCTGGAGTTTGGTCACAGCACCTGAGAGGCTGCTGGTGTGCCCATTCTCTATCTGTCTTTCTCAAAAAAAAAAAAAAATCCAAACATAAGATTGATCTACTAGTTATTGCAGTATGAGGAAACTGAAGAAATTCCTTAACTGAAAGGAACTAATGAAATGATATAAAATAAGAGTAAATGGGATGTTATGCAATTGTCACTTAAAAAATCAGCTTCGAAAGATTGCCAATACCTTATATACAGGATGTCACAATATCTTTTTTATGTATTAGATATTATTTGAAGTTTTGAATGCATGCTGCTGCATTACATATACTTCCTAGTGCAATTCTGTTAGCAGGCTTATAAAGTGTTTAGTAGTATTTCCTTTACTTTACAGAAGAAGAAACTAAAGCTCTGAGAAGTTAAGGACCTGAAATTCCTAACCTATTAATAAATTTTTAATTTTTTTTACTTATTTCCAAGGGGAGAGAGAGAAAGATAATGAGCTCACTAAGGATTCTAGCCACTTCAAACAAACTCCAGATGTATGTGTCACTTTGTGCATCTGGCTTTAAGTGGGTACTAGGGAATTGAACCCTGGTTGATAGGTTTTACAGGCAAGTGCCTTAACCACAGAGCAATCTTTCAAGCCCCATTAACAAAATCTTATTCATAATCATCCAAAACTAGAATCAACCCAATATCCATTATAGAGTTAATGCACCCACGAGTTATATTTAAACAGTTAAATAATGCTCTGCAACAAAGAAAAGAGCAAATGAAAGACATACAGAAACTTCATAAATCTTGAAGGGATAATTATGAGTAAAAGAAACCACCTTTGAGGCTGGAAATATGGCTTAGAGGTTAAGACATTTGCCTGCAAAGCCTAAGGACTCGGGTTCTATTCCATAGTACCCACATAAGCTAGAAGTACAAGGTGGTGCATGAGTCTGCATTTTGTTTGTAGTGGCTGAAGGCCCTGGTGTGCCCATTCTCTCTATCTGCCTATCTCTCTCTCTCTCCCTATCAAAGAAATAAATGAATAAAATATTTTAAAAATAAACCAGTCTTTATAGATTACATCTTAAATGATCCCGTACATATGACAAAATCTCAAAATTGCAGTGTTAAGGAGCAGAATGGTACTGTTTGTCAGTTAACTAGTGTGAAGAATGTCTAGTTATAAAGCAGTACAATGAGGCAGATTTTTGGAGAATAGATGTATCTGCACCCTTGTGATAGAACCTAAGCAGGAAAAGGACATAAATGACTCCATTTTGTGAAATTATACAAAGAAGTTCAGCTTTGATGGTGCCTCAGTATGAGGTCTCATCTACACTTGAACTTTATGATTGGCTTGCTTTAACACAATTGGTCACCATGATAAAGGATGTTTTTTCTAGCAGTTGCTAAATGCAGTTTTCACTTCTTTATTAACTGAGCCTTGCTTGCAGTTGCAGGTGACAGATAATAGAGGGAGGGGAGATTCTGGGAAAGTTCCTGTTTTTTTTTTTTTTTTTTTTTTAAAATGAATTAAAATTACTCTTTCTTTTGTAAGAATATGATTACTGAACTTCTGAACTGTAAAACTAAGATATTAATTCTTGTGGTTTTCTCCTATAAAAGGAACCCTGAAGCAGAACTTGACACTGCATTCATGCTCCCTAGTGCTGGGTATAGTTGCCAGCCAGCCAATAAAGATTCCTTCCTACTACTTGCTGTCCAAGTGTTCTTACCTGGGGGTCCTCACCATAACAAGCTGACTGTTGTGTCAGTTGCACAGATCTACACAGATTTTAAAATTTATGGATATAAGCCGGGCGTGGTGGCGCATGCCTTTAATCCCAGTACTCGGGAGGCAGAGGTAGGAGGATCGCCGAGAGTTCGAGGCCACCCTGAGACTACATAGTGAATTCCAGGTCAGCCTGGACCAGAGTGAGACCCTACCTTGCAAAAACCAAAAAAAAAATATGGATATGTACACCATAGCACAATATTAATATTTCTATACAATAATATAAAAAGAGTAACATTTATACCAGTTTAAGTATATGCACTTTCAGTCTAGTTTCCAGAAAAAAAAAAAAGCAAATTACCTTTGAACATAGGGGATTACAATGGAATATTTGACTTATAATTATCAGGAACCATATGTTGTTTGCTGATTTAACTAAACTCATAGCAAAGATTATATTTTAACATTTATATGATCAAATTGAGAGGGTTACTAATAATATTTTCATTAAGTGAAAAAAAGAGAACATAACTGTGATGGTTAAGTTTGTGTCAACTTGATTTGTTTAGGAATCCAAGACATTTCATAAGTGTGTTTCAAATTGCCTCTAGGAAGGATTAACTAAAGGAAGAATCCTGCCCCCAGGGGTAAGCCTTCATCTTGGAGGAGGGGGCTGGTTGAAAAAAGGAGCTCTGGGAAGAAAGGCTCTCTCTCTCCCACCTGGCTGCCGGTGCTAAGCTGCTTGCCACTGGGTGCTTGCTGCTTGTGTTTTCTGCTTGGTACCTGCTGCTTGGTGTTGCTGCTCTCCAGTGTGGACTGAAGACCAGGGTGGACTGAAGAGCAGCGTCTCTCCAGGAAGCCTCCAGGCCTTCAGTGCCGGATTGGGACTGCTGAGGCCTCCAGCCTCGTGCACTGAGCAGCTACCGGGTTTCTTGACTCTCGGACCTGCAACCTGCTATTGCTGGACTGTGTAAGCTAATCCAATAAATCCCCTTTTAATACAATTCATTCTGTCCATTCTGTTCCTCTAGAGAACCCTGACTAATACAATAACAGTATGTAATATTGAAGGAAGTAGCAGGGGTTAGATACTGTGATACATAATTATGCTTTTTAAGGCATATGAATAATATGCAAGAGGAATTGTGCATAATACACAAAAAGAGTATGAGAAAGCAAACTGGACTGTATTAATCTAAAGGAATACCACTTATCAACTAAAAAAAAAAACAAACAACATATATAATAATATGGTGATTCTGAGAAACATGCTGAGTAAATTTTGCAGATTCGTGTCTTTTCACTTCATAAGTTCATTAAATGAAACACATGAGCACACAAAACTAACTTATTGTCAAAAAATAAGTTGGGGCTCCAGAGATGGTTTAGCAGTTAAAGTCCTTGCCTACAAAGCCAAAGGATCCAAGTTCTATTCACCAGTTCCCATGTAAAGCCAGATGTACAAGGTGGTGCATGTGTCTGGAGTTTGTTTTCAGTGGCTAGAGGCCCTGGCATATACATTCTCTCTCTATCTCTCTCTCATAGATAAATAAATATTAAATAAATAGGAAGGAAGGAATAGGAAAGGAGGGAAGGAATGAAGGAAGGAGGGAAGGAAGGAAGGAGGGAAGGAAGGAATGGACAGAGGGAGGGAGAGAGGGAGGGAGGAAGGGAGGGAGGGAGGGAGGGAGGGAGGAAGGAAGGAAGGAAGGAAGGAAGGAAATTATGTCCATGATAAATAAGAGGTGGATAGAGCAGAACAGGGCAAGAGGAATCTTTGTCAGTGTTGGAAATGAACTATAAGCTCTTATGTTTATTGGCTAAATGTGTATACAACGGTCAGTGCTTAAGATCCATGTATCATGTAAATTATACTTGCAATAAGGATGATTAAATGTAAGGATAGAGTTATCTAATCTGGTACCTTAATTATGTAACATAAATTAAATTGTATTGTTAGATTTTTATTTATTTTAAGAAACATGTAAATTAAATTTATGTGTATCCTGTTTTCTTAATGGGTTAGAATGATTTTATTTATTTTTTTGAAACCTCCCCAGTCATTCTAATGAAAACCATTCATTTAACAAGATAGCATTGCTGATTAAAAGGTATTATTGTCTTCAGATGACAGTAATAGATACAAAAGCAAAGCCTTAGCACACTTAACAGTGTTTTGAGAATTAATCAGATTAATAACATTGTAAAAGCATCTGGTATGTAGTTGGTACTTAAAAAAACACTTTAATTATTGCTTCTATTATTATTTCCATGTGGTAACACAGTGAAATCTTTGGAAGTTTTTGTTTTTTTTGTTTGTTTGTTTGTTTTGTTTTTCTGGATTTTTTTTTGCACTATATAAAATCACCTGCTCTGAGAATAGTGAATGTGTGCCTGATGATGTTTCTCTATTGCTATTTCCTGTCATTCCTGTATATTTTAATTTCTCACTGTATGGCATCTTGGTTAAGGATGCATACAGTAGAATAAGGCTTTCTAAATCTGAATCAGGCCTTTCTCATGCCTGCAGTTTTGACCTTCAACAAGATATCTAACATCTTTTGCATCAGATTCATCATGTGGAAACTGGGGCTAGTCATTGTATTTATTGCTTTGCTTTATTTTAAAGTTGAAAGTACTTTGTAGCAAATTTACAGTGTCTGAAATAGAATAAATATTGTATGTGGATTACTTTTTGCTTCTAATCTATTTATTTTTGTGTATGGGCACATGCTTGCTATGGCACAGATATGGTTAAAATCAAACCTTAGGATATTGGTCCTCCCCTTCCATCTTGTTTGAGACATCTTGTTTTTTTTTTTTTTTTTTTGGGGGGGGGGTTTCGAGGTAGGTTTTCACGGTGGTCCAGGCTGACCTGGAATTAACTATGTAGTCTCAGGGTGGCCTCGAACTCACGGCAATCCTCCTACCTCTGCCTCCCAAGTGCTGGGATTAAAGGCGAGCGCCACCACACCCAGCTATCTTGTTGTTTTGCTTCTCAAATGTCAGACTAGCTGTCCTGTAAACTGTGGGACTTTCCTGACTCTGCTTCTCACTGCTGTCGGCATATAAGGACTACAGCTGTGTGTGCCATTTTTGCATCTGGCTTAATGTCTGCGCTGTGGATCTGATCTCCAGTCAGCAGGTTTGTAGA
Source organism: Orientallactaga sibirica (assembly GCA_036365145.1). Lineage (NCBI taxonomy): Eukaryota > Metazoa > Chordata > Mammalia > Rodentia > Dipodidae > Orientallactaga > Orientallactaga sibirica. The sequence continues at coordinate 1,714,621 of JAEOAD010002325.1, read as the reverse complement.
GCAAGAACTTTTAACCAAGGAACCATATTCCTGTCACCTTAATCTGTTGATGAAGGAATACAAACAAAAACAAACTTAATTTAATAATTACCCCTGCTAGTCTTTGTTCTGCAGGTAGCTCTGGAAAGTTCCTAAAGAAAATATGCACAAGCTAAAATTAAACCAACTTTCACATTTACAGAGAGACTTTTGATTAAAAAAAACTATCAATACTGTGACTTAACAACTTTAGAATATGATTGATGATTTACAAGGCAGCTCTGCTAAAATAGGTTATGTGGAAACATCTGGTATGACACAAACTTGTGAAAGTATTCCATATGTCTGTATTTTGGTCTTTGCATGAAAAAAATAGTCTTATTGTTCAGTAGTTTTCATTATAATACTGTTTTTCTTAGTAAAGGAAAATATCTATAGATAGCTTTTATATTGAAAAGTTTTTTTTTTTTCAAGTAATCCAACTCTATTTCTTTAAATACTCAGTTAAACACAAAGGTAATATCCTCCCTATTGCTTCTGCAGCTGTATTATTTGATTGGGATGAGAGTAGAAATATATTATTATATTCATAATTAATTCATCAAGAGTAAAGTATATAGAGGAAATGGAATGAGCTTAAACCACAAATGAAGACTCCTTTCTTACTGCCCTTTTAACCAATTTCAAGTACAATTAGCTAGACTTTGAACTGTAGTTTCTTTCTGTGTCTAGGACTTAATGTTCAGTTATATTGAAGACTTACTCTTATTCATAATTAAACTCCATCATTATTTAGTATTTGGCGAGTATTTCCAATGAGTTTCACTTGATAATGGCATCCAAGATTTTTTGTTTTAGATTTCATGAAAATTGTAAATGTATTTTTACCTCTGTAAATCCCTAATATCTCTATGTCAGCAAATACTACAATTTGTTGATGGTGCTGTAGTAGAAAAAGCATTTCCTTCTTCAAATATGACATGTGCTGTATTACCTACATGTGCAGTATTGTCAGGGGTGTAGTTTTTTGACCTGCAATGCATTACTTGCTTGACTGAGTTTAGGGTTGTTTATCACTGATGACATATTTCTCTCCAAGAACATATCATTTATCTTGTCGCTTCTTTAAGCCAGTAAGTGGTGAGAAGAACCTGGAATTTCCAGCAATTTGTGAACGAAGTGAAAGAAAATCCAAGTTTCATACAATGTTATCAAAAGCAATCTTTATAATGCATTTTTCAATGTGTGTGAATAAACACTAATCTTCCATGACAAGCATGCAAAGATTTTCAACCTTTCATAGTTTCTTTGTTACTAATTCAGTCTACTGCTCGTAAAATACAAATCATAATAAGCAGTTGTTTTTAACCAAGAAAAACGCCTTTTAAATAGAGAAAACTTTTTTATTTTATTAAAAATACAAGCACATGCCTTTAATCCCAGCACTCAGGAGGCAGAGGTTGGAGTATTGCCATGAGTTCGAGGCCAATCTGAGACTAAATAGTGAATTCCAGGTCAGGCTAGGCTACAGCAAGACCCTACCTCAAAAAATAAAATAAAATAAAAAATACATACATCCATATTCCTATTTCTGTCAAAAATCAATATTTATATTATAATCATATTGCCAATATAGTTGTACATTATAAATAAAATTTAGTGTGCTTCATAGAAATAATTGTCCTATTTCTACTTTGCAATACTATAGAAATATTGACATTTTCATGATTTGTCAATTCAGTCCCATTAAATTGAATTCATTTTTCAGAAAAACACTTTCTCAATTCCCTATCACCTTACCACCCATTTTACTATGCTCAGTATAAGCATCATAACTCAAATGAAGATTGTGTGATGGGTTGCTGTCATTTTTCTGGATGATACTGAGTTCATCTATTAATAGTTTCACAAAACCATCATACTTTTATATGATAGAAAGAACTGTTTGGAAGGAATTTATGCATTTATTACTGTTCCATAATGTCATATGGTTTCCCTCCATGATCAAGTACCAAAGGTTGATTCATTCTTACTTAAAGAAACATGTCGGGTTGGACAGATAGCTTAGCAGTTAAGGTGCTTGCCTGTGAAGACTAAAGACCCATGTTTAACTCTCTAGATCCCAATTTAGTCAGATGCACAAAGGTGAGGCAAGCACAAGCTAGCATTTTTCCACTAGGTGGCGCTAGTGTCGAGTTTGATTTCAGTGGCTGAGGGCCTAGAATGCCAATTCTCTCTCTCTCCTCTCTCTCTTGCTCTCTTTAAAATAGAAAAAAGTAGCATGTATTCATAACATCCTCTGTTCCAATTAAATTTTAGGTAATTATAAATCCCCAATATACACTCCTGTTTTTTATGTGTGTGGACGCACTTCATTTGCTTCTTATTTTTGGACGTTTTTGTTTCTTTATATATGTATCACATAGTAGGAATAGTAAAATTAAAATATACATAGTTTTAAGAAATAGTCTGCTTTTACTTATAAAACTAATACTAAGGAATCTCAAAACTTCATCTTCTTTCATATAAAACTTTTAGTAAATTTGGCACCACATATTCTTGTTTCAGAAACAGTTTAGCATCAAACAAAAGGATCTTTATGAGATCTTGTCAGTGGGACCAATTTTGTAACCATAGGTTTGCAGCTGTCATAATTGCAGTCCAAACTGCATATGCAATCAACTACAATAATTATATATGTGAACATATAATTTTCTTTATTCACTTTGTAACATCATATGGGAGACAATATTCATTCTTATTTTACACAATAATTGAAGTTAATTTGTTTTACCAATTAAAAATCTTAAAACATGGAACATATTCCACAATGTTATTTGAAAACTTTGTTACATATCTTTTGCATTTCCACATATATTCAATAACCATATAATGGATTTCTAAAGAATTTAGCCAAAACACATTTTTTTGTTGTTTTTATATATTTTTATTCTTTTGGGGGGAGAGGGAGAAAGAGAGAGAGGGTAGAATGGTCATACCAGGGCCTCTTGCCACTGCAAACAAACTCTGGAGGCATGCACAACTTTGCATATCTCAATGTCAAGGGTAGTAAGGAATCCAAACTGGGCTTTCAGGCATTGCAACCAAATGTGTTTTACCACTAATGGTTATGGTCATGGTCATGAAAGAAAGGTGTGGCAGAGGAAACTTCTTACCCTATGAGAGCTTGGTAAGAGGGAGTGAAAAAGGTTCTTGAGTACAAGAGATGCCATGAAAATTATACCCTCCAATTAGGTTAAATTTCTTTGAGTCCATTCATGAACTCATCAAAAGATCAATACATTGATGAAATTAACATTGTTATGAGCATATCACCTCTATGTAGCTCCAATATCTGGGGCTAGTTCAACACATAATCCTCTAAGAGGTATTTCGTATTCAAACCAAAATAACAAATTTGAGCAGAAGGAACAAAGCTATAGATAGTACACTACCTGAATTCAACATTCTACAATGCTATACTAACTAAAACACTGTAGCATTGACATAAAAACAGACAAACCACTGGAACAGAAAAGACCACACAAAACTCACACACTTTTTATCAACTAATTTTAGACAAAAGCTCCAGATATAATAGGGAAAGTTCTATAACAAATAGTTCTTTAAAAAGTAGTTGTCCAATATGTGGTATAACCAGGCTAGAACTTTAGCCTTCACCATTTATCAACATCAACTCAAAATGAATTAAGTTCTTAAATGTAATACTAAAACTATAGAAAAATCAGAAGACATTTATGACATTGGAATGAACAAAAATATTTTTTGTATATGATTCCAAAAGTACAGGAGGTGAAAATAAAAAAAAAAAAATAGACAATGGAGTGTCCTCCTATAAAACACTTGAGCACAAGAACAACAGCCAAGACACGAGCTACAGAATGTGAGGAAATATTTTCAAGCAACACATCTCTCAAGGAAATACTATCTATAATTTATAAGAAATTCAAGAGAGAGAGAGAGAGAAAGCAAGAAAAAGCATGAGGGAGGGTCATAGAAATCTATTGCTCCAGCTGCAGGCTAGAGAAATATTCTCATTTTAATTAATTTATTTATTTATTCATTCGCTCATTCTTTTATTTGAGAGTCAGATTGAGAGACAGAATGGGCATACCAGGGCCTCAAGCCACTGCAAACAAACTCCAGACGCATGTGCCACTTTGTGCAACTGGCTTATGTGGGTCCTGGAGAATAGAACCTTGTTCCTTAGGCTTTACAGATAAGCACCTTAACCACTAAGCAATCACTACAGCCTAAAATAACTCTTTTTAAAATGGAATAAATAATTGAATAGATATTTGTGATGGAAGAGATAAAATAGCAAATAAATATGTTAAATATAGTCAAGATTTCTAATGGACATGACAAAGTATAAAAATTACACTGAAGTTGTATTAGGCGGGATTCTTTAGAAGCACAGAACCATGAGAATATGGATGTATTACAAGGGTGATTTAGTGTATGGGCTTGCATGTATTAGGACCTTGGTAGTCTCAGAATGACCATCTGTACACTTGAAGAGCAGAGAATCTGGTAACTGCTCGGTCCAGGGAGCTGAATGCTTCAGCAGTCCCAAAATGGTGCTGGAGAAGTGAAAGCCTACTGTAGAGCCGTTATTCTTTTCCCATTGGTAGACTAAAGAAGCTGGAATGTGATGTCAGCAAAGGATGGCAGCATTAGTGGTAGATGCATTGCTCAGGACAAAAATGAAGACAATCATGCAACCCTACTTTTTTCTCGTACTTACTAACCCTTTGGAAAGAGTGACCCAATTTGAAGGTAAATTTTCCTGGCTCACTTACTCCTTTTTGGAAACACCTTCACAGACTCACCTAGCTGTTTATTGCCTAGGTTGACTCTACATCACACCAAGTTAATAATTAAGAATAAACATGCCGGGCATGGTGGTGCATTCTATTAATCCCAGCACTCAGGAGGCGGAGGTAGAAGGATCACTGTGACTTCAAGGCCCACATGGGACTACAAAGTGAGTTCCAAGTCAGTCTGGGCTACAGTGAGACCCTGCCACAAAAACAAACAAACAAACAAACAAAAAATAAATAAATAAATAAACATCACAAGCTCACCACATGTCAACTTGACATACTTTTTGTCTCCTTTATAAGTGATTAATGCACCACTGGGGAGTTATAATACATTTAATTTCTTTATTGATTCATCTTTTGATAAGCTCCCAGCCTAATTTCGTGTCTTGGCTATTGTGAAGATTATCACAGAAATATGGATATTCATGTGTATCTATAGTAAACTGATTTTTTGTATGGGGTTGTATATTACCTGAAGATATGTCCTGGTATTATATCAGTTCTATTTGTAATTGTATGACGAACTTCCATACTGATTTCCATAGTGGCTAGTCTAATTAAAATTACCATTATCAGAACTAGTCAATAAGGGTTCCTCTTCTCCCAGTTACCTCACTAGTATTTGTTGCATATTTTCATGATGATGGCTGGAATGATTTCATGATTTTGACTAGAACTCATTGTCTTTTAAATTTATTACTAACAATTTCAAGTATGTACATAATTATTTGATTATATTCACCCTCATTACATTCTTTTATCCCCTTCCTATTCTTGTTGAATGGCTTTTTCTTCTCAACTAGTTCCTCTCCTACCTTCTTGTCTTTGTTATTACCCACTGAGTTTAATAAGGGTTGTTGCTTATATAAACATGGTTTTGAGGGGTTATTGTTGAGAGTGTGGAAAATGTACCAATGACTATACCACTGAAGAAAATGATTCCCTCTCCCTCAGCAACCAATAACTGCCATAAACTCCTCAAGGAAGGGGTATGCCTCATAAAGCCCTCTCCCACCCATGATGGAATATTGACAGGCCCAATCTTATATTGGCTTTATCCAGGTAACAACTGCTTTGATTTCATAAGCACAGTGATTATGTAGTATCCAGAAGACAGTATTGAACAACATTCCACCTCATCCTTCAGTTCTTATTTCTTAACCCCTTTTCCCCTCTTCCATGATATTCTCTGTCCCTTCAAGTACATTATATACATATCCTGTTTAGGGCTGAGCACTCAAAAATAACTTATTATCAGCATTTTGAAAAGTTATGATTATCTCTATTAACCAATATTGACTGCAAAAAGAGGCTTCTTTGATCAGGACCTGAAGCAGCACTAACCTATGTGTGTGAATGCAAATATTAGAAGATAGTTTAGAGGTAACAGGGATCCCAAACTAATAAAAGCGGGCAATGTCTTTGGGCCTGTAAGGGAGAATCTAAGTCATTCCATCTTGCTGGAGGTCAGAAATGTCAAAAGGCTCTGACCTTTTCTTAGCTCTTTAAACCTGAGTCCATCCCTAGATTTCTTCTTCCCTGCTTGAGTTCCTTTCCTAGAAGAGATAAGGATGATTTTCTTTCCTGGAGGATTAACACCTTCCCTAGCACTCTTTCTTCCTGAAGAAACTTCCCTTCCTATAAAAGACCTAGGTTAGAGTAACCAGGCAGATTACCCAATTGGGACCGACCCCTGTTTTAGGAGGTTTGCTTTCTTTCCTTTGCTTAAGCACTAAAAACCCAATCTGGGTCTCCAGGTGGGCTTTCCCATTTCTGGAGAAACAAGCACTGCCTCCTGTGGGGCAGGAGCTATGTATTCTTTCCTCTTTCCTTCTCTTAAGCACTATAAGCTCTATAATTCTTATAATAAAATCTTCTTAAACTTTACTCTCTATGCTCTGTCAATTGCATTCTTTGCATTACTAAGACAAGTACTTGGAGCTGACTGACTCAGTGGAAGCTATGTATTGATTACTGTGACAGTCTGGCACCCTAACTCCTGGCTTAAAGGCCAACCAAGAGACAAAAAGTCTCTATTGCTCTCAATGACACCACAAATGCCCATATAATTTTAATAGCCTATTTTCCAAAACAGCAATAGTAAGTTTCTTCTAAGAGCCTATTACTTCTCCAGTTATAGGCTTTTGACTGGGTTCATAGTAAATATCAGTCATGAATTACCTCCTGTGGGGTGGGTCTGAAATCCAATAAGAAAGTGCTTACTCCCCTAACCGCATGAAACTATTATATTAGTGGATACATCTTTCTTGGTTGGTCAGTTGTGTAGCTACATAGTCTACAGCTGGGAAAAACCATTGATGACCTTTCTCCGCCAACATCCTATCTAGCGTTTTCTGGTGCTATGAAATCTAGACAGTAGGGAGGAAACCTCCAGCTCAATTTTTCTTAAATTTTCCATGTCTTACTGCCAAAATTTTCATCAAAAATCTTACTATCCACTTCTGGGGAACAACAAAAGGCAATTACCATGGCCTGTATGACAAAAACTCATAAACAGAGATTCCATAACAGTCCCTGAAACTAGGGCTTCTAGAAGCCACCTTAACAATTTATAGGGGTACTTTCATTCAAACTCTATTTCTTCTCCATTGTGGGGTATGTGTATGGTGAGGGGTGTGTGGTATGTGCACATGTTTGCAGATGTGCATGCTCCATATGCCAGTGGAGAACATTGTATGTCCTTCTCTTATTGATCACCTATGTATTTCCTTGAGATGGCATCTCTCTCTGAAACCTGAACCATATGTGTGTCAGCAAGCCCAAACACATCTCTGATATCTAGTGTTACAGACATGCATGGCCATGCCAAGCTTTTTATGTGAGCTCTCGGTAGGGATTAAGTTTGAACATTGCTCTCAACCACTGAGCCATCTTCCAAGCCCTCCTTTAACATTACATATTTAGTGGCTGGAGAGATTGCTCAGTGGTTATGGTGCTTGCCTGCAATGCGTAATGACCTGGGTTTGATTCCCCAATACCCACATAAAGCCAGATGCACAGTGGTGAATGCATCTGGAATTTAACTGCAGTGGTTAGAGGCTCTGGCACACCTGTTCTCTCACTCTCCTCTCTCTCTATCTCTCTCCCCCTTGCAAATAAATAAAATAGTTTTTACTTATTATTTTTAAATGAATGAATTAATTAATTTGCACATGGTAGTGAAGTTAAAAAGGGTTTCCTATCACTGAAAATGAATGTCTGACTGGCTTTACATAGGTGGTTGGAGAACTGAACCCTAGCCAACAGGCTTTAAAATCAAACACCTTTAACTGCTAATTATATAACACTAATTATATTCTTAATTAGCTGTCAAAGTAACAGGATTCCATGGTGTTTATTCATACCAAAATTAAAGATTATGAATAAGCAGAGTATTTTTATCATGAATGGATGCCAAATTTTATCATTACTTTCTGCATTTTAAAATTCTTTCTTTGATTTACTTATCTTCTTATATGTACTTCCATGTACATATTTGTAATTTTTTATGTACATTTATGTACTTCTGTGAATTTTATGTAGCATGTTCTTGTTTTCCTAGTTCTTGGAGATGCATTATTAACTCTTTTATTTGAGATCATTTTACTTTTTAGTCATTTATTGTTAAAAACTTCCTTCTTGCCAGGCGTGGTGGTGCATGCCTTTAATCCCAGCACTCAGGAGGCAGAGGTAGGAGGAGTGCCATGAGTTCAAGGCCACCCTGAGACTACATAGTGAATTCCAGGTCAGCCTGAGCTACAGTGAGACCCTACCTCGAAACCCCCCAAAAAAAAACCTTCCTTCTTATAACTTCCCTGTAAATTTCAATATTCTAGTTTCCATTTTCCTTTGTCTCAAGAATTTGTTTCAAAATCTCTTTTCAGATTCTTCATTGAACTACTGATTAATCAATACCATGTTTTTAAATTTCATATACCTATGAATTTTCTAATTTTCATATTGATGTTGATTTCTAAGTTATTTATATTTTAGAAAACATATCACATAGTAATTCAATCTTTTAAAATATATTTAAACTGTTTTACAGATTGACATATGATAGATCATGGAGAACTTTCCAGGTACCTGTTTGCTAATAATACTCTCTAAAAAATATTTTGGGTCCATTTGTTCTAGTGTATGTTAGGATAAAAACTTGAAATTAAACCAAAGTGAAGACCCTGCTCAACAGCTGAGACAGGCTTAATTCTGGAAAGCAGAAAAGGACTCTGACAAGGCAAGTCAGAAACAACTTCCCTTAAAGACTAGGGAGTATTTATGGAGCACTGTACTCATTGGAATTCTCTGGTTGCAGGGCTGCCCACCTTGCCTCAGGACTTGGGCCACTTCAGGGAAGTGATAATTAGACAAGTAATTTGGGACATTCCAAATTATTGTGATAATTACTATTATTATTATTGGGATACATGGTCTGGATCAGTCTTGGGAAAGAGTAAACAGAGTAGATTTTGAATCAGATATCTTCTTGCAGAGTTTCATGTATAAGATGTCCATTCCTAAAAAAACAGATATGGGAAGTCAGTGATTATTATTCCAGTGAATTCTATTTCTCCCTTTTAGAACTACCTATGTTATTTATATATGCATTCTATTGTATATGCACTATATATATATATATATATATATATATATATATATATATGCCTCTTTTTATACTTTTTATACTTTTTTATATGTTGACTTGAAGTTATCCTTGTTCACTGCTTTTTCCATTTGCATAGAATATCTTTATCCATGCATTCACTTTCATTATTTTGTTCTCAGTAGTAAGATAAATATCTTTTTTTTTTTTTTTTTTAAGTTCAGGAATTGCATTTATTTTATTTTATTTTTTTGGAGAGAGACAGAGACAGACAGAGAGAGAGGGAGAGGGAGACAGATAGAGAATTGGCATGCCAGCAGTCTCTCAGCTGCTGCGAACAAAATCCAGATGCAGGCGGCCCCCTTGTGGCCAAGTGGGGCATTGCACCCTTGCGTCACTTTGCATCTGGCTAAACGTGGGACCTGGAGATTGGAACTGCTGGAGATTGGAACCAGTGTTCTTAGGCTTAGGAGGCAGGCGTCTTAACTGGTAAGCCATCTCTCCAGCCCTCAGTAGTAAGATAAGTATCTTTTAAACAATATATAGTTAGATTTTTAAAATACAAGCACATACTCTGTCTCTTGAATCCAAAATCTTAATTAATTTGTATTAAAGGTAATACTAGTACATAAGAAGTTAGTATTTGCTGCTTGTCCTCTATCCTACATGTATTCCTTCCATTCTTTTGATTTTTTATTTCTTTCTTTGTGAATGATTTATATCTAGAAGTATATTATAATTCTTTTTGTTTTTAGTGTGCTGTTAACAATGTCCTTTTTCTTTGTAGCTATTATTACAAAGATCAGGAAATTTGTAAAATGTTATTTAAGACTGTTAATAACCTTATTTGACCATAGACACTATTCTACACATTAAATACACTCTCTTATAACATTTTCAAGTGTGATGTCAAAAGTTTTTCAGTATATCAAGTGGTTGTAGTTGCTGTTATTTTTTTGTTTTTTAATCTTCTGACTTAGTATGTAAGAGGTATCATCACATATTTATAATATTATTTTGAATTTGTCTTCCTACTTAGTTTAACTTGCATGTTTTTTATATATTTGCATGTTTTTGTGTTGCACATTAGCATTTCTTTCTTTGAGCTTGAATAATTATCATTATCATTTTTTAAAGATGGACTTGGTGGTAGTGGAATCCCTCCATGATATTTTCACTTGGAAAGTGTTGATGGCTCTCCCTTACTAGATGCAGTATTCTTGGCTGGCAACTTTATTCCTGCTTCACTTTGAATGTATAACACTGCTCCTTTCTTCTTCTAATAAAACACTGATTGATATGCTTATTCCTTTTTTTACAATATATTTAGTTATTGGTGCTTTTTAAACTTTCATCCTGTTTTGTCCTCAACCACTTGGAAAACCTTTGACATCACGTTTGAAAATGTTAGAAGAGAGTGGAGTTGATGTGTAGAATACTGGCTATGATCAAATTATTATCAGTTTAAAAAAACAAAGTGCATTTTTCCTTTTGACTTTTAATTGTTAATCTTTTATGCATAATCTTGGACTTCCCTGTGTTGTATTTGAGAGATATATACATTCAATACCAGTATTTTGACTTATTTTTCTTTGGATTTAGTTTTATTTGTAATATTTCTTTAAAAATCCCCCCAGTTTTTTTGTTCTTTCAATGCTACTATGATCTATCTTGAAATTCCTATAGGTTTTCATACCTCTTTCCCTTCTGCTTTTCCTTTTGCCTTTCATTTAGCCTTCCTTTCTACCCTCCTTCCTTCTTCTATTTTACTTTATGGTATTGCGTATTTGTGATGGTTTATATTGATTGTCAATTTGACAGGACCTAGAATCACCTGTGAGGGATTATATAAATTAAGTTAGCCTCTGTGTATGCCTTTGTTATATAATCCTCATTAGGTTAATTATGATATAAAGACCCTTCTTAGCTGGGGGTGGCACGATTTAATAGGTGTGGTTCTGGGCTATATAACAATGAGAGAGATGGGCAAGAGAGATGGATTATCAGCCATGGCACTTGCCTGTGAAGCCTAAGGACCCAGGTTCAATTCCCCAGTACTCATGTAAACCAGATGCACAAGGTAGCACATTCATTTGGAGTTCCTTTTCAGTGGCTAGAGGCCCTGGTTCAGCATTTCTCTCTCTCTCTCACTCTTTCTCAGTCTCAAATAAATATTTAAAAAATACATTAGGGAAGGGACTGAGCAGAAGCATTCATCCCTCTCTGACTCCTCACTGTGCTAAGTGTAATCAGTTTATACTACTTTTATGAAAATTTTTAATCATTCTGTAGTTACATGTTTGTATGTATTAATACTGCAGAACTAGTATGAAGACCTAACTGGACCAAAGCTTTGTAATGTCAGTGTGCAAAATGTTGATAGATACCTTCATAGTTTTTGAATAGGTGGCACAATTTAAAATGAAACATGTGTATGTTTATGTGACTATACATTTTCCCCATACTAGTGTATAAGAGAAATTATAAGACACTCTCCATAAAGTATAATCACTGCTTAATGCATATTCCAAGTAGTACTCCTAATTATAGCTCAATAGGTTTGATATGAAAAAATAACAAAAAAAAAGAAAAATAATAATTAAATTGTTATTTATTACACAAATCAATTTTACCAGCCTATAGCACATCAATCTGTTCAATTAACAAATTAATTTACTAAAGGTACATATATCATTTAACTAAATTAACATTCTTTTTTCTTTCTCAGTGGTATTGTGTTTGTGGTATGTGTGTATGAATGTGTGGAAGAATGTGTATGTGCTAAATGCATGAGTGTACATATGTGTATGCAGATACATGCACCATGTGCTTGGATGTGGAGTCCAAACAAAGCCATCTACTATTGCTCCACTACCTCATTTCCTTGAAATAAGATCTCTCACTAAAACTGGAGATCATCAAATCATTTTTCAATTAGACTGGCTAACCAGAGAACCCTAGGAAAATTCATTTAACTGCCCCCCTCAACACTGGAGTTACAGGCATATGTGGCCATGCCATGTTTTTACATCTATGCAAGGTATTGATTGAACTCAGATACTCATGCATGCATGCCAAATGGTCCACTATGGAGGCCAATGAAATGGCTCAGTAAGTAAAAGCATTTTCTGTACAAGCTTAAGGGCCAGAGAAGTTCTAAGACTGCTTGCATTTTAATCCCACTTAAAAAGATTGGCATAGGGCTAGAGAAGAGGGCTTAGCAGTTAAGGCATTTGCCTGCAAAGCCAAATGACCCAGGTTTGATTTCCCAGGACCCATGTAAGCCAGATGCACAAGGGGGTGCATGCATCTGGAGTTCATTTGCAGTGGCTGGAGGCCCTGGCATGCCCATTCTCTCTCTCTCTCTCTCTCTCTCTCTCTCTCTCTCTCTCTCTCAAATAAATAAAACATATTTAAAAAAAGAAAGCTATACATGTCTGAGTCCATTAACAGGTAGAGACTGCAAAATCATTGGAGGTCACTCCAATCAGTTTGGGCAGACTGATTGGAAATGGAAGCTCTGTGTTCAATGAGAGATATGAACTCAAGGAAATAAAGCAGAAGTGTGACAAAGGAGAACATCTAATGTTTTCATTTGGCTTCTACATGTATGTGCAATGTAGGTGCACATCTGCACATGCATGTGTGCCCCCCCCATACACAAGAAAGTACAACAAGTTATTTAGAAAAAAAAAAAGAGTTGTTATTTTGTCTTCCCATACATAGTAATAACTGTCTGAACTGACACAAAGCACAATTGTCATGAAGGCATTTGTCTTCGTAAAATGTCACTGTTGATGCATTCCTCACCACGTACTTCCTCATGTTCCAAGATACGCAAGCTATCTCTCCAGACCTTCCACACAAAACTTCCAGTAAATATTAACCCAAAGAAGAGTCCTACGTTATTTTCTATGCATGTGGTAGTTAAAATTGTCAATTTGATAAGATCTAGAATTACTTGGGAGCTAAACCACTTGGCATTTTTGTGAGGGGGTTTCTAGATTTCAATAATTGAAAGGGAAAGACAAACTCTAAAAGTGAATAGTACCATTCCGTGTCCTGGGATACAATACTGACTAAATGAAAAAGGAAAAAAAAATAAGGCAAGCACCAGTATTCATCCTTCCCTGCTCTCTAAGTATGGATAAAATGTGATCGATGTCTCATGCCTTTTCCACTATAAAGGAATATGCCTTCAAACTATGAGCCAAAATAAGCCACACTGTTCTTAAGTTACTTTCTTCATGTATTTTGTCATTGTAAAAAGGACAGTAACTATTATAATTACTTTTATTCCTACTTTTATTTGTAAGAGTGGTGATCCAATGGGACATCTATACCTGGTTTCTAAGAACTCACAATTTTATATAATTTTCTGAGTGAATGCATCTAAGAATTTAATACAAAAATCTTCACCAAAAGGACATAATAGTGTTTCATCACTCCTACTGGAAATATTATCTAAGATAATTTTGATATGTCACTAGATGAAAAATTGGTAATGTCAGTTTTGAAATGAGTTTAATAACTCTTACTTTGAAGCATTTTTTGTTAGGATGAATAATAGTTATATGGATATATATCAGATACTTCTATGTCACTGTGGAAATAAAATAACCTAAAAGGAGAGAGGATTCATTTTGACTCACAGTATCAGAGATATCAGTCCACAGTTGAATGGCTCCATTAAGTTGATTCTGAGGAGAGGCTGAACACCATGGCATTAGAGACATGAGGGAGAAGCTCCTTGACCTCACAGCAGACAAGAAGTACAGACAGAGGATGGGATGAGGACAGGGTATAATTTTCCAATACCACTAATCCATTATGTTTTCCTGCAGCTAGTCTATACCCCCATGAAGTTTCCAGTACTTCCCAAAGTATAGCCACCAGTTGGAAACCAACCATTCCACAGAATAGCTTGTGGGGATATTTTGTATTCAGGCACAACAATACATATGTATATATATATATATATGTATTTGTATATATATATATATATAATATATATATTTATATTCATATATAACAATATATATATATATATATATATATATATATATATATATATATACACATACATGCATACACTTCTGTGCTGGAAACATGGTATTTTAAGCAATATTGCTATGATAAACTAAACATTTGGTAATTTTGTAGAGTATCACTATAACCACAGTATAAAAGGGCTGTTAATGCTTTCTTTTTCCCTGGTATAATATAGGTAAAGTGTTCTGTTCAAATATGGAATAATAAATAAGTCTGACAAGTACAGTGGTTATTCTATAAACAAATTTTAAGTAAAATTTATAAATATTTTATTTAATACTTAACACATGAATTTTGTTTATCTATTGTTTCCTTTGTACATTCTTTAATTTTTCAAAATATTTTATTAGTTGTAACTTTATATGAACACATCATGTGATGGTACCATCATTTGCTTCCTCCCTGCCACTATTCCACTGAGTACCCTCCTCAGCTGCATGCTGGTATCCCCATGGAGTTGTAGGTTATGAGCTGTGAGAGCAGAAGTCAGTCATTGTTGGAGGGGGGCAATGCCTCTAGATATTCTTGCCCACCCTGTGGCTCTTACAGTCTTTCTGCCCCCTCTTCCAAGGCAGTATTTTTAGTTCATGCCACAAAAATTTTTTTTAATTAGTTAAAACAAGTTACCATTTTTCATAAAAATTAATGTGAACAGTATGCTATATGCCTCTATTGGACAAGCATAGTGCACATTAAGGTAATGAAAGTGTTTATGTATTGTACACTAAAATACACTGTACAGTATATATGCCAATATATAGTATTTATATATGTAATGCTTATTTAGTATGGGTATAGAAAAATAAGTGCATATCTATGAATAATTTAAATTTGTTTCACCAAATATTTTCCAAATTTATTTAATCATGAAACTTAATATTTAGAGAAAGTATCCTTGGTTCCTTGGTTAAATATGTAGCAAATATTCTAATTCACTGAAGAACAGATATAAAAAGAATTTTTATACCTTTGTAATTATATAGGCAGTCTGTTTATGCTCTTGTAATTTATGTATAGCAAATAATCTATCATATTTTTCTATCAGAAGTAGTGTATAGACTTCATCTTTTTAGTAACATGTAACATGATTTGTACAACCCTGCTATAATAACTAAATATGTCCTGTGGTAATAGTAAAGTGAAAGAAAAGTAAATATGCTTTCTAAGTGCCTATTTTGGAAATGGAACACCTTTGTTAAATGAAAACTACAAAGGAAGACTAGTACTTTTTTTTGTTGTTTGTTTTCCAAGGTAAGGTTTTGCTCTAGACCAGGCTGACCTGGAATGCACTATGTAATCTCAGGGTGGCCTCGAACTCATAGCGACCCTGCTACCTCTTCCTCTCAAGTGCTGGTTGTGGAAATTTCTCTTTATGAGAATCTTTAAGAAAAATAAAAAGCCAGGTTGAATTACTCTTATTAAATATATAATCAGAACATGGTCCCGATACAGTAAGCATCTAATACAAATTGCCTCTATCCCAACATAGACAAAGTTCTTTCTTCCCCTGATAAGCCAAGACTCAAGTTCACAGTTCTAGGTATTTCAACTTTTACATCAATGGTCTATCACACTCTGCCTTAAGCACTGCAAGACATTTCAAATCCTTTCACAATCCTCCTGGAAATTAGTTCAAAAAGATCAGAAGCCACAAACTCTGATTTCTAGCAGCAGCAACAATCCCTCTCCACTCATACCAATTGTCTGTTGCAGTTACTACTTTGCTCCTATGAATTTGCCTATTTTAGTCACACATAGGGAAGATCATTCAATATTTTTATTTTATTTTAATATTGTGTCTTCAGACCCATCCATATTATTACAAATAACACATTTTCTTTCACATTTACATACATGCATACATACATACATACATACATACATACATACATACATACATACATCTGTGTGTGTGGTGTGTGTGGACTATGAAGGAAATATGAAATATATGCTTTTTTAGGTTTATTGAGGTGGTCTCACTCTAGACCAGGCTGACTTGGAATTCATTATGTAGTTTCAGGGTGGCATTGGCCTTTAACTCATGGTGATCTTTCTACTGCTGCTTCCCAAGTGCTGAGATTAAAGGCCCGCACGACCACACCTGACTTACATGCATATTTTGTATGTCTGTGTGGTGGAATATATATATATGGAGAGAGAGAGAGAGAGAGAGAGAGATATTGAGAAAGAAGGAACATTTTATTCATTCATCTCTGGAAAGACACAGATTGTTTGGGTTTTGGTTGCTTTTATATCTTGGCTATTGTGAATAATGCTGTATTAAACATGGGTGTGAAGTTATCTACACAACACAGTTGTATCATCTCCTTTGGATATATGCTCAGAAGGAAGATGATATAGTAATTCTACTTTTTAAAGTTTTTATTTGAGGAATCTGCATAGTGTTTTACAAAACAACTATGAATATAAAATGAAAATTATATAAAATTTCTCTTTTGTCATTATTCTCTACAATGAAAGCCAATTCCTATTTCCTTCTGCCTCTTTATCATAGCTTTTGGAATAGATATGAAATGATATTTTACTGCTGTTTTCACTTAAATTTCTCTTATAGTTAGTGACACCAGGCATCTTCTTTGTACTTGTTGGCTATTAATATACCTTTTTTTTTTTAATTTTTTTTTTTTTTTTTTTTTTTTGGTTTTGCGAGGAAGGGTCTCACTCTGGTCCAGGCTGACCTGGAAATTAACTATGTAGTCTCAGGGTGGCCTCGAACTCTCGGCGATCCTCCTACCTCTGCCTCCTAAGTACTGGGATTAAAGGCGTGCACCACCACGCCCGGCTTTAATATACCTTCTTTTAACAAGTGTTTATTGAAATCTTCTATCCATTTTTTCCTGAGATGCTATATTTATTTTTTTTGTTGTTTATTTGTATAAATTGCATGCATGGTGTATATAGTCCTTATCAAGTATATAGCCTTTCCCATTCAGTAGATTCCCATTACTTTTACCAATTAATTTCCTTACTGACTGAGCAGAAGTTTTTGAATGCAATCTCTTTTGTCACTTTTTGTTTTAGTGTCTATGATTTTGGTCTAATGGCTGAAAGTTTTCTCACCAAGACAAATGTGTAGAATCTTTTTTTTCTGTTTTCTTTGCGCATTTCCATAGCTTCAGGTATTATGTTCAAGTTTATAATTCATAATGAGTTGATATTTTTCATATGGTGTGTTAGTTTGAATGTATGTCCCCATAGACTCAGATGTTTTATTAAGCTTGGAACTTCAGTTTCAAGCTGCCTGCCTGGAAGAGATGTCACTTGTAATGGATCTAACCCAAAAGTATGTTTGGGAGTAGATCAGATTCCAGCCCAAATGTGTACAGAGGTCTGAGTTCTGGAAGTCCTGCTTGCTGCTGTTTTTGTGTGTGCTGCCTTTGGTTTTTGTTGTTTGGTTGTTTCTGTCTCTTAGGATTTATGAAAGCAGCTTCTTCCACCACTGACAGAATATCCTCTTGGATCTGTAAACTTGAAATAAACTCCTCCTTCCCATAAACTGTGTCTGGTTTAGAAGTCACCTCATCAATGTGAAGCTGTCTACAACATATGGTAATGGTCTACTTTTATTTTTCTATATGTGAACATCTGGTTTTTCCAACACCGTTTGCTAAACATACAGTTATTTTCTCATTGTGGTGTTTCTTTTTCATTTTCTTTTTCTTTTTTTTTTTATTTTCTTCCCCTAACCTGCTTTTTTTTTTTTTTAAGGGTTGTACACAGTTTCATGCGATCCATGATGGCCTAACTTGCTATATTGCAAAGAATAACATTAAATTCAAAATCCTCCTGTCTCCACTGCCCAAGTGCTGGAATTATATGTGTGTGCCACAATGCCTGGTTACACTGTGTATTCTTGATTCTTTCATAGATATGTAATTTACTATAAATGTAAAGATTTACTTCTTGGTTCTCCACTCTGTGCCATTCTTCTCTATATCTTTTTTTCTTTCCTAGATCATAATGTTTTAATTATAAATTTGCAGTAAATTTTAAAATCAGGGAATGGGTTGCCTACCATTGTGTTTTAAATTCTGTTTTATTGTTCCTTTTCTCAGATTACATCCCTTCTTTGTTGCCTATTGTGGTTCTATATGATTTTTAGGTTTTTTTTTTCCTATTTGTGTAAAGAATTGTCAACACAAAATACATAGCACTCATCTCAAAGCAATTAAGAGGAAGGTTATTATTGAGCTAAATATGAGTAACCATGGGCCAAGACACATACTAGATTACTCCAATAGTATCTCCTTATTTAATAACAATGCCATTAAGGTTTTATAGTTACAGAATAAAAGAAAGTCATAAATCAAAGCATTTTTAACATACATTGGCTAGGTGCTATCTGAAGACTTTCTTAGCACTTGGGTTGGTGGACTCTGGGGGTCGGTTTGCACATTCCATAAAAATCACACCTGATCAGCTAATAGCCATGAGGATGTTAAGTCATAAACAGAGGTGGACAATAAATGGCTATTAAGGGGCCAAAAGTGCTGCAAGGTAGGGCAATAAATGGCTATTAAGGGGCCAAAAGTACTGCAAGGTAATTTCGTTTTGATCTTGTAACATTTCATCTCTCTGTGATCATAGGATTTTATCAGTCCATTCAGCCTTTTTGGAAGTACATGCAGTGCTTTTTCAGAAATTTTAGTTCACAATATGCTATTGACATTTTGTATATACACTGGCTAATTCTTAAGGCAATCCAGTTATTTTTAGCTCACAGAAAAATTGAGACTTTACAACATTTGGTATTGGATCCTAATTGAAAATTATGTTTTAATACTAGCATTTAACCATGTTGAACTAGATACATGTTTACATAAGCATTGTTTCTAACTTGAATGATAATCATTATGCTTGTTTGTTTTGTTGGTTTATGTTTCATGAAACTTTGTCCCCAGGGAGATATGAGCATACAACTATTCCTCCCAGAAAAGGCTTAGAAGACAGACCAGACACAGTTGCACTAAAATCCAGTTTTAGGGAACAAAAGTGTTTATTGGTATTCCTAACAGAGCATGGGTAGGAAGTATTGACAGGACCATGAGTGACTCAAAGGCAGCTGCATCACTGCAAATTCATATCCCATCATGAATGGTGACCTCATAGAAAGTGCATCATTGAGTCTATTCTAGCTAACCTTCTACTTCCTATATAATCTAGTGACTGTTAAAATCACTTGTAGCTGAGGGAAATGCAGGAGGGAATAGTCACTGGTAACCAGTGTGAAGGTCTTGTGGCCCTCCTATCCTCCCCAATGCAAATGATCTTAATGAATATCATGTCTTGGTGCTTGTACCATATCCAGACTCACTTCCTATAAGTAACAAATGGGCAGTGTTTCCTATTTAAGGAAATTTAATACTACCTAATATCAAGTCATACTATGTATTTCTGCTGTTCATTTGAGACAATGAGATTGCTGACTCTCATATCAAAGTCTCTATAACAAACCACATTTTTGTTTGTAAAGTCAGATATATTGTTGGCTTTTATAAAGAATCCCATCCACATAGTCAATATTAGTTCTTTGTAAGCTATCCATGAGATCAGGTTCATTTTATTTTAGGCCAAAACTGACCACATTCACAAATATTGTTACCTATTTTCCACTCATTAGGGAAAAAAAAAAAAAAACGATGTGGTTATATCTTACTGACTTTGAGAAAGGGTCCTACTTTTATCTTTGAGTGGCTGAAGGGTATTATGGATCTCAGACTGGCGTTGAATTCTTGGCAAACCTCCTGTCTCTATATTCTAAGTATTACCATACCAATCAGTAAATTATATAAGTATATATACAACATAATACTTTATGTCTATAAAATAGTTTAGCAAAAGTCATGTCCATTTTGAATTCCAATATGCATTAAGCATAGTTAATTTCTTCAGAAAAAAAGTTATTTAACAAAAAGTATATTATTTATACCTATTGATAATTATTCAAAGAACTAAAAGTACTTCTAAATTAATTAAGTGTGTGATTTCACATGTTTTTAATATTTTTTGTATCCATCATATAATCCACTCATCTGTCCTCATTACATAGGAACTACATCTCAACCATTGTTAATGTGAATTCTAGATGTTCAATTTCACTGAGTAGCCATATTAGGAAACTTTTATCTAACTTTTGCCTATAACTTATGCCTTATGTATATAGAATACATAACATCTTCAAACTTCCCTGGAAACTTTCCGAAGAAGTACACTCTTATCCAATAGAAATAACTTCAGTGTGAAGTTATATTTCCAAAAAGAGTAGATATATAAAATTGAAAACTCCCTAATAAGAGGCAATAAATTCATTTATTTTTAAATTCTTCCACAATATCAATTTCTTCAAAGTGTAAAATGAGTAAAATGAATCAGAGCAGACATCATTGATTCCTATAAATTCTAATCCAAGTTTCCCATTTTGGAAATTGAAATATGTGGAGGAGCAGAAACAATTCTTGTGGAAAACATTTCTAGAAAATAACTCAGTAGAAATGAAATATAAAATGGATAACAATATATTTATTCATAGATTTAGAATTCTTAAAACCACAGTTTATACTTACCTTTCTATTTATGCATCTGACTTATGTTCATGCTGAAGAACTGTACAATTGAGTTACCAAAAATGAAAAAGAACTTTATTATGTTTTAATTATGTTTATGATTTTATGTTGGGCTGCATTCATGGCTGTCTTGGACCATGGGCTAGACATGTCAGGTAATTAAAAATTTGAGATGTAAGAAAGCTCCTAATTACTTCTGGAATTTTTACATTAAAAATGTAGGTGAGAGCCAAAGGAAGGTTAGGACTCCTTACAACATGCTCCTGAAGACACAAAATGGCCTGGATATCCATGACCTCACATTGCCTGAAACTACTTACACAAGACCATCATAATAGGACAAAAAGATGATGACATCAAAATGAAAAGAGAGACTGATTGAGAGGGGGAGGGGATATGATGGAGAGTGGAATTTCAAAGGGGGAAGTGGGGGGAGGGAGGGAAGTACCATGGAATATTGTCTACAATTAAGGAAGTTGTCAATAAAAAATGTATAGTGGGTTGGAGAGATTGCTTAGCAGTTAAGATGCTTGCCTGCAAAGTCCGAGGACCCAGGTTTAATTCCCCAGTACCCACCTAAGCCAGATGCACAAGGTCATGCATGTGTCTGGAGTTTGTTTGCAGTGGCTAGAGGCCCTGGCATGCCTATTCTCTCTATCTGCCTCTTTCTATCCTTCTCTTGCTCTCTCTAAAATAAATAAAATAAGATAATTTAAAATTTTTATAATTATTATATGTAACATAACTTAGTTATACAATCTAATGATTATATGTGCATATATGCACTTATATGAGCATATATATAAACTTAAATAAAGTTCATGATGAGGATATATTTGTACCAATCCAAGGAATCCATAGAATAGCAGATATGTCTTATAACCCTATTTGCTTGAGAGATGGTAAAGAATGTGTTACTGAAGGAAACAGACTAGATATATCAAAGTACTTTTCATTATAAAACTGTAGATAGTTTTATAAAATATACATTTTAGTATGTCACTATGCTAGGGGACAAAAGAAAAATTGCAAGTATTCCCCAACTGAAGTAGAGAGACAAAGTAATATGCTTAATTTGAATTAATATTAGGGAATTGTGTGTAGGAACTGTAAGCAAACATCAAAAAAAAAGACAGAGTTATTCTAAAATTGACTGGAAAATTCAACACTGAATTTGACAGATTGACAGGAGTATGTGTAAAAGGGAGTAAATGTACCTGAGACCAGTGCATGTTATTAAGAATTTAAAAAGAGTTTAAAATGATCCCAATTTATTAATATCTTCTGATTGAGGAAGCAGAAATTATATACCAAACCCAATCCTACATATTCCATTATGTTACCACAGACAAAGATAAGATGGATGAATATACTACTATAGATAATTAACAATGGAGCTAGGCATAGTAATACACATCTTTTTTATTAGTTATATAGATAGTGTGTATACAGTCATGCTGGTATCATTATTAGCCTCCTCCCTGTCCTGCCCCCTCCAAAGGGACCCTCCTCATTGGGGATTATGGGTCTTGCATTGTGGGGGTAGCTATCAGTTATGGGGAAGAAGCAATGTCTCTGTGCACAATGTCCCAACTTGTGGCTCTAACAATCTTTCCGCCCCCTCTCCCATGAATTTCCCTGAGCAATGTTGGGATCATTTTAGGTCTACTTCAGTAATGAGGTCTAGGGAGCCTCTCTGTCTCTGGATATCTGGTTTTGTAGGAGTTGAGTGTTCTCTGTGTCTATCTCCTTCACCTTTGTGTTGGTACCAGGTTCACCTAGAAAGCAACACTCTTGCTCATGTCCCCCATTACTCCATGGTTTCAGCTGGGGCCCTGGTCAAGTGCAATGAGCTGCTTCTCTCCTCAGGTTCTGTGTCTATATGAAAAAGGGAAGCAAATTCTCCAATGGATAGAGAGGTCAGCACCAGATAAATGGGATAACCATTACTATTTTAGAGAAAATTTCATAAGTGTAGGCCATCTTGTAGCCCATAAAGGTGGGAGTTTGATATTGGAAAGTGGGCTCATTTTTTGGATATGGATGTGACTTGTTTCCCAGTTCCAGATATGTGTTCCATTCCACTAAGCAGATGTGTTAGCAAAAGCAAGAGCAGTTGGTTACCCACCATAGCTGTGTGTCATTATTGCCCTTGTGTGAGCATCACTTCAGGTAGTTTGCTGCTGAGAAGCTTACATCTCGTGTTGATTGGACAGTTGTTGGTCACTTCCCCCAGTTGCTCATGTAGCTCCTTCTGGCACTAGACAAGCTAACTTTTTGGGGAATCTTTCTTCTTTTGGGAAACCTTGTAGGTCTCCCTGATCAACAGCTCATTGTGGATGTTAATAACATGCTGGTACAAGCCAGCACCAAGAGAAAAGAAGGGAAAAAAGATATGAAATATAAGAGAATGAGAGAAGTGAGAGAAGAGGTAGAGAGAGAGAGTGAGAGAGAAGCAGGAGAAGGTTAAGGTTAGTCTTCATCATACCCTCACCACGGTCCTGTGAATCAGGTGTTACCACTAAGGACTTGATGAAGGTTCAACCTTTTAGTCTATCTTTCAGGATATAGGATGCTATGGTACCATTTCCACTGGGTCCAGATTTGTGCCTCCCCAACCCTTACTTTCCTCTCCCACCACACCTTCCCGGTTGTCCGGTCCTCGAGATGCTTATTAGGTATGTCAGCAGCTCAGGCAGATTCAGGTTAGGAGCCACAGATGAGTGAGACCATGCAAATATTATCCTTCTGTGATTCAGTGAGTTCACTGAGAATGATCTGTTCCATGTTCAACCATTTCTATTCAAATGTCATTGCATCATTTTTTCTTATTGCTGTGTAGAATTCCATCATGTAGATATATCACATCTTGGTTATCCATTAGTCTAATGATGGACTGCTGGGTTGATTCCAGTTCTTAGCTAATATGAATTGAGCACCTATAAACATGGTTGAGCAAATCTCTGAACAGAGGCATGGATCTTTTAGGATAAATGCCCAGTAAGGGAATAACTGGGTCTGTTCTTAACTCTATGGTCAAACTTTTTAGGAGTCTCCATCTTGCTTTCTATAGTGGTTGTACGATCTTACATTCCCACCAACAGTGAATGAGGGTTCCTAGTTCCCCACATCCTCGCCAGCATTTGTTTTCATTAGATTTTTTTAATGTCTACCTTCCTTACTTGTGTATGGTGGAATCTCATAGTTGTTTTAATTTGCATTTCCTTGATAATTAAGGATGTTGAACATTTCCTTAAGAATGTGTTTGCCATTTGTATTTGTTCCTCTGAGAACTCCCTATACAGGTCCCTGGCCCATTTTGTGAGTGGCTTGTTTGACATTTTATTTTTTAAGTTTTTGAGTACTTTGTAATTTCTAGAAATTATTCCTCTGCCAGTTGTATATCCAGAAAAAAAATTCCCATTCTGTTGGTAATCTATTGGCTCTGCTTATTGTATGTTTATCTGTGAAAAAAAAAAAAAAAAAAAAACTTTTCAGCTTCATGAGATCCCAATGTTTGAATGGTTTGTTTAATTTCCTGAGGTACTGGGCTTTTGATCAGGAAGTCTTTTACCACTCCAATATTTTTTTATGAAAAGTTCCTCCTAATTTGTTTTCTTCCAGTAGTAGCAGAGTTTCTGGTCTTACATTGAGGTCTTCGATCCATTTGGATTTGATTTTTGTGGGTAGAGTAGTTTGGGTTGGAAGCCATAAGTTCTTAGACCTTTCAGAGAGTGGGAAAGTTTTCTTCTATAATTTTGTTGAATAAGTTCTCCATGCCTTTGCTCTGAATTTCCTCTCCTTCTGGTATCCCCATGATCTGAATGTTGTTAGGTTTAAGGGTATCCCACAGTTTCCTCATGTTCTGTTTACAAAAAAAAAAAAAAAAAAAAAAAAAATGAACTCATTGAAACTTTTGGATTCACGATCTCTTTCTTCTGTTTTGTCTTCCAGTTCTGAGTTTCTATCCTCCACATGGATGACTCTATTCTTGAGATATTCTATAGAGTTTTGGGCTTGTTCCATTTGGTTTGTATTTTCTACTGCTTTTTAATATATAGTTTCCATCCTTCTGTCAAGTTCCTTTTTCAAATCATTTTCTAATTTTCTTAATGCTTGTTGGAATTCATCCTTGCATTTATTTATGTCTTCATTGAGTTTAGCTAGCTGGTTAGTGAGGTGCTCTCTTTTTTATCTTTCCTTCAGGTCACTTAACTGCTTTGGAGCCCTTCCTCGTTCTTTGCTATTAGGTCTAATCTAGCAAGAACAGCATTCATACAATTATTAGCCCTTTGTTGATTTCCTGCAAGTTCTGCTATTTTCTTGGCCAAGGGTACATTGTTTATGTCTTTATTTTGGGGTTCTGATCCAACTATCTCTTCTATGTTTTGAGTAGAGATATCTATTGTGGGAAATCTTGTGGAATTTATTTGCACTTGATTTTTCATGTTAATCCTTTTGTGTTGAGGTCTGCCCATCACAGTGAAGGAATCTTATTAACTTTAGGAGGAAGCCAGATGCACAAAATGGCATATGCTTCTAATGTTTGTTTGCAGGAGTGAAGGCCCCAGTGTGCCCATTGTCTCTATCTGGCTCTCTCTGTGATAAATAAAATATATAAAAATATTTAAAAATGAATCCAGGGGTGGTGGTGCACGCCTTTAATCCCAGCACTCAGGAGGCAGAGGTAGGAGGATCATCGTGAGTTTGAGGCCACCCTGAGACTGCATGGTGAATTCCAGGTCAGCCTGAGCTAGTGTGAGACCCTATCTCAAAAAAACAATAAAATAAAATAAAATAAAATGAATTATTGGACCCCCAAAACAATGAGAAGAATACAGATGTGTTATAAAATAAAAGCTTTACTATATTTTTTAGCCAGTAGAATAATTGGGTTTGCCAATTTTTTTTTCCAAGGTAGGGTTTCACTGTAGCCAAGGCTGACCTGGAATGCATTATGTAGTCTCAGGGTGGCCTCAGACTCATGGAGATTCTCTGAACTCTGACTCCCCAGTGCTGGGATTAAAGGCATGTGCCACCATACCCTGCTCACCAATAGAATAATTGAAAAGACAAAAAAGCTTATTAAATTCTAAGAAGTCAAGGGACACATATATATATAAGAAATATTATGCCACACAATATTATTGTACTACAGTACTTTCATATGTTTGTTATACATATTATATAAAACTAATTGAAATGCCAATGTCATTGTAAGCAGAAATTGTCAACCAATTTTTAAAATTTAAATTGGGAATGGTGGGAGACAGAGGCGGGGCATGCCTGGTAAGTCTGCAGAAAGATGGGAGCGGAGGGACATAGGGACGCCGATAGTGGAAGAAAAGAATGTGAGGCTCTTGAGCAAAGCCAATGGAGGGGATGGAGGCCAATGGGAGTCAATGGCTAGCTAAGTAGATCCGGGAAGAATCTCAGTTCTTGTGTCCATTCAAGAAATGCTGCATGTGTGGGGGGGGGTGTGCATTTATTCAATCATGTCATGTAAATGAGGTGGCCAGACAGGCCAATTGGAGGGGCCAAAGGAGAGTATCGTTGATATTTGCCAAACAGGCATTCTTTGAGTGATTCTGTGGATCTGCATAATATATACAAATCATTTGAAAAAAGGTGAGCTAGAAATGGCCTAGTCTTCCAAATTTTCAGCAACCAATAACTAAGGTGGACATTCAATTTTACATCTTGTAATTTTCACATATATATGTTTGATGCTATTGGAAATTTGTGTTCTCTAAAATATGGGTTTCAATTTTTTTTTCGAAATGTAGTGTAGAATCTTCTGCTCCCAATCAGACCTCATACAGAGGTAATATTTTGAAGGGCCACGGATATACACAGAATATTCTAGAGGTATAGATGTCATCTATGTCTGGTAAGGGTAGATAGAAGAGCTTCTAGAGAAACTTTAAAAAAACATTTTGAGCGGGGTATGGTGGTTCATGCCTTTAATCCCAGCAAAGGAGGCAGAGTAGGAGGATTGCCATAAGTTCAAGGATACCCTAAGAGTACATAGTGAATTCCAGGTCAGCCTGAGCTAGAGTGAGACCCTACCTCAAAACCAATTTTTTTTTTATTTTTATTTTCAAGCAGGGTGAGTATGGGTGCACCTGGGCCTCTTGCCTCTTGCCACTGCAAATGAATTTCTGATACGTGTGCCACTTTGTGCATCTGGCTTTCCCTAGGTACTGAGGAATTGAACACCAGGGCCCATAGGCTTTGCTAGCAAAAACCTTAATCGCTGAGCCATCCTCCCAGTTTCTCCTAAAAAAAAAAAAAATTTTAAAAAAATCATTTTTATTTATTTATTTGAAATAGAAAGAGAGAGAGAGAGAGAAAGAGGCAGATAGAATGGGTGTGTCAGGGCCTCTAGCCACTGCAAATGAACTCCAGATGCATATGCCACTATGTGAATCTAGCTTACATGGGTATTGGGGAATTGAACCTGTGTCCTTAACTGCTATGCTATCTCTCCAACCCAATGAAAAACATTTTCAAAAACTAAATATTAATGATTTATTTATTTATTTTTTTCATTTCAGAGATAGAGGAAGAGTCAGATAGAAAGAGAGAGTAGGTATGCCCGGGTCTCTAGCCACTGCAAACAAACTCCAGAAGCAGGTGCTCCTTCTGCATCTGGCTTACATGGGTCCTGCGGAATTGAACCAGGGTCCTTAGGCTTCACAGGCAAATACCTTAACTGTGAAGCCATTTCCCCAGCCCCTGAATAACATTTTTTTAAAATATTTTTTTTTTTATTTTACAGGGAGAAAGAGGGGGGGAGAGAGAGAGAGAAAGAGATCAATAATGGGTGTGCCAGGGCCTCCAGACACTGCAAATGAACTCTAGACACATGCACCACCTTCTGCATCGGGCTAACCTGGGTCCTGGGGAATCAAACCTGTATCCTTTGGCTTTGTAGGCAAACGCCTTAACTGCTAAACCATCCCTGAAGTTCCTGAAAAAAATTTTTAAGCAGGGTGTGCTGGCTCATGCCTTATTTCCACTCAGTAGGCTGAGGCAGGAGGATCTGTACATTCAAGGCTAGCCTGAAAAAACATGTTTTTGGTGGGGGTGGGGCTGGAGAGATGGCTTAGAAGTTAAAGAGCTTGCCTATGAAGCCTAAGGACCCAAGTTTGATTCTCCAGGTTCCACATGAGCCATATGCATATGGTGGCACAGGTGTCTGGAGTTTGTTTGTAGTGGCTAGAGGACCTGGCACACCCATTCTCACTCATTCTCTCTCTTTCTCCCTCTTTCTGTCTCAAATAAATAAAATCATTTTTAAAAAGCAAAAAAAAAAAATTAAATCAGAGGAACAAGCACAACAAAAGTAACTTAGAAAAAGAAGAGTTAAAATACTTGAAAAAAATTCCAAGAATATCATAATATATATGATATTACCCAAAATTTATACAAACACATATATGGAACATATTCAATACTTTTGAAATAAACTTATATTGATATTTTCATTTATTTATTTGCAAGGTGAGAAAGAGAGAGAACAAGCATACCAGAGCCTCTTGCCACAGCAAATGAACTCCAGAAGCTTGTGCTACTTTGTGCATCTGTCTTTACATGGGTACTGGGGAACGGAACATGGGACAGCATGTTTTACAACCAAGAAGCTTTAACCACTAGCAATCTCCCAGCCCTAAACTTATTTTTAAATTAACATATTTATTTTTAGAATAATTTTTGGAATAATAAGTAACTAAAAGTAAAGATAGTTTCTATATAATCCTCATACCTAACTCTTGAAGGTTTCTCCTATTGTTTATGTGTTGCATTAGTATAATATATATTGCAGTAACAAGTCAGTATGGACATCAAATTATTACCTTTAATATCTGCACTGGAGTTTACTTTTGCTTGACATTTAGGTATTTAACAAATGTACCATAATACAATTTTAAAATACATAATTTATTAATATTCAGATATAGTGAGACCAAAAGATCATGAAATGACTGCTAATAAAAATTTGCTTTGGGGGGCTGGAGAGATGGCTTAGCAGTTAAGGTGTTTGCCTGCAAAGCCAAAGGATTCCATTTCGATTCTGTAGGACCCACGTAAGCCAGATGCACGAGGGAGCGCATGCATCTGCAGTTTGTTGGCAGTCGCTGGAGGTCGTGGCGCACCCATTCTCTATCGACCTCTTTCTCTCCCTCTCTCTCTCTCTCTCTCTCGCTAAAATAAATAAACAAATAAAATATTAAATAAAATAGTGATCACTATTATTGTCTTTTCATCATCTGCATTTAAAAGAGATCACAGAGCTGGAGAGATGGCTTAGCGGTTAAGGTGCCTGCCTCCTAAGCCTTAGAACACTGGATCCAATCTCCAGTGGTTCCAATCTCCAGGTCCCACGTTTAGCCAGATGCAAAGTGACACAAGGGCACAATGCTGCACTTAACCACAAGGGGGCGGACACATCTGGATTTTGTTCTCAGCAGCTGAAAGACTGCTGGCATGCCAATTCTCTATCTGTTTGTCGTGCCCATCTCTGTCTTCCTCTGTCTCTCTCTGTGTCTCTCTCCAAAAATAGAAATAAAAATAAAATAAGAGATCACAAAATATCATTTTATCAGTATATATTGCACTTAATGATCCCCAGGTGTTACATTTTTGTATGAGTTAAATAATAGTTTCCAAGATACCAGCAAATATTAGCTGTCTGAGCATCAGGCTTTAAGTGAGAGACAATATTAATGAGTTCCTTCTTCAAAGCCAAGGTAGGGCACAGTTTGGTCTTACAAGTAGGATGTAAACCTATCATGACTGTGAGCATTTCCAGTACCGAGAACTGCCAATATCTAGACTTAAAAGTTTCCTGGAGCACTTCTTCAGCATTTGTCCTATAAAAGGATACAATTAAATTAACACTAGGAGTTAATATATTCATGCTCAGAACTGGGTCTAGTTATACAAAACTGGACTGTGACCTTGGTGAGTACACATTATCTATATTTCTGGAAACAAGCCATTGTGTAGTGAGATAAGAACTCAGTAGGTAGTGATATATAGGAACAGGATATAGGAAATAGTTTTTCAAAATTTGATTTTGTATTAAAGATAGAGACATACAGCTTTAATTATTAGTTAATGAGAGCATAAAATATTTTATTAGTATGATAGAAATTCTAGTACTTGGATTTTTGCTCCTCAGGGAAACAGCTGGCAGCAGAAATCCTGCTGTGGTACACATGGATAATGCATGACGTGAGGGCCTGTAGTCATCACTATGGATGGTTTCCTGAATTTTCCCATTAATATCTTCATATAATGGGATGGTTAATCATTGGTTTTAAACTTGACAGGGTTTAGAATCACCATGGAAATGAATGTTGAGACATATATGTATAAAGGTATTTCTATATTAGATTAATTGAGATGGGAAGATCTACTGTAACTGGATGGTTGGGGTCCTGTACTGAATAAAAAGATGAAAGCTAGCTGAGTTTCAGCCTTCAACAGTCTCTGGTAGCTCTCTGTAGGTTTAAAGTGACTAGCTGCCTCTCATTCAAATGCCTGTTTCCATGCTTTCGCTGCCATGATCAACTGTAACCTGGAACTGTAAACTGAAATAATCCCTTCCTTCCTTATATTGCTTTTTGGAAGATATTTGGTCCCAGCAAAAAGAAAGTAACTAATACACATATCAAGCCATCCAGGAGCAGTCATTAGGCAAATAACATCTGGATTCCATAATATGATTTATCAGGAAATAATGTATTAGTTTATAGACAAAGCAATCTCAGTGTGGCAAATGGGATTTTGGTCTGTTGTGAAAGAAGCATGCTGTGAAACAACCATAAAGTGAGGACCTCAAAATAGAGGAACTTCTGTCCATAAAACTTTGAACTAATTGCATATCCAAGGTTTGTTTCCTTCCTTTAAATGTCCATGTTCTTATTTGGAGAAACAGTAAGAAATAGATTGCACAATGCCAGCCATTATACTGAGACTCAGAAATCTCTTACTCTTGCATTTCAACATTGAAGACCCATGAAGTCCTCTTATGCTTTAGAAACGAGACAGGTTTTCTCTGTTACTCCTTGAAGTAAACATTTATGGAACACATCCTGAAGCACATTTAACAAGGTGATAAAACCCAAGTCCACAAAGCCAAAGGCAATTCAGTGAGGTGGTGCATGCCTTTAATCCCAGCACTTGGGAGGCAGAGGTTGGAGAATTGACATCAGTTTGAGGCCACCCTGAGACTATATAGTGAATAAAGCAGAGTGGCAAAATGAGGATAAAGTTCCAACCATTCTGAGAAGATAATGACCAGATTGCTTTAAAGAACTACATCCTCAGTGGGCTTCAGAGATTACATTCATCTTCTTTTGTAGCACAAGTGACTCACTACTCACCCCCCTCCCACTGTCACTTTCAACATCTCTCAGAAATGAGGAAGACACAAGTTAGCCGGGCATGGTGGCACATGCCTTAAATCCCAACACTTGGAAAGCAGAGGCAGGAGGATCACCATAAGTTCGAGGCCACCCAGAGACTACATAATGAATTCCAGGTCAGACTGGGCTAGAGTGAGACCCTACCTCATAAAACAGCCACAGCAACAACAAAAAGATACACAGATGAATTTTTTTTTTCTTCCAAAAGGAAGTTTTAAAGAGACAAATCACTGCAGCCGTGAATCTGAGATGTAATTGTTTCTGTATAGATAATGTCCACTCTTATTTCATATATAAATAGATTATGTGCTCCCTTGACATTATAAGGGACAAGAGCCCCACAAGAGTGGTCAGTTAATTTCATGAGTGCTTAGAAGCCTAATGTCTCATGTCTCTGGCTTCCTCTCCATTTCTCAAGTAATAAACTAAGTTTAGAGAACCCGTAGGCCTAAAAGTAAATGTTAGTAGGCAAGACAACACTATGTTAACAAGTAATCATAATTCAGGAAAGATGACATAAAAGCTCATTTTCTTATACTTATTGAAGAGAAATAAGTAAACTAGAATGTTGAAAGAAACACATATAACTTGATGAATAAAGAAGGGTATTTGCCTTCACAACAAAACACCTAGTAATGGCTATATTCTTTAATAATACATGAATTTTGGAACAGATAAAAAGATAATACAATCCAACCTGTTGCAAATGTGGCCAATTCCAACCTGAAAATATTTCTCTGTTCTTTCTTTATCTATAACATGGCAAAAAGCCACAGACCTTCTCATCTTCATTCACAAAACCCCCAAGAATAATGCTAACTAAATAAGTCATGAAGTTTTAATGTTGTACATCAAAATTGAAATGTTTCCTCATAAGGTGACTAGAAGAATATTGACCTCACTGAATACAGAAAATATTAGAGTAATGGAAATGGTCATCTCTTGTTAGTTGATTTCTTGTGATTTTAATCTTTAAATTAACATTTGTAGTTTTAATTGCTCTAGAAGATATATTTAAAAATTATAAAGAGTACATTAAGTACAATACTTTCACTTCACTAAAAATTCTTTGTTTTAACATAAATTTGATCATATTTCTTACTTAAAATTATATATTAAAATACTTCACAAATGAAAAATATTATGAAAATATTGAGACAAAATGCTTATATAGACATTGATATAAGCAATAATATTTATTATTTGCAAGCACCAATATATCAGCCTACTAGGGTGTTATTCAGGTAGTACTTCCCTACTCCTATATCATGGAGAGTTCCTCTTATTTTTTTCTTCCAGTACTTGAAGACTTTCAGATCTTATAGTGGGGTCTTTAATCCATTTGGAGTTGACTTTTGTTTGTGGTGTGAGGTGTGGGTCTAGTTTCATTTTTCTACATGTGGTTTTCCAAATTGTCTAGCAACATTTATTGAAGATGCTCTCTTTTCTCCAGTCTACATTATTGTCACCATTGTCAAAGATCAAGTATCTGTAGTTAGTAGACCTATGGCTGGGTCTTCAATTCTGTTCCATTGGTCTGTATGTCTCTTCTTATGCCAGTGCCATGCTGTTTTTGTTACTATGGCTTTGTAGTATAGCTTTAGACTGGGTATTATGATACCTCCAGAGGTGTTTCTTTTGCTGAGGATATGTCTGGAGATCCAAGGTCTGCTATAATTCCACATGAATTTAGAGATTTTTTTATATCTCTGTGAAGAATGATGCTGGACTTTTTATTAGTATTGCATTAAATCTGTATAACTTTTTAACTTTTTATGTATTCAAATAAGGTAACTGAAATTAAGAAAAGTTTCATTCTTTATTTTTAATCCTTCTCTGAATCATATTTTCTTTCTAACTTTTTGTATTAGATTGTTCTTCTTACATGTAATTGAGTAGAAATAATATTGTTCATCTTGACTTTTTCAGACCAAGTGGAAATTATTTGATATTGTGGTCTTTTATGGAGATTTACAGGAGAATCTGGTTCTTCTTTACTCCTTTTCCATCAAGGAGTCCTCCCAGCCTTCACCTTACTGGAGACCAACTATATCACTGACAAGGGCATGGAAAGAAGGACCCTGAAGAGGGTGGCAAGAAGCCTAACCTGAAAAAATTTTGTCTTTGATTGTAACTCCAAGAACCAGAAATTGGTGCTACCTACATTGAACTATTGATTGGAGAGACCTATGAGGTCTCCAAAACAAGACAGGTCTCTGCCAAAGCACCTCATTACCTGTCTGAAGTAGAAGATAAGGCCCTATTACTAAAGACACCATATGCTGCTGGCATAGAACACAGAGAGCCCTGGCTTGAATCTGGAAGAGAGCCAGTCCCCAGAAAGTCTGTCTAATGCTAGAAAGCAGTATATGACCTACTTGGAGAAATTGACCAACAATAGAATGAGCAAGTAGGGGTCTAAGCTACTCAGAAGCAACTAGTTTAAAAAGAAGTACACAATACTAGTGCAATGGTGACACACAACCTTGGTAGGTAACCAATGGCTTTCTGATTGGCTAAGAAATCTGTTCACTGGAAAGGGACCTATATCTGAAGCTAGAAACCATGGTTGAATCCTAAGAAGACAAAGATTATGCTCTCCAATGTTAATCTCCCACCATTCTTTGGCTGAAAGAGGGTTACATCCATCTAACTCTCCCCAAATTAATAACTCTTATACGATTTAACCTATGCTGACTTCACTCTCCATTGGCAAATCTGTTTTTCTTTATCATGAGGTAAAAAAGTTCCAAGGAGATTAACCACCACCTGCACTTCAGCAAAGGCCCAGCTGAATCCACAGAGGAACTGGGAAGACAAGTGAGAGTGCTGCGTCCATGGTGAACCTGATAATTCAGCACCAAGATCAAGAAGACAGACATTGGGGATACTCAACACACACTAAAGCAGAGATCCAGAGGGTCCTGAGAGCTTATTAGGAAAGTAAACTTAAAACACAGATACCAAGACTCAGGGAATTTTGCAGCAGGGGGGTAGGAAGATTGTAAGAGCCACAGGTTGTGATGCCATGCCCAGAAGCATTGCCTTCCTCCAATAACTGACTGATGCTCCCACAATACATAACCCACAACCCCACTGAAGAGGGTCCACTATAAAATGATGGCAGGTAGGAGATGGTACCAACATATGATGTATCCATACAAAGTATGTTCTTAATAAAAAATAATTTATGTGAAAAAAGAATATAAAGTCTTTGAAGCTAGGTATGGTAGTACACATTTGCAGTCCCAGCACTCCAGAGGTAGCAGTAGGAGGGTGTAGAGTTCAAGGTCATTATTAGCTACATAGATAGTTCAATGACAACATGGGCTGCATTAGACCCTGTTTCCCCCAAAATGAATAAAAATGAAGCAAACAGTCTATGAAAACAGCCAGTGTATTATATTATCAAAGATCATACATGAATAATGGGATGTTATTGTATTCATTTTAAAACAGACTAGTCCATATATGGAAAATAATTACACACACACACATATCAGGTATGGGTTTACATGATATATTCTTATCATATGCACTAGGCGTGAATTTAAAGTCATATTTATTTAAAGTACTATCATTTATTCACATTAAAATATCTAACACAAAGCTGGGCGTGGTGGCGCACGCCTTTAATCCCAGCACTTGGGAGGCAGAGGTAGGAGGATCGCCGAAAGTTCAAGGCCACCCTGAGACTACATAGTTAATTCCAGGTCAGCCTGGACCAGAGTGAGACCCTACCTCGCAAAACCCAAAAAAATAAATAAATAAAATAAAAAAATAAAATATCTAACACATAAATATGCTATTCAGAAATTAAAAACATTTTTACTCAATCAGTTTAAATTAGTCAACAAATCTACCCACAGAACACACCTCAAAAATATAATTGATTTAAACAAATCTCATACAACAGGGAAACGACAAGGTTTTATGTTGTTTCCTGCTCTTTGGCAGGGAATTTGTATAGTACCAAAGGAGTTATAGCAAATACAGCTTAGAAAACATTATATTACTTTAGATTCCCAAACTTACTTGAGTGATATACTGCCTATTTCTCCTGGTAATTGGTGGCCTACAATACACCAGTAAGAAGAAAGTAAATCAAAATATTGAAGATATAAAATAAATGAGACCGTCTAAGCACTTGGTCAAGTAAACTCTGAAATAAGAATGATACAGGGTATTGACCAGTTATTTAAAGATATATGCCATCTGAGAATAGAGTCATTTCAATATTTATGAATTAGTAGGTGGTAACTTTGATTTAGTATACAATATATGAAATTTAGGAAGTTATGAATCTAATTTAGAAGGTTGTTTCTAGTTCAAGAGGTGCTATATCAGATGCTTATAGGGCATCTAACTTAGTAGATGATATATGCTCTAAATGCAGCTGAAGTAGAAAGTAATATATTTAATTTAACCATAATAAATCCATTTCAAATGTGATGTAATTTTCCTGGTAATTAAATTTAGTCATATCTGATTTGTATATTTTCACATGAACTATCTAATGTTCTGTAAGTCAGTGATTCATTTATTAAGGATAAGGATTTTTTATTGATATGGATTGTAATGGCAAAATAGTTCAGATCCTTAGATTTCTCTGACTTCACATATTCCATTTTACATATTTAACAATGATGTTTGCTGTGGCTACCAATTTTAGAATGATCAAGAATGTTTGCAAATGTGTATTGTCCATAAGACCTACGGATGTAATAAATATTAGTGTTGAAAAAATGCATTAATAGCCAGATAAGTTGACTATTTTATGAAGTTTGAAAACTTTTACATATTCTACATCAAATTATATCACAGCCAAGAAAAAGAAATACACTATACTTGTAGTAGTTTGAATGGATGGCCTCCAATATATTCAGGATTTTATTAAAGTTTATAATTTAGATCTGCAGCCACCTGGCTGGAGGAGGTATCACTGGGCAGATCCTAAATTCTAGTCCTGAGGTGTAGAGGTAGATTTGAAATTCCAGTCTAAAGATATGCAAAGTGCCTGATCTTTGCAAGGAATACCTAAATGTGCTGTGAGGTTGGGTTTTACTCTTTCTCTGCTTAGACCTACAAAAGATGGCCAGGTTTTTCTGCCATTATTTCTCCTGTATCTGTAATCTTCAATAAATATCCCTTCATCAATAACTGTGCCTGGTTCAGAAGTTCAATTCAGTAATCTGAGGCTGTCTACTACAATGCTAAATGGAAAAACATAAAAGATGTTCTCTAATCTTACTTGTCATTTATTTAATTATAATTATCCCAGCACCTTGTCTTTTATTTATACTACCTCTAATTTAAGGCATAAAATATCTGATTCAACACTCACTCAAGACTTAAATAATAAAGCAATGAGTTAATTCCTTCCTATGAATAATCAAACGGGTTGTAATGCACTTACAGTCTAATAAATGAAACAAAAGAGAGACAATTAATTATTAGAATTTTTTATACTTTGCTCGTAGAGTTTCACCCATATTTTTGTATCTCAATCTACGATGACAATGTCTATCAGAGTCAAATTATAACTTCACTTTCCTTAATTTCATACATTATGTATATCCATGTGACTGACATTAAATGTGAACAGAATACATGAACATCAGTCCTATATCGATCCTTTAACAGTGTGTATATTTCCCATTCTTGCCCTTTTTGACAAAAAAATGTATGTTTTATTAACTTTCCTCTTTTTCAGTATTGTAAGATTGTTCATGTGTGGGAGATAGATGACTTTTCTTTATATTTTACTGTCTCTGATGTAGGGATGACAATGCCTTAAGTTTTGAGCTTTTCATAATCAACAAAGGTGGTTTTATCTATGTAGTAGTGATGGTATTCTCTGTAAAGAAATGGTCTGAATTCAATCCTCTGTGACCACAAGGGCCTAGTAGAGGAGTCAATAATCTTCTCCTTAGTTCACTTTTGCTCCTCTTCTTTCAGTACAACTACATAATGAGACTATGCTTCCTTAGTCCCACAGAATTAAGTATGGCTACTACAGTAGGTTTACTGAAAACAAATAAAAGGAGTTATTCTCACTTAGCCTAGTGTCACAGAATAAAGTTCACACCAAACTTGAGGGAGGCATGTAGCATAAGGAAGAAATCATTTTGGCTGCTTTCAGCTAATGACATTCTGAGTTTGTTTTTTACTGAAGGAAGTAGTCCTCCTTGACCAGTCCACAACATAAAAGGCCCTTCTAAGCTTGTTTCATAATGATCCTTTATATTTTAACATTTGCTGTCTATGGACATATGTTGTTGTAGTCAGTTCTACAATTCTGGGAATATCATCCAACCAAACAGAGTTTATGGGAGGAAGGGATTTCTTTCAAGCTTACAAATCCAATGGAAGTTCCATCAGTGGTGGAAGAAGCTGGCTCCCTTTCATAGATCCAAGTAGAGAGTAACAACCAAACAGCCAAAAACATCAAAAGCAGCAAACACACCTCCAGAATGCAAACTGCTCTTTTACATCTCAATCTGGAATTCAGATCTGTACCACTGTACCACGTGACACTTGAGGCATGGACTCCATCATTTGACTCCAGTGACACCTACCTTAGCCGGATCACTGGAGATCCAAGTTACAAGTTTAATTTAACACCAAAGTCAGTGGGGGATGTACATTCAAATAGACACATTATTCTCCAGGTATCCATCAACTTATAATCATCCCACATTATAAATTATATTTATTCCAACCACCAAGGTCCCGGTAGTCTTTACCAAATTTAAGACTATAATGTAACTAAATCCTGCAAAATCAAAACAAGTTATATGCATCTAACACAAAATGGCATAGAGCAAACCTTTCCATTGCTATAAGGCATAACAAAGAGAGACCGGACCAATGCAAAGTCAATAACCATCAGGTAAACCTCAAATACCTGCAGTTTAAGTCCGACATCCATAACCAGTGATGCCAATCCCTGAATTTGTAATTTCCGTTCTTCCAGCTGGACTGAGTAGCCAGGAAAAGCTTCCATCTCAAACCAACAGTGTTCCATGGCAGACTTTGCATAGTCCTGGTGTATTCAAAACATCTCTGGTCTCCATTGCAAACCATGGTCCACCTTATAATGCCTTCAATGGCCTTAAATACAGGGAAATTGCTTTGCTTCCCATGTCACATTTCAGCAGCACCTACTGGAACAGTGTACATGTCACCCATTGACTCATGTGTTTAAATTATGCTTGTAACTTGGATCTCCAGCTGCCTGCCTTGAGAAGGTGTCACTGGGGGAAGTTACTATAATTCAGCCCTAATGTGTCACTGGGGAGGGAAGTGAATTCCAGCCCAAAGGTGTAAGAAAGCAGTTTGTGCTCTGGAAATGGGCTTGCTGCTTTTGGTGTTTGTTGCTTTTGGTATTTGTTGGCTGTTTGGTTGGTTCTCTTTACTTGTATCTGTAAAAGGGAACCAGCTTCTTATGCCATTGATGGACATTTCTGTGGATCTGTAAGCTTGAAATAAAATCCTTCCTCTCGTAAGTTGTGTTTTGTTGGATGGTCATCCCCATATTGGGCAGCAGACTATGACAGGATTTGGTACTAAAAATGGAGTCTTGATGAATCTGACTATGTGGATTTTGATATTTTCAAACTTTTGTGCTGGAGGAATGGGACAGGATTTCGGACTGTAGAAGTGTTACAGTTTGGTAATCCAAAATTAAATTCAGAAAGAATCATTATTTGAGGCTTGCCTTATGAAATTTCAAGGGGAAGGAGAGACAACACAGAATTTTGTTGGAACTGGGCTACTGATGTAAAGGGTTGCTGCATTTGGTAGCATATTGCCAAAGACTTTGATCATGGTTGAATTTAAAATCACCAGCTTTTTCACTAAAGAAAACAATCTTAATGTTCACCAGAGAAGAAGAGGAAGAAGATAAACTAGTAGTGATAAAAACTCACCCTGTGCCACACTATAGGGTACCTTATAAGCCCCAAATCCCAGGGGCAAGAAATGTGGAAATAATGCCTTTTGTCCTTTGATTCTCAGGACAAGGAATGCCAATTACAGAAGGAGAAGAAAATAAAAGAAATGCACAAAGGGGAGGTTTAAAGCTCTTCCCTTGCCTCATTTTGACAAAATTAACCTGCCAGAGAAAAAGGTGAATAGTGTGACCCAAGCTGAGCCTTTCTGCCTGAAGACAAAAGAGGTGCTCAGGAGTTAGAGATATGGAAATACCAGCTGAAGGAAGAATTGAAACAGCAGAAAGAAGCAACTTGCTTCAAGGCTTGTCCAGAACCATCATCTTCAAGGATCCTTTTCTTCC
Source organism: Orientallactaga sibirica (assembly GCA_036365145.1). Lineage (NCBI taxonomy): Eukaryota > Metazoa > Chordata > Mammalia > Rodentia > Dipodidae > Orientallactaga > Orientallactaga sibirica. The sequence continues at coordinate 1,674,824 of JAEOAD010002325.1, read as the reverse complement.
CAAGAAAGAGAAAAGACCAGTTGCGGAGGGCCTTTGTGGTTTTTTAGTTCTGTAACCTTCTCAGCTTGCCATTAAGAAGAGAGCTAAGGAGCCCAAGACCCGGAAAGGAAAATGGCTGAAATGGAAGCCTGAAAGATCCAGAATCTAGAGGAAGTCAGGTGATGGAAAGAACAGGAAAAGGAGTAGCTGGCCAAGCTACACAAAGAACTGGTACATAAGGCAAAACCAATTCTCAAATACTAGGCAGTGAAGGTGAAGTCAAGTCATCTGCCTCTGACTGTTCCAGTGTCTTCTAATTTCTCTACTGGATTCCAGTGGTAGAGCCAGCTAACCAGCTGTGAGTTACACGTGCCACTTGGCAATGGATGCCAGTCTCCATCATACCTGGCATGGAGAGAACCCATCTTTCCAGACTTACCCACCGAGCCTGACAGCACACCTGACAACAGATGTTGATTTTGTGGAAAATTGTTCTCTTACATTTTTTGAGGCTAAATGAAACTCATCTCTTCTAGGCCTCAATCAGATTACTTGTAGTTACTTCCTTTAAATAGTAGTTGATCCTTTAATACTGGTCTTTATTCTGCCTACAATTTCAGGTCTTTGTGTGAGCACAGTATAATTTATTTTTCCCTTTATTCCTTCTCCTTTATTATAGATGTATTTTAATCAGAAAATAAAGATAGTTAAATCCCTCCCCCCCAAAAAAGTAATGGACTGGTGTGCTTGGTGGAAGGTATAGAACTGGAAGGTATACTGTTTATCACAGGAAAAAAAATCCAAAAAGGTAAAATTTTAAAGTTACAGGTACAGAGACTGATTTTTACAATTGTTAAATGGATTACCTCTATGAAGGGTGGGCCATCTCTTTTGCCTTGAAACAATAGAAAAGATGACTGAGGGATAAATCCACACAGGACAGGCAGAATGATAGAAATGCAAACTCTTTTCAAGATGTTTAAAGGAAAAAAATTCTAAAGGCAAATCCTACTCTTTAAATTCAAGTTTTATTTACCCCTTGGATTTGCAAATTTTCTGTACTGTTGCTCACCTGGTATGGGTATTGGGAGAATAAAATACAGGGAAGCCTGTCATAAAGTGCATATGATTCCTCAAGCCACTGCTGAGATGCAGCATTGTGAAGCAGGGTGATATCCCTGTATTGAAGACCAAAAAGGCCATTGTCTGGAGCTGTAAAAATAGCTATGGTTTGCAGTGGATACCCAAAGACGGTTTGAATGTACCAGGACTGTTCCATGGATGCCATGGAGAGCTGTTGGCTCAGGATGAAAGATTTCCCTGGGCTATTCTACACAGCTGGAGGGGAGGAAGTATAAAAATCAAGAGACTATCTTCACTCGGTATGGATGTAGGACTTAAAGTGTAGATGTTTGAATTTAGCCTAATGGTTATTTATTTTGCATTTGTTCAGTGTCTCCTTGTTATACCTTTTTGCAAGGAAAATGTTTACTCTGCCATTTTGTGTTGGAAATATGTAACTTGTTTTGATTTTATAGGACTCACAGTAAAGAGATGGTCTTAAATTTCAGATGAACCTTTGGACTTTAGAAAAATCTGAAGGTTGGTAAAAGTTATGGAGACCTTTGAAGTTGAACTGAATTACATTTACATTATGAGATGATCTTGAGTCTATGTGGGTCAGGGGTGGAATGTGATAGTTTGAATACATGGCCCCATAGACTCAGGCTTGAATTTTGAGTCTCCACTTGGTGGAGCTCTACTGGGGAAGAAGTATCACTGGGAGTGGATCTTGGGGTTCAGCCATAAGGGGTGTTTGGGGGTGGATCTGAATTCCAACACAAAGCTGTGGTGAAAGCATTTGAGCTTTGCTAGATATGCTGGATTTTAGTGATTTCTCTCTGCTTGGATTTGTGAAAGGGAGCCAGCTACTTGAACCACCATTTATGGAACTTCCCTTAGATCTGTAAGCCTGAAATAAAGCCTTTATTCACATAAGCTATGTTGGGTACAATGTTTGTCTCAGAAATGAGTGCTGACTGCAACAGCTAGAGAGATGGATCGGCGGTTAAAGGTGCTATCTTTCAAAGCCTGACAACCCAAGCCTGATTACCCACTACCCATATAAAGCCATATGCACAAAGTGGCACATATGTCTGGTTCATGTGTAGAGGCAAGAGTCCCTGGCACATCTGTTCATTCTCTCTCTCTCTCTCTCTCTCTCTCTCTCTCTCTCATCTATCATCTATCTTTCTCTTTCTTCTTGCAAGTGAATAAAATATTTTAAAAAGTAAAATACCTTAGAAAAATTCAAATTTCTTGGCTATGGTGAAATATGCATGGTCTAGGAGTTGTCATTATATGTCCATTCCATAGATAAACAGAAGTTTTCAATTAGGCTTTTGTGTTTTGATTAGGGAGATGTTCTTAGCCTTCAGAATCCCAGTGATGTTTCCACTTTATTTCTAATTATAACTTAATGAGTTACTGACATACATAGGAATAATCCTTCATGGCTAATTGTTTCATCTCACATTAATTCTTATTAGTTATTGCTATACTGAATAGATGTCCTGCTATGGAGAGTAAATGTAAACTCAGGCTCAACCAGGATCTCCAGTTTGTTAATGTAGATCTTATCCATATAAGTCACTGTAAAATACAAAAAAAAAAAAAAAAAAAAAAAAAAAAAAAAAAACCTAATATCTTTTTTTTTTTTTTTTTTGGTAGGGTCTCACTCTGGTCCAGGCTGACCTGGAATTAACTATGTAATCTCAGGCTGGCCTCGAACTCACGGCGATCCTCCTACCTCTGCCTCCCCAGTGCTGGGATTAAAGGCGTGCATCACCATGCCCAGCCCTAATATCTTATAAAGAGAAATTGTATGACATTCAAATATCTATGTTAACATACAGAATTTTACTAGAACCTATTAATGCTCATTTGTTTATTAATTGTGTTTGGTAACTTTGACACTACAATGGCAGAGGTATAAATTTATAACAGAGATTGTGCAGTCTATAAAGCATAAAGCTATCATAACATCAAATTTTTCCATTGATGCTCCAAATTATGAATGTTTTGACTGACAGTAAATATATTTCAATTATTTTGTGATGATATTTAGTTTTTGAGGCTAGATATTGACTACTGATACCTGTGGGGTTTTGTAATGATAATTTAATATTAATCTTGTATCACAAATTAATTTTGATTTTGTAATTACTGTAATTACTGGTTATCAAAAATGTATTTTTGAAGATCTGTGATAAAAGTGTAAATTTTTTTTATAGTAGTGCATTATAATGGAGGCAATTTTATTACTAAGTTGGAAATCCTAAAGAGTCTGGTAGTCTCTAATTTTGCATGTGTAAATATTTGTAATTCACATTTTATTTATCTTTGAAGTGGAATTTAGTGCAAATTAACTCCTACAACTCAGTGTGTATACCTTGTAGGGATAGCATTTTGTATTTTTCTTAATTAAGTGTAAGGCTGTGATTTATATACATGAAAAATTTTAAGAGTAAAATATTTTATGTTAAGAATAAGGAGGAGCTGAAGAGATGGCTTAGTGGTTAAGGAATTTGCCTACTAAGCCAAAGGATCCAGGTTCGACTCTCCAGGACCCACGTTAGCCAGATGCACAAGGGGGCATATGCATCTGGCATTCGTTTATAGTGGCTGGAGGCCCTGGAGTGCCCAGTCCCTCTCTCTCTCTGTCTCTCTATCTCCCTCTCTGCCTCTTTCTCTCTCTCTCTCTCTCTCTCTCAAATAAATAAATAAATAAATATATTTTTTTTCTTTTTTATTGACAACTTCTATACTTACAGATAATAAACCATGATATTTCCCTCCCCTCCCCCCACTCCCTTCAGAACTCCACTCTCCATCAAAAAATATTTAAAAAATAATAATAAGGAAAAAAAGATGATGCATTATAGCAGCCTTCATTCTATCTGGACTTTTTCTTAAATTTATTATTTGAAAAATATTTAGAGAGGTAAATTTATTATATGGTATAGTAGTACAAAGATTCAATCTCTCTCTTTTGTATCATTTATTAAACAAACTTCCACTTACCCAGATATTTTGTGTTCCCCAAAGGGCTTAAATTCTGGTCTAACTATTCTGGTTCATTAGTCAATGTGTTATTTTTCAATCCAGTTATGCTTTTTAAAATACTGCAAGTGTAAAGTGATTTGAAATCAAACAGTATGTTGCCTGAATCTTTGTTCTTCATTTTCAGAATTTCTTTGACTATTTGGGATGTTTTGTGGCTTCATACAATTTATAGGATTGTTTTAATTTCTGTGAGAAATGTCATTGAGAGTTTGATAAAGATTAATAAATCCAAAAATTCTTTAAGATCATATAGATATTTTAAAATGTTAAATATTTCAAATAATGAACATAAACTATCTATCCCTTTACTTATTTCTTCTACAATATCTTTCTTCAGGTTCTGAAAAAAAGTTAATATGTGTGTTTTTTATTGCTTTATTCATAAAAATTTTATTCTTTTTGAATCTATTGTACATGGGATTTCTTTCGTAACATTTATTCAATAAAATATTGGCTGCACATAGAAGCAGCTGGTATTTTTGTTGATTTGTATCCTATATACTTATTAATTATAGCACTTTTTAGTACAGTCTTTACTGTTTTCTATAAAGTTTATGTTATCTACAAACAAAACAAATTTAGTTTCTTCCTTTAAAATTTGCATTATTTTTATTTCTTTTTTAACCATCAAAACAAACTTGAAATACTTTAGAAACTTAAATGTAAGACTTTAAACTGTCAAAATTTCAGGAAAAAATCATAGATAAAAATACCTTTACAGGGCTGCAGATATGGCTTAGGGGTTAAGGCACCTGCCTCCTAAGCCTAAGAACACTGGTTCCAATCTCCAGCGGTTCCAATCTCCAGATCCCACGTTTAGCCAGATGCAAAGTGATGCAAGAGTGCAATGCCACACTTGACCAGAAAGGGGCGCACACATCTGGATTTCGTTCGCAGCAGCTGAGACACTGCTGGCGCGCCCATCTCTGTCTTCCTCTCTCTCTCTCTCTCTGTCTCTCTGTGTGTGTCTCTCTCTCTCTCTCTGTGTCTCTCTCCAAAAAAGTAATAAAAACTAATTTAAAAAATACCTTTACTTTGATCATGGCAAAAGTTTCTATATTTCAAACCACAGGCATTGAAAGCAAAATTGAATTTCTTCTATATACAGTGGTAATACTTAACAAAATGAAAGGTATTATATTCACTTCTGAAATGTCCATAGAAACTCATGCACTGAAGGTTTGTAGATTTCAAAACTTTAAGAAGTATAGTCTATTTGGATGAAATATATCACTGCAAACATGATTTAAAATATGTATTTTATCTCACACCCCTTGGACTCCCTCCTTTTCTCTGCCTCCTGGCTACCATGACATGGACAGTCTTTCTTCCAGTGTGCATTCATTTCCATGAGATTCTTTCTTAATATAAGCTCATGTTTATGATGCCAAGGGACAATGCATATGAAATTATTATCCAAATAAATCTTTCTTCCTTTAAGTTTCTTTTCTTGGGGATTTTGTCACAGAGGAGCTCCAACTAACAGAGAATGCAACCTATGGAATAGGAGAAACTATTTTCAAGCCTTATATCTAACTTTAGTTTAAATTATAAATATTCAAATGTTTAAGGTATCTTCTTTTCACAGAGACAAACACCTTATAGGATGAAAGACTTTATTTCAGGCTTACATATTCTAGGGGAAGCTGTCTCATGGTAAAAGAAGCTGGCTCACTTCAGCATCCACAGCAGAGCTAAGTCAACACTAGCAAACACAAACAGAGGTCAAACTGGCTCTCTATAATCCTAGTAGAGCTAGACTGAAGATCCATCACCAGTGACACATCTCCCCTAGCAGAGGTCTACCTGCTGGAGACTTAAGTAGGAAGCTTAATCTTAATCAAAACTACCTGAGTCTATGGGGGACATACATGTACATTCATTCCACCATAGCAAGCAACTCAATCAACTCAATAGTGGACAAACCAAACAATAAAAAGGTGGTTTTAATTAGACAATAAACTCCAGAATAGACACTTTCACAAAGAAGGCATCAAAATGACTAACATATATATGAAAAGGTGCTCAAATTCACTAATCATCAATGAGATGAAAATTACAGCTACATTGAGATATCATCTTTTCCTTATACTTGTTTGGATGACTGATAGGCAACTAAGTAATGGTAAGCATGTGGAGAAAAATAACTGCTTGCACACTGTTGGTGAAAATAAGCTACTACAACAATTACAGAAATAGTATGGTGGTTCCAACCAGCTGTCTCTAATAAATTCATGTTTTGTATACTTGGACCTCAGCTTGTCGCAATTTGGGAGGTAGAGACATGCTGGAGGAAGTATATTGTTGGGAACAGGCTTTCAGCTGTTACAGTATGCTCCCCCTTGCTAGAGTTTGGTTCACTCTTCTCCTGCTGTTGCCCACCTGTTGTTTGCAAGGAGGTGATGTCCACTACCTGCACTACCTTCTTTTCCCTGCCATGTTGAAGCTTCCACTCAAGACTTTAAGCAAAAACAAACAATTCTCCTCCCATCAGGTGTGTTTGGTTGGGTGGTTGATCTCAGCAAGAGCAAGAAAATTACAACAGAAACCTGATACCAGAAGAGTGTGTGATGTTGCTGATAGAAGCATGACTGTGTGATTTTGGGCCTTTTGGAACTTACTTGTGGGAAGAATGTGGAAATATTTAAAACCTTGGCCTAGGAGACACTTTGTAGTTTTTATATTTTATTATGTTTTTATTTGAGATAGAGAAAGAGGCAGGGAGAGAAAGAGAGAGTTATTTTTCTTCACACCCTTACCATTACTTATTAGTTGCACCTTTTTGATATCAGTCATCTAAAAAAGTATAAGGAAGCCGGGCGTGGTGGCGCACACCTTTAATCCCATCACTTGGGAGGCAGAGGTAGGAGGATTGCTGAGAGTTTGAGGCCACCCTGAGACTAGATAGTTAATTCCAGGTCAACCTGGACCAGAGTGAAACCCTACCTCGAAAAACCAAAAAAAAAAAAAAAAAAAAAAAGTATAAGGAAAAGGTGATATCTCAATGTGTCTATGATTTTCACCTCCTTGATAATTAGTGAATTTTATCACTTTTTCATATATAGGTTAGTCATTTTGATGCCTACAGTCACTGCAAACAAACTCCAGATGAAAGCACCCCCTTTGGCATCTGGCTTACGTAGGACTTGGGGAATTGGTTTTGTAGGCAGGCACCTTAACTAATAAGTGATCTCTCCACCCCACTTGATGGTTTTCAAGGCAGAGTTTTATGGACCATTCTTGTCAGGGTTGATAAAACTAAATGCAGAAAGAACTATGGGCTGTGCAGGCTTGGTTTTTGAGGGGAAGAATGAGCTTTGTTTGGACTGGACTCAAGGTACTTTGTGGGAGAGGCTAGCTATGCTCTTCCCGTGTCCTCAGAACTTGTACACTGTTGAATTTAGAATAAAAGGATGGGTATGAACAGATTAATAGTGTGCAGAAAGAAATGAAAGTTTTGGGCTAGGGATAGCTGCAAATGTTTGAGAGATTACAAACATTGATATTGAACCAACTGTACTACATTGGGAAAGCAGAAACAAAGCTGACCCTTTTGACATTAAGGGGCTTGAATGCCAAAGGAATATCCTGATCTTTAAAATCTGCTTCACTTCCCTTTGGATTAACAAATTTCTTAGCTTACTTGGTATTATGGAAGTATAACAAATGCAGGAAATAGAGGCTCATTATTCATGCTACATATTTTATTTTTTATTTTAATTTTGCATTCATATTGGTGCCTTCAGTAGCCTCCTCCCTGTCCTCCCCTTCCAAAGGGACCCTCCTCATTTGGGAATGTGGGTCATACATTATGGGGGTAGCCAACAGTTATGCGGTAGTGACAATGTCTCTGTGCATAATGACCCAACTTGTGGCTCTAACACTCTTTCTGCCTACTCTTCTGCAAATTTCCCTGAGCCATGTTGGGTTCATTTAGATCTACTTCAGTGATGAGGTCTTGGGAGCTTCTGTGTCTCTGGATATTTATATGTGTAGGCCCTCTTATAGCCCACAATTTGTGGGAGCTTGGTATTGGAGAATGGGCTCAATTTTTGGACATGGTTTTGACTTGTTTCCCAGTTCCAGCTATGAGTTCCATTACACTGAGTGGATCTGTTAGCCAAATCAAGAGCAGCTGATTACCCACCATGGCTGTGTGTCACTACTGCACTTGTTTGAACATCACATCAGGTTGTTTCCTGCTGAGTAGCTTAGACTATGAGTTGTTTGGACAGATGTCAGTCATTTCCCCCTAGTCGCTTGTGTAGCACCCTCTGGCACTAGACAAGCTAAATGTCTGGGACTAACTCTTCCAAATTCTAGCCAGGTCACTTTATGTTCCGTACCAACAGCAAATGGTGTCTTTGGCAGTAGGGTCTTACCATTAACATTTGGTGGGTCATCAAGAACTATGACAGGAATCTGTTTTCTTTTGGGAAACCTTTTTGGTCTCTCTGATCAACAACTAATTGTGAAAGTTAACCGCATGCTGGTACTGGGAGTTACAAGTCATTCCCAAGGAAGATGAAGGAGGAAAAAGATAAGTAATATAAAAGAGAAAGAGAGCATAGAGAGGAGAGGGAGAGAGAGAAACAAGAAAAGATTAAGGTTATTCTTCTTGATGTCCTCTCCAGGGCCCTGTGATTCAGGTGCTTCTTCTATGGGCCTGCTGAAGGATCAATGATTTAGCTTGTCATTCAGGATATTGGTGCATAAAGATTGATGATTGTGATATCATCTTAATCAAGGGATTGTTCCCTTGATAAGTAATAAGTGGCCATCTTTGTCTTTTTTGACTACTTTTGGTTTGAAGTCTATTTTATCTGATATTAGTATAGCAATGACTGCTTTTTTTCTAATTTGTGTTTGCTCGGAATATCATTTTCCACCCTTTCACCCTGAGAAGGTGTCTGTCTTTAGTGGTGAGGTGGGTATCTTGAAGATAGAAGATTGAGTGGTCTAATTTTCTGATCCATTCTGTCAGCTTATGTCTCTTGATGGGTGAATTAAGGCCATGAATATTAAGAGTAATAATTGTGAGGTTTGATTTAATCCCTGCCATGTTGTGATGGCTTGGTGTTTTTTTGGACTTTGAATGTTATTTTTTTATAGTACCTTCTCTGAGTTTGGTTATTGTGATCTGCTTCTTGTAGGCTCTTGAGGTTGGTCATTTGATTCTTCTGTGTGGAGAATTCCCTGAAGTACTCTCTGTAATTTGGCTTTGTGTTCATATAGTTGTGCAGCTGTATTTTATCAATGAAAATTTTTCTTTCCCCATATACTATGAGCAATATTTTTTCTGGGTAGAGTAGTTTGGGTTGGAAGTCATATGTTCTTAGACTTTGCAGTGTCCCATTCCAGGTCCTTCTGGCTTTGAGTATTTCCATTGAGAAGTCTGAAGTAATTGTGATGGGGTTACCTTTATATGTAATGTGTTGTTTCTCCTTAGCTGCTTTTATGACTTTCTCCTTGTTATCAATATTTAGTTTTTAATGATAATATGTCTTGGAGAATTTTTCCTTTGTTCCAATCTGTTTGGAGTTCTGTTAGCTTCTTGTACCTTGCTGGGACTTTCTTTTTAGAAAGTGGGGAAATTTTCTTTAATAATTTTGTAGAATAAGTTCTTGATTCCTTTGGTCTGAATTTCTTCCCTTTCTGGTATTCCCATGAACCTAATGTTGGAATGTTTAAGGCTATCCCACATTTCCCACATGTTCTTTTCAGGAAAGTTTTTGAACTTATTGAAACTTTTGGATTCACTTGCTGTTTCTTCTGTTCTGTCTTCCAGTTCTGAGTTGCTATCCTCCACATGGCTGACTCTATTCTTGGGAACTTCTATAGTGTTTTGGGCTCGTTCAATTTGGTTTGTATTTTTTACTGCTTTTGTTTGTTTTTGTTTGTTTGTTTGTTTGTTTTGGAGAGAGACACAGAGAGAGACAGAGAGAGAGGGAGAGGAAGACAGATAGAGAATGGGCTTGCCAGCAGCCTCTCAGCCACTGTAAACAAACTCCAGATATATGCTACCCCTTGTGGGCAAGTGCAGCATTGTGCCCTTGTGTCACAATGAAGCTGGCTAAACGTGGGACCTGGAGATTTGAACTTATGTTCTTAGGCTTAGCAGCAGGCACCTTAACTGCCAAGCCATCTCTTCAGCCCTCTACTGCTTTTTTATGTATAGTTTCCAACCCTCTGTTGAGTTCCCTTTTCACATCATTTTCTGATTTTTTTTTAGTGCTTCTTGGAATTCATCCTTGCATTTATTTATGTCTTCATTGAGCTCATCCAGCTTGTTATTGAGGTCCTCTCTTTTTTGCTTTCCTTCAGGTCATTAATCTGTCTTTTCTATTAGGTTTAACTTAGCGAGAAAAGCATTCATACAATTATTGGTCCTTTGTATATTTCTTGCAAGTTCTGCTATTTTCTTGGCCAGGGTTGCATTGCTTATGTCTTCATTTTGGGGTTCTGATCCTATTATCTCTTCTATGTTTTAGTTAGAGACATCCATTGTGGGACTGGGAAATCTTGTTGGATTTACTTGCATTTGATTTTTCATGTTATTCCTTTTGCACTGTGGTCTGCCCATCACAGTGAAGGAATCTTATTTAATTTAGCAGGAAGCTGTAGTTTACCTTGAAGTGTCTTCAGTGAATATTCCCTTTTACCTTTATTTTTATTAGGCTTCTGATGACAGTGGGGCCTGCCTGCTCAAAGAGTGAGAGCCTGTGAGGGTCTGACGTCTGATGAAGGGGCTTTTTCTTTGGTGGTCAGGTGGCCTGAGTGGCAGGGGGTGGGGATCAATGGGTCAAAGCAGACTGGTTTTGCATTTGGGCTACAGAGATGGGGACTGTGGGAATGCTTGGTAGTTCTGTGATGCTGAGGGTTGAGGGGTTGGGACAGTGGGTCCTTTGGGACTATGTTGCAGGGAGTAGCTGGAATTGCAAGTATTGTGACAAGGCAGAGCAGGAATATGGGATTGCTACAGGTCAGGTGAAGTACACGGCGGGGATTGGTGGTGGTCCAGGTGGGGTGGCAGGAAAGGGGAGGTGTGGTAGTTTGAATAGATGACACCCAATATATTCAGTGTTTTATTAGTTTGCAGTTTGCATCTGCATCCACCTGGCTGGAGGCAATGTCACTGGGAAGATCTTAAGGCATGGTGGTGGGATTGAGATTCCATTGAAAGATATGCAACGCGTGCCTTGCTGGAGTTCCTGGAGGTGTGCTGTGATGTGTGGTTTTTGGCTTTCGGCTCTCTGTGTTTGATCCTGTGAAAGCAGGCCAGCTTCTTGTGTCATTATGGAACTTCCCATGGATCTGTAAGCTTCAATAAATATCCCTTCCTCCATAACTGTGTCTGGTCTGGAAGTTCATCTCACTGAACCTAAAGCTGTCTGTTACAGAAGTTGGTAATGAGAGTGGGGTGTGATGAATCTAACCTTGTGGATTTTCATCTTTTGGAACCTTTGTTTTGGAGGAACCTGCATGGGCTTAGTACTTGCAAGTGAAGATGACTTCTGGAGTGGTAAGCCAAGTATTATGGGCTATTCTGATGAGAGTTTGAAAATGCTAAGTGCAAACAGTATTGAACTTTGAGGCTTGACTTATGATCTTTCTTAGGGGAAGGAAAGACTGCAGAAGTGGCAAGTGGATTTCCCACTCCTGGTGGTAGGGGTGGGGTGGCACAGAACTGAGCCAGTGAGTGGAGTTGCTACAGGCAGGGAGGCTGGGATGGCAGGGGGACGAGTGGAGATCCCACAAGCAGGGAGAGTGGGGGTGGGGTCATGTAGGACCAAGGGAGTGGATTTCCTGCAGGCAGGGAGGGTGGGGATGGGACAGTCCAGGGACCGAGTGAGTGAAGTTCCTGCCGGTATGGAAGGTGGGAGTGGGATGGCAGGGACCAAGTGAGTGAAGTTCTTGCTGGCACAGAGGATGGTGTGGGGACCTAGTGAGTGAAGTTCCTGTGTGCACGGACTGTTGGGTGGGTGGTATAGGTGATGGATCTTGCTTGTGGAGCCCCAGGGCAGAGGAAAGCTAGGACAGGGAAACACTAGCCTGCTGGCTTGGGTCTGCTTAGCTAGTGCAAGAGGAATCTATGGCAGGGACCATGGCTAAGGTGTCTGATTGAGGGGGAATTGGGGGACTGGTGGATCCCCCGAGACCATGAGAATCTGAGGATTCCATGCTTTAGTCCTCTGTGCCCTCCCACCAAACCCTAATGAACCCTAAAGGTCTTGCCTTTCCTTTTGCACCAGGTAAGGTATGTTTACATGGACACCATCTTGACTGTGACCCACAATGCAGTTTTAAATCCAATTGTAGGTCTTGGTGGGGCAGTGACTCTTCTGGCTGTCAAGTAGGCAGTGGACAGGAACCCCACTGTGATACTGTAGAAGACTCAGTGCAGTGCTGGGTGCCATCTTGAGAGTAAGCACACTGCTTAAACAGCTAATCTCTGTTGCTAGACTCAGTGGTTTTTTTTTTTTTTTTTTTTTTTTTTTTTTTTTTTTTTTTTATTGCTATAGAGCAATGTGAGGCAGTGTTGTTGGTGTCCCTGCATGGAGACACAATAGAACTATGAGTATGAACCATGATTGCAGTGAAGACTTAATGATTTTGTATACGTGCCAGGACTGTAAAACAGATGAAGGAGAGCTGCTGGCTTGGGGTAGATTGCTTCCTGGAAGTAAGTAGCCTAGGTGGAGGGATGGAATTGAACCCCCAGAGACTGTCACTGGTTGAAGATGTTAGTCTTGGAGCTACAGGATTTGATGCTTTCCCTGTTTATTTTAGATCTTGCATTGGAATGTGGTTATTTTTATGAGATGTCTGCTATAAACTCATGTGTTATGTATAATTGTTCCTCAGATAGTGGCAGTTTTGGAGGTGGAACCATGTTGGAAGGTGTCTGTGTTTGGGGGTGGACTTGCCAGAGCTTGGCTTACTCTCCTGCTAGTATTATTGATCTGATGTTGACAAGGAGGTGATATACACCTCTGCTCATTCTGTGCTTTTCCTGGCATCATGAACCTAGTCTTTAAGACAGTTAAGGAAAATTAAAAAAAAAAAAAAAAAAAAAAAAAAAACTTTCTTCTGATCATCTGCTCTTTGTCATGTGCATTATTCCAGCAACATGAAGGTAAATGCAGCACCAGCTTTGGAGATGAAAGGTACACTGTGGGTGATGATGGATTTGTTAAGTAATTTGAGTGAGGTAATCAAACACAATGTGTACCTATGTCAAATCAACTTGGTTTACATCTGTAATAAATCTAGTAATTATTTGGCAACTAAATATTTTGAAATTTAAAAAGTAATTAATAGCATATAAGACAGTAATTACTGAAAACAATGAAAGCTGGACAGTGTAGTAATAGAATTTTTTGGTTACATATCTTCTAGATTATCCATTTCAATTAAGGGGGAAAATAAATAACAATTTTCAATAACAACCCACAGTTGTCTGACTTTAACTCTAAAATTAAACTATAGTATTGTATCTGTATCAAATTTAAATAAGAATTTCATTTTTCCATTAATGAAAATTTTCATGTTTTATTAAAAGAAGCTTAGAGGGCTGTAGAAGATGGCTTAACAGTTAAGGCATTTGCCTGTAAAGCCAAGGGACCCTGGTTCAATTCCCCAGGATTTACATAAGCCAGATGCATAAGGAGTTGCATGCATCTGGAGTTCGTTTGCAGTGGGTGGAGGCTGTGGCTCACCCATTCTTTCTGTCTCTCACTTTCTCTACCTCTTTCTCTCTCAAATAAACAAACAAATAAATAAATAAATACATTAAAAAAAGAAGCTTAGATTTAAATTCAGCAAGCCAGTCATCTAGTCTATATGGGGAAAATGCTTTATCTTTTTGTTAACCTCCTTGCATCAGAATAACATCATTACCTATTCAAAGTTTTCCCTGTCATTGAAATTTTTATAAATAAAACAAAAATAAGGAATGTACGTGCTGGACCAGCATGCCAAATGCACCTATCAACTACCCATTACCTTTGGTTATTGTGTGTCCTAAATTTATATAACATATCCAACCATTAGAAATAGTAAATTATAACTACTATTAATTTTTAATATTAATCAAGGTCCACTTATGTGTCTCTTGTTTTATTAAAGGCTTCCCATCTATCAAATGCATTGTTGCACATTCTAATTTAATATAGCACTTAACATGCTGCCTGGAAAATATATATTTAATAAATACTTGTTGGAAAAAAATAACAAGCCTTCAAAATAAATGTTAAAATGTAAATTTTATTATTTTGATTTACAGAAGAGATAATTATGGCTTATAATCAAACTAGTAAGTATAAAAGGAATGTCAGCCATAGTTATTAACCACTGTAAGAGGGAAAACTGGTATTTTAGTTCCTTTGTCTCATTTTACTATTCCAATGTTATATAAGAAATAAACATTATAAGTTTTTCTTTTCCACATAAATAGTTATCACAACTCAGATAATACTGTTTTATGGTGTTTGCCCCTTAGACTGTATATAAATTATTTATATACATATTCCTTTTACTGGTAGTAGTATTTCATAAAACTGCTTTCTTTACTAAATCTCCGTGTTCTTTGAAGTTAGAATGCATGTAGCATACAACATTATTTTTGTTACTTGTGATGGTATAGACATGATTCTTGCAATGTTTGGATATTTATTGAATGCATGGTCAAGAATGCCACACCTTGAGCTAGGCGTGGTGGCATACGCCTTTAATCGCAGCACTCGGGAGGCAGAGGTAGGAAATCGCCGAGAGTTCGAGGCCACCCTGAGACTACATAGTTAATTCCAGGTCAGCCTGAACCAGCGTGAGACCCTACCTCGCAAAAAAAAAAAAAAATGCCACACCTGAACCAAGAAGGATAGCATGTGACTTATACAAGCACTGGCAGAATTTTGACAGATAATTTATATGAATAATTCAAATACATAAAATCAAGAGATTTTGGAGGGGGGACTGTAGAGATGTCTCTGCAGTCAAAGTGCTTCTGTGCAAAGCCTGATTGCCTGGGTTCAGTTCCTTGGTACCAACATAAAGTCAGATGCACAAAGTAGCACATGCATCTGGAAATCGTTTGCAGTGGCAAGAGACCCTGATACACCCATTCTCATTCATTCATTCATTTATTCTCTCTCTCCTTGCAAGTAAATAAATATTTTTTTAAAAGAGACTTTTTTGCTTATGTGCACATAGTTGGTAGTCACTATCTTAATAATTAATTTTATAATTATAAGTACTAGATGGGAGGGTGCAAGTTAGCGCCTTATTCTAGGCCAGGCTGACCTGGAATTCACTATGTATTCTCAGGTTGTCCTCAAGCTCATGGTAATTCTCCTACTTCAGCATCATGAGTACTGGGATTAAAGACAAGAGTCACCACATCTGGAAATACTAGCATTTTATGAATATAATTTTAATTGTGAAAAGTATGATCAATTGGCAGATGACACATTCCTATTCTCAAAACTGATATGTAATTAAAGTACAGTCTTCATATTAAAAGTTTCTGTTGTGGTTCTTTTTGTTCTGTTTTGCTTTATAATTATTGAGTCCTTCTACAAGAAGAATTTTACATTTCTTTATTTAACTTGCTTCTAGGAACAGGGGACTTAATATACTTTAATGCCATACCTCCAATAAGAGCAAGTGATACAGTTTCATTCTCAATCTGTCTGATTTCAATTCCCAAGCCTGTACCTATGAAACTATATTGCTTCTCATTCCAAGTCTCTTCAGCATCTTTCGTGCATCTTTCATGAGCAGTGATAATAGAGACTCATCAATAATGAATACCTCCAGTACATACTTGTCCATTTTCTATGGAGCAAAGCTGTTGATTCCATAGAAGCAGATATATGCATGGAACACATGATGTATGACAACACAAGTAATTAATCTCTGGTGCTAAGATACAAAGAACCTTTCCATGGTGCAGAAAAAAAATCAAGAGCAACTGATGATACTTTGTTATGAATGGATGGGTCTTATCAGTGACATTGTTAATCATACACTTGAATAATGCAATTCATGAATCAGCAATAAAAGCAATGTATAAAAGGAGTATAATGCTTGATATTCCATATTTTACCATTTAGCATGGGGCTTTCATTTACATTAACATGTAGAGGTCCCAAAGTTGGTCACACTTCAAGTAGTTATGAATAAGTTCATCTTAGTATGAGATGAGAAACTAAGGACATATTTTCAGGGATAGGATAATAAGTCAGAATGTAATTTGCATAATAGTGACAGCAATGAGTAAGATACAAGTAATAGTATGCCAAATATGTGATTCTACTCAAAAAAAGCACATAAAAATCAAATTCACAATGAATGTCTGATGCAGGTCATTTTGATTCAGGTATAGCAAAGTTGTGTTGTTTACCCCTTTAAAGACTTTTTGCTATGGTCTGAATCTTGAATTTCACCATAAAGAATGGAGGACAAAATTGATATCTGAACAGAAGGACTACTTGGAAGGAGTAGGGTGCTTAGTATAATAGTGGCGGAGGAGGAGAGGGCAAAAGAAGATAATGAGAGGGGAACACAATTAAATTATAATATACTCATTTATTAAAATTCTCAATGAAAAATGTTGGTGCACACGGTGATACTATTGAGAAGTGACGGGGCCTTTGGGGAAGAAAATCTGAGTGGTCATAAGGAAAATGCAGATTACAGGGGATTTGGGGATACTGGCTTCTTCCTCTTCCTTTATTTTTCTTTCTGGTCAGGAGGTGATCAGTTTGCTCTGCCATATGCTTCTTATATTGCATGCCTACTGGGTGCTAGCAGCAATGGGTTTTCACAGTCCCAAAGCAGAGCCCCTAGCCTGTGAAACGACCAAACCTTTTCTCTTTATATTCTACTTGTTAGGTATTTTTTAATATTTTATTTTTTTATTTGAGAGAGAGGGAGAGTGGAACAGGCATGCCAGGGCCTCTATCCATTGCAATCTAATCTCCAGACACATGTGCTACCTTGTGCATATGGTTTTCCATGGGCACTGGGGAATCAAACCTGGGTCCTTTGGCTTTGCTGGCAAACACCTTAATCACTAAGCCATTTCTCTATCCCTAATTAGATATTTTTTGTATAGTGATGGAAGGCTGATTAATACAAAGTGAATCCAAGGTTAGTGTTTTATTTACACTGTGAGACAATAAGATCTTGTGGAGGAATAGTAATTCTAAAACCTGGGGTGAAAAGTTAATTATTTGGGGTAGTGTAAAGAAGTGTGAAAGAACAGATAAAAGACCTCCATATTTGTTTTCTTGTCATGTTGTAACATCAGGTTACTATTGATCACTTAATTTAGGCCCTGACAAGGTAGCTGCTCTGCCAAAGTTATGTTTCAGGTGGCAGAGACAAGGACATTGAAAATTTTGCAAACACCATAGTTTTACATCTGTATCCAATGAACACATGAGAAAAGTCCAGATTTAACAATCAGTCCAGCTGGGTGAACCAGACTCTGGCACTAGGACAAATGAAAGAAAGTATTTTGGCAGCTGAATAACAAGTCACACAGACACATGCATGTGCATGTATGTGTACATACACAGGACTACATGCATAAGCAGGAAGAAAATATTGTGAGAAATTATATGAAAAACTAAACTTCTTCACAAATAAAAACAAAGAGGACAGGATACAAAATCAAACATTTCCATTCCTGTCTTTGGTATCTAAGCTATTTGACTTAAAATATGTTACATAACCTCTTAGCTTTCATTTCTTCACAGTTGTACTACTTTTTTCTAAGAAATTAATGAAGTAATATAAATAAAGTATACACAGTGGCTATCATGAATTAAAATTCAATACATATACAAATGATAATGATGACAATTGCATCAATTATTATAACAGTAATAATAATAATACTATACTTATTTTGCAAAATTGGGTTTTGAGGAAAATGAACAGTATTGTGAATAAGTATCATGCATCATTTTATGTTTTATAAACTTTAATAATAATTAAAACATGATATATAACAATCATCAAAAACTTTTCCTTCTCTGATTTTGATGGATCCTTTATGTCATACCAGTAAGTAAAAGTGTTCTCACATAATTGTCCTTAAGTACAAAGATACTCCTTCTATCTGTTTTGTTTTCTGTGGAACAAAAAAAAATCTTAAGGTTTTTGTATTTCAGACACATGCAAATGTACATACAAACTGAGATGGAGACAATCAACAGCAATACAGAATGAAGACATTTCCTTTAGGAAAATTGAATTCCAAATTAGAAATTGAATTAGAAAATTATTTTGCTATTTTCCATATGTCCTTTAGATAAATTCAACTTCAAAGAGCTGGTTATTTCCAGTAAACATGCAGAACATCTATTTCTATGGCTCAATGATCAGTGGTTAGATGCTCTTATTGGAACTGCTTGTTGAACAGAGTGGTAATTAATGGAGTTTTCAGAGACATGGAAAATCTATAGTAACCACAAGCTTAACTTAAGCTGTAATTACAGAGAGTAAATATTCATTCAACACCTACATACTCAAACATGGCACTTGGAAGAGAGGTACGGCTAAACAAAGAACGAAGAAAAATACTATGGAATTCAGACACTGACTCAGTGGTGCCTATAAATACAGAACACAAAAATATAAGGGACAGGTTCATGTAAAGGCCTGTCAGACATAGGAAAATAATTTATGAACCCTTCTTTCAAGGTTATTTATTATCTAATAGCAGACACAAGTATGTGAATAATGATAAGCCAGAATGAGATAGGTATCCTAAAATAGATTAGAGCAAAAGGAAAATGTCATATATGGGTGACTAAGTTTGAAAGTATTCTTGACTTTTAATGGAAAGTAATAAGAGAAAGTAAAGATACATTAGTCAAAGGCCATAGAAATATATTTTTATATATACATATATGTTTAGCTTTCAAAAGTGAAACACAAATACTAAAGTGTAATGGAAACTCATATCATAAATTTTACTTTAGTTACTATGTGCTAAATGTCCAAAATTAGCCACAGTATTTTATTCTTCCTCTCTTTGGTAAGGAAAGTCAATCTTTTAACCTTATTTTTTTTAATGTATCAGTTGTTTAATTGGGTTCTTAGTAAGAAATTTAGTACACCAATTTGTAAGGATAAACTCCATTTGTTAGAGCAAATACTGACCACAGGTAACCCTGGAACTGAGGAACAGCTTTGATCTTTGGCAAAATTTGCCTGATTGAGTTTGTGCTGCACTGTAATCTCATATTTCTCCTTTGTGTTAAAGATCTTGCCTTCCTGGTGTCTGGGCTTCCACCGCTCCTTATTCTCTTTTTTAAATTTTTATTTATTTATTTGAAAGAGGCAGAGGGGAGGAAGAAGGGGTGAAATGGGTGAGCCAGGGCCTCCAGCCTCTGAAAATGAACTCCAGACACCACTGCCACCTGTTGCATCTGGCCTAAATGGGTCCTGAAGAATCAAACCTGGGTCCTTTGACTTTGCAGACAAGCTTCTTAACCACTAAGCCATCTGTTCAGCTGTGCAGCTTACACTTGAAGTAAGCACCAGAGAAGTGTTCAGGAATTTTGACATTGCTGATTATTAATTTTTGTGGAGGTAACAATGACAAATTTTTGGTGTAGTCTATGCAGAGGAACTCAGTTGAGAGAAAGAGGTCCAGTCACAAGTAGTAAGCCACTGCCCAGCTGTTTCAGGAAAACTACTCTTTTGCCTCTGTGGCACCCTCAGAGGATGGTCAGGGCCAGCCTGGAAGGGATGCTAGCACGCAGCTTGCCCACATGCTCACTGAAGGAACTTTTGCTATGGTGCAACAGCTTCTGTGGCACATCTTCAATAGGATAATACCTAAGCATGTTGCAAAGCTTAACTTTCTAGATACCAATGTTCTTGTCACCACTGACTGGTTTTGTGGCAGTAGCAAGAACTTTTTGTCTTTTTTTTGTTGTTATTTTCAACCTTGGATTTGGCAGTTGAGTACTTTCTCTCTTGTACAGAGCCTTTCTGGAATACATAGCTAATTGGGAGTAACTGCCAATTCCTGTAACCAGGACAGGGTTCTCTCTGCAGTGGGATTTCCCTTTCTTTGGCTCTGTAAACCTCAGGATCACCCTTTTTAGTCTTGTCTGTGGCATCAGCCTTCTTGAATTCAGGTTTCTTCTCCTTAGTGTCTGCCTTCTCAGCTTTTTCACCTACCATCTTGGAAGATGGGAAAACCTTCTTACTTTTAATTTTCACATTGGTCATGTCCATTATTTTGTGTACTGAAATATTTTTTTCAGTTGTATAGCATGTTAATATTTAATATACATGAACACACACACACCATTCTGTGACAATTGCTTAGAGTTATAAAACATCATTTTAGAATAGTTATTTTCATGTTTTTTATAAGCAGAGAGACATTTTAACATAAGTGCTTATTCAACATTTATTCAATAGTTCCAGTCCCAGAACTTGACACTAGAGATATGATGTTTGTTTTGTAATATTAAAATATAAATATTTCCTCCTGTTTTTGAATAATTTTCAAAAGCATCACTTCCCAAGTGTACCATAGGTTACCAAAATTTATTTTAACATTATACACAGATTATACCTTAGATTTATCATATTATAAATTGCACATAAGTTTATATGCCTTTTATATATGCTGTGATTATCTGCCTAGAAAATTCTACAAAAAATCACAATAAAACAAATATATAAATATTTGAAGCTGTAATCTTTAAAAAGGCATGTTTTGGTTTATTTATGTATTAGTGTAGAGGAATTTGGTTTGTCCCAAAATCCAGTGTATTGAAGGCTTGTTCCTGAGCTTTTGCTGCTATTATTAGCTGATGAAGTCATTGGGAGGTGGGACTGTGTTGGCGATACAAATTGCTGTTACAAGAATGAAATGTGTTAAATTATACCAAGCTGCTAGAACAACATCTAGAACTTTATTATTTTTCTTTGTCCAATACAAGGACAAAAAATATTATCAGATAGGTCAGTAAAGATGATATTGAGAGAGCAAATAAGCAGATAAAAAGATGTTTTACATGCTTTGGATACAAGGTCACTGAGAAATCAAGCAGGTATTTTGCTGAAAACCTCCTCTGTGTAGACCATCTAATAGAAAACTAGAAAAAGCTACATTGCACACAGGCCTATTAGAGAGAGAAGTCATCAGTGGAGAGAAACAACAGTGGACACTGCAAGCCTTAAGTTTAGCCAGCCAGAACAAATGAGCCAATGGTTGCAATAGTGGCATGCCTGTTAAGGGGGAAACATTCACTCACTAATTGGACTGGAGGCCCTTTCCATGGGAGGGAATACATGCTTGGTACTGAAAGCCTAATTAAAAGCCTGTGGCTGGAGTCATATGAGCCCTAGGAGTGTAACACCTCCTCTTGTCTAGATAAATACATATATTATGATCACAAAACTGACCTGTAAGCACTTTTCATAATGTTTACACCCACATATTAATGCTACTCTCACCTTTGGTTAGAGAAGCTTCTCTTTTCAGATGGTGGTGATCACTGGGATGACCCAAAGGCACCATAGTGCTTAGAAGAAATGACAGAGGACTATTCAGCACTGAAACATCTCTATCATACATGCCAAGGCTCAGGGTTCACTGCGGAAGAGGTGGCAGAAGGAATGTAAGAGCCAAAGGAAGGTGTATTAGGGTTATCTAGAGGAACAGAACCTATAAAATGAATTGTATTAAAAGGGAATTTATTGGATTAGCTTATGACAGTTCAGCCACAGCAGGTTGCAGACCTGATAGTCAAGGAACCCGGCAGCTGCTCAGTCCACCAGGCTGGATGCCTCAGCAGTCCCAATCCTGCACTGAAGGGCTGGAGGTGTCCTGAAGAGACACTGTTCTTCAGCCAATGCTGGTCTTCAGTCCACACTGGAAAGCAGTAAGCAGCAAGGCACCAAGCAGCAAGCATCACCAGCAGCCAGGTGGGAGAAGGGGATACTTTTCTTCCTAGAGCTTCTTTAGATAAAGGTCCTCTTCTGAGAGGGGGCACCCACTCTGGGGGAAGGGCTCACTCTGGGGGAAGGATTCTTCCTTTAGTTAATCCTTACTAGAAGCAATCTCAGAGACACACTTATGAGGAATGTCTGTGGATTCCTAGACAGATCAAGTTGACACAAACTTAACCATCACAGAAGAGTACGACTCCTTACCATGCAATCATTGAGACACAAATTGGCCTTAATATCTATGACTTCATAGTTCCTAGCACTACCTTCACGAGACCCTCATAATAGGAGGAAAAGATGACAATATCAATATAAAAGAGAGACTAATTGAGAGAAGCAGCAGGGGCATGATGGAGAGTGGATTTGTGAAGGAGAAAGTGGGGTAGGAGAGGAAATTATCATGGTTTATTATCTATAATTATTGAAGTTGTCAAAAACAAAAGTTTATATGTTGGGGATTGCTAAAAAACAGGCTGTGACTGTGAGGAAGCTGGCCCGAACTGTTGGACATGGCCGGGGACCTTGGGCTGTGGGGCTTGCAGCTGGCCTTATCATTAGGAACCCACACTGGCGATGGTAACTGGCCCTCTCTGCCCTCAGGCAAGGTTGCAGTGTATCCCGTCATCACCCAGAGTGGGCAGAACTGGCGTGGCCCTCCCACTTGATCCCAAAAAGCATCTGACCATTCCATAGGCAGGCTTCCCCCCCAGATCCTGACCTTGTGGCTAGCTGCCCAAGAGACCCTTATGTGGCTAAAGTCATGTAGCTTTTCCCACCATTTCTGTTATCTCTCTTATAGCTCCTCCCTTGCAACTCTGAAGTCACATAGCTTTTCCTGCCACATTCTCCCTTGCATTTCTGCCTTCCAAGCAATTGGATAGCAACCTGTAAACTATGTATCCAATTGCCATATAGTCTGTATATGCTTTCCCAACCTTTCTCAAGTGTTTATAAACCCACTCCCCTTTTGAATAAACTAGTGCTGTCCATCAGACAGTCTCCTAGGTGTCCATTGCCTGTTGTCACACTCACCCACTCCAGGACCCTGTTTCCCCTCAACTCCTCTTGCACCTGGGACGATGGTGGCCAACAACCCCCAGGAATGGCAAGGACCCACATTTATACACAGAAAAAAAGATGTGTTATATGCTATTAGGTGGTTGTAAGCTAAAACAATTATGAAGCAGCTGGTATTAGAATGATGGACATGTTGAGCACTCACATAAAAGTCTCTATATAAATATTCATAGTAGTTTTCCTCAGAATTTCCAAAAATTAGACAATTAAAATGAACCTGAGTAGGTGAATGTCTAAATTATTGTACATCCAGTTAATGGAATATTATTCAGTGCTAAAAGTGAATGAACTATCAAGCTATGGAAAATATATGGAGGGAAATTAAGTGCAATTTTGCTAAGTGAATAATTGGATTTTTGCATCTTCATATTATATGATCATAACTATATTATCTTCCAGGAAAAGAAACAACAATGGCGGCAATAAAACTGATAATGGATGCATGGTGGTGGGCAGTGATGAATGGCTAGAACAGAGAGTAAAACTGTGGTGGAATATAGCATAACAAATTTTTATAAACCCAAAGAATATATACCAAACCTAGTTCCTAATGAAAATTATTTACTCTGGGTAACAATGATGTGTCATTGCGGGTTTATCAGCTATATCAAATGTAGCCTTGTGCTTTTGTGACTTGGATAATGAAGAATGGTAACATGAAGTATATATTAAATCACTATACTTTTTGTTCAGTTTTGTGGTGAATGTGAATCTCTAAATATAAATTTTAATGTAAAAGATAAAGTTAACAGAAAGATTATATACCAAATTTTGAAAATGCTAAATTTATTGATAAGTAATCTGTTGTAGCCAGTTCCACAACACTCAAATGAACATTCAAACCAACACAGTTTATGGGAAAAATGGGATTTATTGCAGTTTACAGATCCAGGGGATGTTTCATCAATGGTAGAGGCTGTTTACTTCCACGTATCCAAGCAAAGAGAAAAATTGCAGCAAGCAAAACACCAGCACCAACACACACATACCCACAGAGAGAGAGAGAGAGAGAGAGAGAGAGAGAGAGAGAGAGAGAGAGAGAGAGAGAGAGAGAGAGAGAGACCAGGGCACAGACTTGCTTTCTCACACCTTTGTGCTGGAATCAGATTCACCCCCAAACACACCCTTGAGCTGGACTCTGGGATCTGCCCCCAGTGACACCTTCTCCAGCAAGCAGCTGGATACCCAAGCTACCAGCTTAATTAAACAGTTGAGTCTATGGAGGCATTCACATTCAAACCATCACACCCTCCAAATAGCAGGAAACAAGAAGCAGTTTAAAATGCTATCCAAAGCTCAGAATTGAGGAGTCCTTGTTATAAAGATTTTGGAGTCAATTTCAAAGGAATGTCTGAAGAATTCAGAAGATGAATGGAATTGTCCTAGGAAAGAAAAAGGAAAGAAGAGGGACAAAGGAGAGCAAAGATATAATTGGAAGGTTACCTACTACTATGTCTTTTCCTATCATTAGGAGTCAAACGCAGGGTTTTGAGTGTTACAGGTAAGTGCTCCTATCACTGAGTCTCATCCTTAGCATAGGAAGAGGATCTAAACTAACGAGGTAGTATACCAGATTAGAGGATCCAGCCGACAATAAAAAAAGACGAGTTAAGATTAGAATGTTGAAGATGTAATAAGATGTAGAAGAAAGAAGACATAAGTTCCACAAGAGAGGATTGGCCAAGTATGAAAGACTGAAGAGAGCCTTGACATTTGTTGCTTGATGTTATAGAGGACTTCGAGTTTTCAGCTTCTAGCCACATGCAAGGTTCCTCTCTGAAGACTTTAATCTATTTTTTGACTAGACTCCTCTTTCAATGAAGTCTACAGTCAGGATAGTTTTATCTTTCTCAAAGGTTAGAGTAACTGGCAGAGGTCTCTTGAGCAGCTGTAACCATGATCTATCTATAAGAATTTAGACAAATGAGAAAGAAATAAGTCATTTTTGTGTCACTTGGATTATAAAAATGTGATAATGTACTTGTATTGGAACTGACCACACAGTTCAGAAAGACATTTCATTGCTTTTCTTTGTTCTTTAGAACACACTGCCACTATCATGTACTTGGAGAGTTATCAGAAGAGATGGCAGAAAAAAAAAAAAAAGAACAAACAAGAAAGTGAAGTGAAAAGAATGAATCAAAACTTTCAACAAAAGAATCAAGAAAAGGCCAGTTATTCAGGTTTAACTTTTCAAATGTTTCTTTGTATAGTTAGTCATGAAAACCAGAGTGTATTAGATCAGGCAGGATACTTAGTAAAGGAAATTCTAAGTATAAACAAATTCATTAAAATTTTAGGGGCCTTTAACACCTCAGTAACAGCTTGCCTGGAGGTTACCATTTATTGTTTTGAACTGCCAGCATCTTGCTTTTATGGGACACATTTATATGCTAAATTGCCTATTATGTTAAGTTGCAAGTTCCCATTTAACAGCATTAGAAATAAGATTTGACTCTAAGTGTTTGTATTTTATTAGTGTTATGCCAGACTTCCTAATAGCTCAAAATTCCTAAAGGCTGAAATTCATTGTATTTCTTTCAGAAGGTGCTTGCCTAAAATAATTTATTACAAATGTTACATTTGCATAGATTTGAAGTTTTCAGACTTGGGTCATGAGAAAAACTGGAAAAAAATTACTTCATTTGATCTTACCCTTAAGCAAATCATAAGTGACACATTTAAGCAATTATATGGGGAAAATAAAAGTACAATCTAACTAATGACTACACTTTTCTTAATGATTTCAGAGTAAATCAGCCAGAAACTCCAGGGAAATGGATGTTGAGTAATGATGTACTATATTATAAGCCTTCACACAAATACATAAATTTGCCATGCATTTCTATCAGTGAGTTTACAAAGCTATCAACCACAATACAATATTAAAAAAAATAAAAATACAGTCAATGTAAAATTTAAATTTAATGCAATAATGTAGAAAAAGCATTGGTGATAGGCACTGGTTAAAAAAAAAAAAAGTTCTACTCAAATTCTTTACTCTGGTGGATAAGAAAGAATAAAATATGTTACATGTGAGAAAAAATAAAACACCCAGGATTTCCTCATTCTTCACAATCTTGCTTCTCCACTAAACTTCACTGAATTCCAAATAAAGGAGAACAAGGGATTTAAAATCATGTCTCAGAAATTTATACAGTGTTAGCTGGGGAAAGGCTCCCAAAATGGAGTCACCAAGGACAGCAGAATGGCAACAGAGACACAAGGAAGCAGATTATCCACATTCCTCAAGAAACTGCCCAGCCATTATCCCTCTTTGCCTAACAATATCCCCAGGTCATGGTTTCCGGCTCCATTATCTCATAAGCCACCTGGTCACACTTCTAGTCTCACACACTGGATATCTTAAATCTAGCCTAAAGGAGCTTTTTTTTTTTTTTTTCAACAGTTCTTTTCCCTTCCTCACCTTCCCCAAACTGAAGAAGCCCTATAAAGCCCAATATCTGAAAACTCAAGGGGTGGGGGGTGTGCTCTGCTCTTGAGAATCAGCCCTGGCAGCTCATGCTTTTCCCAAATAAAAGCTTTCATCTTTGTTTCAGAGTGGTTTGTGTGGTCTTGGTCACTCCCAAACCTTACACATAGTAGTTCCTTTATGCAACATTCTAGACATAAATTATTTTATTATTTTTATATTATTATATATTTATTATTATTTATTAGTTTATCTGACAAAACTCCAATGAGTATGGTTTGCTTCACCTTACTTTTCAAAGCATTATATACCTAAGGGAAACTAAATAAAGTAAAAATAATATTTCTTGAGTAGCTGGTATGTATCACTATGTTGATTTATGTTGGACAGACTCATCAACACTCTCACATCTTTTCACTCTTTTTAATTTCATCACAGCTTTTGGATTTAAGTGGCATTATCCAAAAAAATGGACACACTAATTTTGTCAAATTTGCTTTTCTAATGTTATTTTCTTAGCATGAACTCATGAGTTAGAAAACCTAGCCAAAAGAAATGTAAGAATTTGTTCAATATTTAAAGTGGGGCACTCTCCTATTTCTGTCTTGGTGTAAATAAGGAAGCATGTATCCCTGGGAACTGCTTACAGATACCCAGCTACAATCAGAATAGCCAGCCTGAGAAGAAAGCCAACATAGGAGAAGGTAAGAAATGAGAGGGCTACAGAAAAAAATAGCTACAATCCTATTTACATCACAAATCTTCACATCAAATCTGTACTCCGTCACATCTCTTATCCCATAAACACTATTTACTTTCTAAAATATTTTTAACACTTTTATTCTTATTAATTTTTTATTTGAGAAAGAAAGAGAAAGAGGGAGAGAGAAAGACAGAAAATGGGTACACTAGTGTCTCTAGCCACTGCAAAAGAACTCCAGACTCATGCACCACCATTTTCATCTGGCTTACATGGGGAATCAAACACAGGTCCTTTAGTTTGCAGGCAAGTACCTTAACTGCTATGCCATCTCTCAAGCCCTCTAAAACATTTTAAGTTGCATTCACTCATTTCCTATTATTTATACATAATTTACCTGATATATAGATATAGTTTTTGTATCTTAATCTTACAATTAGTAATAATCAGAATAAATTTATCCCATTTCATATTTTTTTGGGAGATGCTAAGAGAAAGAGAAGAAGTATTTTTTAAGAAAATTGGAGAGTCATAATCATGTGGTAGCAATTAATGAATACTGAAAAATGGACTTGATTTAAGCTCGCAATTTTGAAATAGATCTGGCATACTGTTAGTATACAAAATCAAATACTGATACATGTACCCATATTGTCAAATGGGTCACCCAACATAACTCTTGTAACAGATACATGCAATGATAGAAACACCCCATAATAGAAATCAGAAAGTTAGAGGTGATATTTCTTTTCTTTTTCTTTTCTACTAATATTTAATCCTCTTTCTCATTTAGCATTTAACCCCTAGCATCCATCACATCTTGTTGCTGTGAATAAACACCTGATCAGAAGCATCTTAAGGAAGTATAGGGTTTAATTTGTCTTACACTTTCTAGAGAAAGTGTCATGGTGGGGAAAACATGGGAGGCCTGGAAGCAGAGGTTTAACTGGAGGTGGAGCCAAGCTATAAAATCTCAAGGTCCAGTCCGAATAACCGACCTTTTCTTTCTTTCTTTTCTTTATTAGTTATGTAGATAGTGTGTATACAGTCATGTTGGTACCATCATTAGCCTCCACCATACCCTTCCCGCTTCGAAGGGACCCTCCTTGCTGGGGAATGTGGGTTGTGCATTGTGGGGGTAGCCCTCAGTTATGGGGAAGAGACAATGTCTCTGGGCATAATGTCCCAATTTGTGGCTCTCATAGTATTTTTGCACCCTCTTCCATGAATTTCCCTGAGCCATGTTGGGTTCCTTTTAGGTCTACTTCAGTGATGAGTTCTTGGGAATCTCTATGTTTCTGGATACCTGGTTTAGTAGGAGTTAAATGTTCTGTGTCTATCTCCTTCACCCTTGTGTTGGTACCAAGTTCACCAAGAAAGCACCACTATTGCTCATGTCCCCCATTACTTCATGGTTTCAGCTGTGGCCCTGGTGAGGTGCAATGGGCTGATGATCTCCCCAGGTTCTGCATTCAACTGAAAAAGAGAAGCAGATTCTCCAATGGAGAGAGAGGTCAACACCAGATAAATGGGATAGCCATCATTATTTTAGAAAGAATTTCATAGGTGTAGGCCCTCTTGTAGCCCACAATTGGTGGGAGCTTGCTATTGGAGAGTGGGCTCATTTTTTGGATATGTTTCTGACTTGTTTCCCAGTTCCAGGTATGGGTTCCATTCCACTGAGTGGATCTGTTAGCCAAATCAAGAGCAGTTGGTTACCCACCATGGCTGTGTGCCACTATTGCCCTTGTGTGTGCACCTCAGGTTGTTTGCTGCTGGGAAGCTTAGATCACATGTTGCTTGGACAGTTGCTTGTCACTTTCCCCCAGTCGCTCATGCAGCACCTTCTGGCACTAGACAAATTAACTGTCTGGGACTGACTCTCTTCCAGATTCCAGCCAGGTCACTCCATGCTCCATACCAACAGCGTGTGGTGTCTTTGGCACTAGGGTCTTACCATTAACCTTTGGTGGGTCATCAAGTACTCTGACAGAAATCTGTCTTCTTTTGGGAAATCTTGTAGGTCTCACTGATCAACATCTCATTGTGAATGTTAACCGTATGCTGGTAATGGGAATTACAGGCCAGTGCCAAGGGAAAAGAAGGGAAAAAAAAAAAAGATATGCAACATAAAAGAGAAAAAGGGAAAAGACAGAAGAAGGAGAGAGAGAGAGAAAGAGAGAAAAGCAGGAGAAGATTAAAGTTAGTCTTCATCATACCCTCTCCAGGGCCCTGTGAATAAGGTGTTCCCTCTAAGGACCTGATGAAGGTTCAACCTTTTATTCTGTCTTTCAGGATAAAGAATGTTATGGTAACATTTCCATTTGGGTCCAGTTTTGTGTCCCCTCTCACCCTTTCCCTCCCCTCCCACCCCACCCTCCCTATTGTCCGGTCCTTGAGATGGTTATTTCATATGTCTGCATCTCAGGCAGATTCAATATAACTGACTTTTTCAACAATGATCCACTTCCTGGAGATTACAAAACATTACCAAACAAGGTCAGCAGCTGTGTATTAAGTGTTCAAACTTGTGAGCCTATGGGCAGGACATTGCACACTTAAACCATAACACTTTTTAAAAGTTATTTTTCCTTCACTGATCTATGTATTTATCAAGGAAAACATCCTATTTTATTAATAACAGTAGACACAATGTATTGCAAATAGTAGCGCTAAAGCATATTTTTGAATTAATAGTTGATGAAGTGTACCATAAGAGAGTAACACAAACACTAAGGATGAGAACTCCACAAGTGCTAGATTGAACCTACAAAGCCTCCAATTTTTCATTATCACTCAATGCAGTGCTTAGGAAGGAACAACTTTAAATAATTCAACTTGGAAAGGATTTTAGATTAGTCTTTTATATTTCATTGATGTCTTGGGTGGTTAAACATTTACAAAACCAATTTCATCTAAAGATAAGTGTGATTTATTTTAAAATAATTTCTTTAAATGATAGAAATAGAATTGCTTAAGAGATCATTTAAGGTATTAAAATGATTCATTATATAAAATTGTCCAAATATAAATACTGATATTTTGGAATTTAGAGTGTATTTGCAATTTTTTAATTCTACTTTTTCACTTAAATTTCATAGATAATCATCATTCCAGATAGCAATATATGCTATAATAGATTTTACCACTTCAAGATGCTACCACTTCAATGTAATGGTAACTCGGAAT
Source organism: Orientallactaga sibirica (assembly GCA_036365145.1). Taxonomy (NCBI): domain Eukaryota; kingdom Metazoa; phylum Chordata; class Mammalia; order Rodentia; family Dipodidae; genus Orientallactaga; species Orientallactaga sibirica. Next base: position 1,644,333 of record JAEOAD010002325.1, on the reverse strand, counting down.
AAAAAAATCCCACCTATGTATTATGTTGTTTGAAATTTATAAATACTTCTTTGTTTCATGATTTAATAGTGCTTTTAAGTTGGTATAATTTCTTTATCTGGTCTATAGGAGCTTGGCTTTTAATATAAAAAAAGAGATGTTACTCAAGAGAGGTAATTTTCAAAATAGCATTTAACAAGACATTGCTTTCAGTTTTGTCATATCATGAATAATATTGAGATGAATTATCACAGTATGTGATGTGTTTATTCTATATTTTCAATTAGGTCAACATTACCAAAGTGGTATTACTAGTTTGAAACCTATAAACATTTTAAAGTTATTAATAAATGTTCAAAAATGTCACCAATATAGGAGGAGAGTGATGACTTTGCCACATTTCACTAACACAAATTGTCACTTAATGGTGTGGAAATGAGGGAAATTGGAGATACCATATTATCATTTTAGTTTCCACTTTTTGTGACATATATGTACACACATGTATTTGTTTTTATTGATATTCATATTCATATGTTTTCTTTTTACTGAATAATCTTTGACTTTTTGAAGCAGAGTTTTTTTTTTTTTTTGATGAAATGGAAATGAATTCATTTTTGCATCTATTGCCTGTGGTACCAATGCCACTTATCTCAAGTCTTAACTGTAAGATTGCCCTTGAAAGGCTAAATCCATGTCCAGCCAAAATGTGGCGGGTGCACAGTTACACAGAACAGCCTTTGTTAAAAGCACAGGAACACAAAATATCTACTGCCTTGTTCCAGGGAAGATGAAATATTTTAAATTTATTTTTATTTTTAAATTTTTATTAATACATATTCTTAATTTTGGTTAAGCCTCCAACTCCCCTTGTACTGCCTCATCTCCCTCTTCCTATATCCAGATTTACTCGCTCAACTGCAGCATTTCCCCTTTGACTTTCATATCACTTAAGATCTACTGTCTTCCTTTACCCTTCTTCCTTACATCAGATTCTTCACACCCATAGAGTTCTGTGCTGGGATTCCCTTATGACAGAGGACATGTTGTATCTTTCTGTGCCTAAAATTTGTGTTCCAGCTTATCTCCCTATCTTATCTCTTCATGATTTTATAGATATATTGTTTAAACAATCCCCCTTTCATGCATATGTATATGTATATAATATGATGTGTATGAGGTATGTTTGTGTGTGTGTGTATGTGTATGTTCATGTTCATATATTTCTGAGGACATTAGTAAGTGTTGGGGCTTGTGCATGTATGTATATGTGCATATGGAGGTGAGAGACTAACTTTAAATATTCTCTTTAGTCACTTTCCACCGTATTGCCTTTTTCAGGCAGGGTCTTTCATTTAACCTAGAGCCCACTGATTAAGATAGATTAACGATACATGAAGTCCTAAGGGTCTACTTGTCTCTGCCTTCCCAATGCTAGGGTACACGCATGTGTCTCCACACTAGCTTTTATGTCAGTGCTGGGGATATGAAAGCAAACATTTTTTTCCAAGTAAGGCATCTCCCCAGCCATTAGTTTGTGCCTTTAAGGAAACTAATTCAAGACTAATATATTCTGCATATTTTTGTATGATTATCCTACTATATGTTTTACAGGTTCAGGTTTGTTTTCACAATTCGTGGCAGAATTTGGTAGAGTTGTTTCCATATAACATTCCCATAGGAAATTTGGTACATATAATCCTTGCCATATTCTTGGAGTACAAAGTGTAATATTCCTTTGAAACGATGTGTTTGTTTAAACAGAAAGAAAAGTTAAATGTAGTGAAGTGCTGCAAAGATTTTAGAATGGTTGGAAGACTTGAGTACTGTATTGCACACACACACACACACACACACACACACACACCACAATAAAATCAAAATGTATCTTTTCTAAATAATATTTTATTTTTATTTATTTATTTATTTGACAGAGAAAGAGAGAGAGAGAGAGAGAGAGAGAGAGAGAGAGAATGGGCATGCCAGGGCCTCTAGCCACTGCAAAAGAACTCCAGACATGTGTGTTCCCTTGTGCACCTGGCTAATGTGGGTCCTGGGGCATTGAACCTGGGTCCTTTAGCTTTGTAGGCAAACTCCTTAACCACTAAGCAACCCCTCCAGCCCTCAAAATCTATCTTATCCTGAAGCTTTGTCCATAATAAAAAGTAACAAATTGTCCAGATGCTCAGGGCACAATCTTATCATCTTTGTAAATTTACTTTTCTTGTTTTCTGTGTGCTAGAGAACTCCCCAGCCTGTGCCATGCTTTCATACACACTTCACATTAGATCCATAAACAAAATCCTGTTGACACTACTTTCAAATTTTTTTCCAAGATCAACCAATTCTTGACACTTATTCGTTTTCTCTCTGATTTAAGACTCTGTCTTTTCATGATAAACTCTTTGTTTCTGTCATGGCACCACACAGTGGGTTTTAAGGATAAGAACCAGGAAGATTGTGATAGACTGTCTCCCACACTCTTTTATTTATTCCTCTAGGATATACTAGGGTATACACTTCTCCACAAACCTCTCAAAGCTTAAATGATCATATCACTTATATTGACCAATGAAAACAATGGAACATGAATTAGAAGTCATATGATCACTTTAAAAGACAGGAATTTCTGGGCTGGGGAGGTGGCTTAGTACTTAAAGGAACGTGCTTGCAAAGTATGCCAGATTAGGTTTGATTCCTCAGTAACCATGTAAATAAAGTGTGATGCAAGGTAGAACTCATTTGCAGTGGCCCAAATGTGTGCATATGTTTGTGTGTGTGTGTGCATGCACACACATTTACATGCACACACAATCTCTCAAATCTGTGCACACACACATGAAATGAATAATTTTGAAATATTTTTATTTATTTGAAAATAGTGATCGAGGGAGAAACAAATGGAGACAGAGAGGAAAAAGAGACAGAACACAAGAATAATTAAACTAGGGACTTGCTACTGCAAACAAACTCCATAGGTCATGTGGCACTTTGTGTGCCTGGCTTTTTGTGGGGGCTGCAGAATCAAACCCTGACTAGCACACTTTGTGAACTTCCTGTCACAGCTGAGCCATCTTCCCAGCTCATTTTTTTAAAAAAAGATGGGAATTTCTTATGACGTACATGTGTGAAAAATATTTCTCTTACAGTCACAATGAACCAATACTTTTCTGTCAGAGCCAAAGTGAGAAGAATATGGAGCAGGGCCCTCAGTTAAGTTGTAATGCATGTGTAACATGGATTTACATGAGACTAAGTGACTGCTTATTACTAAATTACAGAATACTATTGATTAATAGAGTGTTCCTTTTAAAATAGAATTCAGACCACACTACCATGTTCCCTCTTGGATTTTTTTCTGTTTTTGGCTTGTCCATGCTCTCTAAGAAGAATGATTTTTGAACACGGTGGGAAACTCTTGCCTCTGCCTCTGCTTTGTCAGGCCCTTTAGATGGAGTGGTTTCCCTTTAATACCCTGTTTTAATGTCATATTACTAGTAAAGCTTTTCATGATAGTCCTAGTTTATAAGATGCATTTTTGGCCTCACATTATCTATTCCATTTTCCTTTTAATTGTATAACCATTTATTTTAAATACTTAATGACCAAAGAAAGTTATATAAATTCAGGTTTTGGTATACATATATACTGTGAGCTGATTACATCAAATTAATATATCTGTCATCTTTCATAGTTATCATTGATATACATATATATATATATATATATATATATATATATATATATATACATGCTTAGATTTGCATATGTGTGTGCAATGAGGAACCTTAAAATTTTCCCTTTAATCAAATTTCAATGAAATAAAATACTTTGTTTATTATAGTCACCATGTTCTATATCAAGCACTCAGTATTTAGTCATTTTATAACTTAAAGTTTGTATTCTTTGATGAACGTCTCTCTTTTTTTTTCCCCCTGCTAGACCCTGGCAAATATTGTTAGACTCTGCTTCAATGTCTTTGACTGTTTTCTATTTTAACACATAAGGAAGATTATACACTATTATTTTCTCTATCTGGTATATTGAATAAAGGCTTAAATGTAAGGTTTGAAAATATAAAACTCCTATAAAAAAAGGCAAGGAAAAAAAAGAAACAACTTACAATGTTCTTCACAATATTTTTTTCTTAGATATATAGCAACCAAAAGTAGAGGCAACAAAATCAATATCAAATACATGTTATGCCTTTGAAGAAAGTTTGCAGAGTCATTTGTAATCATTTGTGATATGGTTATATTAAAGAGCTGATGGTATTATATAGTATGACTGCTATATAGTTTCAAGGATGTATTATTTATCATTATTATGTACCTTATATGTGAATGTTTGCACATAATATTAAAAGCAAAATTTTCCTGAAATCTTCTTGTCTGAGAAATTTCTTAAAGATTTTTTATATTAATAGATTTTGTTATCAACAGTTTTATTCAAACAGAATGAGTTGAGAAATGTCTGTTCTCTTTTTTTTTAGAAATAAATTATGATTGATTTTTTTTCTTCTATAGAAATTATGAATAATTCACTGATGGGACATTTATGCCATAGATTTTCTTTATGGGAATGTAACAATTGTGGAGTTATTTTTATTTGCTGTATCTAATTGTAAATACTGTGAAATTATATTATTAATGAAATTTATATCTTAGTTAAGTATTTAATTAACTATTATACATTTGTATTCTATACAATATAAATATTTTAGGATGACATGCTTTTATTTCTGGTATTATTCATTTGAGATTTCTTTATCTCTTTTTCTCCTGAACATGCTATTCTAGGGCTTTTAATAATTTTCTTCCATGAATTGAATTTTAGCAATGTTTTTCTTTTATTTTCCCTGCTCAATAATTATCTTCTGCTTAGTTCTCTTTCAGTTTCTCATGGTTTAATTTTATTACATTTTTCCTTCTTTAGCTAGATGTGCAAGTAATTTTCAGCTTTATCTATTTCAATAATATTTATTTAAATCGTGTAATGTCTGTAGCCACCCATTTTGCTCCACTCCACAAGTCATATACCAGAAGTCATATCAATATATGATAACAAGATAACATATAATGGGATAACATATTTCCTAAATCATATTGTGATTGATTCTTTAACACAGGGACTATGTAGAAGTAGTGCACTGATAAATTCCCAATTACATTAAAATTTTCTATTCAGTTTCTAGTTAGGAATTAATAGCTTAAATTTACAAGAGCCTAATAGTATATTTGTATATAATTAGAGCACTTTGAAAATTATTGAAACTTGCTTTATGATTCTTAATACAGTGATTCTCATAAATATTTTTGTCACCAGAAAAGATACACTTGCAAATTAACACATTTAGTGGTTCCAACAGTATTTGTATTTGTTATATTTTGAAATATATATCTGTGTTCATTAAGACATAACTCACAATAGCCAAATTGGAGAATCAGCCTATGTTCCCATCAATAGATGATTGTGGCACACATCTACAGTGGAGTCTTTTTAACTGTTAAACTATTAAAATGAAAACTATTCATAATATGTGATAATGCCATTTGTTCACAGACATGTGGAGCAAGAAGAACTCTCCTTCATCACTACTGGAGTACAGAGGGACACAAATATTCAGAAAGATAATTAGGTGTTTTCTTGAAAGTTGAATATAGTCTTACCACATTACCTAGCTGTGAGACTTTTACATCTATACAAAACCCTAAATATGAAGGCATAAAATATGAGAGCAGCCAAATGTTTATAAATAGAAGAGTAAATGAATAAACTGACCCGGTGAAACCACTACTTCATACAATTAATATATACTAAAAATGAAGCCAATAATATTTATTATTTTATGGCAATGAAAAATGGAAGAATATAATAACATAGACTTTTCATAAAATGCTAGACAATTTAGCTTCTAGATGAAAAGATATATGGCTTTGGTTTGGAACATGAGTATATATGTATATCTCAAAACATGATAAATGAAAAAAAAATGCTAATAATTCAGATTTTATAGAACTTAAATATATATCTCTCTGTGAAAGGTGCTGTAAAGAAAAACCAAATCATAGGAAATATATAAGTCATATATCCATGCTATTTAATGTTATTTACTGCTATCCACCACTGGTTTTATATAATAATTGAATAAAAACTAATGAGAAATTTCCAAATTATATGATTAGATTTTTATGAAATTCTGGAAAATGAAAAAAAAAATCTAGATGATAATTAGAGCAATGGTTACCCAGGTTTGGAGAAGGGTGTGAGTACTAGGTGAAACATTTGGGTTTATTTTAGAATGGCCAACCTATTCTGTTTGGCAGTCTAGCAATAAAGGCTTAAAAATATTTTGTTATCTAATTCATACAACTTTATAGCACAGAGAATGAACTTTGTTGTGTGCAAATATTAAAATGTGAACTAGGCAAGAGAATATTATAGGATGATGCAAAGACTAGTAACAATAGAATTTAGGTACATTACAAATGTATCATATAACTTCACTGAAGATGTTGAGTAACAAGGTGCTAATCTCACTAACTCTGAAAATGAGTGGAGTCAGTCAGATCAAAAACAAAGGGATGGGGACTAGAGAGATGGCCTAGAGGTTAAGGTATTTGCTTGCAAAGCCAAAGGATACCAATTCAATTCTCCAGGACCCACATAAGCCTGATGCACATGGGTGTGCATGTATCTGGAGTTCATTTGCAGTGGCTGGATTGCCCATTCCCCACCCCTCTCTCTGCCTCTTTCTCTCTCTCAAAATAAAATAAATAATTAAATATATATATATATATATATATATATATATATATATATATATATATGCAAAAGGATGATGTATGAGCACTGTGCTCTGATAATAAAAATATTTCATGTGTGACTAAAGAATATTAATTCTAAAACAAGCACACATATAAAAGAGAGGAGAAAAATAAGTAAAATTATTGTTGGAGTTTGAGGGCTCTATTTCTCACTGTGGGAGAAAGAATTTAAAAAATAAGTAGGGGAAGCGTTGGTGGTGGTGCACACCTTTAATTCCAGCCCTTGGGAGGCAGAGGTAGGAGGACTGCCATGAGTTCAAGGCCACCCTAAGACTACATAATGGGCTAGAGCAAGACTCTACCTTGAAAAATAAAACAAAAAAGTGGGGAGGTAAGCTAGAAAGAATTTTTTGATGTTGAATTAGAGTTGGAGATATGATTAGGTATACATTTTAGATCAATATAAATCATTTATATATAGAAATAATTATAGCTATGAGCTAACACATACAGAGTATATTTTCTGCCTCTCTTAAAAAGGCTTACAAGCAATAATATTGCAATATGAACTACCACCATGGCTATGGATTTGGTATTGAATTCCAATCTCCAATAAAATAAATCAGAAACCCTTAGATAATTCACTACTGGAAGCATGGGGAAGGAAATACATAGTGATCTCTGTCTCTGTTGTATTGCAGAAAGATAAATAAAGTCTTCTAAGAAACACAATTGTATCTATTGATCTCATGCTCCTCAAAACAAAAAATAAATAAATAAAAGCACAATGATGAAGTCATGTCAGACACAAAGGAAATAGCCACTAGCTGTCATTATTAGAATCATTTGAGTTATATACTACTGTGGCCAGATACCTGGCTGGCTATCTTGAAAGAAAGAAGTTCAAAGAAGTTGATTTCCTTCACACTTGCTAATACTTCTCCCTCCCCTCTCTTAGATATAACTCCCCCACCCCAGCCCCATGCAATGCTAAACAGGCACCTTGCATTTCCAGAGTCTCCATTGCTGAGATTTGTAGTGTCCTTCTACTACTAGACTTTCCTCCAATAAAGTCTAATTTTTCTGTCACAGATATTCCCACTTGTCTCCAACTTTCTAACAGTAGTATCCGATTATAGCATGAACTATACAATAAATATCCATGTGTCTATACTTAAACACATAAATCAACAGATAAGTAAAGAAGAAATAATGACTAGTAAATATTTGAAAAAATGCAGCATACTTAGCCCTATTGTACATGAAAATTAACACCGTTTTGAGATTCCATCTCACCCCAGTCAAAATGACAATCCTCAACACAACAATAATAAAAGAGAATGGCAATAAATATTGGAACAAATGTTGGCAAAGAACACCTATACATTGCTGGTGGGTACTTAAACTGGTATTTTTACTAAAGAAATCATAACAGAATTGTCTTAAAACACTAAAAGCAGAAATGCCATTTGATGAAGCTGTGCCCATTCTGGGGATATAGCTCAAGAAATCTAAGGCATCATACAACAAGGATACTTGCTCATCCATGTTTATTGTTGCACTATTTGAAATAGCCAAGAGATAAAACTAGGTTAAGATATCAATAAGCTAATGAAAGGATAAAAGACTATATATATATGATCAAATTGATTCAGTTAAAATAAGAGTAAAGTTACATCGATTATACAAAAATGTATGGAACTGGGTTTCATCATGCTAAGTGTAATAAGCCAGATTCAGAAAGATAAATGTTACAATCTTCTATCAAATATACAAAATGGATAACTTGGTGAGAAAACAAAGTCTAAGGGTAAGAGTGAGGGCATGAAAATGGAATGTAATAAGGAGATCTGTAATTATATATATATATACACATACATAATATGTGACACAAAGACACAGAGGGGAATTTTGATGGTATGTAGGGAAGCAGCAAGAGATGGAGGAATAGATATCATAGGGCAATAGTTTAATAAAAGCAAGGTAAAATAACATAATATATTAAAATGTTGTGGTAGTTTGAATGTATATGCCCCATAGCCCCAGGTATTCTTTTAGTAAGGTTAAACTTCCTGGTTAAGTCTCCAGCAGCCTGTGGAGTATCACTCGTGGTGGATCTGATTACCAGCCCAAAGGGGTGGAGAGCTGTGGGAGCTCTGGTTGGTTCCTGGCTTGCTTCTTTTGGCATTTGGAGGCTGTTTGGTTGTTTCTATCTGCTTGGATTTGGGAAAAGGGCCAGTTTCTTCCAGCATTGCTAGAACTTCCCCTGGACTTGTAGGATGAAATACGTCTGGTTCCTCCCCTAAACTGTGTCTGGTTGGATGCTCATCCCATATTAGACTTTATTGGAGGAAAGTCTAGTAGTAGAAGGACACTACAAATCCAAGCAGTGGAGACTCTGGAAATGCAAGGTGCCTGTTTAGCATTGCACGGGACTAGGGTGGGGGAGTTATATCTAACAGAGGGGGGACAGAGAAATATGTCATAATGAAACCCATTATTGGTATGTTATCTCAAATAATAAAAATACAAAAGAGAACAATTTAGTAATTTGTCAGAGGGATTTAATACAGAAAAGTAGAAATAATCAATAAATAAGAAATTATAGCAACCTTGAGTATAGATTATTTGAAAGTGAACATGTAGCAAAGAAAAAGGAAAAGGAGAAAAAAATTATCAAAATTGTAGGATAGTATGAAGAGATTGAATTTGCAGGTTACTGAGATTCAAGAAAGAACTAAGAATGCCAAGGAGTTAGGAAAACTTAATAAAATAAATTTTAAAATATTTTATAAAAGCTAGGAAGAATGCACTATCCAGGAGTAAGATCAGAGATCAACAATCAAAATCAATCTCATAAAGTTTATCCCAAGATATAGAATCAAGTTCTTAAATCTCAATAACAAAGAGATGCGGTAATATAAATGAAAAATAGATAAATATTCCCCAGTTTACCTCAAGTATGTCTTCCTGACAAAACTGTAAAGGACAAGAGGAACTACGGTAAGATTCACAGAGTTGAAAAATTAAGGACATGTATACACCAAAAATGATGGGCCTAAAGAAACATGTAATGCAAATTGTATCCAAAAAGTAGCAGGCGTATCTACACTTCTATCCAGATGAAACAGAGGTTATAAAAATGCAAGGAAGGTCATTATGTAAAGATAAAGAGATTAAATTATCAAGAATAAATAAAATTATGGAGTGTCAAAAATCAAAATTTGGAGTGTCAGAAGTAGAATGTAAATTTGAATACATGAAGAGATTGAGAGAAATTTCAATATAATAATAATGGACTTTAGCAATCCACTCTTGACAACGGACAGGACATCTCAACAGAATTAAAAAAAAAAATCAGACAATAAACTTAAACTTTAATACATAACAAATAGGCCCAATAAAATTTCTACATCATTACATCCCATAGCTTAAAATATAGCCATTTCAGGCTGGAGAGATGACTTAGCGGTTAAGGAACCTGCCTGCTAAGCCTAAGAATGACCATTTGATTCTTCAGGTCCCATGTTTAGCCTGATGCAAAGGGAAGCAAGGATGCAATGCCACACTTGCCCTCAAGGGGGGGCACTTCATTCACAGCGGCTGAGAGGCCTCTGGGGCACCCATTCTTTATCTGTCTCTCTCTCTTTCTATCACTCTCTGTGTCTCTCTCCAAAAATAAGTAATTAAAAAAATAAATAAATAATCATTTCAGTGATACATTGAATGTTTTATAGAATACAACATGAGGCAAAGCAATAAACAAGTGTTAGTATTTTTAAAAAACACATAGAGTGTATTCCCAAGCCACAAAAAGCAAGCCTAGCATAAAATAACAAGAAAAATTTCAGAAATGATAAAAATACAGATAAATTAAACAACATGCTGAAGAACACACAGTGGATCGATGATATAAGGAAGATGCTGTTTAATTTCTTGAGATTAATGATAATGTAAATACAAAACATCAAAATCAAAAGTATACAGCAAAAGGAGTACTGAGAAATAAGTTTTTTTAATTATATATATATTAAAGATTTCGTTTTTATTTATTTATTAGAGACAGAGAAAGGGGAGAAAGAGAGACAAAATGAGAGAGAGAAAGAGAGAGAGTGAGAATGGGCACACCAGGGACTCTAGCCACTGCAAATGAACTCCAGATGGATTTGCCACCATGTGCATCTGGCTTACATGGGTCCTGGAAAATTGAACCTGGATCCTTAGACTTCACAGGCATGTGCCTTTACAGCTAAGCCATCTCTCCAGCCAGAGAAATAAGTTTTTATAATTCATTTACAAATCAACAGGATAAAACAATTTCAAATACATGTCAAGCATTCTACTTCCAAAAATTAGAAAATCAAGTATGATGCAAACCCAAATTTATAGATAAAGAATAATAAATAATAATAAGTGTCATGGTAGAAATAAATGACAGATTAAAAATTATTAGACAAATATTTTTAAATGATAAGCAAAATTAACAGTCTCATGTGAGAGCAGACCCAAATAAATAAAAACAAAAATTGAAGGAAACATTAAAATGATCCCTAGAAATATAAAAGAGTCTTAACTAGCATGAATAGCAATATGCCAATAAGTCCACAAAGTAGAAAAATATTAATAAATTCCAGGACACAAACAGAACAAGATCAAGTCATGAAGGAATAAAAACAAAAACCTGATCTGAAAGAACCAGTAATGAATAAGGACACTAAATCAAAAGTAAAAATTATGTCATCAAGAAAATATTCAGATTTCCAGTCAAGATGGTGGACTCTGAAACATGCCAGAACTCCAGCGGTAAAGTCAGGCAAGAATTGTTAGCGCCCTCAAACACTATTAGGTCCTAGCGGACCTCCACTGGAGGAAGCAGGAGTATATATTCTGGAATCTACTGATCCCCACACTCTCAAGAACCCTACTAGCCACTCAAACTAGGGTGCTCTGTTGTCTCCCTTACTCAGGCCTTCTGAGGTCAAGCAGGCAGTGCAATATCCCAAGGGACCCTTTCCCACACCTTCTGCACTCAGGTGGGAGAAGAAAACATTAAGCAGGTACACAGTGCCAGAGCCCACATTAAGCCCCACCCCACCCAGGAGGGTCCCCCCTCAGTGCTCCACCACTGTGAACACCATTAGGGTCCCTGCCACCCTGCTAGCACCCTGTTGGTTTCCAGACAGTGCACCCCTATCTCGTACCCCTGCTAGTCACCCACAAGCCATGCCCCCTCTGTGTGCACCTGCAGATTGCCCACACTCAGTGTAGCCTGCACATGTGCCCCTAAAACTCCCTCACACCCTGTGCTGCCCCCACATATTGGTCCCTCACACCCTAGTAGCCATATAAGAGCCCTTGGCAAAGGCCTCCACACCCTTTGCTGCCCAAGTGCCCCATTGCCCACACACTGCACAGCCTGTGATGGCACCATTGCAGGTCCCCCACATAATGTGCAGCCCCTGCACATTGTTTCCCCACCCCCCTCATGATCCCCACCCTACAACTCCAGCCTCAGCAGATAGTGCTGGCCTTGGTCGCTTCCTCTAATTACTGAGAACCTCTGCACACCAATACTACCACACTGGACCAACTCCATGGACCTGGCTAGTCTGGTCCATGGAGGCCAGAGACCCCCATGCCCCCCACAGCCCCATACCCCTCCCAGCAGCTACTTGGGGCATCTCTTCTGTACCAGACAAGGAGTACAGGAATACCTGGCAATCACCCTCAAAGGAAAACCAGTGAGTCCTCTACAACCTGCTCAACTGGGTACAGTGGGTGAGAAGGGGCAAGTGCTCCTGAGCCTCAGAGCCTCATAGGCAAGGCACAACTGTGATCAGAGGAGAAGAGATTCCTGACCTCCAACGGCAGCTTTTGCATGAGCGTTCAGCCAACAGCTGCTGGTTGCACTTGTGTCCCCCACTACCTGCACATCTGTGGATACAACCCCATCTCACTCCACCCAATCCAGTACAAACTTGGAACATTCACTGAAGATCCTACAAGGGCAAATACTTGCTTCCCACTTAATGAAATAAAACTTTTACCCTAGATGGGGAGATCCATCCTCAATGCACCAATGAAACAAAGGATAAGGTTCAGGAAGATTTTATTATTGCTTAAAGCATTAGGAGAAGAAAAATTATGGGGCTTAAGCCTAGAACATAAAAGAAGGAAGCAAGAGGCAAGAGATTGTTTGAGAATCCCCATGAGGCAAGAGCCCTTGGCCACAGAGGTAAGAAGGGATTTGAGAAACCCACCTTGAGATTCAGATCTGAGTGGTTTGTGGAGATTGACTACATGAGAAAACCCAGGTCATCTGGTTACTATGGACAAAGACCAGATTTGCCAGTAATCTTAGTTTCTGTCCTTTAGGAAGGGTGCAAGATTAATCTAGAAATCTTTCCTGGAGGGTGTAACATCCAGGTTTCTGCAAGCTTAGTAACATTTCCTGTTTTTAGTCAAGGACTTAAAAAAAATTCACTTTTGGGGTTCTGTTGCCCTGACTGACTAGCCAATTTCTTTCTCCTATCACTTGCATAAGGCTGGCTGCATTTTGCTGCCCATACCCAGAGATTTTGATCAAGGTTAAATTTGTAATGGACTGAAGTACTTGGCTCAAGACTGAGAACTGAGAAACTTAACATGTAAAGTTGAAAAAAGATCTGAACAAGTTTAAGATTACTGGCACTGAGACTGGTTGCTAAAGCTGCTATTATTAAGGAGATATTACCATGATTAAGGAAGATCTCCCAAGTTCTTTTGTTGAAAAAAATGAAAGTATGCCTGACTAAAAACGGAATGATAGAAATGCAAACTCTTTTGAAAGGAGATGACTGAAAAGATGGAGTCTGCTCTTCAAAGTCATGATTTATTTTGTCCCTGAATTAAGAAAATGGCTGTGCATTGCACACTTGGTTTTGGAAGCATGGAAAATGCTTGGAACACGTCATGAAGTGCACACAGTGGCTCAGGAGCCACTACTGAGATGTGGCATATAGGCAGGGTGTGATGACTCTGATAGGCCCGTGGAACCATTGGAAGATGGAGCATGGTTTGCATGGAGACCCAAAGATTTTTTTGGATATACCAGGACTGTGGAAGGACTACCATGGAACACTGTTGGCCTGGGATGGAAGTTTTCCCTGGATAATCAGCCAAGCTAGAGGGGTGGAATTGGAAAATCCAGAGACTTTTCACTGGTCACTAGTTATGGTATCAGACGTGAACTGCAGATGTTTGATGTTTGCTTGATGGTTGTTGAGTTTGCATTGATCCAGTCTCTCCTTGTTATGCCTTATAGCAGTTGGAAATGTATACTTTATGCCTTTATATTTTGAAAGTATATATCTTGTATTTATTTTACAGAACTCACAGTTTAGAGACAATCTTAAATCTCAGATGAGACTTGGAACTTTTTAACTATCTTAAACAAGTAAAGACTATGGGGATCTTGCCAGATGGTTATGAATCTATTGGGGGCAAAAGGCAGAATGTGGTAATTTAAATGGATGTACCCCAATTAATTCAGTTTTATTAAAGCGTTTTAGATTGCCATCTACTTGGCTGGAAGTGATGTCATTGTGGGTGGATCTTGAATTCCAGCCTAAAGATATGCAGCATACTTTTGGTTCTCAGTATGTGCTATTTTCATGGTGCTCGTAGTGATCTTTCTGTATGGACCTGTGAAAGAGGACCAGCTTATTCCTCCATTATGGAACTTCCCATGGATCTGTAAGCTTCAAATAAGCTGCATTCCTCCTATAAACTGTGTCTGGTCTGGAGGTTCACCCAGCAATGGGAAGCTGACTACTATACCTGCTAAACAAAAGAATGATTCTTCACTTGTAAAATGCTACAAAATATAGACCCAAATGGAAAGTTTTAAAGGATTGTTTATGAACTAAAGCATTTGAGCTGAAACAGAAGCCTGGATCTAATGGAGACTTTGAGAACTTGAACATGAAGGAAATGAACATGTAATAACCAGTTTCTCCTAGAGCATCTGAATGAGACACCAAATACCCGCAGCTTCTCCCAATCAGGACTGGTTTTCAGAGAAATGGTACTATTCTGCATCAGGTGAATTTGTGGAACTACTATCACTCTCATTGAGAAATATTGAAATATTCTCTAGTAGATAAACTACTTTGTCTTATTGGTAGTTAGACAGTTCCTAAAGACATTGGCTGCAATGTTAATAGGGAATCAATTATATGCTTACCAATAGGTAAGGTTTTATGGTGAGAAAGAACCAATATATTCCATGAGTCTTAAGTAAGGCCTATGTTCTTATTAGTAAGGGCAATTTCATCCTACTTCAAGAAGTCCACTTATACTGCAGGTAAAGGCATATTATCTCTCCCTCTAAAATTTCACTTCTAAATATCACATATCTTGAATGTTTATTAATCTATTTTACCTCAACTTTAGTTAAAACTACATAAAAATTGAACATTAAATTTTAGAAGTCACACACATGTATGTATGTGTATATATATATATATATATATATATATATATATATATATATATATAGTGGGTGAGTGCACATGCATGTATACACACATATATGCTTGTAATGTGTCTTATTAAATTCTGACTTCAGTTTTGGTACTTGAGCAGAAGTGTTATAAAGTCCAATGCCTCTTTTATTCCTTTCGCCTAAAATCTGGGAAGTTAAATTCAATCAACTTTATGTTCTCCAACTTATTCCTTTGTTGCCTGAGGAGAGAAAATTAAACCCCATAAACTCTTACTACAGGGCAACTTCTCAATCACAAGGGGAACAATTACCTGTACTCCATTAATTCAAGCCATTTATGATTAATTTTTATGCAATCCTTCTTCTTTTTTTAAATTTTTATCTTAGACACAGAGAAAGGGAGAGAGAGAGAGAGAGAATGGGCATGCCAGGGCCTCCAGCCACTGCAAATGAACTGCAGATTCATGTGCCCCCTTGTGCATCTGACTAATGTGGGTCCTGAGAATTGAACTGGGATCCTTTGGCTTTGTAGGCAAGTGCCTTAACCACTCTGCATCCCAATCCTTGTTCTTTTAAGAAATCTTTGCCACATGATGTTATAGATACCTTCTAGTTGCTGGAATAAAGCACCTGAACAAAAGCATCTTATGGGAGAAATTTTTTGTTTTAACTTTTGCTTATAGTCCCAAAGGGAATCTTCATGATGGCAGGGGACAGTGTGGCATGATCACAGGCTGCACATCACTTCTGCAACAGTAGGTGAACAACAGCAGCAGGAGAGTGATGCAGATCCTGGCAAGGGGAAGCTGACTATAATATATCTAAGTCAAACCCCAGAAACACATCGCCACCAGCAAATTATACCTCCCAAGTTATAATCATCTGAGAACTGAGCATGCAGAACATATAAGTTTATGGAGGCATCTTATTCAAACCATCACACATGAGTAATAAGCATTTAGTAAGCTTTCTTGGTATATCAATATTTGAACTAAACGTGAGGAAGAGTTGACTTTACCATCCATGGCAAAACATTAGATATCTATAGAACTATAACTGAAATAGAACTTTCTAAATATATATATATACACACACATTTGTTTCACTCTATTTTTGTGGATGTGAGCACATATTTATATGTGTGTGTGTGTGTGTGTGTGTGTGTGTGTGTGTGTGTGTCTGTATGTCTGTCTGTCTTTCTTTGGGATATCCCATATGCTTTCCTGTGGCATAGGGGTGGGGGGGTGCACTGCTCTTTCCCCTGGACAAATGTTGAGCCAGTCTCTACTGATACCAGAACTTGTAAGCCTTTGATGATTCATGTGTTTCTCCTCCCCTGTGGGTGGATCTTGAATTCCAGCCTAAAGATATGCAAATCCATGCTCATTTTTACTTGAGATCTGGTGATTAGATTTCTGGTGGTCTCAGGCCCCTTCAAGCCCTTGTGCTTGTGCATGTAGTACACTTAACCACTGAGCAATCTCTCTAGCCATCAATGTATTTTTATTTACTTGTAAATGCTCCTCTGTTCTACTTAAAACTGACTTAATGATCCTTTATTAGCTTGTAATTCACAGCACTCAAATGTTTTGCATTTTGGAAATTGAATTACCTTGGTCTTATCTAGTGCAAGTAGAATAATGAGAAGGCATTGGTTCAAACTTATGTCTTATCACTTTCTGTTCAAGGCCTTTGCAATTCTACCATGAGTTTGTTGTGAGAAGTAGGAAATCTATTCTGCAAAAATGCAGGACTTCTGTGCTTATGATATAATGTCTACAAGAAAAGAACATCATTCTGATGTTCATAGTCAACCTTCCAGTTCCACATTAATATTCTTTTCATGTTTTGTCATACAAGAGTCTTCAGTAGGTTAGAAATATTATAGTTAAATTTACTAGGACCTTCTGAGTTTAAAAAGGACACTGGCTAGCTATTTTTCAACTCACCATGTCTAACAATAGCCACTTTGTATGCAGGAGACTAAAATATTGACATGAGTTTGCATACTGATTTTTCTTTTTTATAATGTTCATGCTGTTTTAAAATTGGGAAGTTGCTCTCAAAGATGGGATTCTAACATTTAAAATATCAAAGTATAACTCATATTGAAGAAGATTCTGTATGCATGGTGGGCATTTAAAATTATATATGTTTAGGGCAGAGGCATACAATAAATAATAATTTGTAAGCAAATTTATGTAACTTAATTTTAATCTATTCTACTGTGTGGAAGAAAGATGTGGAGGAGATATAGACAATCATAACTTTTAAAAGACCTTTGATATTATTGTCTGTATTCTTTAGGAAAAATTGTCTGTTTTAAAGAATATTTTGTATGTGATTCATGAATTAAACATAATTCAATAGGAAGCTGTGACATTTAATTAAGTTAAATGAAATAAAATTCAGAAATATGATTAGATTTATATCCTAAGCACTTCATTTTCCCTGTGCATACTTCAGGCATAGTTAAATGTTCTACTCATGAAGAGAGATGAACACATACACATAAAAATAGGAATATAGAAATATAAATAAAAGTATGAGGAAGTATGAAGATCACTTTTGAAAACTTGGTATATAGGGTATATGTTTAAATATATTTCCTTTGTAGATTTAGAGTAGCATTAATAAGAATATAAAATATTACCTTTTTTCATGGATAAAGTCTCATATAAATCTTAAACCACAAGTTTTTTTTTATTTCATTTGATGTTAACAGAAAACCTAAGTCTTGAAGGAAAATAGATCTATATACTCAATATATGCCCTTCTGAATTCATAGCACCTCAGTTTTCTTGTTTGGACAATATAAATAGCAATTATAAGCATCAGAGATCAAATGTGTATGTATTTGATTAAATGTATATATATAATTTCCACTGGAAGTCTTGGTATTCTATTACCATTGATTCCATTACACTTGCTATATGATTATTATATAGACCAAATATTGAAAAAGAAACTGATGAGTGTCAGTTATATACTCTTTAAAAAAAAAAAACCTAAAAAATGTTTTATTCAGCATTCTTGTGTCCTTAATACTAACTATCCTACTGAGCAAAAATCAGCTTAACATATTGGAATGTCTACCTTATAAGAGGTCAAGTATTGTGGGCACGGAATATTTTGGTGAAAAAATACCAACATTAATGATCTAAATATATAATCTCTTTATGAAGTAAAACCTGTTCATTAGGTCTGATTATACCTGACACAAATGGTTAAACAAAGTATATAACAGTTAAATTTCTCTCTTTAGAATGAACAAGAACCTCTGTGTATTTTCTGATCTATACTTGTTAATTTTCTCCTTGTCTTTTATGTTTGACATCAATTGGATCTTGACTGAGTGAAGAACAAATATAACAGTTTATCAGTTTGGTTTTTCTATTCTTGGTACTTTTCTTGTAATGTAGAAGTTACTATTTTCTATTAGACAAAGAAAGAAGTCAATACTCAGTTTGAAAAGAAAGCTCAGAATTCAGATACCCAAGATGAAATTTCTTTTATATCCCCAAGAATAGAAATTTTTTTATTGAAATCATCTGAATGCCTGGTCACAAGTATTGGAAAACACAAAGCAACATTGGTTTGCCAAATGCTGAAGTACTGCATACCAAATGTTTTCATTTATTTTAGGAGAAAATTATTCTCCAAGAGAAGCAAATGGTGATAATATTTTTACATTAACATTTAAGCTGTTTTGTGCACTCTGTGAAGAAAAAGAATTATAATACTTTTAACACATTTTTGTCAATTGCAATTTGTTGACATACTAGAAAAATTTAAAAGAAAAATGAATTTCCCAGATTTAAGTGCTTAGAGAAAGGCATAATTTTCAGTAAATTGGCAAGATGATTGTTTCAGTTATTGAATCTTTTGTTTCTGTCCCCTGAATATTTCAATGTATTCACTTGAACATTACATAGATGAAGAATTTTAAAAGTAACTTATGATTCTTTCAAAAAACAGTGATAAATTTGACATCCTATGTTGTGTTCCCTTGCATATTAAA
Source organism: Orientallactaga sibirica (assembly GCA_036365145.1). Taxonomy (NCBI): domain Eukaryota; kingdom Metazoa; phylum Chordata; class Mammalia; order Rodentia; family Dipodidae; genus Orientallactaga; species Orientallactaga sibirica. The sequence continues at coordinate 1,625,081 of JAEOAD010002325.1, read as the reverse complement.
AAAAACAGTTTATATGAAAGGTGTCAGAAAATATTTTTTTCAAGTTGTTTCAATACTGACTCTAACATTAAGAATGGAATTTTACTCCAGCATATATTATAAATAAACCCTACATTGCTTCTACCTAACAAAATAATTACCTTTGAGACAGTCAAATTAATTTATTGATAATATCATTACTTTGAATGTTTTAGCTTTTATAATTTTTAACTTTAAAATCTTATTTTCATTATACACTAAGAATCAGTCATTAAAAACAGTAATTGACTATTAAATAATAAATCTTTTTTGTTACTCAAATGAGAATATCTTGGTCATCCTGCTGCAGCCTCAAGAAAAGAATTATATACATGGGCCAATATGTCCACCTAAAATATGGTAAATCTTAAGTAATCACAAATTTCTTTCCATCTATCATAAAGTAGAATCCAATTTAATCTAGTTCTAAAGTTTGTGCATCTGGGCTGATTTTTTTGATTGTTGACCCATTGATGATATGCAAATCTTAAACATAGGCTTTAGGAGGCATTAGAGCTTCCAATTCTTTCCCTCTTAGTATTCTATTACTATTTGTTCAAGAACAGGATAATCTGTTGAATGATGCAAGACTGTGCAGAATGGTAATCTTTGCCACTCAAGTGTTAGGAGTATCTAAGGATCTGCTAAAAGTATTGCCACATATGAAACTATGTGTGTGTGTGTTTGAGCAGTTTCTGCAGGGAATGGTATAAAATAGTAAAAATTGAATTTTCTATTTTGTATAGTTCTCACCAAGAAATATATATTCAACTGCATACATGATTGTTGTGATTTCTGGTAAAAAAAAAAAAAAACTGGGAATTAGTAGCTATATTTTTTAAAGTACATTTATTTATTTATGAGAGAGAGGTGAAGAGACACACAGAAAGAGAATGGGTCTGCAAGGGCTTTCAGCCACTGGAAACAAACTCCAGACGTATGTGCCACCTTGTGCATCTGGCTTACATTGGTACTGGGTAATTGAACCTGGGTTCTTAGGCTTTGCAGGCAAGGGCCTTAACCACTAAGCCATGTCTCCATCCTAGTAGCTATGTTTTTTGGCAGTCAAAATTCATAGAACAATCCATTTGGTACTAAGAGTGTGCAGTGGATCACCTAGAACCCAGAGTAGCTCTACTACTAATCTTGTTACAATCACAGCAGCAAAAGGAGACCCCAAAACCTCCATCCCATTTCATTCCACTCATCAGTGTTTGATGTACTAGATCTGTTATTATGTCCAGAGGGACAGGGAGGGATCTCTTGGGACACTTTGAATGGGTGATGCCTGCAAGCAGGGACAAGATTATTGTAACAAAGTTTGGGAAAAGAAAAAGATGGTTTAATAGGAGACACTGATATCATTTCATGAAAAGTAATAACACCAATGAAGATGCATTAATCTACCAAATTGTTACAAAGAAGATAAAGCACAGAAATTACCTCGGTGTTTTGTAATTGGAGATGAGAAGGAGAGGGGTAGCAAATGTGGAGTTCCAGGTCAACTTGCTTCACATGCAGCAGAATATACTCAGAAACACTCTCCACATCATATAACTCTTCAAGACAATTACCAGAAGAACTTTTATGATAGTAAGAATGTGATAAAATAGGAGGGTGTGGTGACTTGAATGTAAATATATGTCCCCCATAACCTCAAGGATTTTTGACTAAGGTTAAGATTCCTACTTAAATCTCCAGCAGCCTACTGGAGGAGGTGTCACTGAGGGCACATCTTAAGTCCAGCCCTGCTAGGTGTGTAGAGAGCCACTTGGAGATCTCACTGTTCATGTTTGATGGTTGTTGGTGATGACTCTCTGTTATGAATGTATGGAAGTGTGCCAGCTTCTTCTGCCATGATGATTCTTTCCCTGGATTCTGTAAGCCTGAAACAAAACCTTTCCTTTCACAAGCTGCTTCTGGTCAGGTGTTTGTCCCAACAATGAGTCAGTAAGTACAACAAAAGGTCATTAAGTATATCTTAAGATAAGTTAAGTTCCATAAGGACAACCCTACCTGAGACAACTTTTACCACCCTAGTACATGTGGACACTCTATGGGCATCAAACATCAAACACAAAATTCCCATACTTCCTTACAGAGATCACTGACAATAGTTGTTGACAGCCAGAATCAGAATTTAAACCAGTTGTCCAGGGACCTGGCTCACCAAAGACAACCTTGAGAGGACAGCAATGAACAGAAGATGGCAAAGAGACCAAAGCAGTCCATTTATCAGCTGAGGCATCTCCAGATGAATGATCACCTGCTGCTACTGGCAAGCAGGGGAGGGGAGAATTTATGTCAGTTTGTTGCTTCTACTACTACCAATAGGAAGAAATGGATAGGAAATTTCAGTAATAAAAACTGAAAAGTTTGGAGCTTAAGATTTAAATCCTTTCTTCTTTTTGTTTGACAAAAAAAAAAAAAAAAAAAAAAAAAAACTGGAATTATCAGACTTTTCTTAGGCTTCTTCACAGTCAACCACCTTAACCTCTAACCCATCTCTCCAACCACAAAGATTCCTTTGTAATAAAAAGTAGTATTTTGTAAATTATTTAATATTCTCAAAGTATTTTAAAATTATTTTATTTATAGTCTGGCTGATATTTTAAGTGCTTCATTATCTTATTTATTTATTTATTTATTTATTTATTTATTTATTTATTTATTTATGAGAGAGAACAAGGCAGAGAAAGATAGAGAGAAAGAATAGTCATGCAAGGGCCTCCAGCCACTATAAATGAAATCCAGATGCATGTGCCACCTTGTGCATCTGGCTTACATGGGTCCTGAGGAACAGAACCTGCGTCCTTTGGCTTTGCAGGCAAGTGCCTTAACCCCTAAGCCATCTTTCCAACCCCTATTTTTATTTATTTTTATTTTTATTTACTTATTATTATTATTTATTTTGGTTTATCTAGGTAGGGTCTCACTCTGGTCCAGGCTGACCTGGAATTAACTATGTAGTCTCAGGGTGGCCTCGAACTCTCGGTAACCCTCCTACCTCTGCCTCCCGAGTGCTGGGATTAACGGCATGTGCCATCACGCCCGGCTTCCTATTTTTATTTTTGTAATGAGAGAGTAAGAGAGAGAAAGAGAGAATTGGCACGCCAGTACCTCCAGCCACTGCAATTGAACTCTTGATGCACGTGCCATCTAGTGCACATGTGCAGCCTTGTACTTGTGTCACTTTGTGTGTCTGGCTTCAGTGGGATAGGGAGAATACAACACGGGTCTTTAGGCTTCACAGGCAAGTTCCTTAACTGCTAAGCCATCTTTCCAGCCAGAGCTTCGTTTTTAATATGTTACAGATATTTAAAACTTGAGTTTTAAGCGAGGCATGGTAGCACAAGCCTTTAATCCTGGCACTCAGGAGGCAGAGGTAGGAGGATTGTCATGAGTTTGAGACCACTCTGAGACTAATAGTGATTTCCAGGTCATCCTGAACTAGAGTGAAACCCTACCTCGGGAAAAAAAAAAAAAAAAAAAAAAAAACTTGAGTTTTAAAAGTCCACAAACTTCAAGCACTTGGTAAGAAAGATCTTAACTACTTTTTAAATTTTGTATGGATTTTTGACTTCATGGATATTTGTGTCCAAATTCCCTGTTTTTCAAGATTGAATTTTGTTGCTACAAAACTGAACATGAATGTAGATACAGTATTTAAATGACTTTTTGTTTGTTTGTTTATTTTTTCGAGATAGGGTCTCACTCTAGCCCAGGCTGACCTGGAATTCACTATGTAGTCTCAGGGTGACCTTGAACTCACTGTAATCCTCCTACCTCTGCCTCCCTAGTGCTGGGATTAAAGGTATGTGCCACCACACCTGGCTCTAAATGACTTTTTACTTGATAGAAATATAATCTTCTTGAGTCTTGTTTCTGAAATCTCTCTTTTTAGATTAGTTGTGAAAGTAAAATGTCCTAATTGACTTAAAATATGTAGCAAGATGCATGGTAATTATAAATGCTAAATAAATATATGAAGTTAATATAAAATCTATATTACCTATAAAATTTCCAGAATGTTAAAAAGGTGTTTTGCATAATTTTAATGAAGGTTGTATCTGAAGACTTCATCTTCAGAGCAAAAATCAAGTTTTGTTCCAATATCATTATACAATAATTATAAGATTTTTGCTGTCATAGATTTAATTACCACAGGTCAGTCATACATATACATCGATACTTTAAATGCACTGCTATAAATTTAACAGGTATATATTTTTCTGCATTTAAATACCTGGTAAGCAAGTGAGATTTGATACATTTATGACGGATAACATGAATTTTAATTAATTTGATCATTCATTTATAATAGTTCCTTATTACTCATTTACATTCTGAGAATTCTCTTGATTGTATACTTTGCATGGTTAATATGAGAAGTATTATCTCTAATGTAACATTAGCCTCATAAGTCATAATCACTGTGATGCCCACTACAATCAATCTTGTTGGAAGAGATTCTGTAATCGTTTGGATAAGAAGTACTACCCCCAAGAGTTCATGTTTTTGAGAAGTTATTGTATCCTCTGTGTGCTAACTTCATCTATGGATTAATTCATTGATGAGGTCAGAGCTAAATGGGCTAGGAGATGAGGCCTTGCCAGAGGGCCTGTCTTTCAAGGGTATATCTTTTCTCTTCTACTTTACCATGATCTTCTGCCACCTCTCTGCCACGAGCTACTCTGTTCTACCATATTTGTTCTTCATGCTGTGATATTGTGCCAGTAACAGTGGTGCAAACTGACCATAGGCAGAGTCCTCTCAAACCATGAGCTAAAGTGAATTGTTCTCCCCTTAAGTTAATCTCTCCAGCATTTTGGGGCATCAATGAGAAACTCAGTAGATGATGACTACCATATGACTAAAAAAAACAGCTAGTGTAAATGTGATAGATACTGTATAAATGAGCAAAAGGATAATTCAAATTATATGAAGAATGGTGTCAGTCAGTGTGAGATTTAATCATACTATTCAGAATGACATATGATTAAAATGTATGAAAAATTGTTTCTAGAATTTTCTTTGTTTTCTTTTTAAAAATTTATTATTATTTCTTAGAGAGAGACAGCAAGAGAAAGAGGCATATATAGAGAGAGAATGGGCTGCTAAGCCATCTCTCCAGCCCTATTTCTAAAATTTTCTATTCAACATTTTTGGGCCACCCCTGAATTCATGAAAGTAGTACTACAGAAGAAGAAGCTCAGATAAGATATGATGATTTTACTCTCATTTGTAGAATATAAAATAGTATTTGAGGGGGTTAGAGCTAGTGCTATGTTATAGATGATAAGGGCCTTGTCTTCAAAATATTTGGCAAATATCATATACAGATGCAAAAGGAAGTGAAAATATTCTAGGACAATTATAAAGCTTACTATGTTGAGGAAAAAGGTAGCCAGAGTAGAGTGAGTGAGGAGTATAGTGGTCATGACTTGTGTCAAGGAAGATAGAGATTATGTAATTTAGTTAAAAATCTCTTAAAATAGGATTCAATGCTCAATTTAAATATTGCCCCAAATCTATGAATTTGTCTAGCTTGCGCACTGAACACACCCATAGCCATTTGTGGCTGCTACCATTGCTATACCTGTAGATCAAACATCAGCAAGAAAAACAGAATTCAGCAATGTATAAAGGAATTAAAAATTGTGACTAAGTAAAATTTGTTCTAGGTAATACATGAAAATTTATCCATGTAATCCCCTCACATCAATGTAGTATAAAACAAATAGAGAATGGCCACATTAATTGATGCACAAGTAGTATTTGGGAAAACTTAATACCTAACATCTATTTATGAGAAGAAATTTTCAAAAACTCACAGTATAAGAAGCACTGTTTCAAGTTGAAAAATGTCATTTAGAGAACATCTAGAGTTAATGGTTAAAAACTTAAGACTTCCCCCTAAGGTCTGAAAGAAAATAAAGGTGCCTGCTGTCTTCACTCTTAGTCAATTTATTACTGAAGTTTCTAACCACTACAATAAAGCAATAAACAGAACTAAAAAGGCACGGTGGAAAGGAATTAAAAAAAAAATCTTTCTACGTGGAAAATACATGTCTTTGTATATAATTGATACGAAGAACACTATAAAAAAGTTGGTTCCAATAAAATTAATTCCTACTTGAAAATAAATGTGTACCTTGAAAATAAAAAGGAGTTTAAAACCCTCTCCTTGCTCAGTTGCAGGACATAAGATTAACAATCAGAAGTTAACATCAAGCATGCCTGCACTTCTCACTTCTTCTTTGTTAGACTCACGGATAAAAATAAATGAAAGATTATAGGAAAATATCAGTGAACCACAAATCTGAAAACTAACAGGTAGATTTTAGAAAAATCTCTCAGTAGTGCAAAAAGCAATTCTTAGAATACTGACAAATACAAAGGTGTGCATACATGCTTGAAGAAGCCAACAAACCAGAAAAACCAGAAGAGAGCTTTTTTTTTTTTTTGACAACAGATCTGAATTTTTACTCATGGCTTGGTTGATCATCTTCTCTCAACAACTTCTTTTGAATTCACATTTGTGTCAGGTAAAGAATGACATGGGACCTCACTTGCTGACTCCTCCACAACAGCTGTTTTACTGTGGTTTCCCAGTTTTCTTCCACACTCTCTGTAGACACGTTTGCACTAGCATCATTAGTATATTGTATGGCAGACCCCTAGACACCATCCACCCAGTCAAAAATGCCTTCAGTTCCAGTCAGAATACCTAACACAGTGTCCACAATGTTTGGAGTTACAGAAGGGGTAGGGTGGCAATTATCCATTGAAGTCAGTATAATCTTGGTCACATGATGTCACATGTGACACAGAGCCATTCTAGTCAAGTGTAGAGGAAGGGAGGATTGGCAGGCTCTGGCTCTCTACTCTTTCTTTTTTTCTCAAAATGTACAAAAATGTGGTGGTACAAATTCCCAGAAAAGTTTTCTGACTGGTAAATGTTGTCATCAGTCATGTGTGAGTTGAGAAACAGATACTGCTGCCTCTCCTACTCCTGAAGTTTGGGGTGACTGTTACCACTCTATCAACTTAGCCAGTAGGCCAGTTCCCAGTCAGTTTGAGTTTAGGTATTACCAAGAGTGTTCCAATGAGATAGGCTGCTGCGTAGCTAGACCTCCAGGGCTGAGTGCCCTAGCCTTCTTTCTCCCCTCCCCTCATTGCCATCCTGTTTTGGTCACTTCCAATTGCTTCTCTGGTTTTTTGGTTCTGCCAGAGAGCTTGAAAATTCTCACTTGGTGGTTTTCATTCTTAGTCATGCCATATACTGGATTCAGGTTCATTCCATTGTAATGATGCTTTAAGCAAGTTTGTCAAGCCTCCATTCAAGGATTCTGTTTCTTTCATAAGACCAAAAACTTAGAGGCTATGATATAAAGTGGAGAACATGGTAATGTCTCCCAGGACAGCTTTTAGCCTTCAATGTCTTAGTAATTGCACATTTACTTGGGCAAATTCTAAAACTGAATAATATTTGGTTTGTTAGCATTTTCAGTTAAATTCATGTTATAGCAGTGGAATACCTGAGAGTTTCTAAGGACAAGATTGTTTACCTAGCTCCATGTCTTTGGGTCTCTGGTGAAGGTGACACACCCTAGCAGGAATGAGCAACAGAGCACAGGTTTCAAATCAAGCAAGAAAGAACAGGGGACATTGCAGGCTGAAGACCCATAATCCCTTTCTTGTGCAAACTGCCATGTCCTAAGAACCTCCTCAAGCTCCACCTCCCAGTAGCACCACTCTGGGATCAAGCCTTTAACATGTGAACAACTGGGAGACATTAAATTTTCAGACTATAGTAGGGACTATGAATTCTGATGATTACTCATATAGAGGAATGTGACCCTGTGGTGGGTGAAAAATGGAAATGAAGTTAAGTACCAAGAATACCACAGCTGTGAAGTCATACACAGGGCCAATATTCATTTGATTCAAAACAGACACATTGATGTTGTGTGGCTGCTGTCAGACCCTTAGATAACATGTCTGTTAGTTTCTAGTGACACTGAATGGGCATTAGGATTAGGAAGCTTTGACTATAATTTTCATATAATTGTCCATGATGTGGGCAGGACTTCCTTGTGCTGTGATTCCCATTGAGTCACCCATCTCCTTTAAGTAGCCCCGATGAACTGATTTGTTTACCAAGAAGAAAAGAGAAAATTAACAAAATGCAAGCATTAACCTATTATTTTTTTGCCACAAACAATATACAGAGGCTGGATAGATGGCTTAGCAGTTAAGGCACCTGCCTGTGAAGCCTAAGGACCCATATTCACCTCTCCAGGTCCCACATAAGCCAGATGTAGAAGGTGACACAAGTGTGCAAGTTCATACATGCACACAGAGTGGCCCACTCATTTGGAGTTAGATTACAGTGGCTGGAGGTCCTGGTGTGCCAATTCTCTCTTTCTCACTGTCGCTCTCACTCTTTTCCATAACAAAGGCCAGTCTGAGTGCTTGCCTCAAAAAAATAAAAATAAAAAACGAATATATGGAAGGTAAATGAGCACACAAGACACGTTTTATATGCTCCATTAGTGAAATTCAGACTATAGCTGCAATAAGGCACTGCAACAAATGTATCAGAAAGCTTCAAATAAAAAATAGTGCCATCAAATGTTACTTGTAATGTAGAGAAATTTTACCACTCATATGTGACTAGAAGGAATGTAATCCAACATAGTTGGAGATAAATAACATAATAGTTGCAAAAAGACTACAAGTTCTATATGACTCAACAATTTCATTTCAGGAAAGGAATCCTGAAACTATGAGGATTTATGGTCACACAGAAACCTAAGCATGACCATTTATTGCTGCTGTACTCATAATTGCACAGGCACTGGAAATAATCTCAGAAGCTTCTCAATGGGTTCTGGATAAATAAATTCTAGTACACCCCCACCATGGTATAATGTTTAATAACAAAACTGAAAGAAACTGCCACAACAACTTAGATGGACCTCAAAGCTATTATACTGACTAAGAAAAAAAGTTCCAAAGGATGATATGCTATGGAGTTCCTCTTTAAAACCTGCTGGAAATAATAGAATTATAAAAATGGATAAAAAGATAGTAGTTAGCAGGGATGGTAAGAGGAGAAGAAAGAATGAGGGAGGTTGGTGAGATAACAAAAGGCCAACAAAAGGGATCCTGACAATGAATGAACTGTTGTGTATCTTGAGGATGTCAGTGTTAGTACTGGTGATTGACACTGCATTGTATTTTTCCTGGGATATTAACACTCAAGGAAGCTGATGGCACTGGGTCTTTCCACTGCATGGTATTCACCATCATTTCCAAACACACAAAATGATTTTAAAATACTCTTTAACTTTCTTTGACTCAAAATTTACCAGATTTAGTCAGTTGAGACATACCTGGATTTCTGGGAAAGACAATTTTCTTTAGTTTGCTCTGTTGAGAAAGCATGATGTTACACTTCATAATCATGTCTTTCAAGGCAGATAATAAAAATGAAGTTCATCCATTGACAAATTAACTCCAAAATATGAACCTGCACAGTATACTTGCAACTGTAATTTTGTTGGTATTATGGAGAGAAGGATTGTGATTCTTAGAAATAACGAAGTATGACCAACAGTTGAATATAAACAGGAACTACATTAGACTTAATCCATCACAAACACTTTATACTTATATGTATGTACAAGGAATTTCATTATAATAAAAGGTGTAACAGAACCTTTTTGTATAATAATGAAATTTGTGAGCATATTTCCAGTGAACTGAATTATTGCTTGGATGAGAGTTCATGTATGAAAATTTTGTGGAGGTTGATAGAGTGAGACTTTGGTAGTAATTTAGCAGTCTGCAAGTCAAAATGTGTTTGGAAATATCCTACTTACAAGGAAGTTTTAAAGAAAAATTCTTAAAAAGAGTTAGGGAAAAAGACTTTTAAAAATTAAAATGAAGTTTTTAATAATCCCTTTCAACTAACAACCTTCCTCTCCTCCTCTATCTCCCTCCACTGAACCCCATTTTCTTTCCTAGTATTCCCTCTTCTATTTTAATGTATCTTTTTGCCCTCTTCCATCTACTCGCCATATCCAGATATTACACATATCTGCGTAAATTTGACAATAGGAAATAAGGCAAAATGATTTCTCTTTCTTCCAAGACTGAAAGTCTTTCTCCTCTTCTTTATTCTTCATGTCCATTTTCAATGTCATCCACATTTTATTTCTGTTTAGAAATACAAATTCAGCTGTCATAGTCTTTCTGAGCCACAGATAGCACCTCTTGTTTTTCTTCATAACACAAACACATGTCTAAACATGTCTTCTTTTCTTTCTTTTAAAATACTTTATTTATTTTCAAGGGGGAAAAGAGAGAGGGAGAGAGAGAGAGGGAGGGAGAGAGAGAGAGAATAAATATGAATGTCAATGGTCACTCCAGGGCCTTGTGCCACTGTAAACAACTCCAGACACATGCACCATTTTGTGCCTCTGGCTTTATGTGGGTACTGGGCAACTGAACCCATGCCATCAGATTTTCTAAACAAGTACTTTTAGCCATTGAGTCATCTCCCTAGCCCTCATATGCCTTATTTTCTACTTGATTTCCAGTATTGTATTATTTCCATGATATGAATCTGTATCCTTTTTCCAGGTAATCTGTAGAGATCTTAAGGCAAGGATAGTGGTCAACACTTTCTCATCTCCATAAATGCATAGCATGACGTTCTCAAAGTCACATGGTTCCTAAGTGGCCTTATAGAGATTTGAACACATATAGTTTGAAAAACATGGTTGTTTTCTTGACAGTATTTCATTTTCTCTGGTACTATGACCAAAAAACCTCACTTATCCATTGGCAAAAAGGGTTACAGTGTTTGATAAATAAATTATATTAAGTAAATCTAATAATGTTCCAATTTAATTTTGAGAAGAATGAGGGAGATTATGCTAATGGTGGAAAAACTTATAAGATATTTATATTTAATTCAAAGGCCAAATATAGGATGATATGTATAGTGTACAGCAGTAATATAGAGAAATGAAAGGACTATGCACTACTATGCTTGAATAGATTTAGAACATCTATGAGAAACCACACAAAAACCCAAGGACTGAATGTCAAATACTAGGAAAACTTCATTTCTACTACACAATTGCTCTATAGCTGAGAAACTAAATCCTTGCATGCCAGGGAAAATGGGCCCGTAGCATGGCAAAGTGATTCCTACTGAAAATAAGAGCTTCTGAGCCTAATAATGAAATTGGACTCAGAGTTTTTTTTTTTTTTTTTTAATTCATGAACTACCAAATTGAGGAAAATACTTTATCAAATAAAAACTTTCTTTGTAACACATCATATATCAAAATCTTAGAACACAAACTGCAAAGTACTTTCCAACCAGAGACTCATAAAATAATTCAGTTCAATGTTCAATGGATAGGTAATGTCATATGTTTATGTGTCTGAATATACCAGGAGCTGGTGTCATCTGTTCATTCCATCCCTGTGGAGCTATACATATTTATGAAATCACAAGTAGAAGTAATAAATGTTTAGCACTAAAAATTTCAAAATAAAAAACGTGCTGCTGCATATTCACACTCATCACATTCATTATTTATTTATAATTGACAAATAAGAGTATACCATTTAATACATAAAATATTAAACTGTGGGAAAACTTTATTACTATAATACTGTACAATGACTGGTGGTTACAAACAATGAGAGAATATCATGTTCCAAAAATCCTTTAAGGCAATCCTGACATGCCTCTATGACTTGAGAGACTGCAACTTGGCTTGTTAATAGATTCTTTTGTCATTTTGCTTTTCGGCTGCTGGAGTTAGTGGATTTATGAACATATGGTGGCGTCTAGAGATTAAGCTCTTTTCTTCCTAGAGTAAGACATACTGACTTTGTCTACACACTGCAGTAATTAATTTGGTCAATGTCCTTAGCCAAACCAGAAAAATCATGCTTCAAGGTATTGGTGTTCAGATTTTGGAAGAAGTGCATACACTTACCAATTTTATCAGGTTTGATGCAAAATACTTCTTTCCCAAGGATCCACCTTTTCTGTAACTGGCATGTTTTGCGTAATTGTCATACTGTTTAAGTTGCTAAAATGCAACAAGTTATTAAAGTATTTATTGTTGTGTTTGTTAGTTTGTCAGCTTTTGTGTGTTCTGCCATGCATGTTAAATGTTAGTTTCACATTATGTTTTATAGCAAATGTATATAGTGCCAAATAGTTTTAACAAAATTTCTTTAATGTAGTAATATATAGGGACATATGTATAGTGATCCTAAATTTATTTTGTTTCCTTTTGGACCATTTTCCTAGAGAAACATTTATTTACAAGGCAAAGGGAGAAACAGCAAAAGAGTATTTCACAACTGTCAGCCTAGTGGGAAGTGGAACACAAATCATTTAGAAAATTATTCTTTTATGTAAGAATGTATGAATGAAAAAAGAAAGGTGATATTCAAATTGATATAAATGGTATAATGACTTTTTATTGTTAATTTCTGATTAAGAAAAATAGCGTCTTGAAAGCCATAAATTAAAATATGGAAGATCCATATACTTGCATTTTACTTCAAAGTGAAATGCATTTGAAATAAAATATGTGGCAGTAAGTACAGCAAGGGCCTGATAGATTTTTTTTCTATCTGTTTTTCATTATTAAAAAAAGAGATACCAGACCATCTCATAACCTCTTCTAACAGCTTTTAGTAACCACTGTTGTACTTTTTCTCTCTGAATTTGATCCACATAGATCTCTTTTAAGTGCAATATGGTAACTTTTGCACTTTATATATAGTTTACTTCAGGGATCCTTGAACTTTTTTTCACTGATGACTCCTTACATGACACCTGTTATATAGTTATATGAAGTAAATACACAAATCAAACATTTACTGATAATAAGTCATAAAGAAAAAAATTAAACAAATTCTTTGGAACATGTATTTTTATATATATTTTTTATTTATTTGCACAAAAGAGAGGGGGCAGGAAGAGAAAGTAAGAGAAGAAGAGGCAGATTGAGAGAATGGTCATACCAGGGCCTCTAGACACAGCAAATGAACTCCAGATACATGTGCCACCTTGTGCATCTGGCTCATGTGAGTACTGGGAAATGAAACTTGGGTCCTTAGGCTTCACAGGCAAGTCCTTAACTGCCAAGTAATCTCTCCAGCCCCATATGTATAATTTTAGCATTTATTAAAAAGAAGCAAATTTGCATACTAATGAAATGGATGTACTTTGTTTTTACATAAAAACAGATATTTTTCAAATATTTGATTCTGTCAGAAAGTATGTTTAATACATCCTTTCAACATTTTTAAGAGTTGGTTGGTTTAGAGTTTGATTTCATAATCATAAATAGTTAGAATTCTCTATAATTTAAATATTTAGTACAAGGGCTGGAGAGCTGGCTTAGCAGTTAAGGGCTTGCCTGTGAAGCCTAAGGACCCCAGTTCAAGGCTTGATTCCCCAGTACCGACATAAGCCAGATGCACATAGTGGCACATTCATCCGGTGTTCATTTGCAGTGGATAGAGGCCCTGGTACATCCATTCTGTCTCTCTCTCTCTCCCCCTTTCTTTGTCTCTAATAAATAAATAAAGTAAAATAAATACTTAGTACAAAATGGCATAACTCTAGTTAGGGCAATTTCAGGAATTGTTAGCAACTCTATGCTAATTCCAAGCCAAAAATCATTATATATATATATTTTTTTTTCAAATATATATATTTGGAAACTGAACTTAGCAACTAAAAGTGTAGTTTGTTCATTTGTTTTTATTAAGTATATAATTTGTATGGACATGTCATGTGTTGGTATCACCTCTTCCCTGCCCCCATTCCACTAAGGGCCCTCCTCAGTGGAATTGGTGGTATTCACCATGGTGTTGTGGGTTATGAGTTGTGACAGAAGCAGTCAGTCATTCTGGGAAGGGGCAATGCCATTGGATATTTCCTCCCACCTTGTGGTTCTTAAAATCTTTCTTCCTCTCTTCTACAAAATTCCCTGAGCCATTTTGAGTGTTTTAAGTCTACTTTGGTGTTGAGCTCTCAAGAGCATCTGGATTTCTGCTTTGGTATGTGTTGAGTATCATCGGTTTCTGTCTCCATCACTCTGGCACAGGTTGTCAGGCTCACCATGGAAGTAGCACTTTCACTCATCTCACAAATTTCTCTGTAGTTTCTTCTAGACCCAGCTGATGTGTGAGTGGTCATTCCTCTCTTGCCAGGGAGTCAGCTATATTTTCCTGTGTTATGAATGTATTTTGTTTGTCCTCTGGTCTCACTTTCTTCTGAAAAACAAATTCTCCAATGGAGAGTGTGATCAGCATTGGCTAAAGAGGATAAGGATTGTGACTTTATAGAAATTTTTTTTAATATATATATATATATTTATTTATATTATTTTGATTTTACATTCATAGTAAAGGATCCATTGTCCTCCTCCCTGTACTCCCACTTTCAAAGGGACCCTTGTCAATGGGGAATGTGGGTCAAGCATTGTGAGGTTGGTTAAGAGTTCTGGGGGGTTGGCCCCAGTCTCTGTGCATAATGCCCCAACTATGGCTCTAACAATCTTTCCGCCCCCTCTTCCACAAATTTCCCTGAGCCACATTGGGGTCATTTTAGTTCTGCTTCAGTGATGCTGTTTCGGGAGCCTCTGTGTCTCTGGATCTCTGGCTTAGTTAGAGTTGGATGTTCTCTGTGTTTATCTCCTTCGGCCTTTTGCTGGTGTCATGTAGAGAGCTGCGAGGTGCCGCGCCTTAAAGATGGCGCTGGCTTCCACCTTCCGCCTTCCCGATGGCGAGTGCTCTCCTGGATAAACAAGTCCTTATTTGGCTTGGGCCGTGATCTAGGCTTGCTTCCGCATATGTGGACCTATCTGCATTCACCACGTGGCTTACCAGGGTTGGCTGTTCAAAGGCTTCTTAAGCTTTGGGCAGGCAGTCAGGCAGTGAGTCTGTGGGGCAGTGAGTGAGTGAGAGAGTGAGTGAGTGAGTCTGTCTGTGAGTCAGGCAGTGAGTGAGTGAGTCAGTCAGGCAGGCAGGGAGGGAGTGAGTGAGTGAGTGAGTGAGTGAGTGAGTAAGTGAGTCAGGCAGTCAGGCAGTGAGTGAGTGAGTGAGTGGTGCTGAAGTCAGTCAGTCAGAAGATTGTTTAAGGGGTCAGAAGATTGTTCAAGGTTCCTGAATAAACTGCTGAAAGAAGAGTCCGAGCGTTGCGTCTTCCTTGCTGGTCGAGGCGGTCGCGACAAATGGTGGCCCGTACGGGGAACTCAGAACTTGCAGGGCAGCTAGCTGGTAAGTTCCAGGTAAGTGGACAAAAAGGGTAAAGGCAAGTTCTCCGGTAGAGAGACGATAAGGTCCCATAGCAAAATGGGCAATACATCTTCCAGTATTAGGGTTAAAAGGCGCCACAATAAGGTTTCCTTAGAGGAAACACAGTGAGAAGATTTCTTAAGAATGATAGCCGGCCAATTAATGTATATTTGTTCGTGTGTCTTATTAGTGTAACCTCATGTGGTGTATTTGTGTTGTAGTGTGTCTAGTCATATTACATAGGGCAAACGAGAATGATTCAGAAGCAATTAAAAAAAAAAAAATTTAGAGGAGGTGAGAGAAGAGCGCTCTTTTTAAAACATCTAAAAGAAAAAGTAAGGTTCCTGAATAAACTGTTGAAAGAAGAGTCCGAAGAGGGACTCAGAACTTTCTGCAGTCAGGGCAGTGCACTGGTAAGTTCCCAGGTAAGGTGGGAATCACGCGACAAAAAGCGGGAATTTTGCTCTTCTCGGTAGAAAAAGAGGGAGCAGGAAAGTTCCCAGGTAAGGTGGGAATCCAGCGACAAAAGCGGGAATTTTGCTCCTCTCAGTAGAAAAAGAGGGAGCAGGAAGGGTTCATGATTGTAGCGAACCAAAAGTAAAAGTTTTAAAAGAATTTTTGCAAAATTAGCCATGGGCGCTTCTCACTCTGCACTCCAATTTTTGGCTCTGAATGAGCTGCTTCGTTCAAAAAACTTAAAGATAAAGGGAGTACCCTGGAGAGGTTCCTGGAGGAATGTGATGCCATAGCCCCTTGGTTTGCGTGCTCTGGAAGTCTTACAATCCCTTCATGGGAAAATTTGGGCGAAGATCTTGATTTTGCAGCAGACCAAGGCACGCTTAAGGGCGGGGTAAGATCGATCTGGAGGTTAGTGAGGAACTGCCTCGAGGAAGAAAGGTCGGAAAAGGCAAACAATGAAAAGGGGAAGGAAAGACTGCAGAGGACTTTGTTGGAACTGGGCTACTGGCATAAGGGATGGCTACGTTCTGCTATCCAGGCCCAGAAAGTTTGATCAAGGTTAAATTTGTAATGGACTGATGTGCTTGGCTAAAGATATCGGACTGAGATTTTAAGATTTTAAGTTGGAAAATCTCAAGCAAGGTAAAAGCAGAGGCACTGAGGTTTTAGGTTACTGAAGCTGCTATTGTCAACGCATTAGCAATCTTAATGAAGGTGGAAGGAAGGTGGCCTGACTTGATTTTACATTAAAACAATGGAGAGGATGCCTGAGGAAAGACTGTAAAAATGCAAATTGATGACTGCTGATGGTGGTTGAGTTTTTGCATTGTTTTAGTTTCTCCTTGCTAATGTTGTTAAAAGACCTTGGATTATACTAGGGCTGCAAATTTATCCAGATTTTTGTCTAGTTTTCTATTACAGAATTGGTCGCTTGAATTTGAAGATACCTTAAGAGAACTGAGACTGGCTGTAGTTTATGTGAATTCTACCCGCATGGACCTCTCTTTTGCATCTGGATTGTCATCTTGGCTGATCTCCGCTATGAATCATCTGAAGGAATGGGCGGGTTTGGGTGCTCTTTAGCAGGCCTTCTGTTACTGGTCTCTCTGGTTTGCTTGTGGTGTCTATGTAAGATTAGAGTAACACAAAAACGGAATGCAGTCATGATCGTCCAGGCCTTCTCGGCTATTGAGGCAGGTCAATCTCCCCAGGCATGGTTAGCCACCATAAAAATGTAAACACCAGGCACAGGCTGCGAGGCAAAGCACTGCAGGGAGAGTTAGCTGTGAAAGACTCTCTGAAGGGCAAGTCTGATTGCATGTGGGTTGGCATCCATGGTCCCACCTCCAGGGAAAAGATGCAAGACGGTTCTATGCCTATTTTAAGAGTTACTGGAGATCAGACCTCTACCCTTGCCTGTTGCTTTGCGTGTTTTAAAACATAAAAGGGGGAACTGTAGAGAGCTGCAGGTGCCGCGCCTTAAAGATGGCGCTGGCTTCCGCCTTCCGCCTTCCCGATGGCGAGTGCTCTCCTGGATAAACAAGTCCTTATTTGGCTTGGGCCGATCTAGGCTTGCTTCCGCATATGTGGACCTATCTGCATCCACCACGTGGCTTACCAGGGTTGGCTGTTCAAAGGCTTCTTAAGCTTTGGGCAGGCAGTCAGGCAGTGAGTCTGTGGGGCAGTGAGTGAGTGAGAGAGTGAGTGAGTGAGTCTGTCTGTGAGTCAGGCAGTGAGTGAGTGAGTCAGTCAGGCAGGCAGGGAGGGGAGTGAGTGAGTGGTGAGTGGTGAGTGAGTGAGTAGTGAGTGAGTCAGGCAGTCAGGCAGTGAGTGAGTGAGTGAGTGGTGCTGAAGTCAGTCAGTCAGAAGATTGTTTAAGGGGTCAGAAGATTGTTCAAGGTTCCTGAATAAACTGCTGAAAGAAGAGTCCGAGCGTTGCGTCTTCCTTGCTGGTCGAGGCGGTCGCGACAGTGTCATGATCGCCATGAATACTGAACTCTTGCCCTTCCCCTGTGTTGTTCTATGGTTTCAGCTGGGGCCCTGGTGAGGTGTGGTTAGCTGATCCTCCCTTCAGGTTCGATGTCCACCTGAAAAAAAGATAAGCAAAATTCTCCATCGGAGAGAAAAGTTAGTACTAGGTAGAAGGGATGACCATCTATGTTTTGGAGGGAAATTTATATGCGTTGGCTCTCTTCTAGCCCACATTTGGTGGTATCTTGATCTTGGAGACTGAGCTCATTTTTTGTACCTGGTTTTGACTTATTTCCCAGTTCCAGCAATGAGTTCCATTCCACTGAGTGGATCTATTAGCCAAATCAAGAGCAGTTGGTTACCCACCATGGCTGATTGCCATTACTGCACTTGTATGAGCATTACGTCAAGTTGTTTCCAGCTGGGTATCTTAGACTGCCAGTTGTTTGGACAGATGTCGGTCATTTTCCCCAGTTGCTTGTATAGCGCCCTCTGGTACTAGACTAGCTAACTGTCTGGGACTGACCCTCTTCCAGATTCTGAACATATCTCTTCGTGTTTGGTCTCACACACGTAAGCTGTCTTCAACAGTAGGGCCTTGCCATTAACCTTTGGTGGGTCACCAAGAACTCTGACAGAAGTCTGTCTATTTTGGGAAACCTTGTAGGTGTTTCAGATCAACAGCTCATTGTGGAAGTTCACCCCATGCTGGCACTGGGAGTTATAAGTCTGCACCTAGGAAGATGAGGGAAGAAAAAGATAATATAGAGGAGAAAGTGAGTATAGAGAGGGGAGGGAGAGAGAACGAGAGAGAGAGAGAGAGAGAGAGAGAGAAGAGAGAGAGCAGGACAAGATTAAGGTTGGCCTTCATGATGCTCTCTCCAGGTTCCTGTGGTTCGGTGTTCCCTCTGCGGGCCTGCTGAAGGATCAATGTTTTAATCTGTTGTTCAGAATAAAGGGTTTTATAGTGTCTTTTCCTTTTGGGTCCCAATTTGTATCCCCCCCTTGTTCTCCCTCCCACCCTCTCGTTCCCTCCCACCCTTACCCTCCCTCCCTCCCACCCTTCCTTTTGTCTGGGCTTCAGAGTGTTTATTTGGTTTGGCCACCTGCCACATGGTTTCAGGTTAGGAGTGACAGATAAACGAGACCATGCGACGATTATCTTTTTGTGCTTGGGTGAGCTCACTGAGGATGATCTGTTCCATGTTTGACCATTTTTTTCAAATTTCCTTATTTCATCTTTCCTTACTGCTACGTAGAATTCCATAGTATAGATATACCACATCTTTGTTATCCATTCATCTAGTGATGGACACCTGGGTTGATTCCAGCTCTTTGCTATTATGAATTGAGCAGCTATAAACATGGTTGAGCAAATGTCTCTGATCTGAGGCTTGGGGCCTTTAGGGTATATGCCCAATAAGGGAATAACTGGGTCCATTGGTAGGTCTATGGTCATCCTTTTCAGGAGCCTCCATATAGCTTTCCATAGTGGTTGAACCATTTTACATTCCCACCAGCAGTGAAAAGTTGTTCCTATTTCTCCACATCCTCGCCAGCATTTATTTTCATTATTTTTTTTAATGCTAGCCATCCTTACTGGGGTAAGGTGGAATCTCATAGTTGTTTTAATTTGCATTTCCCTGATGATTAGGGATGTTGAACATTTTCTTAAATGTGCATTTGCTATTTGTATTTCTTCCTCTGAGAACTACCTGTGCAGTTCTCTGCCCCACTTTGTGAGTGGATTGTTTGATGATTTGTTTTTTAGGTTTTGGAGTTCTTTGTAGATTCTAGAAATCAGGCCTCTGTCAGTTGTATAGCTGGTGAAAATTTTCTCCCATTCTGTAGGTAATCTGCTGGCTTTGGTTATAGTATTTTTGTCAGTGAAAAAGCTTTTCAGCTTCATGTGATCCCAATGGTTGAGTGATTGTTTGATTTCCTGAGCTGTTGGGGTTTTGTTCAGGAAATCTTTTCCCACTCCTATATCGTGGAAGGTTCCTCCTATTTTTCTTCCAGTAGCAGCATAGTTTCTGGTTTTATATTAAGGTCTTTGATCCATTTGGACTGAATTTTTGTGCATGGAGAGATGTGTGGGTCGAGTTTCATTTTCCTACATATGGATGTCCAGTTTGTCCAGCACCATTTGTTGAAGATGCTGTCCTTTTTCCATTCTACATTGCTAGGGCCTTTGTCAAATATCAAGTAGCTGTAGTTTCTTGACCCAAAATCTGGGTCTTCAATTCTGTTCCATTGGTCTATATTCCTGTTTTTGTGCCAGTACCAGATTGTTTTTATTACAATGGCTTTGTAGTATAACTTTAGATCAGGTATGGTGATGCCTCCAGAGGTGCTTCTTTTGCTGAGGATGAGCTTGGATATCCGAGGCCTTCTGCCTTTCCATATGAATTTTGAGATAGTTTTTTCTATCTCATTGAAAAAGGAAGTTGGGATTTTTATTGGCATTGCATTGAATCTATAAAGTGCTTTTGGTAAAATTGCTATTTTCACAATGTTAATTCTACCAATCCAGGAACATGGGAGGTCTTTCCATTTTTGTAGGACTTCCTCAATTTCTTTTTTGAGAGTTTTTATGTTTTCATTGTATAGGTCTTTTACTTCCTTAGTTAATGTTATTCCAAGGTATTTTATTTTCTTTGTCGCAATTGAAAATGGGACGATGTTAGTTATTTCTTTTTCTGTCTCTTTGTCCTTTGCATACAGAAAGGCTACTGATTTCTGTGCATTGATTTTGTATCCTGCTACTTTGCTGAAGGCGCTAATCACCTTTAAGAGTTTTGAGATGGAAGTTCTCGGGTCACTAATGTATAGAATCATGTCATCTGCAAATAGGGCTAACTTAACTTCTTCATTTCCAATTTGTATCCCTTTGATTTCTTTCTCCTGTCTTATTGCTTGAGCTAATACTTCTAGCACTATGTTGAAGAGTAGAGGTGAGAGTGGACACCCCTGCCTTGTTCCTGACCTCAATGGGAATTCCTTCAGTCTCTCCCCATTAAGAATTACTTGGGCTTTAGGTGCTTTATATATCGCCTTTATTATGTTGAGATATAGGCCGTCCATGCCTATTCTCTCCAGTGTTTTGATCATGAAGTGATGTTGTATTTTGTCAAAGGCCTTTTCCGCATCTATCGAAATGATCATGTGGTTTTTGTGTTTCAGCTTGTTTATGTGGTGTATTACGTTGACCAATTTCCATATGTTGAACCACCCCTGTGTTCCAGGGATGAAGCCTACTTGATCGAGGTGGATAATGCTTTTGATGTACTGTTGAATTCGGTTTGCAAGAATTTTGTTCAGGATCTTTGCATCTATGTTCATCAGAGAAATGGGCCTATAATTTTCTTTTCTTGTGGCGTCCCTGCCTGGTTTTGGAATTAGGGTGATACTAGCTTCATAGAAGGAGTTGGGGATCTCTCCCTGTTCTCCTATTGTGTGGCACAGTTTGAGAAGTATTGGTTTCAGTCCTTCCATGAAGGTTTGGTAGAACTCCGCTGAGAATCCATCTGGTCCTGGACTCTTCTTTTTGGGGAGGTGTTTGATTACTTCTTCAATCTCGAAGGGTGTGATGGGTCTGTTTAGGAAATTAATCTGCTCTGGGCTTAGCTTTGGTAGGTGGTATGTGTCTAGGAATTCATCCATTTCCTCCATATTCTCCTGTTTTATGGAGTAGAGGTTTTTGAAATAAGTCCTAATAATTCTTCCTATTTCACTCATGTCTGTTGTGATCTCTCCTTTTTCATTTCTAATTTTGTTGATTTGAAGTGTTTCTTTTTTTTTAATCAAATTGGCCAGGGTGTATCAATCTTGTTAAGTTTTTCAAAGAACCAGCTCTTTGTTTCATCAATTTTCTTAATTGTCCTCTTAGTTTCCAATTCATTAATTTCTGCTCTGATCTTAATTATTTCTTTCCGTCTGGAGCTATTGGGGTTGGCTTCTTCTAGCTTTTCCAATGCCTTTAGGTGGATGGTTAGGTTATTGATTTGGGATCTCTCTGTCTTTGTTATGAGGGCATTTAGTGCTATGATTTTCCCCAAGAACTGCCTTCATTGTGTCCCATAAGTTTTGGTATGATGTGTTGTCGTTGTCATTGAATTCTAGAAATTTTGCAATTTCATTCTTTATTTCATCCACAACCCATTTATTGTTTAAAAGTGTGTTGTTCAATTTCCACGAGGTAGAGGGATTCCTGGTGTACTTTTTGTTGTTAATTTCTAGCATTACAGCATTGTGATCTGATATCATGCAGGAAATTACATCAATTTTCTTGAAAATATGGAGGCATGCTTTGTGGCCCAGTACATGATCTATTTTAGAGAGAGAAGGTCCCATGGGCTGCTGAGAAGAATGTGTAATCTGTAGATTTTGGGTGGAATGTTCTGTATATGTCTGTTAGGTCCAGTTGCTCTATGGTGTTGTTGAGCTCTCTTACTTCCCTACTAATTTTCTGTTTGGACGATCTATCCATTGTTGATAGTGGAGTATTGAAGTCCCCAACTATGATGGTGTTGGTGTTTATTTCTGTTTTGTTGCCAAGTAGATTTTGCTTTATGAATTGTGGTGCACCTGTGTTTGGTGCATAAATATTGATGATTGTGATATCCTCTTGTTGGATTGTTCCCTTAATAAGTAAGAAGTGGCCTTCTTTGTCTTTTTTGGTTACTTCCAGTTTGAAGTCTATTTTATCCGATATAAGTATAGCTACGCCTGCTTTTTTCTTATTTGTGTTTGCTTGGAATATCATTTTCCACCCTTTTACCCTGAGAAGGTGTCTGTCTTTAGTGGTGAGGTGGGTTTCTTGAAGACAGCAAATTGAGGGGTCCAGTTTTCTGATCCACCCTGTTAGCTTATGTCTTTTGATGGGTGAATTAAGGCCATTAATATTCAGAGATATAATTTTGAGGTTTGATTTAATACCTGCCATATTGTGGTGGGTTGTGGTCTTTGTGTTTTTTTTTTTTTTTTTTTTTTTTTTTAATTAATGGACTGCTCCTTGGGGGCTCTTGAGATTGGTTATTTGTTTCTTCTGTGTGGAGAATTCCCTGAAGTATTTTCTGTAGGTTTGGCTTTGTGTTCATGTAGTTGTAAAGATGATTTTTATCGTGGAACGTTTTTCTTTCACCATCTATTATGAGGATACTTTTTCTGGGTAGAGTAGTTGTGGCTGGAAGCCATGGGTTCTTAGATTTTGTAGTGTTCCAATCCAGGCCCTTCTAGCTTTTAGGGTTTCCATTGAGAAGTCTGAGGTAATTCTAATGGGGTTCCCTTTATATGTAATGCACTGTTTTTCCCTGGCTGCTTTTAGGATTTTCTCTTTGTACTTGATGTTTAGAGTCTTAAAGATAATGTGTCTTGGAGAATTTCTTCTTTGGTCCAATCTGTTTGGAGTTCTGGTAGCTTCTTGTAATTTGATGGGATTTTCTTTTGAGAGAGTGGGAAAGTTTTCTTCAATTATTTTGTTGAATAAGCTTTCCATTCCTTTGGTCAGTGTTTCTTCCCCCTCTGGAATACCCATGATCCTAATGTTTGGACGCTTAAGGGTGTCCCACATTTCCCTCATGTTCTGTTCACAGAAATTTTTGAACTTGTTAAAATTTTTGGACTCACGAACTGTTTCTTCTGTTTTGTTTTCCAGTTCTGAGTTTCTGTCTTCCACTTGATTTACTCTGTTCTTAAGAGCTTCTATAGAGTTTTGGGCTTGTTCAATTTGGTTCATATTTTCTATGGTTTTTTATGTATAGTTTCCATCCCTCTGTCTAGTTCCCTTTTTGTGTCATTTTCCGACTTTCTTAATGCTTCTTGAAGTTCATCCTTGCATTTCTTTATGTCTTCATTGAACTTAGCCAGCTGGTTATTGAGGGCCTCTTTTTTGTTCTTCTCCTTCAAATCATTTAATTGTCTTTGGAGCCCTTCCTGGTTCCTTTCTATTAGGTCTAATCTAGCAAGGATACCATTCATACAGTTGTTGGCTCTTTGTTGAGTTTCTGAGAGTTGTGCTATTTGCTTGGCCAGGGTTGCATAGCTTGTCTCTTCATTTTGGGGTTCTGATTCTATTGTCTCTTCTCTGCTTTGATTTGAGACATCCTTTGCAGGACTGGGTAGTGTAACTGGATTTACTTGCATCTGGTTTTTCATGCTATTCCTTTTTCTCTGTAGTCTGCCCATAGCAATGGTTTAGAAGCCTTGTGTATGAAATGTAATGTAAGCCTACTGTCCTGGGGTGGGGTGGGGTGGGGTGCAGTGGTGATTGTCTGGGCAGTGGTCCCTGGAGTTCTGCCGGCTGGGGTGGGGGACACTGGCATACTGGCCTGTGTTCTTTTAGGAGGTGGGAGGGGTAGGGGACCACAGCCACCCTAGTTGAGCTCAGGCAGGGTAGGGCAGGGACAATGGCTTACTTCCCTGGATTCCTGATCTGCCCCGGGAGGGGGAATAATGGCACCTGATTGATGCGGGCGTTCCAGCGGTCACTCAGACCGGGAGGGGCCGCTGCACCTCAGGGAGGTGATGCGGACGTCCCAGGAGTTACTCGGACTGCCAGGGTCCGCCAGGCTACGGCTGGTAATGGCCGGCGGTTTGGGTCACGCCCACCCAGGAGGAACTAACCCGCGGTGTTCCCTGTCCTAGAGTGTGGGAATCAGTGGATTCCTTATTTTTTCACTCAGGAGGGGTCACTGCATCTCAGGGGGGTGATGCCGGTGTCCCAGCCATTACTCGGACCGGGAGGGGCCGCTGCTCCTCAGGGAGGTGGTGCGGACGTCCCGGGAGTTACTCGGACTGCCAGGGTCCGCCAGGCTGTAGCTGGTAAAGGCCGGCGGTTTGGGTCACACCCACCCAGGAGGAACTAACCCGCGATGTTCCCTGTCCTAGAGAGTGGGAATCAGTGGATTCCTTATTTTTTCACCCACCCCCTCCCTCTGGCAGCATGCAAAGGCCAGCAAACCCTTTCAGGAATATTTTTAAAAGCTTAAAAATCTTGCTTTTACTTCCCTGTAAGGTGAGGCGGAGTTAGGTGGACGCCATCTTCCGGATACTCCTCTTTTATAGAAATTTTGATGGATGTAGACCCTCTTTTGGGCAAAAACTAGTGCAAGCTCATCATTGGAGACCATAATGTTGGTCTTTATAGGCTTCAGACTTGGTTCCCAGTTTCAGCTAAAGGGTTCTGTGGTAGTTTGAATATATGTCCCCCAATATATTCAGTATTTTATTAGTTATAGTTTGCATCTGCAATCACCTTGCTAGAGGCAATGTCACTGGAGGCTGGTCTTAAGGTGTTGGTGGTGGGTTTGAGATTCCATTGTAAAGCTATGCAAAGTGTGCCTAGCAGGAGTTCCTGAAGTGTGATGTGTGACTTTTTGGCTGTAGTTTTGCTCAGTGTGCTGTGTGCCTGGTTGGCTTTTTCTCTCTCTGCTTGGCCCTGTGAAGGCAGGCCAGCTTCTCCTGCCATTATGGAACTTCCCCTGGATCTGTAAGCTTCAGTAAATAATATCCTTTTATCCATAACTGTGCCTGATCTGGAAGTTCATCTCAGCGAACCTGAAGCTGTCTGCTACAGGTTCCTTTCCACTGAACAAATATTTTAGCCAATCAGAGAGCCATTGGTTACCCACCTAGGCTGTGTGCCACTATTTCACTGGTGTATACTTCTTGCCAGGCTGGTTTCATTCATACAGAAGTGTCCCCTGCTTGCTCACAATGTTGTTGGCCACTTTCCCCCAACAGTTTTTAAACCAAGCAGCCTTAAATAATGCAATTCAAAAATACACTAATTTGAAACTTACATGCTGAGGAATTGAACCAGGATACAATGAACGTAAAAATTATGGAGTCATGCAAAAGGAATAGGTCCACTCAACTAAGGAGTCTGTCTGCTTAATGTGTCTTGCCAGCTGAAACTCAAGAATTCGTTTTGAAAATACCCATATTACAGGACTAACTTTGACATGTTAAAATACTATCACAAAATGGTGTTCTTGAGCCATTCATCTAATTTTCTAAACCAGGCTTTAGACATATCTTCACTTCAAAATGTTTATTTATTTTAAATAATTTATTTCTATGCTATTACTATTCTAATTTTGTTCTTATATTTAAAAGTCTTCTTAGTAGTTTTTTTTTTTTTTTAAATCAATTCCAATGCTGTTCAAACATCCCTATAGTCCAAGGTATCCTCAACTGAAACATAATACGTAAAAACAAACAAACAAACAAAATCATAATGGCACAGAATAAATATTCACATTACAAAGGATGGCACTGAGCATAGCAAAGAAAGATTGAACCAATACAAGATTTAAAACAATCAAAGAATACATAAAATTCTGTAACTCTAAGCCCAACAATTCTAACCAGCAACAAGCCTCCAACTCTGGTAATTCTAACCACTGAGAAGTCTGTGGAGTTCAAATTCCTCCTCTCAAGCTTGGCTCCTAACAGCCTGGGTAACAATACATCCCAAGCTGGCAGCTATCCTTGGTGCCCATATCACAGTCCTCATCTCCACTGGGACTCTACTGCAGCCCACAGTTCATCCTTGTGGCTCCATCAGGTCTCCATGTAGGGACTTTCAACAACCCTGCCTCATATTGCCCGTGGCCATTTCCAAAATATTATTTGCATTAGAAATCCAATGACCCTCTTTTTCATCATTTGTTATACTTCCATAGCACCAGGTAGGCCACCAACTTGTTAATACCGTAGTGAATAAATCCAACTTTGAAGATCAGGAAAACTCCTGCAGCATTCAGATATCTTACTTCCAAGAGTCTGAATTCTTCATACTGTCATACTGTCCCAATCTCATTGAGACCAATCTTAATGGTTGGAATATCTCAAACAGTTGCAGCTGAACTGAGCTATAGTCTTTAGCCTGAAGCTTTCAGATCCATCTGCTTACATCAGTACATTTATGCACAACACAATACTATACATGTTCTCAGGACACAGGAAAAACAGCAAGCCTCTCACACAAACTTCCTTTAGCCTAGACTGGACAAAGTTTTTTTTTTTTTAATCCCCCTCATAAGCCAAACCTCATAGAACATATTTCTTTCTGCATTCAGGTCTTTTCAACTCTGAGTAGAATCCACCAAGTTGTACTTATAGCATTGCAAGGCATCTCTTAGACCCAGGTTTCAAATCATTCTACATTCTTCTTATAAATTAGTTCCAAAAGGGCAAAAGCCACACAGGTTTTAAGCAGTAATGACCCCAGTCCTGTGCCATTTTTACTGTTGCAGTTACCTTCTTATTGCTATGACAAAGCACCCAACCAAAATCAGCTTATGGGAGGAAAGGGTTTATTTTAGTTTACAGACTCCAGGGGGAATCTCCACAATGACAAGGGAAGGATGGCATGGGCAGGGCCTGGACATAACCTCCAACCAAGTAGATGGAACACTGCAGCATGAGAGTGAGCCAAACACTGGCAAGGGGAAGCTGGAAATTACAACCATAAGCCAATACCAAATAATACACCATCTCCAGGAGGCACCAATTAGTAAACTGCCACCAGTTGGGGACCTAGTATTCAGAACACATGAGCTTATGGAGGACACACAATTCAAACCACCATACCATATGATTTACCAGTTTTATTTGAGCTCTTTCTTTATCTCTTTGAATACATTTCATCCAAAGGTTCTTAATTCTTCACTAGTATGTCTCATGTGTATGCCCAGAGACCACAACACTATATTCAATGCCAGTATCCCCACCAAACATACTACTTCACCCTCTTCATTTTCAACTGCTGGTATCCATATCCCACATACTACACAATCTTCCTCCTACATTCCCTGGAGGTCACCTGACCCTATAGTCTACAATAGTGTGCTCCTCTCATACTCCTTTATTTCCATTTATTTCCCTTTTCCATTATTTACATTATTCCCCTCAGTCTATATGCCCTTTCTTCTCTACGCACTGCTGGTCACCAAATCTTACATTGTACAGATCTGTCCTACATTAAACTGCTGGTCCCCATACCTCACAGACTTCAGTTCCCTCCTTCCACATTCACTACTTTTCATTGCCATATACTGTCTACTTGGTCTTTCATCTACAGTCACTGAAGGTCAATCCACCACATAGTATACAGCACTGTTCTATATTAACTGGAGGTCCCCAGACTCACATTATAGAGTATGCTCCTTCAAAATTCACTGTTTTTAAAAAAATATTTATTTATTTATTTATTTGCAAGCAGAGAGAGAGATAAAAGAGAGGCAGAGAGAGAGAAAATGGGCATGCCAGGGCCTCCAGCCACTGCAAAAGAACTCCAGATGCATGCTCCCCTTGTGCATCTGGCTTATGCGGGTACTGGAGAATCCAACCAGGATCCTTTGGCTTTGCAGGCAAATGCCTTAACTGCTAGGCCATTTCTCCAGCCCTGACCTTCACTGCTTTTAATTTCTCCTCATATTCTACAGAACCAAAAAAAAAATCCATTCATTGATAGTCACCAAGCTTCAGAATGTACAGCTCCTTATTCATATATTCACTGCTTATAGTGTACAGTGTCCTACTTTCACACTCGCTTCACTTCATTACTTCCTACAGGCTATAGAAAAATCTTCCAACATTTCCAGTGAGTTAGCCCACCTGACAACTTGCAGCTCCCTTCCATGACTCACTGCATTCAATTAGTCCTTACAGTTGACAACTTTCTGCTCTTAAATTCACTTATTTCTTTATACCCCAGTGTATGCAAGGCCCTCTTTCTACACTCTTTGCTCATTACACTATCCAACAGCCTATAGCACCCCCTTCACAAATTGTTTTTCAGTACTCCCCACAAACTGCAGCACTATCCACCTACTTCCAATGCTAGTCACCCTAGCCCAGAGTCTACATAGTACTCCCACACTCACTACTGTAATTACTCCCCACAGTCTACTGGGCCCTCTTCCTACATTCATTGCTGGTCATCCCATTCCATAGTCACAGTACACTCATCCCACATTTAGTGGTTTTAATTATTCACTATTGTCTGCTGGGCCTTCCTCCCATATCCACTGCTAGTTACTTCATGTCACATGTTACAGCACCCTTCTTCTACATTACCGACATTTAATTGCCCCCTACAGACAATAGAATCCTCCTCCTATATTCAAAACCAGTTACTACACCACACAGCCTACATATGTGTGTGTGTGTGTGTGTGTGTGTGTGTGTGTGTGTGTGTGTGTAGCAACTTCCTTCTATATCAGTACTGTCTACAGTGTTCTCCTCCATTCACTGATTTTCTTTACTCACTTCAGAGTACAGGACATTCCTCCCACACTCACTCATGGCCATCCCACCCTATAGTCTAAAGCGTCCACCTTCCAAACCTCCATGAGTTGCATTACTCCCTTCAGAGAACAAGGACAAGGCTCCTTTCTCACATTAACTGCTCTCCTCCTCTATTCACCACTGGTATTTGCACCCCAGCATCTATAGTACCCTCCTCCCACAAACACTGGTTTTCATTAATCCACACAGTCTACATGGCCTTCTTTCTACATTCACTGCTGGTTATGCTGCTACATGATGTACAGGACTCTGTAATATGCACTGTTAGTCACCACACCACACAGTCAACAGTGTCCTCTTTGCACATTGTCTGCTTTTTATTCCTCCCCACTGTCTATAGTAACATCATCCTATCCTGAATAAGTCAGTCACCATAGCCCAGAATCCACAATTCCTTCCTCATATATTCACTTCTGCTCACCTTACCTCTCAGTCAAGTGTTCTACTAATACACTTACTGTGCTGGTCATGCCATTCCACATTCTATTGTACATTCCCCCATGTTCACTGATTTTCATTTCTCACCATTGTCTGCTGGGCCCTCCTACTACATTTGCTGCTGGTTACTCTACCCCATATATTATAGAACCCTACTTCCACACTCAATGCCCTGTCTTACTCCCCATAGACTATTGCACCTTCCTCCTACATTCACTACCAGTCCCTACACCCCACATTTTATAGCAATTCTTACAACATTCACTAGTTTATTAACTCCCCACATTCAACAGATTCCCTCTTCTTGCATTTGTTGCTGTCATAGCTCCCCACAGTCCATAGCACTTTCTTGTTACATTCACTCCTGGGACCTGGACCCCAGTGTGTAGTGAACTCCTCTCAAATTCACTGCTGCATATTATTCTCAATAGAGAATAGGGCCACTCTCCCACATTGAGAAACATCAGAAAACTCCACAGTCCATAGCACCCTCTTTCTACATTTGCTGCCAATCATGCCACCCTGTAGTCTACTGAGTCCCCTTTGATTTTTTAAATTTGTTTGTTGTTTATGAGAGAAAGAAATGGAGAGTCAGGTATAGAGAGAATGGAGGTGCCAGGACCTGTAGCCACTGCAAATAAACTCCAGATGCATGCACCATCTTTGCATTTGCCTTATGTGTATATTGGGGAATAGAACCTGGGTCCTTAGGTATCATAGGCAAGTGTCTTAACTGCTAAGCTATCTGTCCATCTCTTAGTCCTCTTTTCACTCTCACTGATTTTCACTGCTCTTCACAATGTACATATCTATCCTGGTATTTTCACTGTTGATCACACCACTCCACAGTGTATAGTACAATCCTTCTAAATTCTCAGCTTCTCCTTATTTCCCATAGTCCATTGGGCTTTCTTCAGACAGTCATTGCTGTTCACTTCCATCCCAATGACTACAGCATCTTCCTTCCACACTTACTGCTTCTCATTAATCCCCATACTCACACTCACTATTGGTGAATTCATCTTATTGTCTAAAACCCCCTCTTCTCATATTCCCTCTTTTAAATTTCTACCCATATTGTATAGCAACCATACTCATACAATCACACCTGGTCAATTCACCTTACTGGCTGTAGCATCCTCCTCCTCCATTCACTGCTGGTCACCTCATCCTATACATGACAACATTCTTCTTCTGTATTCACTGCTGGAATCCCCACCCAAAGCACTACTGTACCCTCCTTCTATTTACACTGTGGTTATCCACATCATACAGAATACAACTACTTCTCCTACTTTCACTGCAGGTCAATCCATCCCACAGTCTACAGTGTCCTTTGTTCCATGCTCCCTGATTTTGATTATTCTCCACAGTCTACTTGGTTTTGCTCCTACAGTCACTTTGTTCACTCCCCCATGCAGCGTACAGGATTTTCCTATAAGTACATATCACCACACACCGTAGCCTATAGCATATCTCTCCCACAATCACTACTTTTCATGACTCCCCAGTGTATAGCAACATAATCTTAAATCACTAATGGCCACACCACACCAGAGTTTAAAGCTCCTTATTCATAGTGACTGATAATCTCCACACCCAGTCTACTGTGCCCTACTCCCACAGTGACTGTTTCTGATTCCTCCTCACAGTTTGTGGCACCTCTTTATATTCAGTGTCGGTAGTCCACCAAACAAACTGCAATGTCTTCAACAACACAAACTCCTTCTTAATTACTTCTGAGGGAAATAATGAATAATTAATATGGGAGGAGGACATTGTAGGTGAAGGTTTGGATTCCAGGAGTGAATGTAGGAGGAATTTATTGTGATGACTGGTAGTAAATGTAGGAGGAGGATGCTGTAGGGTGTCGGGAGCAATGAAAAACAGTGAGTATGTAAAGCACTAACAGATATTTAATATTCTCCATCATCTATAGATCCCTCCTTTGTTATTTGCTGCCAGCAGTCCCACTCCACAGATTATAGTACCTACCTTATACACCTACTGCTTTTCATTTCTACTTGCAACCTATAGCTTTCACCCCTCTCACAAATTTTCATTTTCTCACACATTCTGGCTTCTTTCTTCAATAATCACTGTGTTTATTTACTCCATATAATCTAGAGCATACAAGTCTTCGATTCACTTCTGTTCCCCTCAGTCCACAGACTACAGTGTAATCCACTTATATTCACAGATGGTCACCACAACGCACATACTGTAGCACTCTCTTCCCTCATTAACTACTGGTCAGCCCACTCCAGGGTGTACCTCCTCTCTCACTCATTGCTTATCATTACTCCCTACCATCAAAGAGCACTCCTCCCCCATTCTATCCAGTCACTACAACCCACAAAATATAGTGTCTTACACCTATGTTGATTTTCAGTTAGCCTACCTGACAGCTCCTTCCTTCTATTCTCACTACTTTTCATTATTTCTCAATTTAAAAGGCCCTCCTTCTGATTACTTTTCTGTGCTTCCCACAGTCTACAGGGCTCATACTCACTGCTGGTCACCCCAACATACTGGCTATAGTGTCCACCTACCACTCTCAATGCTTTTCATTACTTACCTCAGATAATTGAAGCGTTTCTCACATGGCCTCCCACCACACACCCCCACATAAATTACCCTCCTCCTACATTCATTCCCAGTCACTCCTCTTTATAGTCTACTGGGCCCTCCTCCCTCATGCACTGCTTTTCACTATTCCTCACAGTCTACAAGGCCATCCTCCTATGTTCACTGCAGGTCACCTCACCTTACAGTCTATAGTCTACATAACCTCCTCCCACACTCGCTACATTTTTGTTTCTTTTTTTATTGACAACTTCTATACTTACAGACATTAAGCCATGATATTTCCCTCCCCTTCCCCCCATTCCCCTTCAGAACTCCACTCTCCATCATATCCCATCCCTTTCTACATTAGTCTGTATTTTAATTTTATGTCATCATCTTTTTCTCCTATTATGAGGGACTTATGAATGTATTGCTAGGCACTGGGAGGTCATGGATATCAAGGCCAATTTCTGTCTGGACAGTTGCATTGTAAGGAGTCATACCCTTCCTTTGGCTCTTACATTCTTTCCATCACATCTTTAACAATGGACCCTGAGCCTTGGAGGGTGTGATAGAGATGTTTCAGTGCTGGGCACTCCTCCATCCCTTCTTCTCAGCACTATGTTGCCTTTTGGGTCATCCCAGTGGTCATTGCAGTCTGAAAAGAGAAGTTTCTCTAACCAGCAGGGAGAGTAGCATTAATATATGAATATGAATATTAAGTGTAGTGCTTTCAGGGCAGTTTTGTGGCAATAATATATACATTTAGCCAGACAAGAGCAGGCTTTATACCCCTAAGGCTCATGACTTCCTTTGCCATAGACTTTTGATTAGGTTTTCCAGTACCAGGCATGTATTCCTTCCCATAGAGAGGGCCTTCAGTTCAATTAGGGAGCAGTTGGTTTCCCCAAGAGCAGACATGCCACTATTTCACTTGTTCAGTCATTTGGCCTGTCTGTCCAAACTTGAGGTTTCCAGTGTCCACTGTTATCACTGCTTTTATTGCTACCCTCCGTATAAAGATTCCTTCTCCCACAATTCAGACCATAGGGCTCTCCTCCAACATACACTGCTGTGTACCACACCCCATAGTTAATAGCACCCAACTTCTACATTCACTCCTGGTCTTCCATATTGTATTTCAGGAACCTCCCATACTCAGTGCTTCATATTACTCCTCACATTCTACAAGTTCCTCCTCCTACATTCACTCCTACTAAACCCACCCCAGAGAACAAAGGGTTGATATCCTGCACTCACTAATTTTCATTACTCCCCTCAGTCTACAGGACTCTTTCTACACTGCTGGTCCCCTTCATCACACAGTCTAGGGCACCACCCACCCAAGCTTACTCCCCATTATCTACCAGCCCATCCACTTACATTCACTCCTGGTCACTCCAACACACACTTATAGCACCCTGCTCCTGTGGTCACTGATAATTGTCCCACTTCATAGGCTACAATGTCTTTATCTCACATTTACTGCTTCCCATTTCTCACCAGTCTACAAGATCCTCCTCCAACACTCACTGCTGGTCATCCCACCCCAGAGTGTGTAGCAACCTACTCCTACATTCACTTCAATCAACTGAACAAAACAGTGTACTGTATCTTTCACCAATATGCAATGATTTTCATTACTCCCCAAAGTATTTGGGCCCTTCTTTCACACTCAAAATTTGTCAATCCACTCCACTGTTGATAGTCTTCCTCTCCACACTCACTTCTTTTTATGAATTCCTACAGACTAAAGGGAAATCTTCCTGTACTCACTGAGAGTCATCTTATATCATAGTCTAAAACTCTCTCTCACCCACATCTTTGCTTGTAATTTAAACCTTCATTCTATCGTGCCCTTCTACTATACTTACTGCTGGTAACCCCACCCTAAAGACAGCAGAATCCTCCTCCTACATTGACTGCTAATCTCCCCATCCCATATGCTACAATACACATACATCCAAAATCCAAAACTAGTCATGGAACATCACAGAATAAGCACCTTCTCCTACATTCACTACTGGTCATCTCACTACATAGACCACAACACCCTCCTCCCACACTCTCTGATTTTCATTTTTATACACATTCAACAGGATACCTTGCCATGCAATTATGGCTTGTCACCACATAGACTACAACATCATATGCCTACATTCACTTATGGTCTCCCCTTTCCCCACAGACTATAGCAGCCTCCTCCTACATTCACACCTAGTCACCTCACCTACAGTCTACATTGTCCTCCTCCCATACCTACTGCTTTTCATTTTCTTCATTCTCTATTGTGACCTTTTTCTACACTTTGCGTTTTTCCTTACTCTGGCCATTTCGTAATATCCTTCTCCTAATTTCACTGTTCTTTATTACTCACAATAATCTACAGGTCCCTTCTCCAACACCCACTGCTTTTCATTATTCCCCATAGTCGGCAGTCTTCTCCTTTCATACTTACTGTTTTTCCTTACACCCCACAGTCCTCACCTCCTATATTCACTTCTTTACATCTCACCTCACACTATAGGTTAACTTCATACATGTCTGATGGTCACAAAACTAAAGATTGTATCAAGACCCCTCTAGGAACCTTCTGTCTTTAGCAGAATTGGTTATTACACCACCATATGCAGGGCTTCTTTCAAAAGTCATTGCTGTTCAACCAAAATTGTGACTATAGGGCCATACACCATGGCTGGGGAGGTTCTCACTTGGGGTCCTACACAAACACAGTTATATGCATCACAGCACAGGGAACGACTTGAGATGCTGGTTCTCTGACCTTGTCTAGGCCTGAAGCAGGTCCTTTATAGCCTATTTACCAGGGCACCCAGAAACTGAGTCCTAATCCACAGGTTACTTGCTGTTACCAAATAGCTAAACCTTTTTTTCACAGTGGCGTTGGGCCCAGATAATGGAAACCACAGTGGTTACTGGCCAAAAAAAAAAAAAAAAACAATGTCTAGCTGTTGCAGGGGGCTGAGTACTAGGTCTCACAATTTCATGGTGCAAGGGATTACTCTTTGAAGGTGAGGAACTTTAAATATTTACTAAGCAAAACAGTAAAAACACAAAACAAAGCTATATACCTGGTAGTAATGTCCATTAGTCTGTATGTAATACTCTACTAAACATATACTATGTATGATACTACTAAACATATAGGTACCTTAAGATATACTGCTCAAAAACATGTACTATGTGATAAACTACCAAATATACATGTGCTACTAAAGGAGAACTGTTAACTCAAAAAGCTTAAGCTATATCTTCTCTCTATTAAGCCACTGCTAACAAAAGTTACCTTCTTAGAGCTGGAGAGATGGTTTAGCAGTTAAGGTGCTTGACTGCAAAGCATAAGGACCGAGGTTCAATTCCCAGAATCCATGTAAGCCAGATGCACATGGTGTTGCATGCATACGGAGTTTGTTTACAGTGGCTAGAGGCCCTGGCATACTTTCTCTCTCTCTCTCTCTCTCTCTCTCTCTCTTTTTTTTCAATAAATAAATAAGATTTTTTAATGAAATTTTTATGCCAGACATGGTGGCATGTGCCTTTATCCCAGCACCTGGGAGGCAGAGGTAGGAGGAATGCTGTGAGTTTGAGGCTACTCTGACTCTACATAGTGGATTCCAGGTCAGCCTGGACTAGAGTAGATCATATCTCAAAAAAAAATTGGGGGGGCTGGAGAGATTGTTTAATGGTTGAGGGGCTTGCCTGCAAAGCCAACAGACCCAGGTTCAACTCCCAGGATCCAAGTAAGCCAGATGCCCAAGGGGGTGCACGCATCTGGAGTTTGTTTGCAGTGGCTGGAGGCCCTGGCATGCCCATTCCCTCTCTCTCTCTCTCTCTACCTCCCTATATCTGTCTCTCTCTCTCTCTTTCTCAAATAAATAAATAAATATATATTTTAAAAATTAAAAACTTTTTTGTAAAGTGCTGTATATTGTTTTGCATCCAACACTCCTTGAAGCTCACTGAAAGATCCAAGATTCTAGATAGGATTAGGCTTTGAAATCAGAGCATTCCAGAAACAGAGGCAGAAGGATGACTTTGAATCCAACTTGATTTACATAGCTACCTCTATCCAAGTAATAATAATAATAATAGACAAATAACAGCTATAACAACAAATAATAATCATCAATAACTGCAATAACAATAAATATCATATAACAACAATAACAGTAATAAACAATCATAAATAACAGCAATAACAACGATAAATAATACTAAGTAAATTAAAAAGGACCTATATAGCTCTGTCCAGTAGGAATGGCTATTTCATTGTCCCCATGCTATTTAAGAGTAGGTCCATCATAGATTGTGAAGATACAGACATGCGTGTTGGGGGTAGGGATATAGATCAATGTTGTCAGTACTCAGAATGCTGAGGCAATCTCAATCCACAGTGGCACAAGTTCTCCTGTGGTCAGAAGGGAAAGATTTTCCATTGAACAGAGGGGGAAGTTCTGAGCCCCCCTTGATCAGAGGCATTATGAGGTCTGAGTCAGACTTGTTCAAAGGATGAATCTTTCAGCTCCCATCTTTTGATAAGTGGAACATATATGGCTTCCTTAGGCAGATGTTTAAGGTATGTCTGTGCTTGTGCAGGTGGGTAAGGTGTGAACTGGTCTTTGCCACAGAAAAGATCTGAAGCCCCTTTGGGCAGAGGCATTACTTTTGAGTCTTCTTTGAGAAGAAGCAGAAATTCTAAGCCTCACTTGGTTGGAATGGGTATGGATGTGGTCCCCTTGGGAACATGGAGAAGTTCTGAGAGCCTTTGGGTCAAAGGTCCCATTGGTTTGGTGGCCTAGGTCTGAGGCCCAAGTATAAGACATCCTTAAGCTGGGCATGGTGGCTCACGCCTTTAATCCCAGCACTTGGGAGGCAGAGATAGGAGGATCATTGAGAGTTCGAGGCCACCCTGAGTCTACATAGTTAATTCCAGGTCAGCCTGGACCAGAGTGAGACCCTACCTTGCAAAACCAAAAAAAAAAAAAAAAAAAAAAAAAAAGAAATCCTTGTGCAGAAGAGGAAGATCCCAGACTGCATTATTCAATTTGAGTTAAGTCTAAGAGACCAATGATTAGAGGTGGGACATATGACAATCCCTTGGAAAAAAATTAAGGTCTTAGCAAAAAAAAAAAAAAAAAAAAAAAAAAAAAAAAAAGCACTGAAGGTGTAAGTATGAGGTACCTTGGAGATAGTCCATGTCCCATGTCCCCTTCGACAGAAAATGAAGGTGGATGCTCTCTTGCAAAAAAAGGAAGATCTAAGAATTTCTATGAAAGAAAAAAATAAGGCAAAGGCTATGTTAGGGAGAGTTAAAACATTCCAGACCACCTTCAGATGATGGTAAAGTTCTCAAACCACCATGGGCAGTAGCAAGATGTGTGGGCACTGACTCATTTTTCAGTTATGCAGGATGGTCTAACATGACTATATGAGGCATTAGCTCTCTGACAGGCTTGGCAGCCAGATCAGCATTCTTCAAAGATACCAATCATCACTTCCCAGCTAGGTCTTGGTATGCTGATGAGGTTGGATTAAGAGGATGGGTCCATGTTATTTCTAGTATTCAAGGTGGAGGCAGGTGTCCTCGCTTCGGGGTTCTGCTGCCTAGTATGAGATTCCAGGACCTCAATCCAGAGTGGACTATGTTCTGTTGGTCCATAAGAACATACCAGGAGGCAGGTGCCTTAACCGCTAAGTCATCTCTCCAGCCCAGGCTTCTTTTTTAGCACCTGAGTTCTCAGTTAGAAAAAGCCAAGACAGTTCTTTCATATAGCCCTGATATGTTACAGAGAAGTCGTATAATCTGCTAGTACCTCTGAATTAAGGAAGAGGATTGAATTTTGACTCCTACTTTTTTTTTTTTTAGGTAAAGATTATACCACACTGAGGTGGATGGAGCAAGGTTAATAAAATCAACATGAAATGTTCAAGAATTTAAAATATGTCTTTTCATTCTGAGTGTTTGATGAATCTCCATAAACCTTTGAATGTTTTCAATAACTACTGTGAAATTAATTTTATCAGTATTTACATGTTTTATCTGCAATTTGCTTAAGAAAATGAAGACTTGGCACTTGCTACTTTGTTATTTTTCTGTGATCAAATATACTTCATAATTTATAATTTTGGCTGAGTGAAATTATAAAATAATTATGCAATCTGAAATTGTAGAGGTTTCATCATACCTCGTCTGATCAGAAAGGAGGAAAGATATAGAAAAATACTAGGGTCATCTTTTATGAAAAATTATAAAATGCTCTCTCTTTTCATGTGTATTTACTATTTACCTCTTTCAATTATTTTCTTCTCTTCCATCTGTTATTCTGTACAATAATTTTTTTCCTTAAAACTATCATTATTCTTAACATCCATATCTACACATGCACTAGTCTTTCATATGCAAATGTTAGTTGTAAAACTAGTGAGAAGAGGTGGATAGGAAAATATGGAAAGATGTAGCTGGTGTTTTGAGCCTGAGGGATTAGTAGAGGAATAAAAGGATTGCCAGTACAAGTTACCTTAGATTCACAGAGCAAGTAAATTATGGTTCCATTAAAAACAACTGGAACTAAAAGAAAAAAATCTTGGAGTTCTGTTTTACATTTATTCATTCATTTAGTAAATTATCATCCGAATGTGTAGTCATTATACTTTTATTATTTCATTAATATTTTTCTCTACAAATGAGGAAATTGGGGCTTAGGGAGAATAAATATCTTGCTTAAAGTCTTGATACTAATGATTAAAGACTTTTAGCAATATTTATGAGCTATAATAGTGTACAAATAAGCCACATTTTAAGATTAAATTATTCTATATGAATTTTATCACAAGGAGAAAACAAGATTACTATCAGTAATTAATTTCTAGCTTTAAACAAAGAATAAACACATACATGCTATAATCAATAATACAGAAAAAAGATGTAAAGACATAAAACAGGAACTATTTATTGCAATATAACAGCTACTCATTGCAATATCCATTAGATTATCAAACATAGAGCTTGGTAATATAGGGTTATAATACAATTTTTAAAACAGGTTATTTGCATCATTGTATTGGTTGTCTGAGTTAATTAAATATCATGTAATAAACATCAAC
Source organism: Orientallactaga sibirica (assembly GCA_036365145.1). NCBI lineage: Eukaryota > Metazoa > Chordata > Mammalia > Rodentia > Dipodidae > Orientallactaga > Orientallactaga sibirica. The sequence continues at coordinate 1,585,835 of JAEOAD010002325.1, read as the reverse complement.
AATGTTTCTATAAGTGTTCAATGATGAAAATTTAATGTTTTTCTTCATAAAATGCTTGAAGTTAATATACTTTCATAGATTTAATTAGAGGTGTGATTGTAACAAAAATATACTTATTATTTATCTAAAACCTTCATGTGAACTCTAAGGAATGGGGAATAAATTGTATGCTAATGACACTAAGATGCTCACAAAAGCCAACTTCTGAAAATACATTTGCCTCTATTGTATGTATAATTATGATGCTTTAAAAACTTTATGTATATCTTTTCTCCAAGAGAGTTGCTTCACCAAAAAGCTCACCCCAGCACTGGTGGTGAATCACAACCTGCGGTTCCTTGTACAACTTGCACATAGCTCCACAGATAGTTTTTTTGTTTCCTTTCAAGCAGCTCTTTGTCCTTTTATAATCTTGGGGTACAGGCCTTGTGACTCTTGTAAGTTTCAGGAAATTCCTGAGACTTGTAAGGTCTTTACAATGTAAACCAGATTTCTCAGTTTTAATGAGATTCAGAAATTTCTGAGTCTTGATGATTCTGTGTTTCAATTGGGAACTTCCTCAGAAGCCAAGCCAAGGAAGAAATCAAAGAAGCATAAAACTACTTAGGAAGAAACCTAACCAAGGAACCAAGGCAGTGAATGAAAAATTTAATACACTCCAGAAAGAAATTGAAAAAAAAATTAGAAAATGGAAGACTTCCTATACTCATAGATTGGAAGAATTAATCTAGTACTAATGGTTACTTTCCCAGGCATGGTGGCATATACCTTTAATCCCAGCACTCAGGATTTACAAATTCATCTCTATAACTATCAAAATTCCCATGTCATTTTTCACAGAAATAGAAAAAAAAATCAGGAAAGAGGTATCACCAAACCTGATTTCAAGCTGTATTAAAGAGCCCATAGTAACAAAAACACAAGTTTATTGACTTACCTGTTGAATTTTGTGTGGCTATTGTTACCTTATTTTTGACAAACATGCTATAAATATTTCTTTGAGAGAAAAACAGCCTCTTTAACAAATTGTATTAGAGACACTAAATATTCACTTGCAGAAGAATGAAACTAGATCCTTATCTCTCACCGTGCACAAATATGAACTCCAAATAGTTCAAATATCTTAATATGAGACTTGAAACTGTTAGAAGAAAGTTAGAAAAAATTATTTCAGAAATAGGAAAGGATAAAAACTTTCTGATTTGGATTTCAGCTACCCAAGAAATAAGGTCAACAATCAACAAATAGTACCTCCTGTCATTAAAAAGCTTAGTATACCCAAGGAAACTGTGCTTTGAGTGAAAAGGCAGACCACATAATGGGAGCTCTTTGACAGCTATACAAGATCTGAAAAAGTATTAATATCTAGAGTATTCAATGAATGAACAAAATAATCAATCAAAAAGTGGGAACTGAGTAAAGAATTCTCCAAAGAAGAAAGACAAATAGTTAATGAATACTTAAGAAGTGTTCAATATCCTTATATATCAGGGAAGTGGAAATTAAAGCTATTTTGTGATTCCATCTCATCCCAGTCAGAAAGGCTTTCATTAAGAAAATGAAGAACAATAAATGATGGAGAGGTTGTGGGAAAAGAGAAACCTTTATTCAGTGCTTATGGGATTATTAATTGTGAAACAGCTTGGAGGTTTTCCAAAAGGCTAAAAATAGAATTATAATATTAACCATTTATACTACTGTTGGGTATATTCTCAAATGGCTCTATACCCTACTTCAAAAAATAACAATAACCAACAAATGGAATCAGCCTAGATGTGCACAACTAAGGAATAGATAAAGAAAATGTAGTAGATAAATACAACATAATTCTATTTAGCTATAAAGAAAAGTAAAATTATGAAAGTTGATCAGAATGGAAGGAATGGGGTAATATATTAAGTGAGATAACTCAGGTACTTAAAGACAAATATGGCATATTGTTTCACATATATACATTCAGCTTAGAACATTAACAAATATCTTATTGTAGGAGACAGAAAGTGTATTGGTGGAATAAAACTAGATATTAGCACATGAGATAGAAAAATATTAGGTTTCAAGGGAGAAGGGAAGAGAAGATAGCAGCTCTTAAATGATAGGAAAATCAAAGTGGGAATGCCAAGTGGGGGAGGGAGAAAAATAGGATAGCAGACAGGAAGATAGAACAGAGGAAGGATAAAGAGATAGTTAACCAAAACTATGTGCATATAATAATAAAGAATATAAAATAAAAAGTTAAGGTAATATTGATTATAGCCAAAAATTATGACCATCTATTATGGTTAAATGTTACATTTCTGTGACCTTTAAAAGTAAATCTTAAACCATTCTTAAATAAATCTTGCTGAAATACTTCAACATAAGAATAAATTATGAATTTTTCTGCTAGCCTCTCAATAACATTGTAAAATATCAAACCAAATAGTTAAACAATAAATACAAGATTACTGAATGATATAGCATTGTGAGTTGAAATTCCCAGTAAAAACGTCACAACTGTGTTAAACATTCTGTAAGGTTAATTGAGAAAAAATAGGCAGTTGAAAGGTTTAAAAAAAAAAAGATCAAAGCTGCTCTTATAGAAACACAAACATGTAAGTTTCTTGTCAAAAGCCACTGATCAAATGGATTAATGTGTAAACATTGAGGTAAAAATATCACTAAGTATGGAGGTACAGCAGCAAAAATGTTCTAATATGAATCAAAACTAAAGAATTTTTTGAAATGTATATACCACTTGTAAATGTATAAATTTCTATTTTAAATCTCTCTTCAAAATATAACTATTTTATTACATAAAACTGATAGCAATGGGAGCAGGAGAAGTGGTTCAGTGGGTTAGAGTCCTTCCTGTACAAGAATGAGGAGCTGAGCGGATCAGAAACCAGGCAAATTCAATTCCTCGGCACATAGGTGAACAGCTAGTGATTGGCAAGCACTTCTGTAACTCCAGTCCTGTTGGGGAACAGACACTGGATAATTGTTGGATTTTATGAAAAATGGTAATCTTCGAGAATCAGTGATATGGTACACAGCTACTGTAGGTAACTAATGCTTACAGATTGAACATGAGACCATCTCAGAAGGGAAGAACACATATTTAGTTCTAGGAACCAAGTTTGATTACCTAGGACAGGAAGCCAATAGGCCCCAGAGAGAACCTCCACTCCTCTTCAAAAAGAGTGGGCATACACATCAATAAGTCTCTCTAATGACTAGGCTTATCCCCTTAATTTCATACTATTCTCACTTTTGGTTGGAGAACCAGTTCTACTTGACAGATAGAAGAGAATACCAAGGAGAACTATGATATATCAATACATCAAAAATAGAGAGCATCTGCCCAGGCCCAGAAGTCATTAAAGAGCAAGTAATGACATGAATATTGCTCTCACAGCCAGCCTGAAAACCAGTTCCAGGAAGATGGTGACATACACTGTACTCACTTAAACCTCATTAAAATAGAGTTCCAAAGGCTACAGAGATGTAACACTAAATAAGATCTCTATCTTACATGTCTAGGCTCAGGAAACATTTCTGAACAGGGGACTGAAAAATTGTAAGAGCCTCAGGTTGGGTTGGAATAGCCTGAGGCACTACTCCCCTTTCCCCCCCTCTAGGCAGAGACTAAGGCCTCTTGGTCCCCACAATGAATACCAAGATCCCAACCAAAGAAGACCCTCAGCAGAATTGGGACAGAGGTATAGGAGTACAAACATTTTTATAAAAAAATAATAATAAATAATCATTAAGAGACTCGGTCTCAAAGCAAACATTAGAATCATAAGAATGAGTGATGGAGAGGGACACCTGTTGTTTGTCTGGGTATACACATCTTTACAACACACTACATAAACAAGCCACCATCACCAACACCACTACATATACTTAACTACAGTATAAGAAGTGAACATGGACATATAGTACTATAAGATTCTTAAACTATACATGAAGTAGCATAGTTTTGTAGCTATACTGATAAGTGTAAGGTATATAGTATAAATCATAATGCAAACAATAAAATTAATAAAAAGGAATAATAGCTGATTAGCCAAAACATAAAGCAAACTGAATTTAGATACAGGCATAGAAAGGTAAAATTGTGTGTGTGTGTGTGTGTGTGTGTGTGTGTGTGTGATTACATTAAATGAAAATGGTTTAAATAATGCAGTTTAAAGTTTCAAAATATCAGATTGGATTAAAAATACAAAACCCTATTATTATGTGTTGTCTAAAATAAGTTCCATATTAAGAACCAAATAGATTTAAATAAACTTGTATAAAATATATATATATTCAATTAATATAACTTAAGATTTTTATGATGGATCTGTCATAAGAATATATTTTAGAATAAGACAAATTATCTTACATAAAGTAAACAATACCATAATGCTAAAAACAATTATTTCAGAGGAAATAATTAAACAACATGTATATGACACTAGTAAAGAGATTCAATTCATGTGAATCAAAATGTGAAAAAATGAAAAGAAAAAGTAAAGAAATGGCAATTTCAAGGCCTGTTTATACTACACAGTGAAAACTTGTCTCAAAAATTCCAAGGACTGGAGTTATAATCGAGATAAGGCCCTGGGTTCCATCTCAAGCAAAAAAGATAAATGAGTTATTGCGTTATCTTTGGAGGTTTATATAACCTTCACTATACAAATGACAGAATTGAAGAAAGACAAGTAGCAATCAATAGTGGTGTTTAGCAAAACAACCAATTTAATGTATTTGGCATATAAAACAACAGTGCACAACAACCATAGAATCTATCTTTCCATCTATCTATCTTCTATCATCTATCAATCATCTATTATCTATATATCATCTCTTTCATTTTTCTATCCATCCATCTATCTATATCATCTATCTATATCTATCTATCATTTCTCTCTCTCTCTCTCTCTCTCTCTCTCTCTCTCTCTCTCTCTCTATATATATATATATATATATATATATATATATATATATATATATATATATTTGCATCTCCCTTACCAAAATAGGCTATTAGACTATATTATTGTCTCTAAAATCTGTCCAGACTTACTATTGACCACGAATCAATTCCACACAGTTACAAATCCAACATATCATAACAGCAAAAAGCTTTTTTTTAATTTTTTTATTGACAACTTCTATACTTACAGATAATAAACCATGATAATTCCCTCCCCCACTTTCCCCTTCACAACTCCAAGCTCCATTATACCCCCTCCCTCTCTCTATTAGTCTCTCTTTTATTTTGATGTCATCATCTTTTTCTCCTATTATGAGGGTCTTGTGAAGGCCCTTGGTTTTCCTTGAGAAACCGGTGGTATGACACTATTGCTGATGACTTCACTTGCCTTATTGGCAAGGTCACTGAAAAATCAATCTGGTGCTGAGCAGAATACCTTCTCCCTATAGACCAGCCAACTGAAATTTGCAAAAAGCTGCACTGCATGCAGCCCTATGGGAGACAGAAGTCATCAGTGGTGAACAGTCAACACTGGAAACCTCAAGTTTGACCAGATAGGCCAAATGACTGAACGGGTGCAATAGTGGTATGTCTGCTCTGGGGAAAACCAACTGCTGTCTAATTGGACTGAAGGTTCACTCTATAGGAGGGAATACATGCCTGGTATGGAAAAAACTAATCAAAAGCCGATGGCAGGGGAGGTCCTGAGCCTTAGGGGTATAAAGCCTGCTCTTTTCTGGCTAAATGTATATATTATTCCCACCAAGCTGCCCTGAAAGTAGTACACTTAATGCTCATATTCATATATTAATGCTACCCTCTCTTCTTGTTAGAGAAACTTCTCTTTTCAGATGGCAATGAAACTGGGATGACCCAAAAGGCAACATAGTGCTGAGAAGAAGGGATAGAGGAGTGTCCAGCACTGAAACATCTCTATCACACACTCCAAGGCTCAGGGTCCATTGTGGAACAGGTGATGGAAAGAATATAAGAGTGAAAGGAAGAGTATAACTCCTTACAATGCAACTATCCAAACAGAAATTGGCCTTGATATCCATGACCTCACAGTACCTAGCAATACCTTCACAAGACCCTCATAATAGGAGAAAAAGATGATGACATCAATTTAAAAAAATGACTAATGGAGAGAGGGAAGGGATATGATGGAGTTCTGAAGGGGAAAGGGTTGAGGGGAGGGAAATATGGTTTATTGTCTGTAAGTATAGAAGTTTTCAATAAAAAAAAATACTATCAGTGTTTAACCTCTTCTTGTCACAAATTAGAGCCTTAACCTGTTCAAGGCTTTATAACTTGCCTATTATCTTCAGGAAATATGAAGAATGGAAGAAGGAAATAAATAATGTAATTGGAATACAATCAGTGCATTGTAGAATGAGAGCAAACAACTTAAGATAATAGCTCAGTTTTTTTAACAGGTGAATCCCAAAGGGAAAATAGGAAGGAAGAAACTAGATACATGAACTAAATGACATTCTATCTTAACTTTAATGTTTTATTAAAAGAGACAAAAGTGAAATAAAGTAAGAAAGTTTATAAGAGATAGTTACTTTTTAAAATGTGATGTTTGAAAGACTACATATTTAATGAATCCTTATATTTTACATAAACATATTGACAGATTTCAATGGACTCTTACAGCATCTGATTTTAATAGTTTTTGCTGTGTGTAGTGTACATAATATAAGTTGGAAGTTGATAGATATAGATGTAATGAGATCACCATGGGTTGCATATTGTTGAGGCTGGATGTAGGTACACATTATATTGATCTATATTATGTATATTTAAATTTTCTTTACTAAGATATTTTATGAAGAAAAAATACTTTCAAATTAGAGGTATTTTGTGCATCTATTTGTTTGCTACTTTAATGTTTTATTTATTTATTTTTAAATGTCAATCCATCTGGAATTTTGGTGTAAGGATTGTGTTAGGGACACAATTCAACAATTTGCAGATGGTAGCCAGTTGTCTCAACATCACTTTTAGTAGAAACCATATTTTCCCTCACTGTTTTAAACCTACTACATTAATACTGTCATTTCAACATTTATTTTGAGGAATAATTTACACTTCTGTTTCTGGATATGATAGAGTAACTACTTCTGAAATACATGCTCACCAAAAAAAAAAAAAAAGTAACTCTAAAGCTATGCACAATACATGAAATACAGGCTAGGAGATAGTTAAGCACTTAAAAAGTTCTTTCTTGCAAAGCCTGCTGGCCAAGATTCAATTCTGCAATCATTCACATAAAGCCTACTGTCTTATTATTTGCAGCAGCAAGGAAGCCTAGCATGCGTACATTCACACAAATGTGCATTCATGCACACACACACACACACACACACACACACACACAAATAAACAAATACTCAGGAAATTCCTTCTTGCAATTCAGGAAACAGCCCAATAGTCATTCTCCACGCCCCCCCCCCATGAAGTGGCTAATTAGCATGATCTGGTGTAGTAGTTTGAATAGATGGCCCCAAATATTTTCAGTGTTTTATTAGTTTGCATATGCATCCACCTGACTGGAGGCAATGTCACTGGGTGGATATTAAGTTGTAGTGGTGGTTTTAGATTCCATTCTAAAGATATGAATAGTGTGCCCAGGTGAAGTTCCTGGAGGTGTGCTGTTCTGTGTGGTTTTTAGCTTGTTGCTTCTCTCTGTGTTTGGTCCTGTGGAAGCAGGCCAGCATCTTCTGCCATTATGGAACTTCCTCTGGATCTGTAAGCTTAAATAAATCCCTTCCTCTATAACTGTGCCTGGTCTGGAAGTTCATCTCAGCTAACCTGACGCTGTCTGCTACATCTGGATACATGCACTTCTCCATGTCTGACTTGATCCAAATTTAACAAACAGGATCATTTAGCCAGAATCTCTTCATCTTCATTAAGGGGCTCACTGTGAATTTTATCCTAGCCTAGAAAGACATCTATATTTTCCTAATCACCTTCTATATGTATCAGATGAGAAAAAGTTTGATTTCTGGTATGATGGTTAAGGTGTTGTCAAACTGATGTTTAGTAATCCACAGAAATCCCTTTTGGGTGGGTCTCTGAGGTTGCTTCCAGGAAGGATTAACTGAACTAGGAAGTCCTACCCCAGAGTGAGCCCTTCCCCTAGAGCGGGAGGTCCCTCTCTGATGGGAACTTTATACAAGAAAGCTCTGGATGGAAAGAGCTCATTCCTTCCACTTGGCTGATGGAGCTGCTTGCTGCCTTCCAGTGTGGATGGAAGACCAGCAAATATTGAAAACCAGTGTCAACTGAAGACCTGCATGGATTGAAGACCAGTGGCTCTTCAGGAATCCTCTAGGCCTTCAGTGTCAGAGTGGGACTGCTCAGGCATCTGGCCATGTGGACTGAGCAGCTACCAGGTTCCTTGATTCTCAGGCCTGCAACTGCTATTGGACTACTGTAAGCTAATCCAATAAATTCCCTTTTTAATATAATTCATCCTAGCAGTTCTGCTCCTGTATAGAACCCTGACTAATACATCTGGTCCCAAAAGGCCCATATAGTGCAGGATTGTTCTATATCCTGGATACATGTCTTTGAAGAGAAAGCTGGGATGGAGGGAAATTCCTGTCTCTCCTTCCTGGCCATAAAGATGTAACCAGTACTACTTGCTATGTCATTTCAACAAGATGTATGGTGCTGCCACATCAGAGGCTCTGCCACTGAAAACAAACTCTAATACATGCCCCATTTTCTGCATCTGACTTTACATGGATACTGAGGAATTGAACCCAAGCTGACAGGCTTTGCAAGCAAGCACCATTAACTGCTGAGTTATCTCCTCAGCCTTATTTGCCAAAACTTAAATAATATCCAGTTTAAGAAAATTTTCACAACCTTTACTCTTGTTTCACTCGTAATTACCACAAAACAATAATATGGATTTTTCAGAAAAGCAGAAACACAGTGTTAGGACAAGCAGGAAACAAACATGAGGAAGACCCAGCTCGATAGCAGAGACAGACTTTATTCCAGGAAAGCTTGAAAAGTGCTTTAACCAGGCAAGGTCAGAAGTCTCCTTCCCCAGGGCTGGAGAGATGGCTTAGCAGTTAAGGGGCTTGCCTGCAAAGCCTAAGGACCCATGTTCTACTCTCCAGATCCCACATAAGCCAGAAGCACAAAGATGAGGCAAGTGTAGGTTTCACATGCCCACTAGATGGCACAAGCATCTGATGTTCAATTGTAGCTGAGGCCCTGAGTGCCAATTTTTTCTCTAATTTTTAAAATTAAAAATAGAAGTCCCCTACCCTTAAAAACTAGGGGATACTTATGGGCTGTGGGGGTCATTGGAATTCCTTGGTTACAGAACAGTCTACCTTGCCTCAGGGATTGGGCCACTATAAGAAAGTGATAATGGGACTGTGTGGTCTGGATCATTCCAGGAAAGTGGTAATTGGGAGGGGTGGGTGGGTCACTCTTTGGAAACACAGGTAAAATGAAATGTCAGTCAGAGGCCAAAAATGGAGTCATTCTAGTTTTAACACACAGAAGTGATTATTTATCTCCTATCTATCTATCTATCTATCTATCTATCTATCTATCTATCTATCTATCATCTTTCTGTCATCTTTCTACCTAATTCGTTATATATTTCTATCTGCATTTATATATCTAAACATTTGTATTGAAAAGATATTTAACCTCTGCATATGCAATCATGGGCCTTGTGAAACAGTGTGTCTGTTGACTTTGCATCTGGTGCTGGAACTCCAAGTACACAGGACAGGCGGTTTGGAAGGAGAAAATTATGCTGTATGAGAGAACAAGGGCAATCTGGAAGCTGTGAAATTTGATAGTATGTACTGTTGATCTCTCACCACTTTCAGTTCTATGATGCATGAACTATAAAGAAATGAGTGCCCTTCCATCAAGGTGCTAAAATATTCATGTCTCTCAGAAGTCGAGATGATCTACAAGATCCAGGAGGTTGAGTAACAACTGAAGCTTCTGTTTCTGCTCCCATGCCAAAATGGTTAGTCAGTGATAAGAGACAGCATGTACAAACTGCAACAGCACCTGGTACTCCTGCTTCAACTTTCCAAGCATAAAAGTAATTTGGCTGCTAATTCATTTCTGGATTCCAAAACTCATTCAAATTGACTCTTTTGACCCTTGGTAACTAGGAATTGTGTTTTAAAGGGATTTTGAGAAACAATTGCAGTTTAGCTAAACTGACACAATGTAACTCCAACCACAAGTCTTATCCTTAGCATAAAAAAGACTGCCAGAGATCAGCACTAAGGTCCCTAGTAACACTGACCATAACCTGAAACTCTAGCTTTGAACCTCTGCTAATGAGGTCTCATGCTATATTTTTGTTTATTTTAGAGTTTCTGTTCTCATTGTTGAATGCAACCCTGTACAATAATTATAATGGCAACCAGAAAAACACATCCACTGTCCTGAAAGGAAAATGTATTAGCATGGAACCTATGTTTTGTATGGATAGGAAGCATGTTGTTTTTGTTTGCCTCTTTGTAATTTGGGAAATAAAAGTGAAATCAAGGGGAAATACAATAAATAAAGCCTTGTTTGAATGCTCTGAAATATCAGTAGTTGAGACCCATAATCATTAAAGATAAGTCATCTATTTCTTCTTTGGCAAGAGGTCAGCCCAGATGGCAGAGAAAGAATGTGTTTTACGATGTCTTTCACATGAATTTGTTTCAGAGTACGTATCATTTGAAGTAGATTGCATTTATTTAAAAAGTGCATTTCACTAGCTCACTTGTGGACCTGGAAAAGAAGCACCAAACATGTGTTTTATGGATGGCTCCCTAAGGGAAAGAACACAATACACTGGAATATGCTTAGTATAGTTGTGTAGAAAGAGCTGAATTAAAAGAAAAATGAGCTTTTCCTTTTTGTCTGTAAATGTACCAGAGCAAAAGGCAATCTTCTTTTTTATGTAAACTTGTCTTTAATATTTGGCCTCCCTTCAGATTTCCAGTGATCTAATTTACTTGAATTTGCACAGTAGCACATTATGTGAGATGAACATGGAAAGTAACAAGAAATATATATGTAAAAAATTGTGTTTGGGGGAGTGTAAGCTTAGAGAAACTGTTTGCATAACTTAATTGTGTCTTTAGAAAGCATATTCCCAGTATTATCTTATTTTCTATTATCTAACTGTATAATTACAACATGTTCATGCTAGATATATGGGCACACTTTGAAAAGAATACCCAGATGAATACTAATCTCACAAACACACAGTTGATAAGATTTTAAACTGGCAGAAGAGCTGAGTTAAGCTCTTTCTCATAAACCAGTGTCAATAATTCTGTATAAATGGCCTTTTGTCTTTGTGAAAGTGCCTATAAATGTAGTGCTTATAGTTTTAGACATACCTATTATTCTTTGAGGCAAAGAAAGAATTTGAGTTTGAAATCCATTATTTTCAATTCATTGTTTTGAAAGCACTTTAAAGAAAAATGGTGATATCACTGGAGTGTATGTTATGGATTCACCTCTGGCTCATTGCTGCCAGCAGTTTTAAATCCTATAGTCTGCAGACAAAGCCACACTGGAGTGGAGTGGAGTTGGTGTTGAGAAATCATGATTGGTTACTAACTGTCCTGAACCTCTATTTGGCAGTTTGTTTAAATACCTTTCAGCATTATTTTTGATACAGTTTTATAATGTTAAAAGTATGTGAAAACTTTCTCCATCTATCTCTTTCTCTCTCTAATAAATAAATTAAAATATTAAAATGGGGTTTGGTAGTTAAGATGCTTGCTTAACAAAGCCTAAGGACCCAGGTTGAATTCCCTAGAACCCATGTAATCCAGATGTATGTGGTGGCACATGCATCTGGAGTTCACTTGCAGTGAATAGAGACCCTGAAGTGCCCATCCTCTCTCTATCTACCTCTCTCTCTCTTTCTCTCTCTCGCTAATAAATAAATAAAAATAAAATATGTTTTAAATAATGTGAAAACTTAGTAAGTAGTCAAGGTGGGGAAAGTATAATTGATAGGTTAGGATTATTTTTTAAAAGTTTTATTTCTCTCCCTGTGTGTGTGGGGGGGGGGTGCGTGCACGCGTGTGCATGGGAGTGTGTTTTCCAGTGTTTATTGCAACTGCAAAGGATTCCTGTCTGGCTTTATGTGGGTGGCTGAAGAATTGAACCTGGGCAGGCAAGCTTTGCAAGCAAACACCTTAAACTGCTGAGCCATCTCACTATCCCCCAAATCAGAAGTCTTTGATAAAACAAAAAAAGATGGTGGTATTTGATTCTGCAATCTGCATGCAATCACTATAAGTTTTTGTGGTATCTTCTTCAAGATGTATTTGTGACTCAAAAGGAATATTGGTGAATAAAAGATACCCAATGACTAAAATTCCTATCTGAATATGTTATAATCTCTATTGTGTTCTGTTTGTTAAATTGCTTAATTGAACCATCTCAAGTAAAGTAGCATTTGGAATGCAAGTTTCCTTATTTTCTGTCATTGTCAAAGCTTATTTCTGGTTTAAAATTGAACTCTAAAGCCAGGTGTGATGGCGCCTGCCTTTAATACCAGCACTTGGGAGGCAGAGGTAGGAGGATCACCATAAGTTCGAGGCCATCCTGAGACTACATAGTGAATTCCAGGTCAGCCTGAGCTAGAGTGAGACCCTACCTTGAAAAACCAATAATTATAATAATAATAATAATAATAATAATAATAATAATAATAAAATAAAATAGAACTCTATATCCCCATGAATAAAATAATATTATAATCAGAGAGGAAGAATCTCAGCATGTTTTGAAGGAAAACATGATTGTTATACTCTAAGAACACTTTACTATAAAATCAGAACACATAAATAAACAACATATTGATTCATATTGCTTATTTATTTTCATGTCTGATATTAAACAATCATTTTTTTTTTTGGTTTTGCTATCCACATGGTTCATTCTTTCATCTTCTTTTTTTTGCAAGGTAGGGTCTCACTCTGGTCCAGGCTGACCTGGAATTAACTATGTATTCTCAGGGTGGCCTCAAACTCTCAGCAATCCTCCTACCTCTGCCTCCCGAGTGCTGGGATTAAAGGCGTGTGCCACCACGCCCGGCTTGATATTAAACAATCTTGATGGCATGCTTTTAGAGGATAAGTTCCAAGTTCATTAACAAGAACTTTCAAAACTTAGTCTAGCCTCCCTGTCAAACATTAACCTCTTAAAATTAGAGCATGGCTCAACTTTTGCTCATTCCATTGCCTTCTAAGGAATAATGCTCAAATTGCTAGGAAACATCAGCTTATATATTGAATCTTCCTGAAAGAAAAGTTTTTTGTTCACCATCCTAACAGAACCAACCCAAATCCTCATATCTGAATCACTTTACATCCAACATGGTTTTATGAATTTACAAATTCACATTTTATTTCAATAGGTTCCTTTTTATTTTTCTTATTCTTTAACTGCAATGTGATTAATTAGAAATTATACTTCATGTTCTCTAGAAAATTAATGAATAAATTCTCAAGATGTAAAGATAAATTTAACATTATAAATCTATGGCAAGTACCGTAGAGTGCCCAGAGAATTAAATATCAGTTTTCACATGGAAGAAAATGAAAATTCTGGAAATTACAGGGTTTGATTAATGAATAGGAATTTTCTTCAAGAAGGAGGGTAAAAATGTAGCCTATATGACAAACCCAAATGAAGAGATTTGCAATTATAATATTTACTACCCTCTTTTCTCTAAACATTTCCAACAATACTCAGCACAACTTAATATCTTAATTTTAGGAAATGCCCAAAAGTAAATATCATAAACATAACATTCCCTATCACTGTGGTAGTTTGAATGCATGACCTTATATACTCAGGTGTTTTATAAAAACTGAATTTTCAAATTCAGCTCCTAGCAGGCAGAATGATGCTTAATGGGGAGTGTCACTGGGGGATGGATTTTGGAGTCTAGTCCTAAGGTATGTTTGGTGATGGATCTGCATCCAGCCCTACTAGGTGTGTTCATAGCAGTTTGAGCTCTGACAGTTTGTGTTTTTCTTGTGATGTTTTTTGTTTGTGGTGTCTGTCTGCTTGGATCTGTGAAAGGGAGCCAGTGTCATATACCATTGAAAGTATTCACTTGGACTTTATAAGCCTGAAATAATCCCTGTTCCTCCCATAAACTGTGCTTGATTGGATGATTGTCTCAGCAATGAGAAGCTTACTACAACAGTAATTGCATACCAGAGGAGTGGGGTCATTTAATCTGATCATGTGGATTTTGGGCTTTTGAACTTTTGTGCTATAGGAATGTGGAAGGACTTGACAGTTGGGACTCAAGAAATCTTATAGAGTAGTAATGAAAGTTTTATGGGTTATTCTGGTGAGAGTTTGAAAATGCCAAATGCAAAGAGAATTATAGACTGTAAAGGCTTGACTTATAAACTCTCAAAGAAGGAGAGATGGCAGAGAACTTTGTTGGGACTGAGCTACTTGTATAAGGGCTGGTTCAATTCTTCTGCCCATACACAGACAGTTTGATCAAGTTCAATTAAAAATAAATTGGGGGTGGGGGAGCTCTTCCACCCGAGTACACAGCAATGGGCCTAGACTGCAGCAATGGAGCAGGGATCTCAATCCAGTGAGCCAGTATTGGATGTTTTTTCCATAGTCAACAGCCAGATGAGTGAGTACCTGGGTCCTCCCCCTGCTGCTGGCTGAGCCTGGAACTATTTTCCCATGTCTATACCTGTGCCCCAAACCCATGACCTTGCCTGTTTCCATAGCTCTTTCTCCTTTGCACTTGAGCTTGTAGATTTTCAGTGGGAGTTGGGTATGTCTGTGAGCTCAGACAGTTGTAGCCCACTTATGTATACTTATGTGGCCATGATGCTCAAAGTGGCAGATCAATCTGGTCAAATAAACAGCAAGTTCATTGAGATGACAATTCTACAATTTTAGAATTTCTAGACAGTTCAAGGAACTTGCTGTGGTGATGTAAACTGTGTGATAACTGATTATTTTGGTTGATAAATGGTTCTTATCATTGTAAAATAATAGATGTGATCTTCTGCAAAAGAATGCATGTAGTGGAATGGTATGGTATGGTATGGGGAGGAAAGTATACCATAGAAAGATATGAAACAAGTATTGTTTATAACAGGAAAAAAAAATCAAGCAAGTTTCGCTTTTCTGGCACAGAGCCTAATTTTAGGTTGCTAAGGCTACAGTTCTTAAAAAGATTACCACCATTGAGGGTGGGTCAACTGTTTTTCTTGTTTCCATTGAATCAATGGAAAGATGCCTAAGGATGAAATACACCCGGGAAAGGTTGAATGACTAGGAAGGCATGCTTTTCTTCAAGGTCAAGATTAATTTCACCCCAACATTTGCCACTTAGCTATGCTGCTGCTCAAATGTTATTGATCTGGAATCATGAAAAATGCAGAGAATTTGGTCATGTAGTGTACATGATTCCAGGAGCCCCATGAGCAGCAATGTGTAGCAGGATGAAGCCAATTTTTAGAGTGGCCATTGTATGAAGTTCTAGGAGATGCAGTTGAGATGTAGGAAGGCCACAAAAGGACAGTGTATATGAAGCTGTAATGATGGACCATAGTTTGCAGTTAAGGCTCAGAGATGTTTTTGATGTACCAAGACTGTACAAGAGTTATCAAGGAGTGCTGTCGGTTCAGGCTGAAAGTGTTCTCTGGGCTACTCAGCCCATCTGGAGGGGCAGAGTCAGAAAGTTCAGACACTGTTGTCACAGGTTGTGGATGTTTGAGTTAAGTGCATATTTTTGATGATTTCCTAGTATTTATTGATTTTGCATTGTTCCAGTGTCTCCTTGTTATGTCTTTTTGCAATTGAAATGTTTACTTTGCCATTATTTGTTAGAAATACGTAACTTATTTTGATTTACAGAATTCATAGTTAATAAACAGTCTTGAATCTCAGCTGAGACTTGGGACTGTTGAACAATCTTAAAGTTGATAAAGGTCATGGGGACTTTCGAAGTTGGTACAAATTCAATTTATATTGTGAGATCATAAGTCTATGGGGGCCAGTGGAAGAATGTGGTAGTTTGTAACCATCTGAATGTATGGCCCATAGACTCAGGTGTTTTATCAATATTGATTTTACAACTTCAGCCCCTAGCAGGCAGTGCCCTGCTAGAGGGGATGTGTCACGGGGGGGGGGGGTGGCGGCTATCTTGGAATCCAGCCCTTACATATGTTTGGGGGAGGATCTGATTTCAGCTCTACTAAGTATGTTCAGAGCAGTTTGAGCTATAGCAGTTCATGTTTTTTATGTGGTGCTTGTTGTTGATGGTGTCACTTTGCATGAATCTATGAAAAAGAGCAAGCTTCTTCTGCCATTGATGATATTCCCCTGGACTCTGTAAGTCGGAAATATCTAAGGCTGAAATAAACCCCTTTCCTCTCATAAGTTGTATCTGATTGGATGTTTGTCCTAGCAAGAAGAAGCTGACTACACCAATCATCTTAATAAATGAAAATATATATATATATACTTTAATACAAAGATTTAGACTTGGAAATGAAAATAATTGTTTTAGAATCAGGAAGATCTCAAATTTCATCAGAGTAGACTACTATAGTGAGGCCTTGTTTCAAGAAATATATTTTAGACAAATATTGTGTAAGTAAGCAGATCAGTGGTAGAATAATTGCCTCTGTACTAACCCAGAGTTAGGTCCTCAAAAATAAAGGAATAATGGATATGAAGGCAATAACAATAAAATGAGAAAAATATAAACAGGCAGGCTAACATAGAAGAAATCACTTTAATTTTATCTTAATATTTCAGAAAACTTATAAAGATTAAACTTATGTTAGAAATAAACATTATTTTGAAATTCAAATATTATTTTATTCACTACTGGACTTACTGCTACTTTTCACTATAGAATACTTAATGGAATATTGATACCTTAAAAGGTTTTACATTTTCATGGGAGGAATAAGTTCTAGCAATCTACCATGTAGTAAGTGATCCAGAGTTCCTATTGATTGATTATATGTTCTATAAAGAACTAGAAGAAAGGACTCTAAAGGTCCCTAAAAAGAAATGACTCAGTATTAAAGACAGCAAAATGCTAATTACCCAGATTTAATCATGTCACATTATATTCAGGTATCAAATTAGCATACTATAGCCCAGAAATTTTCACCATGTTTGAACTATTTTTTTTTTCGAGGTAGGGTCTCACTCTGGCTCAGGCTGACCTGGAATTAACTATGTAGTCTCAGGGTGGCCTCAAACTCTCGGTGATCCTCCTACCTCTGCCTCCCGACTACTGGGATTAAAGGCGTGCGCCACCACACCCAGCTGTTTGAACTAAATTTTAAAAACAAGAATAAATGTCTGCTGGTTATTGAGGTCCTCTTATTTTTCACTGTCCTTCAGAACATTTAACTGTCTTTGAAACCCTTCCTGGTTCTTTTCTATTAGGTCTAATCTAGCAAGTACAGCATTCATACAATTATTGGACCTTTGTTGATTTTCTGCTGTAGGGCATGGTTGAAGACCCCCCCCCAGGCTACTGGAGGTTTAGGCAGACCTGAGCTGTCAGGCATGACTAGGGCCCCTGGACCCAGAGGTTGCAGTGAGCCTGGACCCCAACAATCTCGAGGCCAGCAGGAGTGAGGCCGCTCTCTCCTTTTGAGGTGGCAGCGAGCCCAGACTCCCACCAATCTTGAGACCAGCAAGAGTGAGGGTGTTCCTTTCCCCGAGCCAGGGGAACTTGGACATTCTGATAAGACTTAGGCTTTACTTTCCCCAGAGCCTTGTGACATTTGTCTGCTTACATTCCTATATGTTAATGAGGTATCAGCCAGCAGCCTTCGCACAGCCTATGCCCCTACAATCCATTCCCTATACCTTTTCCCACCACTACTTCAATCATGTGAGCCTTTCCTTTGCACCTGTGATGTCACTACATGCTAATTAGGCATCTGCAGGACCTTTGAATTGACCAATCCCCTTATGACCCATACCTATCCATACCTCTTCCCACTCTTTCACATATGCTTATTAACCCATTCCCCTTGCAAATAAACAAGCTGTTCTCTGAAAGTGTCTCCTGGGTGTTTCTTCCTGTCACACTCAAAGCTGCTCAAGACCCCACTCCACCATTGCCTGGATGCTCCTGGGACACCGAGGTGCCATGGCCCCAGCACAACTAAAAGCCACATTCTGCAAGTTATACTAATTGTCTGACCAGGATTGCATAGATTGTATCTTCATTTTGGGGTTCTGATCCTATTGTCTCTTCTGTGTTTTGATTAGAGACTTTCATTGTGGGACTGGGCAACCTTGTTGGATTTACTTGCATTTGATTTTTCATGTTATTCTTTTTGCACTGTGGTCTGCCCATCACAGTGTAGGAATATTATTTAATTTAGGAGGAACCTATAGTTTACCCTAGAAGTGTCTTTAGTAATTACTCCCTTTTATGTTTAAAGACAGACTAAAAGGTGGAACCTTCATCAGCTCCTTAGAGGAAACTCCTGAATCAAAGGACCTGGAGAGGGTATGATGGAGATTAACCTTAATCTTCTCCTCTCTCTTTCTCTTTTCTCTTTCTCTTTCTCTCTTATATTGCCAATATTTTTCTTCCTTCTTTTCCCTTTGTGCTGGCCTATAACCCCCAGTAGCAGGATGTGATTAACATCAACAATGAGCTGTTGATCAGCGAGATCTACAAGATTTCCCATAAGAAGACAGACTTTTGTCAGAGACCTTGATTACCCACCAAGGATTAATGGTAAGACCCTAATGTCAAAAACACCATATGCTGTTGGTATGGAACATGGAGAGACATGGCTGGAATCTGGAATAGAGTCAGTCCCCACACAGTTAGCTTGTCTAGTACAAGAAGGTGCTACATGAGCTACTGGGTGACAATGGCCAACATCTGTCCAAGCAACTCATGGTCTAAGCTACACAGCAGCAAACAACCTGACATGATGTTCGCCCAAGTGCAATAGTGGCACACAGCTATGTTGGGTAACCAACTGCTCTTTATTTGCCTAACGGATCCACTCAGTGGAACAGAACCTATAGCTGGAACTGGGAAGCAAGTCAGAATCATGTCCAAAAAAATGTGTTCACTCTCCAATATCAAGCTCCCACCAATCTTGGGCTACAAGAGGGCCCACACCTATTAAATTCTCTCTAAACCAATAATGGTTATCTTATTTACCCAGTGTTACCTTCACTCCCCATTGGAGAATCTGCTTCTCTTTTTCAGATGGATGCAGAACCTGAGGAGAGAATCATCCCATTGCACCTCACTAGGGCCCCAGCTGAAACCATAGAGTAATTGTGGAAATGAGCAAGAGTGCTGCTTTCTTTGTGAACCTGGTATCAGCACAATGGTGAAGGAGATAGACACAGAGAACACTCACCTCCTACCAAACCAGAGATCCAGAGACATAGAGGCTCCCAAGACCTCATCACTGAAGTAGACCTAAAATGTACTCAAAATTGCTCAGGGAAATTCTTGGAAGAGGGGTTGGAAAGATTATAGAGCCACAAGTTAGGATATTACACACAGAGACATCACCACTTGCCTATAACAATGCATGACCCACAATCCCCATGAGGATATATGGCATCCCCAATGAGTAAGATCACTTCAGAGAGGGGAGGATAGGGAGGAGGGTAATGATGGTACCAACATGTGCTCTTTACACACTGAGTATGTCCATAACTAACAGTCTTACCTCCTTCTAATGCTGCTCTTTTGCAGCCAACATTTTAGAGCTTTCCACTGGCATTACTGACATGATTAGCTTTTCAATCCTGTAAAATTTGAAGTGATAAGAGTCTTTGTCAACTTACATAACATGCTTCCGTAGGAGTTGCTCCTTTAAAAGAATTGTTCCCCCCAGAGGTATTACAATGGCCAGTTCTAGTCTTACTTCATTGATGTCAACCAAGGACTGTGGGTCTTTACCATATTCTGGGGTTGTTGGTCACCAATTTCTCAGGCGAGGGAGAGTGGAGTTGGGGGTGTGTGAGTGCAGCAGGGTCCTGGAGACTGTCTGTGGACAGCACTCATTTATTCAAAAGAGTGCAACGCCTTTAATCCCAGCACTCGAAGATGACAGGCAATTCAACACTCTGAGACTACTGTCTGATGGACAGCACCCATTTATTCAAAAAAAAAAAAAAAAAAAAAAAAAAAAAAAAGCGGAGAGGGTTTATAAACATTCGGGGAAGGTTGAGATGGCACATACAGACTATATGGTGATCAGATACATAGTTAAATGGCGGAAGAACTAGTTACGTCAATGTTGTGGGGGTGAGAGAGATGGTGGAAAGGCTACATGACTTCAGCCATATAAGGGTCTCTTGGGCAGCTAGCCACAAGGTCAGGAACTGTGGTGGGCAAAGTCTGACTTATGGAATGGTCAGAGCCTTTTGGGGTCCAGGAGGAGGGCTTGCCAGTTCTGCCCACTCTGGGAGATGACAGGGCACACTACAACCTACAATGTAGGGAAGGCCAGTCACCATCACCAGGGACTCCTGATGATAGGGCCATGTCCAACAGTTCAGGCCAGCCTCCTCACAATCCCAGCTTTTTTTTTTTTTAGCAATGCCCAACAAAGGACTTTTTAAAAAAATAGCAAGAGAGAAAACAGCATATGTAAACATTATGAGTATTTCTTATTATCCCTTCTAATTCTTTAATCTCAGTTGTCACATGACCTGCTACTATATAACCACCTGCATTATCACTATCTGGAAAGTCTTTCCCATTTTATCACTGCTATATCTGAATTTTTGAATGCATAGTTCCATTTCTTCCATTCAGCCAATTCTATATTTAGGCCCAATTACTTTCAACATCTCAATTACCAATGCCAAAATTATTATCAGATAGAATTTGTTCATGTATATGAAAGGAAAATACAAAATCATGAGAGAAAAATAAACTAATTTTTTTCAATTTGTTTTCCAGAAATATACTTTGACAGTAACTTAATAATTATCCTGTACTGACTTTCCTGATAACATTCTACTTTATTATTTCTAACAAAGCCCAATAGGAGTATTTTATAGTCTTAGTTAACTTTGGAAAATACACTCAATGCCTTGTATTCGTGGCAAGAAATAGCAGGAAAAGATAGATAAAAATTACTGGAAGTTTCCACCAAAAATTTCCATATATTTGTCTTTGGCTAGTCCTAGCTATAACCAAGCCCAGAAAAAAAAATTAACTTTTAACCAACAACCAGAGTTCTGTTTATTCAGAAGATAAGTCTCAGTTCATCATTCTTTAACACAATTCACAAAAGTTAGTTGAAAATAGAATAAATATCTAAATTTTGTTTTAAAATATATTTTCTTAAAAAATATTTGTTATGGCATTGACAAACATATATTCTTACATATTTTATTTTCCTAAAGGATGATTTGACATCATAGTTTCAGAATTGTAAATTAAAATACTCTGTTTACAAGTAATTCTAAGTCTTCATAACTCTATTAAAAGATACTTGTTCAAAGCCGGGAGTGGTGGCGCATGCCTTTAATCCCAGCACTCGGGAGGCAGAGGTAGGAGGATGGCTGTGAGTTCGAGGCCACCCTGAGACTACATAGTTAATTCCAGGTCAGCCTGGACCAGAGTGAGACCCTACCTCGAAAAACAAAAAAAAAAAAAAAAGATACTTGTTCATATGTTCATTGTGACATAAATATGGTAGATAATGAGCAACCTTGAAAATTGTGTTTTTGATTTCTAAATGATTTTTGTGTTTTTCTTCTTGATTCTTTCAGATATTTAATATTATAAGCAAGGATTCAATTTTCAAACAGAAGCAGTATCATCTATCTTTCCAATATGTAGTTATTTTTTTTTCTTTAGCTGGTTGTGAGAGTTCATAGTCTTTATACTATGGCATAGAGTATATAGGATTGGACAAACTTGCATTTTTTCTCGATCTTAAGAAAAAATAATTTAGTAATGTACATTGTGCTAGCATCATGAACAAGCACACACACACACACACACACACACACACACACACACATCCCTAAGTACATAGGGTATTCCACAAACCTAACTTACTGAAGATTTCACCATGAATGGATATTAGCTTTTATCAAATGTATTTTCCACCTACAGTTTATAATCAATGAATTTTTCTTTAATCACCTGTTCTATTGTATTATATTGATACATATACTTGATATTTATTATAGAAATAGTTGTATATACCTGAAATGAAATTTCCTTTCTATTGTTATGGAATATGTATTGCTTTTATACATAAATGAGTTCAGTTTGCTGTTATTTTGTTGAAGAAATTTGAATTGAAATTATATGCACATATATATGTTCAATTTTTACATGTTACATACTATTCATTAGTATTATCTATTTAATCATGGTTTAATTTTTAGTAGTTTGTAATTTTTTTGAGGAAATTAGTTTTTAGTATGTGAGATATATTTCCAAGTCTTTTTAATAGTTTTCTTTTAGTGTCATTTTAATGACTACAGTCTCTACAATCCCCCTTGCAATCATGATATCAGTAATTTATACAACTTATTTATATTTGGTCAGTTAATGTGAGACAGTCATTCATTTTTACTGATTTGTTTAAAGATGCAAACATTCATTTCATTAATTCCATTTATTTTTGCAGATTTGTTTCACCACTAATATAAATTTGATTTTCTTATTCTTTTTTTTAAACGCCCCTTTTTCTTTTTTAATTATTTTTACTTATTTATTTGAGACAGAGAGTGTGTGAGAGAGAAAGAAAATATAAGCATGCTGGGGCCTCTTGCCACTGTAACTGAACTCCATATACATGCACCATTTTGTGCATCTTGCTTTACATGGGTACCAGGAAATTGAACCCAGGCCATCAGGATTTGAATCCAAGTGCCTTTAACCATTGAACAATCTCTCCAGCCCTGATTTTCTTATTCTTAAAAAAGAAAGTTGCATAATTAATTTGAGACCTTTCCTTTTCTTAATAAAAACATCCAATGGTATAATTGTTTTCTTTAGCACCATGCACATATTTTACATAATATTTTCAGTAATTGTATTAGCTTTAACTGGACTCAATATTCTAATCATAACATAGTGGAAGCATTTGAAAGCACTCCTAAGAATCTTCTGGATCTTGTTTTCTTTCCATCACTTCTTTCAAAATACACAATATCCATTGAACTATAGAGGGTATAATAGAGATTACTTATTTGGTAATGAACACTTAACTGCTACCTCTCAGCACTTGAGGAGTCTTGAGTCTCCACAATGGTTACTATTCCTCTGTTTAAAACTAGAGCAAACCAAATCTGTGGACATAAACAGTAGTATTTAGAGGGCAATTGATGAGTACAATGTATACATTTAGCCAAATAATAGTAGTAGCTTCTACTCAGGGCCTATGGCCTTCCAGATGATATTGGTTTGAATGTGAGTGTATGATCCTCTAAACCTCTGGGATTTTTTTTTCTTCTTGAGGTAGGGTCACACTGTAGAACAGGCTGACCTGGAATTCATTGTAGTTGCAGGCTGACCTCGAACTCAGAGCAATCCTCCTACCTCTGCCTCCCAAGTGCTGGAATTAAAAGCATGCACCACCATGTCCAGCTACTTCAGGGATTTTTGATTAAGGTTTAGCTTCTTACTTAAGTCTTCATCAGCTTGCTTGAAGATGTCTCACTAGGCAATGGATCTTGTAGTCTAGCCATGAGGTGTGTTCAGAGCCATTGAGCTCTGGTTTTTCATGTCTGCTGTCGATGCTAAAGTGAGCCAGCATTTTCTTCTATTTATGGTGTTTCCCCTGGATTGTATAAGCCTGAAATAAACCCTTTCCTCCCATAGCTGTTTTTGCTTGGATGTTTGTCCCTCCAACGAGAAATTAATTATAGCACAAATCCATCAGCTTTTGACTAGGCTTTCTGTATCAGGCATGAATTCTCTCCTGTGGAGTGGGACTCAAATCCAAACAGATAGCACTTGGTTACCTCCAAAATAGTGATGCCAGCATAAGATCAGGGGTACATCTTGCCTGGCTGGCTTTTTATTTGGCTTTTAGTGTCTGTTATGGTTAATAATACAGTAGTGGATTAGATTGCTTAAGACAATTGGAACTAAAAATGCAATGGAATAAGTTGGATGTGAAGATAAATTGTAAGCTTTTAAACCAGAAAAGAAGAGTAATAGCTCATGGAGGAATTCATGTTGAGGCAAGGATCCATAGGAGAGTAAGAAGATCACTTGAAGAGGATGGGAATCAGGGCAAGCATATTAGTGCTTACATAGTAGTCAGGAATCTGGGAATCCATAACATGGGGAATGAAGTATCAGCATGGGTAGAACCAAAGCTTTATAATACATTAGCCAAAGAATTGATTATACTAGAGAGAAGAGTGCTTGTGAAAGACTTGCAGACTATTGCTACCCTGTAATTTAAGGTGGGTTAATTTTCATAGTGAGCTCCATTGTTTGCTTAAAGAATGCAAGGTTTTCCTATAACCTTGGTCCTACTTGTAGTCTTAATAGTCAATCAACTTCTCCCTGAACATTTCCAGTGATGTGAAAAAGAACTTTAACAGGATTGAGCACAGGCTACTTGCCAGAAAGAAGATGATTATCTAGCCAGATAGTTAAAGAAACACTCTCAAGAAAAATTCATGAACAACTAGTAAGATAAGTGAGCAAAATTATTAATAATTATTAACACATAAGAACTCAATGTAGCAGGGCGTGGTGGCACACGCCTTTAATCCCAGCACTTGGGAGGCTGAGGTAGGAGGATTGCCATGAGTTCAAGGCCACCCTGAGACTACAAAGTTAATTCCAGGTCAGCCTGGGCCAGAGTGCTGAAACCCTACCTTGAAAACAAACAAACAAACAAACAAACAAACAAACAAACAAACAAAATAACAATGTAATCAGGTAAGAAATTAGGGAAGTTGCCACAGTTTATTGAGGATCCAGGAATTGACTCCAGATTTTTGTTATCTCCCTTGACCTAGTTTATGTATTTTATAAATTTCTAATACTTTTCTTAGTATGTGGGCATGAAAATATATTGTGATCAGTACAGAGAATGACAGAAAATTTTCACCATACTTTAGGATCAAGTTACTATTTAGAGGATTTCATTAAAAATATGTGTTCCTAGGTGGATGTTAATTAACCCAACCAAAACATTACACTATACAGTTTTTATTCAGTAAAATCCTATAAAGACAGGATCCAAGGGATCAGAGCAAAAGAGATAACAGAAAAGATAATGAGATGTGTTAGGGTAGTATGGGGATCAAAGAAATAAAGGGCCTTGCATTGATTGAGGTCGCTGTTTAGATATAAATAAGTCATATAAGAACAGTTTATTTTATAGGCAGTCTTTATTGTACTGTTTGATTTTATCTTTAACAGCCAGGAGAAATTTCCAGCTCAAATATTTCACTGGTGACAGTCATGATTTTTTCACAATACCCTATGAGGTTTTACTGCAATAGTTTTTAAAAGATGGCGATAGATACTGAGAAATATTCTGAGAGACTTCTCTGAATGACAGCTTTCAACTGATACTAACCTATATTTAATGAATAGAAAAGCTATAATTCAGGATTTGATCACTATCAGCAAACACCGTAGTTTGGCCCAGGAGTCATGAGTATGCTTCATTGATATTCTCACAGGGTGCTAATTTTTTTTTTCCTCTTAGGCTATTTTCTCATAAAAAGAATCACTCTACAATTTGCCTGGTGTAATTTAAAGTGTTATGTTAAGAGTCTATAACTAACTAACCAAATTGACTGCAGAGTTAATCTTAGGCAATAATTTCTCCAGCTACCAGTGGGATTTTGCACTTCAAGTTGTTATTAAAGGCTTCTTTTGTTCAGATTGTTGAAAGGTGGTACATTCTAGTCACTGTAAAGATTTTTCAGGAGAAGGGAAACATATCTAATAAGGCTGTTTTTCACAGTGCTACACTAAGAGTTGCTTTAGTGAAAATGGCTTTGCAGCTCATCATTTTGATGGCCGTATTCAGTACCTTTGAGTAGTGTAAGATCAATGACATGGTAAAATGCCATTTTGTCTTGTATATACTTTAAAATGTCTCACAGAAAAGTATCCAAGACCACTGTCATAATTATGCCTACATCTTATGATTTAAAGAAAGGGAAACATTTTGACAGCTTCTGTTTTTCAGGTTTTACTTTTTACATTTTAAAAAGAAATATATTTTGGGAAAAAATTGTCTTCCCTAAACAACTCTGCACATTGTAGAACTAAAAAAAAAAAAAAATGTGGATAAAGTAGAATCAATTCCAATAACCTAATTAATTTAACATTATAATTATTTATGCATGGGTGCTAGAGATCTGAACTTAATTTGTTTTTTAGAGAGACTAAGAGAGAGAATTGGCTCACCAGAGCCTCAGCCACTGCAATTGAACTACAGATGCTTGTGCCACCTTGTGTGCATGTGCAACCTTGTATATGTGGGATCTGGAAAGAGATTGAACCTTTGTCTTTAGGTTTTGCAGGAAAAAGTGCCTTAAATGCTAAGCTATCTCTTCAGCCCTGAACTCAATTTCTCATGCTTGCTTGGTAAGCACTTTACCCATCTTGCACTTTTTAGATTTTAGAATTTAGTTCCCTTGAGTACTTTTCTCATGAGGGTTTAGAATATGTCTTTTTGTTTGTTTGTTTTTGAAACAATGTGATTTCTGTTTTGTAATATACTGGTAGGACATATGATACTAATTGATATTTAGCTATTAAAACAACCATATTTAAAAGGGCTAATGGTTGAATGAACACAGTTTGCAATGTATGTTTTTCAAGCTTTTCACATCAGGGTAGTATTAGGCTCAAAGAACGAGTTGAGGAGTGTCTTTTCTATTTTGCTTTTAGAAGCATTTGTTAGTAATTGATATCGTTTTAGAAACACTTTGAAGAATCTGATATTAAAGCAATTTTGTCTGGGCCTCTGCTTTTTTCTGGTTGCTAATTTCATTTTGGACATTATATTCTTCTTTTAAGTCCTTTATATTTTATATTGAGTCATTTTCAGTAGTTTGTGTTTCCTTAAAACTTTTCTTGGGCTAGAGAGATGGCTTTGTGGTTAAGGTTCTTGTCTATGAAAGATAAGACCTAAGTTCAATTCCCCAGTACTCATGTGAAATTCAGAAGCACTAAGTGGCACATGTATCTGGAGTTTGTTTGCAGTAGAGGCCTAAGAATGCCCATTCTTTCTGTTTGTCCCTCTTCTTTCTATCTTTCTCTGATTGCAAATACATTTTTATATATTTTTCTTTCTTTGTTACCTAAAGTCATCTAAGTAGTTGGAAAGCAATTGTATATAATACTTCATAAGTTATTATTTACTTCTGAATGGTTAATAGTATTCTGATTTTGGAATTGAGCTTTCTTTATTTTATGCTTCCTTAAGCTGACTAAAATTTTTCAAGTGCTTTGAAACATTCCGATTTGAGTTTTAACTCTATTGTTTTTGTAATGTTTTTAGATTTTATTCCTTTAATAGTAGTTAAACCTGTATTATTTTTTTCAATGCATGTGATTTATGCTTATTATTCTCTTCATTTTCCCATTTCCTAAAGTGGTATTTTTTTTTTAAATTTAAGATCCTTCTTTTTTATTCATTTTGAATACACACATTTTTGCTTATATAGTTAACTCTATGCAATGTATTGCTTTAGTTACATTTCATAAGTTTTGTGATGACTGTCTCATTTTTATCCATTTCAAAATATCTTCTACCTTCCTTTGTGATTTTTCAACTGGCTTACTCATTATATAGTATTATATTTTTGAATTTTCAAGTATTTAGGTTCCCAAAATTTGTTACTGTTAATGTCTAATTTCACTCAAATGCAGTTTGAGAAATTTATTTTTATTATTGAAAGTTTTGTAATATTATCTGTTATATCTAATTCTCTAAATATATTGCTGTGGATTTCAGTGGCCATCTGGTATGATTATTACAGTGTAATACAGTCTTGGTCCTGCCTACTTCCTTTGTATTACTTTTAGCAAAACCTCTCTCACATTTATTTGCTTAAAATATCTAAATTCAATTATATAACATAGGGCTGGAGAGATGACTTAGCAGTTGCTTGCCTGCAAAACCAAAAAAACCTAGGTTTGATTCTCCAGGACCCATGTAAGCCAGATGCTCAAGGTGGCACATACATCTGGAGTTCTTTGGCAGTGGCTAGAGGCCCTGGTGTACCAATTCTTTCTCTCTCTCTCTCTCTCTCTCTCTCTCTCTGCTTATTTTCTCTCTCTCAACTTAATAAATAAAAAATATTCAAAAATATTTTAAAATATTTTTTAAATTATATAATACCTATATAAATTTCTTGGTTAAGCCAAGAAAATTAATCTACATTCTTAGGATTATTAAAATTACAAAACTATCTTTATGAATGTGCTTTATTACTTTATATGTTTTTTGAAATATTTTCTGTAGTAACTTTGCTTTCACCTATTTTTTTTTAATTTCTCATATGACTGGTTTCTTAACAATGAATTGTCTCTGGTATTATTACTATGCTACCATAATTTGTCATAATTGCTAAAAACATTTTTGCTAAATATAGAATCCTAAATGACAGTTTTTGTTAGAGCACCCTGAACATATATTCCACTATCTTGCAGCTGCCTTGTTTTCCAATGGGAAAGACATCATTTTTAAAGTTATTAGGAATTTCTTATAAATGATTGATAATTTATTTGTTCCTTTATAGATTCTCTCCTTAAGTTTGCATTTCAACAATTATTTTTCTTTTTGAGACAGGGTCTTAATTTTTAGCCCATTCTGGTCTGGAATTCACTATATAGCCCATGTTGTCCTTGAACTCATGGCAGTCTTCTGTCTCCTACCTCCAAAGTGCTGGGATTACATATGTGAGTTACCACTCACAGCTTTCAGTGTTTTTACTTTAATGTTTCTGTGTGTATTTTTCTTGTGTGTTTTTTTACTACATGATATCTGTAGCAGACACCTTCAGGTTCGCTGAGATGAACTTCCAGACCAGCCACAGTTATGGAGGAAGGGATATTATTTACTGAAGCTTACAGATCCAGGGGAAGTTCCATAAAGGCAGGAGAAGCAGCCTGCTTTCAACAGGGCCAAGCAGAGAGAGAAAAAGCCAACCAGCCACCACAGCACACAGAGCAAAACTACAGCCAAAAGGTCACACAGCACACTTCAGGAACTCCTGCTAGGCACATTTGCATATCTGTACAATGGAATCTCAAACAATCACCACACATTAAGACCGGCCCCCAGTGACCTTGCCTCTAGCAAGGTGATTGTAGATGCAAACTATAACTAGTAAAACACTGAATATATTGGGGGACATATATTCAAACTACCACATTCCGCCCCTGGACCCCAATATATTTAGCTCCTGGCCCCCAATAGATTTATAACTATCACACATTGTGAATTGTACTCAGTCCAATTTCAAAGGTTCTCACAGTCTTGGTCAACTTAAGATAGTCCTGTAAAATCAAACAAGTTAAATACTTTCAACATGTAAAGGCACAGAGTAAACATTGTAACTGGTATAAGGCATAGCAAGGAGAGATTAGAACAATGCAAACTAACCACCATTAGCAGTCATCAAACTTCTGCAGTTCAAGTTCAATATAACCAGAGACTAACAGTCTGCAGGTTTCCCAATTCCGCCCCTCCAGCTGGGCAGAGTTCCAGGGAAAACATTCATCTCAGTTCAACACTGCACTCCATGGTAGCCCTTTTGCACAGTCCTGGTATATCCAAAACATCTTCAGGTCTCCATGCAAACCACGGTCCATCTTCCAAAGGCTCTTCCAGCCTATTACTGAGGGTCTTCATGCCCTGCCTCATGCCGCATCTCAGCAGCGGCTCCTGGAACCGTGTGCAACTCATGACCATTCTATGCTTTTTTCATATTTCCAAAACTAATACCAGGTGTGCAGGACACAGCCCTATTCTTAATCCAGGGACAAAATAAATCATAGCCTTGAAAAGCAGGTTCCTTCTCCAGTCAGCTCTTTCCAAGAATTTGCATTTTTAACAGTCTTTCCTCAGTCATCCTCTCCATTGTTTTAATGTAAAGCAGTCAGGCGATCTTCCTTCCACCTTCCTTAAGATTGCTAATGTGTCGACAATAGCAGCTAAACCAGTCTCAATGCCTCTACTTTTAACTTGCTTCAGGTTTTCCAACTTAAAATCTTAAAATCTCAGTCCGATATCTTTAGCCAAGCACATCAGTCCATTACAAATTTAAGTTTGATCAAACACCCTGGGCCTGGATAGTGGAACGTAGCCATCCCTTATGCCAGTAGCCCAGTTCCAACAAAGTCCTCTGCCGTCTTTCCTTCTCCTTAGAAAGCTCATAAGCCAAGCCTCAAAGTGCTAAGTCTGCACTTAGCATTCTCAAACTCTCATCAGAATAGTCCATAAAACTTGGCTTACCACTCCATAAGGCACCTTCAGTTGCAAGCACCAAGTCCATGCCCATTCCTCCAAAACAAAGGTTGCAAAAGACGAACATCCACATGGTAAGGTTCATCTCACCCCACACTCCTCGGTACCACTTTACTGTAGCAGACAGCTTCAGGTTCGCTGAGATGAACTTCCAGACCAGGCACAGTTATGGAGGAAGGGATATTGTTTATTGAAGCTTACAGATCCAGGGGAAGTTCCATAAAGGCAGGAGAAGCAGCCTGCTTTCAACAGGGCCAAGCAGGGAGAGAAAAAGCCAACCAGGCACCACAGCACACAGAGCAAAACTACAGCCAAAAGGTCACACAGCACACTTCAGGAACTCCTGCTAGGCACATTTGCATATCTTTACAATGGAATCTCAAACCATCACCACACCTTAAGACTGGCCCCCAGTGACCTTGCCTCTAGCAAGGTGATTGCAGATGCAAACTATAACTAGTAAAACACTGAATATATTGGGGGACATATATTCAAACTACCACAATATCTGTTTAGTTCTTCAAGGTATGGAGTTTTTCCATGAAATTAACACCATTTTTAAATAATACTTTTTCAAATTGTGTTTATACTTCACTTTATCCTCTTTTTCTGGTACTCCCCAAACACATCTATTCACATGATTAATATTGTGCCACATTTCCCTACAATTCCATTCAGTTTTCCTCATTTATTTTGCTCTCTATTCTTCCTTACATATCTATGAATTTTCTTTGGTCCCTAATTCTTGGGCCAGTTTAAATCTGCAAGTAATTTTTAACTTTTCATTATTGTGGTTTATAACTCCAGAATTTTTATTCTTTATAACTTTTATGCCTTTATGATGTTCTGAGTTTGATAAAGTAATATCATTATTCCTTTCTTTCCTTCTTTAAGAATGATTTAACTTTTTGGGTTACTTTAAAATCTCTGTTAAAGTGATATCTGGTCCTTGTCATAGCCATATTCTATGCATACTCATGATCCATATATATATATATATATATATATATATATATATATATATGTATATGTATATGTATATGTATATGTATATGTATATGTATATGTATATATATGTGTGCATGTGTGTAATACATTTTTATTTTTGTTGTTTATTTTGTTTTGTTCATATATCATATTTTTTTTTTCGGAAATGGTACAATTTCATCACCATGTCACCATAACTTTGTAATTGTCACCCTATTTCCAGAAGTCATTTTTGTTGTTTGAATAATTTTGGTGACTGTCTAGATTCCTTTAGAGAGGTGTATTCCCCTTTCACTATGAAGGTATTCATGTTTCTTTTCAGAAGCTGAAGGCTTGAAAATCTTCACAGTCACTTTGAGATCAGTGTAGGATGGATAATGCTGCCAGACTAGTTCTTTATTCTCATTATATTCATCAGCTGAAATCCACTAATTGCTCACAAATTTCTGTGAAGTTTATTGCTCCACTAACTGGTCCATACCCCTTTAAATTATAACTCATAATTGGATACTAACTGGTCAAAGTCAAAGGTGTAACTATGTTGTTTCCACACTTTTATAAAATGTACTTTGATCATATCTTCCCTCTCTATTTCAGTTTTACATACTTTTTCCTTTCCCTGTTCTTTCCACATCTTTGATAACTAATAGTGTCCCTTTTACCTTCATTTCCCATATGCTACACAACCTGTGATACTTGCCCTTGTGATATTGGTTTATTTCACTTAATTTTCTGCACATTTGCCTGCAAATGACCTTATTTTGTTTTATTTCATGACTTAAAAAACTTCGTTGATGGCTGGAGAGATGGCTTAGTGGTGAAGGCATTTGCCTGTAAAGCCAAAGGATCCCGGTTCTATTCTCCAGGACTCACATAAGCAAGCATCTGGAGTTCATTTACAGTGACTGGAGGCTCTCTGTTAAATAAATAAATAAAATATTTAAAAAAATTCATTGAGTATCCATGACACAATTTTCTTTTTCTACCGATCCATGCCAGAGCACCTGTCTTGATTTCATAAGTTTGCCATTATGAATAGTTCAGAAATGAATCTTGATATACATATATTGCTAGAGTAAGCTGTGTCTTTTGGCCTATATAAAGAAAATTTTTGAGATCAAAATTTAATGTTGACCTTTGAAAGCATATACCTATGTTTATCTCTGTTTTATTTTTAATGGTAAAGTATTTGGGCTAAAGTTCATTCTATGTCTCTAGTGAATACATTTATCTCCTATTTCAAATTTACTAATGCCTCAACACATTTGAGAATACCCTCAGTCTTGAACTTTCTAATAAATCTATTGGAGATAAATTCAGTTTTTCTGAGACAAAGCTTTAGCACTCAGTTTAATAGCAAAACCTTTGAATATTGTCTCCAAAATTAGGGGCAGGAATAATGGTGTCTTCACTTTGATGACTGTACTTTTAGAAATGAGTAATCAAAAGAGCAAGATACCTGTTTCTTCTGTTCTTTATGGCTTGATTTTTTATGTACAAACTACACTTCTTAGTTGTTATGAAATAGACACTGAGACAGTGGTTTGTTTAGTTCCTTTTGCCTAGGTCAGAGATAACTTTGCATGTGTGAGTAATAGTGGGTAATGAAAGTACTAACTTCTAAGTTACAATAACCCTGTGGTCATTTGAATGCACGTCCCCCAATAGACTCAGGTGTTTTATTAAAGATTGTAACTTGAATTTCCAGCTGCCTGACTAGAAGAGATATCACTGTGGGTGGATTCTGGGGAGCAGCCCTAAGGTGTGTTTGGTTGTGGATCTGAATTTCCAGCCCAAAGGTATGCAAGGTGGTCTGAACTCTGCTTGAGTCCCTGCTGTTTTGCTGCTGGTTTTGTACTTGCTGTGGTGTTGGCTGTTTGGTTGTGTCTGTTTGTTTGGATCTGAGAAAGGGAACCAGACTTCCACCAATATGGAACTTCCTCTGGATCTGTTAACTTCAAATAAAACCCTTCTTCTCACAATCTGTGTTTATTATAGGTTCATGCAAGCATTGTGCACCTGACTACAACTAACTCCATATGAAGCAACAGGTGATGGGAGGAAAAGAAAAAAAAATCTGTTATTCTTCATGTTCTTGAAGATACCTTAGCACTCCAACTGGAAGCAAAAGTGAGCAGAGGGGTGCTTGTCTAGAGTGAGTAGACCAGAGCTCCTATTCCTTCCCCACCTCCCAGTTCCCTGGTTTTGCTTACCCTGCTGCTGGCTTGGAACTGCCTGTACCCTGAAAGTATGCAGCAGAAGCAGGCCTTTTGCCCCACTTCCTGACTGAATCACCCCTGAATCCCCAGCTTCTGGATCTACTGCTCTCAAGGGTGCATGCTTGGAGTGAGTAAGCCAGAGCTCCCAGCTCATCTGCCACCTCCCAGTTCCCTGGTCTTGGTATCCCTGCTGCTTGCTTGGGCATTCTGCTCTGTGTGTGTGTGTGCTATAGAAGCAGAGCTTTTGCTCTGGTTTCCTAATTGACCAGCTCCTAGTTACCAAAATCCCTATTTCCCTGCTCCAGAGGGTGCACATGGAGTGAGTAATTCTACTCAGCAGTAAGAAAAATAATGATACAATGCAATTTGTAGAAAAATGGACAGCCTTATCACAGAATATACTCAACCAACTCACATAATCACAGAAAGACAAACACTGTATGGTATCACTCATTTGTGGCCCCTAATCTGGGCCAGCTTGATTTGCTGATATACCTGATAGGCAACTCAATGTCCAGACAATATGAATGGTTGGGTTTGGGGGAAGGAGAAGGAGATGGTGGGGAAAACACACACACACACACACACACACACACTCTCATAACTAAGTCCAAAATGATCTGGTTCCATAGAAACATTTATCCTTGAAGTCAGACTAAAATAATCTAACCCTCAACAGGAGTAATGGGGATCACCTAAAAAGAAATATCCTGGAGAGGGTGGGATGAGGCCTAACCTTATTTTTTTAATTTTTGTTTTGTTTTTGGCTGTAACTTCCGGTACCAGAAATCAGTTGCTACCTACAATAAGCTGTTGATCAGACAGACTTATGATATCCCCAAAATGAGACAGTCTTCTGTCAAAGCACTTGATTATCCACCTGATCTTAAAGGTATTACCCTATTGCTGAAGACATGATATGCTGCTGACACAGAGCATGGAGAGACCTGGCTGGAATTCAGAAGAAAGCCAGTCCCCAGATAGTTAGCCCATCTAGTGCTGGAAAGTGCTATATGAGCTACTGAAGGAAAGTGGCCATTAATGGTCTGAACAATGGGAGGTCTAAGCTACTCATAAGCAAACACCCTGACAGGATGTACACACCAGTGTAATAGGTGCACACAGCCTTTGTGGGTAAGCAATAGCTTTCTGATTGGATAAAAGATCCACTCAGTATAAAGGAGCTCATATCTGGAATTGGGAACCAGATCAAAATCCTATGGAGACAAAGGTTATGCTCTCCAGTGTCAAGCTCTCACTAGTCTTTGGCTAACAGAAGGGATTCATATATCAAATTCTTTCTAAATTAATAATGTTTATCCCATTTAAACTATGTTGACTTCACTCTTATTTGAAGAATCTGTTTTTTTTTTTTTTTTTTTTTTCAGGAGGTAGAGAGACCTGAGGAGATAACTATTATCTCTCACACTTCAGCCAAGCCAAAGTTGAAACCACAGAGAAATTGGGAAGATGAGCACGAGTTCTGCATCTATGGTAAACCTGAAAATCAGTGCCAGGGTAAAGGAGTTAGATCCTGATGATACACAACTCTTACCAAAACAGAGGTCCAGAGGCTTCTAAGAGCTCATCACTGCAGCAGACTTAAAACACACCCACCTCAACTCAGGGAATTTTTGGAAGAAGAGGCAGAAAGATTGTAAGAGCCACAGATTGAGACATCATGCCCAGAAGCATTGCCTCCCCCAAAAAATTAACTGCTGCTCCCACAACACAGAATACACAATCCCATGCAGAATACTTGCAACCCCACTGAGGAAGGTCCCCAGCAGAATGGGGGTAGGGATGAGGGAAAAGAGAGTACCAATACATGATATATCCATAAAAATATGTTGTTAATAATAATAAATAAATAAAAAGAAAGGAAAAAAAGAGAAATGGTGTGGATTCACTTAAGGCTCTTGATAAGAATGGCTTAATGGATTTATTAATATCATAAACTTACTGTCCAATAGTTCTGTCAAATTGTGCTTGTCAAAAATTGAGAACTATCAATCAAAAATTCCTAATTTTATAGGCAAAAAGGTGAGGGGAAGTCCTATTTTGCTGCCATACCCCAAGAATAAAATAATTTGATGCTGTTGTTTATATGTGATAAAAGCAAGATACAATAGATGATGGTTCAATTGACAGAGAATATTTCTGTGGTGGTTTTAGTTAGAAGTACCCTGTAACCTCCTGTGTTCTGAATGCTTGGTTCCCAGATGATAGTAGTTTCAGAGATGAACTCTTGTTGGAGGGGCTGTGTTGTTGGGGGTGGACTTAGAGGTGTTATTTCCAGCTTCTCCTTGCTGCAGTCAGGGTCATTTTTCTGCTGTTGTCATCTACCTGCTGTCCACAGGTAATATCTACATCTGTTCCTGCCATGTTTTCACTGCAATCATGGAGCTTCCTCTCAAGACTGTTAGCTGAAATAGAACATTCTTCTTCTTCTTCCTTTTTTTGAGAGCCAGAGACCTAGAGAAACAGAGAGGAAGAGGCAAAGAGAGAGAGAGAATGGGCATGCCAGCGGTCTCTCAGCCTCTGTGAACGAACTCTAGACGCATGTGCCCCCTTGTTAGCAAGTGTGGCATTATGCCCTTGATCCACTTTTTGAGTCTGGCTAAATGTGGAACCTGGAGAATCAAACTGGTGTTTTTAGACTTGGCAGGTAGGTGCCTTAAATGCTAAGCCATCTCTCCAGCCCAAGAACATTCTTATTGTCAGCTGCTTCTGTTCAGGTGGTTTGCACCAACAATGTGAAGATAACTGCAACACTTGCTTTCCTAGGTTTTACTAAGTGTTTTAGTCTGCACCATGTTGCTAGGATGAACATCCAAACATGACACAGTTCATAGGAGGAAGGGTTTATTTCAGCTTAAAATTTCAGGAGAAGTTCAATAATGGTGGAAGAAGATGTCCCCTTTCACAGATTCAAGCACACTAATACAAGCAAAGAGCCAGCACAATAACAAACACAAAACTGAGAACAAAGAGCAGGGACGCCTAGCAAGCAGCAATGACTCAGGTAGAACTCAGATTGTTTGGCATACCTTTAAACTAGAAATCAGATCTGTTCCAGTATTACCTTATTGTTGGATTCCAGAATCCACCTACAGTGACACTTCCTCCAGGAAGGGTGCTGTAGTTAAACTTCAGTAAAACATGTGAGTCTATTTGCAGACATATATTCAAACTACCACATTCCTCTTCTGGTCCCCAATAATCTCATGACTATCTCACATTTTAAATTGTATTCAGTCCAACTTCAAAGGCCCCCACAGTATTTACCAAATTGAGATTGTTCCAAAATTCCAAGACTCATTTGAATCAAAACAAGTTACATACTTCCAACATATTATAGCACAGAGTAAACATTCCAACTGTTATAAGGCATAACAAGGAGACACTGGACCAAAGTAAACTCAATAACCATTAAGCAAATAGTTGGCCCTTGCATGCTCCTGGTATATCTAAAACATCTTTGGTATCAATTGAAAACTATGTTCCCTCTTCCAATGGCTTCACTGGTCCCTCTATCAGGGAATTCCTGACCTGTTCCATATGTGGTCTCTCAATAGTGGCTCCTGGTACCGTGTGTACATCATTACTTATTTCTATGATTTTTTCATGTTTCTGAAACCAATACCGTATGTGTAGGAACATCCATCCATGTTGTTTACCAAGGACAAAATAAATCACAACCTTGAAGAGTAGGTTTCTCCTTACAAAATAGATTTTATTTTTACCATTCAGAATTTCCTAGGTAGAATCACCTCAGGCACTTACCATTGTTTCAGTGTAAGGGAGTTGGGCTAACCTTAATCAGGTTAATATCTCCCTAACAATAGCAACCAGTATCTGTGCCATTAACTTTAGATATGTTTGAGCTTTTCCAACTTTATATCTTAAGTTTCTCAGTTCTATATCTTCCACAAAGCACATCATTACTTTCAAATTCAACCTTGGTAAACACTCTGGGAATGGGTAGAAGAATGCAGCCAGACTTTTTCTAGTAACCCAGTTCCAATAAAGTTCTCTGTGATCTCTCCTTTCCCTTTGAAAGTTCATAGCTAAGCCTCCAAGGGCAATTCTCTCTTCATTTAGAATTTTCAAACTCTCACCTGAATAGTCCATAAAACTTATATTACAATACTGGATGGTGTCATCAGTTGCAAGCACAAAGTTCTGTCCCATTCATCAAGCACAAAAGTATCAAAGGACTAAAATTCACATAGTCAGATTTATCTCTGTAACAAAATAACCCCAATTCTCTCAATCACAATTTTCAGTCATAGTTAGCTCTATGTTTCTGTGATGAAAATCTAAACCAGGCACAGTTCATAGGAGTAAGGGTTTATTTCAGTTTACATATCCAGGAGAAGCTGTTCCTCTTTCACAAACTCAAGCATAGAGATACAACCAAACAGCCAGGACCACAAGTAACACAAAACTGGCAAAAAGTAGCAGGGACCCCTCGCAAGCAGCAGGGTCTGAGGGGGAACTTAAATTGTTCTGCATAGCTTTGGCCTAGAAATAAGAAATTCCCCCCGAGTGACACTTTAGGGCTGGACTAGAGGATCTGCCCCCAGTGACAACTTGTCCAGATAGGCAGCTGGAGGCAAGTTTTAATGAAACACCTGAGTCTATTGGGGGCTATACAGTCAAACTACCACACAAGGTTTTATTAAGTATATGTTTATTCTTTTGTTGTCTGTTTTCTTGACCAGTTCCTAAAGTTTTCAATATTTTGCCATTTCTTACGTAATATATATATTTCACTGGGGAAATGGTCAGAAATGCAGAAACTGAAACTTTACCATATGGTCTTTTAATCAAAGAGGAGGCAGTAACCCCTTTGCTAGTTTCATTTTCTAGAATGATTCCTGATTTTTTTTTTCTGGAAATTGAATCTAGAATCTATTTCTTCATTGTTACCTATGGATGTATAAATCATACCATTTAATAAATCATGTTATTCTTTTTTTAAATCATTTTTATTTATTTATTTGAGAGTGGCAGACAGAGAGAAAGAAGCAGATAGATAGGGAATGGGTGCTCCAGGGCCTCCAGCCACTGCAAACGAACTCCAGATGCATGCACCACCTTGTGCATCTGGCTTACATGGGTACTGGGGAATTAGGCCTTGAACCGGGGTCCTTAGGCTTCACAGGCAAGCACTTAACCACTAAGCCATCTCTCCAGTTATTCTTAAAGTATATAAAAAATGATTTCATTTTCTGCAAATGAATTTTTACCAATGCACTTTGAGGTAATCAAATCACAGTGTCATATACTCATCTAGCTAGCTGGTTTCAGATCTTGGTGTCACATGGGCAAAGAAACTTATCATTTCTATATATTTTTCTCATCTATACTTTTTAGTCTGTTGAAAAATGAGATCATAGCAACATTGACTTTTAAGAATCTGCCTCGTGTTTTACATAATAATTTTTCCCATGATGGTTCTTTTAAAAATATTTTTCCCAGTTTTCATCTTGTCTTCTATTTTGCCTATATTTGCTGACAAGTACCTTTTTTAGAGCATTTTTACATTTTGGTGAATCCAATTCACCAATGCTTTCTTCCAAGAATAATGCCTTCTATCTCATATTCAATAGTAATAAAACCCCAGCTTCCACCATCACAAGGGCTAAGAATGTCATAAGATAGCAACTAAAACTTATGGCAAAGATTTCCCCACATTACTATTACCTGCCTATCTGATGGTCAGCCAATGTATTAGAAAAGTGTCTTGATTTAAGACTTTCTTCAGTTCTGTACCTGTGAAACCTTCATGAAACTGTTAACATATTTGTCCATAGAATTGGAGTAATCTAAATTTGTGTTTCCCTTTGAGGTGAGAGCTGTGTCTTTTGTATCAACAGGGATGAATTTATGTTAAGATTGTAGAATCTATGCATGGATTTATTTCTTATTTGAGGATATCCAGCAGCCCAGCACCAGTTGAAGAAAAAGCTTCCTTTATCCCCTTGCTTTTCTTTTGCTTTTTTGTAAAGACTGGTCGAGTGCAGTTTGCTGAGTTCATTTCCACTTTCTCCATTTAATTTCACTGAACTAGTTATTCTTTCCAACATGCTAGTGTGATTATTAGCTCACTTGGCTGTTAAGAAGTGAAGTCAACTGACAGAAAACTGGAAAAAGCTACACTGTATGCAGTCCTATGGGAAAGAGAAATCATCAGTGGAGATAAATAACAGTAGACACTGCAAGCCTGGATAAATTGAATAACCACATGTGGAAAAATTAACCTAGAACCATTTATCTCACCATACACAAAAATAAAGTCCAAATGGATTAAACAACCTCAATATACAATCTGAAACACTTCAACTACTGGAAGAAAAAAATAGGAAGAACTCTCCACAATATGGGAGTGGGGAGGGACTTTCTGACCAATACCCCAGTAGCTCAGAAAATTAAAAAAATCACTCAACCAGTGGGATCTCATGAAGCTAAAAAAACCTTTACAGAGCCAAACATATGATAAGCAGAGCCAATAAATTACACACAGAATGGAATAAAATTTCAAAAAGCTATACCACTGACAGACGTCTACTACCTGGAATCTACAAAGAAATTAAAAAAAAAAAACTAAACAATAAAAAATAAAAGAAGACATTCAAAAAATGGGGTAGAGATCTAAATAGGGAGTTCTCAGAACAAGAAATACAAGTGGCTAATACACACTTAAGAAAATGTTCAACATCTTTAACAATCACAGAAATGCAACTTTAAACAACTGTGAGATTCCACCTTATTCCAGTAAGGATGACAATCATTTAAAAACAATCAAACAACAACAAATGTTGGCAAGGAAGTGGGGAAAATGAACCCTCATTTACTCTTGGTGGGAATGCAAACTTGTATAGTCACTATGGATATACATATGGAGTTTACTAAAAAGATGGTTATAGTACTAGCAACAGACCCAGTTATTCTCTTGCTGAGCATTTACCCTAAATGGTTCACACTTCATTACAGAGATATTTGCTCAACCACATTTATAGAGGCTCAATTCATAATAGCTAAGAAATGGAATCAATCCAGTTGCCCATCATTGGACAAAAGGATAAGAAAGTTGTGTTACATATACCCAATGGAATTCTACTCAGCAGTAATTAAAAACGATACAATGAAATTTGTAGGAAAATGGATAGACAGATCATACTCAGAGAACATACACACAATCACAGAAAGACAAACTTTCCATGTTCTCACTCATCTGTGGTTCCTAACCTGGATCAGCTTGAGTTGCTGGCATACCTGTTAGGCAACATGAGACCCAGACAATACGAGTGGAAGGGTTTGAGGGGAATGGAATGAAAGGTTGGGGGAGGGAGAATAAACACAAAACTAAACCCAAAATAAAATGATACCATAGAAGCCTTTCTCCTTGAAGATATACTGAAAGATTTAACCTTCAACTTGAGTATAGGGGGAGCATCTAGAAAGAAAATCTGGACAGGCTGAGATGAATCCTAACCTTACAAACTTTTGGCTCTTGCCTGCAACAACCAGTACCAGAAATTGGTGCTACTTACATTGAGCTGTTGATGGGAGAGACTTTCAATGCACCCCAAAACAAGACAGGCTTCTGTCAACATACATGATTACCTGATTGAGGTAAAAGGTAAGACCCTATTTCTGAAGACACCATATGCTCCAGACACAGAATATGGAGATGCCCTGTTGAAATCCAGAACAGACCCAGTCCCAAGATAGTTAGCCCATCTAGTTCTGGAAAGCACTACATGAAGGGGAGAAGTGGCCAACAGTGTTGTGAGCAAGCAGGGGTGTAAGCTACTCAGAAGCAACCAGCCTGACAACAAGTACACACCAGATACAAGTGAAGTTACAAAATGGTGGAAGAAGCTGGCCGCCTTTCTCAAATACACAATGAAAGAAAAACAACCACTAGCCCCACAAGCAAGCTCAGTCAGGGGACTGCAGGCAGAAACCAAGCCCTCTACAAACCTTAGGTGGGAATTTATGTCTGCCCCCAATAACAACTTAGAGCTGGACCCCAGGATCTGCCCACAGGGACACCTTTTCCAGTAAGGTGGCTGGAAGCAAGCTTTAATCAAACATCTGAGTCTTTTGGAAGACATACGTTTAAACTACAACAATTAGCCCTTATTCCCTATTAGACTCAATCATGTCACATCGAAATTGCATTCAGTCGAACTCAAAGGTCCTCATAGTTTTTACCAATTTAAGATAGTTCCAAAGTCCCAAGTCTCATCTGAAAATTAAGATTGACTCTTAATTGTGGGTTCTGTAAAATCAAACAAGTTGTATACTATCAATATATCATGGCACAGAGTAAACATTTCCATTTTTATAAGTTACAACAAAAGAAGACTAGAGCAATGCAATATCAATAACCATTAGACAAACATCTGCAGTTCAAGTGACTAGTGATGATTCTCTGTTCTGAGTAGCCAGGGAAAACATCCATCCTAAGCCAACAGCACTGCATGGTAGGCCTTGCACATCCCTGGTTTATCCAAAACATCTTCATGTTTCCATGCAAACCATGGTCCATCTTACAATGGCTTCATTGACATCTTTATCAAGGTCATCACACCTTTCCCATATACAATGTCTCAACAGCAACTCCTGGAACTGTGTGTACTTCATGATCCACTGCACACATTTTTCTTTCTTCTAAATCCAACAGCAGGTGTGTAGAACACAGCAATGTTAGGAATTCAGGCACAAACTAAATTGTGACTTGGAGAGCAGGTTTCTTCTTTCTAAGTAAACAGTTTGCATTCTTACCATTCAGGCTTTCCACAGGCATCCTTTCCATTTTTTCAATGTAAAGTACTTGGGTCATCTTAGATAAGATTGCTAATGTGTGTGACAATAGCAACTTCTGCAACCTAAAACCATTCTCTGTAACTGTACATTTTAAATGTTTTTTTTGAATTTTTCTAACTTTAAATCTTAAATTTCTCAGTTCTTTATCTTCCACTAAGCACATCATTACTTTCAAATTCAACCCTGATTAAACTCTTTGGACAATGACAGCTGAATGCAGCCAGCTCTTATGCCAGTAGCAGAGTTTAAGCAAAGTTCTCTGGAGTCTTTCCTTCCCCTTTGAAAGTTCAGAAAAAAAGCCTCCAAATGCAATTCTTTCTTCGTTTAGAATTTTCAAACTCTCACCAGAATAGTCAAAAAAAAAAAAAAAAAAAAAAACTTGGCTTACCACGTTGGAAGGTGTCTTCCGTTGTAAGTACCACGTCCATGACCATTCCTCCAGAACAAAAATTCTAAAAGACCAAAATCCACACGGCCAGACTCATCACATAGTAAATCCCACTGTCTGATCAGCATCATGTTGCTGGGATGAACCTCCACACCAGACATAGTTGATGGGAGGG
Organism: Orientallactaga sibirica; assembly: GCA_036365145.1. Lineage (NCBI taxonomy): Eukaryota > Metazoa > Chordata > Mammalia > Rodentia > Dipodidae > Orientallactaga > Orientallactaga sibirica. Next base: position 1,542,739 of record JAEOAD010002325.1, on the reverse strand, counting down.
AACAGATTTATTTGAAGCTTAAAGATCCAGGAAATTCTTTAATGGTGAAAGAAGCTTCCCTCTTTTATAAATCCACACAGAGAGCAAAAAGTACCACCAACACCACAAGCAAGCCCACTCTGGGGATCCCAGGCAGAGCTTAAGCACTCTGAATACCTTAGGCTGGAATTCAGATCTGCCCACAGTAAAATCTTAGTGCTGGACCCCAGGATCCACCCACAGTGGCATCTCTGCTAGCAAGGTGGCTGGAAATCCAAGTTATAGCTTTAATAAAACATTTAAGTCTATTGGGGACATAAATTCAAACTACCACAGATGCTAATGTAAACTGAAGTATATTTTGATATCAAATTACACCTATTCATTGATGATATTTACTTCAATTTTCCTTACTACTGAGGAGAATTCCAGTGGGTATATGTGCCATACCTTCATTAACCAGTCTTTGGTTGATAGAAATCTGGGCTGATTCAGCTCTAGCTATTGTGAATAGAACAACAATGAATCTTAAAGAGATAATGTTTATCTAAAGGACAAGAAGTTAAGGAACAATCTTCTGGATATAGCCTGGCCATTTCACACATGATTTCACAGCAGCTGTGATTTCCTGCACAAAATTAAACCTGTCAATATTTCATCATCAATGGGGGAAGGGATCATGAGACCATAGACCTCCTATAGTAGCTAATGGAAACTAATAGTTTCTGGGAGAAGAGAGTCAAGTTAATCAGGGTTGAAGCCACTTGCAAGATTCCCATAATACAGTAAATAACCTTCTACCCAGGAACATGCAGGCAACACTAATTTCATTCAATGGGTTTACAAAAAGTGGCATGGAAGTAGGATGGGGATTAATGAGGAAGAATGGTGAATGTTAAGGGAGAAAGATAAGAAACAATAATTGGGGAATTATATATATATATATATATATATATATATATATATATATATATATATATACATATTGTAGCAGACAGCTTCGAGTTCGCTGAGATGAACTTCCAGACCAGGCACAGTTATGGAGGAAGGGATATTATTTATTGAAACTTACAGATCCAGGGGAAGTTCCATAAAGGCAGGAAAAAACGGCCTGCTCTCCACAGGGCCAAACAGAGAGAGCAAAAGCCAACCAGCCACCACAGCACACAGAGCAAAACTACAGCCAAAAGGTCACACAGCACACTTCAGGAACTCCTACTAGGCACATTTGCATATCTTTACAATGGAATCTCAAACCCACCATTAACACCTTAAGACTGGCCCCCCAGTGACATTGCCTCTAGCAAGGTGATTGCAGATGCAAACTATAACTAATAATTGAATATATTGGGGACATATATTCAAACTACCACATTCCGCCCCTATTTTAATATATTTATCACTATATCAAACAAGTTGTATACTATCAATATATCATGGCACAGAGTAAACATTTCCATTTTTATAAGTTACAACAAAAGAAGACTAGAGCAATGCAATATCAATAACCATTAGACAAACATCTGCAGTTCAAGTGACTAGTGATGATTCTCTGTTCTGAGTAGCCAGGGAAAACATCCATCCTAAGCCAACAGCACTGCATGGTAGGCCTTGCACATCCCTGGTTTATCCAAAACATCTTCATGTTTCCATGCAAACCATGGTCCATCTTACAATGGCTTCATTGACATCTTTATCAAGGTCATCACACCTTTCCCATATACAATGTCTCAACAGCAACTCCTGGAACTGTGTGTACTTCATGATCCACTGCACACATTTTTCTTTCTTCTAAACCCAACAGCAGGTGTGTAGAACACAGCAATGTTAGGAATTCAGGCACAAACTAAATTGTGACTTGGAGAGCAGGTTTCTTCTTTCTAAGTAAACAGTTTGCATTCTTACCATTCAGGCTTTCCCCAGGCATCCTTTCCATTTTTTCAATGTAAAGTACTTGGGTCATCTTAGATAAGATTGCTAATGTGTGTGACAATAGCAACTTCTGCAACCTAAAACCATTCTCTGTAACTGTACATTTTAAATGTTTTTTTTTGAATTTTTCTAACTTTAAATCTTAAATTTCTCAGTTCTTTATCTTCCACTAAGCACATCATTACTTTCAAATTCAACCCTGATTAAACTCTTTGGACAATGACAGCTGAATGCAGCCAGCTCTTATGCCAGTAGCAGAGTTTAAGCAAAGTTCTCTGGAGTCTTTCCTTCCCCTTTGAAAGTTCAGAAAAAAAGCCTCCAAATGCAATTCTTTCTTCGTTTAGAATTTTCAAACTCTCACCAGAATAGTCAAAAAAAAAAAAAAAAAAAATTGGCTTACCACGTTGGAAGGTGTCTTCCGTTGTAAGTACCACGTCCATGACCATTCCTCCAGAACAAAAATTCTAAAAGACCAAAATCCACACGGCCAGACTCATCACATAGTAAATCCCACTGTCTGATCAGCATCATGTTGCTGGGATGAACCTCCACACCAGACATAGTTGATGGGAGGGAACAGATTTATTTGAAGCTTAAAGATCCAGGGAAATTCTTTAATGGTGAAAGAAGCTTCCCTCTTTTATAAATCCACACAGAGAGCAAAAGTACCACCAACACCACAAGCAAGCCCACTCTGGGGATCCCAGGCAGAGCTTAAGCACTCTGAATACCTTAGGCTGGAATTCAGATCTGCCCACAGTAAAATCTTAGTGCTGGACCCCAGGATCCACCCACAGTGGCATCTCTGCTAGCAAGGTGGCTGGAAATCCAAGTTATAGCTTTAATAAAACATTTAAGTCTATTGGGGGACATAAATTCAAACTACCACAGATGCTAATGTAAACTGAAGTATATTTTGATATCAAATTACACCTATTCATTGATGATATTTACTTCAATTTTCCTTACTACTGAGGAGAATTCCAGTGGGTATATGTGCCATACCTTCATTAACCAGTCTTTGGTTGATAGAAATCTGGGCTGATTCCAGCTCTAGCTATTGTGAATAGAACAACAATGAATCTTAAAGAGATAATGTTTATCTAAAGGACAAGAAGTTAAGGAACAATCTTCTGGATATAGCCTGGCCATTTCACACATGATTTCACAGCAGCTGTGATTTCCTGCACAAAATTAAACCTGTCAATATTTCATCATCAATGGGGGAAGGGATCATGAGACCATAGACCTCCTATAGTAGCTAATGGAAACTAATAGTTTCTGGGAGAAGAGAGTCAAGTTAATCAGGGTTGAAGCCACTTGCAAGATTCCCATAATACAGTAAATAACCTTCTACCCAGGAACATGCAGGCAACACTAATTTCATTCAATGGGTTTACAAAAAGTGGCATGGAAGTAGGATGGGGATTAATGAGGAAGAATGGTGAATGTTAAGGGAGAAAGATAAGAAACAATAATTGGGGATTATATATATATATATATATATATATATATATATATATATATATATATATATATTGTAGCAGACAGCTTCCGAGTTCGCTGAGATGAACTTCCAGACCAGGCACAGTTATGGAGGAAGGGATATTATTTATTGAAACTTACAGATCCAGGGGAAGTTCCATAAAGGCAGGAAAAACGGCCTGCTCTCCACAGGGCCAAACAGAGAGAGCAAAAGCCAACCAGCCACCACAGCACACAGAGCAAAACTACAGCCAAAAGGTCACACAGCACACTTCAGGAACTCCTACTAGGCACATTTGCATATCTTTACAATGGAATCTCAAACCCACCATTAACACCTTAAGACTGGCCCCCAGTGACATTGCCTCTAGCAAGGTGATTGCAGATGCAAACTATAACTAATAATTGAATATATTGGGGGACATATATTCAAACTACCACATTCCGCCCCTGGCCCCCAATATATTTATCACTATCACACATTGTAAATTGTACTCAGTCCAATTTCAAAGGTTCTCACAGTCTTGATCAACTTAAGATAGTGAGTCCTGTAAAATCAAACAAGTTAAATACTTTCAACATGTAAAGGCACAGAGTAAACATTTTTAACTGGTATAAGGCATAGCAAGGAGAAACTAAAACAATGCAAACTCAACCACCATCAACAGTCATCAAACTTCTGCAGTTCAAGTTCAATATAACCAGAGACTGACAGTCTCCAGGTTTTCCAATTCCACCCTTCCAGCTGGGCAGAGTCGCCAGGGAAAACTTTCATCCCATGCCAACACTGCACTCCATGGTAGCCCTTTTTGCACAGTCCTGGTATATCCAAAACATCTTCAGGTCTCCATGCAAACCACGGTCCATCTTCCAAAAGGCTCTTCCAGCCTATTCCTGAGGGACTTCATGCCCTGCCTCATGCCACATCTCAGCAGCAGCTCCTGGAACCGTGTGCAATTCATGACCACTCCATGCATTTTTCATGCTTCCAAAACTAATACCAGGTGTGCAGGACACAGCCATATTCTTAATCCAGGGACAAAATAAACCATAGCCTTGAAAAGCAGGTTCCTTCTCCAGTCAGCTCTTTCCAAGAATTTGCATTTTTAACAGTCTTTCCTCAGGCATCCTCTCCATTGTTTTAATGTAAATGCAGTTGGGCCACCTTCCTTCCACCTTCCTTAAGATTGCTAATGTGTTGACAATAGCAGCTAAACCAGCCTCAATGCCTCTACTTTTAACTTGCTTCAGGTTTTCCAACTTAAAATCTTAAAATCTCAGTCCGATATCTTCAGCCAAGCATATCAGTCCATTACAAATTTAACCTTGATCAAACTTTCTGGGCCTGGATAGCAGAACGTAGCCATCCCTTATGCCAGTAGCCCAGTTCCAACAAAGTCCTCTGTAGTCTTTCTTTCCCCTTAGAAACCTCATAAGCCAAGCCTCGAAGTTCAGTACTATCTGCACTTAGCATTCTCAAACTCTCATCAGAATAGTCCATAAAACTTGGCTTACCACTCCAGAAGGCATCTTCAGTTGCAAGCACCAAGTCCATGCCCATTCCTCCAAAACAAAGGTTCCAAAAGACATCTATCCACACGGTCAGGTTCATCTCACCCCACACTCCTCGGTACCACTTTACTGTAGCAGACAGCTTCGAGTTCGCTGAGATGAACTTCCAGACCAGGCACAGTTATGGAGGAAGGGATATTATTTATTGAAACTTACAGATCCAGGGGAAGTTCCATAAAGGCAGGAAAAACGGCCTGCTCTCCACAGGGCCAAACAGAGAGAGCAAAAGCCAACCAGCCACCACAGCACACAGAGCAAAACTACAGCCAAAAGGTCACACAGCACACTTCAGGAACTCCTACTAGGCACATTTGCATATCTTTACAATGGAATCTCAAACCCACCATTAACACCTTAAGACTGGCCCCCAGTGACATTGCCTCTAGCAAGGTGATTGCAGATGCAAACTATAACTAATAATTGAATATATTGGGGGACATATATTCAAACTACCACATATATATATATGAAAATGTCAAAAAGAAAAAAGTAGATAATTATTAAAATATGAGTTTGTTGGAGGGATGGCTCAGCCTTTAAATATGCTTGCCTGGAAAACCTAGGAGACTGTGTTCAGTTCCCCCAGGACCTATCTAAAGCTGAATATAAAGTAAAACTGATATTCATTTGCAGTCTATCAGCTTCTCATCAGCAAGACAACCAGTCACAAAGAAGATGGAGCACAGACATCTCAATGTCTTAATCTGAACTACACACCCATGCCATTTCACATGTGTTCCCAACCTATAATACTCTCTCACACACATGCACACACATACACACAAAGAAAAGTTCAAAAAGAAATGAATCAGAAAACCTGCTGAATATAAACATGTTAAAAGAAACTGAATAGAATAGATTCTTATAACTGGAAGGAAATATGTGCACGTAAATGAAATCTTACTAAGTTTACATAATCCACATTTAGCCTAAAACCTCGCAGATGACATACCTTTTAGCAACCATATTCATATTGGAAAGGCTATGCTTGACACTATTCATGCCTTGTGATCATTATATAACAAAAACTACTTTATTTATTTATTTTTGGTTTAAGCCAAAAACCCCATAAACATGTGAATTAATAATATCCTAATTGGTAAATTAACTATTTTTGAATTTTTGAAGATATAATGAAGGAAATATTATTTGAAATTATCTTTTATTAAACTATTCAGAAAACTAGCAATCAGAAATTTAAAAACACACTATAATTATGCTGCAAATATAACCCTAAATAATTTTATACCTTAAAGCAGGACTAAAAATCTTGCTTTTACCTAAAGAACAGTAAACAATGAACACAATATCTTCCTATTCCAAAAATATCATTTTGTATGGAGGGTAGGAATAAGAAATTCTGTTTATCCCCTAGGAAAGAAAATTTTCAATTATGAAGTTCCTAGCATTGACTCTCCTAAATTATCATATCTTTCCCAATAAGCAAAAAAGATAAATCTCAGTCCTATGATGTATTGAGAGTCACCTACTTTTTCTTTAAGCTGTGATGATCAAGACAAAAGAAACCATTGATAAAATTAAGTCCTAAAAATTGAAATATCTTGATGTGTGTTTAATTTTTTATGGTAAGGAGTGAAAAATATTTTGAAAATAAAGTTTTTAATTAAAAAGGAGATGTGACAAATATATTCTGATAAAATAGACAGAGAAAAATGAAATTCATATTAAGGAACAAAGATTTTTTTTCTTTCCAAACAATGCATAATAAACACCAGTTTGAAATAATGATTATCATTTTATCAGGTGCAATCCAAGTACAGGGAAGAGGATGGAAAAATGATTATGCAAGAACATTCAGGGTCTCTTAGCTGGTATTGTGGTGTTTTACTTTCTATGTTAGTAAGTGGAGATACATTTAATCATTTTTATATGTTAGTATGTCTTGAATATTTTATAATATATATCTTAAATGATACCTGAAGCATTAAAATCAGTAATGGCTTAAGAAATAATCTACTTCCTCACTCCCAGCAACATTATACCAAAACCACACAGCAAAAGTCAATGATTCTTACATATTTTGTGAAAATAAAACACATAGCTTATTTTGTTATTTTAGTGGCTATCAATTCATATGGTCCATGTAGGTTATAAAATATTAAATGAAACTTCTCCAGCTGGCCTCAAGGATACTGCTCCTTTTATTAATAGCTTATAACCTTATTTTTCTATGACATTTGGACTTTTGAGATAAGGACATACTAAAATGCAAACTTTTTAAGAGAGCTGTATAAAGATAATGAGAAAATTTTAATTGAAAAAAAATGGTTGTAAAAGTATTTGCCCTTTGCTAATAAGTGATAGGCTTCAGTATACAGAAATGTCTACAAACACCTATCCTTTAATTTGCAGGTAGATTCCATTGCACCAGCTGTAGACATTGTTTCTGCTAGTTTATATTGAACCTCCCAACATCTGCATGCTAATAGGATGCTTTCCTTATAAATTCAATATCCAACTTGGAAAATATTAATGTAGAATCTTAAAAATGATGTAAATTTTTAGGTAATGCATATTGATTAGCATAGAGAAACAGGAGAATGAGTAGCTGAGACAAATATGTGGGGACTCAAAAAAAAGATACAAGTTAAGTTCACGTTTTATTAATACCCACATCCAAAAATTGTCCATTTTAAAGATTTTGGCTATGGCTTTAATGGCTACTTGAAAGAATCTTATGGATATTAGCAAAGAATTATATAAATAGTTTACATTTAAAAAAACTTTTGTAAACATTGTTAGGAAGGATTGGCTTAAACCAGTTATATGTAAATTGTGTTTATTCAGTTAAGGATTTATTGTGGTATGAGACAGGGTGGAGGTGGTAAATGGTCAAACTGAATAAACAAAACTTCCTGGTGAATTTGATGAATCAGGTACATATGAAGGAGTTGTCAAAGATTATTCTATAATTTTAGATGAGTAACTGAAGGAGTTAGCGTATTGACAAAGATTTATTGGCTTCAGGGTATGAAACACATTCACATAAATTGCTATTGAGAGTATTAATTGAGACACCATCTATGGAAATCAATTTGGCAACTTATAATTGCACTTACACTTATTCCTAGTTACTTCTCTTCAAGGAATTTATTCTGCAGAGATAGTTAAACATGCATAGGATGCCTAATGTAGAAGGTTATTCATTGCAGCCATCAAGAAAAGAATGGACTATAAATTATGATACACCCACAGAAGGGAACATTGTGCTTCCATAAAATATAATAGAAGAATAATTTATGGATGGAACTGGAAAGATTTTTAAAATATATTGTTATGTAGAAAAATGAGATGCAGAGCAAAGTGATTAGTGTATTGCTATTTGTATAAAAGGGCGGGGGGAGATGAAGATATATAGGCATAGACTTGATTTTATCTGAACTATATCTCCTTTGGATGACAAAAACCACATAATAGTATTTATATCACATGAAGAAGGAGGTTTCATAGAGGAGAGAAGCAGTAAAGAATCACTATATTTCTTTAATTTTTTGGAGTTTTGAAATATGTGTGTGCATTATTTACGAACAAATAATTTAAAAATTCTCTATTTAGCTTTTCCAAGCTATAGAAGCACTAAACTCACAGGAACTTAATAAAATATGAAAAAAATAAACCAAGATTGATTTCATGAAATTCTGAAAAAAAAAAAGACATTTTAACAAATGACCAGATGAGAATATAGTTCTATGCTGCCCGTGCTCTTGGTCAATTTGTTTGGAATTTTGATTATACCCATTTATTTCTTTAACTTTAAATATCAGTATATGCAACACTTTAGAGCATTCCATTTGAATATTTTAATGTTTCTTTGTGAAGTATTTTGATATTTAGGAATCATTGTTAAGTATATTTTATAACTAAGGATTCTTAATAACCTAGGTGAATGTTTAACCATTATTTCCCCGACTTTATTCATAGAAACACTTCTGTTTGAAAAGAACCAACACAATGTTATACATTGGGTCCTTATATCATTAGAAAAGTTCAATGTTAGGACAATTTCAATATTTTTATATAATTATATAAAACACAGTCCTAATAATGTTAGTAATTCACATAATGTGTTTAGTCAGCTCATATTACTAAAATTCTTGGAAAGTATAAAATTGACCAATATATTTTTTCATAAAAGTATCTAATCACTAATGATTAAAATAATAGATATCAGGGCTGGAGAGATGGCTTAGCAGTTAAGGCGCCTGCCTGCTAAGCCTAAGAACGCCGGTTACAATCTCCAGGTCCCACATTTAGCCAGATGCAAAGTGATACAAGGGTGCGATGCGGTACTTGCCCACAAGGGGGCACACGCATCTGGAGTTCATTTACAGGGGCTGAGAGGCTACTGGCATGCCCGTTCTCTCTCTCTGCCTCTCCCTCTATCTCTCTCTGTGTCTCTCTCCAAAAAAATAATAATAATAGTTTTATTAACTTCTGATAAAATCATACTTTATTCAATTTTTTAGGAAAATTGTGTGGTTTTGTGTGCATGGTTTGTTTCAAATATTTAATAGCCCTGTTTTAATATGAGTAAATTTATTGTAAAAGGAATATCATTAATGATATTTCCAGTAACATAGATAGATTTTGCTGAAAGCAATATTAAGATATCCAAAAACTCATAATTTGCATTGACAAAGATGTGGTGCATAAATACAATTGAACATAAAAGCAAAGAAATGAAATAGGTACCTTCTAGTAGACTATAACTTTATAGGACTCTAAAAGACAATACATACCCTAAGACTTGTGGGGATGAAATCAGAATCAGTTTTACAATTTGAAGAATAATTTGTGCCTACATCTCCATTTCTTCTTTTCCATACTGCCCCTACCCAGGACAATAATATTAAATATAGATATGATGGCAATGTGGTGCCATGGCAGGACACAAATATGAGATCTTGAGTCTGAATAACCAGAAAATTGATCATTTGTCCATCACCTACTGTCTATGTGACCTTATACAATATACATTTACTGAATTATTATGCCCACCTATAATATTATAATGACAATGTAAAGGTGCTAGTAATTATTATTTGCTTTCATGTGTACCTATTGGTGTAAGATGGTGGTAGAAGAATAGAAAAAAATGCAAGATATCTTGGCAGTTTTATTTCAATGTTGTGGACATGGACATGGACATGTTTTATATACATTGAATGTGGGAAGAGACCAGAGGAAAGAAGCTAGAAAATCAAATTACTTAGCTACATAAGCTACATAATGTATTGTTTACAGGCCGGGAGAGAAATGTGTCCAAAAGGGGGATTTCTTAACATGTTATTAATATTAAAACAAATGTTTAAATAAAATATTTTGTAATAAAATATTTTTAAAAATACAATATATTAGTTTATAAAAAGTACAATCTATGCCTGGCAATTTCAAGACCATGATGGGATGCATATATTTGATAATGATTATGTTTTGTATATTTTAACTTCACTTTATTTGATATCAAAAAAGCATTTGTAGAAACGATACTTTAATTTTCTTCAATATCATATGATATAGCTTAAAACATTGCTTAAGATGTATTTATGACATACCTTAAAATATAGCTTTCTGTTACTTTGCAGTAAGCATGTAGTTTAATATAGATCCTAATAACAGACTGCCTCATTTGCTTATTTTGTATTATACCATGGGCATGTTTCTAAAATATCACAAAGCTTTCAATGAATCTATTCGTTTAACTAGACTATAGAAAAACAGCTGTTATCTATCTTTTCATTCCACCCACAAGAATATTAGTCAATTTAGCTTCCATGCTATGCCTGCTTGAGATGATTACTCAGAAGGTTAGAGCTAATGATGCAAGTGTAAACCAGGTGCAGCCTCTCCAAGTCACTTTTCTCCAAGCATGTGAATTTCTAATTTCAAAGCTGCACATGCTGTAAGTGTGACAGATGACTTCTCTGAAATAATGCTTTGTCCATCTGGACTCAAGAGTTTTGAAGATGGGTGAAGAACAGATTCATAACTACTCTTGAAAAAAATGCATGAGCTCTTCTTTTAGAATATAGATGATTTTTATTTTTATACCAGAGTAGATTTTTTCAAAGTTCTAAATGAGAAATATTCTAGCCCCTAGATTAAAGTCAAGGTGAAGGACAATGATAATGGAAGGACAGATAAGGAGGTGATTGCCTTGATCATTTGGATATGAATATAATGAGGATAACAAATATAACACTCTAAACATATTGGGGCAATCTTTACTGTCCAATTTTGTTACTTTTGCTTGTGGTTTAAAATAGAAAATTTGCAGTAAAATTATTTATTAAAATATCTAAGAACCTTCATATGCTTCGACAACCTTAGTGAATGCTTTTTTTTAATATTTTATTTTTTATTTCTTTATTTGAAAGAGAGAGATACAGAAATAGCCAGGTAGAGAGAGAGAGAGAGAAAGAGGGAGAATGGGTGCGCCAGGGCCTCCAGCCACTGCAAACAAACTCCAGATGCATGCACCCCCTTGTGCATCTGGCTTACGTGGGTCCTGGAGAATCGAGCCTTGAACCGGGGTCCTTAGGCTTCATAGGCAAGCGTTTAACCGCTAAGCCATCTCTCCAGCCCGTGAATGCTTTTTTCAATTTACTGATAATGAATATATTCACAGACAGCATATAGCTATGAGGAGAAATAGTGTTAAGGGTATCAACTTTTAGTATTATTTGTTGAATTATTTGTAAAATAGTGACTCATAAACTATGTTGCAAATTACAATAAACTGAGAATTGTTTCAACACAGTGACTCAAACTAATCCCTTATAAAAATTAGGTAAATTTTACCTAATCCCTAAAAACCAGTACTTCTGTTGGTGGGGCCCAGATGTCAAGAAATTTTGAGGCTCTGCAGGTGATTCAAATGAGCAGCCAACTGAGAACCACTGCCTTAATTTGTTTAATGTGATAAGAAAACCTAGGTCCATCTAAAAGCAAAGGCAAAATATTTGGATTTTGCAAGATTTTTATCTGAGGTCAACATTTATAGCTGTGATTAGTTGATTAGTTTATTCATTTTAACTAAACTTGGATTATTACTTTCGTAGATATCTTATTTTCAGAACAAATTATCCCCAACTCCCCACCCCAAAATATTGATCTCCAATTTCATCCCTCTACCCATTGTGCTATTTTATTTTTGATCATAATATTACAATAAATATTATAATATAAATATAATATTATAATAAATATTATCTGACATTTACCAAGTCACTCATTTCTTTATACTTCATTTTCTATTGCTGCCTTTAAAATATAAACTCCAAATACAGACCAGCCATGTTCTTTTCCCACTACTTTTTCTTAAGAACCTAATGCAGTGCCCAGCACATAAAAAACAACTAATATTTTTAAAATAAGTAGTAATTATGAACTTTCGATGTTGGTATTTAGAATATCAATATAAAACTCTTCTCTTACCTTAATGCAGTCAGGTCAGTTACCTCAGTGGACAAACAAGAGTTCTTATATCTGAGTTTCTGTATTATTTTGGTAATTTCTTAGAGCAAGGAAAAAATGACTCAAAGTAACTTGGTAATGAAATAGTGTAAATTTTATGATAGCAAAATAACCATAAAGAATATGATTTTTCCTTATGCCATACAGAAAATAAAGTTCTTTTCATACTCATTGTCTATTCACTATTATTATGATATATATGTATATATATCATAACATATTATAGCATATATTTATATATATGCTACAATAACATTAAGATGAGGTAGATTTTATACATGTTTGCTATGACAAGATTTTAATCATCTGTGCTCTTCTTTAAAGGACAGATGGCCTCTCCTACCATTAAGAAGAGTATCTCTTCTTCTTGAATATATGAAGTCCTAAGAGTATGACAAAAATGATACTATGTGACTTCCAAGGATCACAGGTAGATTTCTTTCTTTGTATGAATAATGTTGGTGTTATACTTAAAACTGTATTCTCCTGCTTTGTTATATTTTAGGTTTCTGTGAAATTTAGATTTATGATTATAGTATTGTTTAAATACAACAATTTGTTGGTTATACCACGTGTTTGCCTCTCAGTTCCTTCTATCTAGAAATTCTTTATGCTCTGAGTGAAAATTGAAAGTCTCATCATTTAAATACTAGCACAAGTATCATCCATTAAAAATGCCTTTTCTAGGGACTGGAGAAATGGCTTAGCAGTTAAGGTGTTTACCTGCAAAGCCAAAGGATCCCAGTTTGATTCTCCAGAACCCACATAAGTCAGATGCACAAGGGGCACATGCATCTGGAGTTTGTTTACAGTGGCTATAGGCCCTGGTGTGCACATTCTCTGTCTGTGCTTGCAAATAAATAAAAACATAAAATAAATTTTAAATGCCTTTTCTGATCATCCTTTAAAAAAAATATCTGCCTTCTATTGCTCTGTATCATCACCATATTTTAAACTTATTGAATTCCTATCAAACTTATAATAGTTTTGTGTATTTCATATCTAGACTCCTCTAACAGCCTAGTGAGATGGTTAATTCATTTGCCTCTTTGAGAGTACTTATCTTCTGAGCTCTGTTTACTGTATTAGGGGGATGACTACATAGATTACATTACCTGGGCTTTCTTGCTTTAAACTGAGTTCAGTCAAAGGGAGACATTAGTGATAGATTGTAAGGTATCAGAGAGAAATCAGAAGGCATATGGCATTCTCCACTTGTTGTTGTTGTTGTTGTTGTTTTCAATGTAGGGTCTCACTCTAGCCCAGACTGACCTGGAATTCACTCTGAAGTCTCAGGGTGGCCTCAAACTTATGGTGATCCTCCCACCTCTACCTCCTGAGTGCTGGGATTAAAGGTGTACACCACCACACCTGGTTACATTCTCCACTTTTTTAACATCCCAATGTTTTATTAGTGACTAATACATCTATACTTTGTTCCAATCACCTGTAATACTATCAGGACACTGCTCAAATTATAATTTCTTAGAGGTCTTCCATACTTGGCCATTTATTAACCACTTAATATATTCATAACTTCCTATAAGACATTTTAATTTCTAACTTTGGATAACACAAATTAATATCCCCATTAATTATTCAATTTCAACTGAAAATGTCCTATAATAATTCTTCATACCTCTTTCTAAAACATTACCTCTCCTTGCATACGAATGTATATATTTGTTCATGGAAAATTCTTTTATATAGCTTGAAAGGTACTTATTTCCCTCTGATATGATTTTAAGTCTCAAATTCTACATAAGATGCTTCTGTGCATGATAGCTTTCTTTAGAAATGTACTGTTTCTATCCTGAACTAATTAAGGAAGTCAGCTGCTATGAACAAGAATAACACATCTCTGAACACAGAAACTTGCAATTCTTTTATCAAACCTTAATTTATGAAGTTAGCCAATCCAAAGATTCACTCTGTTTCTGGCATCATATACTAATATACTTGTACTAATGTCCTTTTATAATATACTTCATTTAAGAATTTACCCCAAATCATGAAAAATGTGTAAAATCATGAGCAATGCATACTCACTTTCCTAATGACATCATCTGAGAAAATGTTAGTATTATATTCTCCCCTAAAGAAATTAAATAAGGCTAATTTTCTTATTAAATTATCTATCTTTTCAGAGAGATATATCAATAATTTGGAGACCCAAACAAGATTACATACACTATAGCATCTTTACCTTAGACTAGATGCCTAAATGTAGACCTTGAGAGCTTACATAGTGCCACTTGGCTCTTCCAGTCAAAATCAGAGGAACCATATGCTATAGATGAGATACAAATTTTTGAAAGTCACAAACACTGGATTTATTTCATCTCAGAAGAGTAAGATGTCACATGTTAAATTGTCAGCTCATTTTCATTTTATCAAAGAACTTCATCATTATCCAAATGTCTTCAAAAATCTTGTTTGGACCCATTTCTATTATAAAAGCTTTGCATTCTAAAATCTCAGAGGACACAGATTGTTAAATCTTTTTTTGTTTATACATAGCCAGTCTCTTATTAGGTATGTAAGAAACAAAGGCAGAACAATATATTTAACTAGTACTATCAAGTTATCTTAGTGCAAATCTGAATACTCAGTTTAACATGTATTCTCATTATAACACAACTTGTTGTTTCAGTCTAAACTGCAAGGTAATGATATAGCAGAAATATTGTGGTAAGCTTGAGGACATTTTAATTTTATAAGTTCTCTCCTCCTTAAAAATGCCTCAGAGAAAAAGAAAAAAAAAGAGCAAAACTGGAACACATCATAGTAGATGTGAGGATTCTTCAGAAAAAAAAGAGTATCTGTCATCTATGAATGAGAATTTAAGGAAAACCAATGATGTAATTCATTGCAACTTCAATGGCCTGAAAACAAAATACAGCAAAAATGAAATGAAATATTTCCCTTCAGACAACAGGGAAGGGACAGAGAGCAAAAATATCCTTCATCTCTGGCTTTGGTTCTAGTCAGATCCTCAGAGAATCACATGATGCTCATCCACAATGATAAAAGCATGAATTAATTCAATATTATCATCCAGAAGTACATAGGAGCAAAATTTAATCTATCCATTCTATGCCCCATCCAAGTTGACATGTATAATTAATCATCATATGCTAATATCCACCACTTTTGCTGATAAAAGTAAAAAAGGGTTATAAATGACATTTTCATCATAATAGGCTTCAATAAGTAAACATTTGGTCAAAGCTAATGTAAATATATAAACTGGGGGTGGAGAGATTGCTCAGTGGTTAATGTGCTTGTCTGCAAAGTCTAACAACCTAGATTCAATTCCCTAGTGCCAATATAAAGCCAGATACACAAAGTAACTCATGCATCTGGAGTTTGTTTGCAGTGGCTAGAGGCACTAGCATGCCCATATTCTCTCTCTTTCTCTCTGTCTCTCTTGGTGTTGCTCTCACTCTCTGTATCTCTCTGCTTTCAAATAAAAAAAATACAAAAGTATAGAAACTTTCAGGCAATTTTGTTTTAAAACCATTATAATTCTGTTTACCATATCTGATATACTTTCTTTTTTCTTTTGTATTTCCCCACTGCCAATTGAGCCTTACTTTTTCTGTCCCATTATACATGTTTCTAGGACATTCAGATACAAGATCCTGGCTTAACTAAGTTAAACGGAAAGACTTGGTAAAAAAAAAATTGAAGGATTGAGTTATGCCTAAGGTGCACTGATCAGAAGAGTTACTATGGAAATAAAAGCAGGTTGTGGGGTTGAAGAGATGACTTAGCAGTTAAGATGCCTTCCTAAGAAGCCTAAGGACATAAGTTCAATTCCCTGGTACCCACATAAGCTAGATGCACATGGTGGTCATGAATCTGGGGTTTGTTTGCAGTAGCTAGAGGCCCTGGCACACTCTTTCTCTCTCTATCTGCCTCTTTCTCTCTCAAATAAATAAATAAAATATTTTTAAAAGAACAGGTTGCAGACCAATCATTACTGTGGATGTTGTGGTGTGACTATGAATGTAAAATATGAACAATGAACTCATATGTTTGAACACTTAATCCTTATCTGGTGGCACTGTTTTGAGGAGGTTGTTGAATTTTGGGGGTGGGGCCTAATGTGAGAGTTCTACCTCCAGGCACAATCTCTTATTCTATTGTATTATGAAGAGGTGAAAAGTTGTAGCAGCGTCCTTCCCTTGTTCTGTTATGAAGGAGTGGAAGGGGAAGTGAAGCAGCATGCTTCTAGGGCCAATGAATCATCTGCCACCATGTTTTCACAGGCCTTAGAGTTATACCCAAGCCCTACTTACAGTTCTAGTCTCTCTTTCTGTTCTGTTATGAAAAAATTAGGAGTTGTAGCAGCATGCCTTCAGTGCCTCAGAGCCACATATCAAACTGCCATGATAGACTGAATCCCTCCATACAATGATCCACTTAACCCTTTCCCTTTCCTTTCTTAAGTTACTTTATCATTATTTGATCACAACAGTGAGAAAAGTAACTAATATAGACCAGTGGTATTAATAAGTGAGGTATTGCTATGTTAAAACTGATCATATAATTCACAGACATTTTGAACTGTTTTATGGGAGGAATGTGGGACATTTTGAAGCTTTGGTCTAGAGTAACTATAGGATGGTGTAATCATAGCTTAATGGGTTATTCTGTTGAGATCTTGGAAGATGAGAATTACAATAACAATGCAGATGGTAGATGCTATGTTCATGAGATTTCATAGGGGAAAAATAACTTAATTAAGAACTGAGTTAGAGTTCATCCATGCTATATTTGGGCAAAGAATCTAATTCTGTTTTGGCCATTTCTTTTCTTTTTTCTTTATTTTTTTCTTTCTTTATTTGAGAGTGACAGACAAAGAGGCAGAGAGAGAGAGAGAGAGAATGGGTGCACCAGGGCCTCCAGACACTGCAAACGAACTCCAGATGCATGTGCCACCTTGTGCATCTGGCTTACATGGGTCCTGGGTAATCTAACCTCAAACCAGGGTCCTTAGGCTACACAGGCAAGCACTTACCTGCTAAGCCATCTCTCCAGGCCTTTCTTTTTTATTTTTATTAATTAGAAACTTTGTTATATGGAAAAAATATGTGTTGCTCACATTCCGCTTCATAATTGTACTGAAGGCCCTTGGCAGTGGGATTCCTGGTATTTTCCATGGAGTTATGGGTTATGAGTTGTAAGAGCAACAGTCAGTCCTTGTGGGGAGGGCAATGCCTCTGGATATTCCCTCTCACCCTGTGACTCTTTCCCCTGTTCTGCAATGTTCCCTGAGCCTTGGTGAATGATACATGCCCACTTGAGTGTTAGATTGTTAGTGTTTATTGTCATCTCCCTGGTACAGGCTTGCAGGCTCACTATGAAAGCAGTACTCATGCTTCACTAGCCAATTCCTCTGTGGTTTCATGTAGAACTTGGCTGATGTGCAAGATGTGGCTCATCTCATGGTATGGAGTTGGCTACCATTTCTTATCATGTTGATGTATTTTTTTGATCTCCCTTATTTTCACTGCCTTCTGTAAAACAGAATTCAGATTCTCCAACAGGAAGTAAGAACAACATGACTTTAAGGGGATAAGCATAGTTAATTGAGAGATTTTGAAGGGTGTAGCTTCTCGTTTGTCCAAGAGTAGTGGAAGCTTCTCACTGGAGTTCATAACGATCATATCCATAGGATTCTGACTTGGTTTCCAATACCAGCTATGAGTTCCTTGCCATTGAGCACGTCCCTTATCCATTCAGAGAGACACTGGATATCAACATAGGCTGAGTGCCACTACTGCAGAGATGTACACATCTTGTCAGGCTGGTTGATTTTGCATCTAGCAGAATTTTCTGCTTGTTCAAAACATCAGTGGCCATTTTTTTTTTCTCAGCAGCTCATATGCACTTTCCAGTAATATGAAAGCTGGCTATCAAGGAGCTGGTTTCCTTTCAAATTCTAGTATGATCTCTTGATGTCCTGTGTTAGCAGCTTGTGGTTTCTTCAGCAATATTGTCTTACATTTTAGCTCTGGTGGGTAATTAAGTGCTCTGACAGAAGGCTGCCTTGTGTGGGGTACCTCATAGGTCTCTGACCAACAGTTTGGTGTGGAATATAACCTGTTTCTAGCACTGGGAGTTATAAGCCAAGTCCATAGTTTTAGGAATAGGCTTCCTCCTGCCCTCTCTAGTGCCCTTCTGCCTAGATGATTCCCACACACTCCTATTGAGGGTTATATATTTTAGTGTTCTATCCAGGAAACAGATTTCTATTGTACTAATTCATGTTGGCTTTAGTTTTGTGCAAATCGCCCCACAACTCCCATTCCTCTCGCCCTTATATCTCCCAACCCTAATGTCTGTCCCTTTAGTTGCCTGTCAATATGCCTGCAACTGAACCTGTTCCATGTTGGGAACCATGCATGAGAAAGAATATGTGGCATTAGTCTTTCTGTTCTTGAGTGAGTTCACTTAGTATGATTTTTTCCCCAATACTCTCCATTTTCTTGCAAATTTTATTATTTCATCTATATATAATTTCATTTATATATAATTTCATCTATATATAATTTCATCTATATATAATTTCATCTCTATATAATTTCATATATATATATAATTTCATATATATATATATATATATATTGTGTGTGATTTGTAATATATGTTCTGAGAGTTAATATTGACAATTAAGTTTAAAATAAAAGAACCTATTTTGGCAGTGGTTAGCTCTTAAGGGAAATTAGAATTACTCAGCAAATTGTAGCCAATGGAACTAACATATCTTGTAAATGTATTTTTATTCAATACATTCTGCCATCATGTGGACATATAAATGTGTTGTCTGTTTCTTCCATAACACACTGATGACTCATATACAGTAATGCATTTTATAATGATATTTTCATATTTCATTCTTACCTGTACTCCTTCTTTCTCCCCTACCCTACCACTCTTTTTGTCCCCCACTCTTCCCAAGGGAGCATCTACTGTTTTCATATCACATGTAGTATATTACCCTATGAGTTTGTCCTACCTCCTTTAAGATCTCTTCTTCTTCTCTCATTAGACCCCTTTTTAGTTCCATGACCTGTACACACACACACACACACACACACAGAGAGAGAGAGAGAGAGAGAGAGAGAGAGAGAGAGGGGAGAAGGAGAGAGATTATAATATAGAATTGATGTGATGTATTTCTGAGCTTGGCTTATGTCATTTAGCATACTAATTTCTCACAGTATAATAGAGATTTACTGGTTTATTTTATACTGGGATAATAAGAAAAGTACCTAGAGGGCAAGACTCCACACACAAAAGCTCTGGCTCATAACAATGCAATTTAATTTGAAAGGAGGGTACTTAAACACAGAGATTCCAGTTGTAGAACAGGAACATCTAGGAAAATGTTTCCTAAAGTTTATCCAGTTAGGGACTCAGGACTCTGCTGCCATGGTAGAAGGAGGCCAGGCATATTTTCTAGGTAAGGACATAAATTGACATTATCCACACAGTGATGGATATTCAGGAATGCAGATGCAAAAGTGAGTGGGTCAAAGAGGCTTTTTTTCAAGTTTGAAGAAAGACACCAAGACCAGGCAATGTATATCTGTGTTGAATTCCCTACATGAGTTCCTGAATAGGCAGTACATGAAGCTGTGAAAATGCCCAAGTTAGAATGGATATTTCAGGATATTGGGGATGTCAGAAATGTGGAATATTTACTGAGGAAAACTGTAGGCACCAGATGGAGCAGATACAAGGGAGAGGCCACATGTGGCCTAGGTAATGAGGATGGAAGGTGGGAATAACAATTTCCATTGTAGATCACATGGAAATGCAGGATTTTGCATTTATTGTGATAAGCTTCAGTCCTACTTTATTCCAGTGTATTCTTCTGTATCTCCACTCCTCCATTTTGAAATGGGAATATTTACTCTGTGCCACTCAGTGTACTTTGGGAGTATGCAACATTTTTTAAAAAAGTATTTCACAGGCATTTAAATCTTAGAAGAAGCTTTGAACTTTTAGACTTTTGAACAGTATTAAAAGTGGGTTCTAAGAGTTTCTATACAGCTGAGCATGTGTAGATTCCTGGAAAATAATATACCTTGCCTATGCATATCTTCCATCATTTTGTAATCTGAACATTTTATCATAGTATATGTATTGAAGTGGTGAGCATAAGTGGTAACCTGAGTTTTGTAAGCCATTGCTGCAAAATAATCAAACCTAAGAAAGGAATCACAGAAACCCTGAATTGTAGAAACTGGGTAACTAGTTTCAGAGGCCCGTACTTGATACTGGCAAAATTAGAGATTGAATCTTCAAATAATGAGATCTTATTACTTGTCCAGGTGGATCTCGGAGCTAACTTAACTTAGATGATGCCCATATGGTGTCTAATGTGGGAACTGGCAGAGAAATGTTTTATGTGGAGAAAATCTCCCATACATGTAGGTTTCAGCAGCATTGAAAGAGATTGATATGAGATTATAGTAGGACAAGCTGAGTTTTGTTGCTTTTTTCTAATTTCTTTACATGAATCATAATATAGCCACATAATAGAATGTGATCTGTGCACGCCACTACAGAAAAGTTAGCAACAACAAAAATATAATAAGGATATTGTGATCCAGTATTGCAAATAAAACAAAGACAAATCAATGACAAATTTTAGAGGATGTCTTTCAGATACCTTCAGAAGAGATTCCGTGGTAGGCACAGTGCCAGATATCTTGCAAACTTTCCTATGTTTGTGAATAGTCCTAAGCTAACAGTACAATATTTGTTTCTTAAACAAAGTATAGAATTGAAAATACATTATGTGTGCCATGGTTTGAATGTGAAATGCCACCTATAACCTCATCTGTTAGTGATTAAGACTCATACTCAATCTGACTGGTGGAGCCTTGGGAGATTGAGCCTGGCTGGAGGAGGTGTGTCACTGGGAATGGACCTTGAGGTTTATTATTCTAGAACTACTGAGTGCTCACTTGCCAGTTCACTCAGTTTACTTCCTTCCTCTGTTGTCTTGCTCCTGATGTTTTCCCTGCCATGTTGAAGCTTCATATCTAAATTCAGATATGTGACAAGATGTGAGCCAGCTTTATGCTTTGTCCCCATGCTTTTCCCACATAATGAAGTATCTTCTAGAAACTATAAGCCCTAATATACTATTTCCTCCCATAAGCTTATTCTGGACAGCTGTTCTTTTCCAGCAATGAGAAGCTAACTACAACAGAAAATTGATACTGAGATATGTGGCCATTCCTGCAATGATAACGATATGGGACAGCCAACAATGAAAGCTATAAGTGGCACAACTGAAGGGACAGAGCTACTCAAGCTTTTTGGAGCATTTCATCATGAATCCCAGATACTAGACATGAAACTGCAGGATTTGATGTTTCTCTTTCTTGTTTTCTATTTGCATTGGTCTCATATATACTTGCTATGCCTTCTTTTTTGATATGAATGCTCATGTTCTTCATTATGTGTTGGAAATATGTAACTTGCCTTTTGATTTTATAGAGGTCACGGTTAAGAGACTGGCTTGAGTTTCAGATGAGACTTTGGGCTTCTGAACAGTGTTTGGGGATGATAGATACTATTGGGACTTCTCAGTTTGGACTGAAAGCATTATGTATCATGAGATGGTTATGAGTCTATGGGGGCCAAGGGCAAAATAGGGTGGTTTAAATGTGAAATGTCACCCATGGCCCCATGTGTTCATAATTAAGCCTTATATTCAATGTCCAGGCTTTGGGAGGTGAAACCTGAGTAGAGGAGTTATGTCACTGAGGATGGACCATTAGGTTTATTAGTCCAGCCCTACTAGGTGTTCACTAGCCAGCTCTCTTGGTCTATTTCTTTCCCATGCTGTCTTGCTCCTACTATGCTTTACCTGCCATGATAAAGCTATCCTGCAAATTTTTAAGCTTGTATTCACCCTTTCCTCCAATAGTCTTCCAGTCAGGTATTTTATTTCAGCAATGAGAAAGTAACTGCTACAACCTAACAGACACAAAGTCTTCCCAATAATCTGAAAATAATTGAAAAGTATTTTAGAGAAAGCTAACTTTTCATAAAAATCTTAAAATATATTAACTGCTATAAAAAATTTTAAAACACTATGGTCTCCATTCTTCTCTGTTTTATTGCAAAATAGGACCTATTCACAAGGGTCTGTAGCTGTTTCTATAAATGTATTTATAGTAGTATCAGTTACAAATAGATATTAGACAAACAAGTTTGCTATGTTAGCTAAAAGTAATAGGCAAAAAAAAACCCCCTTTTTTTTTTTTTTTTTTTTTAGAAAAATGAGCCAATGAGAGGAAAAATTTTGTTTTGATATTTTCTGGAAATTACAATGAAGATTTGTTATTATTTATGGCTATGCTCACAGTCATATTTTCCTATATTTTACATGATACTCAGACCAGTGTGTGTGTGTGTGTGTGTGTGTGTGTGTGTGTGTATCATCATATTGTGAAAGATTTTTTTCCATAATAAATTCTATATACATATGAACTCTTCTATCCCATAATGAATGGAAGATGACAAAGGAAAAATTGTAGTCAGTAATTTGGAGCATTAATGCCAATCCTTTCTTCAACGACAGACTAGTGTTCTTAAGACAGTGATGACATGTAATGATGAAACAAATGAAGTAGAACAGGAAAACAAGTGTTTCTGTGGCTTGGTTTAGCCATGATATCCAAAGGGATGGAAATGAAGATCACATCCTTCTTAAGAAATCTAGTCATAACATCTCTTGTGATTCATGATTTTTGTTTTTCTGTTTGTTTATTTTTTTCAGGTTTTTTCCAAGTAGGGTCTCACTCTAGCCTGGGCTAACCTGGAATTCACTATGTAGTCTCAGGATGGCCTCAAAATCTCTGTCATCTTCCTACCTCTGCCTCCTGAGTGCTAAGATTAAGGGTGTGCACCACCACATTCATCTTCTGATTCTTGCTTTTACATTACTTTTCTTAATATGTGCCTTACAGAAATTAGCAAATTCTAAGCCTCATCTGGGCTTTCATATCCCAACCTATAAAACACATAACAAACCATGATGAGTCAAAACTATGTATTAACTTTCATTAAGGAAATGATAGTGTAGAATTTCCCCATGTAGTGTTCTCATTTTTCAATAACTTAATGAATCTCAATTTAATTTCAAAGGATGTGTTATTTATTTGAGAACTTATTCTGTTTTGTTTTCCACATATCACTCAGTCTTCATTAGAATATAACTACTTATGAGGGTGATATTTTTAACTATCTTATTTACATTTATGCCTATAGTGGTAACACAGTTTTTGACATTTTATGAATAGAATTGAATAAGCAAGAGTACCATAGACTACTCCCCAACATATACTAGAAAATATGGTCCAATAAAGTAGGAATCATGTGTCAAAACTGTCTGTAGCATAATAAATGAGTAGCAGTTAGTGAATGCAGAATAAATTCATTGAGGCTAACAGTTACAAAGAAACTTGTTCTCTTAAAAAAAATAGTTTTCTTAGTAGGCTTTTGTTTTTATTTTTACTTTCAAGAGTACAAAAACAGAAATTTAGTATAAAATTTAAAACTTAATAAATGAGACTTATTTTACTGAATAGGAAACAATCTGTACTATATAGATAGGAAGTAGAATTTATCACAAAACAAGTGAAATATGAGCATTGAATACATGATGTGAGTGAGACTAAAAGGAGGAGTGTTAACAGTGTTCTCATATATGATGTCATAATATTTCCTTTTGACATTATAGGGCATCTAAAAATATGGAACCTTAGGTAAATCTGAATAACAAAAGAGACAATGTGAGCAATGGATATGGCAGAAATAAATGTATTGGGTGGTGACTACAATAAAAGTTCAAATTTCCAAAGCTCAAAAGAAGATTTTAAAATATTATATATTCTGATATGTTAAAGATTATCTCTGTCTTGTCCAGACTGGTATTGAACTTATGATCTGAAGAATTTGGCCAACTATACCTGGCTGAACTACATGTACTATGTAATCCAGTAAGCAAATTTGAAATAAATGGAATAAATTCTCATAAATATTAAAAACTAAGACATAGTGAAACAACAAGAGTTTAATATTTTTTAAAGTTCATTAAATACAGTTATAAAACCAGCATTTCATAGATCAATAATTTCATATGCTTACTCAAAAAAATGAAATAATGGCTCTTAGGTAAAACAATGATACCCAGCTTAAACTTATTAATGTATATGAAGATAAAATATGTAGATCTATATATATTTCCTGCTTCTGTGGTGGGGGGGTGATGTATTCTGGCTATGGCAGGAGTAGATGGTAGAAAAGAACATTATCGTCATGGAAGTTAACAAACAAATAGAGGAAGATGAGGAAATCTAGTCCCAAGAATCCCTTCAAGGACCTATTTCTAAGGACCTAACATCCTTTCAGTAGGCCTCACCTCTTAAAGGCTATTCTTCTTGCCAATAGAACTCTGGGATCATGAGAAAGCCTTTTTTGGGGAAAAGCAAAGAAATTTTCCTCCTTTTACTTTGGTTTTTGAAGATTTCATAGACTTACATGTTATATTTTAAGCTTATATATCTTTATTACCCTGTTATCTCCCTCTCACTTCTGGTGGTCTTCTTATTCTCACCACATTCCAGTGGCTTCACCACTAAAGAAAAAGATTCTCCCTCACCTGGCAACCGTTGATTATGATTATTTCCTCAGGGAGGGGTATGGCATCATGAGCCACTCCTCTAGGCATGATGGAATGTTGATGGACCCTGTGTCCTACAGGTTTTGTACAGATAATCACATCAATTTTGAGTTTATGAGTGTAATAGCTATATCATGTCCAGACAACAAAGTACCACAGCATTCCTCCACATCTTCCAGCTCTTGCATTCTTTATTCTTTCCACCCCAGTCTTCTTTGCTGTTCCTTGAGTCTTGCCCCCACTATTGGATTTTGAGTCAGATTACAATACAAGGCACAGATTCACTCTTGTAGAGCATGTATCAAATCCAACAAGAAATCAGTCGGTTATGCTCATAACAATCATGTTATTATTGTACCTGTGGGCACATTGTATGTGGTAGGTCAATATTTTAGCATGGTGGACACATTTTGAATAGTATGTCAGTATTTTAGCACAAAGGGTCTACTGCTTCATAGGAGTATTGATGACTATTCTCCCTCAGCATTCTGAACAGCATCTCAGGCATTTTGAAATGTAGCTAGCAAAGATGAGCTTCCAGTTTAGTTCCATCTTAATTTCTTTATGCCCTACAACCAAGTGGTGGAGGCTGTTCAGCAACATGGTCTTATCATTCAGTTCCTATTGGAAATCAAGAAGAAATGCAATGGCCTGTATTATTTTGAGGACCTCGGGGATTCATTACCAATAATTCATAGAGAGGTAATCCATAACTGGTACTAGTATTTTGATCCAATATCTTATGGCTTGTTGGAGAGACATTTTCCATCCATGCAAGATACTGTTGTCTGTTTTTCTTATTTTTAACCATATTTTTAGATTACAAATCAGTAGGTTTCTCCTCTCTTCCCATCCCACGTCATTCCTTCTTCACTCTTTCCAACCCTAGTATTCAATCAACTACTTCTTTTTTAATCATTTGTGTTCTGCCATCCCCTTTCTAGAGCCCTACTCCTGGCCTTTTTCTAACTTTGTAGACTCCACAGACAATCTACACTACCTACTAAATGATATTTGCACATTCATGTCCATTGCTGCTCTATTCATAATAGCTTGGAAATGAAGTCAGCCTAGATTTCCATCAACTGATGAAAGAACAATGAAAATGTTGTACTTATACTCAATGTAAATTTATTCAGCTGTAAAAAATGAAATTTACCGCAAAGTTAATGGAACTAGAAAGCATTATATTGAGCAAAACACAGGCTCAGAATGGAAAAAAAAATAGCATATTTTTCTAATATGCAGATCCTAGCATTGAATTTCAGATGAACAAGTCTTTGAAAGCCTGGAGTTTAAATAAAATTCCATGTCAATACTATAGCAGTTACAGAGAAGTGGAAAAACAAGTAAAGCTTTACCAAAGAATAAAAGAGGTGTGCTGAGTAAAACTTCATGTTGTTCATGTGAAAACTCTTTGCAAACATTAAATAATAAAGTAAACTTGTGTTTGGAAGATGACATCATCTTAAAGTTTGTACAGCCCTAGGAATTTTATTCAGAACTCTAAGTTAAGGATACCCCATTCTGCTTTATTGGAGGAAGTACTGTATATTAAGTCACTCTCTTGCTCTGGTGTTTCTGATTATCTTTGAGTGATAAGTGCACATTCCAAAAATTCATCCCTGCTGTAATTTGCAATGTTTCATTCACATGATTGCTCTTGGATTCCCTTTTCTATGCTACTGTGTGATTTGTACTGCTATTATACTCCATTCAGAATGAATACTTCTGTTACAATGCTTTAAATCGTTACTAATTCTAAACTGTAGCAGGTAACAACCTTTGTCTGAAAAGTAGTATGGCATTCTGGCTCAGTGTGTAGACATTGACAATAGATACTGTCAATGTTAATTCCATTTATTAGTTAGACTTTGGGGAAGTAACAAATTAGTTATACTTTAATTGCGTCTTATGTAAAATAGGGATAATCTTAGTACCTATCTTATGGACCTATCCCAAGGATTAAACGGGTATATTTCTCTGAGTATTAGAGAAGTGTTTGGCACTTAGTAAGGGCTAGTTGATTGTTATGCATATTGAGTCTTAGGAATAAAATGAGTTTTACAGTATACCTGAAGTTTGTTAGATAGTGCCTTCTGTAGGGGTTTTCTAGATATTTTTTTTTTCTTTTTTTCCAGTGCTGAGGACCGAACCCATGGCCTTGTGCTTGCTAGGCAAGCGCTCATCCACTGAGCTAAATCCCCAACCCCCTATATAATTATTTTAATCTGCCTTTCTCCACTTGTTCCCATTGGTAAGGATAGATTATACCTCACTTACTCTGTCCTTTCTCCTGACTCTCCATCTTTAACCTCCCTCTCTAATCAGCATTGAAAGACAAGGGAAAATACTCTATTTATTAATCCCAAAAAAATATATCACTATAAAGCATTCACTCAGGGTATAGCAGAGATAACTCTAACAGTAGCACATTCAATGGTTAAATCTTGAAGTTTCTCATTCTAGTAGATTTGGGCTTTTTATTAACATAAATTGAAATGCAATGAAATGATCAACACAAAACAGGGAAGGAAGTTTTTTTTTTAAGTCCTTCACCATCAACATCATTGATTGCCAAATAAATGTTAACTTTTAGTTTTCCTACTGACCTGTTAAAAATATACCATTTTTAAGAAGGACTTGACCTCTCATATTACATAGTATTTATTTGGTTTTGAATCCACACAGAAATAAATTAAATTTTTTGTTTCAATATGTGAAAAATTATTTAAACTTTCTGTTTCATCATCTGTAAAATGGGATTAATAGAGCCACCTACCCATAGGGCCATTTCTAGGATTAAATAGATGAATAAATAAGATGAATGGAGCTCTTATTTTATTGTCTGGAGCATGACAAATGGTCCATAAGTGTCAAGTTACTGTAAATCATAGTAATAGACTCTAGAAAAAGAAAAGGACAGAGGGAGATTGGTGGCTTTCCCCCACCACACACACACACCCTTGCTCCTTGTTCTAATTTTCCTTTGGATCCATAATGAGTTCCTGATATATTTCATCCATTGAAATTTGCCTTGAATAACTGATGAGATTCAAGGTGACTGTAAAAGTTGTACTTTTTATATAGTGTTTTTAAGAGAAGGAAAGAAAATGACAATGAAGGATTTAGATCTCCTTTTTAAAAGGGCAACACAAAATGAGTCATGCAAATCACTTCATTTCCTCATTTCAAATGATTGAACACATTTTATATCTCACTTTTTCCATGAGCCTATATATTTTCTTCATATTCTAAAGTTTTGTGGCTGCTTTAGGCTGTAATGAGTGCCTTTAGATCTTAAAATTGGTTAATCAAGGTACAAAAAAAAAGCCATTCATGCTTTGAATATAGTTTAACAAAGTCTTCTTCCTGATTCCACATATCATAAATTTCCTGAGTATATTCTTATATAACTATGCTATTGTTTTCATAGTCTTCAGGTGGAGGGTCAGCATCATCTCTATACTTAATTGGAAGGAAAATATCATTATTTTATGCAATGAAAAGTTCTTACAGTGCTTTGATTTGATATTTCCTGTAAGCATAGTATATGGCATCATTAATTCCTTTTTTATATTGATATTTTGGGGTTCTACACTTAAGAGTCCTTCACACTAAAATGTTTTAACCCACCCCTGTTCTTACAGAGGCCCATGTTGGTTGAGGTATGGAATTTTGATAATAGTTCTCAGTGTTTCACCTAATGCTTTGTTAATGAAAAGTTGAGTGAAATCTAGTACTTCAAGCTTTTCATTTCATCTATATTTCAACATTAAAAAATTAAGTGTAGTCATCACTTGAGACATTAGCAAAATGCTAACAAAAATAAAATAAGTAACTTACTATGTTTTCCATGCTTATTTTATTTTATTTATTATTTATTTTTGGAGACAGTCAGAAAGAGAGAGACAGACAGACAGAGAATGGGTGCACCAGCAGCCTCTCAGCCACTGTGCATGAACTCCAGATGTGTGTGCCCCCTTGTGGGAAAGTGCGGCATTGCACCCTTGCGTCACTTTGCATGTGGCTAAACGTGGGACCTTGAGAATCGAACGGGCATTCTTAGGCTTAGCAGGCAGGCCCCTTAACTGCTAAGCCATCTCTCCAGCCCTCCATCCTTATTTTAATAACACATTATAAAAAGTTAAAATTAAGTGCACAACAAAAATTACACATCAATTTAATACAAATTTAAAATTTGAAAAACTGACTGAATATTGTATATGTTTTCTGTTAATCAGGTACAAAAGAATGACTAGCTGAATAACAGTGTTTCAGGATTTCTCATGGTGATACTACTAAAGGCATTATCAAAACAATTTTCAATGGAAAACTTTGTACTAAGAGTGACTTCAGATAAAATTTCCTATCTGAATATCCTTTTGATTGATGACCAAAACAAGGGTTTCTCAGAATTTAACTAATATAATTCCTCCTACTAGGGAGCTTCCAGCCAGGAAGAAGATGACCTGTTAGCATTGAAGGAAAAATTATATTACTTTTACATTTCTAGCACATGCTTCAGAAGTAAGCTCTTATCCTGTTAGCCTGTCTGATGTCAATTAGTTTGTAGCCCCTTACCTCATTAAAGCTTTACGAAAGAATAATGAGCTGGGTCTGATTCTTGCCCAGGTTTTAGTCAAGCACATTTAATGCTGAGACATCTCCTCAGTCCACTGCATAGGTGTCAAATGCTTGGACCTATATTGAAGGTAAAGAAAAATATCCTACAAACACAATCAAAATGTCAATTCCAGGGTTGGAGAGATAGCTTAGTGTTTAAAGTGTTTGCTTGCAAAGCCAAAGGGTACTGATTTGACTCTCCAGGACCAATGTAAGCCAGATGCACAACAGGGTATATGCATCTGGAATTCATTTGCAGTGGCTGGAGGCCCTAGTGTGCCCATTCTCTCTCTCTCTCTCTCTCTCTCTCTCTCTCTCTCTCTCTCTTTCTCTTTGTCTCTTTCTGTTGCCAACCTATGTTTTAAGCAGGAAATCCTGCCTATTGCAAAATTAGCCAGCTGAACAAGAAGTGCACACTTGTGCAATAGTGGCACACAACGGATATAGGCAACCAACTGCTCACAGATTAGACATGAAACCTGCTCAATGGGTGAGGGGGAACTTATATCTCACTCTGTAAATCAAGCCATATTCCCTAGAACAGGAACTCAATAGGCTCCAGAGAGTGTCTGCACTGTTCTCTAGCTAAGAAGAGTGGATATGCCCATCAATATATCTTTCTAATGAGTAGGCTTATCCTCTTTTATTCAAACTATTCTTGCTTTTGATTGAGGAATCTATTCTATTTTACAGATGGAGGAGAATATGTGGGACAATATCAATACATCAAGAAGAGAGAGTCAGAGTCAACTGTCTACCAGGAGATGGGTCACCTCCACCTCTTCTTCCCTAGCCTAGAAGTCATTAATTAGAAGGGAAGCAGTGACTTTTGAATACTCTTCTCATGATTAGCCTGAAAACCAGTGCCAGGGAAATGGTAATCGACATTGTGGCTACTCAAAGCTCATAAAAACAGAGATGCAGAGTGTACAGAGAAAGAAACAGTAAATAAGATCTCCATCTTGCCCACCAAGGCTCAGGGAGCATTGCAGAAATGTGGATCATGGAAAGATTTTAAGAGCCTCAGGATGGGTGGGAATAGCCTGAGACACCGTGTTTTCCCCATCCCTGCAGAAACTGAAGCACTTGGACCCAACAATCAATACCAATATCCCCACTGAAGACCCTCAGCAAAATTGGGACAGGGAAGAGGGGGATCTATGTGTGCAACCTATTAAATAAAAAAATCAATAAATTTAAAAATAGTTTGTTTTTATTTATTTAAAGCCAATGCCTATTCTTTCTGTTGCCTCTATCAAATATGAATCTCTTTGTATTGAGTTTTTTTCCATTATGGGTGAATATTTTCACTTTTACATGTGTATAGTAAGTTTTATTAGATATTGAACTACAAGAGGACTATGCTGTGAAATGTTGGGTTTTGTTTAACTTTTCAGAGTTTAAAGCTATATTCTGACAAGCACTATATATACTTTTTCACCATTTTGATCTTTTGAGGTTTGATTTTGAGCTTAGTTATCTTTATTTTAGAGTTAATACAGCAGTATAACTAAGATTTGATCCTTCTGGAATGTTAATATGTCTTGGATTTTCTACAAGAAATTGACATACTAAGGGCATCAGGATTGCACATGAAAACCAGAGTGCCACTTTTTGTGCCATCTTATATGGAGGATGGGAATTGATTTGGGCTGGGAAAGTTGAGTAGTAAGTGCCTTTAGCCTCGGAGGCATCTTACCAGCCACAATAGCTCAGCTTTCTAAACAGTAGAACACAGTTGAAAAGCTGTAGGCTATCTTGTCCTTTTTTCCTTTGAAATCCACATGATTAATTGCACAGGTATTGAGGCAGTTTAGGGGTGACAAGACTGCAAAGTAAATGGTTTTCTCTTGGCTAAATATCAGAATTGTCCTTGGGACTGTAGGAAAAATCTAAGGCAGTACACTTTCCTACAGGTCAGAAATGTCAGAAGGGAGACTCTGGTCTTTACCTCACCTCCTAAATCCTCTCCAGAAAAACTGAATGAAAGCCTCTGTTCTTAGCATTTTTCCCCCGGGAGAGAATGGAATGTAAGATATTAGCCTTTTTTCCAGAACCTGATCTCAGACAACTGGTATCAAGAACAAACTGTCCAGACCAGCTAATCCAGGGAGCTCACATAAGAAATGCTGTCAAAAATCTTGGGCCGGAGCAGGGCGTGGTGGTGCACACCTTTAATCCCAGCACTCGGGAGGCAGAGGTAGGAGGATTGCCGAGAGTTCCAGGCCACTCTGAGACTACATAGTGAATTCCAGGTCAGCCTAGACTAGAGTGAAACCCTACCTCGAAAAACCAAAAAAAAAAAAAAAAAAAAAAAAAAATCTTGGGCAGAGCTTCCCCATTTTCGGGGAACCTGCTCTTGAAACCTTCTTTGCCAAGAGTTCTGAATTCATTCTTTCTCTTAAGCTCCCTTTGTCTTATAGCTCTCCCTCCTAAAGCTCTAAGCTATAAAAAAAATCTTTCTTAATATTATTTTCTTGTCTGTGGATTTCATTGGTCAAGTTCATAAAACAAGAAACTGGAGGTCACTGATTCATTTTTGTGTTACACTGAGTTTTCTGACTCCTTAACTACTGAGTTATATTGCACACACAAGAGCCAAGAAAGGTGCTTTTGCTCTCACAGACACCCTAAGTCATTAACAATTCATATCACCCATATCAGTATCTACTCCACATTTACCATCCATTGTTACATTTAACATTTATCTTTATGAATCAATACTAGATGTAGGCATTATAGAGAAATTTAAAGGTTCATAAATCTGTTACAGTTTGACAGTCATATACTTGACAAGGTTTGAAACAAAAATATCAAATTTCAAAGGTCATTGTTTATATATATGTGTGTGTGTGTTTTCAAAGGAATATGTATATATATATATATATATATATATATATATATATATATATATATGTGTGTGTGTGTGTGTGTGTGTGTGTGTGTGTGTGTGTGTGTGTGTGTGTGTGTGTGTGTCTGTGTGTCTGTGTGTGTCTGTGTAAGTCACTGTTTGTTACTGAGACCAAACATCTAAGCAAACCAAATTTAAGTAGGAAATATTTATATGGCTTCATAGCTTCATCTATTTCATGCAATAATCTGTTGGCTCCATTGCAATTAGACTGTGGAGTGGCAGAATAACAGCATCAGTGGGAACATGCGGCATTGTGAGCTATTTATCTTATGGCATTCAGAAAACAAGAAGAAACTGAGATGAAGGGTCCAGGGCTAAGAAATACGCTTCAAAGCCATGCTCCTACTGACCTTTCTTCAACAAGGTCTAACCTCCTGACAGTCCATTCTGCTAAGAATAAGCCAGAATATTCAACCAATTATAAAATTATAGCTCTCTTGATCAAATTACTTGTCAATAACATGACCTTGTGAGGTTCAACCCTACAAAGCATGGGCTTTTTGGGGGGTAATGTCATATCCAGACTATAAAAGTTTATTATCATATAGGTTTGTCTTGCAGATATTTAACAATAGAAAAGTATTCTCAGCAGTATTCCTGATATATATTTTGGATAATGTTATATATATTAATATAAATAAAAATGTAAAAATAAAACGTACAATTTTTATTAGATAGACTGTCATAGCATATTTTATTGTGTATATATAAATGTCAATGGCAGACCAAAGGAGTATTCCATTTACACTCTTTTGAAAATATTGTTGATTTAAAAGATCTATCAAATAAACTGATGCTATGATTATTGCTAAAGTTTTCTTTGTAGTTTCTAAGTACAACATGTTATTCTTCAGAATTTTAATGCTATTTAACATTTTAATGTAGTATAATATATTCTATTGTCTAAAACGAAAGGAGAAAATTCATACCAAAGGGGAAAAATTAAATAGCCCATTTTAAAAGAAAACAATAAGTATCATTTGATGGGGATGCTTATTAGACAAGAAGTCAGTGCTTAAATGATTTATTTTATTTCTAAGAATAACAGAAATGACTTAATTTTAGTCATTTCAAACATCAAATTCAAATGATATTCAGCCCCTGGGGCAATAATTTCCAAATCCATCACTAGCTATCCCAAAAAAGATATCAAGATATTTCATGGCTTTTTTGAATTTCTAAAAGTTAAAGACATACACACACGTATTTACACACCACAAATTTAAGGAAATGATTGTCATTTAGTTGACATATATATTATATAAATATTAAAAATAAAGTCACTGCTTATTGACTGCATAGTTTGTTTGAGATACTATGTAATTGTTTTACATGCATGGAAATGACTTTTCTTTCAAGTTGGAGTAGTTTGCCCAGTACCACATATTTAGCAGGTGATAGACATAGATTTGAATTCCAGGTGTGGAGCCAAAGCTCATATATTCCTTTGAAAACACATATAAGGTACATAAATGGATGTTCAAGATCATCTTAGTACTTCAGAAATGGCATTGGCATGCATTTTTGTCATATACCTAAGTCAAAACTATAGCAAGTTCTCCTCCAAAGTTTTCAGCTCTTTTTCATGTAGATGACTGACAACAGTTCATGGGGAACTTTTATTTAAAAAACATAAAAAGAACTTTATGAAAAGGAATAGGGATGCATACATTAGAAAGAAGAGAATATCATGTGGATGGTGGTGATTGGATCTCCTATTAATGAAGACTAGGACATTTGACTATTTTCGTAACACTTTTCAGCTTTGCCTCTAGCTACTTTCAACTCATCTCCTAATACAGTCATATGAAATATAGCTAGTTCTGTGATTTAGTCCCTGCTTGAGTAGAAATATTAATAAAAAAGAATTGCATATTAATATTATAAAAATAATACATGAAAATGTTACCATATGGACTAGAAAGCATCACAATCTGGGGAAGGGCATTATAGTCAATGTCCAGTGCACAAACTTAGAGCTCAGAGGAGATAATTTAATGGTAATTTAAGGTGAGCCTGTTGAGAAGTCTCTGATGTGATTAACCTTGCCCCTTTAATTTGCTGAGCGTGTATGTCCAGTGGTGTCATGTTAGTACAATGTGAATTTTGCTGCAAATTTTCAATATCATTCCCAAACCATGAAAAAAATCAGTGAAATTAAAACAAATAAATTAATAAAAGAAACACAATTAGCTAATTATTTTGTTTGTTTTGAGGTAGGGGTGGGTCGTGAGCTAGCCAAGGCTGACCTTGAATTCACTCTGTAGTCTCAGGGTGGCCTCAAACTCACAGCAATCTCCCTACCTCTGCTTCTCAAGTACTGGAATTAAAGGCGTGCATCACAGTGCCTGGCTTAGTAATTCATTAAATGGCTTTTTATCCCATTGTGCCTTACATAGATTTTTTTTTTCTGGGGTTAGTCTGACAGCCCAATAAGTAGAAATAGATACTGAGAATGACTCATGTTTTCTCATTTTTCTTCTTTTTGCATGTGTTGTCACATTTTTTCCCTTGAACTGTAACTGTTAAACTGTCCCCTTTTGTACAACTTGTCAAAATTGTATTCATTTTTAAAGATGTTTCAAATGTCACTTCATTCAAGAGGCTTCCCTTTAGTTTTCCCAATTAAAAGTGATTTCTCTTTATTTTGAATTTATATAACAATTAAATCCCTTTTTCAGTGCCAAGAGCATTTGAAATGAGAACATATCAAATGTGAAATTTCAGGGAGTAGGATTTTGACCTTTTGTTTTTTAAAGTAATATGTCTTTTGACTTGTATAGAGTATCTTTTTTTTTTTTACAGTAAACAAGAGTCTTCATCATTATAACTTATCTAACATATGAGGATCAAAATTAATCTGTTTCTATAGATTTTCTCAGGACCTCTGTTATAAACTGTCCTTTAAAGTGATTTTTATAACATAGAAGTATGTATTTCTTACAAGATATTTTATAAGCATTTAAAGAAGTGGTTTTCAGTGTGTTATGTTTATAGAATATTTATAGTGTGTCATGTGATGTGTGTAGTGTATACACATGCATAGGTTTGAACTATGAAATCTTAAGAACTACCCATGGCAACCCACCTCCTCCAAGGTTCTTCTTCCTAAAGGCTCCACTAAATGGGGACTAAGTATGAGGCTTAATCATAAACACATGAAGCTCTGGGCACTCTCTGTGGTCAAACTACAAATCTTCAAGCACCAGCAATTCTCTGGTCTCTGCACCCTGCAGGAAAGGGGTTATATGCATGCATGGCCTTGCCTAGCTCTGTACCTGGGTGATGGAAAAATTGAACTCTGACAGTTGAAGGCACTATCAGGACATCATGTTTGTGCAGGAGGCTCTGTTAACTGCTGAGCCATTTCTCAAGCCCATTTAAACATTTTTTTTCTTTTGTAATATTCCTATTTATTTGAGAGAGGTGGGGAAAGAAACTTAATAAATGAATGAAGGAATGAAGGAATATGGGTCCACTTTTAGGTGGATACTGGAGAGTTGAACCTGGGCCAACAGCCTTTGCAAGCAAGCATTTTTTTTTTTTTTTTTTTTTTTTTTTTTTTTTACTGCTGAGACATCTCCCTTCCCCTATTGTGTATTTTGAAAAGTGCAATGTAATTTTTAGAAGCTTCCACCTTTCTCCCGATAACTATTGTCCTGTTCTTCATTTTAGTAGTAGATATTATTTCAAATTCTAAGGATATATAAGGTTGTTTATCTCAAGACTATATTTCCCTAGCAGCTTGATATCGTTTTCTGATGGAAATTTCATCACTGTTATATGAGCAAAAATGATTTGTGTACACTTCCATGTCATTTCTATCAGGGATAATTTCTTTCTTTCTTTTTTTTTTTTTTTTTTTTTGGAGAGACACAGAAAGAGACAGAGAGAGAGAGGTAGAGGAAGACAGATAGAGATGGGCGTGCCAGCAGTCTCTCAGCTGCTGCGAATGAAATCCAGATGTGTGTGCTCCCTTGTGGTCAAGTGCAGCATTGCGCCCTTGCATCACTTTGCATCTGGCTAAATGTGGGACCTGGAGATTGGAACCAGCATTCTTAGGCTTAGGAGGCAGGCGCCTTAACCGCTAAGCCATCATCTCTCCAGCCCAAGATAATTTCTTTTTTTTTAGGGATTTTTTTTTAAATAGTTATGTACAAACTGAGTATGTAAACAGCACATGTTGGGACCATCATTAACCTTCTCCTTGTCCTCCCCTCTCTGAAGGGACCCTTCTAGTTGAGGATGTCAGTTATCCCCATGTGGATTGTGGATGGTTCATAGTGGGGGTATCAATCAGTTATGTTGAAGAGGCAATGTACCTGTGAATAGTGTCCCAACTTGTTGCTCTAACAATCCTTCACACCCTCTTCCTCAAATTTCCCTGAGTCAGGTTAGGTTTATTTTAGGTCTGCTTCAGTGATGAGGTCTATGGATACTCTGTCTATGGATCTCTGGTTTGGTAGGAGTGGAGTGTTCTTTATGTCTATCTCCTTCATCCTTGTGCTGATACCAGGTTGACCAAGAAGTAAGTACTCTTGCTCATTTCCCCAATTACTCTGCTTTCAGCTGGGGTCCTGGTAGCATGCAATGGGCTTATTCTTTCCTCAGGTTTTGCATCCATCTAAAAAAGAGAATCAGATTCTCTAATGGAGAATGAAGTCTGCACCATATAAATGGGATAACCATTATTAGTTTAGAGAGAATTTAATATATGTAGGCAGTTCTCTTGTAGCCCAAGATTGGTAGGAGTTTGATACTGGGGAGTGAACTCATTTTTTGGATATGATTCTGACTTGTTTCCCAGTCCCTGCTATGGGATTCCTTCCACTGAGCAGATCCGTTAGCAAATTCAAGAGCAGTTGGTTACACAAAATGGCTGTGTGCCACTATAGCACTTGGGTGAGCATCAAGTCAGGCTGCTTGCTGTTGAGTAGCTTAGACCAAGAGTTGCTTGGTCATTTGTTGCCATTTTCCTCCAGTCGCTCATGTAGCACCTTCTGGCACTAGATAAGCTAACTGTCTGGGGCCTGACTTTCTTCAAGATTCCAGCCATGTCACTCCATGTTCTATATCAACAGCATATGGTGTCTTTGTCATTGGGATCTTATCATTAACCTTTGGTGGGTAATCAAGTACTCTGACAGAAATCTGTATTCTTATGGTAGACTTTGTAGGTCTCTCTGATCAACAGCTCAATGTGGATGTTAAGTGAATCATGGTACTGGGAGTTATAGGCCAGCACTAAGGGAAAAGAAGGAAGAAAAGTTAGGTAATATAAAATAGAAACAGAGAAGAGAGAGAGAGAAACATGAGAAGATTAAGTTTAGTCTTCATCATACCCTCCTCAGGGCCCTTTGATGCAAGTGTTCCCTCTAAGAACCTGATGAAGTTTCAACCTTTTTAGTCTCTTGTTCAGGATATAGAATTTCATGATACCAGTTACATCTGGGTCCTGTTTTATGTCCGCCTTCTCACCCTACCCTTCCCTCCCCTCCCACCCCACTCTCCTTATTTTCTGGTCCTCAAGATCCCTATTTTGTTTGTTAGCATCCCAGACAGATTGAGATTCAGAGCCACAGATGAGTAAGACCATCAACGATTGTCTTCCTCTGACTGAGTGAGTTCTCTGAGAATGATCTGTTTCAGGTTCGAACATTTTTCTTCAAATTTCATAGTGTCATTTTTCCTTAATGCTGTGTAGAATTCCATCATGTAGCTATACCACATCTTGGTTATCCATTCACCTAATGTTGGACATCTGGGTTGATTCCAGTTATTAGATATTATGAACTGAGCAGCTATAAACATGATTGAACAAATCTCTCTGAACTGAGGCATGGGGCTTTTAGGGTAAATGCCCAGTAAGGGAATAACTGGGTCTGTTGGTAACTCTATAGTTGACCCTTTTAGGAGTCTCCATATTGCTTTCCATAGTGGTCGTACCATCTTGCATTCCCAACAGTGAATGTGGGTTCCTATTTCTCTGCATCCTCACCAGCATTTGTTTTCATTTATTTTTTTAATGTTTGCTATCCTTACTGGGGTAAGGTGGAACCTCATAGTGGTTTTAATTTGCATTTCCCTGATGATTAGGGATGTTGAACATTTTCTTAAGTGTGTGTTTGCCCATTTGTGTTTCTTCCTCTGAGAACTCCCTGTTCAGTTCTCTGCCGCATTTTGTGAGTGGGTTGATTTTTTTTATTGTTTAGGTTTTTGAGTTCTTTGTAAATTCTAGAAATTAGGCCTCTCTCCATTGTATAGCCAGCAAAAATGTTCTCCCATTCTGTGGGTAGTTTATTGGATCTGCTTATTGTATGTTTGTCTGTGAAAAATTTCTTTCTTGAGTGTTTTATGTTTTCATTGTAAAGGTCTTTCACTTCCTTGGTTAATATTATTCCAAGGTATTTTTTATGCTATTGAAAATGGGACAATGCTTCTAATTTCTTTCTCTGTATCTTTGTCTTTTGCATACAGAAAGGCTACTGATTTTTGTGCATTGATTTTGTATCCTGATACTTTGCTAAAG
Source organism: Orientallactaga sibirica (assembly GCA_036365145.1). NCBI lineage: Eukaryota > Metazoa > Chordata > Mammalia > Rodentia > Dipodidae > Orientallactaga > Orientallactaga sibirica. The sequence continues at coordinate 1,503,487 of JAEOAD010002325.1, read as the reverse complement.
GAATTAATCACCTTTAAGAGTTTTGAGATGGAGGTTCTTGGGTCATTTATGTATACAATCATGTCATCTGCAAATAGGGCTAACTTCTTCCATTCCAATTTGTATCCTTTTTTTTTTCTTTCTCCTGTCTTATTGCTTGAGGTAGGATTTGTAGTACTATATTGAAGAGCAAAGGTGAGAGTGGACACCCCTTTCTTATTCCTGATCTCAATGGGAATTCCTTCATTTGCCCCCATTAAGTATTATTTGGGCTTTAGGAGCTTTATACCTAGACTTTATTATGTTGAGATATAAACCATCCATGCCTATTCTCTCCAATGTTTTGATCATGAAGTGATGTTGTATTTTGTTGAAGGTCTTTTCTGCATCGTTTGTTTGTGTGTGTGTGTGTGTGTGTGTGTGTGTGTGTGTGTATGTTTAAACTTATTTATGTGGTGTATTACATTAACAGATTTCCATATGTTGAACCAGCCTGCTTTCCTGGAATAAAGCCTGGTTCTTTTCTACTAGGTCTAATGTAGTGAGGACAGCATTCATAAAATTTTTGGACCTTTGTTTATTTTCTGCAATTGAACTCCAGACACATGTGCCATTTTGTGTGAATGTGTAACCCTGCATGGTTGCATCTCCCCATGTGTCTGGTTTATATGGGATCAAAGAGTTGAACATGGGTCCTTAGACTTCACAGGCCTTAACCACTAAGCAATATCGTCAGCCCCTCTTTGGCTTTTTGGATAAAGGTCTCCCTATTAGTTTAGACTTGCTTTGAATTTTCAGTGTAGCCCAGGATGACCTGCATCTGACAATATTCCATCTTGACCTCTTAAGTGCTAGAATTACCAGGTCATGTCTATATTCTTTTGTTTTCTTAATAATACCCAATAATACCCATTCTGAATTGATATATATATATATATATATATATATATATATATATATATATGCCAAGCAATTCTGCTTCTTTCAACTCCAATGTGCAGTCATGAAACACCAAGTCTGGATCAATGGAACTTGGGTTTGCATTTCTGTTCTCATCCATCCTTTCTATGGACAGATAGTTAACTAGACATCAAACTACAAGGAAAGATCAAGCATGTAATATGGCAGTACCTTTAAAGAAATACCTTTCTACACTAATGTAAAACATATTAATGGAGTGATAAATGATAGAAAAATAAGCTTCTACTTTTGCTTGGAGGACTCTTCATTACAACATCATAGTATTTGGTAAATAGTAGTGCCTTTCAACAAATATTTTTCTTTGCATCATTTCAGTTACCACCAGACAATCATAGTCCAGAATGCTAAATAAAAGATTATAGAAATAAATAATTCAAATGTATTAAGTGACATACTAAGTAGCAAAATTTTATCTCACACCTTTCTTCCTCCATGGATGTGAAGTATCCTTTTGCCCAGCATATCCAAAAGCCGAATATGCTACCTATCCATTAGCCACTCTATAAGCAACTCAGTTATCTCATGAACTCTTACAATAGTACAACATTTATGTTGAAGTACATTTTTATTAATTTATTTTACTTAATAATTGCCTAAAAGCACCAAGGTTCTGATCCAAAGGAAATACCTGTGTATAAAATATGGAAGTATAAATTAACTCTAACACTATGTGGCAAATTTGCAGCCCATATAGGGAAAAGCATGGCATATCTAGTAGTGGATACTATCTATGATTTAATACATCTACTGAGGTTCTTGGAACATAGCCCATGGATAAGGAGTGACTAATATAGTTTATGACTCACAAATGTTAATTTCTCTATGATCATGGTCACTTGTACTCCATTTTAGCTAAGTTGAACAAGAATCTCCAGCAGTGGATTGAAGGAATCTTCATTTGAATAAGGTTTCAAAACAATGTCTAGATAGTTTCCAAGTTTGAGAACTACTGGTACCTTAGTAAATGCATAAATTTGATCAAAGATATAGCTGAATTCAAAATATAGCTATTTTGTTGCTTAGTAGCTGTGTTGATTTTTTACCTAAGATAAAGGGTGTTTCCTCTTAAAATGTGCTATGAGACTATTTCTATCTCTTTCCAGGGCATGGGAAAAGTGCTGATTCACGGATAAATAGAGAATATTTGAATTTAAAAATCAATGAATGGATGGCATATCTTGTTGTAAGAGTATGTGCTTAGCATGAGCAAGGGACTGGGATTAATGCTTATTAAATAATTATAACAACAATAATAAATATTAATAATAAAACTTATTATTATTACATAAAGACATTAAAAGATAAGTACAAAATTCTCACATGCATCTAAGGACTTGGTATTTTAACTAGTTTTCTCAGATGATTTGTATGTCCAGTAAGGTTTAGAAGACCTAATTACATCAGTGCTTTGAGAAAACTTTGACAACTGCTATAGTAAACTCACCTCTAGAGTTTTTATAGTAAATATACACACAAAGATACACATAGCACATTTCACAAGCTCTTTAGTATATACATGAAAGCGAGTCAAATTCAACCTCATAAATAATAATAGGCAGAGAGGTTCAGAGCTCTGACAGCACTAGAAAGTATCTGTACCTCATTCTTGAATTTAGATCTTTGGGGCCATTGCAATGGGAATTTGTGCTGACCACAAATGATACATATAGAGAGAGCAGAGACTGATTAAACCCTGCAGGTTTTATAGAAGGAATACTTTCAGTCAATATCTTGATCTGCCCTCCAGAGTTAATAGGTTTCCAGCACAGCGTTTTATTTTGTGAAAAAGATGAAACTGTATCTCAAAAGTATTTGTCAGTCAAAAAGAAAAAGTGAATAACTGTTAGGTAGAGGAGATCTTGAGTTTGACTTTGGAAACTCCATTTGTTACTTTGTGTAAGTAAAGGTCTTTTGCTTGGGAATATTTTCCTCTCTTACCTAGTTAATCAATTCTCAATTTAGTATGCCCTTTAATCTTACTGGACAAGGGCAAGATGAACCAGTTTCTATGCTGATTTTGTTGTCCTTGTGATTTAAATTGTAGTACCTTTAGCTAATTTCCATTTCTTGATATCTTTTTAGTCTTCAAATGTTATCACTGCCTCCTGCAACCTACAAAGTAGAGCCTTCAAAGAAATATCAAATATTTTGAAATTTTAAGCATCCATTACATAATTATTTTGCATCTGAATTTATGCCAAATTCGAATTTATTTTTGACAATGTTAACTCACAGTCAGAGGAGTTAAGCTTGCATTGTGCTCATTCTTTTCTTTTTCTTGCTCTCAAATAAATAGGCAAAATATTTAAAACAAATAATAACAAAATATATTTCAAAAATAAAAATATAATACTATAAGAAAAAAAACTTTTAGAAGTTCTGTTACATAGGATTGGCACAATAAATCTGCCTAAATGAATGTCATTAGTCTATCATTTCTCTAAGATAAAAAATTATCAATATGATGAAAGAAAATACACATATTCTTGTTTTTTGGACATTTTTCTCATCATTCCAAATCATTCAGCATCCATATAACAAGCTACTTTTATTAAGAAACTTTGTTCCACATGAAAGAAAATGGGTATTCCAGGAAGCTTCTTGATACCATATCTTTTAGAAGGCTCAAGCTTCTGGCTAAAAATGATAATCATTGGAATTCTTCAGTTACTAAAGTTTTATTTGTAACCTTTTCTTCAAGTTTCCTATTTGAACTTCTGTCATTATTTTAGTATTTGATATGTAATCTTCTGAAATAAGAAAAAGGCTAATATATTTCTTCCTTAATGAAAACAAAAGTGATGCTAAATAAAATGCAGTGTATCTACTGTTAATTTGAGAATGTGGAAACCAAAAGTATGGAGGGAAAACTCCATAAGGAATGAAGAAAGAGTGTCAGTTCCTTGGGTGTTGTAAAAAGGGTGTAAGGTATGAAATTCTGTTTACCTGTATTTGTCTGGATGTTCTGGAAAATCAGCTTTTCTGTTTCTAAATCATATAATTTGAATTACTTCTTAGAAGTAAAGTTAAAACCCTTTGCTCCCTGTCTGCTGTAACAGTTGGAACATATATATAGGAAATTTTTCTTACTGTAATTAAAAAGAAGGATTTTACCATTACAATCCATTCACAGAATCACATATTCTGAAGAAAAAAATGTCTTTGGAGAAGTAGGGAGTCACAATGTAAAATTGCTTGCAGCATATTCCTACATACATGCTTTTGCATTTTATTCTGGGTTGTTACTGGAGAGAATGAATTTGGAGTCTGTAGAAAATACAAAAGGATTTACTCTTATTAATTTTGTTGTGTTATACATCATTTATATAAATGGATATGTGCAGCATAGAAGGTAAAGCTAAGCTATCATCACATTGACCACATAATCACAGGGATGAAATGTATGAAGCCCATGTAAATATGCAGTTGGAACACTCGTTCATATATATGAATATTAACAAATAATCAGTACCAGATATAATGCAAGAGCATATTTAAAATTTTTAATTCTAGATGTATTTGTCTGGAGTTTTCCTTCTCCTTGTCTAATTTTTATATGCTTGATTATTGATAGTATTTACTTTATGTATTACCCTTATTTATACACAGATATGCATATCATATTTGAAATGAGAATAATTTACAGCTTTCTCATCATCAGTTAATCAGGAACATGTGAGGACAGAACCTGAACATTTGAAGGACTTATTATCAAGCAACATCTTGAACAAGAATACATATGTGGAGCAGAAGCACTTCTTTACCTCATAAATGTTTAAAAGGTCCTTTACAGCTGATAATGTGTGGGACTACATTTTGCTATCAATGTTAGCTAAATAAAAGCCAGCCTTAAAACGGCAAATCTCAAGAAAACACTTTATTTTCCACCCCTTGTCAATTCCTCACCTCCATTTTGGTTTGGTTATTTTCAATTTTTTTTTTTTTTAGCTAGGAGTATCACACACACTGAATATCACAGTAGATGTTTCACTTTGTACTTGTATAGAAAAAGCAGTGTGGAGGTTTCACAAAACAAAACAAAACAAAACAAAACAAAACAAAACAAAACAAAACAAAACAAAACAACAACAAAAAAAACAGAACTACCATGCATTACACAATCAACTCTTGAACAATACCCAAGTCTAAGCTTTGAGGCTACTACAACAGGTTGGCTTAGGATGGAAGTTTTCCCTTGGCTAGCTCTCCTTGGAAGACAATACACAGATTTGATCTTTGATGTTTGATGAATGGAAAAATATCTTATCTTATTGGGAGAAGTAGATGTTACATATTTCATAGAAGCAGATGGAGAGTTTATTTTCTTTTTTTATAAAATGGTAGTTTGAAATGCATTTTGACTTTTTTTTATTAAGGTTAAACTTTCTGCTTATCTACAATCTGTCATAAAATAATTAAATTTCATTAACATATGAGTAGTAGTGAAAATTTAAACTTTAACCAAATGTAATTGATTTTTGTAACACTAATGAAAAAATAAAACAAGAGGCCTACACCTGAAATAGTACATAATATGGGACATTTATTCAGCTATATTTCCAAGCAAATGAAATTTAAAAACACCACATGAAACCATTTATATGTCAAAAATGGGAAAATACACATTTTAGGTTATAGTGTTTGTTCCCATGATAAAGGTACTTAAATTAATTCACTTACATGACTATCCATGATAACTTTCCTAAAACTGAAAGAATTAATAAAAATCATTTATATTCCTTTGTAGTAAATGCCCCTTGGAGGAAAAGGGAATCAGCTCTAAGTGCCAGTTTGATATGAGCTCAAAGTCAAGTCCCTGTGTCCAGAAACACAAATCACTGTGTTGTTTGTGAAAAAGAAAAACATACATCAATAAGAAAAATATGTCCCAGTGGCTGAGGATGATGACCAAGATTCTCCACCACCCACATGTGTAAGATCTGTCTCTCTCAAAACTCCTACTGGGGCTGGGATGAATCTCAGGTTTGAATGCCAGAGGGCCTTGACTAATCCATTGAACAATGTGATGCATGTATCTGGAATTCATTTACAGCAGAAAGAGGCATTGGTGTACCCAATACTTTCTTTGTATTCCTATCTGTTGGTCTGAAAAATAAGTAATTGTTTTTCCTTTTGATTGACAGCTTCCATATTACAGACAATAAACTGTGATAATTCCCTCCCCAACTGTAGCAGACAGCTTCATGTTCACTGAAATGAACTTCCAGACCAGGCACAGTTATGGAGGAAGGGATTTATTGAAGCTTACAGATCCAGGGGAAGTTCCATAATGGCAGAAGCACATCTCTTTCAGGAACTCCAGCAAAAGCCACAAGCCAAAAACCACACAGCACAGCACATCTCAGGAACTCCAGCTAGGCACACTTTGCATATCTTTAGATTGAAATCTCAAACCTACCACCACACCTTCAGATCCACCCAGTGACGACAATCCCTCCAGCCAGGTGGATGCAGATGCAAACTATAGACTAATAATACACTGACTATATTGGGGGACATCTATTCAAATTACCACACCCACGTTCCCCTTGACAAATCTGCATCCATCATAACCCCTCCCTCTCTCCATTAGTCTCTCTTTTATTTTGATGTCATCATCTTTTCCTCCTATTGTGAGGGTCTTGTGAAGATAGTGCTAGGCACTATGAGGTCATGGATATCAAGGCCAGTTTCTGTCTGGAGGAGTGCATTGAAATGAGTCCTAGCCTTCTTTTTGCTCTTACAT